>OY756962.1:15000000-16250000 GCA_963580455.1 Euonymus europaeus | reverse complement strand
TTACTGTTCAAAGAACCCAGTTTTTTCTCAAATTTATTTTCCGGCTCGGTCTAAGCTTCGATTTGATATATTACGGGCCCAAAACGGACATGTACAGTAAAAGTTATGACCCATTTACCGAACCAAGTTCAAAACTATTTTTCCATAATGCCGTACTTCACAAATCATCCGTAACTCGACTCAAAACTAAATTTTTGGGTCGGGATTTCACATCCTCCCCCCCTTAATAAAATTTCGTCCCGAAATTTAACTACACACGTACCTGAATCTCCAAACAACTCCGGGTACTTCTCCTTCATTCTGGATTCCAACTCCCAAGTTGCTTCTTCAACTCCGTGATACATCCACATCACTTTTACTAATGGAATCACACTCGACCTCGTGACCTTGTTCTGTCGGTCTAGAATTTTTATCGGTTGAAGAGTGTAACTCCCACCTTCTTCAACCTCCAATGTAGTCCAATCTATCACATGCGACGGATCCGGCTCATATTTCCGAAGCATTGATATATGGAATACATTGTGAACCTTCTCAAGCTTCGGTGGAAGTGCCAAACGGTACGCCACCGGTCCCACCGCCTCAACAATCTCAAATGGCCCCACAAATCTCGGTGCCAACTTCCCATGCTTACTATACCTCTGAATTCCACGTCTCGGACTAACCTTCAAGAAAACCTTATCGCCTACCGCAAACTCCAAAAGTCTCCTCCTCCGGTCAGCATAAGACTTCTGTCGGCTCTGCGCGGTGATCAACTGCTTCCGGATCTCATCCACTCTCTCTCGAGCTTCCTTGACCATTTCCGGTCCTGAAACAACTTTCTCACCAACCTCCGCCCAACACAAAGGCGACCTACAAGGCCTCCCGTAGAGCGCCTCATAAGGTGCCATTCCGATACTACTCTGGAAAGAGTTATTATACACAAACTCTGCCAGATGTAAGTACCGATCCCAACTTCCTCCAAAATCAACTACACATGCCCGTAGCATGTCCTCCAAAATCTGTATGGTTCTCTCACTCTGCCCATCACTCTGAGGATGATAAGCTGTAGAGAAATCCAACTTCGTTCCCAATGCCTCCTGTAAACTACTCCAGAATCTACCTGTGAACCGCGGGTCTCGGTCCGACACAATAGATAATGGAATTCCGTGAAGTCTCACAATCTCCTTGACATACATAGTACTCAAGGTCTCCAACGAATCCGTCTTGTTCATGGGTAAGAAGTGTGCAGACTTGGTTAATCTGTCCACTATCACCCAAACCGTGTCATGCCGTCTTTGAGTCATTGGCAACGCTGTCACAAAATCCATAGTGATCTTCTCCCACTTCCATTGTGCTATCGGTAAGGGTTGCAACAATCCAGCTGGTCTCTGATGCTCTGCCTTCACTTGTTGACAAGTAAGGCACTTCGTCAAAAATCTAGCAACATCGGCTTTCATGCCCCTCCACCAGAAACTCTGTTTCAAATCTCGGTACATCTTCGTACCCCCGGGATGCATGGCAAACTTGGAATGATGTGCTTCCTTTAGAATCTCTTGTCTCAACTCATCATCATCAGGAACTACTAATCTTCCCACATACCGTACTCCACCATCATTCCCTCGAACCCATCCAAGACTCTCATCAATCACATCAAATGTATGATCCCCATTTTGTGCATCTATCACCTTCTGAACCATCATAGGTCTCGAAGTTATAGAACACAAATAGGTCTTTTCCTCTTGACTCCTCAACTCCAATCCAAACCCATTGATTGTCTCCACAATTTCCCACTCATGCATGAATAGGCTAGCAATCTTCTGCTTCCTACTCAACGCATCCGCAACTACATTTGCTTTACCGGGATGGTATTGCAAATTAAAATCAAAATCCTCTAAGTACTCCATCCACCGCCTTTGCCGTAAGTTCAACTCCTTTTGGGTGAATAGCTACTTGAGGCTTTTGTGATCCGAGAACACCTCAAATGTCTCTCCGTAGAGATAGTACCTCCACTGCTTAAGAGCAAATACCACTGCCGCCAACTCCAGATCATGCACTGGATAATTCCTCTCATGTGTCTTTAGCAACCTTGAACCATACTCTATCACTCAGCCCTGTTGCATCAACACACAACCTAAACCGACTCCAGACGCATCACAATACACCTGATAGCCAACATTCCTCTCCGGAACTACTAACACTGGAGGTGTTGTCAACCTCTTCTTCAACTCTTCAAATGCGGCCTCACATTCGTCTGTCCACACAAACGGTGTACTCTTCTTCGTGAGCTGCGTCATCGGCGAAGCAACTCTTGAGAAGTCCTCAATAAACCTCCGATAGTAACCTGCCAACCCTAGGAAACTCCGGATCTCAGTCACATTCTTCGGTCTCTCCCAATTCAAAACCGACTCAACTTTGGAGTAGTCAACCGCTATGCCTTCTTGAGTGATCACATGGCCTAGGAACTTCACTTATGTGGCCCAAAATTCACACTTACTCAATTTAGCATACAGTTGATTCTCCCTCAACGTCTGTAACACTACCCTCAAGTGTTCCTCATGCTCTTCCTCCGTAGGAGAATAAATCAATATATCATCAATAAACACCACTACAAACTTGTCCAAAAACGGTCGAAGAACCCTTTGCATTAGGTCCATGAATACCGCCGGGGCATTTGTCAACCCAAACGGCATCACAAGGAACTCATAATGCCCATAACGAGTTCTAAACGCTGTTTTCTGGATATCCTCATCCTTAATCCTCAACTGATGATAACCCGACCTCAAGTCAATCTTAGAGAAATGCCTAGCACCTCTCAATTGGTCAAACAAATCATTGATCCTAGGCAACGGATACTTATTCCTCACTGTAACCTTATTCAACTGCCTATAATCAATACACATCCTCAAACTTCCGTCTTTATTCTTGACGAACAACACCGGTGCTCCCCACGGGGACACACTCGGTCTAATGAACCCCAAGTCTAGCAACTCTTCTAGCTGAGTACTCAACTCTTTCAACTCTGCTGGAGCCATCCGATACGGCGGAATCGAAATTGGTTTGACGTTCGGATGCAACTCAATAACAAAGTCAATTTCCCTCTTCAGAGGTAATCCCGACAACTCTTCCGGAAATACATCCATAAACTCCTCCACTATCAATATCGGTGTAGCTACATCGCCCTTAGGCGCCGAAGTCACTAAACTCGCAACTCTACAATCTTGGTACGAAGGATTTTCCATGAAATGTGGGCATGGAATCCCCTTCGATCCCCTCAACTGAATCACTCCTCCCTCGGGTACTCTAAGAGTAATCTTCCTCTCCCAGAAATCAAGCAACCCTTGGTGCTCCGTCAACCAATCAACTCCAAGAATCACATCAAAATCTTGGAAATCTAATACATACAAGTCGGCTTTCAGAGATATTTCTCCAAACCGACACTCACAACCGAACACTACTCCCTCCAACGTGGTAAAGTGCCCGAATGGTGAGGACACCGTAAACATTCTCCTAATCGGCGAAATCTCCACCGCTAGTGCATTCGCTAATGAACTAGTAATAAACGACGAAGTAGCTCCAAAATCACACAAAACTCTTGCCCAACTATTCGAAATCAAGAATGTACCTAGGCCACTCCACTCAGATAATAGAAAACAAACTTCACCTGCCGCTCATCGGGTATCTCTAACGTATCCATCCTCATGCTCAGCTGATTGAACCACTCCTTCTCCCCCACACCCATTCCATCTCCAGAAAAGGTTAAAGGAGAAGTCCTCCTCAGCTGATCCACCTCATACAAACCCCTCCCAGCTCTCGGTGCTGTAGCTACCTCAGTAGTAGCCTCTGGTACAACTCCCTCAGCACGAGTGCCATAGCACCCATCGCCTGAGCCACTGCCTGAGCTATGGTCTGCGCCTGTGTCTGCACCATACTCATCATGAAACTAGTAAGACTCTCCATCGTCACTGGTTGCCCCCCTGTAGTAACAGGAGCAACCTGCACCTCAGGTGGTGCCCGCTGATCATCACTCTCCATCGGTAGTCCCTCTTGAACTATCTCTTCCTCTCTCAACTCCGGATCCACATTCGGAACCAAATCCTCAGTGCTAGGAGTGCCTCTAGTGACACGTTCCACCCCAATACTACAGCCTCTATCTCGGCCCCTACCAACTCCCCGTCGGCCTCTGCCACGAGGTACTACAGTCCCACTCTCGGACCTAGTAGTTCTACGGGTATTCATCTGCATGGCAAACAGACAATACCATTTAACCCACTACTCAAATGAGGATTTAAGGGGAAAGGAAAACATACCGGATCAGCAGCAGTCGTGACATGGCCTGGAATGTACTACTCTACAACTAGGACCCAACACCCCAGATCCTATAAAGAGCCGTAAACCTGGCCCCGTTTCCGGAGACGCGACTGGGTGCTCTCTCCGCACCCTTCCTAGGTCACTAGTGTGAACATCCGGGATCAACCGGAAATCCGGCGGCACCTCCCCGTATATCGGAGAGTGCCCACCTGCATCAGAAACGCAACAACAACAACATCACACTAGCAACCCAGCAAACATAGGCCTCAGGCCTCAACCACATGCAATCCTGACCCTAGGCCTCAGGCCATCCACTACCAGCATGCACAAACTGATGGCATCACATATAAATCCACACACAGATTTTTATAGCATCAAATATAACCAGAATTCAACATCAACATCCACATCCACATAAAAGCACAACCGTGCTAAATGGTTATATTCTCTCAACATAGATATACTACATAAACCCACATGCATAGAGTATATCTCTAGCACTCTATCCTATCCAGGGCCATCCATGTCACGTCCCGCTCACCGATCCGCATCACCGGTACTTGTACCAGTATCTCCTGTGAAAGGAAGAAAGTAAAGGAGTGAGCTAGAAGCTCAGTAGGGTAAAGAAGTAAACATTGATATAGGCAGAACCGAAGGAAGTAATGCATCAATATGTACCTACCACATGAACGTATACTCAACAATTTCACATCAACATTTACCCGGATCGACCCTTTCGGAGCATAACAACCACAATACCATTGCAACTCAATGTAATATTGCCCGGGAGCAAGCTCACCACAACCAACCACTCCTAGGATCATCCGGTTGCGTGAACCTATCACGCCCGCACCCAACAAGGCAAGTCACTCTCGACCCTACCCTTAGTGCGTTACCCCACATGGAGTTCACGTGACTTGGTGATAACAACCTTCACCTTGCCATCCTCCCATGTGGCTTTCAAGTAACTTAAGGGTTCCCGAGTTCATACCCGAGTCCCCCATGCATCTCTAATGCATTATGACATGTCATGCCGAATAGATAAGTATATATGAACATCCTATATATTTTACATAACTACCATGATGCATGAACGGAAAATCACAACGTGACCGTAAATGACGGAACACAAAATCGGGTCATGCAACATTCAACATCAAACAATAATCCACACAAGGCTCGTTTCCCCTTAGAAGCAATTAAGGCGGAAACTCAAATAATGGCGACCAATGAAGAATCGAAACGCTATTTAGGCAACAATAACGAATTATAGAAACAAAGGTTGGAAATCCCCTACCTCGTTCCGAGCCAACTACACAAATTCTCAAATTTAGGGTTTTAACCCTTGGTTCTCCCAACCTATCGATTCACATCAAATCGAACTCATATAATTAATCCAAAAATTCCATATTATCATATCAATCACAATTTAATCAACAAAATCATAAACACTTACTTTCTCTCTCTAGAAATTCCTCTAAAAATCTTCAATCTCAACCCAAGCTCAAATCAACTCCAAATTCTGAACCAATCTACATAAACATCCAAAATCAACCTATAAACAACATATCTAAAGCATAGCACTCAACTCTTCAAGAATCTAGCAAATCTAGAAAAACCTAGAATTTCCAAAAACTATAGAAAACTTACCAAAACTCCAAAATCAAGCTTGAATCTTCCTTCCCAAGCTTCAATGGTCACCAATCTTCAATCCCCAAGCCAAACTCTTGCTAAAACCACTTTCTCTTTCTTCTTCTCTCTCTCTCTTTCTCTCTCTATCGGGCTTCTCCAAGAATTTTATGCAGAAAATGTCAAATTCTGGGCTTAATATCTGATTTTCCCGACAGCCGTCCGGACGCCCTAAGTGGCCGTCCGGATGGATTACTGTTCCCGTAACCCCACTGCCCTTCCTCTAGGCAAATCCGTCCGGACGCCCAATTATCCGTCCGGACGGATTACTGTTCACAAAACTCACTGCCTTGATTCTAGGCAAATCCGTCCGGACGCTCAATTATCCGTCCGGACGGATTACTGTTCAAAGAACCCAGTTTTTTCTCAAATTTATTTTCCGGCTCGGTCTAAGATTCGATTTGATATATTACGGGCCCAAAACGGACATGTACAGTAAACGTTATGACCCATTTACCGAACCAAGTTCAAAACTATTTTTCCATAATGCCGTACTTCATAAATCATCCGTAACTCGACTCAAAACTAAATTTTTGGGTCGGGATTTCACATCCTCCCCCCCTTAATAAAATTTCGTCCCGAAATTTAACTACACACGTACCTGAATCTCCAAACAACTCCGGGTACTTCTCCTTCATTCTAGATTCCAACTCCCAAGTTGCTTCTTCAACTCCGTGATACATCCACATCACTTTTACTAATGGAATCACATCCGTAACTCGACTCAAAACTAAATTTTTGGGTCGGGATTTCACAGAAGTTGCTCAACTCTTTTTATGGAGGAGCTTTTAACGGTTTTGTCCATTTATGATAAAAAGTTTGTGTTTTGGCATCGAAAAAATCTTGGAAGCTTATACTCGTAATATTTGACATGGAAGAACAATAAAAAGTGTACACCGAGCAACTTTGATGGTCCGAAGTTGCTCAACTCTCTCTATGGAGGAGCTTTTAACGGTTTTGTCCATTTTTCGTAAAAAGTTCGTTTTTTGCCATCGAAATAATCTAGGAAGTTTATACATATAAAATTTAACATAGAAAAACAATAAAAAGTTTACATCGAACAACTTTGATGGTTCGAAGTTGCTCCACACTCTCTATGGAGGAGCATTTAATGGTTTTGTCTATTTCTCATAGAAAGTTGGTGATTTGGAATCGAAATAATCTTGGAAGCTTATACTCGTAAAATTTGACATAGAAGAACAATAAAAAGCGTACACCGAGCAACTTTGATGGTCCGAAGTTGCTCAACTCTCTCTATGGAGAAGATTTTAACGGTTTTGTCCATTTGTCGTAAAAAGTTCATTTTTTCTCATCGAAATAATCTAGGAAGCTTATACTCAAATAATTTAACATAGAAGAACAATAAAAAGTGTACACCGAGCAACTTTGATGGTCCGAAGTTGCTCAACTCTCTCTATGGAGTAGCTTTTAACGGTTTTGTCCATTTTTCGTAAAAAGTTCGTTTTTTTGCATCGAAATAATCTAGGAAGCTTATACTCATAAAATTTAACATAGAAGAACAATAAAAAGTGTACACCGAGAAACTTTGATGGTCCGAAGTTGCTCAACTCTCTCAATGGAGGAGCTTTTAACAGTTTTGTCCATTTCTCATAGAAAGTTGGTGATTTGGAATCGAAATAATCTTGGAAGCTTATACTCATAAAATTTGACATAGAAGAACAATAAAAAGTGTACACCGAGAAACTTTGGTTGTCTGAAGTTGCTCAACTCTCTCAATGGAGGGGCTTTTAACGGTTTTGTCCATTTGTCATAGAAAGATGGTGTTTCAACATCGAAATAATCTAGGAAGCTTATACTCGTAAAATTTGACTTAGAAGAACAATAAAAAGTGTATCCCGAGAAACTTTGTTGGTCCGAAGTTGCTCAACTCTCTCTATCGAGGAGCTTTTAACGGTTTTGTCCATTTATGATAAAAAGTTGGTGTTTTGGCATCGAAATAATCTTGGAAGCTTATACTCATAAAATTTGACATGGAAGAACAATAAAAAGCGTACACCGAGCAACTTCGATGGTTCGAAGTTGCTCAACTCTCTATATGGAGGAGCTTTTAACGGTTTTGTCCATTTCTCATAGAAAGTTGGTGATTTGGAATCGAAATAATCTTGGAAGCTTATACTCATAAAATTTGACATAGAATAACAATAAAAAGTGTACACCGAGCAACTTTGATGGTCCGAATTTGCTCAACTCTCTATATGGAGGGGCTTTTAACGGTTTTGTCCATTTGTCGTAAAAAGTTCGTTTTTTGGCATCGAAATAATCTTGGAAGCTTATACTCATAAAATTTGACACAGAAGGACAATAAAAAGTGTACACCGAGCATCTTTGATGCTCCGAAGTTGTCAACTCTCTCTATAAAGGGGCTTTTAACGGTTTTGTCGATTTTTCATAGAAAGATGGTGTTTTAGCATCGAAATAATCTAGGAAGCTTATACTCGTAAAATTTAACAAAGAAGAACAATAAAAAGTGTATCCCCAGCAACTTTGTTGGTCCGAAGTTGCTCAACTCTCTCTATGAAGGAGCTTTTAACGGTTTTGTCCATTTCTCATAGAAAGTTGGTGATTTGGAATCGAAATAATTTTGGAAGCTAATACTCATAAAATTTGACATAGAATAACAATAAAAAGTGTACACCGAGCAACTTTGATGGTCCGAAGTTGCTCAACTCTCTCTATGGAGGGCTTTTAACTGTTTTGTCCATTTGTCATAGAAAAATGGTGTTTTAGAATCGAAATAATCTAGGAAGCTAATACTCGTAAAATTTGACATAGAAGAACAATAAAAAGTGTATCCCGTGAAACTTTGTTGGTCCGCAGTTACTCAACTCTCTCTATGGAGGAGCTTTTAACGGTTTTTTCCATTTGTGATAAAAAGTTGGTGTTTTAGCATCGAAATAATCTTCGAAGCTTATACTTGTAAAATTTGACATGGAAGAACAATAAAAAGTGTACACCGAGCAACTTTGATGGTCCGAAGTTGCTCAACTCTCTCTATGGAGGAGCTTTTAACAATTTTGTCCATTCGTTGTAAAAAGTTCATTTTTTGGCATCAAAATAATCTAGGAAGCTTATACTCATAAAATTTAACATAGAAGAACAATAAAAAGTGTACATCGAGCAACTTTGATGGTTCGAAGTTGCTCAACTCTCTCTATGGAGGAGCTTTTAACGGTTTTGTCCATTTCTCATAGAAAGTTGGTGATTTGGAATCGAAATAATCTTGGAAGCTTATACTCGTAAAATTTGACATGGAAGAACAATAAAAAGTGTACACCAAGCAACTTTGATAGTTCGAAGTTGCTCAACTCTCTCTATGGATGAGCTTTTAACGGTTTTGTCCATTCGTTGTAAAAAGTTCATTTTTTGGCATCGAAATAATCTAGCAAGCTTATACTCATAAAATTTAACATAGAAGAAAAATAAAAAGTGTACATCGAAAAACTTTGATGGTTCGAAGTTGCTCCACACTCTCTATGGAGGAGCATTTAACGGTTTTGTCCATTTCTCATAGAAAGTTGGTGATTTGGAGTCGAAATAATCTTGGAAGTTTATACTCGTAAAATTTCACATAGAAGAATAATAAAAAGTGTACACCGAGCAACTTTAAAGGTCCGAAGTTGCTCAACTCTCTCAATGGAGCAGATTTTAACGATTTTGTCCATTTGTCGTAAAAAGTTTATTTTTTCTCATCGAAATAATCTAGGAAGCTTATACTCGTAAAATTTAACATAGAAGAACAATAAAAAGTGTACATCGAGCAACTTCGATGGTCCGAAGTTGCTCCACACTCTCTATTGAGGAGCTTTTAACGGTTTTGTCCATTTCTCATAGAAAGTTGATGATTTGGAATCGAAATAATCTTGGAAGATTAAACACGTAAAATTTGACATAGAAGAACAATAAAAAGTGTACACCGAGCAACTTTGATGATCCGAAGTTGCTCAACTCTCTCTATGGAGGGGCTTTTAACGGTTTTGTCCATTTGTCAAAGAAAGATGGTGTTTTAACATCGAAAAAATATAGGAAGCTTATACTCGTAAAATTTTAAATAGAAGAACAATAAAAAGTGTACATCAAGCAACTTTGATGGTTCGAAGTTGCTCAACTCTCTCTATGGAGGAGCTTTTAACGGTTTTGTCCATTTCTCATAGAAAGTTGGTGATTTGGAATCGAAATAATCTTGGAAGCTTATACTCATAAAATTTGACATAGAATAACAATAAAAAGTGTACACCGAGCAACTTTGATGGTCCGAAGTTGCTCAACTCTCTCTATGGAGGGGCTTTTAACGGTTTTTTCCATTTGTCGTAAAAAGTTCGTTTTTTGGCATCGAAATAATCTAGGAAGCTTATACTCATAAAATTTAACATAGAAGAAAAATAAAAAGTGTACATCGAAAAACTTTGATGGTTCGAAGTTGCTCCACACTCTCTATGGAGGTGCATTTAACGGTTTTGTCCATTTCTCATAGAAAGTTGGTGATTTGGAGTCGAAATAATCTTGGAAGTTTATACTCGTAAAATTTGACATAGAAGAATAATAAAAAGTGTACACCGAGCAACTTTAAAGGTCCGAAGTTGCTCAACTCTCTCTATGGAGGAGATTTTAACGGTTTTGTCCATTTGTCGTAAAAATTTTGTTTTTTCTCATCGAAATAATCTAGGAGGCTTATACTCGTAAAATTTAACATAGAAGAACAATAAAAAGTGTACATCGAGCAACTTCGATGGTCCGAAGTTGCTCCATACTCTCTATGGAGGAGATTTTAACGGTTTTGTCCATTTCTCATAGAAAGTTGATGATTTTGAATCGAAATAATCTTGGAAGATTAAACACGTAAAATTTGACAAAGAAGAACAATAAAAAGTGTACACCGAGCAACTTTGATGATCCGAAGTTGCTCAACTCTCTCTATGGAGGGGCTTTTAACGGTTTTGTCCATTTGTCAAAGAAAGATGGTGTTTTAACATCGAAATAATATAGGAAGCTTATACTCGTAAAATTTTAAATAGAAGTACAATAAAAAGTGCACATCAAGCAACTTTGATGGTTCGAAGTTGCTCAACTCTCTCTATGGAAGAGCTTTTAACGGTTTTGTCCATTTCTCAAGGAAGTTGGTGATTTGGAATCGAAATAATCTTGAAAGCTTATACTCATAAAATTTGACATAGAATAACAATAAAAAGTGTACACCGAGCAACTTTGATGGTCAGAAGTTGCTCAACTCTCTCTATGGAGGGGCTTTTAACGGTTTTGTCCATTTATCATAGAAAGATGGTGTTTTAGCATCGAAATAATCTAGGAAGCTTATACTCGTAAAATTTGAAAATAAGAACAATAAAAAGTGTATCCCGAGCAACTTTGATGGTCCGAAGTTGCTCAACTCTCTCTATGGAGGAGCTTTTAACAATTTTGTCCATTCGTTGTAAAAAGTTCATTTTTTGGCATCGAAATAATCTAGGAAGCTTATACTCATAAAATTTAACATAGAAGAACAATAAAAAGTGTACATCGAGCAACTTTGATGGTTCGAAGTTGCTCAACTCTCTCTATGGAGGAGCTTTTAACGGTTTTGTCCATTTCTCATAGAAAGTTGGTGATTTGGAATCGAAATAATCTTGGAAGCTTATACTCGTAAAATTTGACATGGAAGAACAATAAAAAGTGTACACCAAGCAACTTTGATAGTTCGAAGTTGCTCAACTCTCTCTATGGATAAGCTTTTAACGGTTTTGTCCATTCGTTGTAAAAAGTTCATTTTTTGGCATCGAAATAATCTAGCAAGCTTATACTCATAAAATTTAACATAGAAGAAAAATAAAAAGTGTACATCGAAAAACTTTGATGGTTCGAAGTTGCTCCACACTCTCTATGGAGGAGCATTTAACGGTTTTGTCCATTTCTCATAGAAAGTTGGTGATTTGGAGTCGAAATAATCTTGGAAGTTTATACTCGTAAAATTTGACATAGAAGAATAATAAAAAGTGTACACCGAGCAACTTTAAAGGTCCGAAGTTGCTCAACTCTCTCTATGGAGCAGATTTTAACGATTTTGTCCATTTGTCGTAAAAAGTTTGTTTTTTCTCATCGAAATAATCTAGGAAGCTTATACTCGTAAAATTTAACATAGAAGAACAATAAAAAGTGTACATCGAGCAACTTCGATGGTCCGAAGTTGCTCCACACTCTCTATTGAGGAGCTTTTAACGGTTTTGTCCATTTCTCATAGAAAGTTGATGATTTGGAATCGAAATAATCTTGGAAGATTAAACACGTAAAATTTGACATAGAAGAACAATAAAAAGTGTACACCGAGCAACTTTGATGATCCGAAGTTGCTCAACTCTCTCTATGGAGGGGCTTTTAACGGTTTTGTCCATTTGTCAAAGAAAGATGGTGTTTTAACATCGAAAAAATATAGGAAGCTTATACTCGTAAAATTTTAAATAGAAGAACAATAAAAAGTGTACATCAAGCAACTTTGATGGTTCGAAGTTGCTCAACTCTCTCTATGGAAGAGCTTTTAACGGTTATGTCCATTTCTCAAGGAAGTTCGTGATTTGGAATCGAAATAATCTTGAAAGCTTATACTCATAAAATTTGACATAGAATAACAATAAAAAGTGTACACCGAGCAACTTTGATGGTCAGAAGTTGCTCAACTCTCTCTATGGAGGAGTTTTTAACGGTTTTGTCCATCTGTGATAAAAAGTTGGTGTTTTGGCATCGAAATAATCTTGGAAGCTTATACTCGTAAAATTTGACACAGAAGGACAATAAAAAGTGTACACCGAGCATCTTTGATGGTCCGAAGTTGTCAACTCTCTCTATGGAGGGGCTTTTAACGGTTTTGTCGATTTTTCAAAGAAAGATGGTGTTTTAGCATCGAAATAATCTAGGAAGCTTATTCTCGTAAAATTTAACAAAGAAGAACAATAAAAAGTGTATCCCCAGCAACTTTGTTGGTCCGAAGTTGCTCAACTCTCTCTATGGAGGAGCTTTTAACGGTTTTGTCCATTTCTCATAGAAAGTTGGTGATTTTGAATCGAAATAATCTTGGAAGCTAATACTCATAAAATTTGACATAGAATAACAATAAAAAGTGTACACCGAGCAACTTTGATGGTCCGAAGTTGCTCAACTCTCTCTATGGAGGGCTTTTAACGGTTTTGTCCATTTGTCAAAGAAAGATGGTGTTTTAGCATCGAAATAATCTAGGAAGCTTATACTCATAAAATTTGATAAATAAGAACAATAAAAAGTGTATCCCGAGCAACTTTGTTGGTCCGAAGTTGCTCAATTCTCTCTATGGAGGAGCTTTTAACGGTTTTGTCCATCTGTGATAAAAAGTTGGTGTTTTGGCATCGAAATAATCTTGGAAGCTTATACTCGTAAAATTTGACACAGAAGGACAATAAAAAGTGTACACCGAGCATCTTTGATGCTCCGAAGTTGTCAACTCTCTCTATGAAGGGGCTTTTAACGGTTTTGTCGATTTTTCATAGAAAGATGGTGTTTTAGCATCGAAATAATCTAGGAAGCTTATACTCGTAAAATTTAACAAAGAAGAACAATAAAAAGTGTATCCCCAGCAACTCTGTTGGTCCGAAGTTGCTCAACTCTCTCTATGGAGGAGCTTTTAACGGTTTTGTCCATTTCTCATAGATAGTTGGTGATTTTAAATCGAAATAATTTTGGAAGCTAATACTCATAAAATTTGACATAGAATAACAATAAAAAGTGTACACTGAGCAACTTTGATGGTCCGAAGTTGCTCAACTCTCTCTATGGAGGGGCTTTTAACGGTTTTTTCCATTTGTCGTAAAAAGTTCGTTTTTTGGCATCGAAATAATCTAGGAAGCTTATACTCATAAAATTTAACGTAGAAGAACAATAAAAAGTGTACATCGAGCAACTTCGATGGTCCGAAGTTGCTCCACACTCTCTATGGAGGAGCTTTTAACGGTTTTGTCCATTTCTCATAGAAAGTTGATGATTTGGAATCGAAATAATCTTGGAAGATTAAACACGTAAAATTTGACATAGAAGAACAATAAAAAGTGTACACCGAGCAACTTTGATGATCCGAAGTTGCTCAACTCTCTCTATGGAGGGGCTTTTAACGGTTTTGTCCATTTGTCAAAGAAAGATGGTGTTTTAACATCGAAATAATATAGGAAGCTTATACTCGTATAATTTTAAAAAGAAGAACAATAAAAAGTGTACACCGAGCAACTTTGATGATCCGAAGTTGCTCAACTCTCTCTATGGAGGGGCTTTTAACGGTTTTGTCCATTTGTCAAAGAAAGATGGTGTTTTAACATCGAAATAATATAGGAAGCTTATACTCGTATAATTTTAAAAAGAAGAACAATAAAAAGTGTACACCGAGCAACTTTGATGGTCCGAAGTTGCTCAACTCTCTCTATGGAGGAGCTTTTAACGGTTTTGTCCATTTGTTTTAAAAAGTTCATTTTTTGGCATCGAAATAATCTAGGAAGTTTATACTCATAAAATTTAACATAGAAGAACAATAAAAAGTGTACATCGAGCAACCTTGGTGGTTCGAAGTTGCTCCACTCTCTCTATGGAGGAGCTTTTAACGGTTTTGTACATTTCTCATGGAAAGTTGGTGATTTGGAATCGAAATAATCTTGGAAGCTTATACTCATAAAATTTGACATAGAATAACAATAAAAAGTGTACACCAAGCAACTTTGATGGTCCGAAGTTGCTCAACTCTCTCTATGGAGGGGCTTTTAACGGTTTTCTCCATTTGTCATAGAAAGATGGTGTTTTAGCATCGAAATAATCTAGGAAGCTTATACTCATAAAATTTGACATAGAATCACAATAAAAAGTGTACAGCGAGCAATTTTGATGGTCTGAAGTTGCTACTCTCTCTATGTAGGAGCTTTTAACGGTTTTGTCCATTTGTCATAGAAAGATAGTGTTTTAGCATCGAAATAATCTAGGAAGCTTATACTCATAAAATTTGACATAGAAGAACAATAAAAAGTGTACACCGAGCAACTTTGATGGTCCGAGGTATCTCAACTCTCTCTATGGAGGACATTTTAACGGTTTTGTCCATTTGTTTTAAAAAGTCATTTTTTGGCATCGAAATAATCTAGGAAGCTTATACTCATAAAATTTAACATAGAAGAACAATAAAAAGTGTACATCGAGCAACCTTGGTGGTTCGAAGTTGCTCCACTCTCTCTATGGAGGAGCTTTTAACGGTTTTGTCCATTTCTAATAGAAAGTTGGTGATTTGGAATCGAAATAATCTAGGAAGCTTATACTCATAAAATTTGACATAGAATCACAATAAAAAGTGTACAGCGAGCAACTTTGATGGTCTGAAGTTGCTCAACTCTCTCTATGGAGGGGCTTTTAACAGTTTTGTCCATTTGTTGTAAAAACTTCATTTTTTGGCATCGAAATAATCTAGGAGGCTTATACTCATAAAATTTAACATAGAAGAACACTAAAAAGTGTACATCGAGCAACTTTGACGGTTCGAAGTTGCTCAACTCTCTCTATGGAGGAGCTTTTAACGGTTTTGTCCATTTCTAATAGAAAGTTTGTGATTTGGAATCGAAATAATCTAGGAAGCTTATACTCATAAAATTTGACATAGAATAACAATAAAAAGTGTACACCGAGCAACTTTGATCGTCAGAAATTGCTCAACTCTCTCTATGGAGGGGCTTTTAACGATTTTGTCTATTTCTCATAGAAAGTTGGTGATTTGGAATCGAAATAATCTTGGAAGCTTATACTCTTAAAATTTGACATAGAATAACAATAAAAAGTGTACACCGAGCAACTTTGATGGTCCGAAGTTGCTCAACTCTCTCTATGGAGAGGCTTTTAACGGTTTTGTCCATTTGTCATAGAAAGATGCTGTTTTAGCATCGAAATAATCTACGAAGCTTATACTCGTAAAATTTGACATAGAAGAACAATAAAAAGTGTACACCGAGCAACTTTGATGGTCCGAAGTATCTCAACTCTCTCTATGGAGGAGCTTTCAACGGTTTTTTCATTTGTCGTAAAAAGTTTTTTTTTATCTAAATAATCTAGGAAGCTTATACTCACAAAATTTAACATAGAAGAACAATAAAAAGTTTAGATCGAGCAACTTTGATGGTTCGAAGTTGCTCAACTCTCTCTATGTAGGACCTTTTAACGGTTTTGTCCATTTCTCATAGAAAGTTGGTGATTTGCAATCGAAATAATCTTGGAAGCTTATACTCATAAAATTTGACATAGAATAACAATAAAAAGTGTACACCGAGCAACTTTGATGGTCCGAAGTTGCTCAACTCTCTCTATGGAGGGGCTTTTAACGGTTTTGTCCATTTGTCAAAGAAAAATGGTGTTTTAACATCGAAATAATCTAGGAAGCTTATACTCGTAAAATTTGACATAGAAGTACAATAAAAAGTGTACACCGAGCAACTTTGATGGTCCGAAGTTGCTCAACTCTCTCTATGGAGGAGCTTTAAAAGGTTTTGTCCATTTGTCAAAGAAAAATGGTTTTTTAACATCGAAATAATCTAGGAAGCTTATACTCGTAAAATTTGACATAGAATAACAATAAAAAGTGTACACCGAGAAACTTTGATGGTCTGAAGTTGCTCAACTCTCTCAATGGAGGGGCTTTTAACGGTTTTGTCCATTTGTCATAGAAAGATGGTGTTTCAGCATCGAAATAATCTAGGAAGCTTATACTCGTAAAATTTGACATAGAAGTACAATAAAAAGTGTACACCGAGCAACTTTGATGGTCCGAAGTTGCTCAACTCTCTCTATGGAGGAGCTTTAAAAGGTTTTGTCCATTTGTCAAAGAAAAATGGTTTTTTAACATCGAAATAATCTAGGAAGCTTATACTCGTAAAATTTGACATAGAATAACAATAAAAAGTGTACACCGAGAAACTTTGATGGTCTGAAGTTGCTCAACTCTCTCTATGGAGGGGCTTTTAACAGTTTTGTCCATTTGTTGTAAAAACTTCATTTTTTGGCATCGAAATAATCTAGGAGGCTTATACTCATAAAATTTAACATAGAAGAACACTAAAAAGTGTACATCGAGCAACTTTGACGGATCGAAGTTGCTCAACTCTCTCTATGGAGGAGCTTTTAACGGTTTTGTCCATTTCTAATAGAAAGTTTGTGATTTGGAATCGAAATAATCTAGGAAGCTTATACTCATAAAATTTGACATAGAATAACAATAAAAAGTGTACACCGAGCAACTTTGATCGTCAGAAATTGCTCAACTCTCTCTATGGAGGGGCTTTTAACGATTTTGTCTATTTCTCATAGAAAGTTGGTGATTTGGAATCGAAATAATCTTGGAAGCTTATACTCTTAAAATTTGACATAGAATAACAATAAAAAGTGTACACCGAGCAACTTTGATGGTCCGAAGTTGCTCAACTCTCTCTATGGAGAGGCTTTTAACGGTTTTGTCCATTTGTCATAGAAAGATGCTGTTTTAGCATCGAAATAATCTACGAAGCTTATACTCGTAAAATTTGACATAGAAGAACAATAAAAAGTGTACACCGAGCAACTTTGATGGTCCGAAGTATCTCAACTCTCTCTATGGAGGAGCTTTCAACGGTTTTTTCATTTGTCGTAAAAAGTTTTTTTTATCTAAATAATCTAGGAAGCTTATACTCACAAAATTTAACATAGAAGAACAATAAAAAGTTTAGATCGAGCAACTTTGATGGTTCGAAGTTGCTCAACTCTCTCTATGTAGGACCTTTTAACGGTTTTGTCCATTTCTCATAGAAAGTTGGTGATTTGCAATCGAAATAATCTTGGAAGCTTATACTCATAAAATTTGACATAGAATAACAATAAAAAGTGTACACCGAGCAACTTTGATGGTCCGAAGTTGCTCAACTCTCTCTATGGAGGGGCTTTTAACGGTTTTGTCCATTTGTCAAAGAAAAATGGTGTTTTAACATCGAAATAATCTAGGAAGCTTATACTCGTAAAATTTGACATAGAAGAACAATAAAAAGTGTATCCCGAGAAACTTTGTTGGTCCGAAGTTGCTCAACTCTCTCTATGTAGGAGCTTTTAACGGTTTTGTCCATTTATGATTAAAAGTTGGTGTTTTGGCATCGAAATAATCTTGGAAGCTTATACTCGTAAAATTTGACATGGAAGAACAATAAAAAGTGTACACCGAGCAACTTTGATGGTCCGAAGCTGCTCAACTCTCTCTATGGAGGAGCTTTTAACGGTTTTGCCCATTTTTCGTAAAAAGTTCGTTTTTTGGCATCGAAATAATCTAGGAAGTTTATACTCATAAAATTTAACATAGAAGAACAATAAAAAGTTTATATCGAACAACTTTGATGGTTCGAAGTTGCTCCACACTCTCCATGGAGGAGCATTTAACGGTTTTGTCCATTTCTCATAGAAAGTTGGTGATTTGGAATCGAAATAATCTTGGAAGCTTATACTCGTAAAATTTGACATAGAAGAACAATAAAAAGCGTACACCGAGCAACTTTGATGGTCCAAAGTTGCTCAACTCTCTCTATGGAGGAGATTTTAACGGTTTTGTCCATTTGTCGTAAAAAGTTCATTTTTTCTCATCGAAATAATCTAGGAAGCTTATACTCAAATAATTTAACATAGAAGAACAATAAAAAGTGTACACCGAGCAACTTTGATGGTCCGAAGTTGCTCAACTCTCTCTATGGACGAGCTTTTAACGGTTTTGTCAATTTTGCGTAAAAAGTTCATTTTTTTGCATCGAAATAATCTAGGAAGTTTATACTCATAAAATTTAACATAGAAGAACAATAAAAAGTGTACACCGAGAAACTTTGATGGTCCGAAGTTGCTCAACTCTCTCAATGGAGGAGCTTTTAATGGTTTTGTCCATTTGTCATAGAAAGATGGTGTTTCAGCATCGAAATAATCTAGGAAGCTTATACTCGTAAAATTTGACTTAGAAGAACAATAAAAAGTGTATCCCGAGAAACTTTGTTGGTCCGAACTTGCTCAACTCTCTCTATGGAGGAGCTTTTAACGGTTTTGTCCATTTATGATAAAAAGTTTGTGTTTTGGCATCGAAAAAATCTTGGAAGCTTATACTCGTAAAATTTGACATGGAAGAACAATAAAAAGTGTACACCGAACAACTTTGATGGTCCGAAGTTGCTCAACTCTCTCTATGGAGGAGCTTTTAACGGTTTTGTCCATTTTTCGTAAAAAGTTCGTTTTTTGGCATCGAAATAATCTAGGAAGTTTATGCTCATAAAATTTAACATGGAAGAACAATAAAAAGTTTACATCGAACAACTTTGATGGTTCGAAGTTGCTCCACACTCTCTATGGAGGAACATTTAACGGTTTTGTCCATTTCTCATAGAAAGTTGGTGATTTGGAATCGAAATAATCTTGGAAGGTTATACTCGTAAAATTTGACATAGAAGAACAATAAAAAGCATACACCGAGCAACTCTGATGGTCCGAAGTTGCTCAACTCTCTCTATGAAGGAGCTTTTAACGGTTTTGTCTATTTGTCATAGAAAGATGGCGTTTTAGCATCGAAATAATCTAGGAAGCTTATACTCGTAAAATTTGACATAGAAGAACAATAAAAAGTGTATCCCGAGAAACTTTGTTGGTCCGAAGTTGCTCAACTCTCTCTATGGAGGAGCTTTTAACGGTTTTGTCCATTTTTCGTAAAAAGTTCGTTTTTTTGCATCGAAATAATCTAGGAAGCTTATACTCATAAAATTTAACATAGAAGAACAATAAAAAGTGTACACCGAGAAACTTTGACGGTCCAAAGTTGCTCAACTCTCTCAATGGAGGAGCTTTTAACAGTTTTGTCCATTTCTCATAGAAAGTTGGTGATTTGGAATCGAAATAATCTTGGAAGCTTATACTCATAAAATTTGACATAGAAGAACAATAAAAAGTGTACACCGAGAAACTTTGGTTGTCTGAAGTTGCTCAACTCTCTCAATGGAGGGGCTTTTAACGGTTTTGTCCATTTGTCATAGAAAGATGGTGTTTTAGCATCGAAATAATCTAGGAAGCTTATACTCGTAAAATTTGACTCAGAAGAACAATAAAAAGTGCATCCCGAGAAACTTTGTTGGTCCGAAGTTGCTCAACTCTCTCTATGGAGGAGCTTTTAACGGTTTTGTCCATTTATGATAAAAAGTTGGTGTTTTGGCATCGAAATAATCTTGGAAGCTTATACTCGTAAAATTTGACATGGAAGAACAATAAAAAGCATACACCGAGCAACTTCGATGGTTCGAAGTTGCTCAACTCTCTCTATGGAGGAGCTTTTAAATGTTTTGTCCATTCGTTGTAAAAAGTTCATTTTTTGGCATCGAACTAATCTAGGAAGCTTATACTCATAAAATTTAACATAGAAGAACAATAAAAAGTTTACATCGAGCAACTTTGATGGTTCGAAGTTGCTCAACTCTTTCTATGGAGGAGCTTTTAACAGTTTTGTCCATTTCTCATAGAAAGTTGGTGATTTGGAATCGAAATAATCTTGGAAGCTTATACTCATAAAATTTGACATAGAAGAACAATAAAAAGTGTACACCGAGAAACTTTGGTAGTCGGAAGTTGCTCAACTCTCTCAATGGAGGCGCTTTTAACGGTTTTGTCCATTTGTCATAGAAAGATGGTGTTTCAGCATCGAAATAATCTAGGAAGCTTATACTCGTAAAATTTGACATAGAAGAACAATAAAAAGTGTACATCGAGCAACTTTGATGGTTCGAAGTTGCTCAACTCTCTCTATGGAGGAGCTTTTAACGGTTTTGTCCATTTATGATAAAAAGTTCGTGTTTTGGCATCGAAATAATCTAGGAAGCTTATACTCATAAAATTTAACATAGAAGAACAATAAAAAGTGTACATCGAGCAACTTTGATGGTTCGAAGTTGCTCAACTCTCTCTATGGAGGAGCTTTTAACGGTTTTGTCCATTTCTCATAGAAAGTTGGTGATTTGGAATCGAAATAATCTTGGAAGCTTATACTCATAAAATTTGACGTAGAATAACAATAAAAAGTGTACACCGAGCAACTTTGATGGTCCGAATTTGCTCAACTCTCTATATGGAGGGGCTTTAAACGGTTTTTTCTATTTGTCGTAAAAAGTTCGTTTTTTGGCATCGAAATAATCTAGGAAGTTTATACTCATAAAATTTAACATAGAAGAACAATAAAAAGTTTATATCGAACAACTTTGATGGTTCGAAGTTGCTCCACACTCTCTATGGAGGAGCATTTAACGGTTTTGTCCATATCTCATAGAAAGTTGGTGATTTGGAATCGAAATAATCTTGGAAGCTTATACTCGTAAAATTTGACATGGAAGAACAATAAAAAGCGTACACCGAGCAACTTTGATGGTCCGAAGTTGCTCAACTCTCTCTATGGAGGAGATTTTAACGGTTTTGTCCATTTGTTGTAAAAAGTTCATTTTTTCTCATCGAAATAAGCTAGGAAGCTTATATTCAAATAATTTCACATAAAAGAACAATAAAAAGTGTACACCGAGCAACTTTGATGGTCTGAAGTTGCTCAACTCTCTCTATGGAGGAGCTTTTGGCGGTTTTGTCCATTTTTCGTAAAAAGTTCGTTTTTTTGCATCGAAATAATCTAGGAAGCTTATACTCATAAAATTTAACATAGAACAACAATAAAAAGTATACACCGAGAAACTTTGATGGTCTGAAGTCGCTGAACTCTCTCAATGGAGGGGCTTTTAACGGTTTTGTCCATTTGTTATAGAAAGATGGTGTTTTGGCATCGAAATAATCTTGGAAGCTTATACTCGTAAAATTTGACATGGAAGAACAATAAAAAGTGTACACCAAGCAACTTTGATGGTTCGAAGTTGGTCAACTCTCTCTATCGAGGAGCTTTTAACTGTTTTGTCCATTCGTTGTAAAAAGTTCATTTTTTGGCATCGAAATAATCTAGGAAGCTTATACTCATAAAATTTAACATAGAAGAACAATAAAAAGTGTACATCGAGCAACTTTGATGGTTCGAAGTTGCTCAACTCTCTCTATGGAGGAGCTTTTAACGGTTTTGTCCATTTCTCATAGAAAGTTGGTGATTTGGAATCGAGATAATCTTGGAAGCTTATACTCATAAAATTTGACATAGAATAACAATAAAAAGTGTACACCGAGCAACTTTGATGGTCCGAATTTGCTCAACTCTCTCTATGGAGGGGCTTTTAATGGTTTTGTCCATTTGTCGTAAAAAGTTCGTTTTTTGGCATCGAAATAATCTAGGAAGTTTATACTCACAAAATTTAACATAGAAGAACAATAAAAAGTTTACATCGAACAACTTTGATGGTTCGAAGTTGCTCCACACTCTCTATGGAGGAGCATTTAACGGTTTTGTCCATTTATCATAGAAAGTTGGTGGTTTGGAATCGAAATAATCTTGGAAGCTTATACTCGTAAAATTTGACATAGAAGAACAATAAAAAGCGTACACCGAGCAAGTTTGATATTCCGATGTTGCTCAACTCTCTCTATGGAGGAGATTTTAACGGTTTTGTCCATTTGTCGTCAAAAGTTCATTTTTTCTCATCGAAATAAGCTAGGAAGCTTATATTCAAATAATTTCACATAGAAGAACAATAAAAAGTGTACACCGAGCAACTTTGATGGTCCGAAGTTGCTCAACTCTCTCTATGGAGGAGATTTTAACGGTTTTGTCCATTTGTCGTAAAAAGTTCATTTTTTCTCATCGAAATAAGCTAGGAAGCTTATATTCAAATAATTTCACATAGAAGAATAATAAAAAGTGTACACCGAGCAACTTTGATGGTCCGAATTTGCTCAACTCTCTCTATGGAGGAGCTTTTGCCGGTTTTGTCCATTTTTCGTAAAAAGTTCGTTTTTTTGCATCGAAATAATCTAGGAAGCTTATACTCATAAAATTTAACATAGAAGAACAATAAAAAGTATACACCGAGAAACTTTGATGGTCTGAAGTTGCTGAACTCTCTCAATGGAGGGGCTTTTAACGGTTTTGTCCATTTGTTATAGAAAGATGGTGTTTTGGCATCGAAATAATCTTGGAAGCTTATACTCATAAAATTTGACATGGAAGAACAATAAAAAGTGTACACCAAGCAACTTTGATGGTTCGAAGTTGCTCAACTCTCTCTATGGAGGAGCTTTTAACGGTTTTGTCCATTCGTTGTAAAAAGTTCATTTTTTGGCATCGAAATAATCTAGGAAGCTTACACTCATAAAATTTAAGATAGAAGAACAATAAAAAGTGTACATCGAGCAACTTTGATGGTTCGAAGTTGCTCAACTCTCTCTATGGAGGAGCTTTTAACGGTTTTGTCCATTTCTCATAGAAAGTTGGTGATTTGGAATCGAGATAATCTTGGAAGCTTATACTCATAAAATTTGACATAGAATAACAATAAAAAGTTTACACCGAGCAACTTTGATGGTCCGAATTTGTTCAACTCTCTCTATGGAGGGGCTTTTAACGGTTTTGTCCATTTGTCGTAAAAAGTTCATTTTTTGGCAACGAAATAATCTAGGAAGTTTATACTCACAAAATTTAACATAGAAGAACAATAAAAAGTTTATATCGAACAACTTTGATGGTTCGAAGTTGCTGCACACTCTCTATGGAGGAGCATTTAACGGTTTTGTCCATTTCTCATAGAAAGTTGGTGATTTGGAATCGAAATAATCTTGAAAGCTTATACTCGTAAAATTTGACATGGAAGAACAATAAAAAGCGTACACGGAGCAACTTTGATGGTTCGAAGTTGCTCAATTCTCTCTATGGTGGAGATTTTAACGGTTTTGTCCATTTGTCGTAAGAAGTTCATTTTTTCTCGTCGAAATAATCTAGGAAGCTTATACTCAAATAATTTAACATAGAAGAACAATAAAAAGTGTACACCGAGCAACTTTGATGGTCCGAAGTTGCTCAACTCTCTCTATGGATGAGCTTTTAACGGTTTTGTCCATTTTTCGTAAAAAGTTCGTTTTCTTGCATCGAAATAATCTAGGAAGCTTATACTCATAAAATTTAACTTAGAAGAACAATAAAAAGTGTACACCGAGAAACTTTGATGGTTTGAAGTTGCTCAACTCTCTCAATGGAGGGGCTTTTAACGGTTTTGTCCATTTGTCATAGAAAGATGGTGTTTCAGCATCGAAATAATCTAGGAAGCTTATACTCGTAAAATTTGACATTGAAGAACAATAAAAAGTGTATCCCGAGAAACTTTGTTGGTCCGAAGTTGCTCAACTCTCTCTATGGAGGAGCTTTTAACGGTTTTGTCCATTTATGATAAAAAGTTGGTGTTTTGGCATCGAAATAATCGTGGAAGCTTATACTCGTAAAATTTTACATGGGAGAACAATAAAAAGTGTACACCGAGCAACTTTGATGGTCCGAAGTTGCTCAACTCTCTCTATGGAGAATCTTTTAACGGTTTTGTCCATTTTTCGTAAAAAGTTCATTTTTTTGCATCGAAATAATCTAGGAAGCTTATACTCATAAAATTTAACATAGAAGAAAAATAAAAAGTGTACTCCGAGAAACTTTGATGGTCTGAAGTTGCTCAACTCTCTCAATGGAGGGGCTTTTAACGGTTTTGTCCATTTGTCATAGAAAGATGGTGTTTCAGCATCGAAATAATCAAGGAAGCTTATACTCATAAAATTTGACATAGAAGAACAATAAAAAGTGTATCCCGAGAAACTTTGTTGGTCCGAAGTTGCTCAACTCTCTCTATGGAGGAGCTTTTAATGGTTTTGTCCATTTATGATAAAAAGTTGGTGTTTTGGCATCGAAATAATCTTGGAAGCTTATACTCATAAAATTTTACATAGAATAACAATAAAAAGTGTACACCGAGCAACTTTGATGGTCTGAATTTGCTCAACTCTCTCTATGGAGAGGCTTTTAACGGTTTTGTCCATTTGTCGTAAAAAGTTCATTTTTTGGCATCGAAATAATCTAGGAAGTTTATACTCATAAATTTTAACATAGAAGAACAATAAAAAGTTTACATTGAACAATTTTGATGGTTCGAAGATGCTCCACACTCTCTATGGAGGAGCATTTAACGTTTTTTCCATTTCTCATAGAAAGTTGGTGATTTGGAATCGAAATAATCTTGGAAGCTTATACTCGTAAAATTTGACATAGAAGAACAATAAAAAGCGTACACCGAGCAACTTTGATGGTCCGAAGTTGCTCAACTCTCTCTATGGAGGAGCTTTTAACGGTTTTGTCCATTTTTCGTAAAAAGTTCGTTTTTTTGCATCGAAATAATCTAGGAAGCTTATACTCATAAAATTTTACATAGAAGAACAATAAAAAGTGTACACCGAGAAACTTTGATGGTCTGAAGTTGCTCAACTCTCTCAATGGAGGGGCTTTTAACGGTTTTGTCCATTTGTCATAGAAAGATGGTGTTTCAGCATCGAAATAATCTAGGAAGCTTATACTCATAAAATTTGACATGGGAGAACAATAAAAAGTGTACACCAAGCAACTTTGATGGTTCGAAGTTGCTCAACTCTCTCTATGGAGGAGCTTTTAACGGTTTTTTCCATTCGTTGTAAAAAGTTCATTTTTTGGCATCGAAATAATCTAGGAAGCTTATACTCATAAAATTTAACATAGAAGAACAATAAAAAATGTACACCGAGCAACGTTGATGGTCCGAATTTGCTCAACTCTCTCTATGGAGGGGCTTTTAACGGTTTTGTCCATTTGTCGTAAAAAGTTCGTTTTTTGGCATCGAAATAATCTAGGAAGTTTATACTCATAAAATTTAACATAGAAGAACAATAAAAAGTTTACATCGAACAACTTTGATGGTTCGAAGTTGCTCCACACTCTCTATGGAAGAGCATTTAACAGTTTTGTCCATTTCTCATAGAAAGTTGGTGATTTGGAATCGAAATTATCTTGGAAGCTAATACTCGTAAAATTTGACATAGAAGAACAATAAAAAGCGTACACCGAGCAACTTTGATGGTCCGAAGTTGCTCAACTCTCTCTATGGAGGAGATTTTAACGGTTTTGTCCATTTGTCGTAAAAAGTTCATTTTTTCTCATCAAAATAATCTAGGAAGCTTATACTCAAATAATTTAACATAGAAGAACAATAAAAAGTGTACACCGAGCAACTTTGATGGTCCGAAGTTGCTCAAGTCTCTCTATGGAGGAGCTTTAAACGGTTTTGTCCATTTTTCGTAAAAGGTTAGATTCTTTGTATCGAAATAATCAAGGAAGCTTATACTCATAAAATTTAACAAAGAAGAACAATAAAAAGTGTACACCGAGAAACGTTGATGGTCTGAAGTTGCTCAACTCTCTTAATGGAGGGGCTTTTAACGGTTTTGTCCATTTGTCATAGAAAGATGGTGTTTCAGCTTCGAAATAATCTAGGAAGCTTATACTCGTAAAATTTGACATAGAAGAACAATAAAAGGTGTATCACGAGAAACTTTGTTGGTCCGAAGTTGCTCAACTCTCTCTATGGAGGAGCTTTTAATGGTTTTGTCCATTTATGATAGAAAGTTGGTGTTTTGGCATCGAAATAATCTTGGAAGCTTATACTCGTAAAATTTGACATGGAAGAACAATAAAAAGTGTACACCAAGCAACTTTGATAGTTCGAAGTTGCTCAACTCTCTCTATGTAGGAGCTTTTAACGGTTTTGTCCATTTCTCATAGAAAGTTGGTGATTTGGAATCGAAATAATCTTGGAAGCTTATACTCATAAAATTTGACATAGAATAACAATAAAAAGTGTACACCGAGCAACTTTGATTGTCCGAAGTTGCTCAACTCTCTCTATGGAGGAGCTTTTAACGGTTTTGTCCATTTGTCGTAAAAAGTTCGTTTTTTGGCATCGAAATAATCTAGGAAGTTTATACTCATAAAATTTAACATAGAAGAACAATAAAAAGTTTACATCGAACAACTTTGATGGTTCGAAGTTGCTCCACACTCTCTATGGAAGAGCATTTAACAGTTTTGTCCATTTCTCGTAGAAAGTTGGTGATTTGGAATCGAAATTATCTTGGAAGCTAATACTCGTAAAATTTGACATAGAAGAACAATAAAAAGCGTACACCGAGCAACTTTGATGGTCCGAAGTTGCTCAACTCTCTCTATGGAGGAGATTTTAACGGTTTTGTCCATTTGTCGTAAAAAGTTCATTTTTTCTCATCAAAATAATCTAGGAAGCTTATACTCAAATAATTTAACATAGAAGAACAATAAAAAGTGTACACCGAGCAACTTTGATGGTCCGAAGTTGCTCAAGTCTCTCTATGGAGGAGCCTTAAACGGTTTTGTCCATTTTTCGTAAAAGGTTAGATTCTTTGCATCGAAATAATCAAGGAAGCTTATACTCATAAAATTTAACAAAGAAGAACAATAAAAAGTGTACACCGAGAAACGTTGATGGTCTGAAGTTGCTCAACTCTCTTAATGGAGGGGCTTTTAACGGTTTTGTCCATTTGTCATAGAAAGATGGTGTTTCAGCTTCGAAATAATCTAGGAAGCTTATACTCGTAAAATTTGACATAGAAGAACAATAAAAGGTGTATCACGAGAAACTTTGTTGGTCCGAAGTTGCTCAACTCTCTCTATGGAGGAGCTTTTAATGGTTTTGTCCATTTATGATAGAAAGTTGGTGTTTTGGCATCGAAATAATCTTGGAAGCTTATACTCGTAAAATTTGACATGGAAGAACAATAAAAAGTGTACACCAAGCAACTTTGATAGTTCGAAGTTGCTCAACTCTCTCTATGTAGGAGCTTTTAACGGTTTTGTCCATTTCTCATAGAAAGTTGGTGATTTGGAATCGAAATAATCTTGGAAGCTTATACTCATAAAATTTGACATAGAATAACAATAAAAAGTGTACACCGAGCAACTTTGATTGTCCGAAGTTGCTCAACTCTCTCTATGGAGGAGCTTTTAACGGTTTTGTCCATTTGTCGTAAAAAGTTCGTTTTTTGGCATCGAAATAATCTAGGAAGTTTATACTCATAAAATTTAACATAGAAGAACAATAAAAAGTTTACATCGAACAACTTTGATGGTTCGAAGTTGCTCCACACTCTCTATGGAAGAGCATTTAACAGTTTTGTCCATTTCTCATAGAAAGTTGGTGATTTGGAATCGAAATTATCTTGGAAGCTAATACTCGTAAAATTTGACATAGAAGAACAATAAAAAGCGTACACCGAGCAACTTTGATGGTCCGAAGTTGCTCAACTCTCTCTATGGAGGGGCTTTTAACGGTTTTGTCCATTTGTCACAGAAAGATGGTGTTTCTGCATCGAAATAATCTAGGAAGCTTATACTCGTAAAATTTGACATAGAAGAAAAATAAAAAGTGTATCCCGAGAAACTTTGTTGGTCCGAAGTTGCTCAACTCTCTCTATGGAGGAGCTTTTAACGGTTTTGTCCATTTATGATAAAAAGTTGGTGTTTTGGCATCGAAATAATCTTGGAAGCTTATACTCTTAAAATTTGACATGGAAGAACAGTAAAAAGTGTACACCAAGCAACTTTGATTGTTCGAAGTTGCTCAACTCTCTCTATGGAAGAGCTTTTAACGGTTATGTCCATTCGTTGTAAAAAGTTCATTTTTTTGCCATCGAAATAATCTAGGAAGCTTATACTCATAAAATTTAACATAGAAGAACAATAAAAAGTTTATATCGAGCAACTTTGATGGTTCGAAGTTGCTCAACTCTTTCTATGGAGGAGCTTTTAACAGTTTTGTCCATTTCTCATAGAAAGTTGGTGATTTGGAATCGAAATAATCTTGGAAGCTTATACTCATAAAATTTGACCTAGAATAACAATAAAATATGTACACCGAGAAACTTTGATGGTCTGAAGTTGCTCAACTCTCTCAATGGAGGCGCTTTTAACGGTTTTGTCCATTTGTCATAGAAAGAAGGTGTTTCAGCTTCGAAATAATCTAGGAAGCTTATACTCGTAAAATTTGACATAGAAGAACTATAAAAAGTTTATCCCGAGAAACTTTGTTGGTCCGAAGTTGCTCAACTCTCTCTATGGAGGGGCTTTTAACGATTTTGTCCATTTCGCATAGAAAGTTGGTGATTTGGAATCGAAGTAATCTTGGAAGCTTATACTCGTAAAATTTGACATGGAAGAACAATAAAAAGTGTACACCGAGCAACTTTGATGGTCCGAAGTTTCTCAACTCCCTCTATGGAGGAGCTTTTAACGATTTTGTCCATTTGTCGTAAAAAGTTCATTTTTTGGCATCGAAATAATCTAGGGAGCTTATACTCATAAAATTTAACATAGAAGAACAATAAAAAGTTTACATCGAGCAACTTTGATGGTTCGAAGTTGCTCAACTCTCTCTATGTAGGAGCTTTTAACGGTTTTCTCCATTTCTCATAGAAAGTTGGTGATTTGGAATCGAAATAATCTTGGAAGCTTATACTCATAAAATTTGACATAGAATAACAATAAAAAGTGTACACCGAGCAACTTTGATTGTCCGAAGTTGCTCAACTCTCTCTATGGAGGGGCTTTTAACGGTTTTGTCCATTTGTCGTAAAAATTTCATTTTTTGGCAACGAAATAATCTTGGAAGCTTATACTCCTAAAATTTGACAAGGAAGAACAATAAAAAGTGTACACCGAGCAACTTTGATGGTCCGAAGTTGCTCAACTCTCTCTATGAAGGAGATTTTAACGGTTTTGTCCATTTGTTGTAAAAAGTTCATTTTTTGACATCGAAATAATCTAGGAAGCTTATACTCATAAAATTTAACATAGAAGAACAATAAAAAGTGTACACCGAGCAACTTTGATGGTCCGAAGTTGCTCAACTCTCTCTATGGAGGAGATTTTAACGGTTTTGTCCATTTGTAGTAAAAAGTTCATTTTTTCTCATCGAAAAAATCTAGGAAGCTTATACTCAAATAATTTAACATAGAAGAACAATAAAAAGTGTACACCAAGCAACTTTGATGGTCCGAAGTTGCTCAAGTCTCTCTATGGAGGTGCTTTTAACGGTTTTGTCCATTTTTCGTAAAAAGTTTGTTTTTTTGCATCGAAGTATTCTAGGAAGCTTATACTCATAAAATTTAACATAGAAGAACAGTAAAAAGTGTACACCGAGAAACTTTGATGGTCTGAAGTTGCTCAACTCTCTCAATGGAGGGGCTTTTAACGGTTTTGTCTATTTGTCATAGAAAGATGGTGTTTCAGCATCGAAATAATCTAGGAAGCTTATACTCGTAAAATTTGACATATAAGAACAATAAAAAGTGTATCCCGAGAAACTTTGTTGGTCCGAAGTTGCTCAACTATCTCTATCGAGGAGCTTTTAACGGTTTTATCCATTTCTCATAGAAAGTTGGTGATTTGGAATCGAAATAATCTTGGAAGCTTATACTCATAGAATTTGACATAGAATAACAATAAAAAGTGTACACCGATCAACTTTGATGGTCCAAATTTGCTCAACTCTCTCTATGGAGGGGCTTTTAACGGTTTCTTCATTTGTCGTAAAAAGTTCGTTTTTTGGCATCGAAATAATCTAGGAAGTTTATACTCATAAAATTTAACATAGAAGAACAATAAAAAGTTTACATCGAACAACTTTGATGGTTCGAAGTTGCTCCACACTCTCTATGGAGGAGCATTTAACGGTTTTGCCCATTTCTCACAGAAAGTTGGTGATTTGGAATCGAAATAATCTTGGAAGCTTATACTCTTAAAATTTGACATGGAAGAACAATAAAAAGTGTACACCAAGCAACTTTGATAGTTCGAAGTTGCTCAACTCTCTCTATGGAGGAGCTTTTAACGGTTTTGTCCATTCGTTGTAAAAAGTTCATTTTTTGGCATCGAAATAATCTAGGAAGCTTATACTCATAAAATTTAACATAGAAGAACAATAAAAAGTGTACATCGAGCAACTTTGATGGTTCGAAGTCTCTCTCTATCGAGGAGCTTTTAACGGTTTTGTCCATTTCTCATGGAAAGTTGGTGATTTGGAATCGAAATAATCTTGGAAGCTTATACTCATAAAATTTGACATAGAATAACAATAAAAAGTGTACACCGAGCAACTTTGATTGTCCGAAGTTGCTCAACTCTCTCTATGGAGGAGCTTTTAACGGTTTTGTCGATTTGTCGTAAAAAGTTCGTTTTTTGGCATCGAAATAATCTAGGAAGTTTATACTCATAAAATTTAACATAGAAGAACAATAAAAAGTTTACATCGAACAACTTTGATGGTTCGAAGTTGCTCCACACTCTCTATGGAAGAGCATTTAACAGTTTTGTCCATTTCTCATAGAAAGTTGGTGATTTGGAATCGAAATTATCTTGGAAGCTAATAGTCGTAAAATTTGACATAGAAGAACAATAAAAAGCGTACACCGAGCAACTTTGATGGTCCGAAGTTGCTCAACTCTCTCTATGGAGGAGATTTTAACGGTTTTGTCCATTTGTCGTAAAAAGTTCATTTTTTCTCATCAAAATAATCTAGGAAGCTTATACTCAAATAATTTAACATAGAAGAACAATAAAAAGTGTACACCGAGCAACTTTGATGGTCCGAAGTTGCTCAAGTCTCTCTATGGAGGAGCTTTAAACGGTTTTGTCCATTTTTCGTAAAAGGTTAGATTCTTTGCATCGAAATAATCAAGGAAGCTTATACTCATAAAATTTAACAAAGAAGAACAATAAAAAGTGTACACCGAGAAACGTTGATGGTCTGAAGTTGCTCAACTCTCTTAATGGAGGGGCTTTTAACGGTTTTGTCCATTTGTCATAGAAAGATGGTGTTTCAGCTTCGAAATAATCTAGGAAGCTTATATTCGTAAAATTTGACATAGAAGAACAATAAAAGGTGTATCACGAGAAACTTTGTTGGTCCGAAGTTGCTCAACTCTCTCTATGGAGGAGCTTTTAATGGTTTTGTCCATTTATGATAGAAAGTTGGTGTTTTGGCATCGAAATAATCTTGGAAGCTTATACTCGTAAAATTTGACATGGAAGAACAATAAAAAGTGTACACCAAGCAACTTTGATAGTTCGAAGTTGCTCAACTCTCTCTATGTAGGAGCTTTTAACGGTTTTGTCCATTTCTCATAGAAAGTTGGTGATTTGGAATCGAAATAATCTTGGAAGCTTATACTCATAAAATTTGACATAGAATAACAATAAAAAGTGTACACCGAGCAACTTTGATTGTTCGAAGTTGCTCAACTCTCTCTATGGAGGAGCTTTTAACGGTTTTGTCCATTTGTCGTAAAAAGTTCATTTTTTGGCATCGAAATAATCTTGGAAGCTTATACTCCTAAAATTTGACAAGGAAGAACAATAAAAAGTGGACACCGAGCAACTTTGATGGTCCGAAGTTGCTCAACTCTCTGTATGGAGGAGTTTTTAACGGTTTTGTCCATTTGTTGTAAAAAGTCCGTTTTTTTGCATCGAAGTAATCTAGGAAGCTTATACTCATAAAATTTAACATAGAAGAACAATAAAAAGTGTACACCGAGAAACTTTGATGGTTTGAAGTTGCTCAACTCTCTCAATGGAGGGGCTTTTAACGGTTTTGTCCATTTGTCACAGAAAGATGGTGTTTCTGCATCGAAATAATCTAGGAAGCTTATACTCGTAAAATTTGACATAGAAGAAAAATAAAAAGTGTATCCCGAGAAACTTTGTTGGTCCGAAGTTGCTCAACTCTCTCTATGGAGGAACTTTTAACGGTTTTGTCCATTTATGATAAAAAGTTGGTGTTTTGGCGTCGAAATAATCTTGGAAGCTTATACTCTTAAAATTTGACATGGAAGAACAGTAAAAAGTGTACACCAAGCAACTTTGATTGTTCGAAGTTGCTCAACTCTCTCTATGGAAGTGCTTTTAACGGTTATGTCCATTCGTTGTAAAAAGTTCATTTTTTTGGCATCGAAATAATCTAGGAAGCTTATACTCATAAAATTTAACATAGAAGAACAATAAAAAGTTTATATCGAGCAACTTTGATGGTTCGAAGTTGCTCAACTCTTTCTATGGAGGAGCTTTTAACAGTTTTGTCCATTTCTCATAGAAAGTTGGTGATTTGGAATCGAAATAATCTTGGAAGCTTATACTCATAAAATTTGACCTAGAATAACAATAAAATATGTACACCGAGAAACTTTGATGGTCTGAAGTTGCTCAACTCTCTCAATGGAGGCGCTTTTAACGGTTTTGTCCATTTGTCATAGAAAGAAGGTGTTTCAGCTTCGAAATAATCTAGGAAGCTTATACTCGTAAAATTTGACATAGAAGAACTATAAAAAGTTTATCCCGAGAAACTTTGTTGGTCCGAAGTTGCTCAACTCTCTCTATGGAGGGGCTTTTAACGATTTTGTCCATTTCTCATAGAAAGTTGGTGATTTGGAATCGAAGTAATCTTGGAAGCTTATACTCGTAAAATTTGACATGGAAGAACAATAAAAAGTGTACACCGAGCAACTTTGATGGTCCGAAGTTTCTCAACTCCCTCTATGGAGGAGCTTTTAACGATTTTGTCCATTTGTCGTAAAAAGTTCATTTTTTGGCATCGAAATAATCTAGGAAGCTTATACTCATAAAATTTAACATAGAAGAACAATAAAAAGTTTACATCGAGCAACTTTGATGGTTCGAAGTTGCTCAACTCTCTCTATGTAGGAGCTTTTAACGGTTTTCTCCATTTCTCATAGAAAGTTGGTGATTTGGAATCGAAATAATCTTGGAAGCTTATAATAATAAAATTTGACATAGAATAACAATAAAAAGTGTACACCGAGCAACTTTGATTGTCCGAAGTTGCTCAACTCTCTCTATGGAGGGGCTTTTAACGGTTTTGTCCATTTGTCGTAAAAAGTTCATTTTTTGGCAACGAAATAATCTTGGAAGCTTATACTCCTAAAATTTGACAAGGAAGAACAATAAAAAGTGTACACCGAGCAACTTTGATGGTCCGAAGTTGCTCAACTCTCTCTATGAAGGAGATTTTAACGGTTTTGTCCATTTGTTATAAAAAGTTCATTTTTTGACATCGAAATAATCTAGGAAGCTTATACTCATAAAATTTAACATAGAAGAACAATAAAAAGTGTACACCGAGCAACTTTGATGGTCCGAAGTTGCTCAACTCTCTCTATGGAGGAGATTTTAACGGTTTTGTCCATTTGTAGTAAAAAGTTCATTTTTTCTCATCGAAAAAATCTAGGAAGCTTATACTCAAATAATTTAACATAGAAGAACAATAAAAAGTGTACACCAAGCAACTTTGATGGTCCGAAGTTGCTCAAGTCTCTCTATGGAGGTGCTTTTAACGGTTTTGTCCATTTTTCGTAAAAAGTTTGTTTTTTTGCATCGAAGTAATCTAGGAAGCTTATACTCATAAAATTTAACATAGAAGAACAGTAAAAAGTGTACACCGAGAAACTTTGATGGTCTGAAGTTGCTCAACTCTCTCAATGGAGGGGCTTTTAACGGTTTTGTCTATTTGTCATAGAAAGATGGTGTTTCAGCATCGAAATAATCTAGGAAGCTTATACTCGTAAAATTTGACATATAAGAACAATAAAAAGTGTATCCCGAGAAACTTTGTTGGTCCGAAGTTGCTCAACTATCTCTATCGAGGAGCTTTTAACGGTTTTATCCATTTCTCATAGAAAGTTGGTGATTTGGAATCGAAATAATCTTGGAAGCTTATACTCATAGAATTTGACATAGAATAACAATAAAAAGTGTACACCGATCAACTTTGATGGTCCAAATTTGCTCGACTCTCTCTATGGAGGGGCTTTTAACGGTTTCTTCATTTGTCGTAAAAAGTTCGTTTTTTGGCATCGAAATAATCTAGGAAGTTTATACTCATAAAATTTAACATAGAAGAACAATAAAAAGTTTACATCGAACAACTTTGATGGTTCGAAGTTGCTCCACACTCTCTATGGAGGAGCATTTAACGGTTTTGCCCATTTCTCATAGAAAGTTGGTGATTTGGAATCGAAATAATCTTGGAAGCTTATACTCGTAAAATTTGACATGGAAGAACAATAAAAAGTGTACACCAAGCAACTTTGATAGTTCGAAGTTGCTCAACTCTCTCTATGGAGGAGCTTTTAACGGTTTTGTCCATTCGTTGTAAAAAGTTCATTTTTTGGCATCGAAATAATCTAGGAAGCTTATACTCATAAAATTTAACATAGAAGAACAATAAAAAGTGTACATCGAGCAACTTTGATGGTTCGAAGTCTCTCTCTATCGAGGAGCTTTTAACGGTTTTGTCCATTTCTCATGGAAAGTTGGTGATTTGGAATCGAAATAATCTTGGAAGCTTATACTCATAAAATTTGACATAGAATAACAATAAAAAGTGTACACCGAGCAACTTTGATGGTCCGAATTTGCTCAACTCTCTCTATGGAGGGGCTTTTAACGGCTTTGTCCATTTGTCGTAAAAAGTTCGTTTTTTGGCATCGAAATAATCTAGGAAGTTTATACTCATAAAATTTAACATAGAAGAACAATAAAAAGTTTACATCGAACAACTTTGATGGTTCGAAGTTGCTCCACACTCTCTATGGAGGAGCATTTAACGGTTTTGTCCATTTCTCATAGAAAGTTGGTGATTTGGAATCGAAATAATCTTGGAAGCTAATACTCGTAAAATTTGACATAGAAGAACAATAAAAAGCGTACACCGAGCAATTTTGATGGTTCGAAGTTGCTCAACTCTCTCTATGGAGGAGATTTTAACGAATTTTTCCATTTGCCGTAAAAGTTCATTTTTTCTCATCAAAATAATCTAGGAAGCTTATACTCAAATAATTTAACAAAGAAGAACAATAAAAAGTGTACACCGAGCAACTTTGATGGTCTGAAGTTGCTCAACTCTCTCTATGGAGGAGCTTTTAACGGTTTTTTTCATTTTTCGTAAAAAGTTCGTTTTTTTGCATCGAAATAATCTAGGAAGCTTATACTCATAAAATTTAACAAAGAAGAACAATAAAAAGTGTACACCGAGAAACTTTGATGGTCTGAAGTTGCTCAACTCTCTCAATGGAGGCGCTTTTAACGGTTTTGTCCATTTGTCACAGAAAGATGGTGTTTCAGAATCGAAATAATTGTAGGAAGCTTATACTCGTAAAATTTGACATAGAAGAACAATAAAAATTGTATCCCGAGAAACTTTGTTGGTCCGAAGTTGCTCAACTCTCTCTATGTAGGAGCTTTTAACGGTTTTGTCCATTTCTCATAGAAAGTTGGTGATTTGGAATCGAAATAATCTTGGAAGCTTATACTCATAAAATTTGACATAGAATAACAATAAAAAGTGTACACCGAGCAACTTTGATTGTCCGAAGTTGCTCAACTCTCTCTATGGAGGAGCTTTTAACGGTTTTGTCCATTTGTCGTAAAAAGTTTGTTTTTTGGCATCGAAATAATCTTGGAAGCTTATACTCCTAAAATTTGACAAGGAAGAACAATAAAAAGTGGACACCGAGTAATTTTGATGGTCCGAAGTTGCTCAACTCTCTCTATGGAGGAGCTTTTAACGGTTTTGTCCATTTGTTGTAAAAAGTTCATTTTTTGGCATCGAAATAATCTAGGAAGCTTATACTCATAAAATTTAACATAGAAGAACAATAAAAAGTGTACACCGAGCAACTTTGATGGTCCGAAGTTGCTCAACTCTCTCTATGGAGGAGATTTTAACGGTTTTGTCCATTTGTCGTAAAAAGTTCATTTTTTCTCATCGAAATAATCTAGGAAGGTTATACTCAAATAATTTAACATAGAAGAACAATAAAAAGTGTACACCAAGCAACTTTGATGGTCCGAAGTTGCTCAACTCTCTCTATGGAGGAGCTTTTAACGGTTTTGTCCATTTTTCGTAAAAAGTTTGTTTTTTTGCATCGAAGTAATCTAGGAAGCTTATACTCATAAAATTTAACATAGAAGAATAATAAAAAGTGTACACCGAGAAACTTTGATGGTCTGAAGTTGCTCAACTCTCTCAATGGAGGGGCTTTTAACGGTTTTGTCTATTTGTCATAGAAAGATGGTGTTTCAGCATCGAAATAATCTAGAAAGCTTATACTCGTAAAATTTGACATATAAGAACAATAAAAAGTGTATCCCGAGAAACTTTGTTGGTCCGAAGTTGCTCAACTATCTCTATGGAGGAGGTTTTAACGGTTTTATCCATTTCTCATAGAAAGTTGGTGATTTGGAATCGAAATAATCTTGGAAGCTTATACTCATAGAATTTGACATAGAATAACAATAAAAAGTGTACACCGATCAACTTTGATGGTCCGAATTTGCTCAACTCTCTCTATGGAGGGGCTTTTAACGGTTTCTTCATTTGTCGTAAAAAGTTCGTTTTTTGGCATCGAAATAATCTAGGAAGTTTATACTCATAAAATTTAACATAGAAGAACAATAAAAAGTTTACATCGAACAACTTTGATGGTTCGAAGTTGCTCCACACTCTCTATGGAGGAACATTTAACGGTTTTGTCCATTTCTCATAGAAAGTTGGTGATTTGGAATCGAAATAATCTTGGAAGCTTATACTCGTAAAATTTGACATGGAAGAACAATAAAAAGTGTACACCAAGCAACTTTGATAGTTCGAAGTTGCTCAACTCTCTCTATGGAGGAGCTTTTAACGGTTTTGTCCATTCGTTGTAAAAAGTTCATTTTTTGGCATCGAAATAATCTAGGAAGCTTATACTCATAAAATTTAACATAGAAGAACAATAAAAAGTGTACATCGAGCAACTTTGATGGTTCGAAGTTGCTCAACTCTCTCTATGGAGGAGCTTTTAACGGTTTTGTCCATTTCTCATAGAAAGTTGGTGATTTGGAATCGAAATAATCTTGGAAGCTTATACTCATAAAATTTGACATAGAATAACAATAAAAAGTGTACACCGAGCAACTTTGATGGTCCGAATTTGCTCAACTCTCTCTATGGAGGGGCTTTTAACGGCTTTGTCCATTTGTCGTAAAAAGTTCGTTTTTTGGCATCGAAATAATCTAGGAAGTTTATACTCATAAAATTTAACATAGAAGAACAATAAAAAGTTTACATCGAACAACTTTGATGGTTCGAAGTTGCTCCACACTCTCTATGGAGGAGCATTTAACGGTTTTGTCCATTTCTCATAGAAAGTTGGTGATTTGGAATCGAAATAATCTTGGAAGCTAATACTCGTAAAATTTGACATAGAAGAACAATAAAAAGCGTACACCGAGCAATTTTGATGGTTCGAAGTTGCTCAACTCTCTCTATGGAGGAGATTTTAACGAATTTTTCCATTTGTCGTAAAAAGTTCATTTTTTCTCATCAAAATAATCTAGGAAGCTTATACTCAAATAATTTAACATAGAAGAACAATAAAAAGTGTACACCGAGCAACTTTGATGGTCTGAAGTTGCTCAACTCTCTCTATGGAGGAGCTTTTAACGGTTTTTTCCATTTTTCGTAAAAAGTTCGTTTTCTTGCATCGAAATAATCTAGGAAGCTTATACTCATAAAATTTAACAAAGAAGAACAATAAAAAGTGTACACCGAGAAACTTTGATGGTCTGAAGTTGCTCAACTCTCTCAATGGAGGCGCTTTTAACGGTTTTGTCCATTTGTCACAGAAAGATGGTGTTTCAGAATCGAAATAATCTAGGAAGCTTATACTCGTAAAATTTGACATAGAAGAACAATAAAAATTGTATCCCGAGAAACTTTTTTGGTCCGAAGTTGCTCAACTCTCTCTATGGAGGAGCTTTTAACGGTTTTGTCCATTTATGATAAAAAGTTGGTGTTTTGTCATCGAAATAATCTTGGAAGCTTATACTCGTAAAATTTGACATGGAAGAACAATAAAAAGTGTACACCAAGCAACTTTGATGGTTCGAAGTTTCTCAACTCTCTCTATGGAGGAGCTTTTAACGGTTTTGTCCATTCGTTGTAAAAAGTTCATTTTTTGGCATCGAAATAATCTAGGAAGCCTATACTCATAAAATTTAACATAGAAGAACAATAAAAAATTTATATCGAGCAACTTTGATGGTTCGAAGTTGCTCAACTCTTTCTATGGAGGAGCTTTTAAAATTTTTGTCCATTTCTCATAGAAAGTTGGTGATTTGGAATCGAAATAATCTTGGAAGCTTATACTCATAAAATTTGACATAGAATAACAATAAAATATGTACACCGAGAAACTTTGATGGTCTGAAGTTGCTCAACTCTCTCAATGGAGGGGCTTTTAACGGTTTTGTCCATTTGTCATAGAAAGATGGTGTTTCAGCTTCGAAATAATCTAGGAAGCTTATACTCGTAAAATTTGACATAGAAGAACAATAAAAAGTGTATCCCGAGAAACTTTGTTGGTCCGAAGTTGCTCAACTCTCTCTATGGAGGAGCTTTTAACGGTTTTGTCCGTTTATGATAAAAAGTTGGTGTTTTGGCATCGAAATAATCTTGGAAGCTTATACTCGTAAAATTTGACATGAAAGAACAATAAAAAGTGTACACCGAGCAACTTTGATGGTCCGAAGTTTCTCAACTCCCTCTATGGAGGAGCTTTTAACGATTTTGTCCATTTGTCGTAAAAAGTTCATTTTTTGGCATCGAAATAATCTAGGAAGCTTATACTCATAAAATTTAACATAGAAGAACAATAAAAAGTTTACATCGAGCAACTTTGATGGTCCGAATTTGCTCAACTCTCTCTATGGAGGGGCTTTTAACGGTTTCTTCATTTGTCGTAAAAAGTTCGTTTTTTGGCATCGAAATAATCTAGGAAGTTTATACTCATAAAATTTAACATAGAAGAACAATAAAAAGTTTACATCGAACAACTTTGATGGTTCGAAGTTGCTCCACACTCTCTATGGAGGAGCATTTAACGGTTTTGTCCATTTCTCATAGAAAGTTGGTGATTTGGAATCGAAATAATCTTGGAAGCTTATACTCGTAAAATTTGACATGGAAGAACAATAAAAAGTGTACACCAAGCAACTTTGATAGTTCGAAGTTGCTCAACTCTCTCTATGGAGGAGCTTTTAACGGTTTTGTTCATTTCTCATAGAAAGTTGGTGATTTGGAATCGAAATAATCTTGGAAGCTTATACACATAAAATTTGACATAGAATAACAATAAAAAGTGTACACCGAGCAACTTTGATGGTCCGAATTTGCTCAACTCTCTCTATGGAGGGGCTTTTAACGGCTTTGTCCATTTGTCGTAAAAAGTTCGTTTTTTGGCATCGAATTAATCTAGGAAGTTTATACTCATAAAATTTAACATAGAAGAATAATAAAAAGTTTACATCGAACAACTTTGATGGTTCGAAGTTGCTCCACACTCTCTATGGAGGAGCATTTAACGGTTTTGTCCATTTCTCATAGAAAGTTGGTGATTTGGAATCGAAATAATCTTGGAAGCTAATACTCGTAAAATTTGACATAGAAGAACAATAAAAAGCGTACACCGAGCAATTTTGATGGTTCGAAGTTGCTCAACTCTCTCTATGGAGGAGATTTTAACGAATTTTTCCATTTGTCGTAAAAAGTTCATTTTTTCTCATCAAAATAATCTAGGAAGCTTATACTCAAATAATTTAACATAGAAGAACAATAAAAAGAGTACACCGAGCAACTTTGATGGTCTGAAGTTGCTCAACTCTCTCTATGGAGGAGCTTTTAACGGTTTTTTCCATTTTTCGTAAAAAGTTCGTTTTTTTGCATCGAAATAATCTAGGAAGCTTATACTCATAAAATTTAACAAAGAAGAACAATAAAAAGTGTACACCGAGAAACTTTGATGGTCTGAAGTTGCTCAACTCTCTCAATGGAGGCGCTTTTAACGGTTTTGTCCATTTGTCACAGAAAGATGGTGTTTCAGAATCGAAATAATCTAGGAAGCTTATACTCGTAAAATTTGACATAGAAGAACAATAAAAATTGTATCCCGAGAAACTTTGTTGGTCCGAAGTTGCTCAACTCTCTCTGTGGAGGAGCTTTTAACGGTTTTGTCCATTTATGATAAAAAGTTGGTGTTTTGGCATCGAAATAATCTTGGAAGCTTATACTCGTAAAATTTGACATGGAAGAACAATAAAAAATTTATATCGAGCAACTTTGATGGTTCGAAGTTGCTCAACTCTGTCTATGGAGGAGCTTTTAAAATTTTTGTCCATTTCTCATAGAAAGTTGGTGATTTGGAAACGAAATAATCTTGGAAGCTTATACTCATAAAATTTGACATAGAATAACAATAAAATATGTACACCGAGAAACTTTGATGGTCTGAAGTTGCTCAACTCTCTCAATGGAGGGGCTTTTAACGGTTTTGTCCATTTGTCATTGAAAGATGGTGTTTCAGCTTCGAAATAATCTAGGAAGCTTATACTCGTAAAATTTGACATAGAAGAACAATAAAAAGTGTATCCCGAGAAACTTTGTTGGTCCGAAGTTGCTCAACTCTCTCTATGGAGGAGCTTTTAACGGTTTTGTCCGTTTATGATAAAAAGTTGGTGTTTTGGCATCGAAATAATCTTGGAAGCTTATACTCGTAAAATTTGACATGAAAGAACAATAAAAAGTGTACACCGAGCAACTTTGATGGTCCGAAGTTTCTCAACTCCCTCTATGGAGGAGCTTTTAACGATTTTGTCCATTTGTCGTAAAAAGTTCATTTTTTGGCATCGAAATAATCTAGGAAGCTTATACTCATAAAATTTAACATAGAAGAACAATAAAAAGTTTACATCGAGCAACTTTGATGGTCCAAATTTGCTCAACTCTCTCTATGGAGGGGCTTTTAACGGTTTTGTCCATTTCTCATAGAAAGTTGGTGATTTGGAATCGAAATAATCTTGGAAGCTTATACTCATAAAATTTGACATAGAATAACAATAAAAAGTGTACACCGAGCAACTTTGATTGTCCGAAGTTGCTCAACTCTCTCTATGGAGGAGCTTTTAACGGTTTTGTCCATTTGTCGTAAAAAGTTCGTTTTTTGGCATCGAAATAATCTTGGAAGCTTATACTCCTAAAATTTGACAAGGAAGAACAATAAAAAGTGGACACCGAGCAATTTTGATGGTCCGAAGTTGCTCAACTCTCTCTATGGAGGAGCTTTTAACGGTTTTGTCCATTTGTTGTAAAAAGTTCATTTTTTGGCATCGAAATAATCTAGGAAGCTTATACTCATAAAATTTAACATAGAAGAACAATAAAAAGTGTACACCGAGCAACTTTGATTGTCCGAAGTTGCTCAACTCTCTCTATGGAGGAGATTTTAACGGTTTTGTCCATTTGTCGTAAAAAGTTCATTTTTTCTCATCGAAATAATCTAGGAAGGTTATACTCAAATAATTTAACATAGAAGAACAATAAAAAGTGTACACCGAGCAACTTTGATGGTCCGAAGTTGCTCAACTCTCTCTATGGAGGAGCTTTAAACGGTTTTGTCCATTTTTCGTAAAAAGTTCTTTTTTTGCATCGAAGTAATCTAGGAAGCTTATACTCATAAAATTTAACATAGAAGAACAATAAAAAGTGTACACCGAGCAACTTTGATGGTCCGAAGTTGCTCAACTCTCTCTATGGAGGAGATTTTAACGGTTTTGTCCATTTGTCGTAAAAAGTTCATTTTTTCTCATCGAAATAATCTAGGAAGCTTATACTCAAATAATTTAACATAGAAGAACAATAAAAAGTGTACACCGAGCAACTTTGATGGTCCGAAGTTTCTCAACTCCCTCTATGGAGGAGCTTTTAACGATTTTGTCCATTTGTCGTAAAAAGTTCATTTTTTGGCATCGAAATAATCTAGGAAGCTTATACTCATAAAATTTAACATAGAAGAACAATAAAAAGTTTACATCGAGCAACTTTGATGGTCCGAATTTGCTCAACTCTCTCTATGGAGGGGCTTTTAACGGTTTTGTCCATTTCTCATAGAAAGTTGGTGATTTGGAATCGAAATAATCTTGGAAGCTTATACTCATAAAATTTGACATAGAATAACAATAAAAAGTGTACACCGAGCAACTTTGATTGTCCGAAGTTGCTCAACTCTCTCTATGGAGGAGCTTTTAACGGTTTTGTCCATTTGTCGTAAAAAGTTCGTTTTTTGGCATCGAAATAATCTTGGAAGCTTATACTCCTAAAATTTGACAAGGAAGAACAATAAAAATTGGACACCGAGCAATTTTGATGGTCCGAAGTTGCTCAACTCTCTCTATGGAGGAGCTTTTAACGGTTTTGTCCATTTGTTGTAAAAAGTTCATTTTTTGGCATCGAAATAATCTAGGAAGCTTATACTCATAAAATTTAACATAGAAGAACAATAAAAAGTGTACACCGAGCAACTTTGATTGTCCGAAGTTGCTCAACTCTCTCTATGGAGGAGATTTTAACGGTTTTGTCCATTTGTCGTAAAAAGTTCATTTTTTCTCATCGAAATAATCTAGGAAGGTTATACTCAAATAATTTAACATAGAAGAACAATAAAAAGTGTACACCGAGCAACTTTGATGGTCCGAAGTTGCTCAACTCTCTCTATGGAGGAGCTTTAAACGGTTTTGTCCATTTTTCGTAAAAAGTTCTTTTTTTGCATCGAAGTAATCTAGGAAGCTTATACTCATAAAATTTAACATAGAAGAACAATAAAAAGTGTACACCGAGCAACTTTGATGGTCCGAAGTTGCTCAACTCTCTCTATGGAGGAGATTTTAACGGTTTTGTCCATTTGTCGTAAAAAGTTCATTTTTTCTCATCGAAATAATCTAGGAAGCTTATACTCAAATAATTTAACATAGAAGAACAATAAAAAGTGTACACCGAGCAACTTTGATGGTCCGAAGTTGCTCAACTCTCTCTATGGAGGAGCTTTTAACGGTTTTGTCCATTTTTCGTAAAAAGTTTGTTTTTTTTGCATCGAAGTAATCTAGGAAGCTTATACTCATAAAATTTAACATAGAAGAACAATAAAAAGTGTACACCGAGAAACTTTATACTCTGAAGTTGCTCAACTCTCTCAATGGAGGGGCTTTTAACGGTTTTGTCTATTTGTCATAGAAAGATGGTGTTTCAGCATCGAAATAATCTAGGAAGCTTATACTCGTAAAATTTGACATATAAGAACAATAAAAAGTGTATCCCGAGAAACTTTGTTGGTCCAAAGTTGCTCAACTATCTCTATGGAGGAGCTTTTAACGGTTTTGTCCATTTCTCATAGAAAGTTGGTGATTTGGAATCGAAATAATCTTGGAAGCTTATACTCATAGAATTTGATATAGAATAACAATAAAAAGTGTACACCGAGAAACTTTGATGGTCCGAATTTGCTCAACTCTCTCTATGGAGGGGCTTTTAACGGTTTCTTCATTTGTCGTAAAAAGTTCGTTTTTTGGCATCAAAATAATCTAGGAATTTTATACTCATAAAAAGTTTACATCGAACAACTTTGATGGTTCGAAGTTGCTCCACACTCTCTATGGAGGAGCATTTAACGGTTTTGTCCATTTCTCATAGAAAGTTGGTGATTTGGAATCGAAATAATCTTGGAAGCTTATACTCGTAAAATTTGACATGGAAGAACAATAAAAAGTGTACACCAAGCAACTTTGATAGTTCGAAGTTGCTCAACTCTCTCTATGAAGGAGCTTTTAATGGTTTTGTCCATTCGTTGTAAAAAGTTCATTTTTTAGCATCGAAATAATCTAGGAAGCTTATACTCATAAAATTTAACATAGAAGAACAATAAAAAGTGTACATCGAGCAACTTTGATGGTTCGAAGTTGCTCAACTCTCTCTATGGAGGAGCTTTTAACGGTTTTGTCCATTTCTCATAGAAAGTTGGTGATTTGGAATCGAAATAATCTTGGAAGCTTATACTCATAAAATTTGACATAGAATAACAATAAAAAGTGTATACCGAGCAACTTTGATGGTCCGAATTTGCTCAACTCTCTCTATGGAGGGGCTTTTAACGGTTTTGTCCATTTGTCGTAAAAAGTTCGTTTTTTGGCATCGAAATAATCTACGAAGTTTATACTCATAAAATTTAACATAGAAGAACAATAAAAAGTTTACATCGAACAACTTTGATGGTTCGAAGTTGCTCCACACTCTCTATGGAGGAGCATTTAACGGTTTTGTCCATTTCTCATAGAAAGTTGGTGATTTGGAATCGTAATAATCTTGGAAGCTAATACTCGTAAAATTTGACATAGAAGAACAATAAAAAGCGTACACCGAGCAACTTTGATGGTCCGAAGTTGCTCAACTATCTCTATGGAGTAGATTTTAACGAATTTTTCCATTTGTCGTAAAAAGTTCATTTTTTCTCATCAAAATAATCTAGGAAGCTTATACTCAAATAATTTAACATAGAAGAACAATAAAAAGTGTACACCGAGCAACTTTGATGGTCCGAAGTTGCTCAACTCTCTCTATGGAGGAGCTTTTAACGGTTTTGTCCATTTTTCGTAAAAAGTTTGTTTTTTTTGCATCTAAGTAATCTAGGAAGCTTATACCCATAAAATTTAACATAGAAGAACAATAAAAAGTGTACACCGAGAAACTTTGATGGTCCGAAGTTGCTCAACTCTCTCAATGGAGGAGCTTTTAACGGTTTTGTCCATTTGTTGTAAAAAGTTCATTTTTTGGCATCGAAATAATCTAGGAAGCTTATACTCATAAAATTTAACATAGAAGAACAATAAAAAGTGTACACCGAGCAACTTTGATTGTCCGAAGTTGCTCAACTCTCTCTATGGAGGAGATTTTAACGGTTTTGTCCATTTGTCGTAAAAAGTTCATTTTTTCTCATCGAAATAATCTAGGAAGGTTATACTCAAATAATTTAACATAGAAGAACAATAAAAAGTGTACACCGAGCAACTTTGATGGTCCGAAGTTGCTCAACTCTCTCTATGGAGGAGCTTTAAACGGTTTTGTCCATTTTTCGTAAAAAGTTCTTTTTTTGCATCGAAGTAATCTAGGAAGCTTATACTCATAAAATTTAACATAGAAGAACAATAAAAAGTGTACACCGAGCAACTTTGATGGTCCGAAGTTGCTCAACTCTCTCTATGGAGGAGATTTTAACGGTTTTGTCCATTTGTCGTAAAAAGTTCATTTTTTCTCATCGAAATAATCTAGGAAGCTTATACTCAAATAATTTAACATAGAAGAACAATAAAAAGTGTACACCGAGCAACTTTGATGGTCCGAAGTTGCTCAACTCTCTCTATGGAGGAGCTTTTAACGGTTTTGTCCATTTTTCGTAAAAAGTTTGTTTTTTTTGCATCGAAGTAATCTAGGAAGCTTATACTCATAAAATTTAACATAGAAGAACAATAAAAAGTGTACACCGAGAAACTTTATACTCTGAAGTTGCTCAACTCTCTCAATGGAGGGGCTTTTAACGGTTTTGTCTATTTGTCATAGAAAGATGGTGTTTCAGCATCGAAATAATCTAGGAAGCTTATACTCGTAAAATTTGACATATAAGAACAATAAAAAGTGTATCCCGAGAAACTTTGTTGGTCCAAAGTTGCTCAACTATCTCTATGGAGGAGCTTTTAACGGTTTTGTCCATTTCTCATAGAAAGTTGGTGATTTGGAATCGAAATAATCTTGGAAGCTTATACTCATAGAATTTGATATAGAATAACAATAAAAAGTGTACACCGAGAAACTTTGATGGTCCGAATTTGCTCAACTCTCTCTATGGAGGGGCTTTTAACGGTTTCTTCATTTGTCGTAAAAAGTTCGTTTTTTGGCATCAAAATAATCTAGGAATTTTATACTCATAAAAAGTTTACATCGAACAACTTTGATGGTTCGAAGTTGCTCCACACTCTCTATGGAGGAGCATTTAACGGTTTTGTCCATTTCTCATAGAAAGTTGGTGATTTGGAATCGAAATAATCTTGGAAGCTTATACTCGTAAAATTTGACATGGAAGAACAATAAAAAGTGTACACCAAGCAACTTTGATAGTTCGAAGTTGCTCAACTCTCTCTATGAAGGAGCTTTTAATGGTTTTGTCCATTCGTTGTAAAAAGTTCATTTTTTAGCATCGAAATAATCTAGGAAGCTTATACTCATAAAATTTAACATAGAAGAACAATAAAAAGTGTACATCGAGCAACTTTGATGGTTCGAAGTTGCTCAACTCTCTCTATGGAGGAGCTTTTAACGGTTTTGTCCATTTCTCATAGAAAGTTGGTGATTTGGAATCGAAATAATCTTGGAAGCTTATACTCATAAAATTTGACATAGAATAACAATAAAAAGTGTATACCGAGCAACTTTGATGGTCCGAATTTGCTCAACTCTCTCTATGGAGGGGCTTTTAACGGTTTTGTCCATTTGTCGTAAAAAGTTCGTTTTTTGGCATCGAAATAATCTACGAAGTTTATACTCATAAAATTTAACATAGAAGAACAATAAAAAGTTTACATCGAACAACTTTGATGGTTCGAAGTTGCTCCACACTCTCTATGGAGGAGCATTTAACGGTTTTGTCCATTTCTCATAGAAAGTTGGTGATTTGGAATCGTAATAATCTTGGAAGCTAATACTCGTAAAATTTGACATAGAAGAACAATAAAAAGCGTACACCGAGCAACTTTGATGGTCCGAAGTTGCTCAACTATCTCTATGGAGTAGATTTTAACGAATTTTTCCATTTGTCGTAAAAAGTTCATTTTTTCTCATCAAAATAATCTAGGAAGCTTATACTCAAATAATTTAACATAGAAGAACAATAAAAAGTGTACACCGAGCAACTTTGATGGTCCGAAGTTGCTCAACTCTCTCTATGGAGGAGCTTTTAACGGTTTTGTCCATTTTTCGTAAAAAGTTTGTTTTTTTTGCATCTAAGTAATCTAGGAAGCTTATACCCATAAAATTTAACATAGAAGAACAATAAAAAGTGTAAACCGAGAAACTTTATGGTCTGAAGTTGCTCAACTCTCTCAATGGAGGGGCTTTTAACGGTTTTGTCTATTTGTCATAGAAAGATGGTGTTTCAGCTTCGAAATAATCTAGGAAGCTTATACTCGTAAAATTTGACATATAAGAACAATAAAAAGTGTATCCCGAGAAACTTTGTTGGTCCGAAGTTGCTCAACTATCTCTATGGAGGAGCTTTTAACGGTTTTGTCCATTTCTTATAGAAAGTTGGTGATTTGGAATCGAAATAATCTTGGAAGCTTATACTCATAGAATTTGACATAGAATAACAATAAAAAGTGTTCACCGAGCAACTTTGATGGTCCGAATTTGCTCAACTCTCTCTATGGAGGGGCTTTTAACGGTTTCTTCATTTGTCGTAAAAAGTTCGTTTTTTGGCATCGAAATAATCTAGGAAGTTTATACTCATAAAATTTAACATAGAAGAACAATAAAAAGTTTACATCGAACAACTTTGATGGTTCGAAGTTGCTCCACACTCTCTATGGAGGAGCATTTAACGGTTTTGTCCATTTCTCATAGAAAGTTGGTGATTTGGAATCGAAATAATCTTGGAAGCTTATACTCGTAAAATTTGACATGGAAGAACAATAAAAAGTGTACACCAAGCAACTTTGATAGTTCGAAGTTGCTCAACTCTCTCTATGGAGGAGTTTTAACGGTTTTGTCCATTCGTTGTAAAAAGTTCATTTTTTGGCATCGAAATAATCTAGGAAGCTTATACTCATAAAATTTAACATAGAAGAACAATAAAAAGTGTACATCGAGCAACTTTGATGGTTCGAAGTTGCTCAACTCTCTCTATGGAGGAGCTTTTAACGGTTTTGTCCATTTCTCATAGAAAGTTGGTGATTTGGAATCGAAATAATCTTGGAATCTTATACTCATAAAATTTGACATAGAATAACAATAAAAAGTGTACACCGAGCAACTTTGATGGTCCGAATTTGCTCAACTCTCTCTTTGGAGGGGCTTTTAACGGTTTTGTCCATTTGTCGTAAAAAGTTCGTTTTTTGGCATCGAAATAATCTAGGAAGTTTATACTCATAAAATTTAACATAGAAGAACAATAAAAAGTTTACATCGAACAACTTTGATGGTTCGAAGTTGCTCCACACTCTCTATGGAGGAGCATTTAACGGTTTTGTCCATTTCTCATAGAAAGTTGGTGATTTGGAATCGAAATAATCTTGGAAGCTTATACTCGTAAAATTTGACATGGAAGAACAATAAAAAGTGTACACCAAGCAACTTTGATAGTTCGAAGTTGCTCAACTCTCTCTATGGAGGAGTTTTAACGGTTTTGTCCATTCGTTGTAAAAAGTTCATTTTTTGGCATCGAAATAATCTAGGAAGCTTATACTCATAAAATTTAACATAGAAGAACAATAAAAAGTGTACATCGAGCAACTTTGATGGTTCGAAGTTGCTCAACTCTCTCTATGGAGGAGCTTTTAACGGTTTTGTCCATTTCTCATAGAAAGTTGGTGATTTGGAATCGAAATAATCTTGGAATCTTATACTCATAAAATTTGACATAGAATAACAATAAAAAGTGTACACCGAGCAACTTTGATGGTCCGAATTTGCTCAACTCTCTCTTTGGAGGGGCTTTTAACGGTTTTGTCCATTTGTCGTAAAAAGTTCGTTTTTTGGCATCGAAATAATCTACGAAGTTTATACTCATAAAATTTAACATAGAAGAACAATAAAAAGTTTACATCGAACAACTTTGATGGTTCGAAGTTGCTCCACACTCTCTATGGAGGAGCATTTAACGGTTTTGTCCATTTCTCATAGAAAGTTGGTGATTTGGAATCGAAATAATCTTGGAAGCTAATACTCGTAAAATTTGACATAGAAGAACAATAAAAAGCGTACACTGAGCAACTTTGATGGTCCGAAGTTGCTCAACTATCTATATGGAGTAGATTTTAACGAATTTTTCCATTTGTCGTAAAAAGTTCATTTTTTCTCATCAAAATAATCTAGGAAGCTTATACTCAAATAATTTAACATAGAAGAACAATAAAAAGTGTACACCGAGCAACTTTGATGGTCCGAAGTTGCTCAACTCTCTCTATGGAGGAGCTTTTAACGGTTTTGTCCATTTTTCATAAAAAGTTTGTTTTTTTTGCATCTAACTAATCTAGGAAGCTTATACCCATAAAATTTAACATAGAAGAACAATAAAAAGTGTAAACCGAGAAACTTTATGGTCTGAAGTTGCTCAACTCTCTCAATGGAGGGGCTTTTAACGGTTTTGTCTATTTGTCATAGAAAGATGGTGTTTCAGCTTCGAAATAATCTAGGAAGCGTATACTCGTAAAATTTGACATATAAGAACAATAAAAAGTGTATCCCGAGAAACTTTGTTGGTCCGAAGTTGCTCAACTATCTCTATGGAGGAGCTTTTAACGGTTTTGTCCATTTCTTATAGAAAGTTGGTGATTTGGAATCGAAATAATCTTGGAAGCTTATACTCATAGAATTTGACATAGAATAACAATAAAAAGTGTTCACCGAGCAACTTTGATGGTCCGAATTTGCTCAACTCTCTCTATGGAGGGGCTTTTAACGGTTTCTTCATTTGTCGTAAAAAGTTCGTTTTTTGGCATCGAAATAATCTAGGAAGTTTATACTCATAAAATTTAACATAGAAGAACAATAAAAAGTTTACATCGAACAACTTTGATGGTTCGAAGTTGCTCCACACTCTCTATGGAGGAGCATTTAACGGTTTTGTCCATTTCTCATAGAAAGTTGGTGATTTGGAATCGAAATAATCTTGGAAGCTTATACTCTTAAAATTTGACATGGAAGAACAATAAAAAGTGTACACCAAGCAACTTTGATAGTTCGAAGTTGCTCAACTCTCTCTATGGAGGAGTTTTAACGGTTTTGTCCATTCGTTGTAAAAAGTTCATTTTTTGGCATCGAAATAATCTAGGAAGCTTATACTCATAAAATTTAACATAGAAGAACAATAAAAAGTGTACATCGAGCAACTTTGATGGTTCGAAGTTGCTCAACTCTCTCTATGGAGGAGCTTTTAACGGTTTTGTCCATTTCTCATAGAAAGTTGGTGATTTGGAATCGAAATAATCTTGGAATCTTATACTCATAAAATTTGACATAGAATAACAATAAAAAGTGTACACCGAGCAACTTTGATGGTCCGAATTTGCTCAACTCTCTCTTTGGAGGGGCTTTTAACGGTTTTGTCCATTTGTCGTAAAAAGTTCGTTTTTTGTCATCGAAATAATCTAGGAAGTTTATACTCATAAAATTTAACATAGAAGAACAATAAAAAGTTTACATCGAACAACTTTGATGGTTCGAAGTTGCTCCACACTCTCTATGGAGGAGCATTTAACGGTTTTGTCCATTTCTCATAGAAAGTTGGTGATTTGGAATCGAAATAATCTTGGAAGCTAATACTCGTAAAATTTGACATAGAAGAACAATAAAAAGCGTACACCGAGCAACTTTGATGGTCCTAAGTTGCTCAACTCTCTCTATGGAGGAGATTTTAACGAATTTTTCCATTTGTCGTAAAAAGTTCATTTTTTCTCATCAAAATAATCTTGGAAGCTTATACTCATAAAATTTAACAAAGAAGAACAATAAAAAGTGTACACCGAGCAACTTTGATGGTCCGAATTTGCTCAACTCTCTCTATGGAGGGGCTTTTAACGGTTTTGTCCATTTGTCGTAAAAAGTTCCTTTTTTGGCATCGAAATAATCTAGGAAGTTTATACTCATAAAATTTAACATAGAAGAACAATAAAAAGTTTACATCGAACAACTTTGATGGTTCGAAGTTGCTCCAAACTCTCTATGGAGGAGCATTTAACGGTTTTGTCCATTTCTCATAGAAAGTTGGTGATTTGGAATCGAAATAATCTTGGAAGCTAATACTCGTAAAATTTGACATAGAAGAACAATAAAAAGCGTACACCGAGCAACTTTGATGGTCCGAAGTTGCTCAACTCTCTCTATGGAGGAGATTTTAATGAATTTTTCCATTTGTCGTAAAAAGTTCATTTTTTCTCATCAAAATAATCTTGGAAGCTTATACTCATAAAATTTAACAAAGAAGAACAATAAAAAGTGTACACCGAGAAATTTTGATGGTCTGAAGTTGCTCAACTCTCTCAATGGAGGGGCTTTTAACGGTTTTGTCCATTTGTCACAGAAAGATGGTGTTTCAGAATCGAAATAATCTAGGAAGCTTATACTCGTAAAATTTGACATAGAAGAACAATAAAAAGTGTATCCCGAGAAACTTTGTTGGTCCGAAGTTGCTCAACTATCTCTATGGAGGAGCTTTTAACGGTTTTGTCCATTTACGATAAAAAGTTAGTGTTTTGGCATCGAAATAATCTTGGAAGCTTATACTCGTAAAATTTGACATGGAAGAACAATAAAAAGTGTACACCAAGCAACTTTGATGGTTCGAAGTTTCTCAACTCTCTCTATGGAGGAGCTTTTAACAGTTTTGTCCATTCGTTGTAAAAAGTTCATTTTTTGGCATCGAAATAATCTAGGAAGCTTATACTCATAAAATTTAACTTAGAAGAACAATAAAAAGTTTATATCGAGCAACTTTGATGGTTCAAATTTGCTCAACTCTTTCTATGGAGGAGCTTTTAACAGTTTTGTCCATTTCTCATAGAAAGTTGGTGATTTGGAATCGAAATAATCTTGGAAGCTTATACTCATAAAATTTGACATAGAATAACAATAAAATATGTACACCGAGAAACTTTGATGGTCTGAAGCTGCTCAACTCTCTCAATGGAGGGGCTTTTAACGGTTTTGTCCATTTGTCGTAAAAAGTTCATTTTTTCTCATCGAAATAATCTAGGAAGGTTATACTCAAATAATTTAACATAGAAGAACAATAAAAAGTGTACACCGAGCAACTTTGATGGTCAGAAGTTGCTCAACTCTCTCTATGGAGGAGATTTTAACGGTTTTATCCATTTGTCGTAAAAAGTTCATTTTTTCTCATCGAAATAATCTAGGAAGGTTATACTCAAATAATTTAACATAGAAGAACAATAAAAAGTGTACACCGAGCAACTTTGATGGTCCGAAGTTGCTCAACTCTCTCTATGGAGGAGCTTTAAACGGTTTTGTCCATTTTTCGTAAAAAGTTCATTTTTTTGCATCGAAGTAATCTAGGAAGCTTATACTCATAAAATTTAACATAGAAGAACAATAAAAAGTGTACACCGAGCAACTTTGATGGTCCGAAGTTGCTCAACTCTCTCTATGGAGGAGATTTTAACGGTTTTGTCCATTTGTCGTAAAAAGTTCATTTTTTCTCATCGAAATAATCTAGGAAGCTTATACTCAAATAATTTAACATAGAAGAACAATAAAAAGTGTACACCGAGCAACTTTGATGGTTCGAAGTTGCTCAACTCTCTCTATGGAGGAGCTTTTAACGGTTTTGTCCATTTTTCGTAAAAAGTTTGTTTTTTTTGCATCGAAGTAATCTAGGAAGCTTATACACATAAAATTTAACATAGAAGAACAATAAAAAGTGTACACCGAGAAACTTTATAGTCTGAAGTTGCTCAACTCTCTCAATGGAGGGGTTTTTAACGGTTTTGTCTATTTGTCATAGAAAGATGGTGTTTCAGCATCGAAATAATCTAGGAAGCTTATACTTGTAAAATTTGACATATAAGAACAATAAAAAGTGTATCCCGAGAAACTTTGTTGGTCCAAAGTTGCTCAACTATCTCTATGGAGGAGCTTTTAACGGTTTTGTCCATTTCTCATAGAAAGTTGGTGATTTGGAATCGAAATAATTTTGGAAGCTTATACTCATAGAATTTGACATAGAATAACAATAAAAATTGTACACCGAGCAACTTTGATGGTCCGAATTTGCTCAACTCTCTCTATGGAGGGGCTTTTAACGGTTTCTTCATTTGTCGTAAAAAGTTCGTTTTTTGGCATCAAAATAATCTAGGAAGTTTATACTCATAAAATTTAACATAGAAGAACAATAAAAAGTTTACATCGAACAACTTTGATGGTTCGAAGTTGCTCCACACTCTCTATGGAGGAGCATTTAACGGTTTTGTCCATTTCTCATAGAAAGTTGGTGATTTGGAATCGAAATAATCTTGGAAGCTTATACTCGTAAAATTTGACATGGAAGAACAATAAAAAGTGTACACCAAGCAACTTTGATAGTTCGAAGTTGCTCAACTCTCTCTATGGAGGAGCTTTTAACGGCTTTGTCCATTCGTTGTAAAAAGTTCATTTTTTAGCATCGAAATAATCTAGGAAGCTTATACTCATAAAATTTAACATAGAAGAACAATAAAAAGTGTACATCGAGCAACTTTGATGGTTCGAAGTTGCTCAACTCTCTCTATGGAGGAGCTTTTAACGGTTTTGTCCATTTCTCATAGAAAGTTGGTGATTTGGAATCGAAATAATCTTGGAAGCTTATACTCATAAAATTTGACATAGAATAACAATAAAAAGTGTACACCGAGCAACTTTGATGGTCCGAATTTGCTCAACTCTCTCTATGGAGGGGCTTTTAATGGTTTTGTCCATTTGTCGTAAAAAGTTCGTTTTTTGGCATCGAAATAATCTAGGAAGTTTATACTCATAAAATTTAACATAGAAGAACAATAAAAAGTTTACATAGAACAACTTTGATGGTTCGAAGTTGCTCCACACTCTCTATGGAGGAGCATTTAACGGTTTTGTCCATTTCTCATAGAAAGTTGGTGATTTGGAATCGAAATAATCTTGGAAACTAATACTCGTAAAATTTGACATAGAAGAACAATAAAAAGCGTACACCGAGCAACTTTGATGGTCCGAAGTTGCTCAACTCTCTCTATGGAGGAGATTTTAACGAATTTTTCCATTTGTCGTAAAAAGTTCATTTTTTCTCATCAAAATAATCTAGGAAGCTTATACTCAAATAATTTAACATAGAAGAACAATAAAAAGTGTACACCGAGCAACTTTGATGGTCCGAAGTTGCTCAACTCTCTCTATGGAGGAGCTTTTAACGGTTTTGTCCATTTTTCGTAAAAAGTTTGTTTTTTTTGCATCGAAGTAATCTAGGAAGCTTATACCCATAAAATTTAACATAGAAGAACAATAAAAAGTGTACACCGAGAAACTTTATGGTCTGAAGTTGCTCAACTCTCTCAATGGAGGGGCTTTTAACGGTTTTTTCTATTTGTCATAAAAAGATGGTGTTTCAGCATCGAAATAATCCAGGAAGCTTATACTCGTAAAATTTGACATATAAGAACAATAAAAAGTGTATCCCGAGAAACTTTGTTGGTCCGAAGTTGCTCAACTATCTCTATGGAGGAGCTTTTAACGGTTTTGTCAATTTCTCATAGAAAGTTGGTGATTTGGAATCGAAATAATCTTGGAAGCTTATACTCATAGAATTTGACATAGAATAACAATAAAAAGTGTACACCGAGCAACTTTGATGGTCCGAATTTGCTCAACTCTCTCTATGGAGGGGCTTTTAACGGTTTCTTCATTTGTCGTAAAAAGTTCGTTTTTTGGCATCAAAATAATCTAGGAAGTTTATACTCATAAAATTTAACATAGAAGAACAATAAAAAGTTTACATCGAACAACTTTGATGGTTCGAAGTTGCTCCACACTCTCTATGGAGGAGCATTTAACGGTTTTGTCCATTTCTCATAGAAAGTTGGTGATTTGGAATCGAAATAATCTTGGAAGCTTATACTCGTAAAATTTGACATGGAAGAACAATAAAAAGTGTACACCAAGCAACTTTGATAGTTCGAAGTTGCTCAACTCTCTCTATGGAGGAGCTTTTAACGGCTCTGTCCATTCGTTGTAAAAAGTTCATTTTTTAGCATCGAAATAATCTAGGAAGCTTATACTCATAAAATTTAACATAGAAGAACAATAAAAAGTGTACATCGAGCAACTTTGATGGTTCGAAGTTGCTCAACTCTCTCTATGGAGGAGCTTTTAACGGTTTTGTCCATTTCTCATAGAAAGTTGGTGATTTGGAATCGAAATAATCTTGGAAGCTTATACTCATAAAATTTGACATAGAATAACAATAAAAAGTGTACACCGAGCAACTTTGATGGTCCGAATTTGCTCAACTCTCTCTATGGAGGGGCTTTTAATGGTTTTGTCCATTTGTCGTAAAAAGTTCGTTTTTTGGCATCGAAATAATCTAGGAAGTTTATACTCATAAAATTTAACATAGAAGAACAATAAAAAGTTTACATAGAACAACTTTGATGGTTCGAAGTTGCTCCACACTCTCTATGGAGGAGCATTTAACGGTTTTGTCCATTTCTCATAGAAAGTTGGTGATTTGGAATCGAAATAATCTTGGAAACTAATACTCGTAAAATTTGACATAGAAGAACAATAAAAAGCGTACACCGAGCAACTTTGATGGTCCGAAGTTGCTCAACTCTCTCTATGGAGGAGATTTTAACGAATTTTTCCATTTGTCGTAAAAAGTTCATTTTTTCTCATCAAAATAATCTAGGAAGCTTATACTCAAATAATTTAACATAGAAGAACAATAAAAAGTGTACACCGAGCAACTTTGATGGTCCGAAGTTGCTCAACTCTCTCTATGGAGGAGCTTTTAACGGTTTTGTCCATTTTTCGTAAAAAGTTTGTTTTTTTTGCATCGAAGTAATCTAGGAAGCTTATACCCATAAAATTTAACATAGAAGAACAATAAAAAGTGTACACCGAGAAACTTTATGGTCTGAAGTTGCTCAACTCTCTCAATGGAGGGGCTTTTAACGGTTTTGTCTATTTGTCATAAAAAGATGGTGTTTCAGCATCGAAATAATCTAGGAAGCTTATACTCGTAAAATTTGACATATAAGAACAATAAAAAGTGTATCCCGAGAAACTTTGTTGGTCCGAAGTTGCTCAACTATCTCTATGGAGGAGCTTTTAACGGTTTTGTCAATTTCTCATAGAAAGTTGGTGATTTGGAATCGAAATAATCTTGGAAGCTTATACTCATAGAATTTGACATAGAATAACAATAAAAAGTGTACAACGAGCAACTTTGATGGTCCGAATTTGCTCAACTCTCTCTATGGAGGGGCTTTTAACGGTTTCTTCATTTGTCGTAAAAAGTTCGTTTTTTGGCATCAAAATAATCTAGGAAGTTTATACTCATAAAATTTAACATAGAAGAACAATAAAAAGTTTACATCGAACAACTTTGATGGTTCGAAGTTGCTCCACACTCTCTATGGAGAAGCATTTAACGGTTTTGTCCATTTCTCATAGAAAGTTGGTGATTTGGAATCGAAATAATCTTGGAAGCTTATACTCGTAAAATTTGACATGGAAGAACAATAAAAAGTGTACACCAAGCAACTTTGATAGTTCGAAGTTGCTCAACTCTCTCTATGGAGGAGCTTTTAACGGCTTTGTCCATTCGTTGTAAAAAGTTCATTTTTTAGCATCGAAATAATCTAGGAAGCTTATACTCATAAAATTTAACATAGAAGAACAATAAAAAGTGTACATCGAGCAACTTTGATGGTTCGAAGTTGCTCCACTCTCTCTATGGAGGAGCTTTTAACGGTTTTGTCCATTTCTCATAGAAAGTTGGTGATTTGGAATCGAAATAATCTTGGAAGCTTATACTCATAAAATTTGACATAGAATAACAATAAAAAGTGTACACCGAGCAACTTTGATGGTCCGAATTTGCTCAACTCTCTCTATGGAGGGGCTTTTAATGGTTTTGTCCATTTGTCGTAAAAAGTTCGTTTTTTGGCATCGAAATAATCTAGGAAGTTTATACTCATAAAATTTAACATAGAAGAACAATAAAAAGTTTACATAGAACAACTTTGATGGTTCGAAGTTGCTCCACACTCTCTATGGAGGAGCATTTAACGGTTTTGTCCATTTCTCATAGAAAGTTGGTGATTTGGAATCGAAATAATCTTGGAAGCTAATACTCGTAAAATTTGACATAGAAGAACAATAAAAAGCGTACACCGAGCAACTTTGATGGTCCGAAGTTGCTCAACTCTCTCTATGGAGGAGATTTTAACGAATTTTTCCATTTGTCGTAAAAAGTTCATTTTTTCTCATCAAAATAATCTAGGAAGCTTATACTCAAATAATTTAACATAGAAGAACAATAAAAAGTGTACACCGAGCAACTTTGATGGTCCGAAGTTGCTCAACTCTCTCTATGGAGGAGCTTTTAACGGTTTTGTCCATTTTTCGTAAAAAGTTTGTTTTTTTTGCATCGAAGTAATCTAGGAAGCTTATACCCATAAAATTTAACATAGAAGAACAATAAAAAGTGTACACCGAGAAACTTTATGGTCTGAAGTTGCTCAACTCTCTCAATGGAGGGGCTTTTAACGGTTTTGTCTATTTGTCATAAAAAGATGGTGTTTCAGCATCGAAATAATCCAGGAAGCTTATACTCGTAAAATTTGACATATAAGAACAATAAAAAGTGTATCCCGAGAAACTTTGTTGGTCCGAAGTTGCTCAACTATCTCTATGGAGGAGCTTTTAACGGTTTTGTCAATTTCTCATAGAAAGTTGGTGATTTGGAATCGAAATAATCTTGGAAGCTTATACTCATAGAATTTGACATAGAATAACAATAAAAAGTGTACACCGAGCAACTTTGATGGTCCGAATTTGCTCAACTCTCTCTATGAAGGGGCTTTTAACGGTTTCTTCATTTGTCGTAAAAAGTTCGTTTTTTGGCATCAAAATAATCTAGGAAGTTTATACTCATAAAATTTAACATAGAAGAACAATAAAAAGTTTACATCGAACAACTTTGATGGTTCGAAGTTGCTCCACACTCTCTATGGAGGAGCATTTAACGGTTTTGTCCATTTCTCATAGAAAGTTGGTGATTTGGAATCGAAATAATCTTGGAAGCTTATACTCGTAAAATTTGACATGGAAGAACAATAAAAAGTGTACACCAAGCAACTTTGATAGTTCGAAGTTGCTCAACTCTCTCTATGGAGGAGCTTTTAACGGCTTTGTCCATTCGTTGTAAAAAGTTCATTTTTTAGCATCGAAATAATCTAGGAAGCTTATACTCATAAAATTTAACATAGAAGAACAATAAAAAGTGTACATCGAGCAACTTTGATGGTTCGAAGTTGCTCAACTCTCTCTATGGAGGAGCTTTTAACGGTTTTGTCCATTTCTCATAGAAAGTTGGTGATTTGGAATCGAAATAATCTTGGAAGCTTATACTCATAAAATTTGACATAGAATAACAATAAAAAGTGTACACCGAGCAACTTTGATGGTCCGAATTTTCTCAACTCTCTCTATGGAGGGGCTTTTAATGGTTTTGTCCATTTGTCGTAAAAAGTTCGTTTTTTGGCATCGAAATAATCTAGGAAGTTTATACTCATAAAATTTAACATAGAAGAACAATAAAAAGTTTACATCGAACAACTTTGATGGTTCGAAGTTGCTCCACACTCTCTATGGAGGAGCATTTAACGGTTTTGTCCATTTCCCATAGAAAGTTGGTGATTTGGAATCGAAATAATCTTGGAAGCTAATACTCGTAAAATTTGACATAGAAGAACAATAAAAAGCGTACACCGAGCAACTTTGATGGTCCGAAGTTGCTCAACTCTCTCTATGGAGGAGATTTTAACGAATTTTTCCATTTGTCGTAAAAAGTTCATTTTTTCTCATCAAAATAATCTAGGAAGCTTATACTCAAATAATTTAACATAGAAGAACAATAAAAAGTGTACACCGAGCAACTTTGATGGTCCGAAGTTGCTCAACTCTCTCTATGGAGGAGCTTTTAACGGTTTTGTCCATTTTTCGTAAAAAGTTTGTTTTTTTTGCATCGAAGTAATCTAGGAAGCTTATACCCATAAAATTTAACATAGAAGAACAATAAAAAGTGTACACCGAGAAACTTTATGATCTGAAGTTGCTCAACTCTCTCAATAGAGGGGCTTTTAACGGTTTTGTGTATTTGTCATAGAAAGATGGTGTTTCAGCATCGAAATAATCTAGGAAGCTTATACTCGTAAAATTTGACATATAAGAACAATAAAAAGTGTATCCCGAGAAACTTTGTTGGTCCGAAGTTGCTCAACTATCTCTATGGAGGAGCTTTTAACGGTTTTGTCAATTTCTCATAGAAAGTTGGTGATTTGGAATCGAAATAATCTTGGAAGCTTATACTCATAGAATTTGACATAGAATAACAATAAAAAGTGTACACCGAGCAACTTTGATGGTCCGAATTTGCTCAACTCTCTCTATGGAGGGGCTTTTAACGGTTTTGTCCATTTGTCGTAAAAAGTTCGTTTTTTGGCATCGAAATAATCTAGGAAGTTTATACTCATAAAATTTAACATAGAAGAAAAATAAAAAGTTTACATCGAACAACTTTGATGGTTCGAAGTTGCTCCACACTCTCTATGGAGGAGCATTTAACGGTTTTGTCCATTTCTCATAGAAAGTTGGTGATTTGGAATCGAAATAATCTTGGAAGCTTATACTCGTAAAATTTGACATGGAAGAACAATAAAAAGTGTACACCAAGCAACTTTGATAGTTCGAAGTTGCTCAACTCTCTCTATGGAGGAGTTTTAACGGTTTTGTCCATTCGTTGTAAAAAGTTCATTTTTTGGCATCGAAATAATCTAGGAAGCCTATACTCATAAAATTTAACATAGAAGAACAATAAAAAGTGTACATCGAGCAACTTTGATGGTTCGAAGTTGCTCAACTCTCTCTATGGAGGAGCTTTTAACTGTTTTGTCCATTTCTCATAGAAAGTTGGTGATTTGGAATCGAAATAATCTTGGAAGCTTATACTCATAAAATTTGACATAGAATAACAATAAAAAGTTTACACCGAGCAACTTTGATAGTCCGAATTTGCTCAACTCTCTCTATGGAGCGGCTTTTAACGGTTTTGTCCATTTGTCGTAAAAAGTTCGTTTTTTGGCATCGAAATAATCTAGGAAGTTTATACTCATAAAATTTAACATAGAAGAACAATAAAAAGTTTACATCGAACAACTTTGATGGTTCGAAGTTGCTCCACACTCTCTATGGAGGAGCATTTAACGGTTTTGTCCATTTGTCGTAAAAAGTTCGTTTTTTGGCATCGAAATAATCTAGGAAGTTTATACTCATAAAATTTAACATAGAAGAACAATAAAAAGTTTACATCGAACAACTTTGATGGTTCGAAGTTGCTCCACACTCTCTATGGAGGAGCATTTAACGGTTTTGTCCATTTCTCATAGAAAGTTGGTGATTTGGAATCGAAATAATCTTGGAAGCTTATACTCGTAAAATTTGACATGGAAGAACAATAAAAAGTGTACACCAAGCAACTTTGATAGTTCGAAGTCGCTCAACTCTCTCTATGGAGGAGTTTTAACGGTTTTGTCCATTCGTTGTAAAAAGTTCATTTTTTGGCATCGAAATAATCTAGGAAGCTTATACTCATAAAATTTAACATAGAAGAACAATAAAAAGTGTACATCGAGCAACTTTGATGGTTCGAAGTTGCTCAACTCTCTCTATGGAGGAGCTTTTAACTGTTTTGTCCATTTCTCATAGAAAGTTGGTGATTTGGAATCGAAATAATCTTGGAAGCTTATACTCATAAAATTTGACATAGAATAACAATAAAAAGTTTACACCGAGCAACTTTGATAGTCCGAATTTGCTCAACTCTCTCTATGGAGCGGCTTTTAACGGTTTTGACCATTTGTCGTAAAAAGTTCGTTTTTTGGCATCGAAATAATCTAGGAAGTTTATACTCATAAAATTTAACATAGAAGAACAATAAAAAGTTTACATCGAACAACTTTGATGGTTCGAAGTTGCTCCACACTCTCTATGGAGGAGCATTTAACGGTTTTGTCCATTTCTCATAGAAAGTTGGTGATTTGGAATCGAAATAATCTTGGAAGCTAATACTAGTAAAATTTGACATAGAAGAACAATAAAAAGCGTACACCGAGCAACTTTGATGGTCCGAAGTTGCTCAACTCTCTCTATGGAGGAGATTTTAACGAATTTTTCCATTTGTCGTAAAAAGTTCATTTTTTCTCATCAAAATAATCTTGGAAGCTTATACTCATAAAATTTAACAAAGAAGAACAATAAAAAGTGTACACCGAGCAACTTTGATGGTCCGAATTTGCTCAACTCTCTCTATGGAGGGGCTTTTAACGGTTTTGTCCATTTGTCGTAAAAAGTTCATTTTTTGGCATCGAAATAATCTAGGAAGTTTATACTCATAAAATTTAACATAGAAGAACAATAAAAAGTTTACATCGAACAACTTTGATGGTTCGAAGTTGCTCCACACTCTCTATGGAGGAGCATTTAACTGTTTTATCCATTTCTCATAGAAAGTTGGTGATTTGGAATCGAAATAATCTTGGAAGCTAATACTCGTAAAATTTGACATGGAAGAACAATAAAAAGTGTACACCAAGCAACTTTGATGGTTCGAAGTTTCTCAACTCTCTCTATGGAGGAGCTTTTAACAATTTTGTCCATTCGTTGTAAAAAGTTCATTTTTTGGCATCGAAATAATCTAGGAAGCTTATACTCATAAAATTTAACATAGAAGAACAATAAAAAGTTTATATCGAGCAACTTTGATGGTTCGAAGTTGCTCAACTCTCTCTATGGAGGAGCTTTTAACAGTTTTGTCCATTTCTCATAGAAAGTTGGTGATTTGGAATCGAAATAATCTTGGAAGCTTATACTCATAAAATTTGACATAGAATAACAATAAAATATGTACACCGAGAAACTTTGATGGTCTGAAGTTGCTCAACTCTCTCAATGGAGGGGCTTTTAACGGTTTTGTCCATTTGTCATAGAAAGATGGTGTTTCAGCTTCGAAATAATCTAGGAAGCTTATACTCGTAAAATTTGACATAGAAGAACAATAAAAAGTGTATCCCGAGAAACTTTGTTGGTCCGAAGTTGCTCAACTCTCTCTATGGAGGAGCTTTTAACGGTTTTGTCCGTTTATGATAAAAAGTTGGTGTTTTGGCATCGAAATAATCTTGGAAGCTTATACTCGTAAAATTTGACATGGAAGAACAATAAAAAGTGTACACCGAGCAACTTTGATGGTCCGAAGTTTCTCAACTCCCTCTATGGAGGAGCTTTTAACGATTTTGTCCATTTGTCGTAAAAAGTTCATTTTTTGGCATCGAAATAATCTAGGAAGCTTATACTCATAAAATTTAACATAGAAGAACAATAAAAAGTTTACATCGAGCAACTTTGATGGTTCGAAGTTGCTCAACTCTCTCTATGTAGGAGCTTTTAACGGCTTTGTCCATTTCTCATAGAAAGTTGGTGATTTGGAATCGAAATAATCTTGGAAGCTTATACTCATAGAATTTGACATCGAATAACAATAAAAAGTGTACACCGAGCAACTTTGATGGTCCGAATTTGCTCAACTCTCTCTATGGAGGGGCTTTTAACGGTTTCTTCATTTGTCGTAAAAAGTTCGTTTTTTGGCATCAAAATAATCTAGGAAGTTTATACTCATAAAATTTAACATAGAAGAACAATAAAAAGTTTTCATCGAACAACTTTGATGGTTCGAAGTTGCTCCACACTCTCTATAGAGGAGCATTTAACGGTTTTGTCCATTTCTCATAGAAAGTTGGTGATTTGGAATCGAAATAATCTTGGAAGCTTATACTCGTAAAATTTGACATGGAAGAACAATAAAAAGTGTACACCAAGCAACTTTGATAGTTTGAAGTTGCTCAACTCTCTCTATGGAGGAGCTTTTAACGGCTTTGTCCATTCGTTGTAAAAAGTTCATTTTTTAGCATCGAAATAATCTAGGAAGCTTATACTCATAAAATTTAACATAGAAGAACAATAAAAAGTGTACATCGAGCAACGTTGATGGTTCGAAGTTGCTCAACTCTCTCTATGGAGGAGCTTTTAACGGTTTTGTCCATTTCTCATAGAAAGTTGGTGATTTGGAATCGAAATAATCTTGGAAGCTTATACTCATAAAATTTGACATAGAATAACAATAAAAAGTGTACACCGAGCAACTTTGATGGTCCGAATTTGCTCAACTCTCTCTATGGAGGGGCTTTTAATGGTTTTGTCCATTTGTCGTAAAAAGTTCGTTTTTTGGCATCGAAATAATCTAGAAAGTTTATACTCATAAAATTTAACATAGAAGAACAATAAAAAGTTTACATCGAACAACTTTGATGGTTCGAAGTTGCTCCACACTCTCTATGGAGGAGCATTTAACGGTTTTGTCCATTTCTCATAGAAAGTTGGTGATTTGGAATCGAAATAATCTTGGAAGCTAATACTCGTAAAATTTGACATAGAAGAACAATAAAAAGCGTACACCGAGCAACTTTGATGGTCCGAAGTTGCTCAACTCTCTCTATGGAGGAGATTTTAACGAATTTTTCCATTTGTCGTAAAAAGTTCATTTTTTGGCATCGAAATAATCTAGGAAGCTTATACTCATAAAATTTAACATAGAAGAACAATAAAAAGTTTATATCGAGCAACTTTGATGGTTCGAAGTTGCTCAACTCTTTCTATGGAGGAGCTTTTAACAGTTTTGTCCATTTCTCATAGAAAGTTGGTGATTTGGAATCGAAATAATCTTGGAAGCTTATACTCATAAAATTTGACATAGAATAACAACAAAATATGTACACCGAGAAACTTTGATGGTCTGAAGTTGCTCAACTCTCTCAATGGAGGGGCTTTTAACGGTTTTGTCCATTTGTCATAGAAAGATGGTGTTTCAGCTTCGAAATAATCTAGGAAGCTTATACTCGTAAAATTTGACATAGAAGAACAATGAAAAGTGTATCCCGAGAAACTTTGTTGGTCCGAAATTGCTCAACTCTCTCTATGGAGTAGCTTTTAACGGTTTTGTCCGTTTATGATAAAAAGTTGGTGTTTTGGCATCGAAATAATCTTGGAAGCTTATACTCGTAAAATTTGACATGGAAGAACAATAAAAAGTGTACACCGAGCAACTTTGATGGTATGAAGTTTCTCAACTCCCTCTATGGAGGAGCTTTTAACGATTTTGTCCATTTGTCGTAAAAAGTTCATTTTTTGGCATCGAAATAATCTAGGAAGCTTATACTCATAAAATTTAACATAGAAGAACAATAAAAAGTTTACATCGAACAACTTTGATGGTTCGAAGTTGCTCCACACTCTCTATGGAGGAGCATTTAACGGTTTTGTCCATTTCTCATAGAAAGTTGGTGATTTGCAATCGAAATAATCTTGGAAGCTTATACTCGTAAAATTTGACATGGAAGAACAATAAAAAGTGTACACCAATCAACTTTGATAGTTCGAAGTTGCTCAACTCTCTCTATGGAGGAGTTTTAACGGTTTTGTCCATTCGTTGTAAAAAGTTCATTTTTTGGCATCGAAATAATCTAGGAAGCTTATACTCATAAAATTTAACATAGAAGAACAATAAAAAGTGTACATCGAGCAACTTTGATGGTTCGAAGTTGCTCAACTCTCTCTATGGAGGAGCTTTTAACGGTTTTGTCCATTTCTCATAGAAAGTTGGTGATTTGGAATCGAAATAATCTTGGAAGCTTATACTCATAAAATTTGACATAGAATAACAATAAAAAGTTTACACCGAGCAACTTTGATGGTCCGAATTTGCTCAAATCTCTCTATGGAGCGGCTTTTAACGGTTTTGTCCATTTGTCGTAAAAAGTTCGTTTTTTGGCATCGAAATAATCTAGGAAGTTTATACTCATAAAATTTAACATAGAAGAACAATAAAAAGTTTACATCGAACAACTTTGATGGATCGAAGTTGCTCCACACTCTCTATGGAGGAGCATTTAACGGTTTTGTCCATTTCTCATAGAAAGTTGGTGATTTGGAATCGAAATAATCTTGGAAGCTAATACTAGTAAAATTTGACATAGAAGAACAATAAAAAGCGTACACCGAGCAACTTTGATGGTCCGAAGTTGCTCAACTCTCTCTATGGAGGAGATTTTAACGAATTTTTCCATTTGTCGTAAAAAGTTCATTTTTTCTCATCAAAATAATCTTGGAAGCTTATACTCATAAAATTTAACAAAGAAGAACAATAAAAAGTGTACCCCGAGCAACTTTGATGGTCCGAATTTGCTCAACTCTCTCTATGGAGGGGCTTTTAACGGTTTTGTCCATTTGTCGTAAAAAGTTCGTTTTTGGCATCGACATAATCTAGGAAGTTTATACTCATAAAATTTAACATAGAAGAACAATAAAAAGTTTACATCGAACAACTTTGATGGTTCGAAGTTGCTCCACACTCTCTATGGAGGAGCATTTAACGGTTTTGTCCATTTCTCATAGAAAGTTGGTGATTTGGAATCGAAATAATCTTGGAAGCTAATACTCGTAAAATTAGACATAGAAGAACAATAAAAAGCGTACACCGAGCGACTTTGATGGTCCGAAGTTGCTCAACTCTCTCTATGGAGGAGATTTTAACGAATTTTTCCATTTGTCGTAAAAAGTTCATTTTTTCTCATCAAAATAATCTAGGAAGCTTATACTCATAAAATTTAACAAAGAAGAACAATAAAAAGTGTACACCGAGAAACTTTGATGGTCTGAAGTTGCTCAACTCTCTCAATGGAGGGGCTTTTAACGGTTTTGTCCATTTGTCACAGAAAGATGGTGTTTCAGAATCGAAATAATCTAGGAAGCTTATACTCGTAAAATTTGACATAGAAGAACAATAAAAAGTGTATCCCGAGAAACTTTGTTGGTCCGAAGTTGCTCAACTCTCTCTATGGAGGAGCTTTTAACGGTTTTGTCCATTTATGATAAAAAGTTGGTGTTTTGGCATCGAAATAATCTTGGAAGCTTATACTCGTAAAATTTAACATGGAAGAACAATAAAAAGTGTACACCAAGCAACTTTGATGGTTCGAAGTTTCTCAACTCTCTCTATGGAGGAGCTTTTAATAGTTTTGTCCATTCGTTGTAAAAAGTTCATTTTTTGGCATCGAAATAATCTAGGAAGCTTATACTCATAAAATTTAACATAGAAGAACAATAAAAAGTTTATATCGAGCAACTTTGATGGTTCGAAGTTGCTCAACTCTTTCTATGGAGGAGCTTTTAACAGTTTTGTCCATTTCTCATAGAAAGTTGGTGATTTGGAATCGAAATAATCTTGGAAGCTTATACTCATAAAATTTGACATAGAATAACAATAAAATATGTACACCGAGAAACTTTGATGGTCTGAAGTTGCTCAACTCTCTCAATGGAGGGGCTTTTAACGGTTTTGTCCATTTGTCATAGAAAGATGGTGTTTCAGCTTCGAAATAATCTAGGAAGCTTATACTCGTAAAATTTGACATAGAAGAACAATAAAAAGTGTATCCCGAGAAACTTTGTTGGTCCGAAGTTGCTCAACTCTCTCTATGGAGGAGCTTTTAACGGTTTTGTCCGTTTATGATAAAAAGTTGGTGTTTTGGCATCGAAATAATCTTGGAAGCTTATACTCGTAAAATTTGACATGGAAGAACAATAAAAAGTGTACACCGAGCAACTTTGATGGTCCGAAGTTTCTCAACTCCCTCTATGGAGGAGCTTTTAACGATTTTGTCCATTTGTCGTAAAAAGTTCATTTTTTGGCATCGAAATAATCTAGGAAGCTTATACTCATAAAATTTAACATAGAAGAACAATAAAAAGTTTACATCGAGCAACTTTGATGGTTCGAAGTTGCTCAACTCTCTCTATGTAGGAGCTTTTAACGGCTTTGTCCATTTCTCATAGAAAGTTGGTGATTTGGAATCGAAATAATCTTGGAAGCCTATACTCATAGAATTTGACATAGAATAACAATAAAAAGTGTACACCGAGCAACTTTGATGGTCCGAATTTGCTCAACTCTCTCTATGGAGGGGCTTTTAACGGTTTCTTCATTTGTCGTAAAAAGTTCGTTTTTTGGCATCAAAATAATCTAGGAAGTTTATACTCATAAAATTTAACATAGAAGAACAATAAAAAGTTTACATCGAACAACTTTGATGGTTCGAAGTTGCTCCACACTCTCTATGGAGGAGCATTTAACGGTTTTGTCCATTTCTCATAGAAAGTTGGTGATTTGGAATCGAAATAATCTTGGAAGCTTATACTCGTAAAATTTGACATGGAAGAACAATAAAAAGTTTACATCGAACAACTTTGATTGTTCGAAGTTGCTCCACACTCTCTATGGAGGAGCATTTAACGGTTTTGTCCATTTCTCATAGAAAGTTGGTGATTTGGAATCGAAATAATCTTGGAAGCTAATACTCGTAAAATTTGACATAGAAGAACAATAAAAAGCATACACCGAGCAACTTTGATGGTCCGAAGTTGCTCAACTCTCTCTATGGAGGAGATTTTAACGAATTTTTCCATTTGTCGTAAAAAGTTCATTTTTTCTCATCAAAATAATCTTGGAAGCTTATACTCATAAAATTTAACAAAGAAGAACAATAAAAAGTGTACAACGAGAAACTTTGATGGTCTGAAGTTGCTCAACTCTCTCAATGGAGGGGCTTTTAACGGTTTTTTCCATTTGTCACAGAAAGATGGTGTTTCAGAATCGAAATAATCTAGGAAGCTTATACTCGTAAAATTTGACATAGAAGAACAATAAAAAGTGTATCCCGAGAAACTTTGTTGGTCCGAAGTTGCTCAACTCTCTCTATGGAGGAGCTTTTAACGGTTTTGTCCATTTATGATAAAAAGTTGGTGTTTTGGCATCGAAATAATCTTGGAAGCTTATACTCGTAAAATTTAACATGGAAGAACAATAAAAAGTGTACACCAAGCAACTTTGATGGTTCGAAGTTTCTCAACTCTCTCTATGGAGGAGCTTTTAACAGTTTTGTCCATTCGTTGTAAAAAGTTCATTTTTTGGCATCGAAATAATCTAGGAAGCTTATACTCATAAAATTTACCATAGAAGAACAATAAAAAGTTTATATCGAGCAACTTTGATGGTTCGAAGTTGCTCAACTCTTTCTATGGAGGAGCTTTTAACAGTTTTGTCCATTTCTCATAGAAAGTTGGTGATTTGGAATCGAAATAATCTTGGAAGCTTATACTCATAAAATTTGACATAGAATAACAATAAAATATGTACACCGAGAAACTTTGATGGTCTGAAGTTGCTCAACTCTCTCAATGGAGGGGCTTTTAACGGTTTTGTCCATTTGTCATAGAAAGATGGTGTTTCAGCTTCGAAATAATCTAGGAAGCTTATACTCGTAAAATTTGACATAGAAGAACAATAAAAAGTGTATCGCGAGAAACTTTGTTGGTCCGAAGTTGCTCAACTCTCTCTATGGAGGAGCTTTTAACGGTTTTGTCCGTTTTTGATAAAAAGTTGGTGTTTTGGCATCGAAATAATCTTGGAAGCTTATACTCGTAAAATTTGACATGGAAGAACAATAAAAAGTGTACACCGAGCAACTTTGATGGTATGAAGTTTCTCAACTCCCTCTATGGAGGAGCTTTTAACGATTTTGTCCATTTGTCGTAAAAAGTTCATTTTTTGGCATCGAAATAATCTAGGAAGCTTATACTCATAAAATTTAACATAGAAGAACAATAAAAAGTTTACATCGAACAACTTTGATGGTTCGAAGTTGCTCCACACTCTCTATGGAGGAGCATTTAACGGTTTTGTCCATTTCTCATAGAAAGTTGGTGATTTGGAATCGAAATAATCTTGGAAGCTAATACTCGTAAAATTTGACATAGAAGAACAATAAAAATCGTACACCGAGCAACTTTGATGGTCTGAAGTTGCTCAACTCTCTCTATGGAGGAGATTTTAACGAATTTTTCCATTTGTCGTAAAAAGTTCATTTTTTCTCATCAAAATAATCTTGGAAGCTTATACTCATAAAATTTAACAAAGAAGAACAATAAAAAGTGTACACCGAGAAACTTTGATGGTCTGAAGTTGCTCAACTCTCTCAATGGAGGGGCTTTTAACGGTTTTGTCCATTTGTCACAGAAAGATGGTGTTTCAGAATCGAAATAATCTAGGAAGCTTATACTCGTAAAATTTGACATAGAAGAACAATAAAAAGTGTATCCCGAGAAACTTTGTTGGTCCGAAGTTGCTCAACTCTCTCTATGGAGGAGCTTTTAACGGTTTTGTCCGTTTATGATAAAAAGTTGGTGTTTTGGCATCGAAATAATCTTGGAAGCTTATACTCGTAAAATTTGACATGGAAGAACAATAAAAAGTGTACACCGAGCAACTTTGATGGTCCGAAGTTTCTCAACTCCCTCTATGGAGGAGCTTTTAACGATTTTGTCCATTTGTCGTAAAAAGTTCATTTTTTGGCATCGAAATAATCTAGGAAGCTTATACTCATAAAATTTAACATAGAAGAACAATAAAAAGTTTACATCGAACAACTTTGATGGTTCGAAGTTGCTTAACACTCTCTATGGAGGAGCATTTAACGGTTTTGTCCATTTCTCATAGAAAGTTGGTGATTTGGAATCGAAATAATCTTGGAAGCTTATACTCATAAAATTTGACATAGAATAACAATAAAATATGTACACCGAGAAACTTTGATGGTCTGAAGTTGCTCAACTCTCTCAATGGAGGGGCTTTTAACGGTTTTGTCCATTTGTCATAGAAAGATGGTGTTTCAGCTTCGAAATAATCTAGGAAGCTTATACTCATAGAATTTGACTTAGAAGAACAATAAAAAGTGTATCCCGAGAAACTTTGTTGGTCCGAAGTTGCTCAACTCTCTCTATGGAGGAGCTTTTAACGGTTTTGTCCGTTTATGATAAAAAGTTGGTGTTTTGGCATCGAAATAATCTTGGAAGCTTATACTCGTAAAATTTGACATGGAAGAACAATAAAAAGTGTACACCGAGCAACTTTGATGGTCCGAAGTTTCTCAACTCCCTCTATGGAGGAGCTTTTAACGATTTTGTCCATTTGTCGTAAAAAGTTCATTTTTTGGCATCGAAATAATATAGGAAGCTTATACTCATAAAATTTAACATAGAAGAACAATAAAAAGTTTACATCGAGCAACTTTGATGGTTCGAAGTTGCTCAACTCTCTCTATGTAGGAGCTTTTAACGGCTTTGTCCATTTCTCATAGAAAGTTGGTGATTTGGAATCGAAATAATCTTTGAAGCTTATACTCATAAAATTTGACATAGAATAACAATAAAAAGTGTACACCGAGCAACTTTGATTGTCCGAAGTTGCTCAACTCTCTCTATGGAGGAGCTTTTAACGGTTTGTCCATTTGTCATAAAAAGTTCGTTTTTTGGCATCGAAATAATCTTGGAAGCTTATACTCCTAAAATTTGGCAAGGAAGAACAATAAAAAGTGGACACCGAGCAATTTTGATGGTCCGAAGTTGCTCAACTCTCTCTATGGAGGAGCTTTTAACGGTTTTGTCCATTTGTTGTAAAAAGTTCATTTTTTGGCATCGAAATAATCTAGGAAGCTTATACTCATAAAATTTAACATAGAAGAACAATAAAAAGTGTACACCGAGCAACTTTGATGGTCCGAAGTAGCTCAACTTTCTCTATGGAGGAGATTTTAACGGTTTTGTCCATTCTTCGTAAAAAGTTCGTTTTTTTGCATCGAAGTAATCTAGGAAGCTTATACTCATAAAATTTAACATGGAAGAACAATAAAAAGTGTACACCGAGAAACTTTGATGGTCTGAAGTTGCTCAACTCTCTCAATGGAGGGGCTTTTAACGATTTTGTCCATTTGTCACAGAAAGATGGTGTTTCAGCATCGAAATAATCTAGGAAGCTTATACTCGTAAAATTTGACATAGAAGAACAATAAAAAGTGTATCCCGAGAAACTTTGTTGTTCCGAAGTTGCTCAACTCTCTCTCTGGAGGAGCTTTTAACGGTTTTGTCCGTTTATGATAAAAAGTTGGTGTTTTGGCATCGAAATAATCTTGGAAGCTTATACTCGTAAAATTTGACATGGAAGAACAATAAAAAGTGTACACCGAGCAACTTTGATGGTCCGAAGTTGCTCAACTCTCTCTATGGAGGAGCTTTTAACGGTTTTTTCCATTCGTTGTAAAAAGTTCATTTTTTGGCATCGAAATAATCTAGGAAGCTTATACTCATAAAATTTAACATAGAAGAACAATAAAAAGTTTATATGGAGCAACTTCGATGGTTCGAAGTTGCTCCACACTCTCTATGGAGGAGCATTTAACGGTTTTGTCCATTTCTCATAGATAGTTGGTGATTTGGAATCAAAATAATCTTGGAAGCTAATACTCGTAAAATTTGACATAGAAGAACAATAAAAAGCGTACACCGAGCAACTTTGATGGTCCGAAGTTGCTCAACTCTCTCTGTGGAGGAGATTTTAACGGTTTTGTCCATTTATTGTAAAAATTTCATTTTTTGGCATCGAAATAATCTAGGAAGCTTATACTCATAAAATTTAACATAGAAGAACAATAAAAAGTTTACATCGAACAACTTTGATGGTTCGAAGTTGCTCCACACTCTCTATGGAGGAGCATTTAACGGTTTTGTCCATTTCTCATAGAAAGTTGGTGATTTGGAATCGAAATAATCTTGGAAGCTTATACTCAAATAATTTAACATAGAAGAACAATAAAAAGTGTACACCGAGCAACTTTGATGGTCTGAAGTTGCTCAACTCTCTCTATGGAGGAGCTTTTAACGGTTTTGTCCATTTTTCGTAAAAAGTTCGTTTTTTTGCATCGAAGTAATCTAGGAAGCTTATACTCATAAAATTTAACATAGAAGAACAATAAAAAGTGTACACCGAGAAACTTTGATGGTCTGAAGTTGCTCAACTCTCTCAATGGAGGGGCTTTTAACGGTTTTGTCTATTTGTCATAGAAAGATGGTTATTCAGCATCGAAATAATCTAGGAAGCTTATACTCGTAAAATTTGACATAGAAGAATAATAAAAAGTGTATCCCGAGAAACTTTGTTGGTCCGAAGTTGCTCAACTCTCTCTATGGAGGAGCTTTTAACGGTTTTGTCCATTTCTCATAGAAAGTTGGTGATTTGGAATCGAAATAATCTTGGAAGCTTATACTCATAAAATTTGACATAGAATAACAATAAAAAGTGTACACCGAGCAACTTTGATTGTCCGAATTTGCTCAACTCTCTCTATGGAGGGGCTTTTAACGGTTTTGTCCATTTGTCGTAAAAAGTTCGTTTTTTGGCATCGAAATAATCTAGGAAGTTTATACTCATAAAATTTAACATAGAAGAACAATAAAAAGTTTACATCGAACAACTTTGATGGTTCGAAGTTTCTCCACACTCTCTATGGAGGAGCATTTAACGGTTTTGTCCATTTCTCATAGAAAGTTGGTGATTTGGAATCGAAATAATCTTGGAAGCTTATACTCGTAAAATTTGACATAGAAGAACAATAAAAAGCGTACACCGAGCAACTTTGATGGTCCGAAGTTGCTCAACTCTCTCTATGGAGGAGATTTTAACGAATTTTTCCATTTGTCGTAAAAAGTTCATTTTTTATCATCGAAATAATCTTTGAAGCTTATACTCATAAAATTTAACAAAGAAGAACAATAAAAAGTGTACACCGAGAAACTTTGATGGTCTGAAGTTGCTCAACTCTCTCAATGGAGGGGCTTTTAACGGTTTTGTCCATTTGTCACAGAAAGATGGTGTTTCAGAATCGAAATAATCTAGGAAGCTTATACTCGTAAAATTTGACATAGAAGAACAATAAAAAGTGTATCCCGAGAAACTTTGTTGGTCCGAAGTTGTTCAACTCTCTCTATGGAGGAGATTTTAACGGTTTTGTCCATTTGTCGTAAAAAGTTCATTTTTTCTCATCGAAATAATCTAGGAAGGTTATACTCAAATTATTTAACATAGAAGAACAATAAAAAGTGTACACCGAGCAACTTTGATGGTCCGAAGTTGCTCAACTCTCTCTATGGAGGAGCTTTAAACGGTTTTGTCCATTTTTCGTAAAAAGTTCGTTTTTTTGCATCGAAGTAATCTAGTAAGCTTATACTCATAAAATTTAACATGGAAGAACAATAAAAAGTGTACACCGAGAAACTTTGATGGTCTGAAGTTGCTCAACTCTCTCAATGGAGGGGCTTTTAACGATTTTGTCCATTTGTCACAGAAAGATGGTGTTTCAGCATCGAAATAATCTAGGAAGCTTATACTCGTAAAATTTGACATAGAAGAACAATAAAAAGTGTATCCCGAGAAACTTTGTTGTTCCGAAGTTGCTCAACTCTCTCTCTGGAGGAGCTTTTAACGGTTTTGTCCATTTATGATAAAAAGTTGGTGTTTTGGCATCGAAATAATCTTGGAAGCTTATACTCGTAAAATTTGACATGGAAGAACAATAAAAAGTGTACACCAAGCAACTTTGATGGTTCGAAGTTGCTCAACTCTCTCTATGGAGGAGCTTTTAACGGTTTTTTCCATTCGTTGTAAAAAGTTCATTTTTTGGCATCGAAATAATCTAGGAAGCTTATACTCATAAAATTTAACATAGAAGAACAATAAAAAGTTTATATGGAGCAACTTCGATGGTTCGAAGTTGCTCCACACTCTCTATGGAGGAGCATTTAACGGTTTTGTCCATTTCTCATAGAAAGTTGGTGATTTGGAATCAAAATAATCTTGGAAGCTAATACTCGTAAAATTTGACATAGAAGAACAATAAAAAGCGTACACCGAGCAACTTTGATGGTCCGAAGTTGCTCAACTCTCTCTATGGAGGAGATTTTAACGGTTTTGTCCATTTGTTGTAAAAATTTCATTTTTTGGCATCGAAATAATCTAGGAAGCTTATACTCATAAAATTTAACATAGAAGAACAATAAAAAGTGTACACCGAGCAACTTTGATGGTCCGAAGTTGCTCAACTCTCTCTATGGAGGAGATTTTAACGGTTTTGTCCATTTGTCGTAAAAAGTTCATTTTTTCTCATCGAAATAATCTAGGAAGCTTATACTCAAATAATTTAACATAGAAGAACAATAAAAAGTGTACACCGAGCAACTTTGATGGTCTGAAGTTGCTCAACTCTCTCTATGGAGGAGCTTTTAACGGTTTTGTCCATTTTTCGTAAAAAGTTCGTTTTTTTGCTTCGAAGTAATCTAGGAAGCTTATAATCATAAAATTTAACATAGAAGAACAATAAAAAGTGTACACCGAGAAACTTTGATGGTCTGAAGTTGCTCAACTCTCTCAATGGAGGGGCTTTTAACGATTTTGTCTATTTGTCATAGAAAGATGGTTATTCAGCATCGAAATAATCTAGGAAGCTTATACTCGTAAAATTTGACATAGAAGAACAATAAAAAGTGTATCCCGAGAAACTTTGTTGGTCCGAAGTTGCTCAACTCTCTCTATGGAGGAGCTTTTAACGGTTTTGTCCATTTCTCATAGAAAGTTGGTGATTTGGAATCGAAATATTCTTGGAAGCTTATACTCATAAAATTTGACATAGAATAACAATAAAAAGTGTACACCGAGCAACTTTGATGGTCCGAATTTGCTCAACTCTCTCTATGGAGGGGCTTTTAACGGTTTTGTCCATTTGTCGTAAAAAGTTCGTTTTTTGGCATCGAAATAATCTAGGAAGTTTATACTCATAAAATTTAACATAGAAGAACAATAAAAAGTTTACATCGAACAACTTTGATGGTTCGAAGTTGCTCCACACTCTCTATGGAGGAGCATTTAACGGTTTTGTCCATTTCTCATAGAAAGTTGGTGATTTGGAATCGAAATAATCTTGGAAGCTTATACTCGTAAAATTTGACATAGAAGAACAATAAAAAGCGTACACCGAGCAACTTTGATGGTCCGAAGTTGCTCAACTCTCTCTATGGAGGAGTTTTAACGGTTTTGGCCATTCGTTGTAAAAAGTTCATTTTTTGGCATCGAAATAATCTAGGAAGCTTATACTCATAAAATTTAACATAGAAGAACAATAAAAAGTGTACAACGAGCAACTTTGATGGTTCGAAGTTGCTCAACTCTCTCTATGGAGGAGCTTTTAACGGTTTTGTCCATTTCTCATAGAAAGTTGGTGATTTGGAATCGAAATAATCTTGGAAGTTTATACTCATAAAATTTGACATAGAATAACAATAAAAAGTTTACACCGAGCAACTTTGATGGTCCGAATTTGCTCAACTCTCTCTATGGAGCGGCTTTTAATGGTTTTGTCCATTTGTCGTAAAAAGTTCGTTTTTTGTCATCAAAATAATCTTGGAAGCTTATACTCATAAAATTTAACAAAGAAGAACAATAAAAAGTGTACACCGAGCAACTTTGATGGTCCGAATTTGCTCAACTCTCTCTATGGAGGGGCTTTTAACGGTTTTGTCCATTTGTCGTAAAAAGTTCGTTTTTTGGCATCGAAATAATCTAGGAAGTTTATACTCATAAAATTTAACATAGAAGAACAATAAAAAGTTTACATCGAACAACTTTGATGGTTCGAAGTTGCTCCACACTCTCTATGGAGGAGCATTTAACGGTTTTGTCCATTTCTCATAGAAAGTTGGTGATTTGGAATCGAAATAATCTTGGAAGCTTATACTCGTAAAATTTGACATAGAAGAACAATAAAAAGCGTACACCGAGCAACTTTGATGGTCCGAAGTTGCTCAACTCTCTCTATGGAGGAGTTTTAACGGTTTTGGCCATTCGTTGTAAAAAGTTCATTTTTTGGCATCGAAATAATCTAGGAAGCTTATACTCATAAAATTTAACATAGAAGAACAATAAAAAGTGTACAACGAGCAACTTTGATGGTTCGAAGTTGCTCAACTCTCTCTATGGAGGAGCTTTTAACGGTTTTGTCCATTTCTCATAGAAAATTGGTGATTTGGAATCGAAATAATCTTGGAAGTTTATACTAGTAAAATTTGACATAGGAGAACAATAAAAGGCGTACACCGAGCAACTTTGATGGTCCGAAGTTGCTCAACTCTCTCTATGGAGGAGATTTTAACGAATATTTCCATTTGTCGTAAAAAGTTCATTTTTTCTCATCAAAATAATCTTGGAAGCTTATACTCATAAAATTTAACAAAGAAGAACAATAAAAAGTGTACACCGAGCAACTTTGATGGTCCGAATTTGCTCAACTCTCTCTATGGAGGGGCTTTTAACGGTTTTGTCCATTTGTCGTAAAAAGTTCGTTTTTTGGCATCGAAATAATCTAGGAAGTTTATACTCATAAAATTTAACATAGAAGAACAATAAAAAGTTTACATCGAACAACTTTGATGGTTCGAAGTTGCTCCACACTCTCTATGGAGGAGCATTTAACGGTTTTGTCCATTTCTCATAGAAAGTTGGTGATTTGGAATCGAAATAATCTTGGAAGCTAATACTCGTAAAATTTGACATAGAAGAACAATAAAAAGCGTACACCGAGCAACTTTGATGGTCCGAAGTTGCTCAACTCTCTCTATGGAGGAGATTTTAACGAATTTTTCCATTTGTCGTAAAAAGTTCATTTTTTCTCATCAAAATAATCTTGGAAGCTTATACTCATAAAATTTAACAAAGAAGAACAATAAAAAGTGTACACTGAGAAACTTTGATGGTCTGAAGTTGCTCAACTCTCTCAATGGAGGGGCTTTTAACGGTTTTGTCCATTTGTCACAGAAAGATGGTGTTTCAGAATCGAAATAATCTAGGAAGCTTATACTCGTAAAATTTGACATAGAAGAACAATAAAAAGTGTATCCCGAGAAACTTTGTTGGTCCGAAGTTGCTCAACTCTCTCTATGGAGGAGCTTTTAACGGTTTTGTCCATTTATGATAAAAAGTTGGTGTTTTGGCATCGAAATAATCTTGGAAGCTTATACTCGTAAAATTTAACATGGAAGAACAATAAAAAGTGTACACCAAGCAACTTTGATGGTTCGAAGTTTCTCAACTCTCTCTATGGAGGAGCTTTTAACAGTTTTGTCCATTCGTTGTAAAAAGTTCATTTTTTGGCATCGAAATAATCTAGGAAGCTTATACTCATAAAATTTAACATAGAAGAACAATAAAAAGTTTATATCGAGCAACTTTGATGGTTCGAAGTTGCTCAACTCTCTCTATGGAGAAGCTTTTAACAGTTTTGTCCATTTCTCATAGAAAGTTGGTGATTTGGAATCGAAATAATCTTGGAAGCTTATACTCATAAAATTTGACATAGAATAACAATAAAATATGTACACCGAGAAACTTTGATGGTCTGAAGTTGCTCAACTCTCTCAATGGAGGGGCTTTTAACGGTTTTGTCCATTTGTCATAGAAAGATGGTGTTTTAGCTTCGAAATAATCTAGGAAGCTTATACTCGTAAAATTTGACATAGAAGAACAATAAAAAGTGTATCCCGAGAAACTTTGTTGGTCCGAAGTTGCTCAACTCTCTCTATGGAGGAGCTTTTAACGGTTTTGTCCGTTTATGATAAAAAGTTGGTGTTTTGGCATCGAAATAATCTTGGAAGCTTATACTCGTAAAATTTGACATGGAAGAACAATAAAAAGTGTACACCGAGCAAATTTGATGGTCTGAAGTTTCTCAACTCCCTCTATGGAGGAGCTTTTAACGATTTTGTCCATTTGTCGTAAAAAGTTCATTTTTTGGCATCGAAATAATCTAGGAAGCTTATACTCATAAAATTTAACATAGAAGAACAATAAAAAGTTTACATCGAACAACTTTGATGGTTTGAAGTTGCTCCACACTCTCTATGGAGGAGCATTTAACGGTTTTGTCCATTTCTCATAGAAAGTTGGTGATTTGGAATCGAAATAATCTTGGAAGCTAATACTCGTAAAATTTGACATAGAAGAACAATAAAAAGCGTACACCGAGCAACTTTGATGGTCCGAAGTTGCTCAACTCTCTCTATGGAGGAGATTTTAACGAATTTTTCCATTTGTCGTAAAAAGTTCATTTTTTCTCATCAAAATAATCTTGGAAGCTTATACTCATAAAATTTAACAAAGAAGAACAATAAAAAGTGTACACCGAGAAACTTTGATGGTCTGAAGTTGCTCAACTCTCTCAATGGGGGGGCTTTTAACGGTTTTGTCCATTTGTCACAGAAAGATGGTGTTTCAGAATCGAAATAATCTAGGAAGCTTATACTCGTAAAATTTGACATAGAAGAACAATAAAAAGTGTATCCCGAGAAACTTTGTTGGTCCGAAGTTGCTCAACTCTCTCTATGGAGGTGCTTTTAACGGTTTTGTCCGTTTATGATAAAAAGTTGTTGTTTTGGCATCGAAATAATCTTGGAAGCTTATACTCGTAAAATTTGACATGGAAGAACAATAAAAAGTGTACACCGAGCAACTTTGATGGTCCGAAGTTTCTCAACTCCCTCTATGGAGGAGCTTTTAACGATTTTGTCCATTTGTCATAAAAAGTTCATTTTTTGGCATCGAAATAATCTAGGAAACTTATACTCATAAAATTTAACATTGAAGAACAATAAAAAGTTTACATCGAACAACTTTGATGGTTCGAAGTTGCTCCACACTCTCTATGGAGGAGCATTTAACGGTTTTGTCCATTTCTCATAGAAAGTTGGTGATTTGGAATCGAAATAATCTTGGAAGCTTATACTCATAAAATTTGACATAGAATAACAATAAAATATGTACACCGAGAAACTTTGATGGTCTGAAGTTGCTCAACTCTCTTAATGGAGGGGCTTTTAACGGTTTTGTCCATTTGTCATAGAAAGATGGTGTTTCAACTTCGAAATAATCTAGGAAACTTATACTCATAAAATTTGACATAGAAGAACAATAAAAAGTGTATCCCGAGAAACTTTGTTGGTCCGAAGTTGCTCAACTCTCTCTATGGAGGAGCTTTTAACGGTTTTGTCCGTTTATGATAAAAAGTTGGTGTTTTGGCATCGAAATAATCTTGGAAGCTTATACTCGTAAAATTTGCCATGGAAGAACAATAAAAAGTGTACACCGAGCAACTTTGATGGTCCGAAGTTTCTCAACTCCCTCTATGGAGGAGCTTTTAACGATTTTGTCCATTTGTCGTAAAAAGTTCATTTTTTGGCATCGAAATAATCTAGGAAGCTTATACCCATAAAATTTAACATAGAAGAACAATAAAAAGTTTACATCGAGCAACTTTGATAGTTCGAAGTTGCTCAACTCTCTCTATGTAGGAGCTTTTAACGGCTTTGTCCATTTCTCATAGAAAGTTGGTGATTTGGAATCGAAATAATCTTTGAAGCTTATACTCATAAAATTTGACATAGAATAACAATAAAAAGTGTACACCGAGCAACTTTGATTGTCCGAAGTTGCTCAACTCTCTCTATGGAGGAGCTTTTAACGGTTTTGTCCATTTGTCATAAAAAGTTCGTTTTTTGGCATCGAAATAATCTTGGAAGCTTATACTCCTAAAATTTGGCAAGGAAGAACAATAAAAAGTGGACACCGAGCAATTTTGATGGTCCGAAGTTGCTCAACTCTCTCTATGGAGGAGCTTTTAACGGTTTTGTCCATTTGTTGTAAAAAGTTCATTTTTTGGCATCGAAATAATCTAGGAAGCTTATACTCATAAAATTTAACATAGAAGAACAATAAAAAGTGTACACCGAGCAACTTTGATGGTCCGAAGTTGCTCAACTCTCTCTATGGAGGAGATTTTAACGGTTTTGTCCATTTGTCGTAAAAAGTTCATTTTTTCTCATCGAAATAATCTAGGAAGGTTATACTCAAATTATTTAACATAGAAGAACAATAAAAAGTGTACACCGAGCAACTTTGATGGTCCGAAGTTGCTCAACTCTCTCTATGGAGGAGCTTTAAACGGTTTTGTCCATTTTTCGTAAAAAGTTCATTTTTTTGCATCGAAGTAATCTAGGAAGCTTATACTCATAAAATTTAACATGGAAGAACAATAAAAAGTGTACACCGAGAAACTTTGATGGTCTGAAGTTGCTCAACTCTCTCAATGGAGGGGCTTTTAACGATTTTGTCCATTTGTCACAGAAAGATGGTGTTTCAGCATCGAAATAATCTAGGAAGCTTATACTCGTAAAATTTGACATAGAAGAACAATAAAAAGTGTATCCCGAGAAACTTTGTTGTTCCGAAGTTGCTCAACTCTCTCTCTGGAGGAGCTTTTAACGGTTTTGTCCATTTATAATAAAAAGTTGGTGTTTTGGCATCGAAATAATCTTGGAAGCTTATACTCGTAAAATTTGACATGGAAGAACAATAAAAAGTGTACACCAAGCAACTTTGATGGTTCGAAGTTGCTCAACTCTCTCTATGGAGGAGCTTTTAACGGTTTTTTCCATTCGTTGTAAAAAGTTCATTTTTTGGCATCGAAATAATCTAGGAAGCTTATACTCATAAAATTTAACATAGAAGAACAATAAAAAGTTTATATGGAGCAACTTTGATGGTTCGAAGTTGCTCCACACTCTCTATGGAGGAGCATTTAACGGTTTTGTCCATTTCTCATAGAAAGTTGGTGATTTGGAAACAAAATAATCTTGGAAGCTAATACTCGTAAAATTTGACATAGAAGAACAATAAAAAGCGTACACCGAGCAACTTTGATGGTCCGAAGTTGCTCAACTCTCTCTATGGAGTAGATTTTAACGGTTTTGTCCATTTGTTGTAAAAATTTCATTTTTTGGCATCGAAATAATCTAGGAAGCTTATACTCATAAAATTTAACATAGAAGAACAATAAAAAGTGTACACCGAGCAACTTTGATGGTCCGAAGTTGCTCAACTCTCTCTATGGAGGAGATTTTAACGGTTTTGTCCATTTGTCGTAAAAAGTTCATTTTTTCTCATCGAAATAATCTAGGAAGCTTATACTCAAATAATTTAACATAGAAGAACAATAAAAAGTGTACACCGAGCAACTTTGATGGTCTGAAGTTGCTCAACTCTCTCTATGGAGGAGCTTTTAACGGTTTTGTCCATTTTTCGTAAAAAGTTCGTTTTTTTGCATCGAAGTAATCTAGGAAGCTTATACTCATAAAATTTAACATAGAAGAACAATAAAAAGTGTACACCGAGAAACTTTGATGGTCTGAAGTTGCTCAACTCTCTCAATGGAGGGGCTTTTAACGGTTTTGTCTATTTGTCATAGAAAGATGGTTATTCAGCATCGAAATAATCTAGGAAGCTTATACTCGTAAAATTTGACATAGAAGAACAATAAAAAGTGTATCCTGAGAAACTTTGTTGGTCCGAAGTTGCTCAACTCTCTCTATGGAGGAGCTTTTAACTGTTTTGTCCATTTCTCATAGAAAGTCGGTGATTTGGAATCGAAATAATCTTGGAAGCTTATACTTATAAAATTTGACATAGAATAACAATAAAAAGTGTACACCGAGCAACTTTGATGGTCCGAATTTGCTCAACTCTCTCTGTGGAGGGGCTTTTAACGGTTTTGTCCATTTGTCGTAAAAAGTTCGTTTTTTGGCATCGAAATAATCTAGGAAGTTTATACTCATAAAATTTAACATAGAAGAACAATAAAAAGTTTACATCGAACAACTTTGATGGTTCGAAGTTGCTCCACACTCTCTATGGAGGAGCATTTAACGGTTTTGTCCATTTCTCATAGAAAGTTCGTGATTTGGAATCGAAATAATCTTGGAAGCTTATACTCGTAAAATTTGACATAGAAGAACAATAAAAAGCGTACACCGAGCAACTTTGATGGTCCGAAGTTGCTCAACTCTCTCTATGGAGGAGATTTTAACGGTTTTGTCCATTTGTCGTAAAAAGTTCATTTTTTCTCATCAAAATAATCTAGGAAGCTTATACTCAAATAATTTAACATAGAAGAACAACAAAAAGTGTACACCGAGCAACTTTGATGGTCCGAAGTTGCTTAACTCTCTCTATGGAGGAGATTTTAACGGTTTTGTCCATTTGTCGTAAAAAGTTCATTTTCTCTCATCGAAATAATCTAGGAAGCTTATACTCAAATAATTTAACATAGAAGAACAATAAAAAGTGTATCCCGAGAAACTTTGCTGGTCCGAAGTTGCTCAACTCTCTCTATGGAGGAGCTTTTAACGGTTTTGTCCATTTATGATAAAAAGTTGGTGTTTTGGCATCGAAATAATCTTGGAAGCTTATACTCCTAAAATTTGACATGGAAGAACAATAAAAAGTGGACACCGAGCAACTTTGATGGTCCGAAGTTGCTCAACTCTCTCTATGGAGGAGCTTTTAACGGTTTTGTCCATTTGTTGTAAAAAGTTCATTTTTTGGCATCGAAAGAATCTATGAAGCTTATACTCATAAAATTTAACATAGAAGAACAATAAAAAGTGTACATCGGGCAACTTTGATGGTTCGAAGTTGCACAACTCTCTCTATGTAGGAGCTTTTAACGGTTTTGTCCATTTCTCATAGAAAGTTGGTGATTTTGAATCGAAATAATCTTGGAAGCTTATACTCATAAAATCTGGCATAGAATAACAATAAAAAGTGTACACCGAGCAACTTTGATGGTTCGAAGTTGCTCAACTCTCTCTATGGAGGGGCTTTTAACGGTTTTGTCCATTTGTCGTAAAAAGTTCATTTTTTGGCATCGAAATAATCTGGGAAGCTTATAGTCATAAAATTTAACATAGAAGAACAATAAAAAGTGTACATCGAACAACTTTGATTGTTCGAAGATGCTCCACACTCTCTATGGAGGAGCTTTTAACGGTTTTATCCATTTCTCATAGAAAGTTGATGATTTGGTATTGAAATAATCTTGAAAGATTAAACTCGTAAAATTTGACATAGAAGAACAATAAAAAGTGTACACCGAGCAACTCTGATGGTCCGAAGTTGCTCAACTCTCTCTATGGAGGGGCTTTTAACGGTTTTGTCCATTTGTCATAGAAAGATGGCGTTTTAGCATCGAAATAATCTAGGAAGCTTATACTCGTAAAATTTGACATAGAAGAACAATAAAAAGTGTATCTCGAGAAACTTTGTTGGTCCGAAGTTGCTCAACTCTCTCTATGGAGGAGCTTTTAACGGTTTTGTCCATTTGTGATAAAAAGTTGGTGTTTTGGCATCAAAATAGTCTTGGAAGCTTATACTCGTAAAATTTGACATGAAAGAACAATAAAAACTGTACACCGAGCAACTTTGATGGTCCGAAGTTGCTCAACTCTCTCTACGGAGGAGCTTTTAACGGTTTTATCCATTTGTTGTAAAAAGTTGGTTTTTTGGAATCGAAATAATCTAGGAAGCTTATACTCATAAAATTTAACATAGAAGAACAATAAAAAGTGTACATCGAGGAACTTTGATGGTTCGAACTTGCTCAACTCTCTCTATGGAGGAGCTTTTAACGTTTTTGTCCATTTCTCATAGAAAGTTGGTGATTTTGAATCGAAATAATCTTCGAAGCTTATACTCGTAAAATTTAACATAGAAAAACAATAAAAAGTGTACACCGAGCAACTTTGATGGTCCGAAGCTGCTCAACTCTCTCTATGGAGGAGCTTTTAACGGTTTCTTCATTTGTCGTAAAAAGTTTGTTTTTTGGCATCGAAATAATCTAGGAAGTTTATACTCATAAAATTTAACATAGAAGAACAATAAAAAGTTTACATCGAACAACTTTGATGGTTCGAAGTTGCTCCACACTCTCTGTGGAGGAGCATTTAACGGTTTTGTCCATTTCTCATAGAAAGTTGGTGATTTGGAATCAAAATAATCTTGGAAGCTTATACTCGTAAAATTTGACATGGAAGAACAATAAAAAGTGTACACCAAGCAACTTTGATAGTTCGAAGTTGCTCAACTCTCTCTATGGAGGAGTTTTAACGGTTTTGTCCATTCGTTGTAAAAAGTTCATTTTTTGGCATCGAAATAATCTAGGAAGCTTATACTCATAAAATTTAACATAGAAGAACAATAAAAAGTGTACATCGAGCAACTTTGATGGTTCGAAGTTGCTCAACTCTCTCTATGGAGGAGCTTTTAACGATTTTGTCCATTTCTCATAGAAAGTTGGTGATTTGGAATCGAAATAATCTTGGAAGCTTATACTCATAAAATTTGACATAGAATAACAATAAAAAGTGTACACCGAGCAACTTTGATGGTCCGAATTTGCTCAACTCTCTCTATGGAGGGGCTTTTAACGGTTTTGTCCATTTGTCGTAAAAAGTTCGTTTTTTGGCATCGAAATAATCTAGGAAGTTTATACTCATAAAATTTAACATAGAAGAACAATAAAAAGTTTACATCGAACAACTTTGATGGTTCGAAGTTGCTCCACACTCTCTATGGAGGAGCATTTAACGGTTTTGTCCATTTCTCATAGAAAGTTGGTGATTTGGAATCGAAATAATCTTGGAAGCTAATACTCGTAAAATTTGACATAGAAGAACAATAAAAAGCGTACACCGAGCAACTTTGATGGTCCGAAGTTGCTCAACTCTCTCTATGGAGGAGATTTTAACGAATTTTTCCATTTGTCGTAAAAAGTTCATTTTTTCTCATCAAAATATTCTTGGAAGCTTATACCCATAAAATTTAACAAAGAAGAACAATAAAAAGTGTACACCGAGCAACTTTTATGGTCCGAATTTGCTCAACTCTCTCTATGGAGGGGCTTTTAACGGTTTTGTCCATTTGTCGTAAAAAGTTCATTTTTTGGGATCGAAATAATCTAGGAAGTTTATACTCATAAAATTTAACATAGAAGAACAATAAAAAGTTTACATCGAACAACTTTGATGGTTCGGAGTTGCTCCACACTCTCTATGGAGGAGCATTTAACGGTTTTGTCCATTTCTCATAGAAAGTTGCTGATTTGGAATCGAAATAATCTTGGAAGCTAATACTCGTAAAATTTGACATAGAAGAACAATAAAAAGCGTACACCGAGCAACTTTGATGGTCCGAAGTTGCTCAACTCTCTCTATGGAGGAGATTTTAACGAATTTTTCCATTTGTCGTAAAAAGTTCATTTTTTCTCATCAAAATAATCTTGGAAGCTTATACTCATAAAATTTAACAAAGAAGAACAATAAAAAGTGTACACCGAGAAACTTTGATGGTCTGAAGTTGCTCAACTCTCTCAATGGAGGGGCTTTTAACGGTTTTGTCCATTTGTCACAGAAAGATGGTGTTTCAGAATCGAAATAATCTATGAAGCTTATACTCATAAAATTTAACATAGAAGAACAATAAAAAGTGTATCCCGAGAAACTTTGTTGGTCCGAAGTTGCTCAACTCTCTCTATGGAGGAGCTTTTAACGGTTTTGTCCGTTTATGATAAAAAGTTGGTGTTTTGGCATCGAAATAATCTTGGAAGCTTATACTCGTAAAATTTGACATGGAAGAACAATAAAAAGTGTACACCGAGCAACTTTGATGGTCCGAAGTTTCTCAACTCCCTCTATGGAGGAGCTTTTAACGATTTTGTCCATTTGTCGTAAAAAGTTCATTTTTTGGCATCGAAATAATCTAGGAAACTTATCCTCATAAAATTTAACATTGAAGAACAATAAAAAGTTTACATCGAACAACTTTGATGGTTCGAAGTTGCTCCACACTCTCTATGGAGGAGCATTTAACGGTTTTGTCCATTTCTCATAGAAAGTTGGTGATTTGGAATCGAAATAATCTTGGAAGCTTATACTCATAAAATTTGACATAGAATAACAATAAAATATGTACACCGAGAAACTTTGATGGTCTGAAGTTGCTCAACTCTCTCAATGGAGGGGCTTTTAATGGTTTTGTCCATTTGTCATAGAAAGATGGTGTTTCAACTTCGAAATAATCTAGGAAGCTTATACTCATAAAATTTGACATAGAAGAACAATAAAAAGTGTATCCCAAGAAACTTTGTTGGTCCGAAGTTACTCAACTCTCTCTATGGAGGAGCTTTTAACGGTTTTGTCTGTTTATGATAAAAAGTTGATGTTTTGGCATCGAAATAATCTTGGAAGCTTATACTCGTAAAATTTGACATGGAAGAACAATAAAAAGTGTACACCGAGCAACTTTGATGGTCCGAAGTTTCTCAACTCCCTCTATGGAGGAGCTTTTAACGATTTTGTCCATTTGTCGTAAAAAGTTCATTTTTTGGCATCGAAATAATCTAGGAAGCTTATACTCATAAAATTTAACATAGAAGAACAATAAAAAGTTTACATCGAGCAACTTTGATGGTTCGAAGTTGCTCAACTCTCTCTATGTAGGAGCTTTTAACGGCTTTGTCCATTTCTCATAGAAAGTTGGTGATTTGGAATCGAAATAATCTTTGAAGCTTATACTCATAAAATTTGACATAGAATAACAATAAAAAGTGTACACCGAGCAACTTTGATTGTCCGAAGTTGCTCAACTCTCTCTATGGAGGAGCTTTTAACGGTTTTGTCCATTTGTCATAAAAAGTTTGTTTTTTGGCATCGAAATAATCTTGGAAGCTTATACTCCTAAAATTTGGCAAGGAAGAACAATAAAAAGTGGACACCGAGCAATTTTGATGGTCCGAAGTTGCTCAACTCTCTCTATGGAGGAGCTTTTAACGGTTTTGTCCATTTGTTGTAAAAAGTTCATTTTTTGGCATCGAAATAATCTAGGAAGCTTATACTCATAAAATTTAACATAGAAGAACAATAAAAAGTGTACACCGAGCAACTTTGATGGTCCGAAGTTGCTCAACTCTCTCTATGGAGGAGATTTTAACGGTTTTGTCCATTTGTCGTAAAAAGTTCATTTTTTCTCATCGAAATAATCTAGGAAGGTTATACTCAAATTATTTAACATAGAAGAACAATAAAAAGTGTACACCGAGCAACTTTGATGGTCCGAAGTTGCTCAACTCTCTCTATGGAGGAGCTTTAAACGGTTTTGTCCATTTTTCGTAAAAAGTTCGTTTTTTTGCATCGAAGTAATCTAGGAAGCTTATACTCATAAAATTTAACATGGAAGAACAATAAAAAGTGTACACCGAGAAACTTTGATGGTCTGAATTTGCTCAACTCTCTCAATGGAGGGGCTTTTAACGATTTTGTCCATTTGTCACAGAAAGATGGTGTTTCAGCATCGAAATAATCTAGGAAGCTTATACTCGTAAAATTTGACATAGAAGAACAATAAAAAGTGTATCCCGAGAAACTTTGTTGTTCCGAAGTTGCTCAACTCTCTCTCTGGAGGAGCTTTTAACGGTTTTGTCTATTTATAATAAAAAGTTGGTGTTTTGGCATCGAAATAATCTTGGAAGCTTATACTCGTAAAATTTGACATGGAAGAACAATAAAAAGTGTACACCAAGCAACTTTGATGGTTCGAAGTTGCTCAACTCTCTCTATGGAGGAGCTTTTAACGGTTTTTTCCATTCGTTGTAAAAATTCATTTTTTGGCATGGAAATAATCTAGGAAGCTTATACTCATAAAATTTAACATAGAAGAACAATAAAAAGTTTATATGGAGCAACTTTGATGGTTCGAAGTTGCTCCACACTCTCTATGGAGGAGCATTTAACGGTTTTGTCCATTTCTCATAGAAAGTTGGTGATTTGGAATCAAAATAATCTTGGAAGCTAATACTCATAAAATTTGACATAGAAGAACAATAAAAAGCGTACACCGAGCAACTTTGATGGTCCGAAGTTGCTCAACTCTCTCTATGGAGGAGATTTTAACGGTTTTGTCCATTTGTTGTAAAAATTTTATTTTTTGGCATCGAAATAATCTAGGAAGCTTATACTCATAAAATTTAACATAGAAGAACAATAAAAAGTGTACACCGAGCAACTTTGATGGTCCGAAGTTGCTCAACTCTCTCTATGGAGGAGATTTTAATGGTTTTGTCCATTTGTCGTAAAAAGTTCATTTTTTCTCATCGAAATAATCTAGGAAGCTTATACTCAAATAATTTAACATAGAAGAACAATAAAAAGTGTACACCGAGCAACTTTGATGGTCTGAAGTTGCTCAACTGTCTCTATGGAGGAGCTTTTAACGGTTTTGTCCATTTTTCATAAAAAGTTCGTTTTTTTGCATCGAAGTAATCCAGGAAGCTTATACTCATAAAATTTAACATAGAAGAACAATAAAAAGTGTACACCGAGAAACTTTGATGGTCTGAAGTTGCTCAACTCTCTCAATGGAGGGGCTTTTAACGGTTTTGTCTATTTGTCATAGAAAGATGGTTATTCAGCATCGAAATAATCTAGGAAGCTTATACTCGTAAAATTTGACATAGAAGAACAATAAAAAGTGTATCCCGAGAAACTTTGTTGGTCCGAAGTTGCTCAACTCTCTCTATGGAGGAGCTTTTAACTGTTTTGTCCATTTCTCATAGAAAGTCGGTGATTTGGAATCGAAATAATCTTGGAAGCTTATACTCATAAAATTTGACATAGAATAACAATAAAAAGTGTACACCGAGCAACTTTGATGGTCCGAATTTGCTCAACTCTCTCTGTGGAGGGGCTTTTAACGGTTTTGTCCATTTGTCGTAAAAAGTTCGTTTTTTGGCATCGAAATAATCTAGGAAGTTTATACTCATAAAATTTAACATAGAAGAACAATAAAAAGTTTACATCGAACAACTTTGATGGTTCGAAGTTGCTCCACACTCTCTATGGAGGAGCATTTAACGGTTTTGTCCATTTCTCATAGAAAGTTGGTGATTTGGAATCGAAATAATCTTGGAAGCTTATACTCGTAAAATTTGACATAGAAGAACAATAAAAAGCGTACACCGAGCAACTTTGATGGTCCGAAGTTGCTCAACTCTCTCTATGGAGGAGATTTTAACGGTTTTGTCCATTTGTCGTAAAAAGTTCATTTTTTCTCATCGAAATAATCTAGGAAGCTTATACTCAAATAATTTAACATAGAAGAACAACAAAAAGTGTACACCGAGCAACTTTGGTGGTCCGAAGTTGCTTAACTCTCTCTATGGAGGAGATTTTAACGGTTTTGTCCATTTGTCGTAAAAAGTTCATTTTCTCTCATCGAAATAATCTAGGAAGCTTATACTCAAATAATTTAACATAGAAGAACAATAAAAAGTGTATCCCGAGAAACTTTGTTGGTCCGAAGTTGCTCAACTCTCTCTATGGAGGAGCTTTTAACGGTTTTGTCCATTTATGATAAAAAGTTGGTGTTTTGGCATTGAAATAATCTTGGAAGCTTATACTCCTAAAATTTGACATGGAAGAACAATAAAAAGTGGACACCGAGCAACTTTGATGGTCCGAAGTTGCTCAACAATCTCTATGGAGGAGCTTTTAACGGTTTTGTCCATTTGTTGTAAAAAGTTCATTTTTTGGCATCGAAATAATCTAAGAAGCTTATACTCATAAAATTTAACATAGAAGAACAATAAAAAGTGTACATCGGGCAACTTTGATGGTTCGAAGTTGCACAACTCTCTCTATGTAGGAGCTTTTAACGGTTTTGTCCATTTCTCATAGAAAGTTGGTGATTTTGAATCGAAATAATCTTGGAAGCTTATACCCATAAAATCTGGCATAGAATAACAATAAAAAGTATACACCGAGCAACTTTGATGGTTCGAAGTTGCTCAACTCTCTCTATGGAGGGGCTTTTAACGGTTTTGTCCATTTGTCGTAAAAAGTTCATTTTTTGGCATCGAAATAATCTGGGAAGCTTATAGTCATAAAATTTAACATAGAAGAACAATAAAAAGTGTACATCGAACAACTTTGATTGTTCGAAGATGCTCCACACTCTCTATGGAGGAGCTTTTAACGGTTTTATCCATTTCTCATAGAAAGTTGATGATTTGGAATTGAAATAATCTTGGAAGATTAAACTCGTAAAATTTGACATAGAAGAACAATAAAAAGTGTACACCGAGCAACTCTGATGGTCCGAAGTTGCTCAACTCTCTCTATGGAGGAGCTTTTAACGGTTTTGTCCATTTGTCATAGAAAGATGGCGTTTTAGCATCGAAATAATCTAGGAAGCTTATACTCGTAAAATTTGACATAGAAGAACAATAAAAAGTGTATCTCGAGAAACTTTGTTGGTCCAAAGTTGCTCAACTCTCTCTATGGAGGAGCTTTTAACGGTTTTGTCCATTTGTGATAAAAAGTTGGTGTTTTGGCATCAAAATAGTCTTGGAAGCTTATACTCGTAAAATTTGACATGAAAGAACAATAAAAACTGTACACCGAGCAACTTTGATGGTCCGAAGTTGCTCAACTCTCTCTACGGAGGAGCTTTTAACGGTTTTATCCATTTGTTGTAAAAAGTTGGTTTTTTGGAATCGAAATAATCTAGGAAGCTTATACTCATAAAATTTAACATAGAAGAACAACAAAAAGTGTACATCGAGGAACTTTGATGGTTCGAACTTGCTCAACTCTCTCTATGGAGGAGCTTTTAACGTTTTTGTCCATTTCTCATAGAAAGTTGGTGATTTTGAATCGAAATAATCTTCGAAGCTTATACTCGTAAAATTTAACATAGAAAAACAATAAAAAGTGTACACCGAGCAACTTTGATGGTCCGAAGCTGCTCAACTCTCTCTATGGAGGAGCTTTTAACGGTTTCTTCATTTGTCGTAAAAAGTTTGTTTTTTGGCATCGAAATAATCTAGGAAGTTTATACTCATAAAATTTAACATAGAAGAACAATAAAAAGTTTACATCGAACAACTTTGATGGTTCGAAGTTGCTCCACACTCTCTGTGGGGGAGCATTTAACGGTTTTGTCCATTTCTCATAGAAAGTTGGTGATTTGTAATCAAAATAATCTTGGAAGCTTATACTCGTAAAATTTGACATGGAAGAACAATAAAAAGTGTACACCAAGCAACTTTGATAGTTCGAAGTTGCTCAACTCTCTCTATGGAGGAGTTTTAACGGTTTTGTCCATTCATTGTAAAAAGTTCATTTTTTGGCATCGAAATAATCTAGAAAGCTTATACTCATAAAATTTAACATAGAAGAACAATAAAAAGTGTACATCGAGCAACTTTGATGGTTCGAAGTTGCTCAATTCTCTCTATGGAGGAGCTTTTAACGATTTTGTCCATTTCTCATAGAAAGTTGGTGATTTGGAATCGAAATAATCTTGGAAGCTTATACTCATAAAATTTGACATAGAATAACAATAAAAAGTGTACACCGAGCAACTTTGATGGTCCGAATTTGCTCAACTCTCTCTATGGAGGGGCTTTTAACGGTTTTGTCCATTTGTCGTAAAAAGTTCGTTTTTTGGCATCGAAATAATCTAGGAAGTTTATACTCATAAAATTTAACATAGAAGAACAATAAAAAAGTTTACATCGAACAACTTTGATGGTTCGAAGTTGCTCCACACTCTCTATGGAGGAGCATTTAACGGTTTTGTCCATTTCTCATAGAAAGTTGGTGATTTGGAATCGAAATAATCTTGGAAGCTAATACTCGTAAAATTTGACATAGAAGAACAATAAAAAGCGTACACCGAGCAACTTTGATGGTCCGAAGTTGCTCAACTCTCTCTATGGAGGAGATTTTAACGAATTTTTCCATTTGTCGTAAAAAGTTCATTTTTTCTCGTCAAAATATTCTTGGAAGCTTATACTCATAAAATTTAACAAAGACGAACAATAAAAAGTGTACACCGAGCAACTTTGATGGTCCAAATTTGCTCAACTCTCTCTATGGAGGGGCTTTTAACGGTTTTGTCCATTTGTCACAGAAAGATGGTGTTTCAGAATCGAAATAATCTAGGAAGCTTATACTCGTAAAATTTGACATAGAAGAACAATAAAAAGTGTACACCGAGCAACTCTGATGGTACGAAGTTGCTCAACTCTCTCTATGGAGGAGCTTTTAACGGTTTTGTCCATTTGTCATAGAAAGATGGCGTTTTAGCATCGAAATAATCTAGGAAGCTTATACTCGTAAAATTTGACATAGAAGAACAATAAAAAGTGTATCTCGAGAAACTTTGTTGGTCCGAAGTTGCTCAACTCTCTCTATGGAGGAGCTTTTAACGGTTTTGTCCATTTGTGATAAAAAGTTGGTGTTTTGTCATCAAAATAGTCTTGGAAGCTTATACTCGTAAAATTTGACATGAAAGAACAATAAAAACTGTACACCGAGCAACTTTGATGGTCCGAAGTTGCTCAACTCTCTCTACGGAGGAGATTTTAACGAATTTTTCCATTTGTCGTAAAAAGTTCATTTTTTCTCATCAAAATAATCTTGGAAGCTTATACTCATAAAATTTAAGAAAGAAGAACAATAAAAAGTGTACACCGAGAAACTTTGATGGTCTGAAGTTGCTCAACTCTCTCAATGGAGGGGCTTTTAACGGTTTTGTCCATTTGTCACAGAAAGATGGTGTTTCAGGATCGAAATAATCTAGGAAGCTTATACTCGTAAAATTTGACATAGAAGAACAATAAAAAGTGTATCCCGAGAAACTTTGTTGGTCCGAAGTTGCTCAACTCTCTCTATGGAGGTGCTTTTAACGGTTTTGTCCATTTATGATAAAAAGTTGGTGTTTTGGCATCGAAATAATCTTGGAAGCTTATACTCGTAAAATTTGACATGGAAGAACAATAAAAAGTGTACACCAACCAACTTTGATGGTTCGAAGTTTCTCAACTCTCTCTATGGAGGAGCTTTTAACAGTTTTGTCCATTCGTTGTAAAAAGTTCATTTTTTGGCATCGAAATAATCTAGGAAGCTTATACTCATAAAATTTAACATAGAAGAACAATAAAAAGTTTATATCGAGCAACTTTGATGGTTCGAAGTTGCTCAACTCTTTCTATGGAGGAGCTTTTAACAGTTTTGTCCATTTCTCATAGAAAGTTGGTGATTTGGAATCGAAATAATCTTGGACGCTTATACTCATAAAATTTGACATAGAATAACAATAAAATATGTACACCGAGAAACTTTGATGGTCTGAAGTTGCTCAACTCTCTCAATGGAGGGGCTTTTAACGGTTTTGTCCATTTGTCATAGAAAGATGGTGTTTCAGCTTCGAAATAATCTAGGAAGCTTATACTCGTAAAATTTGACATAGAAGAACAATAAAAAGTGTATCCCGAGAAACTTTGTTGGTCCGAAGTTGCTCAACTCTCTCTATGGAAGAGCTTTTAACGGTTTTGTCCGTTTATGATAAAAAGTTGGTATTTTGGCATCGAAATAATCTTGGAAGCTTATACTCGTAAAATTTGACATGGAAGAACAATAAAAAGTGTACACCGAGCAACTTTTATGGTCCGAAGTTTCTCAACTCCCTCTATGGAGGAGCTTTTAACGATTTTGTCCATTTGTCGTAAAAAGTTCATTTTTTGGCATCGAAATAATCTAGGAAGCTTTTACTCATAAAATTTAACATAGAAGAACAATAAAAAGTTTACATCGAACAACTTTGATGGTTCGAAGTTGCTCCACACTCTCTATGGAGGAGCATTTAACGGTTTTGTCCATTTCTCATAGAAAGTTGGTGATCTGGAATCGAAATAATCTTGGAAGCTTATACTCATAAAATTTGACATAGAATAACAATAAAATATGTACACCGAGAAACTTTGATGGTCTGAAGTTGCTCAACTCTCTCAATGGAGGGGCTTTTAACGGTTTTGTCCATTTGTCATAGAAAGATGGTGTTTCAGCTTCGAAATAATCTAGGAAGCTTATACTCGTAAAATTTGACATAGAAGAACAATAAAAAGTGTATCCCGAGAAACTTTGTTGGTCCGAAGTTGCTCAACTCTCTCTATGGAGGAGCTTTTAACGGTTTTGTCCGTTTATGATAAAAAAGTTGGTGTTTTGGCATCAAAATAATCTTGGAAGCTTATACTCGTAAAATTTGACATGGAAGAACAATAAAAAGTGTACACCGAGCAACTTTGATGGTCCGAAGTTTCTCAACTCCCTCTATGGAGGAGCTTTTAACGATTTTGTCCATTTGTCGTAAAAAGTTCATTTTTTTGGCATCGAAATAATCTAGGAAGCTTATACTCATAAAATTTAACATAGAAGAACAATAAAAAGTTTACATCGAGCAACTTTGATGGTTCGAAGTTGCTCAACTCTCTCTATGTAGGAGCTTTTAACGGTTTTGTCCATTTCGCATAGAAAGTTGGTGATTTGGAATCGAAATAATCTTGGAAGCTTATACTCATAAAATTTGACATAGAATAACAATAAAAAGTGTACATCGAGCAACTTTGATGGTCCGAAGTTGCTCAACTCTCTCTATGGAGGGGCTTTTAACGGTTTTGTCCATTTGTTGTAAAAAGTTCATTTTTTGGCATCAAAATAATCTAGGAAACTTATACTCATAAAATTTAACATAGAAGAACAATAAAAAGTGTACACCGAGCAACTTTGATGGTCCGAAGGTTCTCAACTCTCTCTATGGAGGAGATTTTAACGGGTTTGTCCATTTGTCGTAAAAAATTCATTTTTTCTCATCAAAATAATCTAGGAAGCTTATACTCAAATAATTTAACATAGAAAAACAATAAAAAGTGTACACCGAGCAACTTTGATGGTCCGAAGTTGCTCAAGTCTCTCTATGGAGGAGCTTTAAACGGTTTTGTCCATTTTTCGTAAAAAGTTAGTTTCTTTGCATCGAAATAATCTAGGAAGCTTATACTCATAAAATTTAACAAAGAAGAACAATAAAAAGTGTACACCGAGAAACTTTGATGGTCTGAAGTTGCTCAACTCTCTCTATGGAGGAGCTTTTAACAGTTTTGTCCATTCGTTGTAAAAAGTTCATTTTTTGGCATCGAAATAATCTAGGAAGCTTATACTCATAAAATTTAACATAGAAGAACAATAAAAAGTTTATATCGAGCAACTTTGATGGTTCGAAGTTGCTCCACACTCTCTATGGAGGAGCATTTAACGGTTTTGTCCATTTCTCAAAGAAAGTTGGTGATTTGGAATCAAAATAATCTTGGAAGCTAATACTCGTAAAATTTGACATAGAAGAACAATAAAAAGCGTACACCGAGCAACTTTGATTGTCCGAAGTTGCTCAACTCTCTCTATGGAGGAGATTTTAACGGTTTTGTCCATTTGTTGTAAAAAGTTCATTTTTTGGCATCGAAATAATCTAGGAAGCTTATACTCATAAAATTTAACATAGAAGAACAATAAAAAGTGTACACCGAGCAACTTTGATGGTCCGAAGTTGCTCAACTCTCTCTATGGAGGAGATTTTAACGGTTTTGTCCATTTGTCGTAAAAAGTTCATTTTTTCTCATCGAAATAATCTAGGAAGCTTATACTCAAATAATTTAACATAGAAGAACAATAAAAAGTGTACACCGAGCAACTTTGATGGTCTGAAGTTGCTCAACTCTCTCTATGGAGGAGCTTTTAACGGTTTTGTCCATTTTTCGTAAAAAGTTCGTTTTTTTGCATCGAAGTAATCTAGGAAGCTTATACTCATAAAATTTAACATAGAAGAACAATAAAAAGTGTACACCGAGAAACTTTGATGGTCTGAAGTTGCTCAACTCTCTCAATGGAGGGGCTTTTAACGATTTTGTCCATTTGTCACAGAAAGATGGTGTTTCAGCATCGAAATAATCTAGGAAGCTTATACTCGTAAAATTTGACATAGAAGAACAATAAAAAGTGTATCCCGAGAAACTTTGTTGTTCCGAAGTTGCTCAACTCTCTCTCTGGAGGAGCTTTTAACGGTTTTGTATATTTATGATAAAAAGTTGGTGTTTTGGCATCGAAATAATCTTGGAAGCTTATACTCGTAAAATTTGACATGGAAGAACAATAAAAAGTGTACACCAAGCAACTTTGATGGTTCGAAGTTGCTCAACTCTCTCTATGGAGGAGCTTTTAACGGTTTTGTCCATTCGTTGTAAAAAGTTCATTTTTTGGCATCGAAATAATCTAGGAAGCTTATACTCATAAAATTTAACATAGAAGAACAATAAAAAGTTTATATCGAGCAACTTTGATGGTTCGAAGTTGCTCCACACTCTCTATGGAGGAGCATTTAACGGTTTTGTCCATTTCTCAAAGAAAGTTGGTGATTTGGAATCAAAATAATCTTGGAAGCTAATACTCGTAAAATTTGACATAGAAGAACAATAAAAAGCGTACACCGAGCAACTTTGATGGTCCGAAGTTGCTCAACTCTCTCTATGGAGGAGATTTTAACGGTTTTGTCCATTTGTTGTAAAAAGTTCATTTTTTGGCATCGAAATAATCTAGGAAGCTTATACTCATAAAATTTAACATAGAAGAACAATAAAAAGTGTACACCGAGCAACTTTGATGGTCCGAAGATGCTCAACTCTCTCTATGGAGGAGATTTTAACGGTTTTGTCCATTTGTCGTAAAAAGTTCATTTTTTCTCATCGAAATAATCTAGGAAGCTTATACTCAAATAATTTAAGATAGAAGAACAATAAAAAGTGTACACCGAGCAACTTTGATGGTCTGAAGTTGCTCAACTCTCTCTATGGAGGAGCTTTTAACGGTTTTGTCCATTTTTCGTAAAAAGTTCGTTTTTTTGCATCGAAGTAATCTAGGAAGCTTATACTCATAAAATTTAACATAAAAGAACAATAAAAAGTGTACACCGAGAAACTTTGATGGTCTGAAGTTGCTCAACTCTCTCAATGGAGGGGCTTTTAACGGTTTTGTCCGTTTATGATAAAAAGTTGGTGTTTTGGCATCGAAATAATCTTGGAAGCTTATACTCGTAAAATCTGACATGGAAGAACAATAAAAAGTGTACACCGAGCAACTTTGATGGTCCGAAGTTTCTCAACTCCCTCTATGGAGGAGCTTTTAACGATTTTGTCCATTTGTCGTAAAAAGTTCATTTTTTGGCATCGAAATAATCTAGGAAGCTTATACTCATAAAATTTAACATAGAAGAACAATAAAAAGTTTACATCGAGCAACTTTGATGGTTCGAAGTTGCTCAACTCTCTCTATGTAGGAGCTTTTAACGGTTTTGTCCATTTCTCATAGAAAGTTGGTGATTTGGAATCGAAATAATCTTGGAAGCTTATACTCATAAAATTTGACATAGAATAACAATAAAAAGTGTACATCGAGCTACTTTGATGGTCCGAAGTTGCTCAACTCTCTCTATGGAGGGGCTTTTAACGGTTTTGTCCATTTGTTGTAAAAAGTTCATTTTTTGGCATCAAAATAATCTAGGAAGCTTATACTCATAAAATTTAACATAGAAGAACAATAAAAAGTGTACACCGAGCAACTTTGATGGTCCGAAGTTGCTCAACTCTCTCTATGGAGGAGATTTTAACGGGTTTGTCCATTTGTCGTAAAAAGTTCATTTTTTCTCATCAAAATAATCTAGGAAGCTTATACTCAAATAATTTAACATAGAAGAACAATAAAATGTGTACACCGAGCAACTTTGATGGTCCGAAGTTGCTCAAGTCTCTCTATGGAGGAGCTTTAAACGGTTTTGTCCATTTTTCATAAAAAGTTAGTTTCTTTGCATCGAAATAATCTAGGAAGCTTATACTCATAAAATTTAACAAAGAAGAACAATAAAAAGTGTACACCGAGAAACTTTGATGGTCTGAAGTTGCTCAACTCTCTCAATGGAGGGGCTTTTAACGATTTTGTCCATTTGTCACAGAAAGATGGTGTTTCAGCATCGAAATAATCTAGGAAGCTTATACTCGTAAAATTTGACATAGAAGAACAATAAAAAGTGTATCCCGAGAAACTTTGATGGTCTGAAGTTGCTCAACTCTCTCAATGGAGGGGCTTTTAACGATTTTGTCCATTTGTCACAGAAAGATGGTGTTTCAGCATCGAAATAATCTAGGAAGCTTATACTCGTAAAATTTGACATAGAAGAACAATAAAAAGCGTATCCCGAGAAACTTTGTTGTTCCGAAGTTGCTCAACTCTCTCTCTGGAGGAGCTTTTAACGGTTTTGTATATTTATGATAAAAAGTTGGTGTTTTGGCATCGAAATAATCTTGGAAGCTTATACTCGTAAAATTTGACATGGAAGAACACTAAAAAGTGTACACCAAGCAACTTTGATGGTTCGAAGTTGCTCAACTCTCTCTATGGAGGAGCTTTTAACGGTTTTGTCCATTCGTTGTAAAAAGTTCATTTTTTGGCATCGAAATAATCTAGGAAGCTTATACTCATAAAATTTAACATAGAAGAACAATAAAAAGTTTATATCGAGCAACTTTGATGGTTCGAAGTTGCTCCACACTCTCTATGGAGGAGCATTTAACGGTTTTGTCCATTTCTCAAAGAAAGTTGGTGATTTGGAATCAAAATAATCTTGGAAGCTAATACTCGTAAAATTTGACATAGAAGAACAATAAAAAGCGTACACCGAGCAACTTTGATGGTCCGAAGTTGCTCAACTCTCTCTATGGAGGAGATTTTAACGGTTTTGTCCATTTGTTGTAAAAAGTTCATTTTTTGGCATCGAAATAATCTAGGAAGCTTATACTCATAAAATTTAACATAGAAGAACAATAAAAGGTGTACACCGAGCAACTTTGATGGTCCGAAGATGCTCAACTCTCTCTATGGAGGAGATTTTAACGGTTTTGTCCATTTGTCGTAAAAAGTTCATTTTTTCTCATCGAAATAATCTAGGAAGCTTATACTCAAATAATTTAAGATAGAAGAACAATAAAAAGTGTACACCGAGCAACTTTGATGGTCTGAAGTTGCTCAACTCTCTCTATGGAGGAGCTTTTAACGGTTTTGTCCATTTTTCGTAAAAAGTTCGTTTTTTTGCATCGAAGTAATCTAGGAAGCTTATACTCATAAAATTTAACATAAAAGAACAATAAAAAGTGTACACCGAGAAACTTTGATGGTCTGAAGTTGCTCAACTCTCTCAATGGAGGGGCTTTTAACGGTTTTGTCTATTTGTCATAGAAAGATGGTTATTCAGCATCAAAATAATCTAGGAAGCTTATACTCGTAAAATTTGACATAGAAGAACAATAAAAAGTGTATCCCGAGAAACTTTGTTGGTCCGAAGTTGCTCAACTCTCTCTATGGAGGAGCTTTTAACGGTTTTGTCCGTTTATGATAAAAAGTTGGTGTTTTGGCATCGAAATAATCTTGGAAGCTTATACTCGTAAAATCTGACATGGAAGAACAATAAAAAGTGTACACCGAGCAACTTTGATGGTCCGAAGTTTCTCAACTCCCTCTATGGAGGAGCTTTTAACGATTTTGTCCATTTGTCGTAAAAAGTTCATTTTTTGGCATCGAAATAATCTAGGAAGCTTATACTCATAAAATTTAACATAGAAGAACAATAAAAAGTTTACATCGAGCAACTTTGATGGTTCGAAGTTGCTCAACTCTCTCTATGTAGGAGCTTTTAACGGTTTTGTCCATTTCTCATAGAAAGTTGGTGATTTGGAATCGAAATAATCTTGGAAGCTTATACTCATAAAATTTGACATAGAATAACAATAAAAAGTGTACATCGAGCTACTTTGATGGTCCGAAGTTGCTCAACTCTCTCTATGGAGGGGCTTTTAACGGTTTTGTCCATTTGTTGTAAAAAGTTCATTTTTTGGCATCAAAATAATCTAGGAAGCTTATACTCATAAAATTTAACATAGAAGAACAATAAAAAGTGTACACCGAGCAACTTTGATGGTCCGAAGTTGCTCAACTCTCTCTATGGAGGAGATTTTAACGGGTTTGTCCATTTGTCGTAAAAAGTTCATTTTTTCTCATCAAAATAATCTAGGAAGCTTATACTCAAATAATTTAACATAGAAGAACAATAAAATGTGTACACCGAGCAACTTTGATGGTCCGAAGTTGCTCAAGTCTCTCTATGGAGGAGCTTTAAACGGTTTTGTCCATTTTTCATAAAAAGTTAGTTTCTTTGCATCGAAATAATCTAGGAAGCTTATACTCATAAAATTTAACAAAGAAGAACAATAAAAAGTGTACACCGAGAAACTTTGATGGTCTGAAGTTGCTCAACTCTCTCAATGGAGGGGCTTTTAACGATTTTGTCCATTTGTCACAGAAAGATGGTGTTTCAGCATCGAAATAATCTAGGAAGCTTATACTCGTAAAATTTGACATAGAAGAACAATAAAAAGTGTATCCCGAGAAACTTTGTTGTTCCGAAGTTGCTCAACTCTCTCTCTAGAGGAGCTTTTAACGGTTTTGTATATTTATGATAAAAAGTTGGTGTTTTGGCATCCAAATAATCTTGGAAGCTTATACTCGTAAAATTTGACATGGAAGAACAATAAAAAGTGTACACCAAGCAACTTTGATGGTTCGAAGTTGCTCAACTCTCTCTATGGAGGAGCTTTTAACGGTTTTGTCCATTCGTTGTAAAAAGTTCATTTTTTGGCATCGAAATAATCTAGGAAGCTTATACTCATAAAATTTAACATAGAAGAACAATAAAAAGTTTATATCGAGCAACTTTGATGGTTCGAAGTTGCTCCACACTCTCTATGGAGGAGCATTTAACGGTTTTGTCCATTTCTCAAAGAAAGTTGGTGATTTGGAATCAAAATAATCTTGGAAGCTAATACTCGTAAAATTTGACATAGAAGAACAATAAAAAGCGTACACCGAGCAACTTTGATGGTCCGAAGTTGCTCAACTCTCTCTATGGAGGAGATTTTAACGGTTTTGTCCATTTGTTGTAAAAAGTTCATTTTTTGGCATCGAAATAAACTAGGAAGCTTATACTCATAAAATTTAACATAGAAGAACAATAAAAAGTGTACACCGAGCAACTTTGATGGTCCGAAGTTGCTCAACTCTCTCTATGGAGGAGCTTTTAACGGTTTTGTCCATTTGTCGTAAAAAGTTCATTTTTTCTCATCGAAATAATCTTGGAAGCTTATACTCCTAAAATTTGACATGGAAGAACAGTAAAAAGTGGACACCGAGCAACTTTGATGGTCCGAAGTTGCTCAACTCTCTCTATGGAGGAGCTTTTAACAGTTTTGTCTATTTGTTGTAAAAAGTTCGTTTTTTGGCATCGAAGTAATCTAGGAAGTTTATACTCATAAAATTTAACATAGAAGAACAATAAAAAGTTTACATCGAACAACTTTGATGGTTCGAAGTTGCTCCACACTCTCTATGGAGGAGCATTTAACGGTTTTGTCCATTTCTCATAGAAAGTTGGTGATTTGGAATCGAAATAATCTTGGAAGCTTATACTCAAATAATTTAACATAGAAGAACAATAAAAAGTGTATCCCGAGAAACTTTGTTGGTCCGAAGTTGCTCAACTCTCTCTATGGAGGAGCTTTTAACGGTTTTGTCCATTTATGATAAAAAGTTGGTGTTTTGGCATCGAAATAATCTAGGAAGCTTATACTCCTAAAATTTGACATGGAAGAACAGTAAAAAGTGGACACCGAGCAACTTTGATGGTCCGAAGTTGCTCAACTCTCTCTATGGAGGAGCTTTTAACGGTTTTGTCTATTTGTTGTAAAAAGTTCGTTTTTTGGCATCGAAATAATCTAGGAAGTTTATACTCATAAAATTTAACATAGAAGAACAATAAAAAGTTTACATCGAACAACTTTGATGGTTCGAAGTTGCTCCACACTCTCTATGGAGGAGCATTTAACGGTTTTGTCCATTTCTCATAGAAAGTTGGTGATTTGGAATCGAAATAATCTTGGAAGCTTATACTCGTAAAATTTGACATAGAAGAACAATAAAAAGCGTGCACCGAGCAACTTTGATGGTCCGAAGTTGCTCAACTCTCTCTATGGAGGAGATTTTAACGGTTTTGTCCATTTGTCGTAAAAAGTTCATTTTTTCTCATCGAAATAATCTAGGAAGCTTATACTCAAATAATTTAACATAGAAGAACAATAAAAAGTGTACACCGAGCAACTTTGATGGTCCGAAGTTGCTTAACTCTCTCTATGGAGGAGATTTTAACGGTTTTGTCCATTTGTCGTAAAAAGTTCATTTTCTCTCATCGAAATAATCTAGGAAGCTTATACTCAAATAATTTAACATAGAAGAACAATAAAAAGTGTATCCCGAGAAACTTTGTTGGTCCGAAGTTGCTCAACTCTCTCTATGGAGGAGCTTTTAACGGTTTTGTCCATTTATGATAAAAAGTTGGTATTTTGAATCGAAATAATCTTGGAAGCTTATACTCATAAAATCTGGCATAGAATAACAATAAAAAGTGTACACCGAGCAACTTTGATGGTTCGAAGTTGCTCAACTCTCTCTATGGAGGGGCTTTTAACGGTTTTGTCCATTTGTCGTAAAAAGTTCATTTTTTGGCATCGAAATAATCTGGGAAGCTTATAGTCATAAAATTTAACATAGAAGAACAATAAAAAGTGTACATCGAACAACTTTGATTGTTCGAAGATGCTCCACACTCTCTATGGAGGAGCTTTTAACGGTTTTATCCATTTCTCATAGAAAGTTGATGATTTGGAATTGAAATAATCTTGGAAGATTAAACTCGTAAAATTTGACATAGAAGAACAATAAAAAGTGTACACCGAGCAACTCTGATGGTCCGAAGTTGCTCAACTCTCTCTATAGAGGAGCTTTTAACGGTTTTGTCCATTTGTCATAGAAAGATGGCGTTTTAGCATCGAAATAATCTAGGAAGCTTATACTCGTAAAATTTGACATAGAAGAACAATAAAAAGTGTATCTCGAGAAACTTTGTTGGTCCGAAGTTGCTCAACTCTCTCTATGGAGGAGCTTTTAACGGTTTTGTCCATTTGTGATAAAAAGTTGGTGTTTTGGCATCAAAATAGTCTTGGAAGCTTATACTCGTAAAATTTGACATGAAAGAACAATAAAAACTGTACACCGAGCAACTTTGATGGTCCGAAGTTGCTCAACTCTCTCTACGGAGGAGCTTTTAACGGTTTTATCCATTTGTTGTAAAAAGTTGGTTTTTTGGCATCGAAATAATCTAGGAAGCTTATACTCATAAAATTTAACATAGAAGAACAATAAAAAGTGTACATCGAGGAACTTTGATGGTTCGAAGTTGCTCAACTCTCTCTATGGAGGAGCTTTTAACGTTTTTGTCCATTTCTCATAGAAAGTTCGTGATTTTGAATCGAAATAATCTTGGAAGCTTATACTCGTAAAATTTAACATAGAAAAACAATAAAAAGTGTACACCGAGCAACTTTGATGGTCCGAAGCTGCTCAACTCTCTCTATGGAGGAGCTTTTAACGGTTTTGTCCATTTGTCAAAGAAAGATGGTGTTTTACCATTGAAATAATCTTGGAAGCTTATACACGCAAAATTTGACATAGAAGAACAATAAAAAGTGTATACCGAGAAACTTTGTTGGTCCGAAGTTGCTCAACTCTCTCTATGGAGGAGCTTTTAATGGTTTTGTCCATTTGCGATAAAAAGTTGGTGTTTTGGCATCAAAATAATCTTGGAAGCTTATACTCGTAAAATTTGACATGAAAGAACAATAAAAACTGTACACCGAGCAACTTTGATGGTCCGAAGTTGCTCAACTCTCTCTGCGGAGGAGCTTTTAACGGTTTTATCCATTTGTTGCAAAAAGTTGGTTTTTTGGCATCGAAATAATATAGGAAGCTTATACTCATAAAATTTAACATAGAAGAACAATAAAAAGTGTACATCGAGGAACTTTGATGGTTCGAAGTTGCTCAACTCTCTCTATGGAGGAGCTTTTAAAGTTTTTGTCCATTTCTCGTAGAAAGTTGGTGATTTTGAATCGAAATAATCTTGGAAGCTTATACTCATAAAATTTGACATAGAATAACAATAAAAAGTGTACACCAAGCAACTTTGATGGTCCGAAGTTGCTCAACTCTCTCTATGGAGGGGCTTTTAACGGTTTTGTACATTTGTCATAGAAAGATGGTGTTTTAGCATCGAAATAATCTAGGAAGCTTATACTGGTAAAATTTTACAAAGAAGAAAAATAAAAAGTGTATCCCGACCAACTTTGTTGGTCCGAAGTTGCTCAACTCTCTCTATGGAGGAGCTTTTAATGGTTTTGTCCATTTGCGATAAAAAGTTGGTTTTTTACCATTGAAATAATCTAGGAAGCTTATACACGCAAAATTTGACATAGAAGAACAATAAAAAGTGTATCCCGAGAAACTTTGTTGGTCCGAAGATGCTCAACTCTCTTTATGGAGGAGCTTTTAACGGTTTTGTCCATTTGTTGCAAAAAGTTGGTTTTTTGGCATCGAAATAATATAGGAAGCTTATACTCATAAAATTTAACATAGAAGAACAATAAAAAGTGTACATCGAGGAACTTTGATGGTTCGAAGTTGCTCAACTCTCTCTATGGAGGAGCTTTTAAAGTTTTTGTCCATTTCTCGTAGAAAGTTGGTGATTTTGAATCGAAATAATCTTGGAAGCTTATACTCATAAAATTTGACATAGAATAACAATAAAAAGTGTACACCAAGAAACTTTGATGGTCCGAAGTTGCTCAACTCTCTCTATGGAGGGGCTTTTAACGGTTTTGTCCATTTGTCATAGAAAGATGGTGTTTTAGCATCCAAATAATCTAGGAAGCTTATACTGGTAAAATTTTACAAAGAAGAAAAATAAAAAGTGTATCCCGACCAACTTTGTTGGTCCGAAGTTGCTTAACTCTCTCTATGGAGGAGCTTTTAACGGTTTTATCCATTTGCGATAAAAAGTTGGTGTTTTGGCATCGAAATAATCTTGGAAGCTTATACTCGTAAAATTTAACATAGAAAAACAATAAAAAGTGTACACCGAGCAACTTTGATGGTCCGAAGCTGCTCAACTCTCTCTATGGAGGAGCTTTTAACGGTTTTGTCCATTTGTCAAAGAAAGATGTTGTTTTACCATTGAAATAATCTTGGAAGCTTATACACGCAAAATTTGACATAGAAGAACAATAAAAAGTGTATCCCGAGAAACTTTGTTGGTCCGAAGTTGCTCAACTCTCTCTATGGAGGAGCTTTTAACGGTTTTGTCCATTTGCGATAAAAAGTTGGTGTTTTGGCATCAAAATAATCTTGGAAGCTTATACTCGTAAAATTTGACATGAAAGAACAATAAAAACTGTACACCGAGCAACTTTGATGGTCCGAAGTTGCTCAACTCTCTCTACGGAGGAGCTTTTAACGGTTTTATCCATTTGTTGCAAAACGTTGGTTTTTTGGCATCGAAATAATATAGGAAGCTTATACTCATAAAATTTAACATAGAAGAAAAATAAAAAGTGTACATCGAGGAACTTTGATGGTTCGAAGTTGCTCAACTCTCTCTATGGAGGAGCTTTTAAAGTTTTTGTCCATTTCTCGTAGAAAGTTGGTGATTTTGAATCGAAATAATCTTGGAAGCTTATACTCATAAAATTTGACATAGAATAACAATAAAAAGTGTACACCAAGCAACTTTGATGGTCCGAAGTTGCTCAACTCTCTCTATGAAGGAGCTTTTAAAGTTTTTGTCCATTTCTCGTAGAAAGTTGGTGATTTTGAATCGAAATAATCTTGGAAGCTTATACTCGTAAAATTTAACATAGAAAAACAATAAAAAGTGTACACCGAGCAACTTTGATGGTCCGAAGCTGCTCAACTCTCTCTATGGAGGAGCTTTTAACGGTTTTGTCCATTTGTCATAGAAAGATGGTGTTTTAGCATCGAAATAATCTAGGAAGCTTATACTGGTAAAATTTTACAAAGAAGAAAAATAAAAAGTGTATCCCGACCAACTTTGTTGGTCCGAAGTTGCTCAACTCTCTCTATGGAGGAGCTTTTAACGGTTTTGTCCATTTGTGATAAAAAGTTGGTGTTTTGGCATCAAAATAATCTTCGAAGCTTATACTCGTAAAATTTAACATAGAAAAACAATAAAAAGTGTACACCGAGCAACTTTGATTGTCCGAAGTTGCTCAACTCTCTCTATGGAGGAGCTTTTAACGGTTTTGTCCTTTTGTCGTAAAAAGTTCATTTTTTCTCATCGAAATAATCTAGGAAGCTTATACTCAAATAATTTAACATAGAAGAACAATAAAAAGTGTACACCGAGCAACTTTGATGGTCCGAAGTTGCTCAAATCTCTCTATGGAGGAGCTTTTAACGGTTTTGTCCATTTTTCGTAAAAAGTTCATTTTTTTGCATCGAAGTAATCTAGGAAGCTTATACTCATAAAATTTAACATAGAAGAACAATAAAAAGTGTACACCGAGAAACTTTGATGGTCTGAAGTTGCTCAACTCTCTCAATGGAGGGGCTTTTAACGGTTTTGTCTATTTGTCATAGAAAGATGGTGTTTCAGCATCGAAATAATCTAGGAAGCTTATACTCATAAAATTTGACATAGAAGAACAATAAAAAGTGTATCCCGAGAAACTTTGTTGGTCCGAAGTTGCTGAACTCTCTCTATGGAGGAGCTTTTAACGGTTTTGTCCATTTCTCATAGAAACTTGGTGATTTGGAATCGAAATAATCTTGGAAGCTTATACTCATAAAATTTGACATAGAATAACAATAAAAAGTGTACACCGAGCAACTTTGATGGTCCGAAGTTGCTCAACTCTCTCTATGGAGGAGATTTTAACGGTTTTGTCCATTTGTCGTAAAAAGTTCATTTTTTCTCATCGAAATAATCTAGGAAGCTTATACTCGTAAAATTTGACATAGAAGAACAATAAAAAGCGTACACCGAGCAACTTTGATGGTCCGAAGTTGCTCAACTCTCTCTATGGAAGAGATTTTAACGGTTTTGTCCATTTGTCGTAAAAAGTTCATTTTTTCTCATCGAAATAATCTAGGAAGCTTATACTCAAATAATTTAACATAGAAGAACAATAAAAAGTGTATCCCGAGAAACTTTGTTGGTCCGAAGTTGCTCAACTCTCTCTATGGAGGAGCTTTTAACGGTTTTGTCCATTTATGATAAAAAGTTGGTGTTTTGGCATCGAAATAATCTTGGAAGCTTATACTTGTAAAATTTAACATAGAAGAACAATAAAAAGTGTACACCGAGCAACTTTGAAGGTCCGAAGTTCCTCAACTCTCTCTATGGAGGAGCTTTAAACGGTTTTGTCCATTTGTCGTAAAAATTTCATTTTTTGGCATCGAAATAATCTTGGAAGCTTATACTCATAAAATTTCACATAGAAGAACAATAAAAAGTGGACACCGAGCATTTTTGATGGTTCGAAGTTGCTCAACTCTCTCTATGGAGGGGCTTTTAACGGTTTTGTCCATTTGTCATAAAAAGTCCATTTTTTGGCATCGAAATAATCTGAGAAGCTTATACTCATAAAATTTAACATAGAAGAACAATGAAAAGTGTACATCGAACAACTTTGATGGTTCGAAGATGCTCCACACTCTCTATGGAGGAGCTTTTAACGGTTTTATCCATTTCTCATAGAAAGTTGATGATTTGGAATTGAAATAATCTTGGAAGATTAAACTCGTAAAATTTGACATAGAAGAACAATAAAAAGTGTACACCGAGCAACTCTGATGGTCCGAAGTTGCTCAACTCTCTCTATGGAGGAGCTTTTAACGGTTTTGTCCATTTGTCATAGAAAGATAGCGTTTTAGCATCGAAATAATCTTGGAAGCTTATACTCATAAAATTTGACATAGAATAACAATAAAAAGTGTACACCGAGCAACTCTGATGGTCCGAAGTTGCTCAACTCTCTCTATGGAGGGGCTTTTAACGGTTTTGTCCATTTGTCAAAGAAAGATGGTGTTTTACCATTGAAATAATCTAGGAAGCTTATACACGCAAAATTTGACATAGAAGAACAATAAAAAGTGTATCCCGAGAAACTTTGTTGGTCCGAAGTTGCTCAACTCTCTTTATGGAGGAGCTTTTAACGGTTTTGTCCATTTGTTGCAAAAAGTTGGTTTTTTGGCATCGAAATAATATAGGAAGCTTATACTCGTAAAATTTAACATAGAAGAACAATAAAAAGTGTATACCGAGGAACTTTGATGGTTCGAAGTTGCTCAACACTCTCTACAGAGGAGCTTTTAACGGTTTTATCCATTTCTCGTAGAAAGTTGCTTTTTTGGCATCGAAATAATCTAGGAAGCTTATACTCATAAAATTTGACATAGAAGAACAATAAAAAGTGTACATCGAGGAACTTTGATGGTTCGAAGTTGCTCAACTCTCTCTATGGAGGAGCTTTTAAAGTTTTTGTCCATTTCTCGTAGAAAGTTGGTGATTTTGAATCGAAATAATCTTGGAAGCTTATACTCATAAAATTTGACATAGAATAACAATAAAAAGTGTACACCAAGAAACTTTGATGGTCCGAAGTTGCTCAACTCTCTCTATGGAGGGGCTTTTAACGGTTTTGTCCATTTGTCATAGAAAGATGGTGTTTTAGCATCAAAATAATCTAGGAAGCTTATACTGGTAAAATTTTACAAAGAAGAAAAATAAAAAGTGTATCCCGACCAACTTTGTTGGTCCGAAGTTGCTTAACTCTCTCTATGGAGGAGCTTTTAACGGTTTTATCCATTTGCGATAAAAAGTTGGTGTTTTGGCATCGAAATAATCTTGGAAGCTTATACTCGTAAAATTTAACATAGAAAAACAATAAAAAGTGTACACCGAGCAACTTTGATGGTCCGAAGCTGCTCAACTCTCTCTATGGAGGAGCTTTTAACGGTTTTGTCCATTTGTCAAAGAAAGATGTTGTTTTACCATTGAAATAATCTTGGAAGCTTATACACGCAAAATTTGACATAGAAGAACAATAAAAAGTGTATCCCGAGAAACTTTGTTGGTCCGAAGTTCCTCAACTCTCTCTATGGAGGAGCTTTTAACGGTTTTGTCCATTTGCGATAAAAAGTTGGTGTTTTGGCATCAAAATAATCTTGGAAGCTTATACTCGTAAAATTTGACATGAAAGAACAATAAAAACTGTACACCGAGCAACTTTGATGGTCCGAAGTTGCTCAACTCTCTCTACGGAGGAGCTTTTAACGGTTTTATCCATTTGTTGCAAAACGTTGGTTTTTTGGCATCGAAATAATATAGGAAGCTTATACTCATAAAATTTAACATAGAAGAAAAATAAAAAGTGTACATCGAGGAACTTTGATGGTTCGAAGTTGCTCAACTCTCTCTATGGAGGAGCTTTTAAAGTTTTTGTCCATTTCTCGTAGAAAGTTGGTGATTTTGAATCGAAATAATCTTGGAAGCTTATACTCATAAAATTTGACATAGAATAACAATAAAAAGTGTACACCAAGCAACTTTGATGGTCCGAAGTTGCTCAACTCTCTCTATGAAGGAGCTTTTAAAGTTTTTGTCCATTTCTCGTAGAAAGTTGGTGATTTTGAATCGAAATTATCTTGGAAGCTTATACTCGTAAAATTTAACATAGAAAAACAATAAAAAGTGTACACCGAGCAACTTTGATGGTCCGAAGCTGCTCAACTCTCTCTATGGAGGAGCTTTTAACGGTTTTGTCCATTTGTCATAGAAAGATGGTGTTTTAGCATCGAAATAATCTAGGAAGCTTATACTGGTAAAATTTTACAAAGAAGAAAAATAAAAAGTGTATCCCGACCAACTTTGTTGGTCCGAAGTTGCTCAACTCTCTCTATGGAGGAGCTTTTAACGGTTTTGTCCATTTGTGATAAAAAGTTGGTGTTTTGGCATCAAAATAATCTTCGAAGCTTATACTCGTAAAATTTAACATAGAAAAACAATAAAAAGTGTACACCGAGCAACTTTGATTGTCCGAAGTTGCTCAACTCTCTCTATGGAGGAGCTTTTAACGGTTTTGTCCTTTTGTCGTAAAAAGTTCATTTTTTCTCATCGAAATAATCTAGGAAGCTTATACTCAAATAATTTAACATAGAAGAACAATAAAAAGTGTACACCGAGCAACTTTGATGGTCCGAAGTTGCTCAAATCTCTCTATGGAGGAGCTTTTAACGGTTTTGTCCATTTTTCGTAAAAAGTTCATTTTTTTGCATCGAAGTAATCTAGGAAGCTTATACTCATAAAATTTAACATAGAAGAACAATAAAAAGTGTACACCGAGAAACTTTGATGGTCTGAAGTTGTTCAACTCTCTCAAAGGAGGGGCTTTTAACGGTTTTGTCTATTTGTCATAGAAAGATGGTGTTTCAGCATCGAAATAATCTAGGAAGCTTATACTCATAAAATTTGACATAGAAGAACAATAAAAAGTGTATCCCGAGAAACTTTGTTGGTCCGAAGTTGCTGAACTCTCTCTATGGAGGAGCTTTTAACGGTTTTGTCCATTTCTCATAGAAACTTGGTGATTTGGAATCGAAATAATCTTGGAAGCTTATACTCATAAAATTTGACATAGAATAACAATAAAAAGTGTACACCGAGCAACTTTGATGGTCCGAATTTGCTCAACTCTTTCTATGTAGGGGCTTTTAACGGTTTTGTCCATTTGTCGTAAAAAGTTCGTTTTTTGTCATCGAAATAATCTAGGAAGTTTATACTCATAAAATTTAACATAGAAGAACAATAAAAGGTTTACATCGAACAACTTTGATTGTTCGAAGTTGCTCCACACTCTCTATGGAGGAGCATTTAACGGTTTTGTCCATTTCTCATAGAAAGTTGGTGATTTGGAAACGAAATAATCTTGGAAGCTTATACTCGTAAAATTTGACATAGAAGAACAATAAAAAGCGTACACCGAGCAACTTTGATGGTCCGAAGTTGCTCAACTCTCTCTATGGAGGAGATTTTAACGGTTTTGTCCATTTGTCGTAAAAAGTTCATTTTTTCTCATCGAAATAATCTAGGAAGCTTATACTCGTAAAATTTGACATAGAAGAACAATAAAAAGCGTACACCGAGCAACTTTGATGGTCCGAAGTTGCTCAACTCTCTCTATGGAAGAGATTTTAACGGTTTTGTCCATTTGTCGTAAAAAGTTCATTTTTTCTCATCGAAATAATCTAGGAAGCTTATACTCAAATAATTTAACATAGAAGAACAATAAAAAGTGTATCCCGAGAAACTTTGTTGGTCCGAAGTTGCTCAACTCTCTCTATGGAGGAGCTTTTAACGGTTTTGTCCATTTATGATAAAAAGTTGGTGTTTTGGCATCGAAATAATCTTGGAAGCTTATACTTGTAAAATTTAACATAGAAGAACAATAAAAAGTGTACACCGAGCAACTTTGAAGGTTCGAAGTTCCTCAACTCTCTCTATGGAGGAGCTTTAAACGGTTTTGTCCATTTGTCGTAAAAATTTCGTTTTTTGGCATCGAAATAATCTTGGAAGCTTATACTCATAAAATTTCACATAGAAGAACAATAAAAAGTGGACACCGAGCATTTTTGATGGTTCGAAGTTGCTCAACTCTCTCTATGGAGGAGCTTTTAACGGTTTTATCCATTTCTCATAGAAAGTTGATGATTTGGAATTGAAATAATCTTGGAAGATTAAACTCGTAAAATTTGACATAGAAGAACAATAAAAAGTGTACACCGAGCAACTCTGATGGTCCGAAGTTGCTCAACTCTCTCTATGGAGGAGCTTTTAACGGTTTTGTCCATTTGTCATAGAAAGATAGCGTTTTAGCATCGAAATAATCTTGGAAGCTTATACTCATAAAATTTGACATAGAATAACAATAAAAAGTGTACACCGAGCAACTTTGATGGTCCGAAGTTGCTCAACTCTCTCTATGGAGGGGCTTTTAACGGTTTTGTCCATTTGTCAAAGAAAGATGGTGTTTTACCATTGAAATAATCTAGGAAGCTTATACACGCAAAATTTGACATAGAAGAACAATAAAAAGTGTATCCCGAGAAACTTTGTTGGTCCGAAGTTGCTCAACTCTCTTTATGGAGGAGCTTTTAACGGTTTTGTCCATTTGTGATAAAAAGTTGGTGTTTTGGCATCAAAATAATCTTGGAAGCTTATACTCGTAAAATTTGACATGAAAGAACAATAAAAACTGTATACCGAGCAACTTTGATGGTCCGAAGTTGCTCAACACTCTCTACAGAGGAGCTTTTAACGGTTTTATCCATTTGTTGTAAAAAGTTGCTTTTTTGGCATCGAAATAATCTAGGAAGCTTATACTCATAAAATTTGACATAGAAGAACAATAAAAAGTGTACATCGAGGAACTTTGATGGTTCGAAGTAGCTCAACTCTCTATATGGAAGAGCTTTTAACGTTTTTGTCCATTTCGCATAGAAAGTTGGTGATTTTGAATCGAAATAATCTTGGAAGCTTATACTCATAAAATTTGACATAGAATAACAATAAAAAGTGTACACCAAGCAACTTTGATGGTCCGAAGTTGCTCAACTCTCTCCATGGAGGGGCTTTTAACGGTTTTGTCCATTTGTCATAGAAAGATGGTGTTTTAGCATCGAAATAATCTAGGAAGCTTATACTGGTAAAATTTTACAAAGAAGAAAAATAAAAAGTGTATCCCGACTAACTTTGTTGGTCCGAAGTTGCTTAACTCTCTCTATGGAGGAGCTTTTAACGGTTTTGTCCATTTGTGATAAAAAGTTGGTGTTTTGGCATCGAAATAATCTAGGAAGCTTATACTCGTAAAATTTAACATAGAAAAACAATAAAAAGTGTACACCGAGCAACTTTGATAGTCCGAAGTTGCTCAACTCTCTCTATGGAGGAGCTTTTAACGGTTTTGTCCATTTGTCGTAAAAAGTTCGTTTTTTGGCATCGAAATGATCTAGGAAGCTTATACTCATAAAATTTCACATAGAAGAACAATAAAAAGTTTACATCTAGCAACTTTGATGGTTCGAAGTTGCTCAACTCTCTCTATGGAGGAGCTTTTAACGGTTTTGTCTATTTCTCATAGAAAGTTGGTGATTTGGAATCGAAATAATCTTGGAAGCTTATACTCATAAAATTTGACAAAGAACAACAATAGAAAGTGTACACCGAGCAACTTTGATGGTCCGAAGTTGCTCAACTCTCTCTATGGAGGGTCTTTTAACGATTTTGTCCATTTGTCATAGAAAGATGGTGTTTTAGCATCGAAATAATCTAGGAAGCTTATACTCGTAAAATTTGACATCGAAGTTTAATAAAAAGTGTACATAGAGCAACTTTGATGGTCCGAAGTATTTCAACTCTCTCTATTGTGGAGCTTTTAACGGTTTTGTCCATCTGTCGTAAAAAGTTCAATTTTTGGCATTGAAATAATCTAGGAAGCTTATACACATAAAATTTAACATAGAAGAACAAGAAAAAGTCTACATCGAGCAACTTTGATGGTTCGAAGTTGCTCAACTCTCTCTATGTAGGTGCTTTTAATGGTTTTGTCCATTTCTCATAGAAAGTTGGTGATTTGGAATCGAAATAATCTGGAAGCTTATACTCATAAAATTTGACAAAGAATAACAATAAAAAGTGTACACCGAGCAACTTTGATGGTCCGAAGTTGCTCAACTCTCTCTATGGAGGGGCTTTTAACGGTTTTGTCCATTTGTCAAAGAAAGATGGTGTTTTAATATCGAAATAATCTAGGAAGCTTATACTCGTAAAATTTGACATAGAAGAACAATAAAAAGTGTATCCCGAGAAACTTTGTTGGTCCGAAGTTGCTCAACTCTCTCTATGGAGGAGCTTTTAACGGTTTTGTCCATTTGTCAAAGAAAGATGTTGCTTTAATATCGAAATAATCTTGGAAGCTTATAATGGTAAAATTTTTCAAAGAAGAAAAATAAAAAGTGTATCCCGACCAACTTTGTTGGTCCGAAGTTGCTTAACTCTCTCTATGGAGGAGCATTTAACGGTTTTGTCCATTTGTGATAAAAAGTTGGTGTTTTGGCATCGAAATAATCTTGGAAGCTTATACTTGTAAAATTTAACATAGAAGAACAATAAAAAGTGTACACCGAGCAACTTTGAAGGTCCGAAGTTCCTCAACTCTCTCTATGGAGGAGCTTTAAACGATTTTGTCCATTTGTCGTAAAAATTTCATTTTTTGGCATCGAAATAATCTTGGAAGCTTATACTCATAAAATTTCACATAGAAGAACAATAAAAAGTTTACATCCAGCATTTTTGATGGTTCGAAGTTGCTCAACTCTCTCTATGGAGGAGCTTTTAACGGTTTTGTCCATTTCTCATAGAAAGTTGGTGATTTGGAATCGAAATAATCTGGAAGCTTATACTCATAAAATTTGACAAAGAATAACAATAAAAAGTGTACACCGAGCAACTTTGATGGTCCGAAGTTGCTCAACTCTCTCTATGTAGGGGCTTTTAACGATTTTGTCCATTTGTCATAGAAAGATGGTGTTTTAGTATCGAAATAATCTACGAAGCTTATACTCGTAAAATTTGACATCGAAGTTTAATAAAAAGTGTACATCGAGCAACTTTGATAGTCCGAAGTATTTCAACTCTCTCTTTGGTGGAGCTTTTAACGGTTTTGTCCATCTGTCGTAAAAAGTTCAATTTTTGGCATTGAAATAATCTAGGAAGCTTATACTCATAAAATTTAACATAGAAGAACAATAAAAAGTCTACATCGAGCAACTTTGATGGTTCGAAGTTGCTCAACTCTCTCTATGTAGGTGCTTTTAACGGTTTTGTCCATTTCTCATAGAAAGTTGGTGATTTGGAATCGAAATAATCTTGGAAGCTTATACTCATAAAATTTGACAAACAATAACAATAAAAAGTGTACACCGAGCAACTTTGATGGTCCGAAGTTGCTCAACTCTCTCTATGGAGGGGGTTTTAACGATTTTGTCCATTTGTCATAGAAAGATGGTGTTTTAGCATCGAAATAATCTAGGAAGCTTATACTCGTAAAATTTGACATCGAAGAACAATAAAAAGTGTACATCGAGCAACTTTGATGGTCCGAAGTATTTTAACTCTCTCTATGGTGGAGCTTTTAACGGTTTTGTCTATCAGTCGTAAAACGTTCATTTTTTGGCATTGAAATAATATAGGAAGCTTATACTCATAAAATTTAACATAGAAGAACAATAAAAAGTCTACATCGAGCAACTTTAATGGTTCGAAGTTGCTCAACTCTCTCTATGTAGGAGCTTTTAATGGTTTTGTCCATTTCTCATAGAAAATATGTGATTTGGAATCGAAATAATATTGGATGCTTATACTCATAAAATTTGACATAGAATAACAATAAAAAGTGTACACCGAGCAACTTTGATGGTCCGAAGTTGCTCAACTCTCTCTATGTAGGGGCTTTTAACGATTTTGTCCATTTGTCATAGAAAGATGGTGTTTTAGTATCGAAATAATCTACGAAGCTTATACTCGTAAAATTTGACATCGAAGTTTAATAAAAAGTGTACATCGAGCAACTTTGATAGTCCGAAGTATTTCAACTCTCTCTTTGGTGGAGCTTTTAACGGTTTTGTCCATCTGTCGTAAAAAGTTCGTTTTTTGGCATCGAAATGATCTAGGAAGCTTATACTCATAAAATTTCACATAGAAGAACAATAAAAAGTTTACATCTAGCAACTTTGATGGTTCGAAGTTGCTCAACTCTCTCTATGGAGGAGCTTTTAACGGTTTTGTCTATTTCTCATAGAAAGTTGGTGATTTGGAATCGAAATAATCTTGGAAGCTTATACTCATAAAATTTGACAAAGAATAACAATAGAAAGTGTACACCGAGCAACTTTGATGGTCCGAAGTTGCTCAACTCTCTCTATGGAGGGTCTTTTAACGATTTTGTCCATTTGTCATAGAAAGATGGTGTTTTAGCATCGAAATAATCTAGGAAGCTTATACTCGTAAAATTTGACATCGAAGTTTAATAAAAAGTGTACATAGAGCAACTTTGATGGTCCGAAGTATTTCAACTCTCTCTATTGTGGAGCTTTTAACGGTTTTGTCCATCTGTCGTAAAAAGTTCAATTTTTGGCATTGAAATAATCTAGGAAGCTTATACACATAAAATTTAACATAGAAGAACAAGAAAAAGTCTACATCGAGCAACTTTGATGGTTCGAAGTTGCTCAACTCTCTCTATGTAGGTGCTTTTAATGGTTTTGTCCATTTCTCATAGAAAGTTGGTGATTTGGAATCGAAATAATCTGGAAGCTTATACTCATAAAATTTGACAAAGAATAACAATAAAAAGTGTACACCGAGCAACTTTGATGGTCCGAAGTTGCTCAACTCTCTCTATGGAGGGGCTTTTAACGGTTTTGTCCATTTGTCAAAGAAAGATGGTGTTTTAATATCGAAATAATCTAGGAAGCTTATACTCGTAAAATTTGACATAGAAGAACAATAAAAAGTGTATCCCGAGAAACTTTGTTGGTCCGAAGTTGCTCAACTCTCTCTATGGAGGAGCTTTTAACGGTTTTGTCCATTTGTCAAAGAAAGATGTTGCTTTAATATCGAAATAATCTTGGAAGCTTATAATGGTAAAATTTTTCAAAGAAGAAAAATAAAAAGTGTATCCCGACCAACTTTGTTGGTCCGAAGTTGCTTAACTCTCTCTATGGAGGAGCATTTAACGGTTTTGTCCATTTGTGATAAAAAGTTGGTGTTTTGGCATCGAAATAATCTTGGAAGCTTATACTTGTAAAATTTAACATAGAAGAACAATAAAAAGTGTACACCGAGCAACTTTGAAGGTCCGAAGTTCCTCAACTCTCTCTATGGAGGAGCTTTAAACGATTTTGTCCATTTGTCGTAAAAATTTCATTTTTTGGCATCGAAATAATCTTGGAAGCTTATACTCATAAAATTTCACATAGAAGAACAATAAAAAGTTTACATCCAGCATTTTTGATGGTTCGAAGTTGCTCAACTCTCTCTATGGAGGAGCTTTTAACGGTTTTGTCCATTTCTCATAGAAAGTTGGTGATTTGGAATCGAAATAATCTGGAAGCTTATACTCATAAAATTTGACAAAGAATAACAATAAAAAGTGTACACCGAGCAACTTTGATGGTCCGAAGTTGCTCAACTCTCTCTATGTAGGGGCTTTTAACGATTTTGTCCATTTGTCATAGAAAGATGGTGTTTTAGTATCGAAATAATCTACGAAGCTTATACTCGTAAAATTTGACATCGAAGTTTAATAAAAAGTGTACATCGAGCAACTTTGATAGTCCGAAGTATTTCAACTCTCTCTTTGGTGGAGCTTTTAACGGTTTTGTCCATCTGTCGTAAAAAGTTCAATTTTTGGCATTGAAATAATCTAGGAAGCTTATACTCATAAAATTTAACATAGAAGAACAATAAAAAGTCTACATCGAGCAACTTTGATGGTTCGAAGTTGCTCAACTCTCTCTATGTAGGTGCTTTTAACGGTTTTGTCCATTTCTCATAGAAAGTTGGTGATTTGGAATCGAAATAATCTTGGAAGCTTATACTCATAAAATTTGACAAACAATAACAATAAAAAGTGTACACCGAGCAACTTTGATGGTCCGAAGTTGCTCAACTCTCTCTATGGAGGGGGTTTTAACGATTTTGTCCATTTGTCATAGAAAGATGGTGTTTTAGCATCGAAATAATCTAGGAAGCTTATACTCGTAAAATTTGACATCGAAGAACAATAAAAAGTGTACATCGAGCAACTTTGATGGTCCGAAGTATTTTAACTCTCTCTATGGTGGAGCTTTTAACGGTTTTGTCTATCAGTCGTAAAACGTTCATTTTTTGGCATTGAAATAATATAGGAAGCTTATACTCATAAAATTTAACATAGAAGAACAATAAAAAGTCTACATCGAGCAACTTTAATGGTTCGAAGTTGCTCAACTCTCTCTATGTAGGAGCTTTTAATGGTTTTGTCCATTTCTCATAGAAAATATGTGATTTGGAATCGAAATAATATTGGATGCTTATACTCATAAAATTTGACATAGAATAACAATAAAAAGTGTACACCGAGCAACTTTGATGGTCCGAAGTTGCTCAACTCTCTCTATAGAGGGGCTTTTAACGGTTTGGTCCATTTGTCAAAGAAAGATGGTGTTTTAATATCGAAATAATTTAGGAAGCTTATACTCGTAAAATTTAACATAGAAGAACAATAAAAAGTGTATCCCGCGAAACTTTGTTGGTCCGAAGTTGCTCAACTCTCTCTATGGAGGAGCTTTTAACGGTTTTGTCCATTTGTGATAAAAAGTTGGTGTTTTGGCATCAAAATAATCTTGGAAGCTTATACTCGTAAAATTTGACATGGAAGAACAATAAAAAGTGTACACCGAGCAACTTTGATGGTCCGAAGTTGCTCAACTCTCTTTATGGAGGAGCTTTTAACGGTCTTGTCCATTTGTTGTAAATAATTCATTTTTTCGCATCGAAATAATCTAGGAAGCTTATACTCATAAAATTTAACATAGAAGAACAATAAAAAGTGTACATCGAGCAACTTTGACGGTTCGAAGTTGCTCAACTCTCTCTATGGAGGAGCTTTTAATGGTTTTGTCCATTTCTCATAGAAAGTTGGTGATTTGGAATCGAAATAATCTTGGAAGCTTATACTCATAAAATTTGACATAGAATAACAATAAAAATTGTACACCGAGCAACTTTGATGGTCCAAAGTTGCTCAACTCTCTCTATGGAGGGGCTTTTAACGGTTTTGTCCATTTTTCTTAAAAAGTTCGTTTTTTTGCATCGAAATAGTCTAGGAAGCTTATACTCATAAAATTTAACATAGAAGAGCAATAAAAAGTGTACATCGAAAACTTTGATAGTTCTAAGTTGCTCCACACTCTCTATGGAGGAGCATTTAACGATTTTGTCCATTACACATAGAAAGTTGGTGATTTGGAATCGAAATAATCTTGGAAGCTTATACTCGTAAAATTTGACATAGAAGAACAAAAAAAAGTGTACACCGAGCAACTTCGATGGTCCGAAGTTGCTCAACTCTCTCTATAGAGGTATTTTTAACGGTTTTGTCCATTTGTCATAGAAAGATGGTGTTTTAGCATCGATATAATCTTGGAAGCTTATACTTGTAAAATTTTACAAAGAAGAAAAATAAAAAGTGTATTCCGAGCAACTTTGTTGGTCCGAAGTTGCTCCACTCTATCTATGGAGGAGCTTTTAACGGCTTTGTCCATTTGTGATAAGAAGTTGGTGTTTTGACATCGAAAAAATCTTGGAAGCTTATACTCCTAAAATTTGACATGGAAGAACAATAAAAAGTGGACACCGAGCAACTTTGATGGTCCGAAGTTGCTCAACTCTCTCTATGGAGGAGCTTTTAACGGTTTTGTCCATTTGTTGTAAAAAGTTCATTTTTTGGCATCGAAATATTCTAGGAAGCTTATACTCATAAAATTTAACATAGAAGAACAATAAAAAGTGTACATCGGGCAACTTTGATGGTTCGAAGTTGCTCAACTCTCTCTATGTAGGAGCTTTTAACAGTTTTGTCCATTTCTCATAGAAAGTTGGTGATTTTGAATCGAAATAATCTTGGAAGGTTATACTCATAAAATTTGACATAGAATAACAATAAAAAGTATACACCGAGCACTTTTGATGGTCCGAAGTTGCTCAACTCTCTCTATGGAGGGGCTTTTAACGGTTTTGTCTATTTGTCATAGAAAGATGGTGTTTTAGTATCGAAATAATCTAAGAATCTTATACTGGTAAAATTTTACAAAGAAGAAAAATAAAAAGTGTGTCCCGAGCAACTTTGTTGGTCAGAAGTTGCTTAACTCTCTCTATGGAGGAGCTTTTAACGGTTTTCTCCATTTGTGATAAAAATTTGGTGTTTTGGCTTCGAAATAATCTTGGAAGCTTATACTCGTAAAATTAACATAGAAGAACAATAAAAAGTGTACACCGAGCAACTTTGATTGTCCAAAGTTGCTCAACTCTCTCTATGGAGGAGCTTTTAACGGTTTTGTCCATTTGTCGTAAAAAGTTCGTTTTTTGGCATCGAAATAATCTAGGAAGCTTATACTCATAAAATTTCACATAGAAGAACAATAAAAAGTTTACATCTAGCAACTTTGATGGTTCGAAGTTGCTCCACTCTCTCTATCGTGGAGCTTTTAACGGATTTGTCCATTTGTCATAAAAAGTTGGTGTTTTGGCATCGAAATAAATCTGGAAGCTTATACTCGTAAAATTTGACATAGAAGAACAATAAAAAGTGTACATCGAGCAACTTTGATGGTCCGAAGTTGCTCAACTCTCTCTATGGCGGAGCTTTTAACGATTTTGTCCATTTGTCGTAAAAAGTTCATTTTTTGGCATCGAAATAATCTAGGAAGCTTATACTCATAAAATTTAACATAGAAGAACAATAAAAAGTGTACATCGAACAACGTTGATGGTTCGAAGTTGCTCCACACTCTCTATGGAGGAGCTTTTAACGGTTTTATCCATTTCTCATAGAAAGTTGATGATTTGGAATTGAAATAATCTTGGAAGATTAAACTCGTAAAATTTGACATAGAAGAACAATAAAAAGTGTACACCGAGCAACTTTGTTGGTCCGAAGTTGCTCAACTCTCTCTGTGGAGGAGCTTTTAACGGTTTTGTCCATTTGTCATAAAATGATGGTGTTTTAGCATCGAAACAATCTAGGAAGCTTATACTCGTAAAATTTGACATAGAAGAACAATAAAAAGTCTACACCGAGCAACCTTGATTGTCCGAAGTTGCTCAACTCTCTCTATGGAGCGGCTTTTAACGATTTTGTCCATTTGTCAAAGAAAGATGGTGTTTTAACATTGAAATAACCTACGAAGCTTATACTTGTAAAATTTGACATAGAAGAACAATAAAAAGTGTATCCCGAGAAACTTTGTTGGTCCGAAGTTGCTCAACTCTCTCTATGGAGGAGCTTTTAACGGTTTTGTCCATTTGTGATAAAAAGTTGGTGTTTTGGCATCAAAATAATCTTGGAAGCTTATACTCGTAAAATTTGACATGAAAGAACAATAAAAAGTGTACACCGAGCAACTTTGATGGTCCGAAGTTGCTCAACTCTCTCTACGAAGGAGCTTTTGACGGTTTTGTCCATTTGTTGTAAAAAGTTCATTTTTTTGCATCGAAATCATCTAGGAAGTTTATACTCATAAAATTTAACATAGAAGAACAATAAAAAGTGTACATCGAGCAACTTTGATGGTTCGAAGTTGCTCAACTCTCTCTATGGAGGAGCTTTTAACAGTTTTGTCCATTTCTCATAGAAAGTTGGTGATTTTGAATCGAAATAATCTTGGAAGCTTATACTCATAAAATTTGAGATAGAATAACAATAAAAAGTGTACACCGAGCAACTTTGATGGTCCGAAGTTGCTCAACTCTCTCTATGGAGGGGCTTTTAACGGTTTTGTCCATTTGTCATAGAAAGATGGTGTTTTAGCATCGAAATAATCTAGGAAGCTTATACTGGTAAAATTTTACAAAGAAGAAAAATAAAAAGTGTATCCCGAGCAACTTTGCTGGTCTGAAGTTGTTTAACTCTCTCTATGGAGGAGCTTTTAACGGTTTTGTCCATTTGTGATAAAAAGTTGGTGTTTTGGAATCGAAATAATCTTGGAAGCTTATACTCGTAAAATTTAACATAGAAGAACAATAAAAAGTGTACACCGAGCAACTTTGATGGTCCGAAGTTGCTCAACTCTCTCTATGGAGGGGCTTTTAACGGTTTTGTCCATTTGTCGTAAGAAGTTCGTTTTTTGGCATCGAAATAATCTAGGAAGCTTATACTCATAAAATTTCACATAGAAGAACAATAAAAGGTTTACATCTAGCAACTTTGATGGTTCGAGGTTGCTCCACTCTCTCTATCGAGGAGCTTTTAACGGATTTGTCCATTTGTGATAAAAAGTTGGTGTTTTGGCATCGAAATAATCTTGGAAGCTTATACTCGTAAAATTTGACATAGAAGAACAATAAAAAGTGTACACCAAGCAACTTTGATGATCCGAAGTTGCTCAACTCTCTCTATGGAGGGGCTTTTAACGGTTTTGTCCATTTCTCAAAGAAAGATGGTGTTTTAACATTGAAATAATCTAGGAAGCTTATACTCGTAAATTTGACATAGAAGAACAATAAAAAGTGTATCCCGAGAAACTTTGTTGGTCCGAAGTTGCTCAACTCTCTCTATGTAGGAGCTTTTAACGGTTTTGTCCATTTGTGATAAAAAGTTGGTGTTTTGGCATCAAAATAATCTTAGAAGCTTATACTCTTAAAATTTGACATGAAAGAACAATAAAAAGTGTACACCGAGCAACTTTGATGGTCCGAAGTTGCTCAACTCTCTCTATGGAGGGGCTTTTAACGGTTTTGTCCATTTGTCAAAGAAAGATGGTGTTTTAACATTGAAATAACCTAGGAAGCTTATACTTGTAAAATTTGACATAGAAGAACAATAAAAAGTGTATCCCGAGAAACTTTGTTGGTCCGAAGTTGCTCAACTCTCTCTATGGAGGAGCTTTTAACGGTTTTGTCCATTTGTCATAAAAAGTTGGTGTTTTGGCATCAAAATAATCTTGGAAGCTTATACTCGTAAAATTTGACATGAAAGAACAATAAAAAGTGTACACCGAGCAACTTTGATGGTCCGAAGTTGCTCAACTCTCTCTACGAAGGAGCTTTAAACGGTTTTGTCCATTTTTTGTAAAAAGTTCATTTTTTGGCATCGAAATAATCTAGGAAGCTTATACTCATAAAATTTAACATAGAAGAACAATAAAAAGTGTACATCGAGCAACTTTGATGGTTCTAAGTTGCTTAACTCTCTCTATGGAGGAGCTTTTAACAGTTTTGTCCATTTCTCATAGAAAGTTGGTGATTTTGAATCGAAATAATCTTGGAAGCTTATACTCGTAAAATTTGACATGGAAGAACAATAAAAAATGTACACCGAGCAACTTTGATGGTCCGAAGTTGCTGAACTCTCTCTATAGAGGTGCTTTTATTGGTTTTGTCCATTTGTCATAGAAAGATGGTGTTTTAGCATCGAAATAATCTAGGAAGCTTATACTCATAAAATTTAACGTAGAAGAACAATAAAAAGTGTACATCGAGCAACTTTGATGGTTCGAAGTTGCTTAACTCTCTCTATGGAGGAGCTTTTAACATTTTTGTCCATTTCTCATAGAAAGTTGGTGATTTTGAATCGAAATAATCTTGGAAGCTTATACTCATAAAATTTGACATAGAATAACAATAAAAAGTGTACACCGAGCAACTTTGATGGTCTGAAGTTGCTCAACTCTCTCTGTGGAGGGGCTTTTAACGGTTTTGTAAATTTGTCATAGAAAGATGGTGTTTTAGCATCGAAATAATCTAGGAAGCTTATACTGGTAAAATTTTACAAAGAAGAAAAATAAAAAGTGTATCCCGAGCAACTTCGTTGGTCCGAAGTTGCTTAACTCTCTCTATGGACGAGCTTTTAACGGTTTTGTCCATTTGTGATAAAAAGTTGGTGTTTTGGCATCAAAATAATCTTAGAAGCTTATACTCTTAAAATTTGACATGAAAGAACAATAAAAAGTGTACACCGAGCAACTTTGATGATCCGAAGTTGCTCAACTCTCTCTATGGAGGGTCTTTTAACGGTTTTGTCCATTTCTCAAAGAAAGATGGTGTTTTAACATTGAAATAATCTAGGAACCTTATACTCGTAAATTTGACATAGAAGAACAATAAAAAGTGTATCCCGAGAAACTTTGTTGGTCCGAAGTTGCTCAACTCTCTCTATGTAGGAGCTTTTAACGGTTTTGTCCATTTGTGATAAAAAGTTGGTGTTTTGGCATCAAAATAATCTTAGAAGCTTATACTCTTAAAATTTGACATGAAAGAACAATAAAAAGTGTACACCGAGCAACTTTGATGGTCCGAAGTTGCTCAACTTTCTCTATGGAGGGGCTTTTAACGGTTTTGTCCATTTGTCAAAGAAAGATGGTGTTTTAACATTGAAATAACCTAGGAAGCTTATACTTGTAAAATTTGACATAGAAGAACAATAAAAAGTGTATCCCGAGAAACTTTGTTGGTCCGAAGTTGCTCAACTCTCTCTATGGAGGAGCTTTTAACGGTTTTGTCCATTTGTCATAAAAAGTTGGTGTTTTGGCATCAAAATAATCTTGGAAGCTTATACTCGTAAAATTTTGACATGAAAGAACAATAAAAAGTGTACACCGAGCAACTTTGATGGTCCGAAGTTGGTCAACTCTCTCTACGAAGGAGCTTTAAACGGTTTTGTCCATTTTTTGTAAAAAGTTCATTTTTTGGCATCGAAATAATCTAGGAAGCTTATACTCATAAAATGTAACATAGAAGAACAATAAAAAGTGTACATCGAGCAACTTTGATGGTTCTAAGTTGCTTAACTCTCTCTATGGAGGAGCTTTTAACAGTTTTGTCCATTTCTCATAGAAAGTTGGTGATTTTGAATCGAAATAATCTTGGAAGCTTATACTCGTAAAATTTGACGTGGAAGAACAATAAAAAATGTACACCGAGCAACTTTGATGGTCCGAAGTTGCTGAACTCTCTCTATAGAGGTGCTTTTATTGGTTTTGTCCATTTGTCATAGAAAGATGGTGTTTTAGCATCGAAATAATCTAGGAAGCTTATACTCATAAAATTTAACGTAGAAGAACAATAAAAAGTGTACATCGAGCAACTTTGATGGTTCGAAGTTGCTTAACTCTCTCTATGGAGGAGCTTTTAACATTTTTGTCCATTTCTCATAGAAAGTTGGTGATTTTGAATCGAAATAATCTTGGAAGCTTATACTCATAAAATTTGACATAGAATAACAATAAAAAGTGTACACCGAGCAACTTTGATGGTCTGAAGTTGCTCAACTCTCTCTGTGGAGGGGCTTTTAACGGTTTTGTAAATTTGTCATAGAAAGATGGTGTTTTAGCATCGAAATAATCTAGGAAGCTTATACTGGTAAAATTTTACAAAGAAGAAAAATAAAAAGTGTATCCCGAGCAACTTCGTTGGTCCGAAGTTGCTTAACTCTCTCTATGGACGAGCTTTTAACGGTTTTGTCCATTTGTGATAAAAAGTTGGTGTTTTGGCATCAAAATAATCTTAGAAGCTTATACTCTTAAAATTTGACATGAAAGAACAATAAAAAGTGTACACCGAGCAACTTTGATGGTCCGAAGTTGCTCAACTCTCTCTATGGAGGGGCTTTTAACGGTTTTGTCCATTTGTCAAAGAAAGATGGTGTTTTAACATTGAAATAACCTAGGAAGCTTATACTTGTAAAATTTGACATAGAAGAACAATAAAAAGTGTATCCCGAGAAACTTTGTTGGTCCGAAGTTGCTCAACTCTCTCTATGGAGGAGCTTTTAACGGTTTTGTCCATTTGTCATAAAAAGTTGGTGTTTTGGCATCAAAATAATCTTGGAAGCTTATACTCGTAAAATTTGACATGAAAGAACAATAAAAAGTGTACACCGAGCAACTTTGATGGTCCGAAGTTGCTCAACTCTCTCTACGAAGGAGCTTTAAACGGTTTTGTCCATTTTTTGTAAAAAGTTCATTTTTTGGCATCGAAATAATCTAGGAAGCTTATACTCATAAAATTTAACATAGAAGAACAATAAAAAGTGTACATCGAGCAACTTTGATGGTTCTAAGTTGCTTAACTCTCTCTATGGAGGAGCTTTTAACAGTTTTGTCCATTTCTCATAGAAAGTTGGTGATTTTGAATCGAAATAATCTTGGAAGCTTATACTCGTAAAATTTGACATGGAAGAACAATAAAAAATGTACACCGAGCAACTTTGATGGTCCGAAGTTGCTGAACTCTCTCTATAGAGGTGCTTTTATTGGTTTTGTCCATTTGTCATAGAAAGATGGTGTTTTAGCATCGAAATAATCTAGGAAGCTTATACTCATAAAATTTAACGTAGAAGAACCATAAAAAGTGTACATCGAGCAACTTTGATGGTTCGAAGTTGCTTAACTCTCTCTATGGAGGAGCTTTTAACATTTTTGTCCATTTCTCATAGAAAGTTGGTGATTTTGAATCGAAATAATCTTGGAAGCTTATACTCATAAAATTTGACATAGAATAACAATAAAAAGTGTACACCGAGCAACTTTGATGGTCTGAAGTTGCTCAACTCTCTCTGTGGAGGGGCTTTTAACGGTTTTGTAAATTTGTCATAGAAAGATGGTGTTTTAGCATCGAAATAATCTAGGAAGCTTATACTGGTAAAATTTTACAAAGAAGAAAAATAAAAAGTGTATCCCGAGCAACTTCGTTGGTCCGAAGTTGCTTAACTCTCTCTATGGACGAGCTTTTAACGGTTTTGTCCATTTGTGATAAAAAGTTGGTGTTTTGGCATCAAAATAATCTTAGAAGCTTATACTCTTAAAATTTGACATGAAAGAACAATAAAAAGTGTACACCGAGCAACTTTGATGGTCCGAAGTTGCTCAACTCTCTCTATGGAGGGGCTTTTAACGGTTTTGTCCATTTGTCAAAGAAAGATGGTGTTTTAACATTGAAATAACCTAAGAAGCTTATACTTGTAAAATTTGACATAGAAGAACAATAAAAAGTGTATCCCGAGAAACTTTGTTGGTCCGAAGTTGCTCAACTCTCTCTATGGAGGAGCTTTTAACGGTTTTGTCCATTTGTCATAAAAAGTTGGTGTTTTGGCATCAAAATAATCTTGGAAGCTTATACTCGTAAAATTTGACATGAAAGAACAATAAAAAGTGTACACCGAGCAACTTTGATGGTCCGAAGTTGCTCAACTCTCTCTACGAAGGAGCTTTAAACGGTTTTGTCCATTTTTTGTAAAAAGTTCATTTTTTGGCATCGAAATAATCTAGGAAGCTTATACTCATAAAATTTAACATAGAAGAACAATAAAAAGTGTACATCGAGCAACTTTGATGGTTCTAAGTTGCTTAACTCTCTCTATGGAGGAGCTTTTAACAGTTTTGTCCATTTCTCATAGAAAGTTGGTGATTTTGAATCGAAATAATCTTGGAAGCTTATACTCGTAAAATTTGACATGGAAGAACAATAAAAAATGTACACCGAGCAACTTTGATGGTCCGAAGTTGCTGAACTCTCTCTATAGAGGTGCTTTTATTGGTTTTGTCCATTTGTCATAGAAAGATGGTGTTTTAGCATCGAAATAATCTAGGAAGCTTATACTCATAAAATTTAACGTAGAAGAACAATAAAAAGTGTACATCGAGCAACTTTGATGGTTCGAAGTTGCTTAACTCTCTCTATGGAGGAGCTTTTAACATTTTTGTCCATTTCTCATAGAAAGTTGGTGATTTTGAATCGAAATAATCTTGGAAGCTTATACTCATAAAATTTGACATAGAATAACAATAAAAAGTGTACACCGAGCAACTTTGATGGTCTGAAGTTGCTCAACTCTCTCTGTGGAGGGGCTTTTAACGGTTTTGTAAATTTGTCATAGAAAGATGGTGTTTTAGCATCGAAATAATCTAGGAAGCTTATACTGGTAAAATTTTACAAAGAAGAAAAATAAAAAGTGTATCCCGAGCAACTTCGTTGGTCCGAAGTTGCTTAACTCTCTCTATGGACGAGCTTTTAACGGTTTTGTCCATTTGTGATAAAAAGTTGGTGTTTTGGCATCGAAATAATCTTGGAAGCTTATACTCCTAAAACTTGACATGGAAGAACAATAAAAAGTGGACACCGAGCAACTTTGATGGTCCGAAGTTGCTCAACTCTCTCTATGGAGGAGCTTTTAACGGTTTTGTCCATTTGTCGTAAAAAGTTCGTTTTTTGGCATCCAAATAATCTAGGAAGCTTATACTCATAAAATTTCACATAGAAGAACAATAAAAAGTTTACATCTAGCAACTTTGATGGTTCGAAGTTGTTCAACTCTCTCTATGGAGGAGCTTTTAACGGTTTTGTCCATTTCTTATAGAAAGTTGGTGATTTGGAATCGAAATAATCTTGGAAGCTTATACTTATAAAATTTGACAAAGAATAACAATAAAAAGTGTACACCGAGCAACTTTGATGGTACGAAGTTGCTCAACTCTCTCTATGGAGGGGTTTTTAACGGTTTTGTCCATTTGTCAAAGAAAGATGGTGTTTTAACGTTGAAATAATCTAGGAAGCTTATACTCAAAAAATTTGACATAGAGAAACAATAAAAAGTGTATCCCGAGAAACTTTGTTGGTCCGAAGTTGCTCAACTCTCTCTAGGGAGGAGTTTTTAATGGTTTTGTCCATTTGTGATAAAAAGTTTGTGTTTTGGCATCGAAATAATCTTGGAAGCTTATACTCGTAAAATTTGACATGGAAGAACAAGAAAAAATGTACACCTAGCAACTTTGATGGTCCGAAGTTGCTCAACTCTCTCTATAGAAGTGCTTTTATTGGTTTTGTCCATTTGTCATAGAAAGATGGTGTTTTAGCATCGAAATAATCTAGGAAGCTTATACTTGTAAACTTTTACAAAGAAGAAAAATAAAAAGTGTATCCCGAGCAACTTTGTTGGTCCAAAGTTGCTTAACTCTCTCTATGGAGGAGCTTTTAACGGTTTTGTCTATTTGTGATAAAGAGTTGGTGTTTTGGCATCGAAATAATCTTGGAAGCTTATACTCCTAAAACTTGACATGGAAGAACAATAAAAAGTGGACACCGAGCAACTTTGATGGTCCGAAGTTGCTCAACTCTCTCTATGGAGGAGCTTTTAACGGTTTTGTCCATTTGTCGTAAAAAGTTCATTTTTTGGCATCGAAATAATCTAGGAAGCTTATACTCATAAAATTTCACATAGAAGAACAATAAAAAGTTTACATCTAGCAACTTTGATGGTTCGAAGTTGTTCAACTCTCTCTATGGAGGAGCTTTTAACGGTTTTGTCCATTTCTTATAGAAAGTTGCTGATTTGGAATCGAAATAATCTTGGAAGCTTATACTCATAAAATTTGACAAAGAATAACAATAAAAAGTGTACACCGAGCAACTTTGATGGTCCGAAGTTGCTCAACTCTCTCTATGGAGGGGATTTTAACAGTTTTGTCCATTTGTCAAAGAAAGATGGTGTTTTAACATTGAAATAATCTAGGAAGCTTATACTCGTAAAATTTGACATAAAAGAACAATAAAAAGTGTATCCCGAGAAACTTTGTTGGTCCGAAGTTGCTCAACTTTCTCTAGGGAGAAGTTTTTAACGGTTTTGTCCATTTGTGATAAAAAGTTTGTGTTTTGGCATCGAAATAATCTTGGAAGCTTATACTCGTAAAATTTGACATGGAAGAACAATAAAAAATGTACATCGAGCAACTTTGATGGTCCGAAGTTTCTCAACTCTCTCTATAGAGGTGCTTTAATTGGTTTTGTCCATTTGTCAAAGAAAGATAGTGTTTTAGCATCGAAATAATCTAGGAAGCTTATACTTGTAAAATTTTACAAAGAAGAAAAATAAAAAGTGTATCCTGAGCAACTTTGTTGGTCCGAAGTTGCTCCACTCTATCTATGGAGGAGCTTTTAACGGTTTTGTCCATTTGTGATAAAAAGTTGGTGTTTTGGCATCGAAATAATCTTGGAAGCTTATACTCGTAAAATTTGACATAGAAGAACAATAAAAAGTGTACACCGAGCAACTTTGATGGTCCGAAGTTGCTCAACTCTCTCTATGGAGGGGCTTTTAACGGTTTTGTCCATTTGTCGTAAGAAGTTCGTTTTTTGGCATCGAAATAATCTAGGAAGCTTATACTCATAAAATTTCACATAGAAGAACAATAAAAGGTTTACATCTAGCAACTTTGATGGTTCGAGGTTGCTCCACTCTCTCTATCGAGGAGCTTTTAACGGATTTGTCCATTTGTGATAAAAAGTTGGTGTTTTGGCATCGAAATAATCTTGGAAGCTTATACTCCTAAAATTTGACATAGAAGAACAATAAAAAGTGTACACCAAGCAACTTTGATGATCCGAAGTTGCTCAACTCTCTCTATGGAGGGTCTTTTAACGGTTTTGTCCATTTCTCAAAGAAAGATGGTGTTTTAACATTGAAATAATCTAGGAACCTTATACTCGTAAATTTGACATAGAAGAACAATAAAAAGTGTATCCCGAGAAACTTTGTTGGTCCGAAGTTGCTCAACTCTCTCTATGTAGGAGCTTTTAACGGTTTTGTCCATTTGTGATAAAAAGTTGGTGTTTTGGCATCAAAATAATCTTAGAAGCTTATACTCTTAAAATTTGACATGAAAGAACAATAAAAAGTGTACACCGAGCAACTTTGATGGTCCGAAGTTGCTCAACTTTCTCTATGGAGGGGCTTTTAACGGTTTTGTCCATTTGTCAAAGAAAGATGGTGTTTTAACATTGAAATAACCTAGGAAGCTTATACTTGTAAAATTTGACATAGAAGAACAATAAAAAGTGTATCCCGAGAAACTTTGTTGGTCCGAAGTTGCTCAACTCTCTCTATGGAGGAGCTTTTAACGGTTTTGTCCATTTGTCATAAAAAGTTGGTGTTTTGGCATCAAAATAATCTTGGAAGCTTATACTCGTAAAATTTTGACATGAAAGAACAATAAAAAGTGTACACCGAGCAACTTTGATGGTCCGAAGTTGCTCAACTCTCTCTACGAAGGAGCTTTAAACGGTTTTGTCCATTTTTTGTAAAAAGTTCATTTTTTGGCATCGAAATAATCTAGGAAGCTTATACTCATAAAATGTAACATAGAAGAACAATAAAAAGTGTACATCGAGCAACTTTGATGGTTCTAAGTTGCTTAACTCTCTCTATGGAGGAGCTTTTAACAGTTTTGTCCATTTCTCATAGAAAGTTGGTGATTTTGAATCGAAATAATCTTGGAAGCTTATACTCGTAAAATTTGACGTGGAAGAACAATAAAAAATGTACACCGAGCAACTTTGATGGTCCGAAGTTGCTGAACTCTCTCTATAGAGGTGCTTTTATTGGTTTTGTCCATTTGTCATAGAAAGATGGTGTTTTAGCATCGAAATAATCTAGGAAGCTTATACTCATAAAATTTAACGTAGAAGAACAATAAAAAGTGTACATCGAGCAACTTTGATGGTTCGAAGTTGCTTAACTCTCTCTATGGAGGAGCTTTTAACATTTTTGTCCATTTCTCATAGAAAGTTGGTGATTTTGAATCGAAATAATCTTGGAAGCTTATACTCATAAAATTTGACATAGAATAACAATAAAAAGTGTACACCGAGCAACTTTGATGGTCTGAAGTTGCTCAACTCTCTCTGTGGAGGGGCTTTTAACGGTTTTGTAAATTTGTCATTGAAAGATGGTGTTTTAGCATCGAAATAATCTAGGAAGCTTATACTGGTAAAATTTTACAAAGAAGAAAAATAAAAAGTGTATCCCGAGCAACTTCGTTGGTCCGAAGTTGCTTAACTCTCTCTATGGACGAGCTTTTAACGGTTTTGTCCATTTGTGATAAAAAGTTGGTGTTTTGGCATCGAAATAATCTTGGAAGCTTATACTCCTAAAACTTGACATGGAAGAACAATAAAAAGTGGACACCGAGCAACTTTGATGGTCCGAAGTTGCTCAACTCTCTCTATGGAGGAGCTTTTAACGGTTTTGTCCATTTGTCGTAAAAAGTTCGTTTTTTGGCATCCAAATAATCTAGGAAGCTTATACTCATAAAATTTCACATAGAAGAACAATAAAAAGTTTACATCTAGCAACTTTGATGGTTCGAAGTTGTTCAACTCTCTCTATGGAGGAGCTTTTAACGGTTTTGTCCATTTCTTATAGAAAGTTGGTGATTTGGAATCGAAATAATCTTGGAAGCTTATACTTATAAAATTTGACAAAGAATAACAATAAAAAGTGTACACCGAGCAACTTTGATGGTACGAAGTTGCTCAACTCTCTCTATGGAGGGGCTTTTAACGGTTTTGTCCATTTGTCAAAGAAAGATGGTGTTTTAACGTTGAAATAATCTAGGAAGCTTATACTCAAAAAATTTGACATAGAGAAACAATAAAAAGTGTATCCCGAGAAACTTTGTTGGTCCGAAGTTGCTCAACTCTCTCTAGGGAGGAGTTTTTAATGGTTTTGTCCATTTGTGATAAAAAGTTTGTGTTTTGGCATCGAAATAATCTTGGAAGCTTATACTCGTAAAATTTGACATGGAAGAACAAGAAAAAATGTACACCTAGCAACTTTGATGGTCCGAAGTTGCTCAACTCTCTCTATAGAAGTGCTTTTATTGGTTTTGTCCATTTGTCATAGAAAGATGGTGTTTTAGCATCGAAATAATCTAGGAAGCTTATACTTGTAAACTTTTACAAAGAAGAAAAATAAAAAGTGTATCCCGAGCAACTTTGTTGGTCCAAAGTTGCTTAACTCTCTCTATGGAGGAGCTTTTAACGGTTTTGTCCATTTGTGATAAAGAGTTGGTGTTTTGGCATCGAAATAATCTTGGAAGCTTATACTCCTAAAACTTGACATGGAAGAAGAATAAAAAGTGGACACCGAGCAACTTTGATGGTCCGAAGTTGCTCATCTCTCTCTATGGACGAGCTTTTAACGGTTTTGTCCATTTGTCGTAAAAAGTTCATTTTTTGGCATCGAAATAATCTAGGAAGCTTATACTCATAAAATTTCACATAGAAGAACAATAAAAAGTTTACATCTAGCAACTTTGATGGTTCGAAGTTGTTCAACTCTCTCTATGGAGGAGCTTTTAACGGTTTTGTCCATTTCTTATAGAAAGTTGCTGATTTGGAATCGAAATAATCTTGGAAGCTTATACTCATAAAATTTGACAAAGAATAACAATAAAAAGTGTACACCGAGCAACTTTGATGGTCCGAAGTTGCTCAACTCTCTCTATGGAGGGGCTTTTAACAGTTTTGTCCATTTGTCAAAGAAAGATGGTGTTTTAACATTGAAATAATCTAGGAAGCTTATACTCGTAAAATTTGACATAAAAGAACAATAAAAAGTGTATCCCGAGAAACTTTGTTGGTCCGAAGTTGCTCAACTTTCTCTAGGGAGAAGTTTTTAACGGTTTTGTCCATTTGTGATAAAAAGTTTGTGTTTTGGCATCGAAATAATCTTGGAAGCTTATACTCGTAAAATTTGACATGGAAGAACAATAAAAAATGTACATCGAGCAACTTTGATGGTCCGAAGTTTCTCAACTCTCTCTATAGAGGTGCTTTAATTGGTTTTGTCCATTTGTCAAAGAAAGATAGTGTTTTAGCATCGAAAAAATCTAGGAAGCTTATACTTGTAAAATTTTACAAAGAAGAAAAATAAAAAGTGTATCCTGAGCAACTTTGTTGGTCCGAAGTTGCTTAACTCTCTCTATGGAGGAGCTTTTAACGGTTTTGTCCATTTCTCAAAGAAAGATGGTGTTTTAACATTGAAATAATCTAGGAACCTTATACTCGTAAATTTGACATAGAAGAACAATAAAAAGTGTATCCCGAGAAACTTTGTTGGTCCGAAGTTGCTCAACTCTCTCTATGTAGGAGCTTTTAACGGTTTTGTCCATTTGTGATAAAAAGTTGGTGTTTTGGCATCAAAATAATCTTAGAAGCTTATACTCTTAAAATTTGACATGAAAGAACAATAAAAAGTGTACACCGAGCAACTTTGATGGTCCGAAGTTGCTCAACTCTCTCTATGGAGGGGCTTTTAACGGTTTTGTCCATTTGTCAAAGAAAGATGGTGTTTTAACATTGAAATAACCTAGGAAGCTTATACTTGTAAAATTTGACGTAGAAGAACAATAAAAAGTGTATCCCGAGAAACTTTGTTGGTCCGAAGTTGCTCAACTCTCTCTATGGAGGAGCTTTTAACGGTTTTGTCCATTTGTCATAAAAAGTTGGTGTTTTGGCATCAAAATAATCTTGGAAGCTTATACTCGTAAAATTTGACATGAAAGAACAATAAAAAGTGTACACCGAGCAACTTTGATGGTCCGAAGTTGCTCAACTCTCTCTACGAAGGAGCTTTAAACGGTTTTGTCCATTTTTTGTAAAAAGTTCATTTTTTGGCATCGAAATAATCTAGGAAGCTTATACTCATAAAATTTAACATAGAAGAACAATAAAAAGTGTACATCGAGCAACTTTGATGGTTCTAAGTTGCTTAACTCTCTCTATGGAGGAGCTTTTAACAGTTTTGTCCATTTCTCATAGAAAGTTGGTGATTTTGAATCGAAATAATCTTGGAAGCTTATACTCGTAAAATTTGACATGGAAGAACAATAAAAAATGTACACCGAGCAACTTTGATGGTCCGAAGTTGCTGAACTCCCTCTATAGAGGTGCTTTTATTGGTTTTGTCCATTTGTCATAGAAAGATGGTGTTTTAGCATCCAAATAATCTAGGAAGCTTATACTCATAAAATTTAACATAGAAGAACAATAAAAAGTGTATATCGAGCAACTTTGATGGTTCGAAGTTGCTTAACTCTCTCTATGGAGGAGCTTTTAACATTTTTGTCCATTTCTCATAGAAAGTTGGTGATTTTGAATCGAAATAATCTTGGAAGCTTATACTCATAAAATTTGACATAGAATAACAATAAAAAGTGTACACCGAGCAACTTTGATGGTCTGAAGTTGCTCAACTCTCTCTGTGGAGGGGCTTTTAACGGTTTTGTAAATTTGTCATAGAAAGATGGTGTTTTAGCATCGAAATAATCTAGGAAGCTTATACTGGTAAAATTTTACAAAGAAGAAAAATAAAAAGTGTATCCCGAGCAACTTCGTTGGTCCGAAGTTGCTTAACTCTCTCTATGGACGAGCTTTTAACGGTTTTGTCCATTTGTGATAAAAAGTTGGTGTTTTGGCATCAAAATAATCTTAGAAGCTTATACTCTTAAAATTTGACATGAAAGAACAATAAAAAGTGTACACCGAGCAACTTTGATGGTCCGAAGTTGCTCAACTCTCTCTATGGAGGGGCTTTTAACGGTTTTGTCCATTTGTCGTAAAAATTTCGTTTTTTGGCATCCAAATAATCTAGGAAGCTTATACTCATAAAATTTCACATAGAAGAACAATAAAAAGTTTACATCTAGCAACTTTGATGGTTCGAAGTTGTTCAACTATCTCTATGGAGGAGCTTTTAACGGTTTTGTCCATTTCTTATAGAAAGTTGGTGATTTGGAATCGAAATAATCTTGGAAGCTTATACTCATAAAATTTGACAAAGAATAACAATAAAAAGTGTACACCGAGCAACTTTGATGGTACGAAGTTGCTCAACTCTCTCTATGGAGGGGCTTTTAACGGTTTTGTCCATTTGTCAAAGAAAGATGGTGTTTTAACATTGAAATAATCTAGGAAGCTTATACTCGTAAAATTTGACATAGAGAAACAATAAAAAGTGTATCCCGAGAAACTTTGTTGGTCCGAAGTTGCTCAACTCTCTCTAGGGAGGAGTTTTTAATGGTTTTGTCCATTTGTGATAAAAAGTTTGTGTTTTGGCATCGAAATAATCTTGGAAGCTTATACTCGTAAAATTTGACATGGAAGAACAAGAAAAAATGTACACCTAGCAACTTTGATGGTCCGAAGTTGCTCAACTCTCTCTATAGAAGTGGTTTTATTGGTTTTGTCCATTTGTCATAGAAAGATGGTGTTTTAGCATCGAAATAATCTAGGAAGCTTATACTTGTAAACTTTTACAAAGAAGAAAAATAAAAAGTGTATCCCGAGCAACTTTGTTGGTCCAAAGTTGCTTAACTCTCTCTATGGAGGAGCTTTTAACGGTTTTTTCCATTTGTGATAAAGAGTTGGTGTTTTGGCATCGAAATAATCTTGGAAGCTTATACTCCTAAAACTTGACATGGAAGAACAATAAAAAGTGGACACCGAGCAACTTTGATGGTCCGAAGTTGCTCAACTCTCTCTATGGAGGAGCTTTTAACGGTTTTGTCCATTTGTCGTAAAAAGTTCATTTTTTGGCATCGAAATAATCTAGGAAGCTTATACTCATAAAATTTCACATAGAAGAACAATAAAAAGTTTACATCTAGCAACTTTGATGGTTCGAAGTTGTTCAACTCTCTCTATGGAGGAGCTTTTAACGGTTTTGTCCATTTCTTATAGAAAGTTGCTGATTTGGAATCGAAATAATCTTGGAAGCTTATACTCATAAAATTTGACAAAGAATAACAATAAAAAGTGTACACCGAGCAACTTTGATGGTCCGAAGTTGCTCAACTCTCTCTATGGAGGGGCTTTTAACAGTTTTGTCCATTTGTCAAAGAAAGATGGTGTTTTAACATTGAAATAATCTAGGAAGCTTATACTCGTAAAATTTGACATAAAAGAACAATAAAAAGTGTATCCCGAGAAACTTTGTTGGTCCGAAGTTGCTCAACTTTCTCTAGGGAGAAGTTTTTAACGGTTTTGTCCATTTGTGATAAAAAGTTTGTGTTTTGGCATCGAAATAATCTTGGAAGCTTATACTCGTAAAATTTGACATGGAAGAACAATAAAAAATGTACATCGAGCAACTTTGATGGTCCGAAGTTTCTCAACTCTCTCTATAGAGATGCTTTAATTGGTTTTGTCCATTTGTCAAAGAAAGATGGTGTTTTAGCATCGAAATAATCTAGGAAGCTTATACTTGTAAAATTTTACAAAGAAGAAAAATAAAAAGTGTATCCTGAGCAACTTTGTTGGTCCGAAGTTGCTCCACTCTATCTATGGAGGAGCTTTTAACGGTTTTGTCCATTTGTGATAAAGAGTTGGTGTTTTGGCATCGAAATAATCTTGGAAGCTTATACTCCTAAAACTTGACATGGAAGAACAATAAAAAGTGGACACCGAGCAACTTTGATGGTCCGAAGTTGCTCAACTCTCTCTATGGAGGAGCTTTTAACGGTTTTGTCCATTTGTTTTAAAAATTTTGTTTTTTGGCATCGAAGTAATCTAGGAAGCTTATACTCATAAAATTTAACATAGAAGAACAATAAAAAGTTTACATCGAGCAACATTGATTGTTCGAAGTTGCTCAACTCTCTCTATGTAGGAGCTTTTAACGATTTTGTCCATTTCTCATAGAAAGTTGGTGATTTGTAATCGAAATAATCTTGGAAGCTTATACTCATAAAATTTGACATAGAATAACAATAAAAAGTGTACACCGATCAACTTTGATGGTCCGAAGTTGCTCAACTCTCTCTACGGAGGGGCCTTTAACGGTTTTGTCCATTTGTCAAAGAAAGATGGTGTTTTAACATCGAAATAATCTAGGAAGCTTATACTCGTAAAATTTGACATAGAAGAACAATAAAAAGTGTATCCTGAGCAACTTTGTTGGTCCGAAGTTGCTCAACTCTCTCTATGGAGGAGCTTTTAACGGTTTTGTCTATTTATAATAAAAAGTTGGTGTTTTGGTATCGAAATAGTCTTGGAAGCTTATACTCCTAAAAGTTGTCATGGAAGAACAATAAAAAGTGGACACCGAGCAACTTTAATGGTCCGAAGTTGCTCAACTCTCTCTATGGAGGGGCTTTTATCGGTTTTGTCCATTTGTCAAAGAAAGATGGTGTTTTAACATTGAAATAATCTAGGAAGCTTATACTCGTAAAATTTGACATAGAAGAACAATAAAAAGTGTATCCCGAGAAACTTTGTTGGTCCGAAGTTGCTCAACTCTCTCTAGGGAGGAGTTTTTAACGGTTTTGTCCATTTGTGATAAAAAGTTTGTGTTTTGGCATCGAAATAATCTTGGAAGCTTATACTCGTAAAATTTGACATGGAAGAACAATAAAAAATGTACACCGAGCAACTTTGATGGTCCGAAGTTGCTCAACTCTCTCTATAGAGGTGCTTTTATTGGTTTTGTCCATTTGTCATAGAAAGATGGTGTTTTAGCATCGAAATAATCTAGGAAGCTTATACTTGTAAAATTTTACAAAGAAGAAAAATAAAAAGTGTATCCCGAGCAACTTTGTTGGTCCGAAGTTGCTCCACTCTATCTATGGAGGAGCTTTTAACGGTTTTGTCCATTTGTGATAAAAAGTTGGTGTTTTGGCATCGAAATAATCTTGGAAGCTTATACTCGTAAAATTTGACATAGAAGAACAATAAAAAGTGTACACCGAGCAACTTTGATGGTCCGAAGTTTCTCAACTCTCTCTATGGAGGAGCTTCTAACGGTTTTGTCCATTTTTCGTAAAAAGTTCGTTTTTTGGCATCGAAATAATCTAGGAAGCTTATACTCATAAAATTTAACATAGAAGAGCAATAAAAAGTTTACATCGAGCAACTTTGATTGTTCGAAGTTGCTCAACTCTCTCTATGTAGGAGCTTTTAACGGTTTTGTTCATTTCTCATAGAAAGTTGGTGATTTGTAATCGAAATAATCTTGGAAGCCTATACTCATAAAATTTGACATAGAATAACAATAAAAAGTGTACACCGAGCAACTTTGATGGTCCGAAGTTGCTCAACTCTCTCTACGGAGGGGCTTTTAACGGTTTTGTCCATTTGTCAAAGAAAGATGGTGTTTTAACATCGAAATAATCTAGAAAGCTTATACTCGTAAATTTGACATAGAAGAACAATAAAAAGTGTATCCCGAGAAACTTTGTTGGTCCGAAGTTGCTCAACTCTCTCTATGAAGGAGCTTTTAACGGGTTTTGTCCATTTATGATAAAAAGTTGGTGATTTGGAATCGAAATAATCTTGGAAGCTTATACTCATAAAATTTGACATAGAATAACAATAAAAAGTGTACACCGAGCAACTTTGATGGTTCGAAGTTGCTCAACTCTCTCTATGGAGGGGCTTTTAACGGTTTTGTCCATTGGTCGTAAAAAGTTCATTTTTTGGCATCGAAATAATCTATGAAGCTTATACTCATAAAATTTAACATAGAAGAACAGTAAAAAGTGTACATCGAACAACTTTGATGGTTCGATGTTGCTCCACACTCTCTATGGAGGAGCCTTTAACGGTTTTATCCATTTCTCATTGAAAATTGTTGATTTGGAATTGAAATAATCCTGGAAGATTAATCTCGTAAAATTTGACATAGAAGAACAATAAAAAGTGTACACCGAGCAACTTTGATGGTCCGAAGTTGCTCAACTCTCTCAATGGAGGGGCTTTTAACAGTTTTGTCCATTTGTCAAAGAAAGATGGTGTTTTAACATCGAAATAATCTAGGAAGCTTATACTCGTAAAATTTGACATAAAAGAACAATAAAAAGTGTATCCCGAGAAACTTTGTTGGTCCGAAGTTGCTCAACTTTCTCTAGGGAGAAGTTTTTAACGGTTTTGTCCGTTTGTGATAAAAAGTTGGTGTTTTGGCATCGAAATAATCTTGGAAGCTTATACTCGTAAAATTTGACATGGAAGAACAATAAAAAATGTACATCGAGCAACTTTGATGGTCCGAAGTTTCTCAACTCTCTCTATGGAGGGGATTTTAACGGTTTTGTCCATTTGTCGTAAAAAGTTCATATTTTGGCATCGAAATAATCTAGGAAGCTTATACTCATAAAATTTAACATAGAAGAACAGTAAAAAGTGTACATCGAACAACTTTGATCGTTCGATGTTGCTCCACACTCTCTATGGAGGAGCCTTTAACGGTTTTATCCATTTCTCATAGAAAATTGATGATTTGGAATTGAAATAATCTTGGAAGATTAATCTCGTAAAATTTGACATAGAAGAACAATAAAAAGTGTACACCGAGCAACTTTGATGGTCCGAAGTTGCTCAACTCTCTCTATGGAGGGGCTTTTAACGGTTTTGTCCATTTGTCAAAGAAAGATGGTGTTTTAACATTGAAATAATCTAGGAAGCCCATACTCCTAAAATTTGACATAGAAGAACAATAAAAAGTGTATCCCGAGAAACTTTGTTGGTCTGAAGTTGCTCAACTCTCTCTATGGAGGAGTTTTTAACGGTTTTGTCCGTTTGTGATAAAAAGTTGGTGTTTTGGCGAAATAATCTTTGAAGCTTATACTCATTAAATTTGACATAGAATAACAATAAAAAGTGTACACCGAGCAACTTTGATGGTTCGAAGTTGCTCAACTCTCTCTATGGAGGGGCTTTTAACGGTTTTGTCCATTGGTCGTAAAAAGTTCATTTTTTGGCATCGAAATAATCTATGAAGCTTATACTCATAAAATTTAACATAGAAGAACAGTAAAAAGTGTACATCGAACAACTTTGATGGTTCGATGTTGCTCCACACTCTCTATGGAGGAGCCTTTAACGGTTTTATCCATTTCTCATTGAAAATTGTTGATTTGGAATTGAAATAATCTTGGAAGATTAATCTCGTAAAATTTGACATAGAAGAACAATAAAAAGTGTACACCGAGCAACTTTGATGGTCCGAAGTTGCTCAACTCTCTCAATGGAGGAGCTTTTAACGGTTTTGTCCATTTGTCATAGAAAGATGGTGTTTTAGCATCGAAATAATCTAAGAAGCTTATACAGGTAAAATTTTTTAAAGAAGAAAAATAAAAAGTGTGTCCCGAGAAACTTTGTTGGTCTGAAGTTGCTCAACTCTCTCTATGGAGGAGTTTTTAACGGTTTTGTCCGTTTGTGATAAAAAGTTGGTGTTTTGGCATCGAAATAATCTTTGAAGCTTATACTCATTAAATTTGACATAGAATAACAATAAAAAGTGTACACCGAGCAACTTTGATGTTTCGAAGTTGCTCAACTCTCTCTATGGAGGGGATTTTAACGGTTTTGTCCATTTGTCGTAAAAAGTTCATATTTTGGCATCGAAATAATCTAGGAAGCTTATACTCATAAAATTTAACATAGAAGAACAGTAAAAAGTGTACATCGAACAACTTTGATCGTTCGATGTTGCTCCACACTCTCTATGGAGGAGCCTTTAACGGTTTTATCCATTTCTCATAGAAAATTGATGATTTGGAATTGAAATAATCTAGGAAGATTAATCTCGTAAAATTTGACATAGAAGAACAATAAAAAGTGTACACCGAGCAACTTTGATGGTCCGAAGTTGCTCAACTCTCTCTATGGAGGGGCTTTTAACGGTTTTGTCCATTTGTCAAAGAAAGATGGTGTTTTAACATTGAAATAATCTAGGAAGCCCATACTCCTAAAATTTGACATAGAAGAACAATAAAAAGTGTATCCCGAGAAACTTTGTTGGTCTGAAGTTGCTCAACTCTCTCTATGGAGGAGCTTTTAACGGTTTTGTGTATTTGTGATAAAAAGTTGGTGTTTTGGCATCAAAATAATCTCAAAAGCTTATACTCGTAAAATTTGACATGAAAGAACAATAAAAAGTGTACACCGAGCAACTTTGATGGTCTGAAGTTGCTCAACTCTCTCTACGGAGAAGCTTTTAACGGTTTTGTCCATTGGTTGTAAAAAGTTCGTTTTTTGTATCGAAATAATCTAGGAAGCTTATACTCATAAAATTTAACATAGAAGAACAATAAAAAGTGTACATCGAGCAACTTCGATGGTTCGAAGTTGCTCAACTCTCTCTATGGAGGAGTTTTAACGGTTTTGTCCATTTCTCATAGAAAGTTGGTGATTTTGAATCGAAATAATCTTGGAAGCTTATACTCATAAAATTTGACATAGAATAACAATAAAAAGTGTACACCGAGCAACTTTGATGGTCCGAAGTTGCTCAACTCTCTCTATGGAGGGGCTTTTAACGGTTTTGTCCATTTGTCATAGAAAGATGGTGTTTTAGCATCGAAATAATCTAGGAAGCTTATACTGGTAAAATTTTTTAAAGAAGAAAAATAAAAAGTGTATCCCGAGCAACTTTGTTGGTCCGAAGTTGCTTAACTCTCTCTATGGAGGAGCTTTTAACGGTTTTGTCCATTTGTGATAAAAAGTTGGTGTTTTGGCATCGAAATAATCTTGGAAGCTTATACTCATAAAGTTTGACATAGAATAGCAATAAAAAGTGTACACCGATCAACTTTGATGGTTCGAAGTTGCTCAACTCCCTCTGTGGAGGGGCTTTTAACGGTTTTGTCCATTTGTCGTAAAAAGTTCATTTTTTGGCATCGAAATAATATAGGAAGCTTATACTCATAAAATTTAACATAGAGGAACAATAAAAAGTGTACATCGAACAACTTTGATGGTTCGATGTTGCTCCACACTCTATATGGAGGAGCCTTTAACGGTTTTATCCATTTGTCATAGAAAGATGGTGTTTTGGAATCGAAATAATCTTGGAAGCTTATACTCGTAAAATTTAACATAGAAGAACAATAAAAAGTGTACACCGAGCAACTTTGATGGTCCGAAGTTGCTCAACTCTCTCTATGGAGGGGCTTTTAACGGTTTTGTCCATTTGTCAAAGAAAGATGGTGTTTTAACTTTGAAATAATATAGGAAGCTCATACTCGTAAAATTTGACATAGAAGAACAATAAAAAGTGTATCCCGAGAAACATTGTTGGTCCGAAATTGCTCAACTCTCTCTATGGAGGAGCTTTTAACGGGTTTGTCCATTTGTGATAAAAAGTTGGTGTTTTGGCATCAAAATAATCTTAGAAGCTTATACTCGTAAAATTTGACATGAAAGAACAATAAAAAGTGTACACCGAGCAACTTTGATGGTCCGAAGTTGCTCAACTCTCTCTACGGAGGAGCTTTTAACGGTTTTGTCCATTGGTTGTAAAAAGTTCGTTTTTTGGCATCGAAATAATCAAGGAAGCTTATACTCATAAAATTTAACATAGAAGAATAATAAAATGTGTACATCGAGCAACTTTGATGGTTCGAAGTTGCTCAACTCTCTCTATGGAGGAGCTTTTAACGGTTTTGTCCATTTCTCATAGAAAGTTGGTGATTTTGAATCGAAATAATCTTGGAAGCTTATACTCATAAAATTTGACATAGAATAACAATAAAAAGTGTACACCGAGCAACTTTGATAGTCCGAAGTTGCTCAACTCTCTCTATGGAGGGGCTTTTAACGGTTTTGTCCATTTGTCATAGAAAGATGGTGTTTTAGCATCGAAATAATCTAGGAAGCTTATACTGGTAAAATTTTTTAAAGAAGAAAAATAAAAAGTGTATCCCGAGCAACTTTGTTGGTCCGAAGTTGCTTAACTCTCTCTATGGAGGAGCTTTTAACGGTTTTGTCGATTTGTGATAAAAAGTTGGTGTTTTGGCATCGAAATAATCTTGGAAGCTTATACTCGTAAAATTTAATATAGAAGAACAATAAAAAGTTTACACCGAGCAACTTTGATGGTCCGAAGTTGCTCAACTCTCTCTATGGAGGAGCTTTTAACGGTTTTGTCCATTTGTTATAGAAAGATGGTGTTTTAGCATCGAAATAATCTTGGAAGCTTATACTCGTAAAATTTAATATAGAAGAACAATAAAAAGTTTACACCGAGCAACTTTGATGGTCCGAAGTTGCTCAACTCTCTCTATGGAGGAGCTTTTAACGGTTTTGTCCATTTCTCATAGAAAGATGGTGTTTTGGCATCAAAATAATCTTGGAAGCTTATACTCGTAAAATTGGACATTGAAGAACAATAAAAAGTGTACACCGAGCAACTTTGATGGTCCGAAGTTGCTCAACTCTCTCTATGGAGGGGCTTTTAACGGTTTTGTCCATTTGTTGTAAAAAGTTCATTATTTGGCATCGAAATAATCTAGAAGCTTATACTCGTAGAATTTGACATCAAAGAACAATAAAAAGTGTACATCGAGGAACTTTGACGGTCCGAAGTATCTCAACTGTCACGCCCCGTTTCCGGAGACGCGACTGGGTGCTCTCTCCGCACCTTCCTAGGTCACTAGTGTGAACATTCGGGATTAACCGGAAATCCGGCGGCACCTCACCGTATATCGGAGAGCGCCCACCTGCATCAGAAACGCAGCAACAACAACATCACACTAGCAACCTAGCAAACATAGGCCTCGGGCCTCAACCACATGCAATCCTGACCCTAGGCCTCAGGCCATCCACTACCAGCATGCACAAACTGATGGCATCACATATAAATCAACACACAGATTTATAACACATCAAATATAACCATATATCAACATCTACATCCACCTACAAGCACCACCGTGCCAAATGGTTATATTCTCTCAACATAGATATACTACATACACCCACATGCATAGAGTATATCTCTAGCACCCTATTCTATCCAAGGCCATCCATGACACGACCTGCTCACCGATCCGCAGCACCAGTACCTGTACCAGTGTCTCCTGTGGAAGGAAGAAAGTAAAGGAGTGAGCTAGAAGCTCAGTAGGGTATGAAGTAAACATCAATATAAGCTAAACCAAAGGAAAGTAATGCATCAATATGTTCCTACCACATGAACGTGTATTCAACAATTCACATCAACATTTACCCGGATAACCCCTTCGGAGCATAACAACCACAATATCATTGCAACTCAATGAAATATTGCACGGGAGCAAGCTCACCACAACCAACCACTCCTAGGATCATCCGGTTGCGTGAACCTATCACGCCCGCACCCCACAATGCAAGTCACTCTTGACCTTACCCCTAGTGCGTTATCCTACTTGGAGTTCACTTGACTCAGTGGTAACTCTCATCACCTCGTCATCCCCCCAAGTAGCTTTCAAGAAACCTGAAGGTTCCCGAGTCCATACCCGGTTCCCCATGCAACTCTAATGCATTATGTCATGACATGCTGAATAGATATATATATGAACAACCTACATATATATACATAACTACCATGATGCATGAACGGAAATCACATCGTGTCCATAGGAGATGGAACACACACACTCGGGTCATGCAACATCAATAATCAACAAGAATCACAATTAGGGTTCGTTTCCCCTTAGGAGCAATTTAGGCGGAAACACAAATGGAACGACCAATGAGGAATCGAAAAGCTCTTTACATATCAAAAACGAACGATAGAAAGTATGGTTGGAAATCCCCTACCTCGTGTCGAGTAAATTACCACAATTTCCCAAATTCCGTTCCTAGGGTTTCGGTTTGCCCAAACCTACAATGTAGCATAACCGAACACTCACAAGCATCAATAAACAACCAACAACTCATATAAACATCAATTATATCCATAATTTTGAAATTACTCACCTTCTCTCTCTAGAAATTTCTCCAAAATCCTCCAAACTCAACCCAAGCTCAACTCTACTCCAAATCACAAACCAATCTACATAAACATCCAAAATCAACCTATAAACAATATATCTAAAGCATAGCACTCAACTCTTCAAGAACCTAGCAAATCTAGAAAAACCTAGAATTTACAAAAACTATGAAAAACTTACCAAATCACTTGAATCAACCTTGAATCTTCCTTACTTAGCTTCAAGGATCATCAATCCACAATCTCCAAGTCAATCTCTTGCCAAAATCTCCTTCTCTCTCTTCTTCTCTCTCACTTTCTCTCTCTAGACGGGCTCGCAAGGTGGTGAATGCCCAGAAATGTCTAAAACTAAGCTTAAAAACTGATTTCCCGATAACCGTCCGGACGCCCCAAGTGACCGTCCGGACGCTTCACTGTTCTCTCAACACTCTGCCCACCTTGTAGGCTTAACTGTCTGGCAACCTCGTTAAGGTGTCCGGACGGTCTACTGTTCACAGCACCAAAACTTCCTCTAAAAATTTCTCTGCCTCAGTTCCTGCACAAACCGTCCGGACGGCTGTTTTAGGTGTCCGGACGGTGTCTGGTTTCCAGAAACCTAGTTTTCCTAAATTTTATTTTCCGACTCGGTTCAAGCTTCGATTTGATATCTTATGGGCCCAAAATGGACATGTATACTAAAAGTTATGCCCCATTTACCGAACCAAGCTCCAAAACTATTTTTCCATGATTCCGTACTTCTCGGATCATCCGTTTTACAACTCAAAACTAAAATTTTTGGGTCGGGGTTTTACATCAACTCTCTCTATGGTGGAGCTTTTAACGGTTTTGTCCATCTGTCGTAAAAAGTTCATTTTTTGGCATCGAAATAATCTAGGAAGCTTATACTCATAAAATTTAACATAGAGGAACAATAAAAAGTTTACATCGAGCAACTTTGATGGTTCGAAGTTGCTCAACTCTCTCTATGTAGGTGCTTTTAATGGTTTTGTCCATTTCTCATAGAAAGTTGGTGATTTGGAATCGACATAATCTTGGAAGCTTATACTCATAAAATTTGACATAGAATAACAATAAAAAGTGTACACCGAGCAACTTTGATGGTCCGAAGTTGCTCAACTCTCTCTATGGAGGGGCTTTTAACGGTTTTGTCCATTTGTCAAAGAAAGATGGTGTTTTAATATCGAAATAATCTAGGAAGCTTATACTCGTAAAATTTGACATGGAAGAAGAATAAAAAATGTCCACCGAGGAACTTTGATGGTCCGAAGTTTCTCAACTCTCTCTATGGAGGGGCTTTTAACGGTTTTGTCCATTTGTTGTAAAAAGTTCATTTTTTTGGCATCGAAATAATCTAGGAAGCTTATACTCATAAAATTTAACATAGAGGAACAATAAAAAGTGTACATCGAGCAACTTTGACGGTTCGAAGTTGATCAACTCTCTCTACGGAGGAGCTTTTAACGGTTTTGTCCATTTGTCGTAAAAAGTTTGTTTTTTGGCATCGAAATAATCTAGGAAGTTATACTCATAAAATTTATCATAGAAGAATAATAAAAAGTTTACATCGAGCAACTTTGATGGTCCGAAGTTGCTCAACTCTCTCTATGGAGGGGCTTTTAACGGTTTTGTCCATTTGTCGTAAAAAGTTCATTTTTTGGCATCGAAATAATCTAGGAAGCTTATACTCGTAAAATTTGACATAGAAGAACAACAAAAAATGTACACCGAGCAACTTTGATGGTCCGAAGTTTCTCAACTCTCTCTATGGAGGAGCTTTTAACGGTTTTGTCCATCTGTCGTAAAAAGTTCATTTTTTGGCATCGAAAAAATCTAGGAAGCTTATACTCATAAAATTTAACATAGAAGAACAGTAAAAAGTTTATATCGAGCAACTTTGATGGTTCGAAGTTCCTCAACTCTCTCTATGTAGGTGCTTTTAATGGTTTTGTCCATTTCTCATAGAAAGTTGGTGATTTGGAATCGAAATAATCTTGGAAGCTTATACTCATAAAATTTGACATAGAATAACAATAAAAAGTGTACACCGAGAAACTTTGATGGTCCGAAGTTGCTCAACTCTCTCTATGGAGGGGCTTTTAACGGTTTTGTCCATTTGTCAAAGAAAGATGGTGTTTTAATATCGAAATAATCTAGGAAGCTTATACTCGTAAAATTTGACATAGAAGAACAATAAAAAGTGTATCCCGAGAAACTTTGTTGGTCCAAAGTTGCTCAACTCTCTCTATGGAGGAGCTTTTAACGGTTTTGTCCATTTGTGATAAAAAGTTGGTGTTTTGGCATCGAAATAATCTTGGAAGCTTATACTCGTAAAATTTGACATGGAAGAACAATATAAAGTGTACACCGAGCAACTTTGATGGTCTGAAGTTGCTCAACTCTCTCTATGGAGGAGCTTTTAACGGTTTTGTCCATTTGTCGTAAAAAGTTCATTTTCTGGCATCGAAATAATCTAGGAAGCTTATACTCATAAAATTTAACATAGAAGAACAATAAAAAGTTTACATCGAGCAACTTCGATGGTCCGAAGTATCTCAACTCTCTCTATGGTGGAGCTTTTAACGGTTTTGTCCATCTGTCGTAAAAAGTTCATTTTTTGGCATCGAAATAATCTTGGAAGCTTATACTCATAAAATTTGACATAGAATAACAATAAAAAGTGTACACCGAGAAACTTTGATGGTTCGAAGTTGCATAACTCTCTCTATGTAGGTGCTTTTAATGGTTTTGTCCATTTCTCATAGAAAGTTGGTGATTTGGAATCGAAATAATCTTGGATGCTTATACTCATAAAATTTGACATAGAATAACAATAAAAAGTGTACACCGAGAAACTTTGATGGTCCGAAGTTGATCAACTCTCTCTATGGAGGGGCTTTTAACGGTTTTGTCCATTTGTCAAAGAAAGATGGTGTTTTAATATCGAAATAGTCTAGGAAGCTTATACTCGTAAAATTTGACGTGGAAGAACAATAAAAAGTTTACATCGAGCTACTTCGATGGTCCGAAGTTGCTCAACTCTCTCTATGGAGGGGCTTTTAACGGTTTTGTCCATTTGTCGTAAAAATTTCATTTTTTGGCGTCGAAATAATCTAGGAAGCTTATACTCGTAAAATTTGACATCGAAGAACAATAAAAAGTGTACATCGAGCAACTTTGATGGTCCGAAGTATCTCAACTCTCTCTATGGTGGAGCTTTTAACGGTTTTGTCCATCTGTCGTAAAAAGTTCATTTTTTGGCATCGAAATAATCTTGGAAGCTTATACTCATAAAATTTGACATAGAATAACAATAAAAAGTGTACACCGAGAAACTTTGATGGTCCGAAGTTGCTCAACTCTCTCTATGGAGGGGCTTTTAACAGTTTTGTCCATTTGTCAAAGAAAGATGGTGTTTTAATATCGAAATAATCTAGGAAGCTTATACTCGTAAAATTTGACATAGAAGAACAATAAAAAGTGTATCCCGAGAAACTTTGTTGGTCCGAATTTGCTCAACTCTCTCTATGGAGGAGCTTTTAACGGTTTTGTCCATTTGTGATAAATAGTTGGTGTTTTGGCAACAAAATAATCTTGGAAGCTTATACTCGTAAAATTTGACATGGAAGAACAATAAAATGTGTACACCGAGCAACTTTGAAGGTCCGAAGTATCTCAACTCTCTCTATGGAGGAGCTTTAAACGGTTTTGTCCATCTGTCGTAAAAAGTTCATTTTTTGGCATCGAAATAATCTAGGAGGGTTATACTCATAAAATTTAACATAGAAGAACAATAAAAAGTTTACATCGAGCAACTTTGATGGTTCGAAGTTGCTCAACTCTCTCTATGTAGGAGATTTTAACGATTTTGTCCATTTCTCATAGAAAGTTGGTGATTTGGCATCGAAATAATCTTGGAAGCTTATACTCATAAAATTTGACATAGAATAACAATAAAAAGTGTACACCGAGAAACTTTGATGGTCCGAAGTTGCTCAACTCTCTCTATGGAGGGGCTTTTAACAGTTTTGTCCATTTGTCAAAGAAAGATGGTGTTTTAATATCGAAATAATCTAGGAAGCTTATACTCGTAAAATTTGACATAGAAGAACAATAAAAAGTGTATCCCGAGAAACTTTGTTGGTCCGAATTTGCTCAACTCTCTCTATGGAGGAGCTTTTAACGGTTTTGTCCATTTGTGATAAATAGTTGGTGTTTTGGCAACAAAATAATCTTGGAAGCTTATACTCGTAAAATTTGACATGGAAGAACAATAAAATGTGTACACCGAGCAACTTTGAAGGTCCGAAGTATCTCAACTCTCTCTATGGAGGAGCTTTAAACGGTTTTGTCCATCTGTCGTAAAAAGTTCATTTTTTGGCATCGAAATAATCTAGGAGGCTTATACTCATAAAATTTAACATAGAAGAACAATAAAAAGTTTACATCGAGCAACTTTGATGGTTCGAAGTTGCTCAACTCTCTCTATGTAGGAGATTTTAACAATTTTGTCCATTTCTCATAGAAAGTTGGTGATTTGGAATCGAACTAATCTTGGAAGCTTATACTCATAAAATTTGACATAGAATAACAATAAAAAGTGTACACCGGGCAACTTTGATGGTCCGAAGTTGCTCAACTCTCTCTATGGAGGGGCTTTTAACGGTTTTGTCCATTTGTCAAAGAAAGATGGTGTTTTAACATCGAAATAATCTAGGAAGCTTGTACTCGTAAAATTTGACATCGAAGAACAATAAAAAGTGTACATCGAGCAACTTTGATGGTCCGAAGTATCTCAACTCTCTCTATGGTGGAGATTTTAACGGTTTTGTCCATCTGTCGTAAAAAGTTCATTTTTTGGCATCGAAATAATCTAGGAAGCTTATACTCATAAAATTTAACATAGAAGAACAATAAGAAGTTTACATCGAGCAACTTTGATGGTTCGAAGTTGCATAACTCTCTCTATGTAGGTGCTTTTAATGGTTTTGTCCATTTCTCATAGAAAGTTGGTGATTTGGAATCGAAATAATCTTGGATGCTTATACTCATAAAATTTGACATAGAATAACAATAAAAAGTGTACACCGAGCAACTTTGATGGTCCGAAGTTGATCAACTCTCTCTATGGAGGGGCTTTTAACGGTTTTGTCCATTTGTCAAAGAAAGATGGTGTTTTAATATCGAAATAGTCTAGGAAGCTTATACTCGTAAAATTTGACGTGGAAGAACAATAAAAAATGTACACCGAGCAACTTTGATGGTCCGAAGTTTCTCAACTCTCTCTATGGAGGAGCTTTTAACGGTTCTGTCCATTTGTGGTAAAAAGTTCGTTTTTTTGCATCAAAATAATCTAGGAAGCTTATACTCATAAAATTTAACATAGAAGAACAATAAAAAGTTTACATCGAGCTACTTCGATGGTCCGAAGTTGATCAACTCTCTCTATGGAGGGGCTTTTAACGGTTTTGTCCATTTGTCGTAAAAATTTCATTTTTTGGCGTCGAAATAATCTAGGAAGCTTATACTCGTAAAATTTGACATCGAAGAACAATAAAAAGTGTACATCGAGCAACTTTGATGGTCCGAAGTATCTCAACTCTCTCTATGGTGGAGCTTTTAACGGTTTTCTCCATCTGTCGTAAAAAGTTCATTTTTTGGCATCGAAATAATCTTGGAAGCTTATACTCATAAAATTTGACATAGAATAACAATAAAAAGTGTACACCGAGCAACTTTGATGGTCCGAAGTTGTTCAACTCTCTCTATGGAGGGGCTTTTAACGGTTTTGTCCATTTGTCAAAGAAAGATGGTGTTTTAATATCGAAATAATCTAGGAAGCTTATACTCGTAAAATTTGACATAGAAGAACAATAAAAAGTGTATCCCGAGAAACTTTGTTGGTCCGAATTTGCTCAACTCTCTCTATGGAGGAGCTTTTAACGGTTTTGTCCATTTGTGATAAATAGTTGGTGTTTTGGCAACAAAATAATCTTGGAAGCTTATACTCGTAAAATTTGACATGGAAGAACAATAAAATGTGTACACCGAGCAACTTTGATGGTCCGAAGTATCTCAACTCTCTCTATGGAGGAGCTTTAAACGGTTTTGTCCATCTGTCGTAAAAAGTTCATTTTTTGGCATCGAAATAATCTAGGAGGCTTATACTCATAAAATTTAACATAGAAGAACAATAAAAAGTTTACATCGAGCAACTTTGATGGTTCAAAGTTGCTCAACTCTCTCTATGTAGGTTCTTTTAATGGTTTTGTCCATTTCTCATAGAAAGTTGGTGATTTGGAATCGAAATATTCTTGGAAGCTTATACTCATAAAATTTGACATAGAATAACAATAAAAAGTGTACACCGAGCAACTTTGATGGTTCGAAGTTGCTCAACTCTCTCTATGGAGGGGCTTTTAACGGTTTTGTCCGTTTGTCAAAGAAAAATGGTGTTTTAACTTTGAAATAATATAGGAAGCTCATACTCGTAAAATTTGACATAGAAGAACAATAAAAAGTGTATCCCGAGCAACTTTGTTGGTCCAAAGTTGCTTAACTCTCTCTATGGAGGAGCTTTTAACGGTTTTGTCCATTTCTGATAAAAAGTTGGTGTTTTGGCATCGAAATAATCTTGGAAGCTTATACTCCTAAAACTTGACATGGAAGAACAATAAAAAGTGTACGCCGAGCAACTTTGATGGTCCAAAGTTGCTCAACTCTCTCTATGGAGGGGCTTTTAACAGTTTGTCCATTTGTCAAAGAAAGATGGTGTTTTAACATTGAAATAATCTAGGAAGCTTATACTCGTAAAATTTGACATAGAAGAACAATAAAAAGTGTATCCCGAGAAACTTTGTTGGTCCGAAGTTGCTCAACTTTCTCTAGGGAGGAGTTTTTAACGGTTTTGTCCATTTGTGATAAAAAGTTTGTGTTTTGGCATCGAAATAATCTTGGAAGCTTATACTCGTAAAATTTGACATGGAAGAACAATAAAAAATGTACATCGAGCAACTTTGATGGTCCGAAGTTGCTCAACTCTCTCTATAGAGGTGCTTTTATTGGTTTTGTCCATTTGTCATAGAAAGATGGTGTTTTAGCATCGAAATAATCTAGGAAGCTTATACTTGTAAAATTTTACAAAGAAGAAAAATAAAAAGTGTATCCTGAGCAACTTTGTTGGTCCGAAGTTGCTCCACTCTATCTATGCAGGAGCTTTTAACGGTTTTGTCCATCTGTCGTAAAAAGTTGGTGTTTTGGCATCGAAATAATCTAGGAAGCTTATACTCATAAAATTTAACATAGAGGAACAATAAAAAGTTTACATCGAGCAACTTTGATGGTTCGAAGTTGCTCAACTCTCTCTATGTAGGTGCTTTTAATGGTTTTGTCCATTTCTCATAGAAGGTTGCTGATTTGGAATCGACATAATCTTGGAAGCTTATACTCATAAAATTTGACATAGAATAACAATAAAAAGTGTACACCGAGCAACTTTGATGGTCCGAAGTTGCTCAACTCTCTCTATGGAGGGGCTTTTAACGGTTTTGTCCATTTGTCAAAGAAAGATGGTCTTTTAATATCGAAATAATCTAGGAAGCTTATACTCGTAAAATTTGACATGGAAGAACAATAAAAAATGTACACCGAGCAACTTTGATGGTCCGAAGTTTCTCAACTCTCTCTATGGAGGGGCTTTTAACGGTTTTGTCCATTTGTTGTAAAAAGTTCATTTTTTGGCATCGAAATAATCTAGGAAGCTTATACTCATAAAATTTAACATAGAGGAACAATAAAAAGTGTACATCGAGTAACTTTGACGGTTCGAAGTTGATCAACTCTCTCTACGGAGGAGCTTTTAACGGTTTTGTCCATTTGTCGTAAAAAGTTTGTTTTTTGGCATCGAAATAATCTAGAAAGTTATACTCATAAAATTTATCATAGAAGAATAATAAAAAGTTTACATCGAGCAACTTTGATGGTCCGAAGTTGCTCAACTCTCTCTATGGAGGGGCTTTTAACGGTTTTGTCCATTTGTCGTAAAAAGTTCATTTTTTGGCATCGAAATAATCTAGGAAGCTTATACTCGTAAAATTTGACATAAAAGAACAATAAAAAATGTACACCGAGCAACTTTGATGGTCCGAAGTTTCTCAACTCTCTCTATGGAGGAGCTTTTAACGGTTTTGTCCATCTGTCGTAAAAAGTTCATTTTTTGGCATCGAAAAAATCTAGGAAGCTTTATACTCATAAAATTTAACATAAAAGAACAATAAAAAGTTTATATCGAGCAACTTTGATGGTTCGAAGTTCCTCAACTCTCTCTATGTAGGTGCTTTTAATGGTTTTGTCCATTTCTCATAGAAAGTTGGTGATTTGGAATCGAAATAATCTTGGAAGCTTATACTCATAAAATTTGACATAGAATAACAATAAAAAGTGTACACCGAGAAACTTTGATGGTCCGAAGTTGCTCAACTCTCTCTATGGAGGAGCTTTTAACGGTTCTGTCCATTTGTCAAAGAAAGATGGTGTTTTAATATCGAAATAATCTACGAAGCTTATACTCGTAAAATTTGACATAGAAGAACAATAAAAAGTGTATCCCGAGAAACTTTGTTGGTCCGAAGTTGCTCAACTCTCTCTATGGAGGAGCTTTTAACGGTTTTGTCCATTTGTCGTAAAAAGTTGGTGTTTTGGCATCGAAATAATCTTGGAAGCTTATACTCATAAAATTTAACATAGAAGAACAATAAAAAGTTTACATCGAGCAACTTCGATGGTCCGAAGTTGCTCAACTCTCACTATGGAGGGGCTTTTAACGGTTTTGTCCATTTGTCGTAAAAAGTTCATTTTTTGGCGTCGAAATAATCTAGGAATCTTATACTCGTAAAATTTGACATCGAAGAACAATAAAAAGTGTACATCGAGCAACTTTGATGGTCCGAAGTATCTCAACTCTCTCTATGGTGGAGCTTTTAACGGTTTTGTCCATCTGTCGTAAAAAGTTCATTTTTTGGCATCGAAATAATCTAGGAAGCTTATACTCATAAAATTTAACATAGAAGAACAATAAGAAGTTTACATCGAGCAACTTTGATGGTTCGAAGTTGCTTAACTCTCTCTATGTAGGTGCTTTTAATGGTTTTGTCCATTTCTCATAGAAAGTTGGTGATTTGGAATCGAAATAATCTTGGATGCTTATACTCATAAAATTTGACATAGAATAACAATAAAAAGTGTACACCGAGCAACTTTGATGGTCCGAAGTTGATCAACTCTCTCTATGGAGGGGCTTTTAATGGTTTTGTCCATTTGTCAAATAAAGATGGTGTTTTAATATCGAAATAGTCTAGGAAGCTTATACTCGTAAAATTTGACGTGGAAAAACAATAAAAAATGTACACCGAGCAACTTTGATGGTCCGAAGTTTCTCAACTCTCTCTATGGAGGAGCTTTTAACGGTTCTGTCCATTTGTGGTAAAAAGTTCGTTTTTTTGCATCAAAATAATCATGAAGCTTATACTCATAAAATTTAACATAGAAGAACAATAAAAAGTTTACATCGAGCAACTTCGATGGTCCGAAGTTGCTCAACTCTCTCTATGGAGGGGCTTTTAACGGTTTTGTCCATTTGTCGTAAAAATTTCATTTTTTGGCGTCGAAATAATCTAGGAAGCTTATACTCGTAAAATTTGACATCGAAGAACAATAAAAAGTGTACATCGAGCAACTTTGATGGTCCGAAGTATCTCAACTCTCTCTATGGTGGAGCTTTTAACGGTTTTGTCCATCTGTCGTAAAAAGTTCATTTTTTGGCATCGAAATAATCTTGGAAGCTTATACTCATAAAATTTGACATAGAATAACAATAAAAAGTGTACACCGAGCAACTTTGATGGTCCGAAGTTGCTCAACTCTCTCTATGGAGGGGCTTTTAACGGTTTTTTCCATTTGTCAAAGAAAGATGGTGTTTTAATATTGAAATAATCTAGGAAGCTTATACTCGTAAAATTTGACATAGAAGAACAATAAAAAGTGTATCCCGAGAAACTTTGTTGGTCCGAATTTGCTCAACTCTCTCTATGGAGGAGCTTTTAACGGTTTTGTCCATTTGTGATAAATAGTTGGTGTTTTGGCAACAAAATAATCTTGGAAGCTTATACTCGTAAAATTTGACATGGAAGAACAATAAAATGTGTACACCGAGCAACTTTGATGGTCCGAAGTATCTCAACTCTCTCTATGGAGGAGCTTTAAACGGTTTTGTCCATCTGTCGTAAAAAGTTCATTTTTTGGCATCGAAATAATCTAGGAGGCTTATACTCATAAAATTTAACATAGAAGAACAATAAAAAGTTTACATCGAGCAACTTTGATGGTTCGAAGTTGCTCAACTCTCTCTATGTAGGAGCTTTTAACGATTTTGTCCATTTCTCATAGAAAGTTGGTGATTTGGAATCGAAATAATCTTGGAAGCTTATACTCATAAAATTTGACATAGAATAACAATAAAAAGTGTACACCGAGCAACTTTGATGGTCCGAAGTTGCTCAACTCTCTCTATGGAGGGGCTTTTAACGGTTTTGTCCATTTGTCAAAGAAAGATGGTGTTTTAACATCGAAATAATCTAGGAAGCTTATACTCGTAAAATTTGACATCGAAGAACAATAAAAAGTGTACATCGAGCAACTTTGATGGTCCGAAGTATCTCAACTCTCTCTATGGTGGAGCTTTTAACGGTTTTGTCCATCTGTCGTAAAAAGTTCATTTTTTGGCATCGAAATAATCTAGGAAGCTTATACTCATAAAATTTAAAATAGAAGAACAATAGGAAGTTTACATCGCGCAACTTTGATGGTTCAAAGTTTCTCAACTCTCTCTATGTAGGTTCTTTTAATGGTTTTGTCCATTTCTCATAGAAAGTTCGTGATTTGGAATCAAAATATTCTTGGAAGCCTATACTCATAAAATTTGACATAGAATAACAATAAAAAGTGTACACCGAGCAACTTTGATGGTCCGAAGTTGCTCAACTCTCTCTATGGAGGGGCTTTTAACGGTTTTGTCCATTTGTCAAAGAAAGATGGTGTTTTAACTTTGAAATAATATAGGAAGCTCATACTCGTAAAATTTGACATAGAAGAACAATAAAAAGTGTACACCGAGCAACTTTGATGGTCCGAAGTTGCTCAACTCTCTCTATGGAGGAGCTTTTAACGGTTTTGTCCATTTGTGATAAAAAGTTGGTGTTTTGGCGTCAAAATAATCTTAGAAGCTTATACTCGTAAAATTTGACATGAAAGAACAATAAAAAGTGTACACCGAGCAACTTCGATGGTCCGAAGTTGCTCAACTCTCTCTATGGAGGAGCTTTTAATGGTTTTGTCCATTTGTGATAAAAAGTTGGTGTTTTGGCATCAAAATAATCTTGGAAGCTTATACTCGTATAATTTGACATGGAAGAACAATAAAAAGTGTACACCGAGCAACTTCGATGGTCCGAAGTTGCTCAACTCTCTCTATGGAGGAGCTTTTAAAGGTTTTGTCCATTTGTTAAAAAAAGTTCATTTTTTGGAATCGAAATAATCTAGGAAGCTTATACTCATAAAATTTAACATAGAAGAACAATAAAAAGTGTACATCGAGCAACTTTGGCGGTTCGAAGTTGCTCAACTCTCTCTATGGAGGAGCTTTTAACGGTTTTGTCCATTTCTCATAGAAAGTTGGTGATTTGGAATCGAAATAATCTTGGAAGCTTATACTCATAAAATTTGACATAGAATAACAATAAAAAGTGTACACCGAGCAACTTTGATGGTCCGAAGTTGCTCAACTCTCTCTCTGGAGGAGCTTTTAACGGTTTTGTCCATTATTCGTAAAAAGTTCATTTTTTGGCATCGAAATAGTCTACGAAGCTTATACTCATAAAATTTAACATTGAAGAGCAATAAAAAGTGTACATCGAACAACTTTGATAGTTCGAAGTTGCTCCATACTCTCTATGGAGGAGCATTTAACGATTTTGTCCATTTCTCATAGAAAGTTGGATATTTGGAATCGAAATAATCTTGGAAGCTTATACTCGTAAAATTTGACATAGAAGAACAATAAAATGTGTACACCGAGCAACTTTGATGGTCCGAAGTTGCTCAACCATCTCTATAGAGGGGATTTTATCGGTTTTGTCCATTTGTCGTAAAAAGTTCGTTTTTTGGCATCGAAATAATCTAGGAAGCTTATACTCATAAAATTTAACATAGAAGAACAATAATAAGTGTACATCGAGCAATTTTGATGGTCCGAAGTTGCTCCACACTCTCCATGGAGGAGCTTTTAACGGTTTTGTCCATTTCTCATAGAAAGTTGGTGATTTTGAATCGAAATAGTCTTGGAAGATTAAACTCGTAAAATTTGACATAGAAGAACAATAAAAAGTGTACACCGAGCAACTTTGATGGTCCGAAGTTGCTCAACTCTCTCTATGGAGGAGCTTTTAACGATTTTGTCCATTTCTCATAGAAAGTTGGTTATTTGGAATCGAAATAATCTTGGAAGCTTATACTCGTAAAATTTGACATAGAAGAACAATAAAATGTGTACACCGAGCAACTTTGATGGTCCGAAGTTGCTCAACCATCTCTATAGAGGGGATTTTAACGGTTTTGTCCATTTGTCATAGAAAGATGGTATTTTCGCATCGAAATAATCTAGGAAGCCTATACTCGTAAAATTTGACATAGAAGAACAATAAAAAGTGTATCCCGAGAAACTTTGTTGGTCCGAATATGCTCAACTCTCTCTAGGGAGGAGTTTAACGGTTTTGTCCGTTTTGTGATAAAAAGTTGTTGTTTTGGCATCGAAATAATCTAGGAAGCTTATACTCATAAAATTTGACATAGAAGAACAATAAAAAGTGTATCCCGAGAAACTTTGTTGGTCCGAAGTTGCTCAACTCTCTCTAGGGAGGAGTTTTCAACGGTTTTGTCTATTTGTGATAAAAAGTTTGTGTTTTGGCATCGAAATAATTTTGGAAGCTTATACTCGTAAAATTTGACATGGAAGAACAATAAAAAATGTACACCGAGCAACTTTGGTGGTCCGAAGTTGCTCAACTCTCTCTATAGAGGTGCTTTTAACGGTTTTGTCCATTTGTCATAGAAAGATGGTGTTTTAGCATCGAAATAATCTAGGAAGCTTATACTTGTAAAATTTTACAAAGAAGAAAAATAAAAAGCGTATCTCGAGCAACTTTGTTGGTCCGAAGTTGCTCCACTCAATCTATGGAGGAGCTTTTAACGGTTTTGTCCATTTGTGATAAAAAGTTGGTGTTTTGGCATCGAAATAATCTTTGAAGCTTTTACTCGTAAAATTTGACATAGAAGAACAATAAAAAGTGTACACCGAGCAACTTTGATAGTCCGAAGTTTCTCAACTCTCTCTATGGAGAAGCTTTTAACGGTTTTGTCCATTTGTCATAAAAAGTTTGTTTTTTGGCATCGAAATAATCTAGGAAGCTTATACTCATAAAATTTAATATAGAAGAACAATAAAAAGTTTACATCGAGCAACTTTGATGGTCCGAAGTTGCTCAACTCTCTCTATGGAGGGGCTTTTAACGGTTTTGTCCATTTGTCGTAAAAAGTTCATTTTTTGGCATCAAAATATTCTAGGAAGCTTATACTCATAAAATTTAACATAGAAGAACAATAAAAAGTTTACATCGAGCAACTTTGATGGTACGAAGTTGCTCAACTCTATCTATGTAGGAGCTTTTAACGGTTTTGTCCATTTCTAATAGAAAGTTGGTGATTTGGAATCGAAATAATCTTCGAAGCTTATACTCATAAAAATTGACATAGAATAACAATAAAAAGTGTACACCGAACAACTTTGATGGTCCGAAGTTGCTCAACTCTCTCTATGGAGGGGCTTTTAACGGTTTTGTCCATTTGTCAAAGAAAGATGGTGTTTTAACATCGAAATAATCTAGGAAGTTTATACTCGTAAAATTTGACATAGAAGAACAATAAAAAGTGTATCCCGAGAAACTTTGTTGGTCCGAATTTGCTCAACTCTCTCTATGGAGAAGCTTTTAACGGTTTTGTCCATTTGTGATAAATAGTTGGTGTTTTGGCAACAAAATAATCTTGGAAGCTTATACTCGTAAAATTTGACATGGAAGAACAATAAAATGTGTACACCGAGCAAGTTTGACGATCCGAAGTATCTCAACTCTCTCTATGGAGGAGCTTTAAACGGTTTTGTCCATCTCTCGTAAAAAGTTCATTTTTTGGCATCGAAATAATCTAGGAGGCTTATACTCATAAAATTTAACATAGAAGAACAATAAAAAGTTTACATCGAGCAACTTTGATGGTTCGAAGTTGCTCAACTCTCTCTATGTAGGAGATTTTAACGAATTTGTCCATTTCTCATAGAAAGTTGGTGATTTGGAATCGAAATAATCTTGGAAGCTTATACTCATAAAATTTGACATAGAATAACAATAAAAAGTGTACACCGAGCAACTTTGATGGTCCGAAGTTGCTCAACTCTCTCTATGGAGGGGCTTTTAACGGTTTTGTCCATTTGTCAAAGAAAGATGGTGTTTTAACATCGAAATAATCTAGGAAGTTTATACTCGTAAAATTTGACATAGAAGAACAATAAAAAGTGTAACCCGAGAAACTTTGTTGGTCCGAATTTGCTTAACTCTCTCTATGGAGGAGCTTTTAACGGTTTTGTCCATTTGTGATAAATAGTTGGTGTTTTGGCAACGAAATAATCTTGGATGCTTATACTCGTAAAATTTGACATGGAAGAACAATAAAATGTGTACACCGAGCAACTTTGATGGTCCGAAGTATCTCAATTCTCTCTATGGAGGAGCTTTAAACGGTTTTGTCCATCTGTTGTAAAAAGTTCATTTTTTGGCATCGAAATAATCTAGGAGGCGTATACTCATAAAATTTAACATAGAAGAACAATAAAAAGTTTACATCGAGCAACTTTGATGGTTCGAAGTTGCTCAACTCTCTCTATGTAGGAGATTTTAACGATTTTGTCCATTTCTCATAGAAAGTTGGTGATTTGGAATCGAAATAATCTTGGAAGCTTATACTCATAAAATTTGACATAGAATAACAATAAAAAGTGTACACCGAGCAACTTTGATGGTCCGAAGTTGCTCAACTCTCTCTATGGAGGGGCTTTTAACGGTTTTGTCCATTTGTCAAAGAAAGATGGTGTTTTAACATCGAAATAATCTAGGAAGCTTATACTCGTAAAATTTGACATCGAAGAACAATAAAAAGTGTACATCGAGCAACTTTGATGGTCCGAAGTATCTCAACTCTCTCTATGGTGGAGCTTTTAACGGTTTTGTCCATCTGTCGTAAAAAGTTCATTTTTTGGCATCGAAATAATCTTGGAAGCTTATACTCATAAAATTTGACATAGAATAACAATAAAAAGTGTACACCGAGCAACTTTGATGGTCCGAAGTTGCTCAACTCTCTCTATGGAGGGGCTTTTAACGGTTTTTTCCATTTGTCAAAGAAAGATGGTGTTTTAATATCGAAATAATCTAGGAAGCTTATACTCGTAAATTTTGACATAGAAGAACAATAAAAAGTGTATCCCGAGAAACTTTGTTGGTCCGAATTTGCTCAACTCTCTCTATGGAGGAGCTTTTAACGGTTTTGTCCATTTGTGATAAATAGTTGGTGTTTTGGCAACAAAATAATCTTGGAAGCATATACTCGTAAAATTTGACATGGAAGAATAATAAAATGTGTACACCGAGCAACTTTGATGGTCCGAAGTATCTCAACTCTCTCTATGGAGGAGCTTTAAACGGTTTTGTCCATCTGTCGTAAAAAGTTCATATTTTGGCATCCAAATAATCTAGAAGGCTTATACTCATAAAATTTAACATAGAAGAACAATAAAAAGTTTACATCGAGCAACTTTGATGGTTCGAAGTTGCTCAACTCTCTCTATGTAGGAGATTTTAACGATTTTGTCCATTTCTCATAGAAAGTTGGTGATTTGGAATCGAAATAATCTTGGAAGCTTATACTCATAAAATTTGACATAGAATAACAATAAAAAGTGTACACCGAGCAACTTTGATGGTCCGAAGTTGCTCAACTCTCTCTATGGAGGGGCTTTTAACGGTTTTGTCCGTTTGTCAAAGAAAGATGGTGTTTTAACATCGAAATAATCTAGGAAGCTTATACTCGTAAAATTTGACATCGAAGAACAATAAAAAGTGTACATCGAGCAACTTTGATGGTCTGAAGTATCTCAACTCTCTCTATGGTGGAGCTTTTAACGGTTTTGTCCATCTGTCGTAAAAAGTTCATTTTTTGGCATCGAAATAATCTAGGAAGCTTATACTCATAAAATTTAAAATAGAAGAACAATAAGAAGTTTACATCGAGCAACTTTGATGGTTCAAAGTTGCTCAACTCTCTCTATGTAGGTTCTTTTAATGGTTTTGTCCATTTCTCATAGAAAGTTGGTGATTTGGAATCGAAATATTCTTGGAAGCTTATACTCATAAAATTTGACATAGAATAACAATAAAAAGTGTACACCGAGCAACTTTGATGGTCCGAAGTTGCTCAACTCTCTCTATGGAGGGGCTTTTAACGGTTTTTTGTCCATTTGTCAAAGAAAGATGTTGTTTTAATATCGAAATAATCTAGGAAGCTTATACTCGTAAAATTTGACATAGAAGAACAATAAAAAGTGTATCCCAAGAAACTTTGTTGGTCCGAAGTTGCTCAACTCTCTCTATGGAGGAGCTTTTAATGGTTTTGTCCATTTGTGATAAAAAGTTGGTGTTTTGGCATCGAAATAATCTTCGAAGCTTATACTCGTAAAATTTGACATGGAAGAACAATAAAAAGTGTACACCGAGCAACTTCGATGGTCCGAAGTTGCTCAACTCTCTCTATGGAGGAGCTTTTAATGGTTTTGTCCATTTGTGATAAAAAGTTGGTGTTTTGGCATCAAAATAATCTAGGAAGCTTATACTCGTAAAATTTGACATGGAAGAACAATAAAAAGTGTACACCGAGCAACTTCGATGGTCCGAAGTTGCTCAACTCTCTCTATGGAGGAGCTTTTAAAGGTTTCGTCCATTTGTTGTAAAAAGTTCATTTTTTGGAATCGAAATAATCTAGGAAGCTTATACTCATAAAATTTAACATAGAAGAACAATAAAAAGTGTACATCGAGCAACTTTGGCGGTTCGAAGTTGCTCAACTCTCTCTATGGAGGAGCTTTTAACGGTTTTGTCCATTTCTCATAGAAAGTTGGTGATTTGGAATCGAAATAATCTTGGAAGCTTATACTCATAAAATTTGACATAGAATAACAATAAAAAGTGTACACCGAGCAACTTTGATGGTCCGAAGTTGCTCAACTCTCTCTCTGGAGGAGCTTTTAACAGTTTTATCCATTATTCGTAAAAAGTTCATTTTTTGGCATCGAAATAGTCTACGAAGCTTATACTCATAAAATTTAACATTGAAGAGCAATAAAAAGTGTACATCGAACAACTTTGATAGTTCGAAGTTGCTCCATACTCTCTATGGAGGAGCATTTAACGATTTTGTCCATTTCTCATAGAAAGTTGGTTATTTGGAATCGAAATAATCTTGGAAGCTTATACTCGTAAAATTTGACATAGAAGAACAATAAAATGTGTACACCGAGCAACTTTGATGGTCCGAAGTTGCTCAACCACCTCTATAGAGGGGATTTTAACGGTTTTGTCCATTTGTCGTAAAAAGTTCGTTTTTTGGCATTGAAATAATCTAGGAAGCTTATACTCATAAAATTTAACATAGAAGAACAATAATAAGTGTACATCGAGCAATTTTGATGGTCCGAAGTTGCTCCACACTCTCCATGGAGGAGCTTTTAACGGTTTTGTCCATTTCTCATAGAAATTTGGTGATTTTGAATCGAAATAGTCTTGGAAGATTAAACTCGTAAAATTTGACATAGAAGAACAATAAAAAGTGTACACCGAGCAACTTTGATGGTCCGAAGTTGCTCAACTCTCTCTATGGAGGAGCTTTTAATGGTTTTGTCCATTTGTCATAGAAAGATGGTATTTTCGCATCGAAATAATCTAGGAAGCCTATACTCGTAAAATTTGACATAGAAGAACAATAAAAAGTGTATCCCGAGAAACTTTGTTGGTCCGAATATGCTCAACTCTCTCTAGGGAGGAGCTTTAACGGTTTTGTCCGTTTTGTGATAAAAAGTTGTTGTTTTGGCATCGAAATAATCTAGGAAGCTTATACTCATAAAATTTGACATAGAAGAACAATAAAAAGTGTATCCCGAGAAACTTTGTTGGTCCGAAGTTGCTCAACTCTCTCTAGGGAGGAGTTTTCAACGGTTTTGTCTATTTGTGATAAAAAGTTTGTGTTTTGGCATCGAAATAATTTTGGAAGCTTATACTCGTAAAATTTGACATGGAAGAACAATAAAAAATGTACACCGAGCAACTTTGGTGGTCCGAAGTTGCTCAACTCTCTCTATAGAGGTGCTTTTAACGGTTTTGTCCATTTGTCATAGAAAGATGGTGTTTTAGCATCGAAATAATCTAGGAAGCTTATACTTGTAAAATTTTACAAAGAAGAAAAATAAAAAGCGTATCTCGAGCAACTTTGTTGGTCCGAAGTTGCTCCACTCAATCTATGGAGGAGCTTTTAACGGTTTTGTCCATTTGTGATAAAAAGTTGGTGTTTTGGCATCGAAATAATCTTTGAAGCTTTTACTCGTAAAATTTGACATAGAAGAACAATAAAAAGTGTACACCGAGCAACTTTGATGGTCCGAAGTTTCTCAACTCTCTCTATGGAGAAGCTTTTAACGGTTTTGTCCATTTGTCATAAAAAGTTTGTTTTTTGGCATCGAAATAATCTAGGAAGCTTATACTCATAAAATTTAACATAGAAGAACAATAAAAAGTTTACATCGAGCAACTTTGATGGTCCGAAGTATCTCAACTCTCTCTATGGTGGAGCTTTTAACGGTTTTGTCCATCTGTCGTAAAAAGTTCATTTTTTGGCATCGAAATAATCTAGGAAGCTTATACTCATAAAATTTAAAATAGAAGAACAATAAGAAGTTTACATCGAGCAACTTTGATGCTTCAAAGTTGCTCAACTCTCTCTATGTAGGTTCTTTTAATGGTTTTGTCCATTTCTCATAGAAAGTTGGTGATTTGGAATCGAAATATTCTTGGAAGCTTATACTCATAAAATTTGACATAGAAAAACAATAAAAAGTGTACACCGAGCAACTTTGATGGTCCGAAGTTGCTCAACTCTCTCTATGGAGGGGCTTTTAACGGTTTTGTCCATTTGTCAAAGAAAGATGTTGTTTTAATATCGAAATAATCTAGGAAGCTTATACTCGTAAAATTTGACATAGAAGAACAATAAAAAGTGTATCCCAAGAAACTTTGTTGGTCCGAAGTTGCTCAACTCTCTCTATGGAGGAGCTTTTAATGGTTTTGTCCATTTGTGATAAAAAGTTGGTGTTTTGGCATCGAAATAATCTTCGAAGCTTATACTCGTAAAATTTGACTTGGAAGAACAATAAAAAGTGTACAGCGAGCAACTTCGATGGTCCGAAGTTGCTCAACTCTCTCTATGGAGGAGCTTTTAATGGTTTTGTCCATTTGTGATAAAAAGTTGATGTTTTGGCATCAAAATAATCTTGGAAGCTTATACTCGTATACTTTGACATGGAAGAACAATAAAAAGTGTACACCGAGCAACTTCGATGGTCCGAAGTTGCTCAACTCTCTCTATGGAGGAGCTTTTAAAGGTTTTGTCCATTTGTTGTAAAAAGTTCATTTTTTGGAATCGAAATAATCTAGGAAGCTTATACTCATAAAATTTAACATAGAAGAACAATAAAAAGTGTACATCGAGCAACTTTGGCGGTTCGAAGTTGCTCAACTCTCTCTATGGAGGAGCTTTTAACGGTTTTGTCCATTTCTCATAGAAAGTTGGTGATTTGGAATCGAAATAATCTTGGAAGCTTATACTCATAAAATTTGACATAGAATAACAATAAAAAGTGTACACCGAGCAACTTTGATGGTCCGAAGTTGCTCAACTCTCTCTCTGGAGGAGCTTTTAACGGTTTTATCCACGATTCGTAAAAAGTTCATTTTTTGGCATCGAAATAGTCTACGAAGCTTATACTCATAAAATTTAACATTGAAGAGCAATAAAAAGTGTACATCGAACAACTTTGATAGTTCGAAGTTGCTCCATACTATCTATGGAGGATCATTTAACGATTTTGTCTATTTCTCATAGAAAGTTGGTTATTTGGAATCGAAATAATCTTGGAAGCTTATACTCGTAAAATTTGACATAGAAGAACAATAAAATGTGTACACCGAGCAACTTTGATGGTCCGAAGTTGCTCAACCATCTCTATAGAGGGGATTTTAACGGTTTTGTCCATTTGTCATAGAAAGATGGTATTTTCGCATCGAAATAATCTAGGAAGCCTATACTCGTAAAATTTGACATAGAAGAACAATAAAAAGTGTATCCCGAGAAACTTTGTTGGTCCGAATATGCTCAACTCTCTCTAGGGAGGAGCTTTAACGGTTTTGTCCGTTTTGTGATAAAAAGTTGTTGTTTTGGCATCGAAATAATCTAGGAAGCTTATACTCATAAAATTTGACATAGAAGAACAATAAAAAGTGTATCCCGAGAAACTTTGTTGGTCCGAAGTTGCTCAACTCTCTCTAGGGAGGAGTTTTCAACGGTTTTGTCTATTTGTGATAAAAAGTTTGTGTTTTGGCATCGAAATAATTTCGGAAGCTTATACTCGTAAAATTTGACATGGAAGAACAATAAAAAATGTACACCGAGCAACTTTGGTGGTCCGAAGTTGCTCAACTCTCTCTATAGAGGTGCTTTTAACGGTTTTGTCCATTTGTCATAGAAAGATGGTGTTTTAGCATCGAAATAATCTAGGAAGCTTATACTTGTAAAATTTTACAAAGAAGAAAAATAAAAAGCGTATCTCGAGCAACTTTGTTGGTCCGAAGTTGCTCCACTCAATCTATGGAGGAGCTTTTAACGGTTTTGTCCATTTGTGATAAAAAGTTGGTGTTTTGGCATCGAAATAATCTTTGAAGCTTTTACTCGTAAAATTTGACATAGAAGAACAATAAAAAGTGTACACCGAGCAACTTTGATGGTCCGAAGTTTCTCAACTCTCTCTATGGAGAAGCTTTTAACGGTTTTGTCCATTTGTCATAAAAAGTTTGTTTTTTGGCATCGAAATAATCTAGGAAGCTTATACTCATAAAATTTAACATAGAAGAACAATAAAAAGTTTACATCGAGCAACTTTGATGGTCCGAAGTTGCTCAACTCTCTCTATGGAGGGGCTTTTAACGGTTTTGTCCATTTGTCGTAAAAAGTTCATTTTTTGGCATCAAAATATTCTAGGAAGCTTATACTCATAAAATTTAACATAGAAGAACAATAAAAAGTTTACATCGAGCAACTTTGATGGTACGAAGTTGCTCAACTCTATCTATGTAGGAGCTTTTAACGGTTTTGTCCATTTTTAATAGAAAGTTGGTGATTTGGAATCGAAATAATCTTCGAAGCTTATACTCATAAAAATTGACATAGAATAACAATAAAAAGTGTACACCGAACAACTTTGATGGTCCGAAGTTGCTCAACTCTCTCTATGGAGGGGCTTTTAACGGTTTTGTCCATTTGTCAAAGAAAGATGGTGTTTTAACATCGAAATAATCTATGAAGTTTATACTCGTAAAATTTGACATAGAAGAACAATGAAAAGTGTATCCCGAGAAACTTTGTTGGTCCGAATTTGCTTAACTCTCTCTATGGAGGAGCTTTTTACGGTTTTGTCCATTTGTGATAAATAGTTGGTGTTTTGGCAACAAAATAATCTTGGAAGCTTATACTCGTAAAATTTGACATGGAAGAACAATAAAATGTGTACACCGAGCAACTTTGATGGTCCGAAGTATCTCAATTCTCTCTATGGAGGAGCTTTAAACGGTTTTGTCCATCTGTCGTAAAAAGTTCATTTTTTGGCATCGAAATAATCTAGGAGGCTTATACTCATAAAATTTAACATAGAAGAACAATAAAAAGTTTACATCGAGCAACTTTGATGGTTCGAAGTTGCTCAACTCTCTCTATGTAGGAGATTTTAACGATTTTGTCCATTTCTCATAGAAAGTTGGTGATTTGGAATCGAAATAATCTTGGAAGCTTATACTCATAAAATTTGACATAGAATAACAATAAAAAGTGTACACCGAGCAACTTTGATGGTCCGAAGTTGCTCAACTCTCTCTATGGAAGGGCTTTTAACGGTTTTGTCCATTTGTCAAAGAAAGATGGTGTTTTAACATCGAAATAATCTAGGAAGCTTATACTTGTAAAATTTGACATCGAAGAACAATAAAAAGTGTACATCGAGCAACTTTGATGGTCCGAAGTATCTCAACTCTCTCTATGGTGGAGCTTTTAACGGTTTTGTCCATCTGTCGTAAAAAGTTCATTTTTTGGCATCGAAATAATCTAGGAAGCTTATACTCATAAAATTTAAAATAGAAGAACAATAAGAAGTTTACATCGAGCAACTTTGATGGTTCAAAGTTTCTCAACTCTCTCTATGTAGGTTCTTTTAATGGTTTTGTCCATTTCTCATAGAAAGTTGGTGATTTGGAATCGAAATATTCTTGGAAGCTTATACTCATAAAATTTGACATAGAATAACAATAAAAAGTGTACACCGAGCAACTTTGATGGTCCGAAGTTGCTCAACTCTCTCTATGGAGGGGCTTTTAACGGTTTTGTCCATTTGTCAAAGAAAGATGGTGTTTTAACATCGAAATAATCTAGGAAGCTTATACTTGTAAAATTTGACATCGAAGAACAATAAAAAGTGTACATCGAGCAACTTTGATGGTCCGAAGTATCTCAACTCTCTCTATGGTGGAGCTTTTAACGGTTTTGTCCATCTGTCGTAAAAAGTTCATTTTTTGGCATCGAAATAATCTAGGAAGCTTATACTCATAAAATTTAAAATAGAAGAACAATAAGAAGTTTACATCGAGCAACTTTGATGGTTCAAAGTTTCTCAACTCTCTCTATGTAGGTTCTTTTAATGGTTTTGTCCATTTCTCATAGAAAGTTGGTGATTTGGAATCGAAATATTCTTGGAAGCTTATACTCATAAAATTTGACATAGAATAACAATAAAAAGTGTACACCGAGCAACTTTGATGGTCCGAAGTTGCTCAACTCTCTCTATGGAGGGGCTTTTAACGGTTTTGTCCATTTGTCAAAGAAAGATGTTGTTTTAATATCGAAATAATCTAGGAAGCTTATACTCGTAAAATTTGACATAGAAGAACAATAAAAAGTGTATCCCAAGAAACTTTGTTGGTCCGAAGTTGCTCAACTCTCTCTATGGAGGAGCTTTTAATGGTTTTGACCATTTGTGATAAAAAGTTGGTGTTTTGGCATCGAAATAATCTTCGAACCTTATACTCGTAAAATTTGACATGGAAGAACAATAAAAAGTGTACACCGAGCAACTTCGATGGTCCGAAGTTGCTCAACTCTCTCTATGGAGGAGCTTTTAAAGGTTTTGTCCATTTGTTGTAAAAAGTTCATTTTTTGGAATCGAAATAATCTAGGAAGCTTATACTCATAAAATTTAACATAGAAGAACAATAAAAAGTGTACATCGAGCAACTTTGACGGTTCGAAGTTGCTCAACTCTCTCTATGGAGGAGCTTTTAACGGTTTTGTCCATTTCTCATAGAAAGTTGGTGATTTGGAATCAAAATAATCTTGGAAGCTTATACTCATAAAATTTGACATAGAATAACAATAAAAAGTGTACACCGAGCAACTTTGATGGTCCGAAATTGCTCAACTCTCTCTCCGGAGGAGCTTTTAACGGTTTTGTCCATTACTCGTAAAAAGTTCATTTTTTGGCATCGAAATAGTCTACGAAGCTTATACTCATAAAATTTAACATTGAAGAGCAATAAAAAGTATACATCGAACAACTTTGATAGTTCGAAGTTGCTCCATACTCTCTATGGAGGAGCATTTAACGATTTTGTCCATTTCTCATAGAAAGTTGGTGATTTGGAATCGAAATAATTTTGGAAGCTTATACTCGTAAAATTTAACATAGAAGAACAATAAAAAGTGTACACCGAGCAACTTTGATGGTCCGAAGTTGCTCAACCATCTCTATAGAGGGGATTTTAACGGTTTTGTCCATTTGTCGTAAAAAGTTCATTTTTTGTCATCGAAATAATCTAGGAAGCTTATACTCATAAAATTTAACATAGAAGAACAATAAAGAGTGTACATCGAGCAATTTTGATGGTCCGAAGTTGCTCAACTCTCTCTATGGAGGGGCTTTTAACGGTTTTTTCCATTTGTCAAAGAAAGATGGTGTTTTAATATCGAAATAATCTAGGAAGCTTATACTCGTAAAATTTGACATAGAAGAACAATAAAAAGTGTATCCCGAGAAACTTTGTTGGTCCGAATTTGCTCAACTCTCTCTATGGAGGAGCTTTTAACGGTTTTGTCCATTTGTGATAAATAGTTGGTGTTTTGGCAACAAAATAATCTTGGAAGCTTATACTCGTAAAATTTGACATGGAAGAACAATAAAATGTGTACACCGAGCAACTTTGATGGTCCGAAGTATCTCAACTCTTTCTATGGAGGAGCTTTAAACGGTTTTGTCCATCTGTCGTAAAAATTTCATTTTTTGGTATCGAAATAATCTAGGAGGCTTATACTCATAAAATTTAACATAGAAGAACAATAAAAAGTTTACATCGAGCAACTTTGATGGTTCGAAGTTGCTCAACTCTCTCTATGTAGGAGATTTTAACGATTTTGTCCATTTCTCATAGAAAGTTGGTGATTTGGAATCGAAATAATCTTGGAAGCTTATACTCGTAAAATTTGACATAGAAGAACAATAAAAAGTGTACACCGAGCAATTTTGATGGTCCGAAGTTGCTCAACTCTCTCTATGGAGGAGCTTTTAATGGTTTTGTCCATTTGTCATAGAAAGATGGTGTTTTCGCATCGAAATAATCTAGGAAGCCTATACTCGTAAAATTTGACATAGAAGAACAATAAAAAGTGTATCCCGAGAAACTTTGTTGGTCTGAAGTTGCTCAACTCTCTCTAGGGAGGAGTTTTCAACGGTTTTGTCTATTTGTGATAAAAAGTTTGTGTTTTGGCATGGAAATAATTTTGGAAGCTTATACTCGTAAAATTTGACATGGAAGAACAATAAAAAATGTACACCGAGCAACTTTTGTGATCCGAAGTTGCTCAACTCTCTCTATAGAGATGCTTTTAACGGTTTTGTCTATTTGTCATAGAAAGATGGTGTTTTAGCATCGAAATAATCTAGGAAGCTTATACTTGTAAAATTTTACAAAGAAGAAAAATAAATAGTGTATCTCGAGCAACTTTGTTGGTCCGAAGTTGCTCCACTCAATCTATGTAGGAGCTTTTAACGGTTTTGTCCATTTGTGATAAAAAGTTGGTGTTTTGGCATCGAAATAATCTTTGAAGCTTAGACTCGTAAAATTTGACATAGAAGAACAATAAAAAGTGTACATCGAGCAACTTTGATGGTTAGAAGTTGCTCAACTCTCTCTATGTAGGAGATTTTAACGATTTTGTCCATTTCTCATAGAAAGTTGGTGATTTAGAATCGAAATAATCTTGGAAGCTTATACTCATAAAATTTGACATAGAATAACAATAAAAAGTGTACACCGAGCAACTTTGATGGTCCGAAGTTGCTCAACTATCTCTATGGAGGAGCTTTTAACGTTTTTGTCCATTTGTCAAAGAAAGATGGTGTTTTAACATCGAAATAATCTAGGAAGTTTATACTCGTAAAATTTGACATAGAAGAACAATAACAAGTGTATCCCGAGAAACTTTGTTGGTCCGAATTTGCTCAACTCTCTCTTTGGAGGAGCTTTTAACGGTTTTGTCCATTTGTGATAAATAGTTGGTGTTTTGGCAACAAAATAATCTTGGAAGCTTATACTCGTAAAATTTGACATGGAAGAACAATAAAATGTGTACACCGAGCAACTTTGATGGTTCGAAGTATCTCAATTCTCTCTATGGAGGAGCTTTAAACGGTTTTGTCCATCTGTCGTAAAAAGTTCATTTTTTGGCATCGAAATAATCTTGGAAGCTTATACTCATAAAATTTGACATAGAATAACAATAAAAAGTGTACACCGAGCAACTTTGATGGTCCGAAGTTGCTCAACTCTCTCTATGGAGGGGCTTTTAACGGTTTTTTCCATTTGTCAAAGAAAGATGGTGTTTTAATATCGAAATAATCTAGGAAGCTTATACTCGTAAAATTTGACATAGAAGAACAATAAAAAGTGTATCCCGAGAAACATTGTTGGTCCGAATTTGCTCAACTCTCTCTATGGAGGAGCTTTTAACGGTTTTGTCCATTTGTGATAAATAGTTGGTGTTTTGGCAACAAAATAATCTTGGAAGCTTATACTCGTAAAATTTGACATGGAAGAACAATAAAATGTGTACACCGAGCAACTTTGATGGTCCGAAGTATCTCAACTCTCTCTATGGAGGAGCTTTAAACGGTTTTGTCCATCTGTCGTAAAAAGTTCATTTTTTGGCATCGAAATAATCTAGGAGGCTTATACTCATAAAATTTAACATAGAAGAACAATAAAAAGTTTACATCGAGCAACTTTGATGGTTCGAAGTTGCTCAACTCTCTCTATGTAGGAGCTTTTAACGATTTTGTCCATTTCTCATAGAAAGTTGGTGATTTGGAATCGAAATAATCTTGGAAGCTTATACTCATAAAATTTGACATAGAATAACAATAAAAAGTGTACACCGAGCAACTTTGATGGTCCGAAGTTGCTCAACTCTCTCTATGGAGGGGCTTTTAACGGTTTTGTCCATTTGTCAAAGAAAGATGGTGTTTTAACATCGAAATAATCTAGGAAGCTTATACTCGTAAAATTTGACATCGAAGAACAATAAAAAGTGTACATCGAGCAACTTTGATGGTCCGAAGTATCTCAACTCTCTCTATGGTGGAGCTTTTAACGGTTTTGTCCATCTGTCGTAAAAAGTTCATTTTTTGGCATCGAAATAATCTAGGAAGCTTATACTCATAAAATTTAAAATAGAAGAACAATAGGAAGTTTACATCGCGCAACTTTGATGGTTCAAAGTTGCTCAACTCTCTCTATGTAGGAGCTTTTAACGATTTTGTCCATTTCTCATAGAAAGTTGGTGATTTGGAATCGAAATAATCTTGGAAGCTTATACTCATAAAATTTGACATAGAATAACAATAAAAAGTGTACACCGAGCAACTTTGATGGTCCGAAGTTGCTCAACTCTCTCTATGGAGGGGCTTTTAACGGTTTTTTCCATTTGTCAAAGAAAGATGGTGTTTTAATATCGAAATAATCTAGGAAGCTTATACTCGTAAAATTTGACATAGAAGAACAATAAAAAGTGTATCCCGAGAAACATTGTTGGTCCGAATTTGCTCAACTCTCTCTATGGAGGAGCTTTTAACGGTTTTGTCCATTTGTGATAAATAGTTGGTGTTTTGGCAACAAAATAATCTTGGAAGCTTATACTCGTAAAATTTGACATGGAAGAACAATAAAATGTGTACACCGAGCAACTTTGATGGTCCGAAGTATCTCAACTCTCTCTATGGAGGAGCTTTAAACGGTTTTGTCCATCTGTCGTAAAAAGTTCATTTTTTGGCATCGAAATAATCTAGGAGGCTTATACTCATAAAATTTAACATAGAAGAACAATAAAAAGTTTACATCGGGCAACTTTGATGGTTCGAAGTTGCTCAACTCTCTCTATGTAGGAGATTTTAACGATTTTGTCCATTTCTCATAGAAAGTTGTTGATTTGGAATCGAAATAATCTTGGAAGCTTATACTCATAAAATTTGACATAGAATAACAATAAAAAGTGTACACCGAGCAACTTTGATGGTCCGAAGTTGCTCAACTCTCTCTATGGAGGGGCTTTTAACGGTTTTGTCCATTTGTCAAAGAAAGATGGTGTTTTAACATCGAAATAATCTAGGAAACTTATACTCGTAAAATTTGACATAGAAGAATAATAAAAAGTGTATCCCGAGAAACTTTGTTGGTCCGAATTTGCTCAACTCTCTCTATAGAGGAGCTTTTAACAGTTTTGTCCATTTGTGATAAAAAGTTGGTGTTTTGGCAACAAAATAATCTTGGAAGCTTATACTCGTAAAATTTGACATGGAAGAACAATAAAAAGTGTACACCGAGCTACTTTGATGGTCCGAAGTTGCTCAACTCTCTCTATGGAGGAGCTTTTAAAGGTTTTGTCCATTTGTTGTAAAAAGTTCATTTTTTGGAATCGAAATAATCTAGGAAGCTTATACTCATAAAATTTAACATAGAAGAACAATAAATGTGTACATCGAGCAACTTTGACGGTTCGAAGTTGCTCAACTCTCTCTATGGAGGAGCTTTTAACGGTTTTGTCCATTTCTCATAGAAAGTTGGTGATTTGGAATCGAAATAATCTTGGAAGCTTATACTTGTAAAATTTTACAAAGAAGAAAAATAAAAAGTGTATCCCGAGCAACTTTGTTGGTCCGAAGTTGCTCCACTCAATCTATGGAGGAGCTTTTAACGTTTTTGTCAATTTGTGATAAAAAGTTGGTGTTTTGGCATCGAAATAATCTTTGAAGCTTATATTCGTAAAATTTGACATAGAAGAACAATAAAAAGTGTACACCGAGCAACTTTGATGGTCCGAAGTTTCTCAACTCTCTCTATGGAGGAGCTTTTAACGGTTTTGTCCATTTGTCGTAAAAAGTTTGTTTTTTGGCATCGAAATAATCTAGGAAGCATATACTCATAAAATTTAACATAGAAGAATAATAAAAAGTTTACATCGAGCAACTTTGATGGTCCAAAGTTGCTCAACTCTCTCTATGGAGGGGCTTTTAATGGTTTTGTCCATTTGTCATAGAAAGATGGTGTTTTCGCATCGAAATAATCTAGCAAGCCTATACTCGTAAAATTTGACATAGAAGAACAATAAAAAGTGTATCCCGAGAAACTTTGTCGGTCCGAATTTGCTCAACTCTCTCTATGAAGGAGCTTTTAACGGTTTTGTCCATTTTGTGATAAAAAGTTGGAGTTTTGGCATCGAAATAATCTAGGAAGCTTATACTCATAAAATTTGACATAGAAGAACAATAAAAAGTGTATCCCGAGAAACTTTGTTGGTCTGAAGTTGCTCAACTCTCTCTAGGGAGGAGTTTTCAACGGTTTTGTCTATTTGTGATAAAAAGTTTGTGTTTTGGCATCGAAATAATTTTGGAAGCTTATACTCGTAAAATTTGACATGGAAGAACAATAAAAAATGTACACCGAGCAACTTTTGTGATCCGAAGTTGCTCAACTCTCTCTATGGAGATGCTTTTAACGGTTTTGTCTATTTGTCATAGAAAGATGGTGTTTTAGCATCGAAATAATCTAGGAAGCTTATACTTGTAAAATTTTACAAAGAAGAAAAATAAATAGTGTATCTCGAGCAACTTTGTTGGTCCGAAGTTGCTCCACTCAATCTATGTAGGAGCTTTTAACGGTTTTGTCCATTTGTGATAAAAAGTTGGTGTTTTGGCATCGAAATAAACTTTGAAGCTTAGACTCGTAAAATTTGACATAGAAGAACAATAAAAAGTGTACATCGAGCAACTTTGATGGTTAGAAGTTGCTCAACTCTCTCTATGTAGGAGATTTTAACGATTTTGTCCATTTCTCATAGAAAGTTGGTGATTTAGAATCGAAATAATCTTGGAAGCTTATACTCATAAAATTTGACATAGAATAACAATAAAAAGTGTACACCGAGCAACTTTGATGGTCCGAAGTTGCTCAACTATCTCTATGGAGGAGCTTTTAACGTTTTTGTCCATTTGTCAAAGAAAGATGGTGTTTTAACATCGAAATAATCTAGGAAGTTTATACTCGTAAAATTTGACATAGAAGAACAATAACAAGTGTATCCCGAGAAACTTTGTTGGTCCGAATTTGCTCAACTCTCTCTTTGGAGGAGCTTTTAACGGTTTTGTCCATTTGTGATAAATAGTTGGTGTTTTGGCAACAAAATAATCTTGGAAGCTTATACTCGTAAAATTTGACATGGAAGAACAATAAAATGTGTACACCGAGCAACTTTGATGGTCCGAAGTATCTCAATTCTCTCTATGGAGGAGCTTTAAACGGTTTTGTCCATCTGTCGTAAAAAGTTCATTTTTTGGCATCGAAATAATCTAGGAGGCTTATACTCATAAAATTTAACATAGAAGAACAATAAAAAGTTTACATCGGGCAACTTTGATGGTTCGAAGTTGCTCAACTCTCTCTATGTAGGAGATTTTAACGATTTTGTCCATTTCTCATAGAAAGTTGTTGATTTGGAATCGAAATAATCTTGGAAGCTTATACTCATAAAATTTGACATAGAATAACAATAAAAAGTGTACACCGAGCAACTTTGATGGTCCGAAGTTGCTCAACTCTCTCTATGGAGGGGCTTTTAATGGTTTTGTCCATTTGTCAAAGAAAGATGGTGTTTTAACATCGAAATAATCTAGGAAACTTATACTCGTAAAATTTGACATAGAAGAATAATAAAAAGTGTATCGCGAGAAACTTTGTTGGTCCGAATTTGCTCAACTCTCTCTATAGAGGAGCTTTTAACAGTTTTGTCCATTTGTGATAAAAAGTTGGTGTTTTGGCAACAAAATAATCTTGGAAGCTTATACTCGTAAAATTTGACATGGAAGAACAATAAAAAGTGTACACCGAGCTACTTTGATGGTCCGAAGTTGCTCAACTCTCTCTATGGAGGAGCTTTTAAAGGTTTTGTCCATTTGTTGTAAAAAGTTCATTTTTTGGAATCGAAATAATCTAGGAAGCTTATACTCATAAAATTTAACATAGAAGAACAATAAATGTGTACATCGAGCAACTTTGACGGTTCGAAGTTGCTCAACTCTCTCTATGGAGGAGCTTTTAACGGTTTTGTCCATTTCTCATAGAAAGTTGGTGATTTGGAATCGAAATAATCTTGGAAGCTTATACTTGTAAAATTTTACAAAGAAGAAAAATAAAAAGTGTATCCCGAGCAACTTTGTTGGTCCGAAGTTGCTCCACTCAATCTATGGAGGAGCTTTTAACGTTTTTGTCAATTTGTGATAAAAAGTTGGTGTTTTGGCATCGAAATAATCTTTGAAGCTTATATTCGTAAAATTTGACATAGAAGAACAATAAAAAGTGTACACCGAGCAACTTTGATGGTCCGAAGTTTCTCAACTCTCTCTATGGAGGAGCTTTTAACGGTTTTGTCCATTTGTCGTAAAAAGTTTGTTTTTTGGCATCGAAATAATCTAGGAAGCATATACTCATAAAATTTAACATAGAAGAATAATAAAAAGTTTACATCGAGCAACTTTGATGGTCCAAAGTTGCTCAACTCTCTCTATGGAGGGGCTTTTAACGGTTTTGTCCATTTGCCGTAAAAAGTTCATTTTTTGGCATCAAAATAATCTAGGAAGCTTATACTCATAAAATTTAACATAGAAGAACAATAAAAAGTTTACATCGAGCAACTTCGATGGTACGAAGTTGCTCAACTCTCTCTATGTAGGAGCTTTTAACGGTTTTGTCCATTTCTCATAGAAAGTTGGTGATTTGGAATCGAAATAATCTTCGAAGCTTATACTCATAAAATTTGACATAGAATAACAATAAAAAGTGTACACCGAACAACTTTGATGGTCCGAAGTTGCTCAACTCTCTCTATGGAGGGGCCTTTAACGGTTTTGTCCATTTGTCAAAGAAAGACGGTGTTTTAACATCGAAATAATCTAGGAAGTTTATACTCGTAAAATTTGACATAGAAGAACAATAAAAAGTGTATCCCGATAAACTTTGTTGGTCCGAATTTGCTCAACTCTCTCTATGGAGGAGCTTTTAACGGTTTTGTCCATTTGTGATAAAAAGTTGGTGTTTTGGCAACAAAATAATCTTGGAAGCTTATACTCGTAAAATTTGACATGGAAGAACAATAAAATGTGTACACCGAGCAACTTTGATGGTCCGAAGTATCTCAACTCTCTCTATGGAGGAGCTTTAAACGGTTTTGTCCATCTGTCGTAAAAAGTTCGTTTTTTGGCATCGAAATAATCTAGGAGGCTTATACTCATAAAATTTAACATAGAAGAACAATAAAAAGTTTACATCGAGCAAATTTGATCGTTCGAAGTTGCTCAACTCTCTCTATGTAGGAGATTTTAACGATTTTTTCCATTTCTCGTAGAAATTAGTGATTTGGAATCGAAATAATCTTGGAAGCTTATACTCATAAAATTTGACATAGAATAACAATAAAAAGTGTACACCGAGCAACTTTGATGGTCCTAAGTTGCTCAACTCTCTCTATGGAGGGCCTTTTAACGGTTTTGTCCATTTGTCGAAGAAAGATGGTGTTTTAACATCGAAATAATCTAGGAAGCTTATACTCGTAAAATTTGACATAGATGAACAATAAAAAGTGTATCCCGATAAACTTTGTTGGTCCGAATTTGCTCAACTCTCTCTATGGAGGAGCTTTTAACGGTTTTGTCCATTTGTGATAAAAAGTTGGTGTTTTGGCAACAAAATAATCTTGGAAGCTTATACTCGTAAAATTTGACATGGAAGAACAATAAAATGTGTACACCGAGCAACTTTGATGGTCCGAAGTATCTCAACTCTCTCTATGGAGGAGCTTTAAACGAATTTGTCCATCTGTCGTAAAAAGTTCATTTTTTGGCATCGAAATAATCTTGGAGGCTTATACTCATAAAATTTGACATAGAAGAACAATAAAAAGTGTACACCGAGCAACTTTGATGGTCCGAAGTTGCTCAACTCTCTCTATGGAGGAGCTTTTAACGGTTTTGTCCATTTCTCATAGAAAGTTGGTGATTTGGAATTGAAAAAATCTTGGAAGCTTATACTCATAAAATTTGACAAAGAAGAACAATAAAAAGTGTACACCTAGCAACTTTGATGGTCCGAAGTTGCTCAACTCTCTCTATGGAGGAGCTTTTAACGGTTTTGTCCATTTGTCATGGAAATATGGTGTTTTAGCATCAAAATAATCTAGGAAGCTTATACTCGTAAAATTTGACATAGAAGAACAATAAAAAGTGTATCCCGAGCAACTTTGTTAGTCCGAAGTTGCTCAACTCTCTCTATGGAGGGGCTTTTAACGGTTTTGTCCATTTGTCAAAGAAAGATGGTGTTTTAACATCGAAATAATCTAGGAAACTTATTCTCGTAAAATTTGACATAGAAGAATAATAAAAAGTGTATCCCAAGAAACTTTGTTGGTCCGAATTTGCTCAACTCTCTCTATAGAGGAGCTTTTAACAGTTTTGTCCATTTGTGATAAAAAGTTGGTGTTTTGGCAACAAAATAATCTTGGAAGCTTATACTCGTAAAATTTGACATGGAAGAACAATAAAAAGTGTACACCGAGCAACTTTGATGGTCCGAAGTATCTCAACTCTCTCTATGGAGGAGCTTTTAATGGTTTTGTCCATTTGTCGTAAAAAGTTTGTTTTTTGGCATCGAAATAATCTAGGAAGCTTATACTCATAAAATTTAACATAGAAGAACAATAAAAAGTGTACACCGAGCAACTTTGATGGTCCGAAGTTGCTCAACTCTCTCTATGGAGGAGCTTTTAACGGTTTTGTCCATGTCTCATAGAAAGTTGGTGATTTGGAATTGAAATAATCTTGGAAGCTTATACTCATAAAATTTGACAAAGAAGAACAATAAAAAGTGTACACCGAGCAACTTTGATGGTCCGAAGTTGCTCAACTCTCTCTATGGAGGAGCTTTTAACGGTTTTGTCCATTTGTCATGGAAATATGGTGTTTTAACATCAAAATAATCTAGGAAGCTTATACTCGTAAAATTTGACATAGAAGAACAATAAAAAATGTATCCCGAGCAACTTTGTTAGTCCGAAGTTGCTCAACTCTCTCTATGGAGGGGCTTTTAACGGTTTTGTCCATTTGTCAAAGAAAGATGGTGATTTGGAATCGAAATAATCTTGGATGCTTATACTCGTAAAATTTGACATAGAAGAACAATAAAAAGTGTATCCCGATAAACTTTGTTGGTCCGAATTTGCTCAACTCTCTCTATGGAGGAGCTTTTAACGGTTTTGTCCATTTGTGATAAAAAGTTGGTGTTTTGGCAACAAAATAATCTTGGAAGCTTATACTCGTAAAATTTGACATGGAAGAACAATAAAATGTGTACACCGAGCAATTTTGATGGTCCGAAGTATCTCAACTCTCTCTATGGAGGAGCTTTAAACGGTTTTGTCCATCTGTCGTAAAAAGTTCGTTTTTTGGCATCGAAATAATCTAGGAGGCTTATACTCATAAAATTTAACATAGAATAACAATAAAAAGTTTACATCGAGCAAATTTGATCGTTCGAAGTTGCTCAACTCTCTCTATGTAGGAGATTTTAACGATTTTGTCCATTTCTCATAGAAATTGGTGATTTGGAATCGAAATAATCTTGGAAGCTTATACTCATAAAATTTGACATAGAATAACAATAAAAAGTGTACACCGAGCAACTTTGATGGTCCTAAGTTGCTCAACTCTCTCTATGGAGGGGCTTTTAACGGTTTTGTCCATTTGTCGAAGAAAGATGGTGTTTTAACATCGAAATAATCTAGGAAGCTTATACTCGTAAAATTTGACATAGATGAACAATAAAAAGTGTATCCCGATAAACTTTGTTGGTCCGAATTTGCTCAACTCTCTCTATGGAGGAGCTTTTAACGGTTTTGTCCATTTGTGATAAAAAGTTGGTGTTTTGGGAACAAAATAATCTTGGAAGCTTATACTCGTAAAATTTGACATGGAAGAACAATAAAATGTGTACACCGAGCAACTTTGATGGTCCGAAGTATCTCAACTCTCTCTATGGAGGAGCTTTAAACGGTTTTGTCCATCTGTCGTAAAAAGTTCGTTTTTTGGCATCGAAATAATCTAGGAGGCTTATACTCATAAAATTTGACATAGAAGAACAATAAAAAGTGTACACCGAGCAACTTTGATGGTCCGAAGTTGCTCAACTCTCTCTATGGAGGAGCTTTTAACGGTTTTGTCCATTTCTCATAGAAAGTTGGTGATTTGGAATTGAAATAATCTTGGAAGCTTATACTCATAAAATTTGACATAGAAGAACAATAAAAAGTGTACACCGAGCAACTTTGATGGTCCGAAGTTGCTCAACTCTCTCTATGGAGGAGCTTTTAACGGTTTTGTCCATTTGTCATGGAAATATGGTGTTTTAGCATCAAAATAATCTAGGAAGCCTATACTCGTAAAATTTGACATAGAAGAACAATAAAAATTGTATCCCGAGCAACTTTGTTAGTCCGAAGTTGCTCAACTCTCTCTATGGAGGGGCTTTTAACGGTTTTGTCCATTTGTCAAAGAAAGATGGTGTTTTAACATCGAAATAATCTAGGAAACTTATACTCGTAAAATTTGACATAGAAGAATAATAAAAAGTGTATCCCGAGAAACTTTGTTGGTCCGAATTTGCTCAACTCTCTCTATAGAGGAGCTTTTAACAGTTTTGTCCATTTGTGATAAAAAGTTGGTGTTTTGGCAACAAAATAATCTTGGAAGCTTATACTCGTAAAATTTGACATGGAAGAACAATAAAAAGTGTACACCGAGCAACTTTGATGGTCCGAAGTATCTCAACTCTCTCTATGGAGGAGCTTTTAATGGTTTTGTCCATTTGTCGTAAAAAGTTTGTTTTTTGGCATCGAAATAATCTAGGAAGCTTATACTCATAAAATTTAACATAAAAGAACAATAAAAAGTTTACATCGAGCAACTTTGATGGTTCCAAGTTGCTCAACTCTCTCTATGGAGGAGCTTTTAACGGTTTTGTCCATTTCTCATAGAAAGTTGTTGATTTGGAATAGAAATAATTTTGGAAGCTTATACTCATAAAATTTGACATAGAATAACAATAAAAAGTGTACACCGAGCAACTTTGATGGTCCGAAGTTGCTCAACTCTCTCTATGGAGGGGCTTTTAACGGTTTTGTCCATTTGTCATAGAAAAATGGTGTTTTATCATCGAAATAATCTAGGAAGCTTATACTCGTAAAATTTGAAATAGAAGAACAATAAAAAGTGTACACCGAGCAACTTTGATTGTCCGAAGTATCTCAACTCTCTCTATGGAGGAGCTTATAATGGTTTTGTCCATTTCTCATAGAAAGTTGGAAATTTGGAATCGAAATATTCTTGGAAGCTTATACTCGTAAAATTTGACATAGAAGAACAATAAAAAGTGTACACCGAGCAACTTTGATGGTCCGAAGTTGCTCAACTCTCTCTATGGAGAAGATTTTAACAGTTTTGTCCATTTGTCGTAGAAAGTTCGTTTTTTGTCATCGAAATAATCTAGGAAGCTTATACTCATAAAATTTAACATAGAAGAACAATAAAAAGTGTACACCGAGCAACTTTGATGGTCCGAAGTTGCTCAACTCTCTCTATGGAGGAGCTTTTAACGGTTTTGTCCATTTGTCATGGAAATATGGTGTTTTAGCATCAAAATAATCTAGGAAGCTTATATTCGTAAAATTTGACATAGAAGAACAATAAAAAGTGTATCCCGAGCAACTTTGTTAGTCCGAAGTTGCTCAACTCTCTCTATGGAGGGGCTTTTAACGGTTTTGTCCATTTGTCAAAGAAAGATGGAGATTTGGAATCGAAATAATCTTGGATGCTTATACTCGTAAAATTTGACATAGAAGAACAATAAAAAGTGTATCCCGATAAACTTTGTTGGTCCGAATTTGCTCAACTCTCTCTATGGAGGAGCTTTTAACGGTTTTGTCCATTTGTGATAAAAACTTGGTGTTTTGGCAACAAAATAATCTTGGAAGCTTATACTCGTAAAATTTGATATGGAAGAACAATAAAATGTGTACACCGAGCAACTTTGATGTCCGAAGTATCTCAACTCTCTCTATGGAGGAGCTTTAAACGGTTTTGTCCATCTGTCGTAAAAAGTTCGTTTTTTGGCATCGAAATAATCTAGGAGGCTTATACTCATAAAATTTAACATAGAAGAACAATAAAAAGTTTACATCGAGCAAATTTGATCGTTCGAAGTTGCTCAACTCTCTCTATGTAGGAGATTTTAACGATTTTGTCCATTTCTCATAGAAATTGGTGATTTGGAATCGAAATAATCTTGGAAGCTTATACTCATAAAATTTGACATAGAATAACAATAAAAAGTGTACACCGAGCAACTTTGATGGTCCTAAGTTGCTCAACTCTCTCTATGGAGGGGCTTTTAACGGTTTTGTCCATTTGTCGAAGAAAGATGGTGTTTTAACATCGAAATAATCTAGGAAGCTTATACTCGTAAAATTTGACATAGATGAACAATAAAAAGTGTATCCCGATAAACTTTTTTGGTCCGAATTTGCTCAACTCTCTCTATGGAGGAGCTTTTAACGGTTTTGTCTATTTGTGATAAAAAGTTGGTGTTTTGGCAACAAAATAATCTTGGAAGCTTATACTCGTAAAATTTGACATGGAAGAACAATAAAATGTGTACACCGAGCAACTTTGATGGTCCGAAGTATCTCAACTCTCTCTATGGAGGAGCTTTAAACGGTTTTGTCCATCTGTCGTAAAAAGTTCGTTTTTTGGCATCGAAATAATCTAGGAGGCTTATACTCATAAAATTTGACATAGAAGAACAATAAAAAGTGTACACCGAGCAACTTTGATGGTCCGAAGTTGCTCAACTCTCTCTATGGAGGAGCTTTTAACGGTTTTGTCCATTTCTCATAGAAAGTTGGTGATTTGGAATTGAAATAATCTTGGAAGCTTATACTCATAAAATTTGACATAGAAGAACAATAAAAAGTGTACACCGAGCAACTTTGATGGTCCGAAGTTGCTCAACTCTCTCTATGGAGGAGCTTTTAACGGTTTTGTCCATTTGTCATGGAAATATGGTGTTTTAGCATCAAAATAATCTAGGAAGCTTATACTCGTAAAATTTGACATAGAAGAACAATAAAAAGTGTATCCCGAGCAACTTTGTTAGTCCGAAGTTGCTCAACTCTCTCTATCGAGGGGCTTTAACGGTTTTGTCCATTTGTCAAAGAAAGATGGTGTTTTAACATCGAAATAATCTAGGAAACTTATACTCGTAAAATTTGACATAGAAGAATAATAAAAAGTGTATCCCGAGAAACTTTGTTGGTCCGAATTTGCTCAACTCTCTCTATAGAGGAGCTTTTAACAGTTTTGTCCATTTGTGATAAAAAGTTGGTGTTTTGGCAACAAAATAATCTTGGAAGCTTATACTCGTAAAATTTGACATGGAAGAACAATAAAAAGTGTACACCGAGCAACTTTGATGGTCCGAAGTATCTCAACTCTCTCTATGGAGGAGCTTTTAATGGTTTTGTCCATTTGTCGTAAAAAGTTTGTTTTTTGGCATCGAAATAATCTAGGAAGCTTATACTCATAAAATTTAACATAAAAGAACAATAAAAAGTTTACATCGAGCAACTTTGATGGTTCCAAGTTGCTCAACTCTCTCTATGGAGGAGCTTTTAACGGTTTTGTCCATTTCTCATAGAAAGTTGTTGATTTGGAATAGAAATAATCTTGGAAGCTTATACTCATAAAATTTGACATAGAATAACAATAAAAAGTGTACACCGAGCAACTTTGATGGTCCGAAGTTGCTCAACTCTCTCTATGGAGGGGCTTTTAACGGTTTTGTCCATTTGTCATAGAAAAATGGTGTTTTATCATCGAAATAATCTAGGAAGCTTATACTCGTAAAATTTGAAATAGAAGAACAATAAAAAGTGTACACCGAGCAACTTTGATGGTCCGAAGTTGCTCAACTCTCTCTATGGAGAAGATTTTAACAGTTTTGTCCATTTGTCGTACAAAGTTCGTTTTTTGTCATCGAAATAATCTAGGAAGCTTATACTCATAAAATTTAACATAGAAGAACAATAAAAAGTGTACATCGAGCAAATTTGATGGTCCGAAGTTGCTCCACACTCTCTATTGAGGAGCTTTTAACGGTCTTGTCCATTTCTCATAGAAAGTTGGTGATTTAGAATCGAAATAGTCCTGGAAGATTATACTCGTAAAACTTGACATAGAAGAACAATAAAAAGTGTACACCAAGCAACTTTGATGGTCCGAAGTTGCTCAACTCTCTCTATGGAGGAGCTTTTAACGGTTTTGTCCATTTGTCATGGAAATATGGGGTTTTAGCATCGAAATAATCTAGGAAGCTTATACTCGTAAAATTTGACATAGAAGAACTATAAAAAGTGTATCCCGAGCAACTTTGTTGGTCCGAAGTTGCTCAACTCTCTCTATGGAGGGGCTTCTAACGGTTTTGTCCATTTGTGATAGAAAGTTGGTGTTTTGGCATCGAAACAATCTTCGAAGCTTATACTCATAAAATTTAACATAGAAGAACAATAAAAAGTTTACATCGAGCAACTTTGATGGTTCGAAGTTGCTCAACTCTCTCTATGAAGGAGCTTTTAACGGTTTTGTCCGTTTCTCATAGAAAGTTGGTGATTTGGAATCGAAATAATCTTGGAAGCTTATACTCATAAAATTTTACATAGAATAACAATAAAAAGTATACACCGAGCAACTTTGATGGTCCGAAGTTGCTCAACTCTCTCTATGGAGGGGCTTTTAACGGTTTTGTCCATTTGTCAAACAAAGATGGTGTTTTGGCATCGAAACAATCTAGGAAGCTTATACTCGTAAAATTTGACATAGAAGAACAATAAAAAGTGTATCCCGAGAAACTTTGTTGGTCCGAATTTGCTCAACTCTCTCTATGGAGGGGCTTTTAACGGTTTTGTCCATTTGTGATAAAAAGTTGGTGTTTTGGCAACAAAATAATATTGGAAGCGTATACTCGTAAAATTTGACAAGGAAGAACAATAAAAAGTGTACACCTAGCAACTTTGACGTTCCGAAGTATCTCAACTCTCTCTATGGAGGAGCTTTTAACTGTTTTGTGCATTTGTCGTAAAAAGTTTGTTTTTTGGCATCGAAATAATCTAGGAAGCTTATACTCATAAAATTTAACATAGAAGAACAATAAAAAGTTTACATCGAGCAACTTTGATTTTTCAAAGTTGCTCCACTCTCTCTATGGAGGAGCTTGTAACGGTTTTGTCCATTTCTCATAGAAAGTTGGTAATTTGGAATCGAAATAATCTTGCAAGCTTATACTCATAAAATTTTAAATAGAATAACAATAAAAAGTGTACACCGAGCAACTTTGATGGTCCGAAATTGCTCAACTCTCTCTATGGAGGGGCATTTAACGGTTTTGTCCATTTGTCATAAAAAGTTCATTTTTTGGCATCGAAATAATATAGGAAGCTTATACTCATAAAATTTAACATAGAAGTAAAATAAAAAGCGTACATCGAACAACTTTGATGGTTCGAAGTTGCTCCACACTCTCTATGTAGGAGCATTTAACGGTTTTGTCCATTTCTCATAGAAAGTTGGTGATTTGGAATCGAAATAATCTTGAAAGCTTATACTCATAAAATTTGACATAGAATAACAATAAAAAGTGTACACCGAGCAACTTTGATGGTCCGAAGTTGCTCAACTCTCTCTATGGAGGGGCATTTTACCGTTTTGTCCATTTGTCAAAGAAAGATGGTGTTTTAACATCGAAATAATCTATGAAGCTTATACTCGTAAAATTTGACATAGAAGAACAATAAAAAGTGTATCCCGAGCAACTTTGATGGTCCGAAGTTGCTCAACTCTCTCTATGGAAGGGCTTTTAACGGTTTTGTCCATTTGTCACAGAAAGATGGTGTTTTAGCATCGAAATAATCTAGGAAGCTTATACTGGTAAAATTTTACAAAGAAGATAAATAAAAAGTGTATCCCGAGCAACTTTGTTGGTCCGAAGTTGCTCAACTCTCTCTATGGAGGAGCTTTTAACGGTTTTGTCCATTTGCGATAAAAAGTTGGTGTTTTGGCATCGAAATAATTGTGGAAGCTCATACTCGTAAAATTTGACATGGAAGAACAATAAAAAGTGTACAACGAGCACCTTTGATGGTCCGAAGTAGCTCAACTCTCTCTATGGAGGAGCTTTTAATGGTTTTGTCCATTTGTTGTAAAAAGTTCATTTTTTGGCATCGAAATAATCTAGGAACCTTATACTCGTAAAATTTGACATAGAAGAACAATAAAAAGTGTATCCCGAGATACTTTGTTGGTCTGAAGTTGGTCAACTCTCTCTATGGAGGAGCTTTTAACGGTTTTGTCCATTTCTCATAAAAAGTTGATGTTTTGGCATCGAAATAATCTTGGAAGCTTATACTCGTAAAATTTGACATGGAAGAACAATAAAAAGTGTACACCGAGCACCTTTGATGGTCCGAAGTTGCTCAACTCTCTCTATGCAGGAGCTTTTAATGGTTTTATCCATTTGTTGTAAAAAGTTCATTTTTTGGCATCGAAATAATCTGGGAAGCTTATACTCGTAAAATTTGACATCGAAGAACAATAAAAAGTGTACACCGAGCAACTTTGATGGTCCGAAGAATCTCAACTCTCTCTATGGAGGAGCTTTTAACGGTTTTTTCCATTTGTCGTAAAAAGTTTGTTTTTTTGCATCGAAATAATCTAGGAAGCTAATACTCATAAAATTTAACATAGAAGAACAATAAAAAGTTTACTTCGAGCAACTTTGATGGTTCGAAGTTGCTCAACTCTCTCTATGTAGGAGCTTTTAACGGTTTTGTTCATTTCTCATAGAAAGTTGGTGATTTCGAATCGAAATAATCTTGGAAGCTTATACTCATAAAATTTGACATAGAATAACAATAAAAAGTGTACACCGAGCAACTTTGATGGTTTGAAGTTGTTCAACTCTCTCTATGGAGGGGCTTGTTACGGTTTTGTCCATTTGTCAAAGAAAGATGGTGTTTTAACATCGAAATAATCTAGGAAGCTTATACTCGTAAAATTTGACATAGAAGAACAATAAAATGTGTATCCCAAGAAACTTTGTCGGTCCGAATTTGGTCAACTCTCTCTATGGAGGAGCTTTTAACGGTTTTGTCCATTTGCGATAAAAAGTTGATGTTTTGGCATCGAAACAATTGTGGAAGCTTATACTCGTAAAATTTGACATGGAAGAACAATAAAAAGTGTACACCGAGCACCTTTGACGGTCCAAAGTAGCTCAACTCTCTCTATGGAGGAGCTTTTAATGGTTTTGTCCATTTGTTGTAAAAAGTTCATTTTTTGGCATCGAAATAATCTAGGAACCATATACTCGTAAAATTTGATATAGAAGAACAATAAAAAGTGTATCCCGAGATACTTTGTTGGTCCGAAGTTGGTCAACTCTCTCTATGGAGGAGCTTTTAACGGTTTTGTCCATTTCTCATAAAAAGTTGGTGTTTTGGCATCGAAATAATCTTGGAAGCTTATACTCGTAAAGTTTGACATGGAAGAACAATAAAAAGTGTACACCGAGCACCTTTGATGGTCCGAAGTTGCTCAACTCTCTCTATGCAGGAGCTTTTAATGGTTTTGTCCATTTGTTGTAAAAAGTTCATTTTTTGGCATCGAAATAATCTAGGAAGCTTATACTCATAAAATTTAACATAGAAGAACAATAAAAAAATGTACATTGATGGTTCGAATTTGCTCAACTCTCTCTATGGAGAAGCTTTTAACGGTTTTGTCCATTTCTCATAGAAAGTTGGTGATTTGGAATCGAAAGAATCTTGGAAGCTTAGACTCATAAAATTTGACATAGAATAACAATAAAAAGTGTACACCGAGCAACTTTGATGGTCCGAAGTTGCTCAACTCTCTCTATGGAGGGGCTTTTAACGGTTTTGTTCATTTGTCAAAGAAAGATGGTGTTTTAGCATCGAAATAATATAGGAAGCTTATACGGGTAAAATTTTACAAAGAAGAAAAATAAAAAGTGTATCCCGAGCAACTTTGTTGGTCCGAAGTTGCTCAACTCTCTCTATGGGGGAGCTTTTAACGGTTTTGTCCATTTGTGATAAAAAGTTGGTGTTTTGGTATCGAAATAATCTTGGAAGCTTATACTCGTAAAATTTAACATAGAAGAACAATAAAAAGTGTACACCGAGCAACTTTGATTGTCCGAAGTTGCTCAACTCTCTCTATGGAGGAGCTTTTAATGGTTTTGTCCATTTGTCATAGAAAGATGATGTTTTAGCATCAAAATAATCTAGGAAGCTTATACTTGTAAAATTTAACATAGAAGAACAATAAAAAGTGTACACCGAGCAACTTTGATGGTCCGAAGTATCTCAAATCTCTCTATGGAGGAGCTTTTAACGTTTTTGTCCATTTGTCGTAAAAAGTTCTTTTTTTGGCATCGAAATAATCCAGGAAGCTTATACTCATAAAATTTAACATAGAAGAACAATAGAAAGTTTACATCGAAAAACTTTGATGGTTTGAATTTGCTCAACTCTCTCTATGGAGAAGCTTTTAACGGTTTTGTCCATTTCTCATAGAAAGTTGGTGATTTGGAATCGAAATAATCTTGGAAGATTATACTCATAAAATTTCACATAGAATAACAATAAAAAGTGTACACCGAGCAACTTTGATGGTCTGAAGTTGCTCAACTCTCTCTATGGAGGGGCTTTTAACGGTTTTGTCCATTTGTCAAAGAAAGATGGTGTTTTAACATCGAAATAATCTAGGAAGCTTATACTCGTAAAATTTGACATAGAAGAACCATAAAAAGTGTATCCCGAGAAACTTTGTTGGTCCGAAGTTGGTCAACTCTCTCTATGGAGGAGCGTTTAACGGTTTTGTACATTTGTGATAAAAAGTTGGTGTTTTCGCATCGAAATAATCTATGAAGCTTATACTCATAAAATGTGACATGGAAGAACAATAAAAAGTGTACACCGAGCACCTTTGATGGTCCGAAGTTTCTCAACTCTCTCTATAGAGGAGCTTTTAATGGTTTTTTCCATTTGTCGTAAAAAGTTCATTTTTTGGCATCGAAATAATCTAGGAAGCTTATACTCATAAAATTGAACATAGAAGAACAATAAAAAATGTACATCGAGCAACTTTGATGGTTCGAAGTTGCTTAACTCTCTCTATGGAGGAGCTTTTAACGGTTTTGTCCATTTCTCATAGAAAGTTGGTGATTTGGAATCGAAATAATCTTGGAAGCTTAGACTCATAAAATTTTGACATAGAATAACAATAAAAAGTGTACACCGAGCAACTTTGATGGTCCGAAGTAGCTCAACTCTCTCTATGGAGGGGCTTTTAACGGTTTTGTTCATTTGTCATAGAAAGATGGTGTTTTAGCATCAAAATAATCTAGGAAGCTTATACTGGTAAAATTTTACACAGAAGAAAAATAAAAAGTGTATCCCGAGCAACTTTGTTGGTCCGAAGTTGCTCAACTCTCTCTAAGGGGGAGTTTTTAACGGTTTTGTCCATTTGTGATAAAAAGTTGGTGTTTTGGTATCGAAATAATCTTGGAAGCTTATACTCGTAAAATTTAACATAGAAGAATAATAAAAAGTGTACACCGAGCAACTTTGATGGTCCGAAGTATCTCAACTCTCTCTATGGAGGAGCTTTTAACGGTTTTGTCCATTTGTCGTAAAAAGTTCGTTTTTTGGCATCGAAATAATCTAGGAAGCATATACTCATAAAATTTAACATAGAAGAACAATAAAAAGTTTACATCAAAAAACTTTGATGGTTCGAAGTTGCTCAACTCTCTCTATGGAGAAGCTTTTAATGGTTTTGTCCATTTCTCATAGAAAGTTGGTGATTTGGAATCGAAATAATCTTGGAAGCTTATACTCATAAAATTTGACATAGAATAACAATAAAAAGTGTACACCGAGCAACTTTGATGGTCCGAAGTTGCTCAACTCTCTCTATGAAGGGGCTTTTAACGGTTTTGTCAATTTGTCAAAGAACGATGGTGTTTTAACATCGAAATAATCTAGGAAACTTATAACCGTAAAATTTGACATCGAAGAACAATAAAAAGTGTACACCGAGCAACTTTGATGGTTCGAAGTTGCTCAACTCTCTCTATGGAGGAGCTTTTAACGGTTTTGACCATTTGTTGTAAAAAGTTCATTTTTTGGCATCGAAATAATCTAGGAAGCTTATACTCATAAAATTTAACATACAAGAACAATAAAAAGTGTACACCGAGCAACTTTGATGGTCCGAAATTGCTCAACTCTCTCTATGGAGGAGCTTTTGACGGTTTTGTCTATTTCTCATGGAAAGTTGTTGATTTGGAATCGAAATAATCTTGGAAGCTTATACTCATAAAATTTGACATAGAATAACAATAAAAAGTGTACACCGAGCAACTTTGGTTGTCCGAAGCTGCTCAACTCTCTCTATGGAGGAGCTTTTAACGGTTTTGTCCATTTGTGATAAAAAGTTGGTGTTTTGGCATCGAAATAATCTTGGAAGCTTATACTCGTAAAATTTGACATGGAAGAACAATAAAAAGTATACACCGAGCAACTTTGATGGTCCGAAGTTGCTCAACTCTCTCTATGGAGGAGCTTTTAATGGTTTTGTCCATTTGTTGTAAAAAGTTCACTTTTTGTCATCGAAATAATCTAGGAAGCTTATACTCATAAAATTTAACATAGATGAACAATAAAAAGTGTACATCCAGCAACTTTGATGGTTCGAAGTTGGTCAACTTTCTCTATGGAGGAGCTTTTAACGGTTTTGTCCATTTCTCATAGAAAGTTGGTGATTTGGAATCGAAATAATCTTGGAAGCTTATACTCATAAAATTTGACATAGAATAACAATAAAAAGTGTACACCGAGTAACTTTGATGGTCCGAAGTATCTCAACTCTCTCTATGGAGGAGCTTTTAACGGTTTTTGTCCATTTGTCGTAAAAAGTTCGTTTTTTGGCATCGAAATAATCTAGGAAGCTTATACTCATAAAATTTAACATAGAAGAACAATAAAAAGTTTACATCGAAAAACTTTGATGGTTCGAAGTTGCTCAACTCTCTCTATGGAGAAGCTTTTAATGGTTTTGTCCATTTCTCATAGAAAGTTGGTGATTTGGAATCGAAATAATCTTGGAAGCTTATACTCGTAAAATTTGATATAGAAGAACAATAAAAAAGTGTACACCAAGAAACTTTGATGTTCCGAAGTTGCTCAACTCTCTCTATGGAGGGGGTTTTAACGATTTTGTCCATTTGTCAAAGAAAGATGTTGTTTTAACATCGAAATAATCTAGGAAGCTTATACTCGTAAAATTTGATATATAAGAACAATAAAAAGTGTATCCCGAGAAACTTTGTTGGTCCGAAGTTGCTCAACTCTCTCTATGGAAGGGCTTTTAACGGTTTTTTCTATTTGTGATAAAAAGTTGGTATTTTGACATCGAAAAAATATTGGAAGCTAATACTCATAAAATTTCACATGGAAGAACAATAAAAAGTGTACACCGAGCAACTTTGACGGTCCGAAGTTGCTCAACTCTCTCAATGGAGGAGCTTTTAACGGTTTTGTCTATTTGTTGTAAAAAGTTTGTTTTTTGGCATCGAAATAATATAGGAAGCTTATACTCATAAAATTTAACATAGAAGAACAATAAAAAGTGTACATCGAGCAACTTTGATGCTTCGAAGTTGGTCAACTCTCTCTATGGAGGAGCTTTTAACGGTTTTGTCCATTTCTCATAGAAAGTTGGTGATTTGGAATCGAAATAATCTTGGAAGCTTATACTCATAAAATTTGACATAGAATAACAATAAAAAGTGTACACCGAGCAACTTTGATGGTCCGAAATTGCTTAACACTCTCTATCGAGGAGCTTTTAACAGTTTTGTCCATTTCTCATAGGTAGTTAGTGATTTGGAATCGAAATAATCATGGAAGATTATACTCGTAAAATTTGACATAGAGGAACAATAAAAAGTGTACACCGAGCAACTTTGATGGTCCGAAGTTGCTCAACTCTCTCTATGGAGGATCTTTTAACGGTTTTGTCCATTTGTCATAGAGAGATGGTGTATTAGCATCGAAATAATCTAGGATGCTTATACTCATAAAATTCGACATAGAAGAACAATAAAAAGTGTACACCGAGCAACTTTGATGGTCCGAAGTTGCTCAACTCTCTCTATGGAGGGGGTTTTAACGGTTTTATCCATTTGTCAAAGAAAGATGTTGTTTTAACATCGAAATAATCTAGGAAGCTTATACTTGTAAAATTTGACATAGAAGAACAATAAAAAGTGTATCCCGAGAAACTTTGTTGGTCCGAAGTTGCTCAACTCTCTCTATGGAGGAGCTTTTAACGGTTTTGTCCATTTGAGATAAAAAGTTGGTGTTTTGGCATCGAAATAATCTTGGAAGCTTATACTCGTAAAATTTAACATAGAAGAACAATAAAAAGTGTACACCGAGCAACTTTGATGGTCCGAAGTTGCTCAACTCTCTCTATGGAGGAGCTTTTAACGGTTTTATCCATTTCTCATAGAAAGTTGGTGATTTGCAATCGAAATAATCTTGGAAGCTTATACTCGTAAAATTTTACAAAGAAGAAAAATTAAAAGTGTATCTCGAGCAACTTTGTTAGTCCGAAGTTGCTCAACTCTCTCTATGGAGGAGCTTTTAACGGTTTTGTCCATTTGTAATAAAAAGTTGGTGTTTTTGCATCGAAATAATCTTGGAAGCCTATACTTGTAAAATTTGACATAGAAGAACAATAAAAAGTGTACACCGAGCAACTTTGATGGTACGAAGTATCTCAACTCTCTCTATGGAGAAGCTTTTAACGGTTTTGTCCATTTGTCATAAAAAGTTCGTTTTTTGGCATCGAAATAATCTAGGAAGCTTATACTCATAAAATTTATCATAGAAGAACAATAAAAAGTTTACATCGAGTAACTTTGATGGTTCGAATTTGCTCAACTCTCTTTATGGAGGAGCTTTTAACGGTTTTGTCCATTTCTCATAGAAAGTTGGTGATTTAGAATCGAAATAATCTTGGAAGCTTATACTCATAAAATTTGACATAGAATAACAATAAAAAGTGTACATCGAGCAACTTTGATGGTCCGAATTTGCTCAACTCTCTCTATGGAGGGGCTTTTAACGGTTTTGTCCAATTGTCATAGAAAGATGGTGTTTTAGCATCGAAATAATCTGGGAAGCTTATACTCGTAAAATTTAACATAGAAGAACAATAAAAAGTGTACATCGAACAACTTTGATGGTTCGAACTTGCTCCACACTCTCTGTGGACGAGCATGTAACGGTTTTGTCCATTTCTCATAGAAAGTTGGTGATTTGGAAATGAAATAATCTTGGTAGCTTATACTAGTAAAATTTGACATAGAAGAACAATAAAAAGTGTACACCGAGCAACTTTGATGGTCCGAAGTTGCTCAACTCTCTCTATGGAGGAGATTTTAACGGTTTTGTCCATTTGTCATAAAAATTTCATTTTTTGTCATCGAAATAATCTAGGAAGCTTATACTTATAAAATTTAACATAGAAGAACAATAAAAAGTGTACACTGAGCAACTTTGATGGTCCAAAGTTGCTCAACTCTCTCTATGGAGGAGCTTTTAACGGTTTTGTCCATTTCTCATAGACAGTTGGTGATTTGGAATCGAAATAATCTTGGAAGATTATACTCGTAAAATTTGACATAGAAGAACAATAAAAGGTGTACACCGAGCAACTTTGATGGTCCGAAGTTGCTCAACTCTCTCTATGGAGGAGCTTTTAACGGTTTTGTTCATTTGTCAAAGAAAGATGTTGTTTTAACATCGAAATAATCTATGAAGCTTATACTCGTAAAATTTGACATAGAAGAACAATAAAAAGTGTATCCCGACAAACTTTGTTGGTCCGAAGTTGCTCAACTCTCTCTATGGAGGAGCTTTTAACGGTTTTTTCCATTTGTGATAAAAGGTTGGTGTTTTGACATCGAAATAATCTTGGAAGCTAATACTCGTAAAATTTTACATGGAAGAACAATAAAAAGTGTACACCGAGCAACTTTGATGGTCCGAAGTTGCACAACTCTCTCTATGGAGGAGCTTTTAACGGTTTTGTCCATTTGTTGTAAAAAGTTCGTTTTTTGGCATCGAAATAATCTAGGAAGCTTATACTCATAAAATTTAACATAGAAGAACAATAAAAAGTTTACATCGAGTAACTTTGATGGTTCGAATTTGCTCAACTCTCTTTATGGAGGAGCTTTTAACGGTTTTGTCCATTTCTCATAGAAAGTTGGTGATTTGGAATCGAAATAATCTTGGAAGCTTATACTCATAAAATTCGACATAGTATAACAATAAAAAGTGTACATCGAGCAACTTTGATGGTTTTAAGTTGTTCAACTCTCTCTATGGAGGTGCTTTTAACGGTTTTATCCATTTCTCATAGAAAGTTGGCGATTTGCATTCGAAATAATCTTGGAAGCTTATAGTCGTAAAATTTTACAAAGAAGAAAAATTAAAAGTGTATCTCGAGCAACTTTGTTAGTCCGAAGTTGCTCAACTCTCTTTATGGAGGAGCTTTTAACGGTTTTGTCCATTTGTGATAAAAAGTTGGTGTTTTGGCATCGAAATAATCTTGGCAGCCTATACTTGTAAAATTTGACATAGAAGAACAATAAAAAGTGTACACCGAGCAACTTTGATGGTACGAAGTATCTCAACTCTCTCTACGGAGGAGCTGTTAACGGTTTTGTCCATTTGTCATAAAAAGTTCGTTTTTTGGCATCGAAATAATCTAGGAAGCTTATACTCATAAAATTTAACATAGAAGAACAATAAAAAGTTTACATCGAGTAACTTTGATGGTTCGAATTTGCTCAACTCTCTTTATGGAGGAGCTTTTAACGGTTTTGTCCATTTCTCATAGAAAGTTGGTGATTTGGAATCGAAATAATCTTGGAAGCTTATACTCATAAAATTTGACATAGAATAACAATAAAAAGTGTACATCGAGCAACTTTGATGGTCCGAAGTTGCTCAACTCTCTCTATGGAGGGGCTTTTAACGGTTTTGTCCAATTGTCATAGAAAGATGGTGTTTTAGCATCGAAATAATCTGGGAAGCTTATACTCGTAAAATTTAACATAGAAGAACAATAAAAAGTGTACATCGAACAACTTTGATGGTTCGAACTTGCTCCACACTCTCTATGGACGAGCATATAACGGTTTTGTCCATTTCTCATAGAAAGTCGGTGATTTGGAAACGAAATAATCTTCGTAGGTTATACTCGTAAAATTTGACATAGAAGAACAATAAAAAGTGTACACCGAGCAACTTTGATGGTCCGAAGTTGCTCAACTCTCTCTACGGAGGAGATTTTAACGGTTTTGTCCATTTGTCGTAAAAATTTCGTTTTTTGTCATCGAAATAATCTAGGAAGCTTATACTCATAAAATTTAACATAGAAGAACAATAAAAAGTGTAGATCGAGCAACTTTGATGGTCCGAAGTTGCTGCACACTCTCTACGGAGGAGCTTTTAACGGTTTTGTCCATTTCTCATAGACAGTTGGTGATTTGGAATCGAAATAATCTTGGAAGATTATACTCGTAAAATTTGACATAGAAGAACAATAAAAAGTGTACACCGAGCAACTTTGATGGTCCAAAGTTGCTCAACTCTCTCTATGGAGGAGCTTTTAACGGTTTTGTCCATTTCTCATAGACAGTTGGTGATTTGGAATCGAAATAATCTTGGAAGATTATACTCGTAAAATTTGACATAGAAGAACAATAAAAGGTGTACACCGAGCAACTTTGATGGTCCGAAGTTGCTCAACTCTCTCTATAGAGGAGCTTTTAACGGTTTTGTCCATTTGTCAAAGAAAGATGTTGTTTTAACATCGAAATAATCTATGAAGCTTATACTCGTAAAATTTGACATAGAAAAACAATAAAAAGTGTAACCCGAGAAACTTTGTTGGTCCGAAGTTGCTCAACTCTCTCTATGGAGGAGCTTTTAACGGTTTTTTCCATTTGTGATAAAAGGTTGGTGTTTTGACATCGAAATAATCTTGGAAGCTAATACTCGTAAAATTTTACATGGAAGAATAATAAAAAGTGTACACCGAGCAACTTTGATGGTCCGAAGTTGAACAACTCTCTCTATGGAGGAGCTTTTAACGGTTTTGTCCATTTGTTGTAAAAAGTTCGTTTTTTGGCATCGAAATAATCTAGGAAGCTTATACTCATAAAATTTAACATATAAGAACAATAAAAAGTTTACATCGAGTAACTTTGATGGTTCGAATTTGCTCAACTCTCTTTATGGAGGAGCTTTTAACGGTTTTGTCCATTTCTCATAGAAAGTTGGTGATTTGGAATCGAAATAATCTTGGAAGCTTATACTCATAAAATTCTACATAGTATAACAATAAAAAGTGTACATCGAGCAACTTTGATGGTTCGAAGTTGTTCAACTCTCTCTATGAAGGTGCTTTTAACGGTTTTATCCATTTCTCATAGAAAGTTGGTGATTTGCAATCGAAATAATCTTGGAAGCTTATACTCGTAAAATTTTACAAAGAAGAAAAATTAAAAGTGTATCTCGAGCAACTTTGTTAGTCCGAAGTTGCTCAACTCTCTCTATGGAGGAGCATTTAACGGTTTTGTCCATTTGTGATAAAAAGTTGGTGTTTTGGCATCGAAATAATCTTGGAAGCCTATACTTGTAAAATTTGACATAGAAGAACAATAAAAAGTGTACACCGAGCAACTTTGATGGTACGAAGTATCTCACCTCTCTCTATGGGGGAGCTTTTAACGGTTTTGTCCATTTGTCATAAAAAGTTCGTTTTTTGGCATCGAAATAATCTAGGAAGCTTATACTCATAAAATTTAACATAGAAGAACAATAAAAAGTTTACATCGAGTAACTTTGATGGTTCGAATTTGCTCAACTCTCTTTATGGAGGAGCTTTTAACGGGGTTGTCCATTTCTCATAGAAAGTTGGTGATTTGGAATCGAAATAATCTTGGATGCTTATACTCATAAAATTTGACATAGAATAACAATAAAAAGTGTACATCTAGCAACTTTGATGGTCCGAAGTTGCTCAACTCTCTCTATGGAGGGGCTTTTAATGGCTTTGTCCAATTGTCATAGAAAGATGGTGTTTTAGCATCGAAATAATCTGGGAAGCTTATAGTCGTAAAATTTAACAAAGAAGAACAATAAAAAGTGTACATCGAACAACTTTGATGGTTCGAACTTGCTCCACACTCTCTATTGACGAGCATATAACGGTTTTGCCCATTTCTCATAGAAAGTTGGTGATTTGGAAACGAAATAATCTTCGTAGCAAATACTCGTAAAATTTGACATAGAAGAACAATAAAAAGTGTACACCGAGCAACTTTGATGGTCCGAAGTTGCTCCACACTCTCTACGGAGGAGCTTTTAACGGTTTTGTCCATTTCTCATAGACAGTTGGTGATTTGGAATCGAAATAATCTTGGAAGATTATACTCGTAAAATTTGACATAGAAGAACAATAAAAAGTGTACACCGAGCAACTTTGATGGTCCAAAGTTGCTCAACTCTCTGTGTGGAGGAGCTTTTAACGGTTTTGTCCATTTCTCATAGACAGTTGGTGATTTGCAATCGAAATAATCTTGGAAGATTATACTTTTAAAATTTGACATAGAAGAACAATAAAAGGTGTACCCCGAGAAACTTTGATGGTCCGAAGTAGCTCAACTCTCTCTATAGAGGAGCTTTTAACGCTTTTGTCCATTTATCATAGAGAGATGGTGTTTTAGCATCGAAATAATCTAGAATGCTTATACTCATAAAATTCGACATAGAAGAACAATAAAAAGTGTACACCGAGCAACTTTGATGGTCCGAAGTTGCTCAACTCTCTCTATGGAGGAGCTTTTAACGGTTTTTTCCATTTGTGATAAAAGGTTGGTGTTTTGACATCGAAATAATCTTGGAAGCTAATACTCGTAAAATTTTACATGGAAGAACAATAAAAAGTGTACCCCGAGCAACTTTGATGGTCCGAAGTTGCACAACTCTCTCTATGGAGGAGCTTTTAACGGTTTTGTCCATTTGTTGTAAAAAGTTCGTTTTTTGGCATCGAAATAATCTAGGAAGCTTATACTCATAAAATTTAACATAGAAGAACAATAAAAAGTTTACATCGGGTAACTTTGATGGTTCGAATTTGCTCAACTCTCTTTATGGAGGAGCTTTTAACGGTTTTGTCCATTTCTCATAGAAAGTTGGTGATTTGGAATCGAAATAATCTTGGAAGCTTATACTCATAAAATTCGACATAGTATAACAATAAAAAGTGTACATCGAGCAACTTTGATGGTCCGAAGTTGCACAACTCTCTCTATGGAGGAGCTTTTAACGGTTTTATCCATTTCTCATATAAAGTTGGTGATTTGCAATCGAAATAATCTTGGAAGCTTATACTCGTAAAATTTTACAAAGAAGAAAAATTAAAAGTGTATCTCGAGCAACTTTGTTAGTCCGAAGTTGCTCAACTCTCTCTATGGAGGAGATTTTTACGGTTTTGTCCATTTGTCGTAAAAAGTTCATTTTTTGGCATCGAAATAATCTAGGAAGCTTATACTCATAAAATTTAACATAGAAGAACAATAAAAAGTGTACACCGAGCAACTTTGATGGTCCGAAGTTGCACAACTCTCTCTATGGAGGAGCTTTTAACGGTTTTGTCCATTTGTTGTAAAAAGTTCGTTTTTTGGCATCGAAATAATCTAGGAAGCTTATACTCATAAAATTTAACATAGAAGAACAATAAAAAGTTTACATCGGGTAACTTTGATGGTTCGAATTTGCTCAACTCTCTTTATGGAGGAGCTTTTAACGGTTTTGTCCATTTCTCATAGAAAGTTGGTGATTTGGAATCGAAATAATCTTGGAAGCTTATACTCGTAAAATTTGACATAGAAGAACAATAAAAAGTGTACACCGAGCAACTTTGATGGTCCGAAGTTGCTCAACTCTCTCTATGGACGAGATTTTAACGGTTTTGTCCATTTGTCGTAAAAAGTTCGTTTTTTGGCATCGAAATAATCTAGGAAGCTTATACTAATAAAATTTAACATAGAAGAAAAATAAAAAGTGTAAATCGAGCAACTTTGATTGTCCGAAGTTGCTCCACACTCTCTATGGAGGAGCTTTTAACGGTTTTGTCCATTTCTCATAGATAGTTGGTGATTTGGAATCGAAATAATCTTGGAAGATTATACTCGTAAAATTTGACATAGAAAAACAATAAAAAGTGCACAACGAGCAACTTTGACGGTCCGAAGTTGCTCAACTCTCTCTATGGAGGAGCTTTTAACGGTTTTGTCCATTTGTCATAGAAAGATGGTGTTTCAACATCGCAATAAGCTAGAAAGCTTATGCTCGTAAAATTTGACATAGAAGAACAATAAAAATTATACACCGAGCAACTTTGATGGTCCGAAGTAGCTCAACTATCTCTTTGGAGGGGCTTTTAACGGTTTTGTCCATTTGTCATAGAAAGATGGTGTTTTAACATCGAAATAATCTAGGAAGCTTATACTCGTAAAATTTGACATGGAAGAACAATAAAAAGTGTACATCGAGCAACTTTGATGGTCCGAAGTTGCTCAACTCTCTATATGGAGGGGCTTTTAACGGTTTTGTCCATTTGTTATAAAAATTTCATTTTTTGGCATCGAAATAATCTAGGAAACTTATACTCATAAAATTTAACACAGAAGAACAATAAAAAGTGTACATCGAACAACTTTGATGGTTCGAAGTTGCTCCACACTCTCTAGGGAGGAGCATTTAATGGTTTTGTCCATTTCTCATAGAAAGTTGGTGCTTTGGAATCGAAATAATCTTGGAAGCATATACTCGTAAAATTTGACATAGAAGAACAATAAAAAGTGTACACCGAGCAACTTTGATGGTCCGAAGTTGCTCAACTCTCTCTATGGAGGAGATTTTAACGGTTTTGTCCATTTGTCGTAAAAAGTTCGTTTTTTGGCAACGAAATAATATAGGAAGCTTATATTCATAAAATTTAACATAGAAGAACAATAAAAAGTGTACTTCGAGCAACTTTGATGGTCCGAAGTTGCTCCACACTCTCTATGGAGGAGCTTTTAACGGTTTTGTCCATTTCTCATAGAAAGTTGGTGATTTGGAATCGAAATAATCTTGAAAGATTATACTCGTAAAATTTGACATAGAAGAACAATAAAAAGTGTATCCCGAGCAACTTTGTTGGTCCGAAGTTGCTCAACTCTCTCTATGGAGTTGCTTTTAACGGTTTTGTCCATTTGTGATAAAAAGTTGGTGTTTTGGCATCGAAGTAATCTTGGAAGCTTATACTCGTAAAATTTGACATAGAAGAACAATAAAAAGTGTACACTGAGCAACTTTGATAGTCCGAAGTTGCTCAACTCTCTCTATGGAGGAGATTTTTACGGTTTTGTCCATTTGTCGTAAAAAGTTCATTTTTTGGCATCGAAATAATCTAGGAAGCTTATACTCATAAAATTTAACATAGAAGAACAATAAAAAGTGTACATCGAGCAACTTTGATGGTCCGAAGTTGCTCCACACTCTCTATGGAGGAGCATTTACCGGTTTTGTCGATTTCTCATAGAAATAATCATGGAAGCTTATACTCATAAAATTTGACAAAGAAGAACAATAAAAAGTGTACACCGAGCAACTTTGATGGTCCGAAGTATCTCAACTCTCTCTATGGAGGAGCTTTTAACGGTTTTGTCCATTTGTCATAAAAAGTTCATTTTTTGGTATCGAAATAATCTAGGAAGCTTATACTCATAAAATTTAACATAGCAGAACAATAAAAAGTTTACATAGAGCAACTTTGATGGTTCGAAGTTGCTCCACTCTCTGTATGGAGGATCTTTTAACGGTTTTGTCTATTTCTCATAGAAAGCTGGTGATGTGGAATCGAAATAATCTTTGAAGCTTATACTCATAAAATTTGACATAGAATAACAATAAAATGTGTACACCGTGCAACTTTGATGGTCCGAAGTTGCTCAACTCTCTCTATGGAGGGGCCTTTAACGGTTTAGTCCATTTCTCATAGAAAGTTGGTGATTTGGAATCGAAATAATCTTGGAAGCTTATACTCGTAAAATTTGACATAGAAGAACAATAAAAAGTGTCACCGAGCAACTTTGATGGTCCGAAGTTGCTCAACTCTCTCTATGGAGGAGATTTTAACGGTTTTGTCCATTTGTCGTAAAAAGTTCGTTTTTTTGCATCCAAATAATATATGAAGCTTATACTCATAAAATTTAACATAGAAGAACAATAAAAAGTGTACTTCGAGCAACTTTGATGGTCCTAAGTTGCTCCACACTCTCTATGAAGGAGCTTTTAACGGTTTTGTCCATTTCTCATAGTAAGTTGGTGATTTGGAATCGAAATAATCTTGAAAGATTATACTCGTAAAATTTGACATAGAAGAACAATAAAAAGTGTATCCCGAGCAACTTTGTTGGTCCGAAGTATCTCAACTCTCTCTATAGAGGAGCTTTTAACGGTTTTGTCCATTTGTGATAAAAAGTTGGTGTTTTGGCATGGAAGTAATATTGGAAGCTTATACTCGTAAAATTTGACATAGAAGAACAATAAAAAGTGTACACCGAGCAACTTTGATGGTCCGAAGTATCTCAACTCTCTCCATAGAGGAGCTTTTAACGGTTTTGTCCATTTGTTATAAAAATTTCGTTTTTTGGCATCGAAATAATCTAGGAAGCTTATACTCAAAATTTAACATAGAAGAACAATAAAAAGTGTACATCGAGCAACTTTGGTGGTCCGAAGTTGCTCCACACTCTCTATGGGGGAGCATTTAACGGTTTTGTCCATTTCTCATAGAAAGTTGGTGATTTGGAATAGAAATAGTCTTGGAAGCTTATACTCATAAAATTTGACAAAGAAGAACAATAAAAAGTGTACACCGAGCAACTTTGATGGTCCGAAGTATCTCAACTCTCTCTATGGAGGAGGTTTTAATGGTTTTGTCCATTTGTCGTAAAAATTTCATTTTTTGGCATCGAAATAATCTAGGAAGCTTATACTCATAAAATTTAACATAGAAGAACAATAAAAAGTTTACATCGAGCAATGATGATCGTTCGATGTTTGCTCAACTCTCTCTATGGAGGAGATTTTAACGGTTTTGTCCATTTCTCATAGAAAGTTGGTGATTTGGAATCGAAATAATCTTGGAAGCTTATACTCATAAAATTTGACATAGAAGAACAATAAAAATTGTACATCGAGCAACTTTGACGGTTCGAAGTTGCTCAACTCTCTCTATGGAGGGGCTTTTAACGGTTTTGTCCATTTGTCATAGAAAGATGGTGTTTTAGCATCGAAATAATCTAGGAAGCGTATTGTGGCGCCCCGACCCGAAATTCACGCACTGAGCCGGGAGCGCCACTTTAGGCATGTGCCACGTCACTAAGGACCTCACCACACGCCAACCTAACCCCGGATTCTAATAGAAATCCGACAGCACCTCCCCGTATATCGGAGGGTGCCAGCCTAGAGTCACATCTCATTTAACACGGAAAAGATAATCAATAATAATCAGAGAAGTTCCACAGCCTAACAGGCCTCTGGCCATCTATCCACATTCACACACTAGGCAGGGCCTCAGGCCTCCTAATCACATGCAATCAATAAGCAAAACATAATCATATCAATAATATCATCATAGACTATCAAAGTCTATCAATCCAGACCCAAGGTCCTATATCTAGGTACGAGAGTCCCAATCACACGGCATACCTCCCGACCATCCATCAAACATACCGAAAAGGTATTTAAGCAACATAATAGTCAACCAATAAAAGTACTACATGTACTTAATTCATAACCAAGGTTCTCAAACAACCAAATATATATCCTAGTGCTCCTAGGGTGGCCTTCCATGTCACGATGCCTCCTACTGATCCGCAGCCTGGTTCTCAGCACCAGTCTCACCTGAAGGATATAGAAAAGAAATAGGGTGAGCAGGAGGCTCAGTAGGGAAAATAAAATGAATCATAAGAACGTAAAGGCTGAATGTTGAAACAAGCTCAATGCAGCAACATGACATCCTAAAATGTCACAACAATGTATAACCTCGGGCTACACCCTACAGCGCCTGACACTAGTCAACGAATATTCCGAAAAATCATCGGAACCCTTGCACTTTGCCCCGGAACGACTATAGGTGCACCTACACCATGGAAATCCCGACTTCCGGCAACAATGTGCCCATTCGGTATCCAACATCATCACAAAGTATAACCTAAGGATACTACGAGTCCATACTCGTAGACCCAATGCATCTATAATTCATGTCCAATAATGTCATGCAAAAGAAGCTCGTATATATAACAATCCTATATATATATACATAACTACATGATGCATGAACGAGGTTTATCATGCCCAATAGATGATCAAGCATTTAAAGGGTATGCAAATTCATCAATAACCAACAACAAGGTTCGTTCTTCCTAAGAAACAATTTAGGCAAGAACACAAATAATAAAGACCAATGAAGAATTTAAATCGCTCTTTAGAGAAGAACAATACGATAGAAAATGGGGTAAGAATCCCAAACCTAACAATGTGGCGAAACCGAACCCATTCATACATCAATAAACAACCAACAACTCATATAAACATCAATTAAATCAATAAATTCGAAATTACTCACCTTCTCTCTCTAGAAATTTCTCCAAAATCCTTGAAACTCAACCCAAGCTCAACTCTACTCCAAATCACAAACCAATCTACATATACATCAAAAATCAACCTATAATCAACATATCTAAGCCTTACCTTCCATCTATTAAAGAATCAAACAAATCTAGGAAAAACCCTAGAATTCCAAAACTATGAAAACTCACCTCAAACCTTCAAATCTTCCTTGATTCCACCTTGATTCTTGACATGCTTCATGAATCCATGGAAAACCAAGCAAAAACCTCAACAAATCTCCTTCTCTCTCTAAGTTTCTCACTCTTTCTCTCTCTTCTCGGGCTCTCCAAGTGTTGGTAATGTCCAGAAATGTCTCTCTGTTTCTTAAAAACTGATTTCCCGATAGCCGTCCGGACGCCCTAAGCATCCGTCCGGACGCCCTAAGCATCCGTCCGGACGGATTACTCTTCATGTAACCCACTGGTTTGAATCTAGGCATATCCGTCCGGACGCCCAATTATCCGTCCGGACGGATCACTATTCACAGAACCTATCTGCCTTCCGTTTAGGCATATCCGTCTGGACGCCCAATTATTCGTCCGGACGGATTACTGTTCACAGAACCCAGTTTTTTTCTCAAATTTATTTTCCGTCTTGGTCTAAGCTTCGATTTGATATATTATAGGCCCAAAACGGACATGTACACTAAAAGTTATGACCCATTTACCGAACCCAGCGCAAAACTATTTTTTTAGGGTCTTATACACTTCCAATGGTCCGTTATCTCTTCGAACTCATTTTTCCAATAACTTATTACTTAAAATTTAACCAAACATAATATTTTTGGGTCGGGATCTCACACGTATACTCGTAAAATTTGACATAGAAGAACAATAAAAAGTGTACAACGAGCAACTTTGATGGTCCGAAGTATCTCAACTCTCTCTATGGAGGAGCTTTTAACGGTTTTGTCCATTTGTCATAGAAAGATGGTGATTTGGAATCCAAATAATTTTGGAAGCTTATACTCATAAAATTTGACATAGAAGAACAATAAAAAGTGTACACCGAGCAAATTTGATGGTCCGAAGTTGCTTCACACTCTCTATGGGGGAGCATTTAACGATTTTGTCCATTTCTCATAGAAAGTTGGTGATTTGGAATAGAAATAGTCTTGGAAGCTTATACTCATAAAATTTGACAAAGAAGAACAATAAAAAGTGTACACCGAGCAACTTTGATGGTCCGAAGTATCTCAACTCTCTCTATGGAGTTGCTTTTAACGGTTTTGTCCATTTGTGATAAAAAGTTGGTGTTTTGACATCGAAGTAATCTTGGAAGCTTATACTCGTAAAATTTGACATAGAAGAACAATAAAAAGTGTACACCGAGCAACTTTGATGGTCCGAAGTTGCTCAACTCTCTCTATGGAGGAGATTTTAACGGTTTTGTCCATTTGTTATAAAAATTTTGTTTTTTGGCATCGAAATAATCTAGGAAGCTTATACTCATAAAATTTAACATAAAAGAACAATAAAAAGTGTACATCGAACAACTTTGGTGGTCCGAATTTGCTCCACACTCTCTATGGGGGAGCATTTAACGGTTTTTTCCATTTCTCATAGAAAGTTGGTGATTTGGAATAGAAATAGTCTTGGAAGCTTATACTCATAAAATTTGACAAAGAAGAACAATAAAAAGTGTACACCGAGCAACTTTGATGGTCCGAAGTATCTCAACTCTCTCTATGGAGGAGCTTTTAACGGTTTTGTCCATTTGTCGTAAAAAGTTCATTTTTTGGTATCGAAATAATCTAGGAAGCTTATACTCAAAAAATTTAACATAGCAGAACAATAAAAAGTTTACATCGAGCAACTTTGATGGTTCGAAGTTGCTCCACTCTCTCTATGGAGGAGCTTTTAACGGTTTTGTCTATTTCTCATATAAAGCTGGTGATGTGGAATCGAAATAATCTTTGAAGCTTATACTCATAAAATTTGACATAGACTAACAATAAAATGTGTAAACCGAGCAACTTTGATGGTCCGAAGTTGCTCAACTCTCTCTATGGAGGGACCTTTAACGGTTTAGTCCATTTCTCATAGAAAGTTGGTGATTTGGAATCGAAATAATCTTGGAAGCTTATACTCGTAAAATTTGACATAGAAGAACAATAAAAAGTGTACACCGACCAACTTTGATGGTCCGAAGTTGCTCAACTCTCTCTATGGAGGAGATTTTAACGGTTTTGTCCATTTGTCGTAAAAAGTTCATTTTTTGGCATCGAAATAATCTAGGAAGCTTATACTCATAAAATTTAACATAGAAGAACAATAAAAAGTGTACATCGAGCAACTTTGGTGGTCCGAAGTTGCTCCACACTCTCTATGGGGGAGCATTTAACAGTTTTGTCCATTTCTCATAGAAAGTTGGTGATTTGGAATAGAAATAGTCTTGGAAGCTTATACTCATAAAATTTGACAAAGAAGAACAATAAAAAGTGTACACCGAGCAACTTTGATGGTCCGAAGTATCTCAACTCTCTCTATGGAGGAGCTTTTAACGGTTTTGTCCATTTGTCGTAAAAAGTTCATTTTTTGGTATCGAAATAATCTAGGAAGCTTATACTCAAAAAATTTAACATAGAAGAACAATAAAAAGTGTACATCGAGCAACTTTGGTGGTCCGAAGTTGCTCCACACTCTCTATGGGGGAGCATTTAACGGTTTTGTCCATTTCTCATAGAAAGTTGGTGATTTGGAATAGAAATAGTCTTGGAAGCTTATACTCATAAAATTTGACAAAGAAGAACAATAAAAAGTGTACACCGAGCAACTTTGATGGTCCGAAGTATCTCAACTCTCTCTGTGGAGGAGCTTTTAACGGTTTTGTCCATTTGTCGTAAAAAGTTCATTTTTTGGTATCGAAATAATCTAGGAAGCTTATACTCAAAAAATTTAACATAGCAGAACAATAAAAAGTTTACATCGGGCAACTTTGATGGTTCGAAGTTGCTCCACTCTCTCTATGGAGGAGCTTTTAACGGTTTTGTCTATTTCTCATAGAAAGCTGGTGATGTGGAATCGAAATAATCTTTGAAGCTTATACTCATAAAAATTGACATAGACTAACAATAAAATGTGTACACCGAGCAACTTTGATGGTCCGAAGTTGCTCAACTCTCTCTATGGAGGGGCCTTTAACGGTTTAGTCCATTTCTCATAGAAAGTTGGTGATTTGGAATCGAAATAATCTTGGAAGCTTATACTCGTAAAATTTGACATAGAAGAACAATAAAAAGTGTACACCGACCAACTTTGATGGTCCGAAGTTGCTCAACTCTCTCTATGGAGGAGATTTTAACGGTTTTGTCCATTTGTCGTAAAAAGTTCATTTTTTGGCATCGAAATAATCTATGAAGCTTATACTCATAAAATTTAACATAGAAGAACAATAAAAAGTTTACATCGAGCAACTTTGATGGTTCGAATTTGCTCAACTCTCTCTATGGAGGGCTTTTAACGGTTTTGTCCATTTCTCATAGAAAGTTGGTGATTTGGAATGGAAATAATCTTCGAAGTTTATACTCATAAAATTTGACATAGAAGAACAATAAAAAGTGTACACCGAGCAACTTTGATGGTCCGAAGTTGCTCAACTCTCTCTATGGAGGAGATTTTAACGGTTTTGTCCATTTGTCGTAAAAAGTTCGTTTTTTGTCATCGAAATAATCTAGGAAGCTTATACTCATAAAATTTAACATAGAAGAACAATAAAAAGTGTACATCGAGCAACTTTGATGGTCCGAAGTTGTTCCACACTCTCTATGGAGGGGCTTTTAACGGTTTTGTCCATTTGTCATAGAAAGATGGTGTTTTAGCATCAAAATAATCTAGGAAGCTTATACTCGTAAAATTTGACATAGAAAAACAATAAAAAGTGTACAACGAGCAACTTTGACGGTCCGAAGTATCTCAACTCTCTCTATGGAGGAGCTTTTAACGGTTTTGTACATTTGTCGTAAAAAGTTCATTTTCTGGCATTGAAATAATCTAGGAAGTTATACTCATAAAATTAACATAGAAGAACAATAAAAAGTATACATCGAGCAACTTTGATGGTTCGAAGGTTCTCCACTCTCTCTATGGAGGAGCGTTTAACGGTTTTGTCTATTTCTCATAGAAAGTTGGTGATTTGGAATCGAAATAATCTTGGAAGCTTATACTCATAAAATTTGACATAGAATAACAATAAAAAGTGTACACCGAGCAACTTTGATGGTTCGAAGTTGCTCAACTCTCTCTATGGAGGGGCTTTTAACGGTTTTGTCCATTTCTCATAAAAGGTTGGTGATTTGGAATCGAAATAATCTTGGAAACTTATACACATAAAATTTGACATAGAAAAACAATAAAAAGTGTACACCGAGTAACTTTGATGGTCCGAAGTATCTCAACTCTCTCTATGGAGGAGCTTTTAATGATTTTGTCCATTTGTCGTAAAAAGTTCATTTTTTGGCATCGAAATAATCTAGGAAGCTTATACTCATAAAATTTAACATAGAAGAACAATAAAAAGTTTACATCGAGCAATGTTGATGGTTCGAAGTTTGCTCAACTCTCTCTATGGAGGAGATTTTAACGGTTTTGTCCATTTCTCATAGAAAGTTAGTGATTTGGAATCGAAATAATCTTGGAAGTTTATACTCATAAAATTTGACATAGAAGAACAATAAAAAGGGTACACCGAGCTACTTTGACGGTTCGAAGTTGCTCAACTCTCTCTATGGAGGGGCTTTTAACGGTTTTGTCCATTTGTCATAGAAAGATGGTGTTTTAGCATCGAAATAATCTAGGAAGTGTATACTCGTAAAATTTGACATAGAAGAACAATAAAAAGTGTACAACGACCAACTTTGATGGTCCGAAGTTGCTCAACTCTCTCTATGGAGGAGATTTTAACGGTTTTGTCTATTTCTCATAGAAAGCTGGTGATGTGGAATCGAAATAATCTTTGAAGCTTATACTCATAAAATTAACATAGAAGAACAATAAAAAGTATACATCGAGCAACTTTGATGGTTCGAAGTTGCTCCACTCTCTCTATGGAGGAGCGTTTAACGGTTTTGTCTATTTCTCATAGAAAGTTGGTGATTTGGAATCGAAATAATCTTGGAAGCTTATACTCATAAAATTTGACATAGAATAACAATAAAAAGTTTACATCGAGCAATGTTGATGGTTCGAAGTTGCTCCACTCTCTCTATGGAGGAGCTTTTAACGGTTTTGTCCATTTCTTATAGAAAGTTAGTGATTTGGAATCGAAATAATCTTGGAAGTTTATACTCATAAAATTTGACATAGAAGAACAATAAAAAGTGTACACCGAGCAACTTTGACGGTTCGAAGTTGCTCAACTCTCTCTATGGAGGGGCTTTTAACGGTTTTGTCCATTTGTCATAGAAAGATGGTGTTTTAGCATCGAAATAATCTAGGAAGTGTATACTCGTAAAATTTGACATAGAAGAACAATAAAAAGTGTACAACGAGCAACTTCGATGGTCCGAAGTATCTCAACTCTCTCTATGGAGGAGCTTTTAACGGTTTTGTCCACTTGTTATAGAAAGATGGTGTTTCAGCATCAAAATAATCTAGGAACCTTATACTCGTAAAATTTAACATAGAAGAACAATAAAAAGTGTACACCGAGCAACTTCGATGGTTCGAAGTTGCTCAACTCTCTCTATGGAGGAGCTTTTAAAGGTTTTGTCCATTTCTCATAGAAAGTTGGTGATTTGGAATCCAAATAATCTTGGAAGCATATACTCATAAAATTTGACATAGAAGAACAATAAAAAGTGTACACCGAGCAACTTTGATGGTTCGAAGTTGCTTCACACTCTCTATGGGGGAGCATTTAACGATTTGTCCATTTCTCATAGAAAGTTGGTGATTTGGAATAGAAATAGTCTTGGAAGCTTATACTCATAAAATTTGACAAAGAAGAACAATAAAAAGTGTACACCGAGCAACTTTGATGGTCCGAAGTATCTCAACTCTCTCTATGGAGTTGCTTTTAACGGTTTTGTCCATTTGTGATAAAAAGTTGGTGTTTTGGCATCGAAGTAATCTTGGAAGCTTATAATCGTAAAATTTGACATAGAAGAACAATAAAAAGTGTACACCGAGCAACTTTGATGGTCCGAAGTTGCTCAACTCTCTCTATGGAGGAGATTTTAACGGTTTTGTCCATTTGTTATAAAAATTTCGTTTTTTGGCATCGAAATAATCTAGGAAGCTTATACTCATAAAATTTAACATAGAAGAACAATAAAAAGTGTACATCGAGCAACTTTGGTGGTCCGAAGTTGCTCCACACTCTCTATGGGGGAGCATTTAACGGTTTTGTCCATTTCTCATAGAAAGTTGGTGATTTGGAATAGAAATAGTCTTGGAAGCTTATACTCATAAATTTTGACAAAGAAGAACAATAAAAAGTGTACACCGAGCAACTTTGATGGTCCGAAGTATCTCAACTCTCTCTATGGAGGAGCTTTTAACGGTTTTGTCCATTTGTCGTAAAAAGTTCATTTTTTGGTATCGAAATAATCTAGGAAGCTTATACTCATAAAATTTAACATAGCAGAACAATAAAAAGTTTACATCGAGCAACTTTGATCGTTCGAAGTTGCTCCACTCTCTCTATGGAGGAGCTTTTAACGGTTTTGTCTATTTCTCATATAAAGTTGGTGATGTGGAATCGAAATAATCTTCGAAGCTTATACTCATAAAATTTGACATAGAATAACAATAAAATGTGTACACCGAGCAACTTTGATGGTCCGAAGTTGCTCAACTCTCTCTATGAAGGGGCTTTTAATGGTTTTGTCCATTTCTCATAGAAAGTTAGTGATTTGGAATCGAAATAATCTTGGAAGCTTATACTCGTAAAATTTGACATAGAAGAACAATAAAAAGTGTACACCGAGCAACTTTGATGGTCCGAAGTTGCTCAACTCTCTCTATGGAGGAGATTTTAACGGTTTTGTCCATTTGTCGTAAAAAGTTCATTTTTTGCAATCGAAATAATCTAGGAAGCTTATACCCATAAAATTTAACATAGAAGAACAATAAAAAGTGTACATCGAGCAACTTTGATGGTCCGAAGTTGCTCCACACTCTCTATGGAAGAGCTTTTAACGGTTTTGTCCATTTCTCATAGAAAGTTGGTGATTTGGAATCGAAATAATCTTTGAAGATTATACTCGTAAAATTTGACATAGAAGAACAATAAAAAGTGTACGCCGAGCAACTTTAATGGTCCGAAGTTGGTCAACTCTCTATATAGAGGAGCTTTTAACGGTTTTGTCCATTTGTCGTAAAAAGTTGGTGATTTGGAATGGAAATAATCTTGGAAGCTTATACTCATAAAATTTGACATAGAATAACAATGAAAAGTGTACACCGAGCAACTTTGATGGTCCGAAGTTGCTCAACTCTCTCTATGAAGGGGCTTTTAGCGGTTTTGTCCATTTCTCATAGAAAGTTGGTGATTTGGAATCGAAATAATATTGGAAGCTTATACTCGTAAAATTTGACATGGAAGAAAAATAAAAAGTGTTCACCGAGCAACTTTGATGGTCCGAAGTTGCTCAACTCTCTCTATGGAGGAGATTTTAACGGTTTTGTCCATTTGTCGAAAAAAGTTCATTTTTTGGCTTCGAAATAATCTAGGAAGCTTATACCCATAAAATTTAACATAGAAGAACAATAAAAGGTGTACATCGAGCAACTTTGATGGTCCGAAGTTGCTCCACACTCTCTATGGATGAGCTTTTAACGGTTTTGTCCATTTCTCATAGAAAGTTGGTGATTTGGAATCGAAATAATCTTTGAAGATTGTACTCGTAAAATTTGACATAGAAGAACAATAAAAAGTGTACACCGAGCAACTTTGATGTCCGAAGTTGCTCAACTCTCTCTATGGAGGGGCTTTTAACGGTTTTGTCCATTTCTCATAGAAAGTTGGTGATTTGGAATCGGAATAATCTTGCAAGCATAAACTCGTAAAATTTGACATAGAAGAACTATAAAAAGTGAACATCGAGCAACTTTGATGGTCCGAAGTTGCTCAACTCTCTCTATGGAGGATATTTTAACGGTTTTGTCCATTTGTCATAAAAAGTTCGTTTTTTGGCATCGAAATAATATAGGAAGCTTATAGTCATAAAATTTAACATAGAAGAACAATAAAAACTGTACTTCGAGCAACTTTGATGGTCCGAAGTTGCTCCACACTCTCTATGGAGGAGCTTTTAACGGTTTTGTCCATTTCTCATAGAAAGTTGGTGATTTGGAATCGAAATAATCTTGGAAGCATATACTCGTAAAATTTGACATAGAAGAACTATAAAAAGTGTACACCGAGCAACTTTGATGGTCCGAAGTATCTCAACTCTCTCTATAGAGGAGCTTTTAACGGTTTTGTCCATTTGTCGTAAAAAGATGGTGTTTCAGCATCGAAATAATCTAGGAAGCTTATACTCATAAAATTTAACATAGAAGAACAATAAAAAGTTTACATCGAACAACTTTGATGGTTCGAAGTTGCTCCACACTCTCTATGGAGGAGCATTTAACGGTTTTGTCCATTTCTCATAGAAAGTTGGTGATTTGGAATCGAAATAATCAAGGAAGCTTATACTCATAAAATTTAACATAGAAGAACAATAAAAAGTTTACATCGAGCAACTTTGATGGTTCGAAGTTGGTCAACTCTCTCTATGGAGGAGCTTTTAACGGTTTTGTCCATTTCCCATAGAAAGTCGGTAATTTGGAATCGAAAAATCTTGGAAGCTTATACTCGTAAAATTTGACATAGAATAACAATGAAAAGTGTACACCGAGCAACTTTGATGGTCCGAAGTTGCTCAACTCTCTCTATGGAGGGGCTTTTAACGGTTTTGTCCATTTGTCAAAGAAAGATGGTGTTTTAACATCGAAATAATCTAGGTAGCTTAAACTCGTAAAATTTGACATAGAAGAACAATAAAAAGTGTATCCCAAGAAACTTGTTTTGTCCGAAGTTGCTCAACTCTCTCTATGCAGGAGCTTTTAACGGTTTTGTCCATTTGTGGTAAAAAGTTGGTGTTTTGCTATCGAAATAATCTTGGAAGCTTATACTCGTAAAATTTGACATGGAAGAACAATAAAAAGTGTACACCGAGCAACTTTGATGGTCCGAAGTTGCTCAACTCTCTTTATGGACGGGCTTTTAACGGTTTTGTCCATTTGTCATAGAAAAATGGTGTTTTATCATCGAAATAATCTAGGAAGCTTATACTCGTAAAATTTGACATAGAAGAACAATAAAATGTGTACACCGAGCAACTTTGATGGTCCGAAGTATCTCAACTCTCTCTATAGAGGAGCTTTTAACGGTTTTGTCCATTTGTCGTAAAAAGATGGTGTTTCAGCATCGAAATAATCAAGGAAGCTTATACTCATAAAATTTAACGTAGAAGAACAATATAAAGTTTACATCGAGCAACTTTGATGGTTCGAAGTTGGTCAACTCTCTCTATGGAGGAGCTTTTAACGGTTTTGTTCATTTCTCATAGAAAGTTGGTGATTTGGAATCGAAATAATAATGGAAGCTTATACTCGTAAAATTTGACATAGAAGAACAATAAAAAGTGTACAACGAGCAACTTTGATGGTCCGAAGTTGTTCAACTCTCTTTATGTAGGGGCTTTTAACGGTTTTGTCCATTTGTTGTAAAAATTTCGTTTTTTGGCATCGAAATAATCTAGAAGCTTATACTCATAAAATTTAACATAGAAGAACAATAAAAAGTGTACATCGAGCAACTTTGATGGTCCGAAGTTGCTCCACACTGTCTATGGAGGAGCTTTTAACGGTTTTGTCCATTTCTCATTGAAAGTTGGTGATTTGGAATCGAAATAATCTTTGAAGATTATACTCGTAAAATTTGACTTAGAAGAACAATAAAAAGTGTACACCGAGCAACTTTGATGGTCCGAAGTTGCTCAACTCCCTCTATGGAGGGGCTTTTAACGGTTTTGTCCATTTCTCATAGAAAGTTGGTGATTTGGAATCGAAATAATCTTGGAAGCATATACTCGTAAAATTTGACATAGAAGAACAATAAAAAGTATACACCGAGCAACTTTGATGGTCCGAAGTATCTCAACTCTCTCTATAGAGGAGCTTTTTACGGTTTTGTCCATTTGTGATAAAAAGTTGGTGTTTTGGCATGGAAGTAATCTTGGAAGCTTATACTCGTAAAATTTGACATAGAAGAACAATAAAATGTGTACACCGAGCAACTTTGATGGTTCGAAGTTGCTCAACTCTCTCTATGGACGGGCTTTTAACGGTTTTGTCCATTTGTCATAGAAAAATGGTGTTTTATCATCGAAATAATCTAGGAAGCTTATACTCGTAAAATTTGACATAGAAGAACAATAAAATGTGTACACCGAGCAACTTTGATGGTCCGAAGTATCTCAACTCTCTCTATAGAGGAGCTTTTAACGGTTTTGTCCATTTGTCGTAAAAAGATGGTGTTTCAGCATCGAAGTAATCTAGGAAGCTTATACTCATAAAATTTAACATAGAAGAACAATAAAAAGTTTACATCGAGCAACTTTGATGGTTCGAAGTTGGTCAACTCTCTCTATGGAGGAGCTTTTAACGGTTTTGTCCATTTCTCATAGAAAGTTGGTGATTTGGAATCGAAATAATAATGGAAGCTTATACTCGTAAAATTTGACATAGAAGAACAATAAAAAGTGTACACCGAGCAACTTTGATGGTCCGAAGTTGCTCAACTCTCTCTATGGAGGAGATTTTAACGGTTTTGTCCATTTGTCGTAAAAAGTTCATTTTTTGGCTTCGAAATAATCTAGGAAGCTTATACCAATAAAATTTAACATAGAAGAACAATAAAAGGTGTACATCGAGCAACTTTGATGGTCCGAAGTTGCTCCACACTCTCTATGGAGGAGCTTTTAACGGTTTTGTCCATTTCTCATAGAAAGTTGGTGATTTGGAATCGAAATAATCTTTGAAGATTATACTCGTAAAATTTGACATAGAAGAACAATAAAAAGTGTACACCGAGCAACTTTGATGGTCCGAAGTTGCTCAACTCTCTCTATGGAGGGGCTTTTAACGGTTTTGTCCATTTCTCATAGAAAGTTGGTGATTTGGAATCGAAATAATCTTGGAAGCATAAACTCGTAAAATTTGACATAGAAGAACTATAAAAAGTGTACACCGAGCAACTTTGATGGTCCGAAGTTGCTCAACTCTCTCTATGGAGGATATTTTAACGGTTTTGTCCATTTGTCATAAAAAGTTCGTTTTTTGGCATCGAAATAATATAGGAAGCTTATAGTCATAAAATTTAACATAGAAGAACAATAAAAAGTGTACTTCGAGCAACTTTGATAGTCCGAAGTTGCTCCACACTCTCTATGGAGGAGCTTTTAACGGTTTTGTCCATTTCTCATAGAAAGTTGGTGATTTGGAATCGAAATAATCTTGGAAGCATATACTCGTAAAATTTGACATAGAAGAACTATAAAAAGTGTACACCGAGCAACTTTGATGGTCCGAAGTATCTCAACTCTCTCTATAGAGGAGCTTTTAACGGTTTTGTCCATTTGTCGTAAAAAGATGGTGTTTCAGCATCGAAATAATCTAGGAAGCTTATACTCATAAAATTTAACATAGAAGAACAATAAAAAGTTTACATCGAACAACTTTGATGGTTCGAAGTTGCTCCACACTCTCTATGGAGGAGCATTTAACGGTTTTGTCCATTTCTCATAGAGAGTTGGTGATTTGGAATCGAAATAATCTTGGAAGCTTATACTCGTAAAATTTGACATAGAAGAACAATAAAAAGTGTACAACGAGCAACTTTGATGGTCCGAAGTTGTTCAACTCTCTTTATGTAGGGGCTTTTAACGGTTTTGTCCATTTGTTGTAAAAATTTCGTTTTTTGGCATCGAAATAATCTAGGAAGCTTATACTCATAAAATTTAACATAGAAGAACAATAAAAAGTGTACGTCGAACAACTTTGATGGTTCGAAGTTGCTCCACACTCTCTATGGAGGAGTATTTAACGGTTTTGTCCATTTCTCATAGAAAGTTGGTGATTTGGAATCGAAATTATCTTGGAAGCTTATACTCATAAAATTTGACATAGAAGAATAGTAAAAAGTGTACACCGAGCAACTTTGATGGTCCGAAGTTGCTCAACTCTCTCTATGGAGGAGATTTTAACAGTTTTGTCCATTTGTCATAGAAAGATGGTGTTTCAGCATCGAAATAATCAAGGAAGCTTATACTCATAAAATTTAACATAGAAGAACAATAAAAAGTTTACATCGAGCAACTTTGATGGTTCGAAGTTGGTCAACTCTCTCCATGGAGGAGCTTTTAACGGTTTTGTCCATTTCCCATAGAAAGTTGGTAATTTGGAATCGAAATAATCTTGGAAGCTTATACTCGTAAAATTTGACATAGAATAACAATGAAAAGTGTACACCGAGCAACTTTAATGGTCCGAAGTTGCTCAACTCTCTCTATGGAGGGTCTTTTAACGGTTTTGTCCATTTGTCAAAGAAAGATGGTGTTTTAACATCGAAATAATCTAGGTAGCTTATACTCGTAAAATTTGACATAGAAGAACAACAAAAAGTGTATCCCAAGAAACTTGTTTTGTCCGAAGTTGCTCAACTCTCTCTATGCAGGAGCTTTTAACGGTTTTGTCCATTTGTGGTAAAAAGTTGGTGTTTTGCCATCGAAATAATCTTGGAAGCTTATACTCGTAAAATTTGACATGGAAGAACAATAAAAAGTGTACACCGAGCAACTTTGATGGTCCGAAGTTGCTCAACTCTCTCTATGGACGGGCTTTTAACGGTTTTGTCCATTTGTCATAGAAAAATTGTGTTTTATCATCGAAATAATCTAGGAAGCTTATACTCGTAAAATTTGACATAGAAGAACAATAAAATGTGTACACCGAGCAACTTTGATGGTCCGAAGTATCTCAACTCTCTCTATAGAGGAGCTTTTAACGGTTTTGTCCATTTCTCGTAAAAAGATGGTGTTTCAGCATCGAAATAATCTAGGAAGCTTATACTCATAAAATTTAACATAGAAGAACAATAAAAAGTTTACATCGAGCAACTTTGATGGTTCGAAGTTGGTCAACTCTCTCTATGGAGGAGCTTTTAACGGTTTTGTCCATTTCTCATAGAAAGTTGGTGATTTGGAATCGAAATAATAATGGAAGCTTATACTCGTAAAATTTGACATAGAAGAACAATAAAAAGTGTACAACGAGCAACTTTGATGGTCCGAAGTTGTTCAACTCTCTTTATGTAGGGGCTTTTAACGGTTTTGTCCATTTGTTGTAAAAATTTCGTTTTTTGGCATCGAAATAATCTCGGAAGCTTATACTCATAAAATTTAACATAGAAGAACAATAAAAAGTGTACATCGAGCAACTTTGATGGTCCGAAGTTGCTCCACACTGTCTATGGAGGAGCTTTTAACGGTTTTGTCCATTTCTCATTGAAAGTTGGTGATTTGGAATCGAAATAATCTTTGAAGATTATACTCGTAAAATTTGACTTAGAAGAACAATAAAAAGTGTACACCGAGCAACTTTGATGGTCCGAAGTTGCTCAACTCCCTCTATGGAGGGGCTTTTAACGGTTTTGTCCATTTCTCATAGAAAGTTGGTGATTTGGAATCGAAATAATCTTGGAAGCATATACTCGTAAAATTTGACATAGAAGAACAATAAAAAGTATACACCGAGCAACTTTGATGGTCCGAAGTATCTCAACTCTCTCTATAGAGGAGTTTTTAACGGTTTTGTCCATTTGTGATAAAAAGTTGGTGTTTTGGCATGGAAGTAATCTTGGAAGCTTATACTCGTAAAATTTGACATAGAAGAACAATAAAAAGTGTACACCGAGCAACTTTGATGGTCCGAAGTATCTCAACTCTCTCCATAGAGGAGCTTTTAACGGTTTTGTCCATTTGTTATAAAAATTTGTTTTTTGGCATCGAAATAATCTAGGAAGCTTATACTCAAAATTTAACATAGAAGAACAATAAAAAGTGTACATCGAGCAACTTTGGTGGTCCGAAGTTGCTCCACACTCTCTATGGGGGAGCATTTAACGGTTTTGTCCATTTCTCATAGAAAGTTGGTGATTTGGAATAGAAATAGTCTTGGAAGCTTATACTCATAAAATTTGACAAAGAAGAACAATAAAAAGTGTACACCGAGCAACTTTGATGGTCCGAAGTATCTCAACTCTCTCTATTGAGGAGCTTTTAACGGTTTTGTCCATTTGTCGTAAAAAGTTCATTTTTTGGTATCGAAATAATCCAGGAAGCTTATACTAAAAAAATTTAACATAGAAGAACAATAAAAAGTGTACATCGAGCAACTTTGGTGGTCCGAAGTTGCTCCACACTCTCTATGGGGGAGCATTTAACGGTTTTGTCCATTTCTCATAGAAAGTTGGTGATTTGGAATAGAAATAGTCTTGGAAGCTTATACTCATAAAATTTGACAAAGAAGAACAATAAAAAGTGTACACCGAGCAACTTTGATGGTCCGAAGTATCTCAACTCTCTCTATGGAGGAGCTTTTAACGGTTTTGTCCATTTGTCGTAAAAAGTTCATTTTTTGGTATCGAAATAATCTAGGAAGCTTATACTCAAAAAATTTAACATAGCAGAACAATAAAAAGTTTACATCGAGCAACTTTGATGGTTCGAAGTTGCTCCACTCTCTCTATGGAGGAGCTTTTAACGGTTTTGCCTATTTATCATAGAAAGCTGGTGATGTGGAATCGAAATAATCTTTGAAGCTTATACTCATAAAATTTGACATAGACTAACAATAAAATGTGTACACCGAGCAACTTTGATGGTCCGAAGTTGCTCAACTCTCTCTATGGAGGGGCCTTTAACGGTTTAGTCCATTTCTCATAGAAAGTTGGTGATTTGGAATCGAAATAATCTTGGAAGCTTATACTCGTAAAATTTGACATAGAAGAACAATAAAAAGTGTACACCGACCAACTTTGATGGTCCGAAGTTGCTCAACTCTCTCTATGGAGGAGATTTTAACGGTTTTGTCCATTTGTCGTAAAAAGATGGTGTTTCAGCATCGAAATAATCTAGGAAGCTTATACTCATAAAATTTAACATAGAAGAACAATAAAAAGTTTACATCGAACAACTTTGATGGTTCGAAGTTGCTCCACACTCTCAATGGAGGAGCATTTAACGGTTTTGTCCATTTCTCATAGAGAGTTGGTGATTTGGAATCGAAATAATCTTGGAAGCTTATACTCGTAAAATTTGACATAGAAGAACAATAAAAAGTGTACAACGAGCAACTTTGATGGTCCGAAGTTGTTCAACTCTCTTTATGTAGGGGCTTTTAACGGTTTTGTCCATTTGTTGTAAAAATTTCGTTTTTTGGCATCGAAATAATCTGGGAAGCTTATACTCATAAAATTTAACATAGAAGAACAATAAAAAGTGTACATCGAACAACTTTGATGGTTCGAAGTTGCTCCACACTCTCTATGGAGGAGTATTTAACGGTTTTGTCCATTTCTCAAAGAAAGTTGGTGATTTGGAATCGAAATTATCTTGGAAGCTTATACTCATAAAAATTTGACATAGAAGAATAGTAAAAAGTGTACACCGAGCAACTCTGATGGTCCGAAGTTGCTCAACTCTCTCTATGGAGGAGATTTTAACGGTTTTGTCCATTTGTCATAGAAAGATGGTGTTTCAGCATCGAAATAATCAAGGAAGCTTATACTCATAAAATTTAACATAGAAGAACAATAAAAAGTTTACATCGAGCAACTTTGATGGTTCGAAGTTGGTCAACTCTCTCTATGGAGGAGCTTTTAACGGTTTTGTCCATTTCCCATAGAAAGTTGGTAATTTGGAATCGAAATAATCTTGGAAGCTTATACTCGTAAAATTTGACATAGAATAACAATGAAAAGTGTACACCGAGCAACTTTGATGGTCCGAAGTTGCTCAACTCTCTCTATGGAGGGGCTTTTAACGGTTTTGTCCATTTGTCAAAGAAAGATGGTGTTTTAACATCGAAATAATCTAGGTAGCTTATACTCGTAAAATTTGACATAGAAGAACAATAAAAAGTGTATCCCAAGAAACTTGTTTTGTCCGAAGTTGCTCAACTCTCTCTATGCAGGAGCTTTTAACGGTTTTGTCCATTTGTGGTAAAAAGTTGGTGTTTTGCCATCGAAATAATCTTGGAAGCTTATACTCGTAAAATTTGACATGGAAGAACAATAAAAAGTGTACACCGAGCAACTTTGATGGTCCGAAGTTGCTCAACTCTCTCTATGGACGGGCTTTTAACGGTTTTGTCCATTTGTCATAGAAAAATGGTGTTTTATCATCGAAATAATCTAGGAAGCTTATACTCGTAAAATTTGACATAGAAGAACAATAAAATGTGTACACCGAGCAACTTTGATGGTCCGAAGTTGTTCAACTCTCTTTATGTAGGGGCTTTTAACGGTTTTGTCCATTTGTCGTAAAAAGATGGTGTTTCAGCATCGAAGTAATCTAGGAAGCTTATACTCATAAAATTTAACATAGAAGAACAATAAAAAGTTTACATCGAGCAACTTTGATGGTTCGAAGTTGGTCAACTCTCTCTATGGAGGAGCTTTTAACGGTTTTGTCCATTTCTCATAGAAAGTTGGTGATTTGGAATCGAAATAATAATGGAAGCTTATACTCGTAAAATTTGACATAGAAGAACAATAAAAAGTGTACACCGAGCAACTTTGATGGTCCGAAGTTGCTCAACTCTCTCTATGGAGGAGATTTTAACGGTTTTGTCCATTTGTCGTAAAAAGTTCATTTTTTGGCTTCGAAATAATCTAGGAAGCTTATACCAATAAAATTTAACATAGAAGAACAATAAAAGGTGTACATCGAGCAACTTTGATGGTCCGAAGTTGCTCCACACTCTCTATGGAGGAGCTTTTAACGGTTTTGTCCATTTCTCATAGAAAGTTGGTGATTTGGAATCGAAATAATCTTTGAAGATTATACTCGTAAAATTTGACATAGAAGAACAATAAAAAGTGTACACCGAGCAACTTTGATGGTCCGAAGTTGCTCAACTCTCTCTATGGAGGGGCTTTTAACGGTTTTGTCCATTTCTCATAGAAAGTTGGTGATTTGGAATCGAAATAATCTTGGAAGCATAAACTCGTAAAATTTGACATAGAAGAACTATAAAAAGTGTACACCGAGCAACTTTGATGGTCCGAAGTTGCTCAACTCTCTCTATGGAGGATATTTTAACGGTTTTGTCCATTTGTCATAAAAAGTTCGTTTTTTGGCATCGAAATAATATAGGAAGCTTATAGTCATAAAATTTAACATAGAAGAACAATAAAAAGTGTACTTCGAGCAACTTTGATAGTCCGAAGTTGCTCCACACTCTCTATGGAGGAGCTTTTAATGGTTTTGTCCATTTCTCATAGAAAGTTGGTGATTTGGAATCGAAATAATCTTGGAAGCATATACTCGTAAAATTTGACATAGAAGAACTATAAAAAGTGTACACCGAGCAACTTTGATGGTCCGAAGTATCTCAACTCTCTCTATAGAGGAGCTTTTAACGGTTTTGTCCATTTGTCGTAAAAAGATGGTGTTTCAGCATCGAAATAATCTAGGAAGCTTATACTCATAAAATTTAACATAGAAGAACAATAAAAAGTTTACATCGAACAACTTTGATGGTTCGAAGTTGCTCCACACTCTCTATGGAGGAGCATTTAACGGTTTTGTCCATTTCTCATAGAGAGTTGGTGATTTGGAATCGAAATAATCTTGGAAGCTTATACTCGTAAAATTTGACATAGAAGAACAATAAAAAGTGTACAACGAGCAACTTTGATGGTCCGAAGTTGTTCAACTCTCTTTATGTAGGGGCTTTTAACGGTTTTGTCCATTTGTTGTAAAAATTTCGTTTTTTGGCATCGAAATAATCTAGGAAGCTTATACTCATAAAATTTAACATAGAAGAACAATAAAAAGTGTACATCGAACAACTTTGATGGTTCGAAGTTGCTCCACACTCTCTATGGAGGAGTATTTAACGGTTTTGTCCATTTCTCATAGAAAGTTGGTGATTTGGAATCGAAATTATCTTGGAAGCTTATACTCATAAAAATTTGACATAGAAGAATAGTAAAAAGTGTACACCGAGCAACTCTGATGGTCCGAAGTTGCTCAACTCTCTCTATGGAGGAGATTTTAACGGTTTTGTCCATTTGTCATAGAAAGATGGTGTTTCAGCATCGAAATAATCAAGGAAGCTTATACTCATAAAATTTAACATAGAAGAACAATAAAAAGTTTACATCGAGCAACTTTGATGGTTCGAAGTTGGTCAACTCTCTCTATGGAGGAGCTTTTAACGGTTTTGTCCATTTCCCATAGAAAGTTGGTAATTTGGAATCGAAATAATCTTGGAAGCTTATACTCGTAAAATTTGACATAGAATAACAATGAAAAGTGTACACCGAGCAACTTTGATGGTCCGAAGTTGCTCAACTCTCTCTATGGAGGGGCTTTTAACGGTTTTGTCCATTTGTCAAAGAAAGATGGTGTTTTAACATCGAAATAATCTAGGTAGCTTATACTCGTAAAATTTGACATAGAAGAACAATAAAAAGTGTATCCCAAGAAACTTGTTTTGTCCGAAGTTGCTCAACTCTCTCTATGCAGGAGCTTTTAACGGTTTTGTCCATTTGTGGTAAAAAGTTGGTGTTTTGCCATCGAAATAATCTTGGAAGCTTATACTCGTAAAATTTGACATGGAAGAACAATGAAAAGTGTACACCGAGCAACTTTGATGGTCCGAAGTTGCTCAACTCTCTCTATGGACGGGCTTTTAACGGTTTTGTCCATTTGTCATAGAAAAATTGTGTTTTATCATCGAAATAATCTAGGAAGCTTATACTCGTAAAATTTGACATAGAAGAACAATAAAATGTGTACACCGAGCAACTTTGATGGTCCGAAGTATCTCAACTCTCTCTATAGAGGAGCTTTTAACGGTTTTGTCCATTTCTCGTAAAAAGATGGTGTTTCAGCATCGAAATAATCTAGGAAGCTTATACTCATAAAATTTAACATAGAAGAACAATAAAAAGTTTACATCGAGCAACTTTGATGGTTCGAAGTTGGTCAACTCTCTCTATGGAGGAGCTTTTAACGGTTTTGTCCATTTCTCATAGAAAGTTGGTGATTTGGAATCGAAATAATAATGGAAGCTTATACTCGTAAAATTTGACATAGAAGAACAATAAAAAGTGTACAACGAGCAACTTTGATGGTCCGAAGTTGTTCAACTCTCTTTATGTAGGGGCTTTTAACGGTTTTGTCCATTTGTTGTAAAAATTTCGTTTTTTGGCATCGAAATAATCTCGGAAGCTTATACTCATAAAATTTAACATAGAAGAACAATAAAAAGTGTACATCGAGCAACTTTGATGGTCTGAAGTTGCTCCACACTGTCTATGGAGGAGCTTTTAACGGTTTTGTCCATTTCTCATTGAAAGTTGGTGATTTGGAATCGAAATAATCTTTGAAGATTATACTCGTAAAATTTGACTTAGAAGAACAATAAAAAGTGTACACCGAGCAACTTTGATGGTCTGAAGTTGCTCAACTCCCTCTATGGAGGGGCTTTTAACGGTTTTGTCCATTTCTCATAGAAAGTTGGTGATTTGGAATCGAAATAATCTTGGAAGCATATACTCGTAAAATTTGACATAGAAGAACAATAAAAAGTATACACCGAGCAACTTTGATGGTCCGAAGTATCTCAACTCTCTCTATAGAGGAGTTTTTAACGGTTTTGTCCATTTGTGATAAAAAGTTGGTGTTTTGGCATGGAAGTAATCTTGGAAGCTTTTACTCGTAAAATTTGACATAGAAGAACAATAAAAAGTGTACACCGAGCAACTTTGATGGTCCGAAGTATCTCAACTCTCTCCATGGAGGAGCTTTTAACGGTTTTGTCCATTTGTTATAAAAATTTGTTTTTTGGCATCGAAATAATCTAGGAAGCTTATACTCAAAATTTAACATAGAAGAACAATAAAAAGTGTACATCGAGCAACTTTGGTGGTCCGAAGTTGCTCCACACTCTCTATGGGGGAGCATTTAACGGTTTTGTCCATTTCTCATAGAAAGTTGGTGATTTGGAATAGAAATAGTCTTGGAAGCTTATACTCATAAAATTTGACAAAGAAGAACAATAAAAAGTGTACACCGAGCAACTTTGATGGTCCGAAGTATCTCAACTCTCTCTATGGAGGAGCTTTTAACGGTTTTGTCCATTTGTCGTAAAAAGTTCATTTTTTGGTATCGAAATAATCCAGGAAGCTTATACTCAAAAAATTTAACATAGAAGAACAATAAAAAGTGTACATCGAACAACTTTGGTGGTCCGAAGTTGCTCCACACTCTCTATGGGGGAGCATTTAACGGTTTTGTGCATTTCTCATAGAAAGTTGGTGATTTGGAATAGAAATAGTCTTGGAAGCTTATACTCATAAAATTTGACAAAGAAGAACAATAAAAAGTGTACACCGAGCAACTTTGATGGTCCGAAGTATCTCAACTCTCTCTATGGAGGAGCTTTTAACGGTTTTGTCCATTTGTCGTAAAAAGTTCATTTTTTGGTATCGAAATAATCTAGGAAGCTTATACTCAAAAAATTTAACATAGCAGAACAATAAAAAGTTTACATCGAGCAACTTTGATGGTTCGAAGTTGCTCCACTCTCTCTATGGAGGAGCTTTTAACGGTTTTGCCTATTTCTCATAGAAAGCTGGTGATGTGGAATCGAAATAATCTTTGAAGCTTATACTCATAAAATTTGACATAGACTAACAATAAAATGTGTACACCGAGCAACTTTGATGGTCCGAAGTTGCTCAACTCTCTCTATGGAGGGGCCTTTAACGGTTTAGTCCATTTCTCATAGAAAGTTGGTAATTTGGAATCGAAATAATCTTGGAAGCTTATACTCGTAAAATTTGACATAGAAGAACAATAAAAAGTGTACACCGACCAACTTTGATGGTCCGAAGTTGCTCAACTCTCTCTATGGAGGAGATTTTAACGGTTTTGTCCATTTGTCGTAAAAAGATGGTGTTTCAGCATCGAAATAATCTAGGAAGCTTATACTCATAAAATTTAACATAGAAGAACAATCAAAAGTTTACATCGAACAACTTTGATGGTTCGAAGTTGCTCCACACTCTCAATGGAGGAGCATTTAACGGTTTTGTCCATTTCTCATAGAGAGTTGGTGATTTGGAATCGAAATAATCTTGGAAGCTTATACTCGTAAAATTTGACATAGAAGAACAATAAAAAGTGTACAACGAGCAACTTTGATGGTCCGAAGTTGTTCAACTCTCTTTATGTAGGGGCTTTTAACGGTTTTGTCCATTTGTTGTAAAAATTTCGTTTTTTGGCATCGAAATAATCTGGGAAGCTTATACTCATAAAATTTAACATAGAAGAACAATAAAAAGTGTACATCGAACAACTTTGATGGTTCGAAGTTGCTCCACACTCTCTATGGAGGAGTATTTAACGGTTTTGTCCATTTCTCATAGAAAGTTGGTGATTTGGAATCGAAATTATCTTGGAAGCTTATACTCATAAAAATTTGACATAGAAGAATAGTAAAAAGTGTACACCGAGCAACTCTGATGGTCCGAAGTTGCTCAACTCTCTCTATGGAGGAGATTTTAACGGTTTTGTCCATTTGTCATAGAAAGATGGTGTTTCAGCATCGAAATAATCAAGGAAGCTTATACTCATAAAATTTAACATAGAAGAACAATAAAAAGTTTACATCGAGCAACTTTGATGGTTCGAAGTTGGTCAACTCTCTCTATGGAGGAGCTTTTAACGGTTTTGTCCATTTCCCATAGAAAGTTGGTAATTTGGAATCGAAATAATCTTGGAAGCTTATACTCGTAAAATTTGACATAGAATAACAATGAAAAGTGTACACCGAGCAACTTTGATGGTCCGAAGTTGCTCAAGTCTCTCTATGGAGGGGCTTTTAACGGTTTTGTCCATTTGTCAAAGAAAGATGGTGTTTTAACATCGAAATAATCTAGGTAGCTTATACTCGTAAAATTTGACATAGAAGAACAATAAAAAGTGTATCCCAAGAAACTTGTTTTGTCCGAAGTTGCTCAACTCTCTCTATACAGGAGCTTTTAACGGTTTTGTCCATTTGTGGTAAAGAGTTGGTGTTTTGCCATCGAAATAATCTTGGAAGCTTATACTCGTAAAATTTGACATGGAAGAACAATAAAAAGTGTACACCGAGCAACTTTGATGGTCCGAAGTTGCTCAACTCTCTCTATGGACGGGCTTTTAACGGTTTTGTCCATTTGTCATAGAAAAATGGTGTTTTATCATCGAAATAATCTAGGAAGCTTATACTCGTAAAATTTGACATAGAAGAACAATAAAATGTGTACACCGAGCAACTTTGATGGTCCGAAGTATCTCAACTCTCTCTATAGAGGAGCTTTTAACGGTTTTGTCCATTTGTCGTAAAAAGATGGTGTTTCAGCATCGAAATAATCTAGGAAGCTTATACTCATAAAATTTAACATAGAAGAACAATAAAAAGTTTACATCGAGCAACTTTGATGGTTCGAAGTTGGTCAACTCTCTCTATGGAGGAGCTTTTAACGGTTTTGTCCATTTCTCATAGAAAGTTGGTGATTTGGAATCGAAATAATAATGGAAGCTTATACTCGTAAAATTTGACATAGAAGAACAATAAAAAGTGTACAACGAGCAACTTTGATGGTCCGAAGTTGTTCAACTCTCTTTATGTAGGGGCTTTTAACGGTTTTGTCCATTTGTTGTAAAAATTTCGTTTTTTGGCATCGAAATAATCTAGGAAGCTTATACTCATAAAATTTAACATAGAAGAACAATAAAAAGTGTACATCGAGCAACTTTGATGGTCCGAAGTTGCTCCACACTGTCTATGGAGGAGCTTTTAACGGTTTTGTCCATTTCTCATTGAAAGTTGGTGATTTGGAATCGAAATAATCTTTGAAGATTATACTCGTAAAATTTGACTTAGAAGAACAATAAAAAGTGTACACCGAGCAACTTTGATGGTCCGAAGTTGCTCAACTCCCTCTATGGAGGGGCTTTTAACGGTTTTCTACAATTCTAATAGAAAGTTGGTGAATTGGAATCGAAATAATCTTGGAAGCATATACTCGTAAAATTTGACACAGAAGAACAATAAAAAGTATACACCGAGCAACTTTGATGGTCCGAAGTATCTCAACTCTCTCTATAGAGGAGCTTTTAACGGTTTTGTCCATTTGTGATAAAAAGTTGGTGTTTTGGCATGGAAGTAATATTGGAAGCTTATACTCGTAAAATTTGACATAGAAGAACAATAAAAAGTGTACACCGAGCAACTTTGATGGTCCGAAGTATCTCAACTCTCTCCATAGAGGAGCTTTTAACGGTTTTGTCCATTTGTTATAAAAATTTCGTTTTTTGGCATCGAAATAATCTAGGAAGCTTATACTCAAAATTTAACATAGAAGAACAATAAAAAGTGTACATCGAGCAACTTTGGTGGTCCGAAGTTGCTCCACACTCTCTATGGGGGAGCATTTAACGGTTTTGTCCATTTCTCATAGAAAGTTGGTGATTTGGAATAGAAATAGTCTTGGAAGCTTATACTCATAAAATTTGACAAAGAAGAACAATAAAAAGTGTACACCGAGCAACTTTGATGGTCCGAAGTATCTCAACTCTCTCTATGGAGGAGCTTTTAACGGTTTTGTCCATTTGTCGTAAAAAGTTCATTTTTTGGTATCGAAATAATCCAGGAAGCTTATATTCAAAAAATTTAACATAGAAGAACAATAAAAAGTGTACATCGAGCAACTTTGGTGGTCCGAAGTTGCTCCACACTCTCTATGGGGGAGCATTTAACGGTTTTGTCCATTTCTCCTAGAAAGTTGGTGATTTGGAATAGAAATAGTCTTGGAAGCTTATACTCATAAAATTTGACAAAGAAGAACAATAAAAAGTGTACACCGAGCAACTTTGATGGTCCGAAGTATCTCAACTCTCTCTATGGAGGAGCTTTTAACGGTTTTGTCCATTTGTCGTAAAAAGTTCATTTTTTGGTATCGAAATAATCTAGGAAGCTTATACTCAAAAAATTTAACATAGCAGAACAATAAAAAGTTTACATCGAGCAACTTTGATGGTTCGAAGTTGCTCCACTCTCTCTATGGAGGAGCTTTTAACGGTTTTGCCTATTTCTCATAGAAAGCTGGTGATGTGGAATCGAAATAATCTTTGAAGCTTATACTCATAAAATTTGACATAGACTAACAATAAAATGTGTACACCGAGCAACTTTGATGGTCCGAAGTTGCTCAACTCTCTCTATGGAGGGGCCTTTAACGGTTTAGTCCATTTCTCATAGAAAGTTGGTGATTTGGAATCGAAATAATCTTGGAAGCATATACTCGTAAAATTTGACATAGAAGAACAATAAAAAGTATACACCGAGCAACTTTGATGGTCCGAAGTATCTCAACTCTCTCTATAGAGGAGCTTTTAACGGTTTTGTCCATTTGTGATAAAAAGTTGGTGTTTTGGCATGGAAGTAATCTTGGAAGCTTATACTCGTAAAATTTGACATAGAAGAACAATAAAAAGTGTACACCGAGCAACTTTGATGGTCCGAAGTATCTCAACTCTCTCCATAGAGGAGCTTTTAACGGTTTTGTCCATTTGTTATAAAAATTTCGTTTTTTGGCATCGAAATAATCTAGGAAGCTTATACTCAAAATTTAACATAGAAGAACAATAAAATGTGTACATCGAGCAACTTTGGTGGTCCGAAGTTGCTCCACACTCTCTATGGGGGAGCATTTAACGGTTTTGTCCATTTCTCATAGAAAGTTGGTGATTTGGAATAGAAATAGTCTTGGAAGCTTATACTCATAAAATTTGACAAAGAAGAACAATAAAAAGTGTACACCGAGCAACTTTGATGGTCCGAAGTATCTCAACTCTCTCTATGGAGGAGCTTTTAACGGTTTTGTCCATTTGTCGTAAAAAGTTCATTTTTTGGTATCGAAATAATCCAGGAAGCTTATACTCAAAAAATTTAACATAGAAGAACAATAAAAAGTGTACATCGAGCAACTTTGGTGGTCCGAAGTTGCTCCACACTCTCTATGGGGGAGCATTTAACGGTTTTGTCCATTTCTCATAGAAAGTTGGTGATTTGGAATAGAAATAGTCTTGGAAGCTTATACTCACAAAATTTGACAAAGAAGAACAATAAAAAGTGTACACCGAGCAACTTTGATGGTCCGAAGTATCTCAACTCTCTCTATGGAGGAGCTTTTAACGGTTTTGTCCATTTGTCGTAAAAAGTTCATTTTTTGGTATCGAAATAATCTAGGAAGCTTATACTCAAAAAATTTAACATAGAAGAACAATAAAAAGTGTACATCGAACAACTTTGGTGGTCCGAAGTTGCTCCACACTCTCTATGGGGGAGCATTTAACGGTTTTGTCCATTTCTCATAGAAAGTTGGTGATTTGGAATAGAAATAGTCTTGGAAGCTTATACTCATAAAATTTGACAAAGAAGAACAATAAAAAGTGTACACCGAGCAACTTTGATGGTCCGAAGTATCTCAACTCTCTCTATGGAGGAGCTTTTAACGGTTTTGTCCATTTGTCGTAAAAAGTTCATTTTTTGGTATCGAAATAATCCAGGAAGCTTATACTCAAAAAATTTAACATAGAAGAACAATAAAAAGTGTACATCGAGCAACTTTGGTGGTCCGAAGTTGCTCCACACTCTCTATGGGGGAGCATTTAACGGTTTTGTCCATTTCTCATAGAAAGTTGGTGATTTGGAATAGAAATAGTCTTGGAAGCTTATACTCATAAAATTTGACAAAGAAGAACAATAAAAAGTGTACACCGAGCAACTTTGATGGTCCGAAGTATCTCAACTCTCTCTATGGAGGAGCTTTTAACGGTTTTGTCCATTTGTCGTAAAAAGTTCATTTTTTGGTATCGAAATAATCTAGGAAGCCTATACTCAAAAAATTTAACATAGCAGAACAATAAAAAGTTTACATCGAGCAACTTTGATGGTTCGAAGTTGCTCCACTCTCTCTATGGAGGAGCTTTTAACGGTTTTGCCTATTTCTCATAGAAAGCTGGTGATGTGGAATCGAAATAATCTTTGAAGCTTATACTCATAAAATTTGACATAGACTAACAATAAAATGTGTACACCGAGCAACTTTGATGGTCCGAAGTTGCTCAACTCTCTCTATGGAGGGGCCTTTAACGGTTTAGTCCATTTCTCATAGAAAGTTGGTGATTTGGAATCGAAATAATCTTGGAAGCTTATACTCGTAAAATTTGAAATAGAAGAACAATAAAAAGTGTACACCGACCAACTTTGATGGTCCGAAGTTGCTCAACTCTCTCTATGGAGGAGATTTTAACGGTTTTGTCCATTTATCGTAAAAAGTTCATTTTTTGGCATCGAAATAATCTATGAAGCTTATACTCATAAAATTTAACATAGAAGAACAATAAAAAGTTTACATCGAGCAACTTTGATGGTTCGAATTTGCTCAACTCTCTCTATGGAGGGCTTTTAACGGTTTTGTCCATTTCTCATAGAAAGTTGGTGATTTGGAATGGAAATAATCTTCGAAGTTTATACTCATAAAATTTGACATAGAATAACAATAAAAAGTGTACACCGAGCAACTTTGATGGTCCGAAGTTGCTCAACTCTCTCTATGGAGGGCTTTTAACGGTTTTGTCCATTTCTCGTAGAAAGTTGTTGATTTAGAATCGAAATAATCTAGGAAGCATATACTCGTAAAATTTGACATAGAAGAACAATAAAAAGTGTACACCGAGCAACTTTGATGGTCCGAAGTTGCTCAACTCTCTCTATGGAGGAGATTTTAACGGTTTTGTCCATTTGTCGTAAAAAGTTTGTTTTTTGTCATCGAAATAATCTAGGAAGCTTATACTCATAAAATTTAACATAGAAGAACAATAAAAAGTGTACATCGAGCAACTTTGATGGTCCGAAGTTGTTCCACACTCTCTATGGAGGGGCTTTTAACGGTTTTGTCCATTTGTCATAGAAAGATGGTGTTTTAGCATCGAAATAATCTAGGAAGCTTATACTCGTAAAATTTGACATAGAAAAACAATAAAAAGTGTACACCGAGCAACTTTGACGGTCCGAAGTATCTCAACTCTCTCTATGGAGGAGCTTTTAACGGTTTTGTACATTTGTCGTAAAAAGTTCATTTTCTGGCATTGAAATAATCTAGGAAGTTATACTCATAAAATTTAACATAGAAGAACAATAAAAAGTATACATCGAGCAACTTTGATTGTTCGAAGTTGCTCCACTCGTCCTATGGAGGAGCGTTTAACGGTTTTGTCTATTTCTCATAGAAAGTTGGTGATTTGGAATCGAAATAATCTTCGAAGCTTATACTCATAAAATTTGACATAGAATAACAATAAAAAGTGTACACCGAGCAACTTTGATGGTTCGAAGTTGCTCAACTCTCTCTATGGAGGGGCTTTTAACGGTTTTGTCCATTTCTCATAAAAGGTTGGTGATTTGGAATCGAAATAATCTTGGAACTTATACACATAAAATTTGACATAGAAAAACAATAAAAAGTGTACACCGAGCAACTTTGATGGACCGAAGTATCTCAACTCTCTCTATGGAGGAGCTTTTAATGATTTTGTCCATTTGTCTTAAAAAGTTCATTTTTTGGCATCGAAATAATCTAGGAAGCTTATACTCATAAAATTTAACATAGAAGAACAATAAAAAGTTTACATCGAGCAATATTGATGGTTCGAAGTTTGCTCTACTCTCTCTATGGAGGAGATTTTAATGGTTTTGTCCATTTCTCATAGAAAGTTGGTGATTTGGAATCGAAATAATCTTGGAAGCTTATACTCATAAAATTTGACATAGAAGAACAATAAAAAGTGTACACCGAGCAACTTTGACGGTTCGAAGTTGCTCAACTCTCTCTATGGAGGGGCTTTTAACGGTTTTGTCCATTTGTCATAGAAAGATGGTGTTTCAGCATCAAAATAATCTAGGAAGCTTATACTCGTAAAATTTGACATAGAAGAACAATAAAAAGTGTACACCGAGCAACTTTGATGGTCCGAAGTTGCTCAACTCTCTCTATGGAGGAGATTTTAACGGTTTTGTCCATTTGTCGTAAAAAGTTCATTTTTTGGCATCGAAATAATCTAGGAAGCTTATACCCATAAAATTTAACATAGAAGAACAATAAAAAGTGTACATCGAGCAACTTTGATTGTCCGAAGTTGCTCCACACTCTCTATGGAAGAGCTTTTAACGGTTTTGTCCATTTCTCATAGAAAGTTGGTGATTTGGAATCGAAATAATCTTTGAAGATTATACTCGTAAAATTTGACATAGAAGAACAATAAAAAGTGTACGCCGAGCAACTTTAATGGTCCGAAGTTGGTCAACTCTCTATATAGAGGAGCTTTTAACGGTTTTGTCCATTTGTCGTAAAAAGTTGGTGATTTGGAATGGAAATAATCTTGGAAGCTTATACTCATAAAATTTGACATAGAATAACAATGAAAAGTGTACACCGAGCAACTTTGATGGTCCGAAGTTGCTCAACTCTCTCTATGAAGGGGCTTTTAGCGGTTTTGTCCATTTCTCATAGAAAGTTGGTGATTTGGAATCGAAATAATATTGGAAGCTTATACTCGTAAAATTTGACATAGAAGAAAAATAAAAAGTGTACACCGAGCAACTTTGATGGTCCGAAGTTGCTCAACTCTCTCTATGGAGGAGATTTTAACGGTTTTGTCCATTTGTCGTAAAAAGTTCATTTTTTGGCTTCGAAATAATCTTGGAAGCTTATACCCATAAAATTTAACATAGAAGAACAATAAAAGGTGTACATCGAGCAACTTTGATGGTCCGAAGTTGCTCCACACTCTCTATGGAGGAGCTTTTAACGGTTTTGTCCATTTCTCATAGAAAGTTGGTGATTTGGAATCGAAATGATCTTTGAAGATTATAGTCGTAAAATTTGACATAGAAGAACAATAAAAAGTGTACACCGAGCAACTTTGATGGTCCGAAGTTGCTCAACTCTCTCTATGGAGGGGCTTTTAACGGTTTTGTCCATTTCTCATAGAAAGTTGGTGATTTGGAATCGAAATAATCTTGGAAGCATATACTCGTAAAATTTGACATAGAAGAACTATAAAAAGTGTACACCGAGCAACTTTGATGGTCCGAAGTTGCTCAACTCTCTCTATGGAGAATATTTTAACGGTTTTGTCCATTTGTCGTAAAAAGTTCGTTTTTTGGCATCGAAATAATATAGGAAGCTTATAGTCATAAAATTTAACATAGAAGAACAATAAAAAGTGTACTTCGAGCAACTTTGATGGTCCGAAGTTGCTCCACACTCTCTATAGAGGAGTTTTTAACGGTTTTGTCCATTTCTCATAGAAAGTTGGTGATTTGGAATCGAAATAATCTTGGAAGCATATACTCGTAAAATTTGACATGGAAGAACTATAAAAAGTGTACACCGAGCAACTTTGATGGTCCGAAGTATCTCAACTCTCTCTATAGAGGAGCTTTTAACGGTTTTGTCCATTTGTCGTAAAAAGATGGTGTTTCAGCATCGAAATAATCTAGGAAGCTTATACTCATAAAATTTAACATAGAAGAACAATAAAAAGTTTACATCGAACAACTTTGATGGTTCGAAGTTGCTCCACACTCTCTATGGAGGAGCATTTAACGGTTTTGTCCATTTCTCATAGAGAGTTGGTGATTTGGAATCGAAATAATCTTGGAAGCTTATACTCGTAAAATTTGACATAGAAGAACAATAAAAAGTGTACAACGAGCAACTTTGATGGTCCGAAGTTGTTCAACTCTCTTTATGTAGGGGCTTTTAACGGTTTTGCCATTTGTTGTAAAAATTTCGTTTTTTGGCATCGAAATAATCTAGGAAGCTTATACTCATAAAATTTAACATAGAAGAACAATAAAAAGTGTACATCGAACAACTTTGAAGGTTCGAAGTTGCTCCACAATCTCTATGGAGGGCATTTTAACGGTTTTGTCCATTTGTCATAGAAAGATGGTGTTTTAGCATCGAAAAAATCGAGGAAGCTGATACTCGTAAAATTTGACATTGAAGTACAATAAAAAGTGTACACCGAGCAACTTTGATAGTTTGAAGTTGCTCAACTCTCTCTATGGAGGAGCTTTTAACGGTTTTGTCCATTTGTTATAGAAAGATGGTCTTTTAGCATCGAAATAATCTATGAAGCTTATACTCATAAAATTTAACATAGAAGAACAATAAAAAGTGTACATCGAGCAACTTTGATGGTTCAAAGTTGCTGAACTCTGTCTATGGAGGAGCTTTTAGCGGTTTTGTACATTTCCCATAGAAAGTTGGTGATTTGGAATCGAAATAATCTTGGAAGATTATACTCGTAAAATTTTACATAGAAGAACAATAAAAAGTGTTCACCGAGCAACTTTGATGGTCCGAAGTTTCTCAACTCTCTCTATGGAGGGCCTTTTAACGGTTTTGTCCATTTGTCATAGAAAGATGGTGTTTTTGCATCGAAATAATCTATGATGCTTATACTCGTAAAATTTGACATAGAAGAACAATAAAAAGTGTATCCCGAGCAACTTTGTGGGTCTGAAGTTACTCAACTCTCTCTATGGAGGAGCTTTTCAAGATTTTGTTCATTTGTGTTAAATAGTTGGTGTTTTGGCATCGAAATAATCTTGGAAGATTATACTCGTAAAATTTGACATAGAAGAACAATAAAAAGTGTACACCGAGCAACTTTGATGGTCGGAAGTTGCTCAACTCCCTCTATGGAGGAGCTTTTAACGGTTTTGTCTATTTGTCATAGAAAGATGGTGTTTTAGCATCGAAATAATCTACGAAGCTTATATTCGTAAAATTTGACATAGAGGAAAAATAAAAAGTGTATACCGAGCAACTTTGATGGTCTGAAGTTGCTCAACTCTCTCTATGGAGAGGCTTTTAACGGTTTTGTCCATTTGTTATAGAAAGATGGTGTTTTAGCATCGAAATAATCTAAAAAGCTTATACTCGTATAATTTGCATAGAAGAATAATAAAAAGTTTATCCCGAGCAACTTTGTGGGTTCGAAGTTACTCAACTCTCTCTATGGAGGAGCTTTTCAAGGTTTTGTCCATTTGTGATAAAAAGTTGGTGTTTTGGCATCGAAATAATCTTGGAAGCTTATACTCGTAAAATTTGACATAGAAGAACAATAAAAAGTGTAAACCGAGCAACTTTTATTGTATGAAGTTCCTCAACTCTCTCTATGGAGGAGCTTTTAACGGTTTTGTCCATTTGTCGTAAAAAGTTCGTTTTTTGGCATCGAAATAATCTTGGAAGCTTATATTCGTAAAATTTGACATAGAAGAACAATAAAAAGTGTATCCCGAGCAACTTTGTGGGTCCGAAGTTACTCAACTCTCTCTATGGAGGAGCTTTTCAAGATTTTGTCCATTTGTGTTAAAAAGTTGGTGTTTTGGCATCAAAATAATCTTGGAAGCTTATACTCGTAAAATTTTACATAGAAGAACAATAAAAAGTGTACACCGAGGAACTTTGATGGTCCGAAGTTGCTCAACTCTCTCTATGGAGGGGCTTTTAACGGTTTTGTCCATTTTTCATAGAAAGATTGTGTTTTAGCATCGAAAAAATCGAGGAAGCTGATACTCGTAAAATTTGACATAGAAGTACAATAAAAAGTGTACACCGAGCAACTTTGATGGTCCGAAGTTGCTCAACTCTCTCTATGGAGGAGCTTTTAACGGTTTTGTCCATTTGTTATAGAAAGATGGTGTTTTAGCATCGAAATAATCTAGGAAGCTTATACTCGTAAAATTTCACATAGAAGAACAATAAAAAGTGTACACCGAGCAACTTTGATGGTCCGAAGTTGCTCAACTCTCTCTATGGAGGTGCTTTTAACGGTTTTGTCCATTTGTCGTAAAAAGTTCATTTTTTGTCATCGAAATAATCTATGAAGCTTATACTCATAAAATTTGACATAGAAGAACATTAAAAAGTGTACACCGAGAAACTTTGATGGTCCGAAGTCGCTCAACTCTCTCTGTGGAGGGCCTTTTAATGGTTTTTGTCCATTTGTCATAGAAAGATGGTGTTTTAGCATCGAAATAATATAGGAAGCTTATACTCGTAAAATTTGATATAGAAGAACAATAAAAAGTGTATCTCGAGCACCTTTGTGGGCCTGAAGTTACTTAACTCTCTCTATGGAGGAGCTTTTCAAGATTTTGTCCATTTGTGTTAAAATGTTGGTGTTTTGGCATCGAAATAATCTACGAAGCTTATACTCGTAAAATTTTACATAGAAGAACAATAAAAAGTGTATCCCGAGCAACTTTGTGGGTTCGAAGTTACTGAACTCTCTCTATGGAGGAGCTTTTAACGGTTTTGTCCATTTGTCATAAAAAGTTCGTTTTTTGGCATCGAAATAATCTATCAAGCTTATACTCGTAAAATTTGACATAGAAGAACAATAAAAAGTGTATCCCGAGCAACTTTGTGGGTCCGAAGTTACTCATTTCTCTCTATGGAGGAGCTTTTCAAGATTTTTTCCATTTGTGTTAAATAGTTGGTGTTTTGGCATCGAAATAATCTTGGAAGCTTATACTCGTAAAACTTGACATAGAAGAACAATAAAAAGTGTACACCGAGCAACTTTGATGGTCCGAAGTTGGTCAACTCTCTCTATGGAGGAGCTTTTAACGGTTTTGTCCATTTGTTATAGAAAGATGGTCTTTTAGCATCGAAATAATCTATGAAGCTGATACTCATAAAATTTAACATAGAAGAACAATAAAAAGCGTACTCGAGCAACTTTGATGGTTCGAAGTTGCTCAACTCTCTCTATGGAGGAGCTTTTAGCGGTTTTGTACATTTCCCATAGAAAGTTGGTGATTTGGAATCGAAATAATCTTGGAAGATTATACTCGTAAAATTTGACATAGAAGAACAATAAAAAGAGTACACCGAGCAACTTTGATGGTCCGAAGTTGCTCAACTCTCTCTATGGAGGAGCTTTTAACGGTTTTTTCTATTTGTCATAGAAAGATGGTGTTTTAGCATCGAAATAATCTACAAAGCTTATACTCGTAAAATTTGACATAAAAGAACAATAAAAAGTGTATCCCGAGCAACTTTGTGGGTCCGAAATTACTCAACTCTCTCTATGGAGGAGCTTTTCAAGGTTTTGTCCATTTGTGATAAAAAGTTGGTGTTTTGGCATCGAAATAATCTTGGAAGCTTATACTCGTAAAATTTGACATAGAAGTACAATAAAAAGTGTACACCGAGCAACTTTGATGGTCCGAAGTTGCTCAACTCTCTCTATGGAGGAGCTTTTAACGGTTTTGTCCATTTATTATAGAAAGATGGTGTCTTAGCATCGAAATAATCTAGGAAGCTTATAGTCGTAAAATTTGACATAGAAGAACAATAAAAAGTGTACACCGAGAAACTTTGATGGTCCGAAGTTGCTCAACTCTCTCTATGGAGGGCCTTTTAACGGTTTTGTCCATTTGTCATAGAAAGATGGTGTTTTAGCATCGAAATAATCTAGGAAGCTTATACTCGTAAAATTTGACATAGAAGAACAATAAAAAGTGTATCCTGAGCAACTTTGTGGGTCCGAAGTTACTCAACTCTCTATGGAGGAGCTTTTCAAGATTTTGTCCATTTGTGTTAAAAAGTTGGTGTTTTGGCATCCAAATAATCTTGGAAGCTTATACTCTTAAAATTTGACATAGAAGAACAATAAAAAGTGTACACCGAGCAACTTTGATGGTCCGAAGTTGCTCAACTCTCTCTATGGAGGGGCTTTTAACGGTTTTGTCCATTTGTCATAGAAAGATTGTGTTTTAGCATCGAAAAAATCTAGGAAGCTGATACTCGTAAAATTTCACAAAGAAGTACAATAAAAAGTGTACACCGAGCAACTTTGATGGTCCGAAGTTGCTCAACTCTCTCTATGGAGGGGCTTTTAACGGTTTTGTCCATTTGTTATAGAAAGATTGTGTTTTAGCATCGAAATAATCTAAAAAGCTTATACTCGTATAATTTGCATAGAAGAACAATAAAAAGTTTATCCCGAGCAACTTTGTGGGTCCGAAGTTACTCAACTCTCTCTATGGAGGAGCTTTTGAAGGTTTTGTCCATTTGTAATAAAAAGTTGGTGTTTTGGCATTGAAATAATCTTGGAAGCTTATACTCGTAAAACTTGACATATATGTACAATAAAAAGTGTACACCGACCAACTTTGATGGTCCGAAGTTGCTCAACTCTCTCTATGGAGGAGCTTTTAACGGTTTTGTCCATTTGTTATAGAAAGATGGTGTTTTAGCATCGAAATAATCTAGGAAGCTTATAGTCGTAAAATTTGGCATAGAAGAACAATAAAAAGTGTACACTGAGAAACTTTGATGGTCCGAAGTTGCTCAACTCTCTCTATGGAGGGCCTTTTAACGGTTTTGTCCATTTGTCATAGAAAGATGGTGTTTTAGCATCGAAATAATCTAGGAAGCTGATACTCGTAAAATTTGACATAGAAAAACAATAGAAAGTGTATCCCGAGCAACTTTGTGGGTCCGAAGTTACTCAACTCTCTCTATGGAGGAGCTTTTCAAGATTTTGTCCATTTGTGTTAAAAAGTTGGTGTTTTGGCATCCAAATAATCTTGGAAGCTTATACTCTTAAAATTTGACATAGAAGAACAATAAAAAGTGTACACCGAGCAACTTTGATGGTCCGAAGTTGCTCAACTCTCTCTATGGAGGGGCTTTTAACGGTTTTGTCCATTTGTCATAGAAAGATTGTGTTTTAGCATCGAAAAAATCTAGGAAGCTGATACTCGTAAAATTTGACATAGAAGTACAATAAAAAGTGTACACTGAGCAACTTTGATGGTCCGAAGTTGCTCAACTCTCTCTATGGAGGAGCTTTTAACGGTTTTGTACATTTGTTATAGAAAGATGGTGTTTTAGCATCGAAATAATCTAGGAAGCTTATACTCGTAAAATTTGACATAGAAGAACAATAAAAAGTGTACACCGAGCAACTTTGATGGTCCGAAGTTGCTCAACTCTCTCTATGGAGGAGCTTTTAACGGTTTTGTCCATTTGTCGTAAAAAGTTCGTTTTTTGGCATCGAAATAATCTATGAATCTTATACTCGTAAAATTTGACATAGAAGAACAATAAAAAGTGTACACCGAGCAACTTTGATGGTCCGAAGTTGCTCAACGCTCTCTATGGAGGGCATTTTAACGGTTTTGTCCATTTGTCATAGAAAGATGGTGTTTTAGCATCGAAATAATCTAGGAAGCTTATACTCGTAAAATTTGACATAGAAGAACAATAAAAAGTGTATCTCGAGCAACTTTGTGGGTCCGAAGTTACTCAACTCTCTCTATGAAGGAGCTTTTCAAGATTTTGTCCATCTGTGTTAAAAAGTTGGTGTTTTGGGATCAAAATAATCTACGAAGCTTATACTCATAAAATTTGACATAGAAGAACAATAAAAAGTGTATCCCGAGCAACTTTATGGGTTCGAAGTTACTGAACTCTCTCTATGGAGGAGCTTTTAACGGTTTTGTCCATTTGTCGTAAAAAGTTCGTTTTTTGGCATCGAAATAATCTATGAAGCTTATACTCGTAAAACTTGACATAGAAGAACAATAAAAAGTGTACACCGAGAAACTTTGATGGTCCGAAGTTGCTCAACTCTCTCTATGAAGGGCCTTTTAACGTTTTTGTCCATTTGTCATAGAATGATGGTGTTTTAGCATCGAAATAATCTTGGAAGCTAGTACTCATAAAATTTGACATAGAATAACAATAAAAAGTGTACACCGAGCAACTTTGATGGTCCGAAGTTGCTCAACTCTTTCTATGGAGGAGCTTTTAACGGTTTTGTCTATTTGTCATAGAAAGATTGTGTTTTAGCATCGAAATAATCTAGGAAGCTTATACTCGTATAATTTGCATAGAAGAACAATAAAAAGTTTATCCCGAGCAACTTTGTGGGTCCGAAGTTAGTCAACTCTCTCTATGGAGGAGCTTTTCAAGTTTTTGTCCATTTGTGATAAAAAGTTGGTGTTTTGGCATCGAAATAATCTTGGAAGCTTATACTTGTAAAATTTGACATAGAAGAACAATAAAAAGTGTACACCGAGCAACTTTTATGGTACGAAATATCTCAACTCTCTCTATGGAGGAGCTTTTAACGGTTTTGTCCATTTGTCGTAAAAAGTTCGTTTTTTGGCATCGAAATAATCTATGAAGCTTATACTCATAAAATTTAACATAGAAGAACAATAAAAAGTGTACATCGAGCAACTTTGATGGTTCGATGTTGCTCAACGCTCTCTATGGAGGGCATTTTAACGGTTTTGTCCATTTGTCATAGAAAGATGGTGTTTTAGCATCGAAATAATCTAGGAAGCTTATACTCGTATAATTTGCATAGAAGAACAATAAAAAGTTTATCCCGAGCAACTTTGTGGGTCCGAAGTTACTCAACTCTCTCTATGGAGGAGCTTTTCAAGTTTTTGTCCATTTGTGATAAAAAGTTGGTGTTTTGGCATCGAAATAATCTTGGAAGCTTATACTTGTAAAATTTGACATAGAAGAACAATAAAAAGTGTACACCGAGCAACTTTTATGGTACGAAATATCTCAACTCTCTCTATGGAGGAGCTTTTAACGGTTTTGTCCATTTGTCGTAAAAAGTTCGTTTTTTGGCATCGAAATAATCTATGAAGCTTATACTCATAAAATTTAACATAGAAGAACAATAAAAAGTGTACATCGAGCAACTTTGATGGTTCGATGTTGCTCAACTCTCTCTATGGAGGAGCTTTTAACGGTTTTGTCCATTTCTCATAGAAAGTTGGTGATTTGGAATCGAAATAATCTTGGAAGCTTATACTCGTAAAATTTGACATAGAAGAACAATAAATTGTGTATCCTGAGCAGCTTTGTGGGTCCGAAGTTGCTCAACTCTCTCTATGGAGGAGCTTTTCAAGATTTTGTCCATTTGTGTTAAAAAGTTGGTGTTTTGGCATCCAAATAATCTTGGAAGCTTATACTCGTAAAATTTGACATAGAAGAACAATAAAAAGTGTATCTCGAGCAACTTTGTGGGTCCGAAGTTACTCAACTCTCTCTATGAAGGAGCTTTTCAAGATTTTGTCCATCTGTGTTAAAAAGTTGGTGTTTTGGCATCAAAATAATCTACGAAGCTTATACTCGTAAAATTTGACATAGAAGAACAATAAAAAGTGTATCCCGAGCAACTTTGTGGGTCCGAAGTTACTCAACTCTCTCTATGGAGGAGCTTTTCAAGTTTTTGTCCATTTGTGATAAAAAGTTGGTGTTTTGGCATCGAAATAATCTTGGAAGCTTATACTTGTAAAATTTGACATAGAAGAACAATAAAAAGTGTACACCGAGCAACTTTTATGGTACGAAATATCTCAACTCTCTCTATGGAGGAGCTTTTAACGGTTTTGTCCATTAGTCGTAAAAAGTTCGTTTTTTGGCATCGAAATAATCTATGAAGCTTATACTCATAAAATTTAACATAGAAGAACAATAAAAAGTGTACATCGAGCAACTTTGATGGTTCGATGTTGCTCAACGCTCTCTATGGAGGGCATTTTAACGGTTTTGTCCATTTGTCATAGAAAGATGGTGTTTTAGCATCGAAATAATCTAGGAAGCTTATACTCGTATAATTTGCATAGAAGAACAATAAAAAGTTTATCCCGAGCAACTTTGTGGGTCCGAAGTTACTCAACTCTCTCTATGGAGGAGCTTTTCAAGTTTTTGTCCATTTGTGATAAAAAGTTGGTGTTTTGGCATCGAAATAATCTTGGAAGCTTATACTTGTAAAATTTGACATAGAAGAACAATAAAAAGTGTACACCGAGCAACTTTTATGGTACGAAATATCTCAACTCTCTCTATGGAGGAGCTTTTAACGGTTTTGTCCATTTGTCGTAAAAAGTTCGTTTTTTGGCATCGAAATAATCTATGAAGCTTATACTCATAAAATTTAACATAGAAGAACAATAAAAAGTGTACATCGAGCAACTTTGATGGTTCGATGTTGCTCAACTCTCTCTATGGAGGAGCTTTTAACGGTTTTGTCCATTTCTCATAGAAAGTTGGTGATTTGGAATCGAAATAATCTTGGAAGCTTATACTCGTAAAATTTGACATAGAAGAACAATAAATTGTGTATCCTGAGCAACTTTGTGGGTCCGAAGTTGCTCAACTCTCTCTATGGAGGAGCTTTTCAAGATTTTGTCCATTTGTGTTAAAAAGTTGGTGTTTTGGCATCCAAATAATCTTGGAAGCTTATACTCGTAAAATTTGACATAGAAGAACAATAAAAAGTGTATCTCGAGCAACTTTGTGGGTCCGAAGTTACTCAACTCTCTCTATGAAGGAGCTTTTCAAGATTTTGTCCATCTGTGTTAAAAAGTTGGTGTTTTGGCATCAAAATAATCTACGAAGCTTATACTCGTAAAATTTGACATAGAAGAACAATAAAAAGTGTATCCCGAGCAACTTTGTGGGTCCGAAGTTACTCAACTCTCTCTATGGAGGAGCTTTTCAAGTTTTTGTCCATTTGTGATAAAAAGTTGGTGTTTTGGCATCGAAATAATCTTGGAAGCTTATACTTGTAAAATTTGACATAGAAGAACAATAAAAAGTGTACACCGAGCAACTTTTATGGTACGAAATATCTCAACTCTCTCTATGGAGGAGCTTTTAACGGTTTTGTCCATTTGTCGTAAAAAGTTCGTTTTTTGGCATCGAAATAATCTATGAAGCTTATACTAATAAAATTTAACATAGAAGAACAATAAAAAGTGTACATCGAGCAACTTTGATGGTTCGATGTTGCTCAACTCTCTCTATGGAGGAGCTTTTAACGGTTTTGTCCATTTCTCATAGAAAGTTGGTGGTTTGGAATCGAAATAATCTTGGAAGATTATACTCGTAAAATTTGAAATAGAAGAACAATAAAAAGTGTACACCGAACAACTTTCATGGTCGGAAGTTGCTCAACTCCCTCTATGGAGGAGCTTTTAACGGTTTTGTCTATTTGTCATAGAAAGATGGTGTTTTAGCATCGAAATAATATACGAAGCTTATACTCGTAAAATTTGACATAGAAGAAAAATAAAAAGTGTATACCGAGCAACTTTGATGGTCTGAAGTTGCTCAACTCTCTCTATGGAGGGGCTTTTAACGGTTTTGTCCATTTGTCATAGAAAGATTGTGTTTTAGCATCGAAAAAATCTAGGAAGCTGATACTCGTAAAATTTGACATAGAAGTACAATAAAAAGTGTACACCGAGCAACTTTGATGGTCCGAAGTTGCTCAACTCTCTCTATGGAGGGCCTTTTAACGGTTTTGTCCATTTGTCATAGAAAGATGGTGTTTTAGCATCGAAATAATCTAGGAAGCTTATACTCGTAAAATTTGACATAGAAGAACAATAAATTGTGTATCCTGAGCAACTTTGTGGGTCCGAAGTTGCTCAACTCTCTCTATGGAGGAGCTTTTCAAGATTTTGTCCATTTGTGTTAAAAAGTTGGTGTTTTGGCATCCAAATAATCTTGGAAGCTTATACTCGTAAAATTTGACATAGAAGAACAATAAAAAGTGTATCTCGAGCAACTTTGTGGGTCCGAAGTTACTCAACTCTCTCTATGAAGGAGCTTTTCAAGATTTTGTCCATCTGTGTTAAAAAGTTGGTGTTTTGGCATCAAAATAATCTACGAAGCTTATACTCGTAAAATTTGACATAGAAGAACAATAAAAAGTGTATCCCGAGCAACTTTGTGGGTCCGAAGTTACTCAACTCTCTCTATGGAGGAGCTTTTCAAGTTTTTGTCCATTTGTGATAAAAAGTTGGTGTTTTGGCATCGAAATAATCTTGGAAGCTTATACTTGTAAAATTTGACATAGAAGAACAATAAAAAGTGTACACCGAGCAACTTTTATGGTACGAAATATCTCAACTCTCTCTATGGAGGAGCTTTTAACGGTTTTGTCCATTTGTCGTAAAAAGTTCGTTTTTTGGCATCGAAATAATCTATGAAGCTTATACTAATAAAATTTAACATAGAAGAACAATAAAAAGTGTACATCGAGCAACTTTGATGGTTCGATGTTGCTCAACTCTCTCTATGGAGGAGCTTTTAACGGTTTTGTCCATTTCTCATAGAAAGTTGGTGATTTGGAATCGAAATAATCTTGGAAGATTATACTCGTAAAATTTGAAATAGAAGAACAATAAAAAGTGTACACCGAACAACTTTCATGGTCGGAAGTTGCTCAACTCCCTCTATAGAGGAGCTTTTAACGGTTTTGTCTATTTGTCATAGAAAGATGGTGTTTTAGCATCGAAATAATATACGAAGCTTATACTCGTAAAATTTGACATAGAAGAAAAATAAAAAGTGTATACCGAGCAACTTTGATGGTCTGAAGTTGCTCAACTCTCTCTATGGAGGGGCTTTTAACGGTTTTGTCCATTTGTCATAGAAAGATTGTGTTTTAGCATCGAAAAAATCTAGGAAGCTGATACTCGTAAAATTTGACATAGAAGTACAATAAAAAGTGTACACCGAGCAACTTTGATGGTCCGAAGTTGCTCAACTCTCTCTATGGAGGGCCTTTTAACGGTTTTGTCCATTTGTCATAGAAAGATGGTGTTTTAGCATCGAAATAATCTAGGAAGCTTATACTCGTAAAATTTGACATAGAAGAACAATAAATTGTGTATCCTGAGCAACTTTGTGGGTCCGAAGTTGCTCAACTCTCTCTATGGAGGAGCTTTTCAAGATTTTGTCCATTTGTGTTAAAAAGTTGGTGTTTTGGCATCCAAATAATCTTGGAAGCTTATACTCGTAAAATTTGACATAGAAGAACAATAAAAAGTGTATCTCGAGCAACTTTGTGGGTCCGAAGTTACTCAACTCTCTCTATGAAGGAGCTTTTCAAGATTTTGTCCATCTGTGTTAAAAAGTTGGTGTTTTGGCATCAAAATAATCTACGAAGCTTATACTCGTAAAATTTGACATAGAAGAACAATAAAAAGTGTATCCCGAGCAACTTTGTGGGTCCGAAGTTACTCAACTCTCTCTATGGAGGAGCTTTTCAAGTTTTTGTCCATTTGTGATAAAAAGTTGGTGTTTTGGCATCGAAATAATCTTGGAAGCTTATACTTGTAAAATTTGACATAGAAGAACAATAAAAAGTGTACACCGAGCAACTTTTATGGTACGAAATATCTCAACTCTCTCTATGGAGGAGCTTTTAACGGTTTTGTCCATTTGTCGTAAAAAGTTCGTTTTTTGGCATCGAAATAATCTATGAAGCTTATACTAATAAAATTTAACATAGAAGAACAATAAAAAGTGTACATCGAGCAACTTTGATGGTTCGATGTTGCTCAACTCTCTCTATGGAGGAGCTTTTAACGGTTTTGTCCATTTCTCATAGAAAGTTGGTGATTTGGAATCGCAATAATCTTGGAAGATTATACTCGTAAAATTTGAAATAGAAGAACAATAAAAAGTGTACACCGAACAACTTTGATGGTCGGAAGTTGCTCAACTCCCTCTATGGAGGAGCTTTTAACGGTTTTGTCTATTTGTCATAGAAAGATGGTGTTTTAGCATCGAAATAATATACGAAGCTTATACTCGTAAAATTTGACATAGAAGAAAAATAAAAAGTGTATACCGAGCAACTTTGATGGTCTGAAGTTGCTCAACTCTCTCTATGGAGGGGCTTTTAACGGTTTTGTCCATTTGTTATAGAAAGATTGTGTTTTAGCATCGAAATAATCTAAAAAGCTTATACTCGTATAATTTGCATAGAAGAACAATAAAAAGTTTATCCCGAGAAACTTTGTGGGTCCGAAGTTATTCAACTCTCTCTATGGAGGAGCTTTTGAAGTTTTTGTCCATTTGTAATAAAAAGTTGGTGTTTTGGCATCGAAATAATCTTGGAAGCTTATACTCGTAAAACTTGACATAGATGTACAATAAAAAGTGTACACCGAGCAACTTTGATGGTCCGAAGTTGCTCAACTCTCTCTATGGAGGAGCTTTTAACGGTTTTGTCCATTTGTTATAGAAAGATGGTGTTTTAGCATCGAAATAATCTAGGAAGGTTATAGTCGTAAAATTTGACATAGAAGAACAATAAAAAGTGTACACCGAGAAACTTTGATGGTCCGAAGTTGCTCAACTCTCTCTACGGAGGGCCTTTTAACGGTTTTGTCCATTTGTTATAGAAAGATGGTGTTTTAGCATCGAAATAATCTAGGAAGCTTATACTCGTAAAATTTGACATAGAAGAACAATAAAAAGTGTATCTCGAGCAACTTTGTGGGTCCGAAGTTACTCAACTCTCTCTATGAAGGTGCTTTTCAAGATTTTGTCCATCTGTGTTAAAAAGTTGGTGTTTTGGCATCAAAATAATCTACGAAGCTTATACTCGTAAAATTTGACATAGAAGAACAATAAAAAGTGTATCCCGAGCAACTTTGTGGGTCCGAAGTTACTCAACTCTCTCTATGGAGGAGCTTTTCAAGTTTTTGTCCATTTGTGATAGAAAGTTGGTGTTTTGGCATCGAAATAATCTTGGAAGCTTATACTTGTAAAATTTGACATAGAAGAACAATAAAAAGTGTACACCGAGCAACTTTTATGGTACGAAATATCTCAACTCTCTCTATGGAGGAGCTTTTAACGGTTTTGTCCGTTTGTCGTAAAAAGTTCGTTTTTTGGCATCGAAATAATCTATGAAGCTTATACTAATAAAATTTAACATAGAAGAACAATAAAAAGTGTACATCGAGCAACTTTGATGGTTCGATGTTGCTCAACTCTCTCTATGGAGGAGCTTTTAACGGTTTTGTCCATTTCTCATAGAAAGTTGGTGATTTGGAATCGAAATAATCTTGGAAGATTATACTCGTAAAATTTGAAATAGAAGAACAATAAAAAGTGTACACCGAACAACTTTGATGGTCGGAAGTTGCTCAACTCCCTCTATGGAGGAGCTTTTAACGGTTTTATCTATTTGTCATAGAAAGATGGTGTTTTAGCATCGAAATAATATACGAAGCTTATACTCATAAAATTTGACATAGAAGAAAAATAAAAAGTGTATACCGAGCAACTTTGATGGTCTGAAGTTGCTCAACTCTCTCTATGGAGGGGCTTTTAACGGTTTTGTCCATTTGTTATAGAAAGATTGTGTTTTAGCATCGAAATAATCTAAAAAGCTTATACTCGTATAATTTGCATAGAAGAACAATAAAAAGTTTATCCCGAGAAACTTTGTGGGTCCGAAGTTACTCAACTCTCTCTATGGAGGAGCTTTTGAAGGTTTTGTCCATTTGTAATAAAAAGTTGGTGTTTTGGCATCGAAATAATCTTGGAAGCTTATACTCGTAAAACTTGACATAGATGTACAATAAAAAGTGTACACCGAGCAACTTTGATGGTCCGAAGTTGCTCAACTCTCTCTATGGAGGAGCTTTTAACGGTTTTGTCCATTTGTTATAGAAAGATGGTGTTTTAGCATCGAAATAATCTAGGAAGCTTATAGTCGTATAATTTGACATAGAAGAACAATAAAAAGTGTACACCGAGAAACTTTGATGGTCCGAAGTTGCTCAACTCTCTCTATAGAGGGCCTTTTAACGGTTTTGTCCATTTGTCATAGAAAGATGGTGTTTTAGCATCGAAATAATCTAGGAAGCTTATACTCGTAAAATTTGACATAGAAGAACAATAAAAAGTGTATCCCGAGCAACTTTGTGGGTCCGAAGTTACTCAACTCTCTCTATGGAGGAGCTTTTCAAGATTTTGTCCATTTGTGTTAAAAAGTTGGTGTTTTGGCATCCAAATAATCTTGGAAGCTTATACTCGTAAAATTTGACATAGAAGAACAATAAAAAGTGTACACCAAGCAACTTTGATGGTCCGAAGTTGCTCAACTCTCTCTATGGGGGAGCTTTTAACGGTTTTGTCCATTTGTTATAGAAAGATAGTGTTTTAGCATCGAAATAATCTGGGAAGCTTATACTCGTAAAATTTGACATAGAAGAAAAATAAAAAGTGTATACCGAGCAACTTTGATGGTCTGAAGTTGCTCAACTCTCTCTACGGAGGGGCTTTTAACGATTTTGTCCATTTGTTATAGAAAGATTGTGTTTTAGCATCGAAGTAATCTAAAAAGCTTATACTCGTATAATTTGCATAGAAGAACAATAAAAAGTTTATCCCGAGCAACTTTGTGGGTCCGAAGTTACTCAACTCTCTCTATGGAGGAGCTTTTGAAGGTTTTGTCCATTTGTAATAAAAAGTTGGTGTTTTGGCATCGAAATAATCTTGGAAGCTTATACTCGTAAAACTTGACATAGATGTACAATAAAAAGTGTACACCGAGCAACTTTGATGGTCCGAAGTTGCTCAACTCTCTCTATGGAGGAGCTTTTAACGGTATTGTCCATTTGTTATAGAAAGATGGTGTTTTAGCATCGAAATAATCTAGGAAGCTTATAGTCGTAAAATTTGACATAGAAGAACAATAAAAAGTGTACACCGAGAAACTTTGATGGTCCGAAGTTGCTCAACTCTCTCTATGGAGGGCCTTTTAACGGTTTTGTCCATTTGTCATAGAAAGATGGTGTTTTAGCATCGAAATAATCTAAGAAGCTTATACTCGTAAAATTTGTCATAGAAGAAAAATAAAAAGTGTATACCGAGCAACTTTGATGGTCTGAAGTTGCTCAACTCTCTCTCTATGGAGGGGCTTTTAACGGTTTTGTCCATTTGTTATAGAAAGATTGTGTTTTAGCATCGAAATAATCTAAAAAGCTTATACTCGTATAATTTGCATAGAAGAACAATAAAAAGTTTATCCCGAGCAACTTTGTGGGTCCGAAGTTACTCAACTCTTTCTATGGAGGAGCTTTTGAAGGTTTTGTCCATTTGTAATAAAAAGTTGGTGTTTTGGCATCGAAATAATCTTGGAAGCTTATACTCGTAAAACTTGACATAGATGTACTATAAAAAGTGTACACCGAGCAACTTTGATGGTCCGAAGTTGCTCAACTCTCTCTATGGAGGAGCTTTTAACGGTTTTGTCCATTTGTTATAGAAAGATGGTGTTTTAGCATCGAAATAATCTAGGAAACTTATAGTAGTAAAATTTGACATAGAAGAACAATAAAAAGTATACACCGAGAAACTTTGATGGTCCGAAGTTGCTCAACTCTCTCTATGGAGGGCCTTTTAATGGTTTTGTCCATTTGTCATAGAAAGATGGTGTTTTAGCATCGAAATAATCTAGGAAGCTTATACTCGTAAAATTTGACATAGAAGAACAATAAAAAGTGTATCCCGAGGAACTTTGTGGGTCCGAAGTTACTCAACTCTCTCTATGGAGGAGCTTTTCAAGATTTTGTCCATTTGTGTTAAAAAGTTGGTGTTTTGGCATCCAAATAATCTTGGAAGCTTATACTCTTAAAATTTGACATAGAAGAACAATAAAAAGTGTACACCGAGCAACTTTGATGGTCCGAAGTTGCTCAACTCTCTCTATGGGGGGCTTTTAACGGTTTTGTCCATTTGTCATAGAAAGATTGTGTTTTACCATCGAAAAAATCTAGGAAGCTGATACTCATAAAATTTGACATAGAAGTACAATAAAAAGTGTACACCGAGCAACTTTGATGGTCCGAAGTTGCTCAACTCTCTCTATGGAGGAGCTTTTAACGGTTTTGTCCATTTGTTATAGAAAGATGGTGTTTTAGCATCGAAATAATCTATGAAGCTTATACTCGTAAAATTTGACATAGAAGAACAATAAAAAGTGTACACCGAGCAACTTTGATGGTCCGAAGTTGCTCAACTCTCTCTATGTAGGGCATTTTAACGGTTTTGTCCATTTGTCATAGAAAGATGGTGTTTTAGCATCGAAATAATCTAGGAAGCTTATACTCGTAAAATTTGACATAGAAGAACAATAAAAAGTGTATCCCGAGCAACGTTGTGGGTCCGAAGTTACTCAACTCTCTCTATGGAGGAGCTTTTCAAGATTTTGTCCATTTGTGTTAAAAAGTTGGTGTTTTGGCATCCAAATAATCTTGGAAGCTTATACTCGTAAAATTTGACATAGAAGAACAATAAAAAGTGTACACCGAGCAACTTTGATGGTCCGAAGTTTCTCAACTCTCTCTATGGGGGGGCTTTTAACGGTTTTGTCCATTTGTCATAGAAAGATTGTGTTTTAGCATCGAAAAAATCTAGGAAGCTGATACTCGTAAAATTTGACATAGAAGTACAATAAAAAGTATACACCGAGCAACTTTGATGGTCCGAAGTTGCTCAACTCTCTCTATGGAGGAGCTTTTAACGGTTTTGTCCATTTGTTATAGAAAGATGGTGTTTTAGCATCGAAATAATCTAGGAAGCTTATACTCGTAAAATTTGATATAGAAGAACAATAAAAAGTGTACACCGAGCAACTTTGATGGTCCGAAGTTGCTCAACTCTCTCTATGGGGGGGCTTTTAACGGTTTTGTCCATTTGTCATAGAAAGATTGTGTTTTAGCATCGAAAAAATCTAGGAAGCTGATACTCTTAAAATTTGACATAGAAGTACAATAAAAAGTGTACACCGAGCAACTTTGATGGTCCGAAGTTGCTCAACTCTCTCTATGGAGGAGCTTTTAACGGTTTTCTCCATTTGTTATAGAAAGATGGTGTTTTAGCATCGAAATAATCTAGGAAGCTTATACTCGTAAAATTTGACATAGAAGAACAATAAAAAGTGTACACCGAGCAACTTTGATGGTCCGAAGTTGCTCAACTCTCTCTATGGAGGAGCTTTTAACGGTTTTGTCCATTTGTCGTAAAAAGTTTGTTTTTTGGCATCGAAATAATCTATGAAGCTTATACTCGTAAAATTTGACATAGAAGAACAATAAAAAGTGTACACCGAGCAACTTTGATGGTCCGAAGTTGCTCAACTCTCTCTATGGAGGAGCTTTTAACGGTTTTGTCCATTTGTTATAGAAAGATGGTGTTTTAGCATCGAAATAATCTAGGAAACTTATAGTCGTAAAATTTGACATAGAAGAACAATAAAAAGTGTACACCGAGAAACTTTGATGGTCCGAAGTTGCTCAACTCTCTCTATGGAGGGCCTTTTAACGGTTTTGTCCATTTGTCATAGAAAGATGGTGTTTTAGCATCGAAATAATCTAGGAAGCTTATACTCGTAAAATTTGACATAGAAGAACAATAAAAAGTTTATCCCGAGCAACTTTGTGGGTCCGAAGTTACTCAACTCTCTCTATGGAGGAGCTTTTCAAGATTTTGTCCATTTGTGTTAAAAAGTTGGTGTTTTGGCATCCAAATAATCTTGGAAGCTTATACTCGTAAAATTTGACATAGAAGAACAATAAAAAGTGTACACCGAGCAACTTTGATGGTCCGAAGTTGCTCAACTCTCTCTATGAGGGGGCTTTTAACGGTTTTGTCCATTTGTCATAGAAAGATTGTGTTTTAGCATCGAAAAAATCTAGGAAGCTGATACTCGTAAAATTTGACATAGAAGTACAATAAAAAGTGTACACCGAGCAACTTTGATGGTCCGAAGTTGCTCAACTCTCTCTATGGAGGAGCTTTTAACGGTTTTGTCCATTTTTATAGAAAGATGGTGTTTTAGCATCGAAATAATCTGGGAAGCTTATACTCGTAAAATTTGACATAGAAGAACAATAAAAAGTGTACACCGAGCAACTTTGATGGTCCGAAGTTGCTCAACTCTCTCTATGGAGGAGCTTTTAACGGTTTTGTCCATTTGTCGTAAAAAGTTCGTTTTTTGGCATCGAAATAATCTATGAAGCTTATACACGTAAAATTTGACATAGAAGAACAATAAAAAGTGTACACCGAGCAACTTTGATGGTCCGAAGTTGCTCAACTCTCTCTATGGAGGGCATTTTAACGGTTTTGTCCATTTGTCATAGAAAGATGGTGTTTTAGCATCGAAATAATCTAGGAAGCTTATACTCGTAAAATTTGACATAGAAGAACAATAAAAAGTGTATCTCGAGCAACTTTGTGGGTCCGAAGTTACTCAACTCTCTCTATGAAGAAGCTTTTCAAGATTTTGTCCATCTGTGTTAAAAAGTTGGTGTTTTGGCATCAAAATAATCTACGAAGCTTATACTCGTAAAATTTGACATAGAAGAACAATAAAAAGTGTATCCCGAGCAACTTTGTGGGTCCGAAGTTACTCAACTCTCTCTATGGAGGAGCTTTTCAAGTTTTTGTCCATTTGTGATAAAAAGTTGGTGTTTTGGCATCAAAATAATCTTGGAAGCTTATACTTGTAAAATTTGACATAGAAGAACAATAAAAAGTGTACACCGAGCAACTTTTATGGTACGAAATATCTCAACTCTCTCTATGGAGGAGCTTTTAACGGTTTTGTCCATTCGTCGTAAAAAGTTCATTTTTTGGCATCGAAATAATCTATGAAGCTTATACTCATAAAATTTAACATAGAAGAACAATAAAAAGTGTAATTCGAGCAACTTTGATGGTTCGATGTTGCTCAACTCTCTCTATGGAGGAGCTTTTAACGGTTTTGTCCATTTCTCATAGAAAGTTGGTGATTTGGAATCGAAATAATCTTGGAAGATTATACTCGTAAAATTAGAAATAGAAGAACAATAAAAAGTGTACACCGAACAACTTTGATGGTCGGAAGTTGCTCAACTCCCTCTATGGAGGAGCTTTTAACGGTTTTGTCTATTTGTCATAGAAAGATGGTGTTTTAGCATCGAAATAATATACGAAGCTTATACTCATAAAATTTGACATAGAAGAAAAATAAAAAGTGTATACCGAGCAACTTTGATGGTCTGAAGTTGCTCAACTCTCTCTATGGAGGGGCTTTTAACGGTTTTGTCCATTTGTTATAGAAAGATTGTGTTTTAGCATCGAAGTAATCTAAAAAGCTTATACTCGTATAATTTGCATAGAAGAACAATAAAAAGTTTATCCCGAGCAACTTTGTGGGTCCGAAGTTACTCAACTCTCTCTATGGAGGAGCTTTTGAAGGTTTTGTCCATTTGTAATAAAAAGTTGGTGTTTTGGCATCGAAATAATCTTGGAAGCTTATACTCGTAAAACTTGACATAGATGTACAATAAAAAGTGTACACCGAGAAACTTTGATGGTCCGAAGTTGCTCAACTCTCTCTATGGAGGAGCTTTTAACGGTTTTGTCCATTTGTTATAGAAAGATGGTGTTTTAGCATCGAAATAATCTAGGAAGCTTATACTCGTAAAATTTGACATAGAAGAACAATAAAAAGTGTACACCGAGAAACTTTGATGGTCCGAAGTTGCTCAACTCTCTCTATGGAGGGCCTTTTAACGGTTTTGTCCATTTGTCATAGAAATATGGTGTTTTAGCATCGAAATAATCTACGAAGCTTATACTCGTAAAATTTGTCATAGAAGAAAAATAAAAAGTGTATACCGAGCAACTTTGATGGTCTGAAGTTGCTCAACTCTCTCTATGGAGGGGCTTTTAACGGTTTTGTCCATTTGTTATAGAAAGATTGTGTTTTAGCATCGAAATAATCTAAAAAGCTTATACTCGTATAATTTGCATAGAAGAACAATAAAAAGTTTATCCCGAGCAACTTTGTGGGTCCGAAGTTACTCAACTCTCTCTATGGAGGAGCTTTTGAAGGTTTTGTCCATTTGTAATAAAAAGTTGGTGTTTTGGCATCGAAATAATCTTGGAAGCTTATACTCGTAAAACTTGACATAGATGTACAATAAAAAGTGTACACCGAGCAACTTTGATGGTCCGAAGTTGCTCAACTCTCTCTATGGAGGAGCTTTTAACGGTTTTGTCCATTTGTTATAGAAAGATGGTGTTTTAGCATCGAAATAATCTAGGAAGCTTATAGTCGTAAAATTTGACATAGAAGAACAATAAAAAGTGTACACCGAGAAACTTTGATGGTCCGAAGTTGCTCAACTCTCTCTATGGAGGGCCTTTTAACGGTTTTGTCCATTTGTCATAGAAAGATGGTGTTTTAGCATCGAAATAATCTACGAAGCTTATACTCGTAAAATTTGTCATAGAAGAAAAATAAAAAGTGTATACCGAGCAACTTTGTGGGTCCGAAGTTACTCAACTCTCTCTATGGAGGAGCTTTTCAAGATTTTGTCCATTTGTGTTAAAAAGTTGGTGTTTTGGCATCCAAATAATCTTGGAAGCTTATACTCGTAAAATTTGACATAGAAGAACAATAAAAAGTGTATCTCGAGCAACTTTGTGGGTCCGAAGTTACTCAACTCTCTCTATGAAGGAGCTTTTCAAGATTTTGTCCATCTGTGTTAAAAAGTTGGTGTTTTGGCATCAAAATAATCTACGAAGCTTATACTCGTAAAATTTGACATAGAAGAACAATAAAAAGTGTATCCCGAGCAACTTTGTGGGTCCGAAGTTACTCAACTCTCTCTATGGAGGAGCTTTTCAAGTTTTTGTCCATTTGTGATAAAAAGTTGGTGTTTTGGCATCGAAATAATCTTGGAAGCTTATACTCATAAAATTTGACCTAGAAGAACAATAAAAAGTGTACACCGAGCAACTTTGATGGTCCGAAGTTGCTCAACTCTCTCTATGGGGGGGCTTTTAACGGTTTTGTCCATTTGTCATAGAAAGATTGTGTTTTAGCATCGAAAAAATCTAGGAAGCTGATACTCATAAAATTTGACATAGAAGTACAATAAAAAGTGTACACCGAGCAACTTTGATGGTCCGAAGTTGCTCAACTCTCTCTATGGAGGAGCTTTTAACGGTTTTGTCCATTTGTTATAGAAAGATGGTGTTTTAGCATCGAAATAATCTAGGAAGCTTATACTCGTAAAATTTGACATAGAAGAACAATAAAAAGTGTACACCGAGCAACTTTGATGGTCCGAAGTTGCTCAACTCTCTCTATGGAGGAGCTTTTAACGGTTTTGTCCATTTGTCGTAAAAAGTTCATTTTTTGGCATCGAAATAATCTATGAAGCTTATACTCGTAAAATTTGACATAGAAGAACAATAAAAAGTGTACACCGAGCAACTTTGATGGTCCGAAGTTGCTCAACTCTCTCTATGGAGGGCATTTTAACGGTTTTGTCCATTTGTCATAGAAAGATGGTGTTTTAGCATCGAAATAATCTAGGAAGCTTATACTCGTAAAATTTGACATAGAAGAACAATAAAAAGTGTATCCCGAGCAACGTTGTGGGTCCGAAGTTACTCAACTCTCTCTATGGAGGAGCTTTTCAAGATTTTGTCCATTTGTGTTAAAAAGTTGGTGTTTTGGCATCCAAATAATCTTGGAAGCTTATACTCGTAAAATTTGACATAGAAGAACAATAAAAAGTGTACACCGAGCAACTTTGATGGTCTGAAGTTGCTCAACTCTCTCTATGGGGGTGCTTTTAACGGTTTTGTCCATTTGTCATAGAAAGATTGTGTTTTAGCATCGAAAAAATCTAGGAAGCTGATACTCGTAAAATTTGACATAGAAGTACAATAAAAAGTGTACACCGAGCAACTTTGATGGTCCGAAGTTGCTCAACTCTCTCTATGGAGGAGCTTTTAACGGTTTTCTCCATTTGTTATAGAAAGATGGTGTTTTAGCATCGAAATAATCTAGGAAGCTTATACTCGTAAAATTTGACATAGAAGAACAATAAAAAGTGTACACCGAGCAACTTTGATGGTCCGAAGTTGCTCAAATCTCTCTATGGAGGAGCTTTTAACGGTTTTGTCCATTTGTCGTAAAAAGTTTGTTTTTTGGCATCGAAATAATCTATGAAGCTTATACTCGTAAAATTTGACATAGAAGTACAATAAAAAGTGTACACCGAGCAACTTTGATGGTCCGAAGTTGCTCAACTCTCTCTATGGAGGAGCTTTTAACGGTTTTGTCCATTTGTTATAGAAAGATGGTGTTTTAGCATCGAAATAATCTAGGAAACTTATAGTCGTAAAATTTGACATAGAAGAACAATAAAAAGTGTACACCGAGAAACTTTGATGGTCCGAAGTTGCTCAACTCTCTCTATGGAGGGCCTTTTAACGGTTTTGTCCATTTGTCATAGAAAGATGGTGTTTTAGCATCGAAATAATCTAGGAAGCTTATACTCGTAAAATTTGACATAGAAGAACAATAAAAAGTTTATCCCGAGCAACTTTGTGGGTCCGAAGTTACTCAACTCTCTCTATGGAGGAGCTTTTCAAGATTTTGTCCATTTGTGTTAAAAAGTTGGTGTTTTGGCATCCAAATAATCTTGGAAGCTTATACTCGTAAAATTTGACATAGAAGAACAATAAAAAGTGTACACCGAGCAACTTTGATGGTCCGAAGTTGCTCAACTCTCTCTATGGAGGGCATTTTAACGGTTTTGTCCATTTGTCATAGAAAGATGGTGTTTTAGCATCGAAATAATCTAGGAAGCTTATACTCGTAAAATTTGACATAGAAGAACAATAAAAAGTGTATCCCGAGCAACGTTGTGGGTCCGAAGTTACTCAACTCTCTCTATGGAGGAGCTTTTCAAGATTTTGTCCATTTGTGTTAAAAAGTTGGTGTTTTGGCATCCAAATAATCTTGGAAGCTTATACTCGTAAAATTTGACATAGAAGAACAATAAAAAGTGTACACCGAGCAACTTTGATGGTCCGAAGTTGCTCAACTCTCTCTATGGGGGGGCTTTTAACGGTTTTGTCCATTTGTCATAGAAAGATTGTGTTTTAGCATCGAAAAAATCTAGGAAGCTGATACTCGTAAAATTTGACATAGAAGTACAATAAAAAGTGTACACCGAGCAACTTTGATGGTCCGAAGTTGCTCAACTCTCTCTATGGAGGAGCTTTTAACGGTTTTCTCCATTTGTTATAGAAAGATGGTGTTTTAGCATCGAAATAATCTAGGAAGCTTATACTCGTAAAATTTGACATAGAAGAACAATAAAAAGTGTACACCGAGCAACTTTGATGGTCCGAAGTTGCTCAAATCTCTCTATGGAGGAGCTTTTAACGGTTTTGTCCATTTGTCGTAAAAAGTTTGTTTTTTGGCATCGAAATAATCTATGAAGCTTATACTCGTAAAATTTGACATAGAAGAACAATAAAAAGTGTACACCGAGCAACTTTGATGGTCCGAAGTTGCTCAACTCTCTCTATGGAGGAGCTTTTAACGGTTTTGTCCATTTGTTATAGAAAGATGGTGTTTTAGCATCGAAATAATCTAGGAAACTTATAGTCGTAAAATTTGACATAGAAGAACAATAAAAAGTGTACACCGAGAAACTTTGATGGTCCGAAGTTGCTCAACTCTCTCTATGGAGGGCCTTTTAACGGTTTTGTCCATTTGTCATAGAAAGATGGTGTTTTAGCATCGAAATAATCTAGGAAGCTTATACTCGTAAAATTTGACATAGAAGAACAATAAAAAGTTTATCCCGAGCAACTTTGTGGGTCCGAAGTTACTCAACTCTCTCTATGGAGGAGCTTTTCAAGATTTTGTCCATTTGTGTTAAAAAGTTGGTGTTTTGGCATCCAAATAATCTTGGAAGCTTATACTCGTAAAATTTGACATAGAAGAACAATAAAAAGTGTACACCGAGCAACTTTGATGGTCCGAAGTTGCTCAACTCTCTCTATGGGGGGGCTTTTAACGGTTTTGTCCATTTGTCATAGAAAGATTGTGTTTTAGCATCGAAAAAATCTAGGAAGCTGATACTCGTAAAATTTGACATAGAAGTACAATAAAAAGTGTACACCGAGCAACTTTGATGGTCCGAAGTTGCTCAACTCTCTCTATGGAGGAGCTTTTAACGGTTTTGTCCATTTTTTTAGAAAGATGGTGTTTTAGCATGGAAATAATCTGGGAAACTTATACTCGTAAAATTTGACATAGAAGAACAATAAAAAGTGTACACCGAGCAACTTTGATGGTCCGAAGTTGCTCAACTCTCTCTATGGAGGAGCTTTTAACGGTTTTGTCCATCTGTCGTAAAAAGTTCGTTTTTTGGCATCGAAATAATCTATGAAGCTTATACACGTAAAATTTGACATAGAAGAACAATAAAAAGTGTACACCGAGCAACTTTGATGGTCCGAAGTTGCTCAACTCTCTCTATGGAGGGCATTTTAACGGTTTTGTCCATTTGTCATAGAAAGATGGTGTTTTAGCATCGAAATAATCTAGGAAGCTTATACTCGTAAAATTTGACATAGAAGAACAATAAAAAGTGTATCTCGAGCAACTTTGTGGGTCCGAAGTTACTCAACTCTCTCTATGAAGGAGCTTTTCAAGATTTTGTCCATCTGTGTTAAAAAGTTGGTGTTTTGGCATCAAAATAATCTACGAAGCTTATACTCGTAAAATTTGACATAGAAGAACAATAAAAAGTGTATCCCGAGCAACTTTGTGGGTCCGAAGTTACTCAACTCTCTCTATGGAGGAGCTTTTCAAGTTTTTGTCCATTTGTGATAAAAAGTTGGTGTTTTGGCATCGAAATAATCTTGGAAGCTTATACTTGTGAAATTTGACATAGAAGAACAATAAAAAGTGTACACCGAGCAACTTTTATGGTACGAAATATCTCAACTCTCTCTATGGAGGAGCTTTTAACGGTTTTGTCCATTTGTCGTAAAAAGTTCGTTTTTTGGCATCGAAATAATCTATGAAGCTTATACTCATAAAATTTAACATAGAAGAACAATAAAAAGTGTAATTCGAGCAACTTTGATGGTTCGATGTTGCTCAACTCTCTCTATGGAGGAGCTTTTAACGGTTTTGTCCATTTCTCATAGAAAGTTGGTGATTTGGAATCGAAATAATCTTGGAAGATTATACTCGTAAAATTTGAAATAGAAGAACAATTAAAAGTGTACACCGAACAACTTTGATGGTCGGAAGTTGCTCAACTCCCTCTATGGAGGAGCTTTTAACGGTTTTGTCTATTTGTCATAGAAAGATGGTGTTTTAGCATCGAAATAATATACGAAGCTTATACTCATAAAATTTGACATAGAAGAAAAATAAAAAGTGTATACCGAGCAACTTTGATGGTCTGAAGTTGCTCAACTCTCTCTATGGAGGGGCTTTTAACGGTTTTGTCCATTTGTTATAGAAAGATTGTGTTTTAGCATCGAAGTAATCTAAAAAGCTTATACTCGTATAATTTGCATAGAAGAACAATAAAAAGTTTATCCCGAGCAACTTTGTGGGTCCGAAGTTACTCAACTCTCTCTATGGAGGAGCTTTTGAAGGTTTTGTCCATTTGTAATAAAAAGTTGGTGTTTTGGCATCGAAATAATCTTGGAAGCTTATACTCGTAAAACTTGACATAGATGTACAATAAAAAGTGTACACCGAGAAACTTTGATGGTCCGAAGTTGCTCAACTCTCTCTATGGAGGAGCTTTTAACGGTTTTGTCCATTTGTTATAGAAAGATGGTGTTTTAGCATCGAAATAATCTAGGAAGCTTATAGTCGTAAAATTTGACATAGAAGAACAATAAAAAGTGTACACCGAGAAACTTTGATGGTCCGAAGTTGCTCAACTCTCTCTATGGAGGGCCTTTTAACGGTTTTGTCCATTTGTCATAGAAAGATGGTGTTTTAGCATCGAAATAATCTACGAAGCTTATACTCGTAAAATTTGTCATAAAAGAAAAATAAAAAGTGTATACCGAGCAACTTTGATGGTCTGAAGTTGCTCAACTCTCTCTATGGAGGGGCTTTTAACGGTTTTGTCCATTTGTTATAGAAAGATTGTGTTTTAGCATCGAAATAATCTAAAAAGCTTATACTCGTATAATTTGCATAGAAGAACAATAAAAAGTTTATCCCGAGCAACTTTGTGGGTCCGAAGTTACTCAACTCACTCTATGGAGGAGCTTTTGAAGGTTTTGTCCATTTGTAATAAAAAGTTGGTGTTTTGGCATCGAAATAATCTTGGAAGCTTATACTCGTAAAACTTGACATAGATGTACAATAAAAAGTGTACACCGAGCAACTTTGATGGTCCGAAGTTGCTCAACTCTCTCTATGGAGGAGCTTTTAACGGTTTTGTCCATTTGTTATAGAAAGATGGTGTTTTAGCATCGAAATAATCTAGGAAACTTATAGTCGTAAAATTTGACATAGAAGAACAATAAAAAGTGTACACCGAGAAACTTTGATGGTCCGAAGTTGCTCAACTCTCTCTATGGAGGGCCTTTTAACGGTTTTGTCCATTTGTCATAGAAAGATGGTGTTTTAGCATCGAAATAATCTAGGAAGCTTATACTCGTAAAATTTGACATAGAAGAACAATAAAAAGTGTATCCCGAGCAACTTTGTGGGTCCGAAGTTACTCAACTCTCTCTATGGAGGAGCTTTTCAAGATTTTGTCCATTTGTGTTAAAAAGTTGGTGTTTTGGCATCCAAATAATCTTGGAAGCTTATACTCGTAAAATTTGACATAGAAGAACAATAAAAAGTGTACACCGAGCAACTTTGATGGTCCGAAGTTGCTCAACTCTCTCTATGGGGGGGCTTTTAACGGTTTTGTCTATTTGTCATAGAAAGATTGTGTTTTAGCATCGAAAAAATCTAGGAAGCTGATACTCATAAAATTTGACATAGAAGTACAATAAAAAGTGTACACCGAGCAACTTTGATGGTCCGAAGTTGCTCAACTCTCTCTATGGAGGAGCTTTTAACGGTTTTGTCCATTTGTTATAGAAAGATGGTGTTTTAGCATCGAAATAATCTAGGAAGCTTATACTCGTAAAATTTGACATAAAAGAACAATAAAAAGTGTACACCGAGCAACTTTGATGGTCCGAAGTTGCTCAACTCTCTCTATGGAGGAGCTTTTAACGGTTTTGTCCATTTGTCGTAAAAAGTTCGTTTTTTGGCATCGAAATAATCTATGAAGCTTATACTCGTAAAATTTGACATAGAAGAACAATAAAAAGTGTACACCGAGCAACTTTGATGGTCCGAAGTTGCTCAACTCTCTCTATGGAGGGCATTTTAACGGTTTTGTCCATTTGTCATAGAAAGATGGTGTTTTAGCATCGAAATAATCTAGGAAGCTTATACTCGTAAAATTTGACATAGAAGAACAATAAAAAGTGTATCCCGAGCAACGTTGTGGGTCCGAAGTTACTCAACTCTCTCTATGGAGGAGCTTTTCAAGATTTTGTCCATTTGTGTTAAAAAGTTGGTGTTTTGGCATCCAAATAATCTTGGAAGCTTATACTCGTAAAATTTGACATAGAAGAACAATAAAAAGTGTACACCGAGCAACTTTGATGGTCCGAAGTTGCTCAACTCTCTCTATGGGGGGGCTTTTAACGGTTTTGTCCATTTGTCATAGAAAGATTGTGTTTTAGCATCGAAAAAATCTAGGAAGCTGATACTCGTAAAATTTGACATAGAAGTACAATAAAAAGTGTACACCGAGCAACTTTGATGGTCCGAAGTTGCTCAACTCTCTCTATGGAGGAGCTTTTAACGGTTTTGTCCATTTGTTATAGAAAGATGGTGTTTTAGCATCGAAATAATCTAGGAAGCTTATACTCGTAAAATTTGACATAGAAGAACAATAAAAAGTGTACACCGAGCAACTTTGATGGTCCGAAGTTGCTCAACTCTCTCTATGGAGGAGCTTTTAACGGTTTTGTCCATTTGTCGTAAAAAGTTCGTTTTTTGGCATCGAAATAATCTATGAAGCTTATACTCGTAAAATTTGACATAGAAGAACAATAAAAAGTGTACACCGAGCAACTTTGATGGTCCGAAGTTGCTCAACTCTCTCTATGGAGGAGCTTTTAACGGTTTTGTCCATTTGTTATAGAAAGATGGTGTTTTAGCATCGAAATAATCTAGGAAACTTATAGTCGTAAAATTTGACATAGAAGAACAATAAAAAGTGTACACCGAGAAACTTTGATGGTCCGAAGTTGCTCAACTCTCTCTATGGAGGGCCTTTTAACGGTTTTGTCCATTTGTCATAGAAAGACGGTGTTTTAGTATCGAAATAATCTAGGAAGCTTATACTCGTAAAATTTGACATAGAAGAACAATAAAAAGTTTATCCCGAGCAACTTTGTGGGTCCGAAGTTACTCAACTCTCTCTATGGAGGAGCTTTTCAAGATTTTGTCCATTTCTGTTAAAAAGTTGGTGTTTTGGCATCCAAATAATCTTGGAAGCTTATACTCGTAAAATTTGACATAGAAGAACAATAAAAAGTGTACACCGAGCAACTTTGATGGTCCGAAGTTGCTCAACTCTCTCTATGGGGGGGCTTTTAACGGTTTTGTCCATTTGTCATAGAAAGATTGTGTTTTAGCATCGAAAAAATCTAGGAAGCTGATACTCGTAAAATTTGACATAGAAGTACAATAAAAAGTGTACACCGAGCAACTTTGATGGTCCGAAGTTGCTCAACTCTCTCTATGGAGGAGCTTTTAACGGTTTTGTCCATTTTTATAGAAAGATGGTGTTTTAGCATCGAAATAATCTGGGAAGCTTATACTCGTAAAATTTGACATAGAAGAACAATAAAAAGTGTACACCGAGCAACTTTGATGGTCCGAAGTTGCTCAACTCTCTCTATGGAGGAGCTCTTAACGGTTTTGTCCATTTGTCGTAAAAAGTTCGTTTTTTGGCATCGAAATAATCTATGAAGCTTATACACGTAAAATTTGACATAGAAGAACAATAAAAAGTGTACACCGAGCAACTTTGATGGTCCGAAGTTGCTCAACTCTCTCTATGGAGGAGCTTTTAACGGTTTTGTCCATTTGTTATAGAAAGATGGTGTTTTAGCATCGAAATAATCTAGGAAACTTATAGTCGTAAAATTTGACATAGAAGAACAATAAAAAGTGTACACCGAGAAACTTTGATGGTCCGAAGTTGCTCAACTCTCTCTATGGAGGGCCTTTTAACGGTTTTGTCCATTTGTCATAGAAAGATGGTGTTTTAGCACCGAAATAATCTAGGAAGCTTATACTCGTAAAATTTGACATAGAAGAACAATAAAAAGTTTATCACGAGCAACTTTGTGGGTCCGAAGTTACTCAACTCTCTCTATGGAGGAGCTTTTCAAGATTTTGTCCATTTGTGTTAAAAAGTTGGTGTTTTGGCATCCAAATAATCTTGGAAGCTTATACTCGTAAAATTTGACATAGAAGAACAATAAAAAGTGTACACCGAGCAACTTTGATGGTCCGAAGTTGCTCAACTCTCTCTATGGGGGGGCTTTTAACGGTTTTATCCATTTGTCATAGAAAGATTGTGTTTTAGCATCGAAAAAATCTAGGAAGCTGATACTCGTAAAATTTGACATAGAAGTACAATAAAAAGTGTACACCGAGCAACTTTGATGGTCCGAAGTTGCTCAACTCTCTCTATGGAGGAGCTTTTAACGGTTTTGTCCATTTTTATAGAAAGATGGTGTTTTAGCATCGAAATAATCTGGGAAGCTTATACTCGTAAAATTTGACATAGAAGAACAATAAAAAGTGTACACCGAGCAACTTTGATGGTCCGAAGTTGCTCAACTCTCTCTATGGAGGAGCTTTTAACGGTTTTGTCCATTTGTCGTAAAAAGTTCGTTTTTTGGCATCGAAATAATCTATGAAGCTTATACACGTAAAATTTGACATAGAAGAACAATAAAAAGTGTACACCGAGCAACTTTGATGGTCCGAAGTTGCTCAACTCTCTCTATGGAGGGCATTTTAACGGTTTTGTCCATGTGTCATAGAAAGATGGTGTTTTGGCATCGAAATAATCTAGGAAGCTTATACTCGTAAAATTTGACATAGAAGAACAATAAAAAGTGTATCTCGAGCAACTTTGTTGGTCCGAAGTTACTCAACTCTCTCTATGAAGGAGCTTTTCAAGATTTTGTCCATCTGTGTTAAAAAGTTGGTGTTTTGGCATCAAAATAATCTACGAAGCTTATACTCGTAAAATTTGACATAGAAGAACAATAAAAAGTGTATCCCGAGCAACTTTGTGGGTCCGAAGTTACTCAACTCTCTCTATGGAGGAGCTTTTCAAGTTTTTGTCCATTTGTGATAAAAAGTTGGTGTTTTGGCATCGAAATAATCTTGGAAGCTTATACTTGTAAAATTTGACATAGAAGAAAAATAAAAAGTGTACACCGAGCAACTTTTATGGTACGAAATATCTCAACTCTCTCTATGGAGGAGCTTTTAACGGTTTTGTCCATTTGTCGTAAAAAGTTCGTTTTTTGGCATCGAAATAATCTATGAAGCTTATACTCATAAAATTTAACATAGAAGAACAATAAAAAGTGTATCCCGAGCAACTTTGATGGTTCGATGTTGCTCAACTCTCTCTATGGAGGAGCTTTTCACGGTTTTGTCCATTTCTCATAGAAAGTTGGTGATTTGGAATCGAAATAATCTTGGAAGATTATACTCGTAAAATTTGAAATAGAAGAACAATAAAAAGTGTACACCGAACAACTTTGATGGTCGGAAGTTGCTCAACTCCCTCTATGGAGGAGCTTTTAACGGTTTTGTCTATTTGTCATAGAAAGATGGTGTTTTAGCATCGAAATAATATACGAAGCTTATACTCGTAAAATTTGACATAGAAGAAAAATAAAAAGTGTATACCGAGCAACTTTGATGGTTCGATGTTGCTCAACTCTCTCTATGGAGGAGCTTTTAACGGTTTTGTCCATTTCTCATAGAAAGTTGGTGATTTGGAATCGAAATAATCTTGGAAGATTATACTCGTAAAATTTCAAATAGAAGAACAATAAAAAGTGTACACCGAACAACTTTGATGGTCGGAAGTTGCTCAACTCCCTCTATGGAGGAGCTTTTAACGGTTTTGTCCATTTGTTATAGAAAGATGGTGTTTTAGCATCGAAATAATCTAGGAAGCTTATAGTCGTAAAATTTGACATAGAAGAACAATAAAAAGTGTACACCGAGAAACTTTGATGGTCCGAAGTTGCTCAACTCTCTCTATGGAGGGGCTTTTAACGGTTTTGTCCATTTGTTATAGAAAGATTGTGTTTTAGCATCGAAGTAATCTAAAAAGCTTATACTCGTATAATTTGCATAGAAGAACAATAAAAAGTTTATCCCGAGCAACTTTGTGGGTCCGAAGTTACTCAACTCTCTCTATGGAGGAGCTTTTGAAGGTTTTGTCCATTTGTAATAAAAAGTTGGTGTTTTGGCATCGAAATAATCATGGAAGCTTATACTCGTAAAACTTGACATAGATGTACAATAAAAAGTGTACACCGAGCAACTTTGATGGTCCGAAGTTGCTCAACTCTCTCTATGGAGGAGCTTTTAACGGTTTTGTCCATTTGTTATAGAAAGATGGTGTTTTAGCATCGAAATAATCTAGGAAGCTTATAGTCGTAAAATTTGACATAGAAGAACAATAAAAAGTGTACACCGAGAAACTTTGATGGTCCGAAGTTGCTCAACTCTCTCTATGGAGGGCCTTTTAACGGTTTTGTCCATTTGTCATAGAAAGATGGTGTTTTAGCATCGAAATAATCTACGAAGCTTATACTCGTAAAATTTGTCATAGAAGAAAAATAAAAAGTGTATACCGAGCAACTTTGATGGTCTGAAGTTGCTCAACTCTCTCTATGGAGGGGCTTTTAACGGTTTTGTCCATTTGTTATAGAAAGATTGTGTTTTAGCATCGAAATAATCTAAAAAGCTTATACTCGTATAATTTGCATAGAAGAACAATAAAAAGTTTATCCCGAGCAACTTTGTGGGTCCGAAGTTACTCAACTCTCTCTATGGAGGAGCTTTTGAAGGTTTTGTCCATTTGTTATAGAAAGATGGTGTTTTAGCATCGAAATAATCTAGGAAGCTTATACTCGTAAAATTTGACATAGAAGTACAATAAAAAGTGTACACCGAGCAACTTTGATGGTCCGAAGTTGCTCAACTCTCTCTATGGAGGAGCTTTTAACGGTTTTGTCCATTTTTATAGAAAGATGGTGTTTTAGCATCGAAATAATCTGGGAAGCTTATACTCGTAAAATTTGACATAGAAGAACAATAAAAAGTGTACACCGAGCAACTTTGATGGTCCGAAGTAGCTCAACTCTCTCTATGGAGCAGCTTTTAACGATTTTGTCCATTTGTCGTAAAAAGTTCGTTTTTTGGCATCGAAATAATCTATGAAGCTTATACACGTAAAATTTGACATAGAAGAACAATAAAAAGTGTACACCGAGCAACTTTGATGGTCCGAAGTTGCTCAACTCTCTCTATGGAGGAGCTTTTAACGGTTTTGTCCATTTGTTATAGAAAGATGGTGTTTTAGCATCGAAATAATCTAGGAAACTTATAGTCGTAAAATTTGACATAGAAGAACAATAAAAAGTGTACACCGAGAAACTTTGATGGTCCGAAGTTGCTCAACTCTCTCTATGGAGGGCCTTTTAACGGTTTTGTCCATTTGTCATAGAAAGATGGTGTTTTAGCATCGAAATAATCTAGGAAGCTTATACTCGTAAAATTTGACATAGAAGAACAATAAAAAGTTTATCCCGAGCAACTTTGTGGGTCCGAAGTTACTCAACTCTCTCTATGGAGGAGCTTTTCAAGATTTTGTCCATTTGTGTTAAAAAGTTGGTGTTTTGGCATCCAAATAATCTTGGAAGCTTATACTCGTAAAATTTGACATAGAAGAACAATAAAAAGTGTACACCGAGCAACTTTGATGGTCCGAAGTTGCTCAACTCTCTCTATGGGGGGGCTTTTAACGGTTTTGTCCATTTGTCATAGAAAGATTGTGTTTTAGCATCGAAAAAATCTAGGAAGCTGATACTCGTAAAATTTGACATAGAAGTACAATAAAAAGTGTACACCGAGCAACTTTGATGGTCCGAAGTTGCTCAACTCTCTCTATGGAGGAGCTTTTAACGGTTTTGTCCATTTTTATAGAAAGATGGTGTTTTAGCATCGAAATAATCTGGGAAGCTTATACTCGTAAAATTTGACATAGAAGAACAATAAAAAGTGTACACCGAGCAACTTTGATGGTCCGAAGTTGCTCAACTCTCTCTATGGAGGAGCTTTTAACGGTTTTGTCCATTTGTCGTAAAAAGTTCGTTTTTTGGCATCGAAATAATCTATGAAGCTTATACACGTAAAATTTGACATAGAAGAACAATAAAAAGTGTACACCGAGCAACTTTGATGGTCCGAAGTTGCTCAACTCTCTCTATGGAGGGCATTTTAACGGTTTTGTCCATGTGTCATAGAAAGATGGTGTTTTAGCATCGAAATAATCTAGGAAGCTTATACTCGTAAAATTTGACATAGAAGAACAATAAAAAGTGTATCTCGAGCAACTTTGTGGGTCCGAAGTTACTCAACTCTCTCTATGAAGGAGCTTTTCAAGATTTTGTCCATCTGTGTTAAAAAGTTGGTGTTTTGGCATCAAAATAATCTACGAAGCTTATACTCGTAAAATTTGACATAGAAGAACAATAAAAAGTGTATCCCGAGCAACTTTGTGGGTCCGAAGTTACTCAACTCTCTCTATGGAGGAGCTTTTCAAGTTTTTGTCCATTTGTGATAAAAAGTTGGTGTTTTGGCATCGAAATAATCTTGGAAGCTTATACTTGTAAAATTTGACATAGAAGAAAAATAAAAAGTGTACACCGAGCAACTTTTATGGTACGAAATATCTCAACTCTCTCTATGGAGGAGCTTTTAACGGTTTTGTCCATTTGTCGTAAAAAGTTCGTTTTTTGGCATCGAAATAATCTATGAAGCTTATACTCATAAAATTTAACATAGAAGAACAATAAAAAGTGTATCCCGAGCAACTTTGATGGTTCGATGTTGCTCAACTCTCTCTATGGAGGAGCTTTTCACGGTTTTGTCCATTTCTCATAGAAAGTTGGTGATTTGGAATCGAAATAATCTTGGAAGATTATACTCGTAAAATTTGAAATAGAAGAACAATAAAAAGTGTACACCGAACAACTTTGATGGTCGGAAGTTGCTCAACTCCCTCTATGGAGGAGCTTTTAACGGTTTTGTCTATTTGTCATAGAAAGATGGTGTTTTAGCATCGAAATAATATACGAAGCTTATACTCGTAAAATTTGACATAGAAGAAAAATAAAAAGTGTATACCGAGCAACTTTGATGGTTCGATGTTGCTCAACTCTCTCTATGGAGGAGCTTTTAACGGTTTTGTCCATTTCTCATAGAAAGTTGGTGATTTGGAATCGAAATAATCTTGGAAGATTATACTCGTAAAATTTCAAATAGAAGAACAATAAAAAGTGTACACCGAACAACTTTGATGGTCGGAAGTTGCTCAACTCCCTCTATGGAGGAGCTTTTAACGGTTTTGTCCATTTGTTATAGAAAGATGGTGTTTTAGCATCGAAATAATCTAGGAAGCTTATAGTCGTAAAATTTGACATAGAAGAACAATAAAAAGTGTACACCGAGAAACTTTGATGGTCCGAAGTTGCTCAACTCTCTCTATGGAGGGGCTTTTAACGGTTTTGTCCATTTGTTATAGAAAGATTGTGTTTTAGCATCGAAGTAATCTAAAAAGCTTATACTCGTATAATTTGCATAGAAGAACAATAAAAAGTTTATCCCGAGCAACTTTGTGGGTCCGAAGTTACTCAACTCTCTCTATGGAGGAGCTTTTGAAGGTTTTGTCCATTTGTAATAAAAAGTTGGTGTTTTGGCATCGAAATAATCTTGGAAGCTTATACTCGTAAAACTTGACATAGATGTACAATAAAAAGTGTACACCGAGCAACTTTGATGGTCCGAAGTTGCTCAACTCTCTCTATGGAGGAGCTTTTAACGGTTTTGTCCATTTGTTATAGAAAGATGGTGTTTTAGCATCGAAATAATCTAGGAAGCTTATAGTCGTAAAATTTGACATAGAAGAACAATAAAAAGTGTACACCGAGAAACTTTGATGGTCCGAAGTTGCTCAACTCTCTCTATGGAGGGCCTTTTAACGGTTTTGTCCATTTGTCATAGAAAGATGATGTTTTAGCATCGAAATAATCTACGAAGCTTATACTCGTAAAATTTGTCATAGAAGAAAAATAAAAAGTGTATACCGAGCAACTTTGATGGTCTGAAGTTGCTCAACTCTCTCTATGGAGGGGCTTTTAACGGTTTTGTCCATTTGTTATAGAAAGATTGTGTTTTAGCATCGAAATAATCTAAAAAGCTTATACTCGTATAATTTGCATAGAAGAACAATAAAAAGTTTATCCCGAGCAACTTTGTGGGTCCGAAGTTACTCAACTCTCTCTATGGAGGAGCTTTTGAAGGTTTTGTCCATTTGTTATAGAAAGATGGTGTTTTAGCATCGAAATAATCTAGGAAGCTTATACTCGTAAAATTTGACATAGAAGTACAATAAAAAGTGTACACCGAGCAACTTTGATGGTCCGAAGTTGCTCAACTCTCTCTATGGAGGAGCTTTTAACGGTTTTGTCCATTTTTATAGAAAGATGGTGTTTTAGCATCGAAATAATCTGGGAAGCTTATACTCGTAAAATTTGACATAGAAGAACAATAAAAAGTGTACACCGAGCAACTTTGATGGTCCGAAGTTGCTCAACTCTCTCTATGGAGGAGCTTTTAACGGTTTTGTCCATTTGTCGTAAAAAGTTCGTTTTTTGGCATCGAAATAATCTATGAAGCTTATACACGTAAAATTTGACATAGAAGAACAATAAAAAGTGTACACCGAGCAACTTTGATGGTCCGAAGTTGCTCAACTCTCTCTATGGAGGAGCTTTTAACGGTTTTGTCCATTTGTTATAGAAAGATGGTGTTTTAGCATCGAAATAATCTAGGAAACTTATAGTCGTAAAATTTGACATAGAAGAACAATAAAAAGTGTACACCGAGAAACTTTGATGGTCCGAAGTTGCTCAACTCTCTCTATGGAGGGCCTTTTAACGGTTTTGTCCATTTGTCATAGAAAGATGGTGTTTTAGCATCGAAATAATCTAGGAAGCTTATACTCGTAAAATTTGACATAGAAGAACAATAAAAAGTTTATCCCGAGCAACTTTGTGGGTCCGAAGTTACTCAACTCTCTCTATGGAGGAGCTTTTCAAGATTTTGTCCATTTGTCTTAAAAAGTTGGTGTTTTGGCATCCAAATAATCTTGGAAGCTTATACTCGTAAAATTTGACATAGAAGAACAATAAAAAGTGTACACCGAGCAACTTTGATGGTCCGAAGTTGCTCAACTCTCTCTATGGGGGGGCTTTTAACGGTTTTGTCCATTTGTCATAGAAAGATTGTGTTTTAGCATCGAAAAAATCTAGGAAGCTGATACTCGTAAAATTTGACATAGAAGTACAATAAAAAGTGTACACCGAGCAACTTTGATGGTCCGAAGTTGCTCAACTCTCTCTATGGAGGAGCTTTTAACGGTTTTGTCCATTTTTATAGAAAGATGGTGTTTTAGCATCGAAATAATCTGGGAAGCTTATACTCGTAAAATTTGACATAGAAGAACAATAAAAAGTGTACACCGAGCAACTTTGATGGTCCGAAGTTGCTCAACTCTCTCTATGGAGGAGCTTTTAACGGTTTTGTCCATTTGTCGTAAAAAGTTCGTTTTTTGGCATCGAAATAATCTATGAAGCTTATACACGTAAAATTTGACATAGAAGAACAATAAAAAGTGTACACCGAGCAACTTTGATGGTCCGAAGTTGCTCAACTCTCTCTATGGAGGGCATTTTAACGGTTTTGTCCATGTGTCATAGAAAGATGGTGTTTTAGCATCGAAATAATCTAGGAAGCTTATACTCGTAAAATTTGACATAGAAGAACAATAAAAAGTGTATCTCGAGCAACTTTGTGGGTCCGAAGTTACTCAACTCTCTCTATGAAGGAGCTTTTCAAGATTTTGTCCATCTGTGTTAAAAAGTTGCTGTTTTGGCATCAAAATAATCTACGAAGCTTATACTCGTAAAATTTGACATAGAAGAACAATAAAAAGTGTATCCCGAGCAACTTTGTGGGTCCGAAGTTACTCAACTCTCTCTATGGAGGAGCTTTTCAAGTTTTTGTCCATTTGTGATAAAAAGTTGGTGTTTTGGCATCGAAATAATCTTGGAAGCTTATACTTGTAAAATTTGACATAGAAGAAAAATAAAAAGTGTACACCGAGCAACTTTTATGGTACGAAATATCTCAACTCTCTCTATGGAGGAGCTTTTAACGGTTTTGTCCATTTGTCGTAAAAAGTTCGTTTTTTGGCATCGAAATAATCTATGAAGCTTATACTCATAAAATTTAACATAGAAGAACAATAAAAAGTGTATCCCGAGCAACTTTGATGGTTCGATGTTGCTCAACTCTCTCTATGGAGGAGCTTTTCACGGTTTTGTCCATTTCTCATAGAAAGTTGGTGATTTGGAATCGAAATAATCTTGGAAGATTATACTCGTAAAATTTGAAATAGAAGAACAATAAAAAGTGTACACCGAACAACTTTGATGGTCGGAAGTTGCTCAACTCCCTCTATGGAGGAGCTTTTAACGGTTTTGTCTATTTGTCATAGAAAGATGGTGTTTTAGCATCGAAATAATATACGAAGCTTATACTCGTAAAATTTGACATAGAAGAAAAATAAAAAGTGTATACCGAGCAACTTTGATGGTTCGATGTTGCTCAACTCTCTCTATGGAGGAGCTTTTAACGGTTTTGTCCATTTCTCATAGAAAGTTGGTGATTTGGAATCGAAATAATCTTGGAAGATTATACTCGTAAAATTTCAAATAGAAGAACAATAAAAAGTGTACACCGAACAACTTTGATGGTCGGAAGTTGCTCAACTCCCTCTATGGAGGAGCTTTTAACGGTTTTGTCCATTTGTTATAGAAAGATGGTGTTTTAGCATCGAAATAATCTAGGAAGCTTATAGTCGTAAAATTTGACATAGAAGAACAATAAAAAGTGTACACCGAGAAACTTTGATGGTCCGAAGTTGCTCAACTCTCTCTATGGAGGGGCTTTTAACGGTTTTGTCCATTTGTTATAGAAAGATTGTGTTTTAGCATCGAAGTAATCTAAAAAGCTTATACTCGTATAATTTGCATAGAAGAACAATAAAAAGTTTATCCCGAGCAACTTTGTGGGTCCGAAGTTACTCAACTCTCTCTATGGAGGAGCTTTTGAAGGTTTTGTCCATTTGTAATAAAAAGTTGGTGTTTTGGCATCGAAATAATCTTGGAAGCTTATACTCGTAAAACTTGACATAGATGTACAATAAAAAGTGTACACCGAGCAACTTTGATAGTCCGAAGTTGCTCAACTCTCTCTATGGAGGAGCTTTTAACGGTTTTGTCCATTTGTTATAGAAAGATGGTGTTTTAGCATCGAAATAATCTAGGAAGCTTATAGTCGTAAAATTTGACATAGAAGAACAATAAAAAGTGTACACCGAGAAACTTTGATGGTCCGAAGTTGCTCAACTCTCTCTATGGAGGGCCTTTTAACGGTTTTGTCCATTTGTCATAGAAAGATGGTGTTTTAGCATCGAAATAATCTACGAAGCTTATACTCGTAAAATTTGTCATAGAAGAAAAATAAAAAGTGTATACCGAGCAACTTTGATGGTCTGAAGTTGCTCAACTCTCTCTATGGAGGGGCTTTTAACGGTTTTGTCCATTTGTTATAGAAAGATTGTGTTTTAGCATCGAAATAATCTAAAAAGCTTATACTCGTATAATTTGCATAGAAGAACAATAAAAAGTTTATCCCGAGCAACTTTGTGGGTCCGAAGTTACTCAACTCTCTCTATGGAGGAGCTTTTGAAGGTTTTGTCCATTTGTTATAGAAAGATGGTGTTTTAGCATCGAAATAATCTATGAAGCTTATACTCGTAAAATTTGACATAGAAGAACAATAAAAAGTGTACACCGAGCAACTTTGATGGTCCGAAGTTGCTCAACTCTCTCTATGGAGGAGCTTTTAACGGTTTTGTCCATTTGTCGTAAAAAGTTCGTTTTTTGGCATCGAAATAATCTATGAAGCTTATACTCGTAAAATTTGACATAGAAAAACAATAAAAAGTGTACACCGACCAACTTTGATGGTCCGAAGTTGCTCAACTCTCTCTATGGAGGAGCTTTTAACGGTTTTGTCCATTTGTTATAGAAAGATGGTGTTTTAGCATCGAAATAATCTAGGAAACTTATAGTCGTAAAATTTGACATAGAAGAACAATAAAAAGTGTACACCGAGAAACTTTGATGGTCCGAAGTTGCTCAACTCTCTCTATGGAGGGCCTTTTAACGGTTTTGTCCATTTGTCATAGAGAGATGGTGTTTTAGCATCGAAATAATCTAGGAAGCTTATACTCGTAAAATTTGACATAGAAGAACAATAAAAAGTGTATCCCGAGCAACTTTGTGGGTCCGAAGTTACTCAACTCTCTCTATGGAGGAGCTTTTCAAGATTTTGTCCATTTGTGTTAAAAAGTTGGTGTTTTGGCATCCTAATAATCTTGGAAGCTTATACTCGTAAAATTTGACATAGAAGAACAATAAAAAGTGTACACCGAGCAACTTTGATGGTCCGAAGTTGCTCAACTCTCTCTATGGGGGGGCTTTTAACGGTTTTGTCCATTTGTCATAGAAAGATTGTGTTTTAGCATCGAAAAAATCTAGGAAGCTGATACTCATAAAATTTGACATAGAAGTACAATAAAAAGTGTACACCGAGCAACTTTGATGGTCCGAAGTTGCTCAACTCTCTCTATGGAGGAGCTTTTAACGGTTTTGTCCATTTGTTATAGAAAGATGGTGTTTTAGCATCGAAATAATCTAGGAAGCTTATACTCGTAAAATTTGACATAGAAGAACAATAAAAAGTGTACACCGAGAAACTTTGATGGTCCGAATTTGCTCAACTCTCTCTATGGGGGGGCTTTTAACGGTTTTGTCCATTTGTCATAGAAAGATTGTGTTTTAGCATCGAAAAAATCTAGGAAGCTGATACTCGTAAAATTTGACATAGAAGTACAATAAAAAGTGTACACCGAGCAACTTTGATGGTCCGAAGTTGCTCAACTCTCTCTATGGAGGAGCTTTTAACGGTTTTGTCCATTTGTTATAGAAAGATAGTGTTTTAGCATCGAAATAATCTGGGAAGCTTATACTCGTAAAATTTGACATAGAAGAACAATAAAAAGTGTACACCGAGCAACTTTGATGGTCCGAAGTTGCTCAACTCTCTCTATGGAGGAGCTTTTAACGGTTTTGTCCATTTGTCGTAAAAAGTTCGTTTTTTGGCATCGAAATAATCTATGAAGCTTATACACGTAAAATTTGACATAGAAGAACAATAAAAAGTGTACACCGAGCAACTTTGATGGTCCGAAGTTGCTCAACTCTCTCTATGGAGGGCATTTTAATGGTTTTGTCCATTTGTCATAGAAAGATGTTGTTTTAGCATCGAAATAATCTAGGAAGCTTATACTCGTAAAATTTGACATAGAAGAACAATAAAAAGTGTATCTCGAGCAACTTTGTGGGTCCGAAGTTACTCAACTCTCTCTATGAAGGAGCTTTTCAAGATTTTGTCCATTTGTGTTAAAAAGTTGGTGTTTTGGCATCAAAATAATCTACGAAGCTTATACTCGTAAAATTTGACATAGAAGAACAATAAAAAGTGTACCCCAAGCAACTTTGTGGGTCCGAAGTTACTCAACTCTCTCTATGGAGGAGCTTTTCAAGTTTTTGTCCATTTGTGATAAAAAGTTGGTGTTTTGGCATCGAAATAATCTTGGAAGCTTATACTTGTAAAATTTGACATAGAAGAACAATAAAAAGTGTACACCGAGCAACTTTTATGGTACGAAATATCTCAACTCTCTCTATGGAGGAGCTTTTAACGGTTTTTTCCATTTGTCGTAAAAAGTTCGTTTTTTGGCATCGAAATAATCTATGAAGCTTATACTCATAAAATTTAACATAGAAGAACAATAAAAAGTGTAATTCGAGCAACTTTGATGGTTCGATGTTGCTCAACTCTCTCTATGGAGGAGCTTTTAACGGTTTTGTCCATTTCTCATAGAAAGTTGGTGATTTGGAATCGAAATAATCTTGGAAGATTATACTCGTAAAATTTGAAATAGAAGAACAATAAAAAGTGTACACCGAACAACTTTGATGGTCGGAAGTTGCTCAACTCCCTCTATGGAGGAGCTTTTAACGGTTTTGTCTATTTTTCATAGAAAGATGGTGTTTTAGCATCGAAATAATATACGAAGCTTATACTCGTAAAATTTGACATAGAAGAAAAATAAAAAGTGTATACCGAGCAACTTTGATGGTCTGAAGTTGCTCAACTCTCTCTATGGAGGGGCTTTTAACGGTTTTGTCCATTTCTTATAGAAAGATTGTGTTTTAGCATCGAAGTAATCTAAAAAGCTTATACTCGTATAATTTGCATAGAAGAACAATAAAAAGTTTACCCCGAGCAACTTTGTGGGTCCGAAGTTACTCAACTCTCTCTATGGAGGAGCTTTTGAAGGTTTTGTCCATTTGTAATAAAAAGTTGGTTTTTTGGCATCGAAATAATCTATGAAGCTTATACTCGTAAAATTTGACATAGAAGAACAATAAAAAGTGTACACCGAGCAACTTTGATGGTCCGAAGTTGCTCAACTCTCTCTATGGAGGGCATTTTAACGGTTTTGTCCATTTGTCATAGAAAGATGGTGTTTTTGCATCGAAATAATCTAGGAAGCTTATACTCGTAAAATTTGACATAGAAGAACAATAAAAAGTGTATCCCGAGCAACGTTGTGGGTCCGAAGTTACTCAACTCTCTCTATGGAGGAGCTTTTCAAGATTTTGTCCATTTGTGTTAAAAAGTTGGTGTTTTTTCCTCCAAATAATCTTGGAAGCTTATACTCGTAAAATTTGACATAGAAGAACAATAAAAAGTGTACACCGAGCAACTTTGATGGTCCGAAGTTGCTCAACTCTCTCTATGGGGGGGCTTTTAACGGTTTTGTCCATTTGTCATAGAAAGATTGTGTTTTAGCATCGAAAAAATCTAGGAAGCTGATACTCGTAAAATTTGACATAGAAGTACAATAAAAAGTGTACACCGAGCAACTTTGATGGTCCGAAGTTGCTCAACTCTCTATATGGAGGAGCTTTTAACGGTTTTGTCCATTTGTTATAGAAAGATGGTGTTTTAGCATCGAAATAATCTAGGAAGCTTATACTCGTAAAATTTGACATAGAAGAACAATAAAAAGTGTACACCGAGCAACTTTGATGGTCCGAAGTTGCTCAACTCTCTCTATGGAGGAGCTTTTAACGGTTTTGTCCATTTGTCGTAAAAAGTTCGTTTTTTGGCATCGAAATAATCTATGAAGCTTATACTCGTAAAATTTGACATAGAAGAACAATAAAAAGTGTACACCGAGCAACTTTGATGGTCCGAAGTTGCTCAACTCTCTCTATGGAGGAGCTTTTAACGGTTTTGTCCATTTGTTATAGAAAGATGGTGTTTTAGCATCGAAATAATCTAGGAAACTTATAGTCGTAAAATTTGACATAGAAGAACAATAAAAAGTGTACACCGAGAAACTTTGATGGTCCGAAGTTGCTCAACTCTCTCTATGGAGGGCCTTTTAACGGTTTTCTCCATTTGTCATAGAAAGATGGTGTTTTAGCATCGAAATAATCTAGGAAGCTTATACTCGTAAAATTTGACATAGAAGAACAATAAAAAGTGTATCCCGAGCAACTTTGTGGGTCCGAAGTTACTCAACTCTCTCTATGGAGGAGCTTTTCAAGATTTTGTCCATTTGTGTTAAAAAGTTGGTGTTTTGGCATCCAAATAATCTTGGAAGCTTATACTCGTAAAATTTGACATAGAAGAACAATAAAAAGTGTACACCGAGCAACTTTGATGGTCCGAAGTTGCTCAACTCTCTCTATGGGGGGGCTTTTAACGGTTTTGTCCATTTGTCATAGAAAGATTGTGTTTTAGCATCGAAAAAATCTAGGAAGCTGATACTCATAAAATTTGACATAGAAGTACAATAAAAAGTGTACACCGAGCAACTTTGATGGTCCGAAGTTGCTCAACTCTCTCTATGGAGGAGCTTTTAACGGTTTTGTCCATTTGTTATAGAAAGATGGTGTTTTAGCATCGAAATAATCTAGGAAGCTTATACTCGTAAAATTTGACATAGAAGAACAATAAAAAGTGTACACCGAGAAACTTTGATGGTCCGAATTTGCTCAACTCCCTCTATGGGGGGGCTTTTAACGGTTTTGTCCATTTGTCATAGAAAGATTGTGTTTTAGCATCGAAAAAATCTAGGAAGCTGATACTCGTAAAATTTGACATAGAAGTACAATAAAAAGTGTACACCGAGCAACTTTGATGGTCCGAAGTTGCTCAACTCTCTCTATGGAGGAGCTTTTAACGGTTTTGTCCATTTGTTATAGAAAGATAGTGTTTTAGCATCGAAATAATCTGGGAAGCTTATACTCGTAGAATTTGACATAGAAGAACAATAAAAAGTGTACACCGAGCAACTTTGATGGTCCGAAGTTGCTCAACTCTCTCTATGGAGGAGCTTTTAACGGTTTTGTCCATTTGTCGTAAAAAGTTCGTTTTTTGGCATCGAAATAATCTATGAAGCTTATACACGTAAAATTTGACATAGAAGAACAATAAAAAGTGTACACCGAGCAACTTTGATGGTCCGATGTTGCTCAACTCTCTCTATGGAGGGCATTTTAATGGTTTTGTCCATTTGTCATAGAAAGATGTTGTTTTAGCATCGAAATAATCTAGGAAGCTTATACTCGTAAAATTTGACATAGAAGAACAATAAAAAGTGTATCTCGAGCAACTTTGTGGGTCCGAAGTTACTCAACTCTCTCTATGAAGGAGCTTTTCAAGATTTTGTCCATCTGTGTTAAAAAGTTGGTGTTTTGGCATCAAAATAATCTACGAAGCTTATACTCGTAAAATTTGACATAGAAGAACAATAAAAAGTGTACCCCAAGCAACTTTGTGGCTCCGAAGTTACTCAACTCTCTCTATGGAGGAGCTTTTCAAGTTTTTGTCCATTTGTGATAAAAAGTTGGTGTTTTGGCATCGAAATAATCTTGGAAGCTTATACTTGTAAAATTTGACATAGAAGAACAATAAAAAGTGTACACCTTGCAACTTTTATGGTACGAAATATCTCAACTCTCTCTATGGAGGAGCTTTTAACGGTTTTGTCCATTTGTCGTAAAAAGTTCGTTTTTTGGCATCGAAATAATCTATGAAGCTTATACTCATAAAATTTAACATAGAAGAACAATAAAAAGTGTAATTCGAGCAACTTTGATGGTTCGATGTTGCTCAACTCTCTCTATGGAGGAGCTTTTAACGGTTTTGTCCATTTCTCATAGAAAGTTGGTGATTTGGAATCGAAATAATCTTGGAAGATTATACTCGTAAAATTTGAAATAGAAGAACAATAAAAAGTGTACACCGAATAACTTTGATGGTCGGAAGTTGCTCAACTCCCTCTATGGAGGAGCTTTTAACGGTTTTGTCTATTTGTCATAGAAAGATGGTGTTTTAGCATCGAAATAATATACGAAGCTTATACTCGTAAAATTTGACATAGAAGAAAAATAAAAAGTGTATACCGAGCAACTTTGATGGTCTGAAGTTGCTCAACTCTCTCTATGGAGGGGCTTTTAACGGTTTTGTCCATTTCTTATAGAAAGATTGTGTTTTAGCATCGAAGTAATCTAAAAAGCTTATACTCGTATAATTTGCATAGAAGAACAATAAAAAGTTTACCCCGAGCAACTTTGTGGGTCCGAAGTTACTCAACTCTCTCTATGGAGGAGCTTTTGAAGGTTTTGTCCATTTGTAATAAAAAGTTGGTTTTTTGGCATCGAAATAATCTATGAAGCTTATACTCGTAAAATTTGACATAGAAGAACAATAAAAAGTGTACACCGAGCAACTTTGATGGTCCGAAGTTGCTCAACTCTCTCTATGGAGGGCATTTTAACGGTTTTGTCCATTTGTCATAGAAAGATGGTGTTTTTGCATCGAAATAATCTAGGAAGCTTATACTCGTAAAATTTGACATAGAAGAACAATAAAAAGTGTATCCCGAGCAACGTTGTGGGTCCGAAGTTACTCAACTCTCTCTATGGAGGAGCTTTTCAAGATTTTGTCCATTTGTGTTAAAAAGTTGGTGTTTTGGCATCCAAATAATCTTGGAAGCTTATACTCGTAAAATTTGACATAGAAGAACAATAAAAAGTGTACACCGAGCAACTTTGATGGTCCGAAGTTGCTCAACTCTCTCTATGGGGGGGCTTTTAACGGTTTTGTCCATTTGTCATAGAAAGATTGTGTTTTAGCATCGAAAAAATCTAGGAAGCTGATACTCGTAAAATTTGACATAGAAGTACAATAAAAAGTGTACACCGAGCAACTTTGATGGTCCGAAGTTGCTCAACTCTCTATATGGAGGAGCTTTTAACGGTTTTGTCCATTTGTTATAGAAAGATGGTGTTTTAGCATCGAAATAATCTAGGAAGCTTATACTCGTAAAATTTGACATAGAAGAACAATAAAAAGTGTACACCGAGCAACTTTGATGGTCCGAAGTTGCTCAACTCTCTCTATGGAGGAGCTTTTAACGGTTTTGTCCATTTGTCGTAAAAAGTTCGTTTTTTGGCATCGAAATAATCTATGAAGCTTATACTCGTAAAATTTGACATAGAAGAACAATAAAAAGTGTACACCGAGCAACTTTGATGGTCCGAAGTTGCTCAACTCTCTCTATGGAGGAGCTTTTAACGGTTTTGTCCATTTGTTATAGAAAGATGGTGTTTTAGCATCGAAATAATCTAGGAAACTTATAGTCGTAAAATTTGACATAGAAGAACAATAAAAAGTGTACACCGAGAAACTTTGATGGTCCGAAGTTGCTCAACTCTCTCTATGGAGGGCCTTTTAACGGTTTTGTCCATTTGTCATAGAAAGATGGTGTTTTAGCATCGAAATAATCTAGGAAGCTTATACTCGTAAAATTTGACATAGAAGAACAATAAAAAGTGTATCCCGAGCAACTTTGTGGGTCCGAAGTTACTCAACTCTCTCTATGGAGGAGCTTTTCAAGATTTTGTCCATTTGTGTTAAAAAGTTGGTGTTTTGGCATCCAAATAATCTTGGAAGCTTATACTCGTAAAATTTGACATAGAAGAACAATAAAAAGTGTACACCGAGCAACTTTGATGGTCCGAAGTTGCTCAACTCTCTCTATGGGGGGGCTTTTAACGGTTTTGTCCATTTGTCATAGAAAGATTGTGTTTTAGCATCGAAAAAATCTAGGAAGCTGATACTCATAAAATTTGACATAGAAGTACAATAAAAAGTGTACACCGAGCAACTTTGATGGTCCGAAGTTGCTCAACTCTCTCTATGGAGGAGCTTTTAACGGTTTTGTCCATTTGTTATAGAAAGATGGTGTTTTAGCATCGAAATAATCTAGGAAGCTTATACTCGTAAAATTTGACATAGAAGAACAATAAAAAGTGTACACCGAGAAACTTTGATGGTCCGAAGTTGCTCAACTCTCTCTATGGGGGGGCTTTTAACGGTTTTGTCCATTTGTCATAGAAAGATTGTGTTTTAGCATCGAAAAAATCTAGGAAGCTGATACTCGTAAAATTTGACATAGAAGTACAATAAAAAGTGTACACCGAGCAACTTTGATGGTCCGAAGTTGCTCAACTCTCTCTATGGAGGAGCTTTTAACGGTTTTGTCCATTTGTTATAGAAAGATAGTGTTTTAGCATCGAAATAATCTGGGAAGCTTATACTCGTAAAATTTGACATAGAAGAACAATAAAAAGTGTACACCGAGCAACTTTGATGGTCCGAAGTTGCTCAACTCTCTCTATGGAGGAGCTTTTAACGGTTTTGTCCATTTGTCGTAAAAGTTCGTTTTTTGGCATCGAAATAATCTATGAAGCTTATACACGTAAAATTTGACATAGAAGAACAATAAAAAGTGTACACCGAGCAACTTTGATGGTCCGAAGTTGCTCAACTCTCTCTATGGAGGGCATTTTAACAGTTTTGTCCATTCGCCATAGAAAGATGGTGTTTTAGCATCGAAATAATCTAGGAAGCTTATAGTCGTAAAATTTGACATAGAAGAACAATAAAAAGTGTATCTCGAGCAACTTTGTGGGTCCGAAGTTACTCAACTCTCTCTATGAAGGAGCTTTTCAAGATTTTGTCCATCTGTGTTAAAAAGTTGGTGTTTTGGCATCAAAATAATCTACGAAGCTTATACTCGTAAAATTTGACATAGAAGAACAATAAAAAGTGTATCCCGAGCAACTTTGTGGGTCCGAAGTTACTCAACTCTCTCTATGGAGGAGCTTTTCAAGTTTTTGTCCATTTGTGATAAAAAGTTGGTGTTTTGGCATCGAAATAATCTTGGAAGCTTATACTTGTAAAATTTGACATAGAAGAACAATAAAAAGTGTACACCGAGCAACTTTTATGGTACGAAATATCTCAACTCTCTCTATGTAGGAGCTTTTAACGGTTTTGTCCATTTGTCGTAAAAAGTTCGTTTTTTAGCATCGAAATAATCTAGGAAGCTTATAGTCGTAAAATTTGACATAGAAGAACAATAAAAAGTGTACACCGAGAAACTTTGATGGTCCGAAGTTGCTCAACTCTCTCTATGGAGGGCATTTTAACGGTTTTGTCCATTTGTCATAGAAAGATGGTGTTTTAGCATCGAAATAATCTAGGAAGCTTATACTCGTAAAATTTGACATAGAGCAACAATAAAAAGTGTATCTCGAGCAACTTTGTGGGTCCGAAGTTACTCAACTCTCTCTATGAAGGAGCTTTTCAAGATTTTGTCCATCTGTGTTAAAAAGTTGGTGTTTTGGCATCCAAATAATCTACGAAGCTTATACTCGTAAAATTTTACATAGAAGAATAATAAAAAGTGTATCCCGAGCAACTTTGTGGGTTCGAAGTTACTCAACTCTCTCTATGGAGGAGCTTTTAACGGTTTTGTCCATTTCTCGTAAAAAGTTCGTTTTTTGGCATCGAAATAAACTATCAAGCTTATACTCGTAAAATTTGACATAGAAGAAGAATAAAAAGTGTACACAGAGAAACTTTGATGGTCCGAAGTTGCTCAACTCTCTCTATGGAGGGCCTTTTAACGGTTTTGTCCATTTGTCATAGAAAGATTGTGTTTTAGCATCGAAATAATCTAAAAAGCTTATATTCGTATAATTTGCATAGAAGAACAATAAAAAGGTTATCCCGAGCAACTTTGTGGGTCCGAAGTTACTCAACTCTCTCTATGGAGGAGCTTTTGAAGGTTTTGTCCATTTGTAATAAAAAGTTGGTGTTTTGGCATCGAAATAATCTTGGAAGCTTATACTCGTAAAACTTGACATAGATGTACAATAAAAAGTGTACACCGAGCAACTTTGATGGTCCGAAGTTGCTCAACTCTCTCTATGGGGGGGCTTTTAACGGTTTTGTCCATTTGTCATAGAAAGATTGTGTTTTAGCATCGAAAAAATCTAGGAAGCTGATACTCGTAAAATTTGACATAGAAGTACAATAAAAAGTGTACACCGAGCAACTTTGATGGTCCGAAGTTGCTCAACTCTCTCTATGGAGGAGCTTTTAACGGTTTTGTCCATTTTTATAGAAAGATGGTGTTTTAGCATCGAAATAATCTAGGAAGCTTATACTCGTAAAATTTGACATAGAAGAACAATAAAAAGTGTATCCCGAGCAACTTTGTGGGTCCGAAGTTACTCAACTCTCTCTATGGAGGAGCTTTTCAAGATTTTGTCCATTTGTGTTAAAACGTTGGTGTTTTGGCATCCAAATAATCTTGGAAGCTTATACTCGTAAAATTTGACATAGAAGAACAATAAAAAGTGTACACCGAGTAACTTTGATGGTCCGAAGTTGCTCAACTCTCTCTATGGGGAGGCTTTTAACGGTTTTGTCCATTTGTCATAGAAAGATTGTGTTTTAGCATCGAAAAAATCTGGGAAGCTGATACTCGTAAAATTTGACATAGAAGTACAATAAAAAGTGTACACCGAGCAACTTTGATGGTCCGAAGTTGCTCAACTCTCTCTATGGAGGAGCTTTTAACGGTTTTGTCCATTTGTCGTAAAAAGTTCGTTTTTTGGCATCGAAATAATCTATGAAGCTTATACTCGTAAAATTTGACATAGAAGAACAATAAAAAGTGTACACCGAGCAACTTTGATGGTCCGAAGTTGCTCAACTCTCTCTATGGAGGGCATTTTAACGGTTTTGTCCTTTTGTCATAGAAAGATGGTGTTTTAGCATCGAAATAATCTAGGAAGCTTATACTCGTAAAATTTGACATAGAAGAACAATAAAAAGTGTATCTCGAGCAACTTTATGGGTCCGAAGTTACTCAACTCTCTCTATGAAGGAGCTTTTCAAGATTTTGTCCATCTGTGTTAAAAAGTTGGTGTTTTGGCATCCAAATAATCTACGAAGCTTATACTCGTAAAATTTGACATAGAAGAAAAATAAAAAGTGTATCCCGAGCAACTCTATGGGTTCGAAGTTACTGAACTCTCTCTATGGAGGAGCATTTAACGGTTTTGTCCATTTGTCGTAAAAAGTTCGTTTTTTGGCAACGAAATAATCTATGAAGCTTATACTCGTAAAATTTGACATAGAAGAAGAATAAAAAGTGTACACCGAGAAACTTTGATGGTCCGATGTTGCTCAACTCTCTCTATGGAGGGCCTTTTAACGGTTTTGTCCATTTTTCATAGAAAGATGGTGTTTTAGCATCGAAATAATCTAGGAAGCTTATACTCGTAAAATTTGACATAGAAGAACAATAAAAAGTGTATCCCGAGCAACTTTGTGGGTCCGAAGTTACTCATTTCTCTCTATGGAGGAGCTTTTCAAGATTTTGTCCATTTGTGTTAAATAGTTGGTGTTTTGGCATCGAAATAATCTTGGAAGCTTATACTCGTAAAATTTGACATAGAAGAACAATAAAAAGTGTACACCGAGCAACTTTGATGGTCCGAAGTTGGTCAACTCTCTCTATGGAGGAGCTTTTAACGGTTTTATCCATTTGTTATAGAAAGATGGTCTTTTAGCATCGAAATAATCTATGAAGCTTATACCAATAAAATTTAACATAGAAGAACAATAAAAAGTGTACATCGAGCAACTTTGATGGTTCGATGTTGCTCAACTCTCTCTATGGAGGAGCTTTTAACGGTTTTGTCCATTTCTCATAGAAAGTTGGTGATTTGGAATCGAAATAATCTTGGAAGATTATACTCGTAAAATTTGAAATAGAAGAACAATAAAAAGTGTACACCGAGAAACTTTGATGGTCGGAAGTTGCTCAACTCCCTCTATGGAGGGCCTTTTAACGTTTTTGTCCATTTGTCATAGAATGATGGTGTTTTAGCATCGAAATAATCTTGGAAGCTAGTACTCATAAAATTTGACATAGAATAACAATAAAAAGTGTATACCGAGCAACTTTGATGGTCTGAAGTTGCTCAACTCTCTCTATGGAGGGGCCTTTAACGGTTTTGTCCATTTGTCATAGAAAGATGGTGTTTTAGCATCGAAATAATCTAAAAAGCTTATACTCGTATAATTTGCATAGAAGAACAATAAAAAGTTTATCCCGAGCAAATTTGTGGGTCCGAAGTTACTCAACTCTCTCTATGGAGGAGCTTTTCAAGATTTTGTCCATTTGTGTTAAAAAGTTGGTGTTTTGGCATCCAAATAATCTTGGAAGCTTATACTCGTAAAATTTGACATAGAAGAACAATAAAAAGTGTACACCGAGCAACTTTGATGGTCCGAAGTTGCTCAACTCTCTCTATGGGGGGCCTTTTAACGGTTTTGTCCATTTGTCATAGAAAGATTGTGTTTTAGCATCGAAATAATCTAAAAAGCTTATATTCGTATAATTTGCATAGAAGAACAATAAAATGTTTATCCCGAGCAACTTTGTGGGTCCGAAGTTACTCAACTCTCTCTATGGAGGAGCTTTTGAAGGTTTTGTCCATTTGTGTTAAAAAGTTGGTGTTTTGGCATCCAAATAATCTTGGAAGCTTATACTCGTAAAATTTGACATAGAAGAACAATAAAAAGTGTACACCGAGTAACTTTGATGGTCCGAAGTTGCTCAACTCTCTCTATGGGGGGGCTTTTAACGGTTTTGTCCATTTGTCATAGAAAGATTGTGTTTTAGCATCGAAAAAATCTAGGAAGCTGATACTCGTAAAATTTGACATAGAAGTACAATAAAAAGTGTACACCGAGCAACTTTGATGGTCCGAAGTTGCTCAACTCTCTCTATGGAGGAGCTTTTAACGGTTTTGTCCATTTGTCGTAAAAAGTTCGTTTTTTGGCATCGAAATAATCTATGAAGCTTATACTCATAAAATTTGACATAGAAGAACAATAAAAAGTGTACACCGAGCAACTTTGATGGTCCGAAGTTGCTCAACTCTCTCTATGGAGGGCATTTTAACGGTTTTGTCCTTTTGTCATAGAAAGATGGTGTTTTAGCATCGAAATAATCTAGGAAGCTTATACTCGTAAAATTTGACATAGAAGAACAATAAAAAGTGTATCTCGAGCAACTTTGTGGGTCCGAAGTTACTCAACTCTCTCTATGAAGGAGCTTTTCAAGATTTTGTCCATCTGTGTTAAAAAGTTGGTGTTTTGGCATCCAAATAATCTACGAAGCTTATACTCGTAAAATTTGACATAGAAGAAAAATAAAAAGTGTATCCCGAGCAACTTTATGGGTTCGAAGTTACTGAACTCTCTCTATGGAGGAGCATTTAACGGTTTTGTCCATTTGTCGTAAAAAGTTCGTTTTTTGGCAACGAAATAATCTATGAAGCTTATACTCGTAAAATTTGACATAGAAGAAGAATAAAAAGTGTACACCGAGAAACTTTGATGGTCCGATGTTGCTCAACTCTCTCTATGGAGGGCCTTTTAACGGTTTTGTCCATTTGTCATAGAAAGATGGTGTTTTAGCATCGAAATAATCTAGGAAGCTTATACTCGTAAAATTTGACATAGAAGAACAATAAAAAGTGTATCCCGAGCAACTTTGTGGGTCCGAAGTTACTCATTTCTCTCTATGGAGGAGCTTTTCAAGATTTTGTCCATTTGTGTTAAATAGTTGGTGTTTTGGCATCGAAATAATCTTGGAAGCTTATACTCGTAAAATTTGACATAGAAGAACAATAAAAAGTGTACACCGAGCAACTTTGATGGTCCGAAGTTGGTCAACTCTCTCTATGGAGGAGCTTTTAACGGTTTTATCCATTTGTTATAGAAAGATGGTCTTTTAGCATCGAAATAATCTATGAAGCTTATACCAATAAAATTTAACATAGAAGAACAATAAAAAGTGTACATCGAGCAACTTTGATGGTTCGATGTTTCTCAACTCTCTCTATGGAGGAGCTTTTAACGGTTTTGTCCATTTCTCATAGAAAGTTGGTGATTTGGAATCGAAATAATCTTGGAAGATTATACTCGTAAAATTTGAAATAGAAGAACAATAAAAAGTGTACACCGAGAAACTTTGATGGTCGGAAGTTGCTCAACTCCCTCTATGGAGGGCCTTTTAACGTTTTTGTCCATTTGTCATAGAATGATGGTGTTTTAGCATCGAAATAATCTTGGAAGCTAGTACTCATAAAATTTGACATAGAATAACAATAAAAAGTGTATACCGAGCAACTTTGATGGTCTGAAGTTGCTGAACTCTCTCTATGGAGGGGCCTTTAACGGTTTTGTCCATTTGTCATAGAAAGATTGTGTTTTAGCATCGAAATAATCTAAAAAGCTTATACTCGTATAATTTGCATAGAAGAACAATAAAAAGTTTATCCCGAGCAAATTTGTGGGTCCGAAGTTACTCAACTCTCTCTATGGAGGAGCTTTTCAAGGTTTTGTCCGTTTGTAATAAAAAGTTGGTGTTTTGGCATCGAAATAATCTTGGAAGCTTATACTCGTAAAATTTGACATAGAAGAACAATAAAAAGTGTACACCGAGCAACTTTGATGGTCCGAAGTTGCTCAACTCTCTCTATGGAGGGCATTTTAACGGTTTTGTCCATTTGTCATAGAAAGATGGTGTTTTGGCATCCAAATAATCTACGAAGCTTATACTCGTAAAATTTTACATAGAAGAATAATAAAAAGTGTATCCCGAGCAACTTTGTGGGTTCGAAGTTACTCAACTCTCTCTATGGAGGAGCTTTTAACGGTTTTGTCCATTAGTCGTAAAAAGTTCGTTTTTTGGCATCGAAATAATCTATCAAGCTTATACTCGTAAAATTTGACATAGAAGAAGAATAAAAAGTGTACACCGAGAAACTTTGATGGTCCGAAGTTGCTCAACTCTCTCTATGGAGGGCCTTTTAACGGTTTTGTCCATTTGTCATAGAAAGATTGTGTTTTAGCATCGAAATAATCTAAAAAGCTTATATTCGTATAATTTGCATAGAAGAACAATAAAAAGTTTATCCCGAGCAACTTTGTGGGTCCGAAGTTACTCAACTCTCTCTATGGAGGAGCTTTTGAAGGTTTTGTCCATTTGTAATAAAAAGTTGGTGTTTTGGCATCGAAATAATCTCGGAAGCTTATACTCGTAAAACTTGACATAGATGTACAATAAAAAGTGTACACCGAGCAACTTTGATGGTCCGAAGTTACTCAACTCTCTCTATGGAGGAGCTTTTAACGGTTTTGTCCATTTGTTATAGAAAGATGGTGTTTTAGCATCGAAATAATCTAGGAAGCTTATAGTCGTAAAATTTGACATAGAAGAAAAATAAAAAGTGTACACCGAGAAACTTTGATGGTCCGAAGTTGCTCAACTCTCTCTATGGAGGGCCTTTTAACGGTTTTGTCCATTTGTCATAGAAAGATGGTGTTTTAGCATCGAAATAATCTAGGAAGCTTATACTCGTAAAATTTGACAGAGAAGAACAATAAAAAGTGTATCCCGAGCAACTTTGTGGGTCCGAAGTTACTCAACTCTCTCTATGGAGGAGCTTTTCAAGATTTTGTCCATTTGTGTTAAAAAGTTGGTGTTTTGGCATCCAAATAATCTTGGAAGCTTATACTCGTAAAATTTGACATAGAAGAACAATAAAAACTGTACACCGAGCAACTTTGATGGTCCGAAGTTGCTCAACTCTCTCTATGGGGGGGATTTTAACGGTTTTGTCCATTTGTCATAGAAAGATGGTGTTTTAGCATCGAAAAAATCTAGGAAGCTGATACTCGTAAAATTTGACATAGAAGTACAATAAAAAGTGTACACCGAGCAACTTTGATGGTCCGAAGTTGCTCAACTCTCTCTATGGAGGAGCTTTTAACGGTTTTGTCCATTTATTATAGAAAGATGGTGTTTTAGCATCGAAATAATCTACGAAGCTTATAGTCTTAAAATTTGACATAGAAGAAAAATAAAAAGTGTACACCGAGAAACTTTGATGGTGCGAAGTTGCTCAACTCTCTCTATGGAGGGCCTTTTAACGGTTTTGTCCATTTGTCATAGAAAGATGGTGTTTTAGCATCGAAATAATCTAGGAAGCTTATACTCGTAAAATTTGACATAGAAGAACAATAAAAAGTGTATCCCGAGCAACTTTGTGGGTCCGAAGTTACTCAACTCTCTCTATGGGGGAGCTTTTCAAGATTTTGTCCATTTGTGTTAAAAAGTTGGTGTTTTGTCATCCAAATAATCTTGGAAGCTTATACTCGTAAAATTTGACATAGAAGAACAATAAAAAGTGTACACCGAGAAACTTTGATGGTCCGAAGTTGCTCAACTCTCTCTATGGGGGGCCTTTTAACGGTTTTGTCCATTTGTCATAGAAAGATTGTGTTTTAGCATCGAAATAATCTAAAAAGCTTATATTCGTATAATTTGCATAGAAGAACAATAAAATGTTTATCCCGAGCAACTTTGTGGGTCCGAAGTTACTCAACTCTCTCTATGGAGGAGCTTTTGAAGGTTTTGTCCATTTGTAATAAAAAGTTGGTGTTTTGGCATCCAAATAATCTTGGAAGCTTATACTCGTAAAACTTGACATAGAAGAACAATAAAAAGTGTACACCGAGCAACTTTGATGGTCCGAAGTTGCTCAACTCTCTCTATGGGGGGGCTTTTAACGGTTTTGTCCATTTGTCATAGAAAGATTGTGTTTTAGCATCGAAAAAATCTAGGAAGCTGATACTCGTAAAATTTGACATAGAAGTACAATAAAAAGTGTACACCGAGCAACTTTGATGGTCCGAAGTTGCTCAACTCTCTCTATGGAGGAGCTTTTAACGGTTTTGTCCATTTGTCGTAAAAAGTTCGTTTTTTGGCATCGAAATAATCTATGAAGCTTATACTCATAAAATTTGACATAGAAGAACAATAAAAAGTGTACACCGAGCAACTTTGATGGTCCGAAGTTGCTCAACTCTCTCTATGGAGGGCATTTTAACGGTTTTGTCCTTTTGTCATAGAAAGATGGTGTTTTAGCATCGAAATAATCTAGGAAGCTTATACTCGTAAAATTTGACATAGAAGAACAATAAAAAGTGTATCTCGAGCATCTTTGTGGGTCCGAAGTTACTCAACTCTCTCTATGAAGGAGCTTTTCAAGATTTTGTCCATCTGTGTTAAAAAGTTGGTGTTTTGGCATCCAAATAATCTACGAAGCTTATACTCGTAAAATTTGACATAGAAGAAAAATAAAAAGTGTATCCCGAGCAACTTTATGGGTTCGAAGTTACTGAACTCTCTCTATGGAGGAGCATTTAACGGTTTTGTCCATTTGTCGTAAAAAGTTCGTTTTTTGGCAACGAAATAATCTATGAAGCTTATACTCGTAAAATTTGACATAGAAGAAGAATAAAAAGTGTACACCGAGAAACTTTGATGGTCCGATGTTGCTCAACTCTCTCTATGGAGGGCCTTTTAACGGTTTTGTCCATTTGTCATAGAAAGATGGTGTTTTAGCATCGAAATAATCTAGGAAGCTTATACTCGTAAAATTTGACATAGAAGAACAATAAAAAGTGTATCCCGAGCAACTTTGTGGGTCCGAAGTTACTCATTTCTCTCTATGGAGGAGCTTTTCAAGATTTTGTCCATTTGTGTTAAATAGTTGGTGTTTTGGCATCGAAATAATCTTGGAAGCTTATACTCGTAAAATTTGACATAGAAGAACAATAAAAAGTGTACACCGAGCAACTTTGATGGTCCGAAGTTGGTCAACTCTCTCTATGGAGGAGCTTTTAACGGTTTTATCCATTTGTTATAGAAAGATGGTCTTTTAGCATCGAAATAATCTATGAAGCTTATACCAATAAAATTTAACATAGAAGAACAATAAAAAGTGTACATCGAGCAACTTTGATGGTTCGATGTTTCTCAACTCTCTCTATGGAGGAGCTTTTAACGGTTTTGTCCATTTCTCATAGAAAGTTGGTGATTTGGAATCGAAATAATCTTGGAAGATTATACTCGTAAAATTTGAAATAGAAGAACAATAAAAAGTGTACACCGAGAAACTTTGATGGTCGGAAGTTGCTCAACTCCCTCTATGGAGGGCCTTTTAACGTTTTTGTCCATTTGTCATAGAATGATGGTGTTTTAGCATCGAAATAATCTTGGAAGCTAGTACTCATAAAATTTGACATAGAATAACAATAAAAAGTGTATACCGAGCAACTTTGATGGTCTGAAGTTGCTGAACTCTCTCTATGGAGGGGCCTTTAACGGTTTTGTCCATTTGTCATAGAAAGATTGTGTTTTAGCATCGAAATAATCTAAAAAGCTTATACTCGTATAATTTGCATAGAAGAACAATAAAAAGTTTATCCCGAGCAAATTTGTGGGTCCGAAGTTACTCAACTCTCTCTATGGAGGAGCTTTTCAAGGTTTTGTCCGTTTGTAATAAAAAGTTGGTGTTTTGGCATCGAAATAATCTTGGAAGCTTATACTCGTAAAATTTGACATAGAAGAACAATAAAAAGTGTACACCGAGCAACTTTGATGGTCCGAAGTTGCTCAACTCTCTCTATGGAGGGCATTTTAACGGTTTTGTCCATTTGTCATAGAAAGATGGTGTTTTGGCATCCAAATAATCTACGAAGCTTATACTCGTAAAATTTTACATAGAAGAATAATAAAAAGTGTATCCCGAGCAACTTTGTGGGTTCGAAGTTACTCAACTCTCTCTATGGAGGAGCTTTTAACGGTTTTGTCCATTAGTCGTAAAAAGTTCGTTTTTTGGCATCGAAATAATCTATCAAGCTTATACTCGTAAAATTTGACATAGAAGAAGAATAAAAAGTGTACACCGAGAAACTTTGATGGTCCGAAGTTGCTCAACTCTCTCTATGGAGGGCCTTTTAACGGTTTTGTCCATTTGTCATAGAAAGATTGTGTTTTAGCATCGAAATAATCTAAAAAGCTTATATTCGTATAATTTGCATAGAAGAACAATAAAAAGTTTATCCCGAGCAACTTTGTGGGTCCGAAGTTACTCAACTCTCTCTATGGAGGAGCTTTTGAAGGTTTTGTCCATTTGTAATAAAAAGTTGGTGTTTTGGCATCGAAATAATCTCGGAAGCTTATACTCGTAAAACTTGACATAGATGTACAATAAAAAGTGTACACCGAGCAACTTTGATGGTCCGAAGTTACTCAACTCTCTCTATGGAGGAGCTTTTAACGGTTTTGTCCATTTGTTATAGAAAGATGGTGTTTTAGCATCGAAATAATCTAGGAAGCTTATAGTCGTAAAATTTGACATAGAAGAAAAATAAAAAGTGTACACCGAGAAACTTTGATGGTCCGAAGTTGCTCAACTCTCTCTATGGAGGGCCTTTTAACGGTTTTGTCCATTTGTCATAGAAAGATGGTGTTTTAGCATCGAAATAATCTAGGAAGCTTATACTCGTAAAATTTGACAGAGAAGAACAATAAAAAGTGTATCCCGAGCAACTTTGTGGGTCCGAAGTTACTCAACTCTCTCTATGGAGGAGCTTTTCAAGATTTTGTCCATTTGTGTTAAAAAGTTGGTGTTTTGGCATCCAAATAATCTTGGAAGCTTATACTCGTAAAATTTGACATAGAAGAACAATAAAAACTGTACACCGAGCAACTTTGATGGTCCGAAGTTGCTCAACTCTCTCTATGGGGGGGCTTTTAACGGTTTTGTCCATTTGTCATAGAAAGATGGTGTTTTAGCATCGAAAAAATCTAGGAAGCTGATACTCGTAAAATTTGACATAGAAGTACAATAAAAAGTGTACACCGAGCAACTTTGATGGTCCGAAGTTGCTCAACTCTCTCTATGGAGGAGCTTTTAACGGTTTTGTCCATTTATTATAGAAAGATGGTGTTTTAGCATCGAAATAATCTACGAAGCTTATAGTCTTAAAATTTGACATAGAAGAAAAATAAAAAGTGTACACCGAGAAACTTTGATGGTCCGAAGTTGCTCAACTCTCTCTATGGAGGGCCTTTTAACGGTTTTGTCCATTTGTCATAGAAAGATGGTGTTTTAGCATCGAAATAATCTAGGAAGCTTATACTCGTAAAATTTGACATAGAAGAACAATAAAAAGTGTATCCCGAGCAACTTTGTGGGTCCGAAGTTACTCAACTCTCTCTATGGGGGAGCTTTTCAAGATTTTGTCCATTTGTGTTAAAAAGTTGGTGTTTTGGCATCCAAATAATCTTGGAAGCTTATACTCGTAAAATTTGACATAGAAGAACAATAAAAAGTGTACACCGAGAAACTTTGATGGTCCGAAGTTGCTCAACTCTCTCTATGGGGGGCCTTTTAACGGTTTTGTCCATTTGTCATAGAAAGATTGTGTTTTAGCATCGAAATAATCTAAAAAGCTTATATTCGTATAATTTGCATAGAAGAACAATAAAATGTTTATCCCGAGCAACTTTGTGGGTCCGAAGTTACTCAACTCTCTCTATGGAGGAGCTTTTGAAGGTTTTGTCCATTTGTAATAAAAAGTTGGTGTTTTGGCATCGAAATAATCTTGGAAGCTTATACTCGTAAAACTTGACATAGATGTACAATAAAAAGTGTACACCGAGCAACTTTGATGGTCCGAAGTTGCTCAACTCTCTCTATGGGGGGGCTTTTAACGGTTTTGTCCATTTGTCATAGAAAGATTGTGTTTTAGCATCGAAAAAATCTAGGAAGCTGATACTCGTAAAATTTGACATAGAAGTACAATAAAAAGTGTACACCGAGCAACTTTGATGGTCCGAAGTTGCTCAACTCTCTCTATGAAGGAGATTTTAACGGTTTTGTCCATTTGTTATAGAAAGATGGTGTTTTAGCATCGAAATAATCTAGGAAGCTTATACTCGTAAAATTTGACATAGAAGAACAATAAAAAGTGTACACCGAGCAACTTTGATGGTCCGAAGTTGCTCAACTCTCTCTATGGAGGAGCTTCTAACGGTTTTGTCCATTTGTCGTAAAAAGTTCGTTTTTTGGCATCGAAATAATCTATCAAGCTTATACTCGTAAAATTTGACATAGAAGAAGAATAAAAAGTGTACACCGAGAAACTTTGATGGTCCGAAGTTGCTCAACTCTCTCTATGGGGGGCCTTTTAACGGTTTTGTCCATTTGTCATAGAAAGATTGTGTTTTAGCATCGAAATAATCTAAAAAGCTTATATTCGTATAATTTGCATAGAAGAACAATAAAAAGTTTATCCCGAGCAACTTTGTGGGTCCGAAGTTACTCAACTCTCTCTATGGAGGAGCTTTTGAAGGTTTTGTCCATTTGTCGTAAAAAGTTCGTTTTTTGGCATCGAAATAATCTATCAAGCTTATACTCGTAAAATTTGACATAGAAGAAGAATAAAAAGTGTACACCGAGAAACTTTGATGGTCCGAAGTTGCTCAACTCTCTCTATGGGGGGCCTTTTAACGGTTTTGTCCATTTGTCATAGAAAGATTGTGTTTTAGCATCGAAATAATCTAAAAAGCTTATATTCGTATAATTTGCATAGAAGAACAATAAAAAGTTTATCCCGAGCAACTTTGTGGGTCCGAAGTTACTCAACTCTCTCTATGGAGGAGCTTTTGAAGGTTTTGTCCATTTGTAATAAAAAGTTGGTGTTTTGGCATCGAAATAATCTTGGAAGCTTATACTCGTAAAACTTGACATAGAAGAACAATAAAAAGTGTATCCCGAGCAACTTTGATGGTCCGAAGTTGCTCAACTCTCTCTATGGAGGAGCTTTTAACGGTTTTGTCCATTTATTATAGAAAGATGGTGTTTTAGCATCGAAATAATCTAGGAAGCTTATAGTCGTAAAATTTGACATAGAAGAACAATAAAAAGTGTACACCGAGCAACTTTGATGGTCCGAAGTTGCTCAACTCTCTCTATGGGGGGGCTTTTAACGGTTTTGTCCATTTGTCATAGAAAGATTGTGTTTTAGCATCGAAAAAATCTAGGAAGCTGATACTCGTAAAATTTGACATAGAAGTACAATAAAAAGTGTACACCGAGCAACTTTGATGGTCCGAAGTTGCTCAACTCTCTCTATGGAGGAGCTTTTAACGGTTTTGTCCATTTATTATAGAAAGATGGTGTTTTAGCATCGAAATAATCTAGGAATCTTATAGTCGTAAAATTTGACATAGAAGAACAATAAAAAGTGTACACCGAGCAACTTTGATGGTCCAAAGGTGCTCAACTCTCTCTATGGAGGAGCTTTTAACGGTTTTGTCCATTTGTCGTAAAAAGTTCGTTTTTTGGCATCAAAATAATCTATGAAGCTTATACTCGTAAAATTTGACATAGAAGAACAATAAAATGTGTACACCGAGCAACTTTGATGGTCCGAAGTTGCTCAACTCTCTCTATGGAGGGCATTTTAACGGTTTTGCCCTTTTGTCATAGAAAGATGGTGTTTTAGCATCGAAATAATCTAGGAAGCTTATACTCGTAAAATTTGACATAGAAGAACAATAAAAAGTGTATCTCGAGCAACTTTGTGGGTCCGAAGTTACTCAACTCTCTCTATGAAGGAGCTTTTCAAGATTTTGTCCATCTGTGTTAAAAAGTTGGTGTTTTGGCATCCAAATAATCTACGAAGCTTATACTCGTAAAATTTGACATAGAAGAAAAATAAAAAGTGTATCCCGAGCAACTTTATGGGTTCGAAGTTACTGAACTCTCTCTATGGAGGAGCATTTAACGGTTTTGTCCATTTGTCGTAAAAAGTTCATTTTTTGGCATCGAAATAATCTATGAAGCTTATACTCGTAAAATTTGACATAGAAGAACAATAAAAAGTGTACACCGAGAAACTTTGATTGTCCGAAGTTGCTCAACTCTCTCTATGAAGGGCCTTTTAACGTTTTTGTCCATTTGTCATAGAATGATGGTGTTTTAGCATCGAAATAATCTTGGAAGCTAGTACTCATAAAATTTGACATAGAATAACAATAAAAAGTGTACACCGAGCAACTTTGATGGTCCGAAGTTGCTCAACTCTTTCTATGGAGGAGCTTTTAACGGTTTTGTCTATTTGTCATAGAAAGATTGTGTTTTAGCATCGAAATAATCTATGAAGCTTATACTCGTAAAATTTGACATAGAAGAACAATAAAAAGTGTATCCCGAGCAAATTTTTGGGTCCGAAGTTACTCAACTCTCTCTATGGAGGAGCTTTTCAAGGTTTTGTCCGTTTGTGATAAAAAGTCGGTGTTTTGGCATCGAAATAATCTTGGAAGCTTAAAATCGTAAAATTTGACATAGAAGAACAATAAAAAGTGTACACCGAGCAACTTTTATGGTACGAAGTATCTCAACTCTCTCTATGGAGGAGCTTTTAACGGTTTTGTCCATTTGTCGTAAAAAGTTCGTTTTTTGGTATCGAAATAATCTATGAAGCTTATACTCATAAAATTTAACATAGAAGAACAATAAAAAGTGTACATCGAGCAACTTTGATGGTTCGATGTTGCTCAACTCTCTCTATGGAGGAGCTTTTAACGGTTTTGTCCATTTCTCATAGAAAGTTGGTGATTTGGAATCGAAATAATCTTGGAAGATTATACTCGTAAAATTTGAAATAGAAGAACAATAAAAAGTGTACACCGAGCAACTTTGATGGTCGGAAGTTGCTCAACTCCCTCTATGGAGGAGCTTTTAACGGTTTTGTCTATTTGTCATAGAAAGATGGTGTTTTAGCATCGAAATAATCTACGAAGCTTATACTCGTAAAATTTGTCATAGAAGAAAAATAAAAAGTGTATACCGAGCAACTTTGATGGTCTGAAGTTGCTCAACTCTCTCTATGGAGGGGCTTTTAACGGTTTTGTCCATTTGTTATAGAAAGATTGTGTTTTAGCATCGAAATAATCTAAAAAGCTTATACTCGTATAATTTGCATAGAAGAACAATAAAAAGTTTATCCCGAGCAACTTTGTGGGTCCGAAGTTACTCAACTCTCTCTATGGAGGAGCTTTTGAAGGTTTTGTCCATTTGTAATAAAAGGTTGGTGTTTTGGCATCGAAATAATCTTGGAAGCTTATACTCGTAAAACTTGACATAGATGTACAATAAAAAGTGTACACCGAGCAACTTTGATGGTCCGAAGTTGCTCAACTCTCTCTATGGAGGAGCTTTTAACGGTTTTGTCCATTTGTTATAGAAAGATGGTGTTTTAGCATCGAAATAATCTAGGAAGCTTATAGTCGTAAAATTTGACATAGAAGAACAATAAAAAGTGTACACCGAGAAACTTTGATGGTCCGAAGTTGCTCAACTCTCTCTATGGAGGGCCCTTTAACGGTTTTGTCCATTTGTCATAGAAAGATGGTGTTTTAGCATCGAAATAATCTAGGAAGCTTATACTCGTAAAATTTGACATAGAAGAACAATAAAAAGTGTATCCCGAGCAACTTTGTGGGTCCGAAGTTACTCAACTCTCTCTATGGAGGAGCTTTTCAAGATTTTGTCCATTTGTGTTAAAAAGTTGGTGTTTTGGCATCCAAATAATCTTGGAAGCTTACACTCGTAAAATTTGACATAGAAGAACAATAAAAAGTGTACACCGAGCAACTTTGATGGTCCGAAGTTGCTCAACTCTCTCTATGGGGGGGCTTTTAACGGTTTTGTCCATTTGTCATAGAAAGATTGTGTTTTAGCATCGAAAAAATCTAGGAAGCTGATACTCGTAAAATTTGACATAGAAGTACAATAAAAAGTGTACACCGAGCAACTTTGATGGTCCGAAGTTGCTCAACTCTCTCTATGAAGGAGATTTTAACGGTTTTGTCCATTTGTTATAGAAAGATGGTGTTTTAGCATCGAAATAATCTAGGAAGCTTATACTCGTAAAACTTGACATAGATGTACAATAAAAAGTGTACACCGAGCAACTTTGATGGTCCGAAGTTGCTCAACTCTCTCTATGGAGGAGCTTTTAACGGTTTTGTCCATTTGTTATAGAAAGATGGTGTTTTAGCATCGAAATAATCTAGGAAGCTTATACTCGTAAAACTTGACATAGATGTACAATAAAAAGTGTACACCGAGCAACTTTGATGGTCCGAAGTTGCTCAACTCTCTCTATGGAGGAGCTTTTAACGGTTTTGTCCATTTGTTATAGAAAGATGGTGTTTTAGCAACGAAATAATCTAGGAAGCTTATAGTCGTAAAATTTGACATAGAAGAACAATAAAAAGTGTACACCGAGAAACTTTGATGGTCGGAAGTTGCTCAACTCCCTCTATGGAGGAGCTTTTAACGGTTTTGTCTATTTGTCATAGAAAGATGGTGTTTTAGCATCGAAATAATCTACGAAGCTTATACTCGTAAAATTTGTCATAGAAGAAAAATAAAAAGTGTATACCGAGCAACTTTGATGGTCTGAAGTTGCTCAACTCTCTCTATGGAGGGGCTTTTAACGGTTTTATCCATTTGTTATAGAAAGATTGTGTTTTAGCATCGAAATAATCTAAAAAGCTTATACTCGTATAATTTGCATAGAAGAACAATAAAAAGTTTATCCCGAGCAACTTTGTGGGTCCGAAGTTACTCAACTCTCTCTATGGAGGAGCTTTTGAAGGTTTTGTCCATTTGTAATAAAAGGTTGGTGTTTTGGCATCGAAATAATCTTGGAAGCTTATACTCGTAAAACTTGACATAGATGTACAATAAAAAGTGTACACCGAGCAACTTTGATGGTCCGAAGTTGCTCAACTCTCTCTATGGAGGAGCTTTTAACGGTTTTGTCCATTTGTTATAGAAAGATGGTGTTTTAGCATCGAAATAATCTAGGAAGCTTATAGTCGTAAAATTTGACATAGAAGAACAATAAAAAGTGTACACCGAGAAACTTTGATGGTCCGAAGTTGCTCAACTCTCTCTATGGAGGGCCTTTTAACGGTTTTGTCCATTTGTCATAGAAAGATGGTGTTTTAGCATCGAAATAATCTAGGAAGCTTATACTCGTAAAATTTGACATAGAAGAACAATAAAAAGTGTATCCCGAGCAACTTTGTGGGTCCGAAGTTACTCAACTCTCTCTATGGAGGAGCTTTTCAAGATTTTGTCCATTTGTGTTAAAAAGTTGGTGTTTTGGCATCCAAATAATCTTGGAAGCTTACACTCGTAAAATTTGACATAGAAGAACAATAAAAAGTGTACACCGAGCAACTTTGATGGTCCGAAGTTGCTCAACTCTCTCTATGGGGGGGCTTTTAACGGTTTTGTCCATTTGTCATAGAAAGATTGTGTTTTAGCATCGAAAAAATCTAGGAAGCTGATACTCGTAAAATTTGACATAGAAGTACAATAAAAAGTGTACACCGAGCAACTTTGATGGTCCGAAGTTGCTCAACTCTCTCTATGAAGGAGATTTTAACGGTTTTGTCCATTTGTTATAGAAAGATGGTGTTTTAGCATCGAAATAATCTAGGAAGCTTATACTCGTAAAACTTGACATAGATGTACAATAAAAAGTGTACACCGAGCAACTTTGATGGTCCGAAGTTGCTCAACTCTCTCTATGGAGGAGCTTTTAACGGTTTTGTCCATTTGTTATAGAAAGATGGTGTTTTAGCAACGAAATAATCTAGGAAGCTTATAGTCGTAAAATTTGACATAGAAGAACAATAAAAAGTGTACACCGAGAAACTTTGATGGTCCGAAGTTGCTCAACTCTCTCTATGGAGGGCCTTTTAACGGTTTTGTTCATTTGTCATAGAAAGATGGTGTTTTAGCATCGAAATAATCTAGGAAGCTTATACTCGTAAAATTTGACATAGAAGAACAATAAAAAGTGTATCCCGAGCAACTTTGTGGGTCCGAAGTTACTCAACTCTCTCTATGGAGGAGCTTTTCAAGATTTTGTCCATTTGTGTTAAAAAGTTGGTGTTTTGGCATCCAAATAATCTTGGAAGCTTACACTCGTAAAATTTGACATAGAAGAACAATAAAAAGTGTACACCGAGCAACTTTGATGGTCCGAAGTTGCTCAACTCTCTCTATGGGGGGGCTTTTAACGGTTTTGTCCATTTGTCATAGAAAGATTGTACTTTAGCATCGAAAAAATCTAGGAAGCTGATACTCGTAAAATTTGACATAGAAGTACAATAAAAAGTGTACACCGAGCAACTTTGATGGTCCGTAGTTGCTCAACTCTCTCTATGAAGGAGATTTTAACGGTTTTGTCCATTTGTTATAGAAAGATGGTGTTTTAGCATCGAAATAATCTAGGAAGCTTATACTCGTAAAATTTAACATAGAAGAACAATAAAATGTGTACACCGAGCAACTTTGATGGTCCGAAGTTGCTCAACTCTCTCTATGGAGGGCATTTTAACGGTTTTGTCCTTTTGTCATAGAAAGATGGTGTTTTAGCATCGAAATAATCTAGGAAGCTTATACTCGTAAAATTTGACATAGAAGAACAATAAAAAGTGTATCTCGAGCAACTTTGTGGGTCCGAAGTTACTCAACTCTCTCTATGAAGGAGCTTTTCAAGATTTTGTCCATCTGTGTTAAAAAGTTGGTGTTTTGGCATCCAAATAATCTACGAAGCTTATACTCGTAAAATTTGACATAGAAGAAAAATAAAAAGTGTATTTGAGCAACTTTATGGGTTCGAAGTTACTGAACTCTCTCTATGGAGGAGCATTTAACGGTTTTGTCCATTTGTCGTAAAAAGTTCGTTTTTTGGCATCGAAATAATCTATGAAGCTTATACTCGTAAAATTTGACATAGAAGAACAATAAAAAGTGTACACCGAGAAACTTTGATTGTCCGAAGTTGCTCAACTCTCTCTATGAAGGGCCTTTTAACGTTTTTGTCCATTTGTCATAGAATTATGGTGTTTTAGCATCGAAATAATCTTGGAAGCTAGTACTCATAAAATTTGACATAGAATAACAATAAAAAGTGTACACCGAGCAACTTTGATGGTCCGAAGTTGCTCAACTCTTTCTATGGAGGAGCTTTTAACGGTTTTGTCTATTTGTCATAGAAAGATTGTGTTTTAGCATCGAAATAATCTATGAAGCTTATACTCGTAAAATTTGACATAGAAGAACAATAAAAAGTGTATCCCGAGAAAATTTGTGGGTCCGAAGTTACTCAACTCTCTCTATGGAGGAGCTTTTCAAGGTTTTGTCCGTTTGTGATAAAAAGTTGGTGTTTTGGCATCGAAATAATCTTCGAAGCTTAAAATCGTAAAATTTGACATAGAAGAACAATAAAAATTGTACACCGAGCAACTTTTATGGTACGAAGTATCTCAACTCTCTCTATGGAGGAGCTTTTAACGGTTTTGTCCATTTGTCGTAAAAAGTTCGTTTTTTGGTATCGAAATAATCTATGAAGCTTATACTCATAAAATTTAACATAGAAGAACAATAAAAAGTGTACATCGAGCAACTTTGATGGTTCGATGTTGCTCAACTCTCTCTATGGAGGAGCTTTTAACGGTTTTGTCCATTTCTCATAGAAAGTTGGTGATTTGGAATCGAAATAATCTTGGATAATTATACTCGTAAAATTTGAAATAGAAGAACAATAAAAAGTGTACACCGAGCAACTTTGATGGTCGGAAGTTGCTCAACTCCCTCTATGGAGGAGCTTTTAACGGTTTTGTCTATTTGTCATAGAAAGATGGTGTTTTAGCATCGAAATAATCTACGAAGCTTATACTCGTAAAATTTGTCATAGAAGAAAAATAAAAAGTGTATACCGAGCAACTTTGATGGTCTGAAGTTGCTCAACTCTCTCTATGGAGGGGCTTTTAACGGTTTTGTCCATTTGTTATAGAAAGATTGTGTTTTAGCATCGAAATAATCTAAAAAGCTTATACTCGTATAATTTGCATAGAAGAACAATAAAAAGTTTATCCCGAGCAACTTTGTGGGTCCGAAGTTACTCAACTCTCTCTATGGAGGAGCTTTTGAAGGTTTTGTCCATTTGTAATAAAAAGTTGGTGTTTTGGCATCGAAATAATCTTGGAAGCTTACACTCGTAAAACTTGACATAGATGTACAATAAAAAGTGTACACCGAGCAACTTTGATGGTCCGAAGTTGCTCAACTCTCTCTATGGAGGAGCTTTTAACGGTTTTGTCCATTTGTTATAGAAAGATGGTGTTTTAGCATCGAAATAATCTAGGAAGCTTATAGTCGTAAAATTTGACATAGAAGAACAATAAAAAGTGTACACCGAGAAACTTTGATGGTCCGAAGTTGCTCAACTCTCTCTATGGAGGGCCTTTTAACGGTTTTGTCCATTTGTCATAGAAAGATGGTGTTTTAGCATCGAAATAATCTAGGAAGCTTATACTCGTAAAATTTGACATAGAAGAACAATAAAAAGTGTATCCCGAGCAACTTTGTGGGTCCGAAGTTACTCAACTCTCTCTATGGAGGAGCTTTTCAAGATTTTGTCCATTTGTGTTAAAAAGTTGGTGTTTTGGCATCCAAATAATCTTGGAAGCTTACACTCGTAAACTTTGACATAGAAGAACAATAAAAAGTGTACACCGAGCAACCTTGATGGTCCGAAGTTGCTCAACTCTCTCTATGGGGGGGCTTTTAACGGTTTTGTCCATTTGTCATAGAAAGATTGTGTTTTAGCATCGAAAAAATCTAGGAAGCTGATACTCGTAAAATTTGACATAGAAGTACAATAAAAAGTGTACACCGAGCAACTTTGATGGTCCGAAGTTGCTCAACTCTCTCTATGAAGGAGATTTTAACGGTTTTGTCCATTTGTTATAGAAAGATGGTGTTTTAGCATCGAAATAATCTAGGAAGCTTATACTCGTAAAATTTGACATAGAAGAACAATAAAAAGTGTACACCGAGCAACTTTGATGGTCCGAAGTTGCTCAACTCTCTCTATGGAGGAGCTTCTAACGGTTTTGTCCATTTGTCGTAAAAAGTTCATTTTTTGTCATCGAAATAATCTATGAAGCTTATACTCGTAAAATTTGACAAAGAAGAACAATAAAAAGTGTACACCGAGAAACTTTGATGGTGCGAAGTTGCTCAACTCTCTCTATGGAGGGCCTTTTAATGGTTTTTGTCCATTTGTCATAGAAAGATGGTGTTTTAGCATCGAAATAATCTAGGAAGCTTATACTCGTAAAATTTGATATAGAAGAACAATAAAAAGTGTATCTCGAGCAACTTTGTGGGCCTGAAGTTAATCAACTCTCTCTATGGAGGAGCTTTTCAAGATTTTTTCCATTTGTGTTAAAAAGTTGGTGTTTTGGCATCGAAATAATCTAGGAAGCTTATACTCGTAAAATTTGACATAGAAGAACAATAAAAAGTGTACACCGAGCAACTTTGATGGTCCGAAGTTGTTCAACTCTCTCTATGGAGGAGCATTTAACGGTTTTGTCCATTTGTCGTAAAAAGTTCGTTTTTTGGCATCGAAATAATCTATGAAGCTTATACTCGTAAAATTTGACATAGAAGAACAATAAAAAGTGTACACCGAGAAACTTTGATTGTCCGAAGTTGCTCAACTCTCTCTATGAAGGGCCTTTTAACGTTTTTGTCCATTTGTCATAGAATGATGGTGTTTTAGCATCGAAATAATCTTGGAAGCGAGTACTCATAAAATTTGACATAGAATAACAATAAAAAGTGTACACCGAGCAACTTTGATGGTCCGAAGTTGCTCAACTCTTTCTATGGAGGAGCTTTTAACGGTTTTGTCTATTTGTCATAGAAAGATTGTGTTTTAGCATCGAAATAATCTATGAAGCTTATACTCGTAAAATTTGACATAGAAGAACAATAAAAAGTGTATCCCGAGCAAATTTGTGGGTCCGAAGTTACTCAACTCTCTCTATGGAGGAGCTTTTCAAGGTTTTGTCCGTTTGTGATAAAAAGTTGGTGTTTTGGCATCGAAATAATCTTGGAAGCTTATACTCGTAAAATTTGACATAGAAGAACAATAAAAAGTGTACACCGAGCAACTTTTATGGTACGAAGTATCTCAACTCTCTCTATGGAGGAGCTTTTAACGGTTTTGTCCATTTGTCGTAAAAAGTTCGTTTTTTGGTATCGAAATAATCTATGAAGCTTATACTCATAAAATTTAACATAGAAGAACAATAAAAAGTGTACATCGAGCAACTTTGATGGTTCGATGTTGCTCAACTCTCTCTATGAAGGAGCTTTTAACGGTTTTGTCCATTTCTCATAGAAAGTTGGTGATTTGGAATCGAAATAATCTTGGAAGATTATACTCGTAAAATTTGAAATAGAAGAACAATAAAAAGTGTACACCGAGCAACTTTGATGGTCGGAAGTTGCTCAACTCCCTCTATGGAGGAGCTTTTAACGGTTTTGTCTATTTGTCATAGAAAGATGGTGTTTTAGCATCGAAATAATCTACGAAGCTTATACTCGTAAAATTTGTCATAGAAGAAAAATAAAAAGTGTATACCGAGCAACTTTGATGGTCTGAAGTTGCTCAACTCTCTCTATGGAGGGGCTTTTAACGGTTTTGTCCATTTGTTATAGAAAGATTGTGTTTTAGCATCGAAATAATTTAAAAAGCTTATACTCGTATAATTTGCATAGAAGAACAATAAAAAGTTTATCCCGAGCAACTTTGTGGGTCCGAAGTTACTCAACTCTCTCTATGGAGGAGCTTTTGAAGGTTTTGTCCATTTGTAATAAAAAGTTGGTGTTTTGGCATCGAAATAATCTTGGAAGCTTATACTCGTAAAACTTGACATAGATGTACAATAAAAAGTGTACACCGAGCAACTTTGATGGTCCGAAGTTGCTCAACTCTCTCTATGGAGGAGCTTTTAACGGTTTTGTCCATTTGTTATAGAAAGATGGTGTTTTAGCATCGAAATAATCTAGGAAGCTTATAGTCGTAAAATTTGACATAGAAGAACAATAAAAAGTGTACACCGAGAAACTTTGATGGTCCGAAGTTGCTCAACTCTCTCTATGGAGGGCCTTTTAACGGTTTTGTCCATTTGTCATAGAAAGATGGTGTTTTAGCATCGAAATAATCTAGGAAGCTTATACTCGTAAAATTTGACATAGAAGAACAATAAAAAGTGTATCCCGAGCAACTTTGTGGGTCCGAAGTTACTCAACTCTCTCTATGGAGGAGCTTTTCAAGATTTTGTCCCTTTGTGTTAAAAAGTTGGTGTTTTGGCATCCAAATAATCTTGGAAGCTTATACTCGTAAAATTTGACATAGAAGAACAATAAAAAGTGTACACCAAGCAACTTTGATGGTCCGAAGTTGCTCAACTCTCTCTATGGGGGGGCTTTTAACGGTTTTGTCCATTTGTCATAGAAAGATTGTGTTTTAGCATCGAAAAAATCTAGGAAGCTGATACTCGTAAAATTTGACATAGAAGTACAATAAAAAGTGTACACCGAGCAACTTTGATGGTCCGAAGTTGCTCAACTCTCTCTATGAAGGAGATTTTAACGGTTTTGTCCATTTGTTATAGAAAGATGGTGTTTTAGCATCGAAATAATCTAGGAAGCTGATACTCGTAAAATTTGACATAGAAGTACAATAAAAAGTGTACACCGAGAAACTTTGATGGTGCTCAACTCTCTCTATGGAGGGCCTTTTAATGGTTTTTGTCCATTTGTCATAGGAAGATGGTGTTTTAGCATCGAAATAATCTAGGAAGCTTATACTCGTAAAATTTGATATAGAAGAACAATAAAAAGTGTATCTCGAGCAACTTTGTGGGCCTGAAGTTAATCAACTCTCTCTATGGAGGAGCTTTTCAAGATTTTTTCCATTTGTGTTAAAAAGTTGGTGTTTTGGCATCGAAATAATCTACGAAGCTTATATTCGTAAAATTTTACATAGAAGAATAATAAAAAGTGTATCCCGAGCAACATTGTGGGTTCGAAGTTACTCAACTCTCTCTATGGAGGAGCTTTTAACGGTTTTGTCCATTTGTCGTAAAAAGTTCGTTTTTTGGCATCGAAATAATCTATCAAGCTTATACTCGTAAAATTTCACATAGAAGAAGAATAAAAAGTGTACACCGAGAAACTTTGATGGTCCGAAGTTGCTCAACTCTCTCTATGGAGGGCCTTTTAACGGTTTTGTCCATTTGTCATAGAAAGATTGTGTTTTAGCATCGAAATAATCTAAAAAGCTTATATTCGTATAATTTGCATAGAAGAACAATAAAAAGTTTATCCCGAGCAACTTTGTAGGTCCGAAGTTACTCAACTCTCTCTATGGAGGAGCTTTTGAAGGTTTTGTCCATTTGTAATAAATAGTTGGTGTTTTGGCATCGAAATAATCTTGGAAGCTTATACTCGTAAAACTTGACATAGAAGTACAATAAAAAGTGTACACCGAGCAACTTTGATGGTCCGAAGTTGCTCAACTCTCTCTATGGAGGAGCTTTTAACGGTTTTGTCCATTTATTATAGAAAGATGGTGTTTTAGCATCGAAATAATCTAGGAAGTTTATAGTCGTAAAAATTTGACATAGAAGAACAATAAAAAGTGTACACCTAGCAACTTTGATGGTCCGAAGTTGCTCAACTCTCTCTATGGAGGGCATTTTAACGGTTTTGTCCTTTTGTCATAGAAAGATGGTGTTTTAGCATCGAAATAATCTAGGAAGCTTATACTCGTAAAATTTGACATAGAAGAACAATAAAAAGTGTATCTCGAGCAACTTTGTGGGTCCGAAGTTACTCAACTCTCTCTATGAAGGAGCTTTTCAAGATTTTGTCCATCTGTGTTAAAAAGTTGGTGTTTTGGCATCCAAATAATCTACGAAGCTTATACTCGTAAAATTTGACATAGAAGAACAGTAAAAAGTGTATCTCGAGCAACTTTGTGGGTCCGAAGTTACTCAACTCTCTCTATGAAGGAGCTTTTCAAGATTTTGTCCATCTGTGTTAAAAAGTTGGTGTTTTGGCATCCAAATAATCTACGAAGCTTATACTCGTAAAATTTGAAATAGAAGAACAATAAAAAGTGTATCCCGAGCAACTTTATGGGTTCGAAGTTACTGAACTCTCTCTATGGAGGAGCATTTAACGGTTTTGTCCATTTGTCGTAAAAAGTTCATTTTTTGCATCGAAATAATCTATGAAGCTTATACTCGTAAAATTTGACATAGAAGAACAATAAAAAGTGTACACCGAGAAACTTTGATTGTCCGAAGTTGCTCAACTCTCTCTATGAAGGGCCTTTTAACGTTTTTGTCCATTTGTCATAGAATGATGGTGTTTTAGCATCGAAATAATATTGGAAGCTAGTACTCATAAAATTTGACATAGAATAACAATAAAAAGTGTACACCGAGCAACTTTGATGGTCCGAAGTTGCTCAACTCTTTCTATGGAGGAGCTTTTAACGGTTTTGTCTATTTGTCATAGAAAGATTGTGTTTTAGCATCGAAATAATCTATGAAGCTTATACTCGTAAAATTTGACATAGAAGAACAATAAAAAGTGTATCCCGAGCAAATTTGTGGGTCCGAAGTTACTCAACTCTCTCTGTGGAGGATCTTTTCAAGGTTTTGTCCGTTTGTGATAAAAAGTTGGTGTTTTGGCATCGAAATAATCTTGGAAGCTTATACTCGTAAAATTTGACATAGAAGAACAATAAAAATTGTACACGGAGCAACTTTTATGGTACGAAGTATCTCAACTCTCTCTATGGAGGAGCTTTTAACGGTTTTGTCCATTTGTCGTAAAAAGTTCGTTTTTTGGTATCGAAATAATCTATGAAGCTTATACTCATAAAATTTAATATAGAAGAACAATAAAAAGTGTACATCGAGCAACTTTGATGGTTCGATGTTGCTCAACTCTCTCTATGGAGGAGCATTTAACGGATTTGTCCATTTCTCATAGAAAGTTGGTGATTTGGAATCGAAATAATCTTGGAAGATTATACTCGTAAAATTTGAAATAGAAGAACAATAAAAAGTGTACACCGAGCAACTTTGATGGTCGGAAGTTGCTCAACTCCCTCTATGGAGGAGCTTTTAACGGTTTTGTCTATTTGTCATAGAAAGATGGTGTTTTAGCATCGAAATAATCTACGAAGCTTATACTCGTAAAATTTGTCATAGAAGAAAAATAAAAAGTGTATACCGAGCAACTTTGATGGTCTGAAGTTGCTCAACTCTCTCTATGGAGGGGCTTTTAACGGTTTTGTCCATTTGTTATAGAAAGATTGTGTTTTAGCATCGAAATAATCTAAAAAGCTTATACTCGTATAATTTGCATAGAAGAACAATAAAAAGTTTATCCCGAGCAACTTTGTGGGTCCGAAGTTACTCAACTCTCTCTATGGAGGAGCTTTTGAAGGTTTTGTCCATTTGTAATAAAAAGTTGGTGTTTTGGCATCGAAATAATCTTGGAAGCTTATACTCGTAAAACTTGACATAGATGTATAATAAAAAGTGTACACCGAGCAACTTTGATGGTCCGAAGTTGCTCAACTCTCTCTATGGAGGAGCTTTTAACTGTTTTGTCCATTTGTTATAGAAAGATGGTGTTTTAGCATCGAAATAATCTAGGAAGCTTATAGTCGTAAAATTTGACATAGAAGAACAATAAAAAGTGTACACCGAGAAACTTTGATGGTCCGAAGTTGCTCAACTCTCTCTATGGAGGGCCTTTTAACGGTTTTGTCCATTTGTCATAGAAAGATGGTGTTTTAGCATCGAAATAATCTAGGAAGCTTATACTCGTAAAATTTGACATAGAAGAACAATAAAAAGTGTATCCCGAGCAACTTTGTGGGTCCGAAGTTACTCAACTCTCTCTATGGAGGAGCATTTCAAGATTTTGTCCATTTGTGTTAAAAAGTTGGTGTTTTGGCATCCAAATAATCTTGGAAGCTTATACTCGTAAAATTTGACATAGAAGAACAATAAAAAGTGTACAACGAGCAACTTTGATGGTCCGAAGTTGCTCACCTCTCTCTATGGGGGGGCTTTTAACGGTTTTGTCCATTTGTCATAGAAAGATTGTGTTTTAGCATCGAAAAAATCTAAGAAGCTGATACTCGTAAAATTTGACATAGAAGTACAATAAAAAGGGTACACCGAGCAACTTTGATGGTCCGAAGTTGCTCAACTCTCTCTATGAAGGAGCTTTTAACGGTTTTGTCCATTTGTTATAGAAAGATGGTGTTTTAGCATCGAAATAATCTAGGAAGCTTATACTCGTAAAATTTGACATAGAAGAACAATAAAAAGTGTACACCGAGCAACTTTGATGGTCCGAAGTTGCTCAACTCTCTCTATGGAGGAGCTTTTAACGGTTTTGTTCATTTGTCGTAAAAAGTTCGTTTTTTGTCATCGAAATAATCTATGAAGCTTATACTCGTAAAATTTGACATAGAAGAACAATAAAAAGTGTACACCGAGAAACTTTGATGGTCCGAAGTTGCTCAACTCTCTCTATGGAGGGCCTTTTAATGGTTTTTGTCCTTTTGTCATAGAAAGATGGTGTTTTAGCATCGAAATAATCTAGGAAGCTTATACTCGTAAAATTTGATATAGAAGAACAATAAAAAGTGTATCTCGAGCAACTTTGTGGGCCTGAAGTTACTCAACTCTCTCTATGGAGGAGCTTTTCAAGATTTTTTCCATTTGTGTTAAAAAGTTGGTGTTTTGGCATCGAAATAATGTACGAAGCTTATACTCGTAAAATTTTACATAGAAGAATAATAAAAAGTGTATCCCGAGCAACTTTGTGGGTTCGAAGTTACTCAACTCTCTCTATGGAGGAGCTTTTAACGGTTTTGACCATTTGTCGTAAAAAGTTCATTTTTTGGCATCGAAATAATCTATCAAGCTTATACTCGTAAAATTTGACATAGAAGAAGAATAAAAAGTGTACACCGAGAAACTTTGATGGTCCGAAGTTGCTCAACTCTCTCTATGGAGGGCCTTTTAACGGTTTAGTCCATTTGTCATAGAAAGATTGTGTTTTAGCATCGAAATAATCTAAAATGCTTATATTCGTATAATTTGCATAGAAGAACAGTAAAAAGTTTATCCCGAGCAACTTTGTGGGTCCGAAGTTACTCAACTCTCTCTATGGAGGAGCTTTTGAAGGTTTTGTCCATTTGTAATAAAAAGTTGGTGTTTTGGCATCGAAATAATCTTGGAAGCTTATACTCGTAAAACTTGACATAGATGTACAATAAAAAGTGTACACCGAGCAACTTTGATGGTCCGAAGTTGCTCAAATCTCTCTATGGAGGAGCTTTTAACGGTTTTGTCTATTTGTTATAGAAAGATGGTGTTTTAGCATCGAAATAATCTAGGAAGCTTATAGTCGTAAAATTTGACATAGAAGAACAATAAAAAGTGCACACCGAGAAACTTTGATGGTCCGAAGTTGCTCAACTCTCTCTATGGAGGGCCTTTTAACGGTTTTGTCCATTTGTCATAGAAAGATGGTGTTTTAGCATCGAAATAATCTACGAAGCTTATACTCGTAAAATTTGACATAGAAGAACAATAAAAAGTGTATCCCGAGCAACTTTGTGGGTCCGAAGTTACTCATTTCTCTCTATGGAGGAGCTTTTCAAGATTTTGTCCATTTGTGTTAAATAGTTGGTGTTTTGGCATCGAAATAATCTTGAAAGCTTATACTCGTAAAACTTGACATAGAAGAACAATAAAAAGTGTACACCGAGCAACTTTGATGGTCCGAAGTTGGTCAACTCTCTCTATGGAGGAGCTTTTAACGGTTTTGTCCATTTGTTATAGAAAGATGGTCTTTTAGCATCGAAATAATCTATGAAGCTTATACTCATAAAATTTAACATAGAAGAACAATAAAAAGTGTACATCGAGCAACTTTGATGGTTCGAAGTTGCTCAACTCTCTCTATGGAGGAGCTTTTAGCGGTTTTGTACATTTCTCATAGAAAGTTGGTGATTTGGAATCGAAATAATCTTGGAAAATTATACTCGTAAAATTTGACATAGAAGAACAATAAAAAGTGTACACCGAGCAACTTTGATAGTCCGAAGTTGCTCAACTCTCTCTATGGAGGAGCTTTTAACGGTTTTGTCTATTTGTCATAGAAAGATGGTGTTTTAGCATCGAAATAATCTACGAAGCTTATACTCGTAAAATTTGACATAGAAGAACAATAAAAAGTGTATCCCGAGCAACTTTGTGGGTCCGAAGTTACTCATTTCTCTCTATGGAGGAGCTTTTCAAGATTTTGTCCATTTATGTTAAATAGTTGGTGTTTTGGCATCGAAATAATCTTGAAAGCTTATACTCGTAAAACTTGACATAGAAGAACAATAAAAAGTGTACACCGAGCAACTTTGATGGTCCGAAGTTGGTCAACTCTCTCTATGGAGGAGCTTTTAACGGTTTTGTCCATTTGTTATAGAAAGATGGTCTTTTAGCATCGAAATAATCTATGAAGCTTATACTCATAAAATTTAACATAGAAGAACAATAAAAAGTGTACATCGAGCAACTTTGATGGTTCGAAGTTGCTCAACTCTCTCTATGGAGGAGCTTTTAGCGGTTTTGTACATTTCTCATAGAAAGTTGGTGATTTGGAATCGAAATAATCTTGGAAAATTATACTCGTAAAATTTGACATAGAAGAACAATAAAAAGTGTACACCGAGCAACTTTGATAGTCCGAAGTTGCTCAACTCTCTCTATGGAGGAGCTTTTAACGGTTTTGTCTATTTGTCATAGAAAGATGGTGTTTTAGCATCGAAATAATCTACGAAGCTTATACTCGTAAAATTTGACATAGAAGAACAATAAAAAGTGCACACCGAGCAACTTTGATGGTCCGAAGTTGCTCAACTCTCTCTATCGAGGGCCTTTTAACGGTTTTGTCCATTTGTCATAGAAAGTTGGTGTTTTAGCATCGAAATAATCTAGGAAGCTTATACTCGTAAAATTTGACATAGAAGTACAATAAAAAGTGTACACCGAGCAACTTTGATAGTCCGAAGTTGCTCAACTCTCTCTATGGAGGAGCTTTTAACGGTTTTGTCCATTTATTATAGAAAGATGGTGTTTTAGCATCGAAATAATCTAGGAAGCTTATAGTCGTAAAATTTGACATAGAAGAACAATAAAAAGTGTACACCTAGCAACTTTGATAGTCTGAAGTTGCTCAACTCTCTCTATGGAGGAGCTTTTAACGGTTTTGTCCATTTGTCATAAAAAGTTCGTTTTTTGGCATCGAAATAATCTATGAAGCTTATACTCGTAAAATTTGACATAGAAGAACAATAAAAAGTGTACACCGAGAAACTTTGATGGTCCGAAGTTGCTCAACTCTCTCTATGAAGGGCCTTTTAACGTTTTTGTCCATTTGTCATAGAATGATGGTGTTTTAGCATCGAAATAATCTTGGAAGCTAGTGCTCATAAAATTTGACATAGAATAACAATAAAAAGTGTACACCGAGCAACTTTGATGGTCCGAAGTTGCTCAACTCTTTCTATGGAGGAGCTTTTAACGGTTTTGTCTATTTGTCATAGAAAGATTGTGTTTTAGCATCGAAATAATCTATGAAGCTTATACTCGTAAAATTTGACATAGAAGAACAATAAAAAGTGTATCCCGAGCAACTTTGTGGGTCCGAAGTTACTCAACTCTCTCTATGGAGGAGCTTTTCAAGGTTTTGTCCATTTGTGATAAAAAGTTGGTGTTTTGGCATCGAAATAATCTTGGAAGCTTATACTCGTAAAATTTGACATAGAAGAACAATAAAAAGTGTACACCGAGCAACTTTTATGGTACGAAGTTTCTCAACTCTCTCTATGGAGGAGCTTTTAACGGTTTTGTCCATTTGTCGTAAAAAGTTCGTTTTTTGGCATCGAAATAATCTATGAAGCTTATACTCATAAAATTTAACATAGAAGAACAATAAAAAGTGTACATCGAGCAACTTTGATAGTTCGATGTTGCTCAACTCTCTCTATGGAGGAGCTTTTAACGGTTTTGTCCATTTCTCATAGAAAGTTGGTGATTTGGAATCGAAATAATCTTGGAAGATTATACTCGTAAAATTTGAAATAGAAGAACAATAAAAAGTGTACACCGAGCAACTTTGATGGTCGGAAGTTGCTCAACTCCCTCTATGGAGGAGCTTTTAACGGTTTTGTCTATTTGTCATAGAAAGATGGTGTTTTAGCATCGAAATAATCTACGAAGCTTATACTCGTAAAATTTGACATAGAAGAAAAATAAAATGTGTATACCGAGCAACTTTGATGGTCTGAAGTGGCTCAACTCTCTCTATGGAGGGGCTTTTAACGGTTTTGTCAATTTGTTATAGAAAGATTGTGTTTTAGCATCGAAATAATCTAAAAAGCTTATACTCGTATAATTTGCATAGAAGAACAATAAAAAGTTTATCCCGAGCAACTTTGTGGGTCCTAAGTTACTCAACTCTCTCTATGGAGGAGCTTTTGATGGTTTTGTCCATTTGTAATAAAAAGTTGGTGTTTTGGCATCGAAATAATCTTGGAAGCTTATACTCGTAAAACTTGACATAGATGTACAATAAAAAGTGTACACCGAGCAACTTTGATGGTCCGAAGTTGCTCAACTCTCTCTATGGAGGAGCTTTTAACGGTTTTGTCCATTTTTCATACAAAGATGGTGTTTTAGCATCGAAATAATCTAGGAAGCTTATACTCGTAAAATTTGACATAGAAGAACAATAAAAAGTGTATCCCGAGCAACTTTGTGGGTCCGAAGTTACTCAACTCTCTCTATGGAGGAGCTTTTCAAGATTTTGTCCATTTGTGTTAAAAAGTTGGTGTTTTGGCATCTAAATAATCTTGGAATCTTATACTCGTAAAATTTGACATAGAAGAACAATAAAAAGTGTACACCGAGCAACTTTGATGGTTCGAAGTTGCTCAACTCTCTCTATGGGGGGCTTTTAACGGTTTTGTCCATTTGTCATAGAAAGATTGTGTTTTAGCATCAAAAAAATCTAGGAAGCTGATACTCGTAAAATTTGACATAGAAGTACAATAAAAAGTGTACACCGAGCAACTTTGATGGTCCGAAGTTGCTCAACTCTCTCTATGGAGGAGCTTTTAACGGTTTTGTCCATTTGTTATAGAAAGATGGTGTTTTAGCATCGAAATAATCTAGGAAGCTTATACTCGTAAAATTTGACATAGAAGAACAATAAAAAGTGTACACCGAGCAACTTTGATGGTCCGAAGTTGCTCAACTCTCTCTATAGAGGAGCTTTTAACGGTTTTGTCCATTTGTCGTAAAAAGTTCGTTTCTTGTCATCGAAATAATCTATGAAGCTTATACTGGTAAAATTTGACATAGAAGAACAATAAAAAGTGTACACCAAGAAACTTTGATGGTCTGAAGTTGCTCAACTCTCTCTATGGAGGGCCTTTTAATGGTTTTTGTCCATTTGTCATAGAAAGATGGTGTTTTAGCATCGAAATAATCTAGGAAGCTTATACTCGTAAAATTTGATATAGAAGAACAATAAAAAGTGTATCTCGAGCAACTTTGTGGGCCTGAAGTTACTCAACTCTCTCTATGGAGGAGCTTTTCAAGATTTTTTCCATTTGTCTTAAAAAGTTGGTGTTTTGGCATCGAAATAATGTACGAAGCTTATACTCGTAAAATTTTACATAGAAGAATAATAAAAAGTGTATTCCGAGCAACTTTGTGGGTTCGAAGTTACTCAACTCTCTCTATGGAGGAGCTTTTAACGGTTTTGTCCATTTTTCGTAAAAAGTTCATTTTTTGGCATCGAAATAATCTATCAAGCTTATACTCGTAAAATTTGACATAGAAGAAGAATAAAAAGTGTACACCGAGAAACTTTGATGGTCCGAAGTTGCTCAACTCTCTCTATGGAGGGCTTTTTAACGGTTTAGTCCATTTGTCATAGAAAGATTGTGTTTTAGCATCGAAATAATCTAAAAAGCTTATATTCGTATAATTTGCATAGAAGAACAATAAAAAGTTTATCCCGAGCAACTTTGTGGGTCCGAAGTTACTCAACTCTCTCTATGGAGGAGCTTTTGAAGGTTTTGTCCATTTGTAATAAAAAGTTGGTGTTTTGGCATCGAAATAATCTTGGAAGCTTATACTCGTAAAACTTGACATAGATGTACAATAAAAAGTGTACACCGAGCAACTTTGATGGTTGGAAGTTGCTCAACTCTCTCTATGGAGGAGCTTTTAACGGTTTTGTCTATTTTTCATAGAAAGATGGTGTTTTAGCATCGAAATAATCTACGAAGCTTATACTCGTAAAATTTGACATAGAAGAAAAATAAAATGTGTATACCGAGCAACTTTGATGGTCTGAAGTGGCTCAACTCTCTCTATGGAGGGGCTTTTAACGGTTTTGTCCATTTGTTATAGAAAGATGGTGTTTTAGCATCGAAATAATCTAGGAAGCTTATACTCGTAAAATTTGACATAGAAGAACAATAAAAAGTGTATCCCGAGCAATTTTGTGGGTCCGAAGTTACTCATTTCTCTCTATGGAGGAGCTTTTCAAGATTTTGTCCATTTGTGTTAAATAGTTGGTGTTTTGGCATCGAAATAATCTTGGAAGCTTATACTCGTAAAACTTGACATAGAAGAACAATAAAAAGTGTACACCGAGCAACTTTGATGGTCCGAAGTTGGTCAACTCTCTCTATGGAGGAGCTTTTAACGGTTTTGTCCATTTGTTATAGAAAGATGGTCTTTTAGCATCGAAATAATCTATGAAGCTTATACTCATAAAATTTAACATAGAAGAACAATAAAAAGTGTACATCGACAAACTTTGATGGTTCGAAGTTGCTCAACTCTCTCTATGGAGGAGCTTTTAGCGGTTTTGTACATTTCTCATAGAAAGTTGGTGATTTGGAATCGAAATAATCTTGGAAAATTATACTCGTAAAATTTGACATAGAAGAACAATAAAAAGTGTATACCGAGCAACTTTGATAGTCCGAAGTTGCTCAACTCTCTCTATGGAGGAGCTTTTAACGGTTTTGTCTATTTGTCATAGAAAGATGGTGTTTTAGCATCGAAATAATCTACGAAGCTTATACTCGTAAAATTTGACATAGAAGAACAATAAAAAGTGTATCCCGAGCAACTTTGTGGGTCCGAAGTTACTCAACTCTCTCTATGGGGGAGCTTTTGAAGGTTTTGTCCATTTGTGATAAAAAGTTGGTGTTTTGGCATCGAAATAATCTTGGAAGCTTATACTCATAAATATTGACATAGAAGTACAATAAAAAGTGTACACCGAGCAACTTTGATAGTCCGAAGTTGCTCAACTCTCTCTATGGAGGAGTTTTTAACGGTTTTGTCCATTTATTATAGAAAGATGGTGTTTTAGCATCGAAATAATCTAGGAAGCTTATAGTCGTAAAATTTGACATAGAAGAACAATAAAAAGTGTACACCGAGCAACTTTGATGGTCCGAAGTTGCTCAACTCTCTCTGTGGAGGAACTTTTAACGGTTTTGTCCATTTGTCGTAAAAAGTTCGTTTTTTGGCATCGAAATAATCTATGAAGCTTATACTCGTAAAATTTGACATAGAAGAACAATAAAAAGTGTACACCGAGCAACTTTGATGATCCGAAGTTGCTCAACTCTCTCTATGGAGGGCATTTTAACGGTTTTGTCCATTTGTCATAGAAAGATGGTGTTTTAGCATCGAAATAATCTAGGAAGCTTATACTCGTAAAATTTGACATAGAAGAACAATAAAAAGTGTATCTCGAGCAATTTTGTGGGTCCGAAGTTACTCAACTCTCTCTATGAAGGAGCTTTTCAAGATTTTGTCCATCTGTGTTAAAAAGTTGGTGTTTTGGCATCAAAATAATCCACGAAGCTTATACTCGTAAAATTTGACATAGAAGAACAATAAAAAGTGTATCCCGAGCAGCTTTATGGGTTCGAAGTTACTGAACTCTCTCTATGGAGGAGCATTTAACGGTTTTGTCCATTTGTCGTAAAAAGTTCGTTTTTTGGCATCGAAATAATCTATGAAGCTTATACTCGTAAAATTTGACATAGAAGAACAATAAAAAGTGTACACCGAGAAACTTTGATGGTCCGAAGTTGCTCAACTCTCTCTATGAAGGGCCTTTTAACGTTTTTGTCCATTTATCATAGAATGATGGTGTTTTAGCATCGAAATAATCTTGGAAGCTAGTGCTCATAAAATTTGACATAGAATAACAATAAAAAGTGTACACCGAGCAACTTTGATGGTCCGAAGTTGCTCAACTCTTTCTATGGAGGAGCTTTTAACGGTTTTGTCTATTTGTCATAGAAAGATTGTGTTTTAGCATCGAAATAATCTATGAAGCTTATACTCGTAAAATTTGACATAGAAGAACAATAAAAAGTGTATCCCGAGCAACTTTGTGGGTCCGAAGTTACTCAACTCTCTCTATGGAGGAGCTTTTCAAGGTTTTGTCCATTTGTGATAAAAAGTTGATGTTTTGGCATCGAAATAATCTTGGAAGCTTATACTCGTAAAATTTGACATAGAAGAACAATAAAAAGTGTACACCGAGCAACTTTTATGGTACGAAGTTTCTCAACTCTCTCTATGGAGGAGCTTTTAACGGTTTTGTCCATTTGTCGTAAAAAGTTCGTTTTTTGGCATCGAAATAATCTATAAAGCTTATACTCATAAAATTTAACATAGAAGAACAATAAAAAGTGTACATCGAGCAACTTTGATGGTTCGATGTTGCTCAACTCTCTCTATGGAGGAGCTTTTAACGGTTTTGTCCATTTCTCATAGAAAGTTGGTGATTTGGAATCGAAATAATCTTGGAAGATTATACTCGTAAAATTTGAAATAGAAGAACAATAAAAAGTGTACACCGAGCAACTTTGATGGTCGGAAGTTGCTCAACTCCCTCTATGGAGGAGCTTTTAACGGTTTTGTCTATTTGTCATAGAAAGATGGTGTTTTAGCATCGAAATAATCTACGAAGCTTATACTCGTAAATTTGACATAGAAGAAAAATAAAATGTGTATACCGAGCAACTTTGATGGTCTAAAGTGGCTCAACTCTCTCTATGGAGGGGCTTTTAACGGTTTTGTCAATTTGTTATAGAAAGATTGTGTTTTAGCATCGAAATAATCTAAAAAGCTTATACTCGTATAATTTGCATAGAAGAACAATAAAAAGTTTATCCCGAGCAACTTTGTGGGTCCGAAGTTACTCAACTCTCTCTATGGAGGAGCTTTTGAAGGTTTTGTCCATTTGTAATAAAAAGTTGGTGTTTTGGCATCGAAATAATCTTGGAAGCTTATACTCGTAAAACTTGACATAGATGTACAATAAAAAGTGTACACCGAGCAACTTTGATGGTCCGAAGTTGCTCAACTCTCTCTATGGAGGAGCTTTTAACGGTTTTGTCCATTTGCTATAGAAAGATGGTGTTTTAGCATCGAAATAATCTAGGAAGCTTATAGTCGTAGAATTTGACATAGAAGAACAATAAAAAGTGTACACCGAGAAACTTTGATGGTCCGAAGTTGCTCAACTCTCTCTATGGAGGGCCTTTTAACGATTTTGTCCATTTTTCATAGAAAGATGGTGTTTTAGCATCGAAATAATCTAGGAAGCTTATACTCGTAAAATTTGACATAGAAGAACAATAAAAAGTGTATCCCGAGCAACTTTGTGGGTCCGAAGTTACTCAACTCTCTCTATGGAGGAGCTTTTCAAGATTTTGTCCATTTGTGTTAAAAAGTTGGTGTTTTGGCATCTAAATAATCTTGGAATCTTATACTCGTAAAATTTGACATAGAAGAACAATAAAAAGTGTACACCGAGCAACTTTGATGGTTCGAAGTTGCTCAACTCTCTCTATGGGGGCTTTTAACGGTTTTGTCCATTTGTCATAGAAAGATTGTGTTTTAGCATCGAAAAAATCTAGGAAGCTGATACTCGTAAAATTTGACATAGAAGTACAATAAAAAGTGTACACCGAGCAACTTTGATGGTCCGAAGTTGCTCAACTCTCTCTATGGAGGAGCTTTTAACGGTTTTGTCCATTTGTTATAGAAAGATGGTGTTTTAGCATCGAAATAATCTAGGAAGCTTATACTCGTAAAATTTGACATAGAAGAACAATAAAAAGTGTACACCGAGCAACTTTGATGGTCCGAAGTTGCTCAACTCTCTCTATAGAGGAGCTTTTAACGGTTTTGTCCATTTGTCGTAAAAAGTTCGTTTCTTGTCATCGAAATAATCTATGAAGCTTATACTCGTAAAATTTGACATAGAAGAACAATAAAAAGTGTACACCAAGAAACTTTGATGGTCTGAAGTTGCTCAACTCTCTCTATGGAGGGCCTTTTAATGGTTTTTGTCCATTTGTCATAGAAAGATGGTGTTTTAGCATCGAAATAATCTAGGAAGCTTATACTCGTAAAATTTGATATAGAAGAACAATAAAAAGTGTATCTCGAGCAACTTTGTGGGCCTGAAGTTACTCAACTCTCTTTATGGAGGAGCTTTTCAAGATTTTGTCCATTTGTGTTAAAAAGTTGGTGTTTTGGCATCGAAATAATCTACGAAGCTTATACTCGTAAAATTTTACATAGAAGAATAATAAAAAGTGTATTCCGAGCAACTTTATGGGTTCGAAGTTACTCAACTCTCTCTATGGAGGAGCTTTTAACGGTTTTGTCCATTTGTCGTAAAAAGTTCGTTTTTGGCATCGAAATAATCTATCAAGCTTATACTCGTAAAATTTGACATAGAAGAAGAATAAAAAGTGTACACCGAGAAACTTTGATGGTCCGAAGTTGCTCAACTCTCTCTATGGAGGGCCTTTTAACGGTTTTGTCCATTTGTCATAGAAAGATGGTGTTTTAGCAACGAAATAATCTAGGAAGCTTATACTCGTAAAATTTGACATAGAAGAACAATAAAAAGTGTATCCCGAGCAACTTTGTGGGTACGAAGTTACTCATTTCTCTCTATGGAGGAGCTTTTCAAGATATTGTCCATTTGTGTTAAATAGTTGGTGTTTTGGCATCGAAATAATCTTGGAAGCTTATACTCGTAAAACTTGACATAGAAGAACAATAAAAAGTGTACACCGAGCAACTTTGATGGTCCGAAGTTGGTCAACTCTCTCTATGGAGGAGCTTTTAACGGTTTTGTCCATTTGTTATAGAAAGATGATCTTTTAGCATCGAAATAATCTATGAAGCTTATACTCATAAAATTTAACATAGAAGAACAATAAAAAGTGTACAGCGAGCAACTTTGATGGTTCGAAGTTGCTCAACTCTCTCTATGGAGGAGCTTTTAGCGGTTTTGTACATTTCTCATAGAAAGTTGGTGATTTGGAATCGAAATAATCTTGGAAGATTATACTCGTAAAATTTGACATAGAAGAACAATAAAAAGTGTACACCGAGCAACTTTGATGGTCCGAAGTTGCTCAACTCTCTCTATGGAGGAGCTTTTAACAGTTTTGTCTATTTGTCATAGAAAGATGGTGTTTTAGCATCGAAATAATCTACGAAGCTTATACTCGTAAAATTTGACATAGAAGAACAATAAAAAGTGTATCCCGAGCAACTTTGTGGGTCCGAAGTTACTCAACTCTCTCTATGGAGGAGCTTTTCAAGGTTTTGTCCATTTGTGATAAAAAGTTGGTGTTTTGGCATCGAAATAATCTTGGAAGCTTATACTCGTAAAATTTGACATAGAAGTACAATAAAAAGTGTACACCGAGCAACTTTGATGGTCCGAAGTTGCTCAACTCTCTCTATGGAGGAGCTTTTAACGGTTTTGTCCATTTATTATAGAAAGATGGTTTTTTGCATCGAAATAATCTAGGAAGCTTATAGTCGTAAAATTTGACATAGAAGAACAATAAAAAGTGTACACCGAGCAACTTTGATGGTCCGAAGTTGCTCAACTCTCTCTATGGAGGAGCTTTTAACGGTTTTGTCCATTTGTCGTAAAAAGTTCGTTTTTGGGCATCGAAATAATCTATGAAGCTTATACTCGTAAAATTTGACATAGAAGAACAATAAAAAGTGTACACCGAGCAACTTTGATGGTCCGAAGTTGCTCAACTCTCTCTATGGAGGGCATTTTAACGGTTTTGTCTATTTGTCATAGAAAGATGTTGTTTTAGCATCGAAATAATCTAGAAAGCTTATACTCGTAAAATTTGACATAGAAGAACAATAAAAAGTGTATCTCGAGCAACTTTGTGGGTCCGAAGTTACTCAACTCTCTCTGTGAAGGAGCTTTTCAAGATTTTGTCCATCTGTGTTAAAAAGTTGGTGTTTTGGCATCAAAATAATCTACGAAGCTTATACTCGTAAAATTTGACATAGAAGAACAATAAAAAGTGTATCCCGAGCAACTTTATGGGTTCGAAGTTACTGAACTCTCTCTATGGAGGAGCATTTAACGGTTTTGTCCATTTGTCGTAAAAAGTTCATTTTTTGACATCGAAATAATCTATGAAGCTTATACTCGTAAAATTTGACATAGAAGAACAATAAAAAGTGTACACCGAGAAACTTTGATGGTCCGAAGTTGCTCAACTCTCTCTATGAAGGGCCTTTTAACGTTTTTGTCCATTTGTCATAGAATGATGGTGTTTTAGCATCGAAATAATCTTGGAAGCTAGTACTCATAAAATTTGACATAGAATAACAATAAAAAGTGTACACCGAGCAACTTTGATGGTCCGAAGTTGCTCAACACTTTCTATGGAGGAGCTTTTAACGGTTTTGTCTATTTGTCATAGAAAGATTGTGTTTTAGCATCGAAATAATCTATGAAGCTTATACTCGTAAAATTTGACATAGAAGAACAATAAAAAGTGTATCCCGAGCAACTTTGTGGGTCCGAAGTTACTCAACTCTCTCTATGGAGGAGCTTTTCAAGGTTTTGTCCATTTGTGATAAAAAGTTGGTGTTTTGGCATCGAAATAATCTTGGAAGCTTATACTCTTAAAATTTGACATAGAAGAACAATAAAAAGTGTAAACCGAGCAACTTTTATGGTACGAAGTTTCTCAACTCTCTCTATGGAGGAGCTTTTAACGGTTTTTGTCCATTTGTCATAGAAAGATGGTGTTTTGGCATCGAAATAATCTACGAAGCTTATACTCGTAAAATTTTACATAGAAGAATAATAACAAGTGTATCCCGAGCAACTTTGTGGGTCCGAAGTTACTCAACTCTCTCTATGGAGGAGCTTTTCAAGGTTTTGTCCATTTGTGATAAAAAGTTGGTGTTTTGGCATCGAAATAATCTTGGAAGCTTATACTCGTAAAATTTGACATAGAAGTACAATAAAAAGTGTACACCGAGCAACTTTGATGGTCCGAAGTTGCTCAACTCTCTCTATGGAGGAGCTTTTAACGGTTTTGTCCATTTATTATAGAAAGATGGTTTTTTGCATCGAAATAATCTAGGAAGCTTATAGTCGTAAAATTTGACATAGAAGAACAATAAAAAGTGTACACCGAGCAACTTTGATGGTCCGAAGTTGCTCAACTCTCTCTATGGAGGAGCTTTTAACGGTTTTGTCCATTTGTCGTAAAAAGTTCGTTTTTGGGCATCGAAATAATCTATGAAGCTTATACTCGTAAAATTTGACATAGAAGAACAATAAAAAGTATACACCGAGCAACTTTGATGGTCCGAAGTTGCTCAACTCTCTCTATGGAGGAGCTTTTAACGGTTTTGTCCATTTATTATAGAAAGATGGTTTTTTGCATCGAAATAATCTAGGAAGCTTATAGTCGTAAAATTTGACATAGAAGAACAATAAAAAGTGTACACCGAGCAACTTTGATGGTCCGAAGTTGCTCAACTCTCTCTATGGAGGAGCTTTTAACGGTTTTGTCCATTTGTCGTAAAAAGTTCGTTTTTGGGCATCGAAATAATCTATGAAGCTTATACTCGTAAAATTTGACATAGAAGAACAATAAAAAGTGTATCTCGAGCAACTTTGTGGGTCCGAAGTTACTCAACTCTCCTTATGAAGGAGCTTTTCAAGATTTTGTCCATCTGTGTTAAAAAGTTGGTGTTTTGGCATCAAAATAATCTACGAAGCTTATACTCGTAAAATTTGACATAGAAGAACAATAAAAATTGTATCCCGAGCAACTTTATGGGTTCGAAGTTACTGAACTCTCTCTATGGAGGAGCATTTAACGGTTTTGTCCATTTGTCGTAAAAAGTTCGTTTTTTGGCATCGAAATAATCTATGAAGCTTATACTCGTAAAATTTGACATAGAAGAACAATAAAAAGTGTACACCGAGAAACTTTGATGGTCCGAAGTTGCTCAACTCTCTCTATGAAGGGCCTTTTAACGTTTTTGTCCATTTGTCATAGAATGATGGTGTTTTAGCATCGAAATAATCTTGGAAGCTAGTACTCATAAAATTTGACATAGAATAACAATAAAAAGTGTACACCGAGCAACATTGATGGTCCGAAGTTGCTCAACTCTCTCTATGGAGGAGCTTTTAACGGTTTTGTCCATTTGTCGTAAAAAGTTCATTTTTTGGCATCGAAATAATCTATCAAACTTATACTCGTAAAATTCGACATAGAAGAAGAATAAAAAGTGTACACCGAGAAACTTTGATGGTCCGAAGTTGCTCAACTCTCTCTATGGAGGGCCTTTTAACGGATTTGTCCATTTGTCATAGAAAGATGGTGTTTTAGCATCGAAATAATCTAGGAAGCTTATACTCGTAAAATTTGACATAGAAGAACAATAAAAAGTATATCCCGAGCAACTTTGTGGGTCCGAAGTTACTCAACTCTCTCTATGGAGGAGCTTTTCAAGATTTTGTCCATTTGTGTTAAAAAGTTGGTGTTTTAGCATCGAAATAATCTTGGAAGCTAGTACTCATAAAATTTGACATAGAATAACAATAAAAAGTGTACACCGAGCAACTTTGATGGTCCGAAGTTGGTCAACTCTCTCAATGGAGGAGCTTTTAACGGTTTTGTCCATTTGTTATAGAAAGATGGTCTTTTAGCATCGAAATAATCTATGAAGCTTATACTCATAAAATTTAACATAGAAGAACAACAAAAAGTGTACATCGAGCAACTTTGATGGTTCGAAGTTGCTCAACTCTCTCTATGGAGGAGCTTTTAGCGGTTTGGTACATTTCTCATAGAAAGTTGGTGATTTGGAATCGAAATAATCTTGGAAGATTATACTCGTAAAATTTGACATAGAAGAACAATAAAAAGTGTACACCGAGCAACTTTGATGGTCCGAAGTTGCTCAACTCTCTCTATGGAGAAGCTTTTAACGGTTTTGTCTATTTGTCATAGAAAGATGGTGTTTTAGCATCGAAATAATCTACGAAGCTTATACTCGTAAAATTGGACATAGAAGAACAATAAAAAGTGTATCCCGAGCAACTTTGTGGGTCCGAAGTTACTCAACTCTCTCTATGGAGGAGCTTTTCAAGGTTTTGTCAATTTGTGATAAAAAGTTGGTGTTTTGGCATCGAAATAATCTTGGAAGCTTATACTCGTAAAATTTGACATAGAAGTACAATAAAAAGTGTACACTGAGCAACTTTGATGGTCCGAAGTTGCTCAACTCTCTCTATGGAGGAGCTTTTAACGGTTTTGTCCATTTATTATACAAAGATGGTGTTTTAGCATCGAAATAATCTAGGAAGCTTATAGTCGTAAAATTTGACATAGAAGAACAATAAAAAGTGTACACCGAGCAACTTTGATGGTCCGAAGTTGCTCAACTCTCTCTATGGAGGAGCTTTTAACGGTTTTGTCCATTTATTATACAAAGATGGTGTTTTAGCATCGAAATAATCTATGAAGCTTATACTCGTAAAATTTGACATAGAAGAACAATAAAAAGTGTACACCGAGCAACTTTGATGGTCCGAAGTTGCTCAACTCTCTCTATGGAGGGCATTTTAGCGGTTTTGTCCATTTGTCATAGAAAAATGGTGTTTTAGCATCGAAATAATCTAGGAAGCTTATACTCGTAAAATTTGACATAGAAGAACAATAAAAAGTGTATCTCGAGCAACTTTGTGGGTCCGAAGTTACTCAACTCTCCTTATGAAGGAGCTTTACAAGATTTTGTCCATCTGTGTTAAAAAGTTGGTGTTTTGGCATCAAAATAATCTACGAAGCTTATACTCGTAAAATTTGACATAGAAGAACAATAAAAAGTGTATCCCGAGCAACTTTGTGGGTCCGAAGTTACTCAACTCTCTCTATGGAGGAGCTTTTCAAGGTTTTGTCCATTTGTGATAAAAAAGTTGGTGTTTTGGCATCGAAATAATCTTGGAAGCTTATACTCGTAAAATTTGACATAGAAGTACAATAAAAAGTGTACACCGAGCAACTTTGATGGTCCGAAGTTGCTCAACTCTCTCTATGGAGGAGCTTTTAACGGTTTTGTCCATTTATTATAGAAAGATGGTTTTTTGCATCGAAATAATCTAGGAAGCTTATAGTCGTAAAATTTGACATAGAAGAACAATAAAAAGTGTACACCGAGCAACTTTGATGGTCCGAAGTTGCTCAACTCTCTCTATGGAGGAGCTTTTAACGGTTTTGTCTATTTGTCGTAAAAAGTTCGTTTTTGGGCATCGAAATAATCTATGAAGCTTATACTCGTAAAATTTGACATAGAAGAACAATAAAAAGTGTACACCGAGCAACTTTGATGGTCCGAAGTTGCTCAACTCTCTCTATGGAGGGCATTTTAACGGTTTTGTCCATTTGTCATAGAAAGATGGTGTTTTAGCATCGAAATAATCTAGGAAGCTTATACTCGTAAAATTTGACATAGAAGAACAATAAAAAGTGTATCTCGAGCAACTTTGTGGGTCCGAAGTTACTCAACTCTCCTTATGAAGGAGCTTTTCAAGATTTTGTCCATCTGTGTTAAAAAGTTGGTGTTTTGGCATCAAAATAATCTACGAAGCTTATACTCGTAAAATTTGACATAGAAGAACAATAAAAAGTGTATCCCGAGCAACTTTATGGGTTCGAAGTTACTGAACTCTCTCTATGGAGGAGCATTTAACGGTTTTGTCCATTTGTCGTAAAAAGTTCATTTTTTGGCATCGAAATAATCTACGAAGCTTATACTCGTAAAATTTGACATAGAAGAACAATAAAAAGTGTATCCCGAGCAACTTTGTGGGTCCGAAGTTGCTCAACTCTCTCTATGGAGGAGCTTTTCAAGGTTTTGTCCATTTGTGATAAAAAAAGTTGGTGTTTTGGCATCGAAATAATCTTGGAAGCTTATACTCGTAAAATTTGACATAGAAGTACAATAAAAAGTGTACACCGAGCAACTTTGATGGTCCGAAGTTGCTCAACTCTCTCTATGGAGGAGCTTTTAACGGTTTTGTCCATTTATTATAGAAAGATGGTTTTTTGCATCGAAATAATCTAGGAAGCTTATAGTCGTAAAATTTGACATAGAAGAACAATAAAAAGTGTACACCGAGCAACTTTGATGGTCCGAAGTTGCTCAACTCTCTCTATGGAGGAGCTTTTAACGGTTTTGTCCATTTGTCGTAAAAAGTTCGTTTTTGGGCATCGAAATAATCTATGAAGCTTATACTCGTAAAATTTGACATAGATAAACAATAAAAAGTGTACACCGAGCAACTTTGATGGTCCGAAGTTGCTCAACTCTCTCTATGGAGGGCATTTTAACGGTTTTGTCCATTTGTCATAGAAAGATGGTGTTTTAGCATCGAAATAATCTAGGAAGCTTATACTCGTAAAATTTGACATAGAAGAACAATAAAAAGTGTATCTCGAGCAACTTTGTGGGTCCGAAGTTACTCAACTCTCCTTATGAAGGAGCTTTTCAAGATTTTGTCCATCTGTGTTAAAAAGTTGGTGTTTTGGCATCAAAATAATCTACGAAGCTTATACTCGTAAAATTTGACATAGAAGAACAATAAAAAGTGTATCCCGAGCAACTTTATGGGTTCGAAGTTACTGAACTCTCTCTATGGAGGAGCATTTAACGGTTTTGTCCATTTGTCGTAAAAAGTTCGTTTTTTGGCATCGAAATAATCTATGAAGCTTATACTCGTAAAATTTGACATAGAAGAACAATAAAAAGTGTACACCGAGAAACTTTGATGGTCCGAAGTTGCTCAACTCTCTCTATGAAGGGCCTTTTAACGTTTTTGTCCATTTGTCATAGAATGATGGTGTTTTAGCATCGAAATAATCTTGGAAGCTAGTACTCATAAAATTTGACATAGAATAACAATAAAAAGTGTACACCGAGCAACATTGATGGTCCGAAGTTGCTCAACTCTCTCTATGGAGGAGCTTTTAACGGTTTTGTCCATTTGTCGTAAAAAGTTCATTTTTTGGCATCGAAATAATCTATCAAACTTATACTCGTAAAATTCGACATAGAAGAAGAATAAAAAGTGTACACCGAGAAACTTTGATGTTCCGAAGTTGCTCAACTCTCTCTATGGAGGGCCTTTTAACGGATTTGTCCATTTGTCATAGAAAGATGGTGTTTTAGCATCGAAATAATCTAGGAAGCTTATACTCGTAAAATTTGACATAGAAGAACAATAAAAACTATATCCCGAGCAACTTTGTTGGTCCGAAGTTACTCATTTCTCTCTATGGAGGAGCTTTTCAAGATTTTGTCCATTTGTGTTAAATAGTTGGTGTTTTAGCATCGAAATAATCTTGGAAGCTAGTACTCATAAAATTTGACATAGAATAACAATAAAAAGTGTACACCGAGCAACTTTGATGGTCCGAAGTTGGTCAACTCTCTCTATGGAGGAGCTTTTAACGGTTTTGTCCATTTGTCATAGAAAGATGGTGTTTTAGCATCGAAATAATCTAGGAAGCTTATACTCGTAAAATTTGACATAGAAGAACAATAAAAAGTGTATCTCGAGCAACTTTGTGGGTCCGAAGTTACTCAACTCTCCTTATGAAGGAGCTTTTCAAGATTTTGTCCATCTGTGTTAAAAAGTTGGTGTTTTGGCATCAAAATAATCTACGAAGCTTATACTCGTAAAATTTGACATAGAAGAACAATAAAAAGTGTATCCCGAGCAACTTTATGGGTTCGAAGTTACTGAACTCTCTCTATGGAGGAGCATTTAACGGTTTTGTCCATTTGTCGTAAAAAGTTCATTTTTTGGCATCGAAATAATCTACGAAGCTTATACTCGTAAAATTTGACATAGAAGAACAATAAAAAGTGTATCCCGAGCAACTTTGTGGGTCCGAAGTTGCTCAACTCTCTCTATGGAGGAGCTTTTAACGGTTTTGTCCATTTGTCGTAAAAAGTTCGTTTTTGGGCATCGAAATAATCTATGAAGCTTATACTCGTAAAATTTGACATAGATAAACAATAAAAAGTGTACACCGAGCAACTTTGATGGTCCGAAGTTGCTCAACTCTCTCTATGGAGGGCATTTTAACGGTTTTGTCCATTTGTCATAGAAAGATGGTGTTTTAGCATCGAAATAATCTAGGAAGCTTATACTCGTAAAATTTGACATAGAAGAACAATAAAAAGTGTATCTCGAGCAACTTTGTGGGTCCGAAGTTACTCAACTCTCCTTATGAAGGAGCTTTTCAAGATTTTGTCCATCTGTGTTAAAAAGTTGGTGTTTTGGCATCAAAATAATCTACGAAGCTTATACTCGTAAAATTTGACATAGAAGAACAATAAAAAGTGTATCCCGAGCAACTTTATGGGTTCGAAGTTACTGAACTCTCTCTATGGAGGAGCATTTAACGGTTTTGTCCATTTGTCGTAAAAAGTTCGTTTTTTGGCATCGAAATAATCTATGAAGCTTATACTCGTAAAATTTGACATAGAAGAACAATAAAAAGTGTACACCGAGAAACTTTGATGGTCCGAAGTTGCTCAACTCTCTCTATGAAGGGCCTTTTAACGTTTTTGTCCATTTGTCATAGAATGATGGTGTTTTAGCATCGAAATAATCTTGGAAGCTAGTACTCATAAAATTTGACATAGAATAACAATAAAAAGTGTACACCGAGCAACATTGATGGTCCGAAGTTGCTCAACTCTCTCTATGGAGGAGCTTTTAACGGTTTTGTCCATTTGTCGTAAAAAGTTCATTTTTTGGCATCGAAATAATCTATCAAACTTATACTCGTAAAATTCGACATAGAAGAAGAATAAAAAGTGTACACCGAGAAACTTTGATGTTCCGAAGTTGCTCAACTCTCTCTATGGAGGGCCTTTTAACGGATTTGTCCATTTGTCATAGAAAGATGGTGTTTTAGCATCGAAATAATCTAGGAAGCTTATACTCGTAAAATTTGACATAGAAGAACAATAAAAACTATATCCCGAGCAACTTTGTTGGTCCGAAGTTACTCATTTCTCTCTATGGAGGAGCTTTTCAAGATTTTGTCCATTTGTGTTAAATAGTTGGTGTTTTAGCATCGAAATAATCTTTGAAGCTAGTACTCATAAAATTTGACATAGAATAACAATAAAAAGTGTACACCGAGCAACTTTGATGGTCCGAAGTTGGTCAACTCTCTCTATGGAGGAGCTTTTAACGGTTTTGTCCATTTGTCATAGAAAGATGGTGTTTTAGCATCGAAATAATCTAGGAAGCTTATACTCGTAAAATTTGACATAGAAGAACAATAAAAAGTGTATCTCGAGCAACTTTGTGGGTCCGAAGTTACTCAACTCTCCTTATGAAGGAGCTTTTCAAGATTTTGTCCATCTGTGTTAAAAAGTTGGTGTTTTGGCATCAAAATAATCTACGAAGCTTATACTCGTAAAATTTGACATAGAAGAACAATAAAAAGTGTATCCCGAGCAACTTTATGGGTTCGAAGTTACTGAACTCTCTCTATGGAGGAGCATTTAACGGTTTTGTCCATTTGTCGTAAAAAGTTCATTTTTTGGCATCGAAATAATCTACGAAGCTTATACTCGTAAAATTTGACATAGAAGAACAATAAAAAGTGTATCCCGAGCAACTTTGTGGGTCCGAAGTTGCTCAACTCTCTCTATGGAGGAGCTTTTAACGGTTTTGTCCATTTGTCGTAAAAAGTTCGTTTTTGGGCATCGAAATAATCTATGAAGCTTATACTCGTAAAATTTGACATAGATAAACAATAAAAAGTGTACACCGAGCAACTTTGATGGTCCGAAGTTGCTCAACTCTCTCTATGGAGGGCATTTTAACGGTTTTGTCCATTTGTCATAGAAAGATGGTGTTTTAGCATCGAAATAATCTAGGAAGCTTATACTCGTAAAATTTGACATAGAAGAACAATAAAAAGTGTATCTCGAGCAACTTTGTGGGTCCGAAGTTACTCAACTCTCCTTATGAAGGAGCTTTTCAACATTTTGTCCATCTGTGTTAAAAAGTTGGTGTTTTGGCATCAAAATAATCTACGAAGCTTATACTCGTAAAATTTGACATAGAAGAACAATAAAAAGTGTATCCCGAGCAACTTTATGGGTTCGAAGTTACTGAACTCTCTCTATGGAGGAGCATTTAACGGTTTTGTCCATTTGTCGTAAAAAGTTCGTTTTTTGGCATCGAAATAATCTATGAAGCTTATACTCGTAAAATTTGACATAGAAGAACAATAAAAAGTGTACACCGAGAAACTTTGATGGTCCGAAGTTGCTCAAACTCTCTCTATGAAGGGCCTTTTAACGTTTTTGTCCATTTGTCATAGAATGATGGTGTTTTAGCATCGAAATAATCTTGGAAGCTAGTACTCATAAAATTTGACATAGAATAACAATAAAAAGTGTACACCGAGCAACATTGATGGTCCGAAGTTGCTCAACTCTCTCTATGGAGGAGCTTTTAACGGTTTTGTCCATTTGTCGTAAAAAGTTCATTTTTTGGCATCGAAATAATCTATCAAACTTATACTCGTAAAATTCGACATAGAAGAAGAATAAAAAGTGTACACCGAGAAACTTTGATGTTCCGAAGTTGCTCAACTCTCTCTATGGAGGGCCTTTTAACGGATTTGTCCATTTGTCATAGAAAGATGGTGTTTTAGCATCGAAATAATCTAGGAAGCTTATACTCGTAAAATTTGACATAGAAGAACAATAAAAACTATATCCCGAGCAACTTTGTTGGTCCGAAGTTACTCATTTCTCTCTATGGAGGAGCTTTTCAAGATTTTGTCCATTTGTGTTAAATAGTTGGTGTTTTAGCATCGAAATAATCTTGGAAGCTAGTACTCATAAAATTTGACATAGAATAACAATAAAAAGTGTACACCGAGCAACTTTGATGGTCCGAAGTTGGTCAACTCTCTCTATGGAGGAGCTTTTAACGGTTTTGTCCATTTGTCATAGAAAGATGGTGTTTTAGCATCGAAATAATCTAGGAAGCTTATACTCGTAAAATTTGACATAGAAGAACAATAAAAAGTGTATCTCGAGCAACTTTGTGGGTCCGAAGTTACTCAACTCTCCTTATGAAGGAGCTTTTCAAGATTTTGTCCATCTGTGTTAAAAAGTTGGTGTTTTGGCATCAAAATAATCTACGAAGCTTATACTCGTAAAATTTGACATAGAAGAACAATAAAAAGTGTATCCCGAGCAACTTTATGGGTTCGAAGTTACTGAACTCTCTCTATGGAGGAGCATTTAACGGTTTTGTCCATTTGTCGTAAAAAGTTCATTTTTTGGCATCGAAATAATCTACGAAGCTTATACTCGTAAAATTTGACATAGAAGAACAATAAAAAGTGTATCCCGAGCAACTTTGTGGGTCCGAAGTTGCTCAACTCTCTCTATGGAGGAGCTTTTAACGGTTTTGTCCATTTGTCGTAAAAAGTTCGTTTTTGGGCATCGAAATAATCTATGAAGCTTATACTCGTAAAATTTGACATAGATAAACAATAAAAAGTGTACACCGAGCAACTTTGATGGTCCGAAGTTGCTCAACTCTCTCTATGGAGGGCATTTTAACGGTTTTGTCCATTTGTCATAGAAAGATGGTGTTTTAGCATCGAAATAATCTAGGAAGCTTATACTCGTAAAATTTGACATAGAAGAACAATAAAAAGTGTATCTCGAGCAACTTTGTGGGTCCGAAGTTACTCAACTCTCCTTATGAAGGAGCTTTTCAAGATTTTGTCCATCTGTGTTAAAAAGTTGGTGTTTTGGCATCAAAATAATCTACGAAGCTTATACTCGTAAAATTTGACATAGAAGAACAATAAAAAGTGTATCCCGAGCAACTTTATGGGTTCGAAGTTACTGAACTCTCTCTATGGAGGAGCATTTAACGGTTTTGTCCATTTGTCGTAAAAAGTTCGTTTTTTGGCATCGAAATAATCTATGAAGCTTATACTCGTAAAATTTGACATAGAAGAACAATAAAAAGTGTACACCGAGAAACTTTGATGGTCCGAAGTTGCTCAACTCTCTCTATGAAGGGCCTTTTAACGTTTTTGTCCATTTGTCATAGAATGATGGTGTTTTAGCATCGAAATAATCTTGGAAGCTAGTACTCATAAAATTTGACATAGAATAACAATAAAAAGTGTACACCGAGCAACATTGATGGTCCGAAGTTGCTCAACTCTCTCTATGGAGGAGCTTTTAACGGTTTTGTCCATTTGTCGTAAAAAGTTCATTTTTTGGCATCGAAATAATCTATCAAACTTATACTCGTAAAATTCGACATAGAAGAAGAATAAAAAGTGTACACCGAGAAACTTTGATGGTCCGAAGTTGCTCAACTCTCTCTATGAAGGGCCTTTTAACGTTTTTGTCCATTTGTCATAGAATGATGGTGTTTTAGCATCGAAATAATCTTGGAAGCTAGTACTCATAAAATTTGACATAGAATAACAATAAAAAGTGTACACCGAGCAACTTTGATGGTCCGAAGTTGCTCAACTCTTTCTATGGAGGGGCTTTTAACGGTTTTGTCTATTTGTCATAGAAAGATTGTGTTTTAGCATCGAAATAATCTATGAAGCTTATACTCGTAAAATTTGACATAGAAGAAGAATAAAAAGTGTACACCGAGAAACTTTGATGGTCCGAAGTTGCTCAACTCTCTCTATGGAGGGCATTTTAACGGTTTTGTCCATTTGTCATAGAAAGATGGTGTTTTAGCATCGAAATAATCTAGGAAGCTTATACTCGTAAAATTTGACATAGAAGAACAATAAAAACTATATCCCGAGCAACTTTGTTGGTCCGAAGTTACTCATTTCTCTCTATGGAGGAGCTTTTCAAGATTTTGTCCATTTGTGTTAAATAGTTGGTGTTTTAGCATCGAAATAATCTTGGAAGCTAGTACTCATAAAATTTGACATAGAATAACAATAAAAAGTGTACACCGAGCAACTTTGATGGTCCGAAGTTGGTCAACTCTCTCTATGGAGGAGCTTTTAACGGTTTTGTCCATTTGTTATAGAAAGATGGTCTTTTAGCATCGAAATAGTCTATGAAGCTTATACTCATAAAATTTAACATAGAAGAACAACAAAAAGTGTACATCGAGCAACTTTGATGGTTCGAAGTTGCTCAACTCTCTCTATGAAGGAGCTTTTAGCGGTTTGGTACATTTCTCATAGAAAGTTGGTGATTTGGAATCGAAATAATCTTGGAAGATTATACTCGTAAAATTTGACATAGAAGAACAATAAAAAGTGTACACCGAGCAACTTTGATGGTCCGAAGTTGCTCAACTCTCTCTATGGAGGAGCTTTTAACGGTTTTGTCTATTTGTCATAGAAAGATGGTGTTTTAGCATCGAAATAATCTACGAAGCTTATACTCGTAAAATTGGACATAGAAGAACAATAAAAAGTGTATCCCGAGCAACTTTGTGGGTCCGAAGTTACTCAACTCTCTCTATGGAGGAGCTTTTCAAGGTTTTGTCAATTTGTGATAAAAAGTTGGTGTTTTGGCATCGAAATAATCTTGGAAGCTTATACTCGTAAAATTTGACATAGAAGTACAATAAAAAGTGTACACTGAGCAACTTTGATGGTCCGAAGTTGCTCAACTCTCTCTATGGAGGAGCTTTTAACGGTTTTGTCCATTTATTATACAAAGATGGTGTTTTAGCATCGAAATAATCTAGGAAGCTTATAGTCGTAAAATTTGACATAGAAGAACAATAAAAAGTGTACACCGAGCAACTTTGATGGTCCGAAGTTGCTCAACTCTCTCTATGGAGGAGCTTTTAACGGTTTTGTCCATTTATTATACAAAGATGGTGTTTTAGCATCGAAATAATCTATGAAGCTTATACTCGTAAAATTTGACATAGAAGAACAATAAAAAGTGTACACCGAGCAACTTTGATGGTCCGAAGTTGCTCAACTCTCTCTATGGAGGGCATTTTAACGGTTTTGTCCATTTGTCATAGAAAGATGGTGTTTTAGTATCGAAATAATCTAGGAAGCTTATACTCGTAAAATTTGACATAGAAGAACAATAAAAAGTGTATCTCGAGCAACTTTGTGGGTCCGAAGTTACTCAACTCTCCTTATGAAGGAGCTTTACAAGATTTTGTCCATCTGTGTTAAAAAGTTGGTGTTTTGGCATCAAAATAATCTACGAAGCTTATACTCGTAAAATTTGACATAGAAGAACAATAAAAAGTGTATCCCGAGCAACTTTATGGGTTCGAAGTTACTGAACTCTCTCTATGGAGGAGCATTTAACGGTTTTGTCCATTTGTCGTAAAAAGTTCGTTTTTTGGCATCGAAATAATCTATGAAGCTTATACTCGTAAAATTTGACATAGAAGAACAATAAAAAGTGTACACCGAGAAACTTTGATGGTCCGAAGTTGCTCAACTCTCTCTATGAAGGGCCTTTTAACGTTTTTGTCCATTTGTCATAGAATGATGGTGTTTTAGCATCGAAATAATCTTGGAAGCTAGTACTCATAAAATTTGACATAGAATAACAATAAAAAGTGTACACCGAGCAACATTGATGGTCCGAAGTTGCTCAACTCTTTCTATGGAGGAGCTTTTAACGGTTTTGTCTATTTGTCATAGAAAGATTGTGTTTTAGCATCGAAATAATCTATGAAGCTTATACTCGTAAAATTTGACATAGAAGAACAATAAAAAGTGTATCCCGAGCAACTTTGTGGGTCCGAAGTTACTCAACTCTCTCTATGGAGGAGCTTTTCAAGGTTTTGTCCATTTGTGATAAAAAGTTGGTGTTTTGGCATCGAAATAATCTTGGAAGCTTATAGTCGTAAAATTTGACATAGAAGAACAATAAAAAGTGTACACCGAGCAACATTGATGGTCCGAAGTTGCTCAACTCTCTCTATGGAGGAGCTTTTAACGGTTTTGTCCATTTCTCATAGAAAGATTGTGTTTTAGCATCGAAAAAATCTAGGAAGCTGATACTCGTAAAATTTGACATAGAAGTACAATAAAAAGTGTACACCGAGCAACTTTGATGGTCCGAAGTTGCTCAACTCTCTCTATGGAGGAGCTTTTAACGGTTTTGTCCATTTGTTATAGAAAGATGGTGTTTTAGCATCGAAATAATCTAGGAAGCTTATACTCGTAAAATTTGACGTAGAAGAACAATAAAAAGTGTACACCGAGCAACTTTGATGGTCCGAAGTTGCTGAACTCCCTCTATGGAGAAGCTTTTAACGGTTTTGTCCATTTGTCGTAAAAAGTTCGTTTCTTGTCATCGAAATAATCTATGAAGCTTATACTCGTAAAATTTGACATAGAAGAACAATAAAAAGTATACACCGAGAAACTTTGATGGTCCGAAGTTGCTCAACTCTCTCTATGGAGGGCCTTTTAATGGTTTTTGTCCATTTGTCCTAGAAATATGGTGTTTTAGCATCGAAATAATCTAGGAAGCTTATACTCGTAAAATTTGATATAGAAGAACAATAAAAAGTGTATCTCGAGCAACTTTGTGGGCCTGAAGTTACTCAACTCTCTCTATGGAGGAGCTTTTCAAGATTTTGTCCATTTGTGTTAAAAAGTTGGTGTTTTGGCATCGAAATAATCTACGAAGCTTATACTCGTAAAATTTTACATAGAAGAATAATAAAAAGTGTATCCCGAGCAACTTTGTGGGTTCGAAGTTACTCAACTCTCTCTATGGAGGAGCTTTTAACGGTTTTGTCCATTTGTCGTAAAAAGTTCGTTTTTTGGCATCGAAATAATCTATCAAACTTATACTCGTAAAATTCGACATAGAAGAAGAATAAAAAGTGTACACCGAGAAACTTTGATGGTCCGAACTTGCTCAACTCTCTCTATGGAGGGCCTTTTAACGGATTTGTCCATTTGTCATAGAAAGATGGTGTTTTAGCATCGAAATAATCTAGGAAGCTTATACTCGTAAAATTTGACATAGAAGAACAATAAAAAGTGTATCCCGAGCAACTTTGTGGGTCCGAAGTTACTCATTTCTCTCTATGGAGGAGCTTTTCAAGATTTTGTCCATTTGTGTTAAATAGTTGGTGTTTTGGCTTCGAAATAATCTTGGAAGCTTATACTCGTAAAACTTGACATAGAAGAACAATAAAAAGTGTACACCGAGCAACTTTGATGGTCCGAAGTTGGTCAACTCTCTCTACGGAGGAGCTTTTAACGGTTTTGTCCATTTGTTATAGAAAGATGGTCTTTTAGCATCGAAATAATCTATGAAGCTTATACTCATAAAATTTAACATAGAAGAACAATAAAAGGTGTACATCGAGCAACTTTGATGGTTCGAAGTTGCTCAACTCTCTCTATGGAGGAGCTTTTAGCGGTTTTGTACATTTCTCATAGAAAGTTGGTGATTTGGAATCGAAATAATCTTGGAAGATTATACTCGTAAAATTTGACATAGAAGAACAATAAAAAGTGTACACCGAGCAACTTTGATGGTCCGAAGTTGCTCAACTCTCTCTATGGAGGAGCTTTTAACGGTTTTGTCTATTTATCATAGAAAGATGGTGTTTTAGCATCGAAATAATCTACGAAGCTTATACTCGTAAAATTTGACATAGAAGAACAATAAAAAGTGTATCCCGAGCAACTTTGTGGGTCCGAAGTTACTCAACTCTCTCTATGGAGGAGCTTTTCAAGGTTTTGTCCATTTGTGATAAAAAGTTGGTGTTTTGGCATCGAAATAATCTTGGAAGCTTATACTCGTAAAATTTGACATAGAAGTACAATAAAAAGTGTACACCGAGCAACTTTGATGGTCCGAAGTTGCTCAACTCTCTCTATGGAGGAGCTTTTAACGGTTTTGTCCATTTATTGTACAAAGATGGTGTTTTAGCATCGAAATAATCTAGGAAGCTTATAGTCGTAAAATTTGACATAGAAGAACAATAAAAAGTGTACACCGAGCAACTTTGATGGTCCGAAGTTGCTCAACTCTCTCTATGGAGGAGCTTTTAACGGTTTTGTCCATTTGTCGTAAAAAGTTCGTTTTTGGGCATCGAAATAATCTATGAAGCTTATACTCGTAAAATTTGACATAGAAGAACAATAAAAAGTGTACACCGAGCAACTTTGATGGTCCGAAGTTGCTCAACTCTCTCTATGGAGGGCATTTTAACGGTTTTGTCCATTTGTCATAGAAAGATGGTGTTTTAGCATCGAAATAATCTAAGAATGCTTATACTCGTAAAATTTGACATAGAAGAACAATAAAAAGTGTATCTCGAGCAACTTTGTGGGTCCGAAGTTACTCAACTCTCTCTATGAAGGAGCTTTTCAAGATTTTGTCCATCTGTGTTAAAAAGTTGGTGTTTTGGCATCAAAATAATCTACGAAGCTTATACTCGTAAAATTTGACATAGAAGAACAATAAAAAGTGTATCCCGAGCAACTTTATGGGTTCGAAGTTACTGAACTCTCTCTATGGAGGAGCATTTAACGGTTTTGTCCATTTGTCGTAAAAAGTTCGTTTTTTGGCATCGAAATAATCTATGAAGCTTATACTCGTAAAATTTGACATAGAAGAACAATAAAAAGTGTACACCGAGAAACTTTGATGGTCCGAAGTTGCTCAACTCTCTCTATGAAGGGCCTTTTAACGTTTTTGTCCATTTGTCATAGAATGATAATGTTTTAGCATCGAAATAATCTTGGAAGCTGGTACTCATAAAATTTGACATAGAATAACAATAAAAAGTGTACACCGAGCAATATTGATGGTCCGAAGTTGCTCAACTCTTTCTATGGAGGAGCTTTTAACGGTTTTGTCTATTTGTCATAGAAAGATTGTGTTTTAGCATCGAAATAATCTATGAAGCTTATACTCGTAAAATTTGACATAGAAGAACAATAAAAAGTGTATCCCGAGCAACTTTGTGGGTCCGAAGTTACTCAACTCTCTCTATGGAGGAGCTTTTCAAGGTTTTGTCCATTTGTGATAAAAAGTTGGTGTTTTGGCATCGAAATAATCTTGGAAGCTTATAGTCGTAAAATTTGACATAGAAGAACAATAAAAAGTGTACACCGAGCAACTTTGATGGTCCGAAGTTGCTGAACTCCCTCTATGGAGGAGCTTTTAACGGTTTTGTCTATTTGTCATAGAAAGATGGTGTTTTAGCATCAAAATAATCTACGAAGCTTATACTCGTAAAATTTGACATAGAAGAAAAATAAAATGTGTATACCGAGCAACTTTGATGGTCTGAAGTGGCTCAACTCTCTCTATGGAGGGGCTTTTAACGGTTTTGTCCATTTGTTATAGAAAGATGGTGTTTTAGCATCGAAATAATCTAGGAAGCTTATACTCGTAAAATTTGACATAGAAGAACAATAAAAAGTGTACACCGAGCAACTTTGATGGTCCGAAGTTGCTGAACTCTCTCTATGGAGGAGCTTTTAACGGTTTTGTCCATTTGTCGTAAAAAGTTCGTTTCTTGTCATCGAAATAATCTATGAAGCTTATACTCGTAAAATTTGACATAGAAGAACAATAAAAAGTGTACACCGAGAAACTTTGATGGTCCGAAGTTGTCAACTCTCTCTATGGAGGGCCTTTTAATTGTTTTTGTCCATTTGTCATAGAAAGATGGTGTTTTAGCATCGAAATAATCTAGGAAGCTTATACTCGTAAAATTTGATATAGAAGAACAATAAAAAGTGTATCTCGAGCAACTTTGTGGGCCTGAAGTTACTCAACTCTCTCTATGGAGGAGCTTTTCAAGATTTTGTTCATTTTTCATAGAAAGATGGTGTTTTAGCATCGAAATAATCTAGGAAGCTTATACTCGTAAAATTTGACATAGAAGAACAATAAAAAGTGTATCCCGAGCAACTTTGTGGGTCCGAAGTTACTCAACTCTCTCTATGGAGGAGCTTTTCAAGATTTTGTCCATTTGTGTTAAAAAGTTGGTGTTTTGGCATCCAAATAATCTTGGAAGCTTATACTCGTAAAATTTGACATAGAAGAACAATAAAAAGTGTACACCGAGCAACTTTGATGGTCCGAAGTTGCTCAACTCTCTCTATGGGGTGGCTTTTAACGGTTTTGTCCATTTGTCATAGAAAGATTGTGTTTTAGCATCGAAAAAATCTAGGAAGCTTATACTCGTAAAATTTGACATAGAAGAACAATAAAAAGTGTATCCCGAGCAACTTTGTGGGTCCGAAGTTACTCATTTCTCTCTATGGAGGAGCTTTTCAAGATTTTGTCCATTTGTGTTAAATAGTTGGTGTTTTGGCATCGAAATAATCTTGGAAGCTTATACTCGTAAAACTTGACATAGAAGAACAATAAAAAGTGTACACCGAGCAACTTTGATGGTCCGAAGTTGCTCAACTCTCTCTATGGGGTGGCTTTTAACGGTTTTGTCCATTTGTCATAGAAAGATTGTGTTTTAGCATCGAAAAAATCTAGGAAGCTTATACTCCTAAAATTTGACATAGAAGAACAATAAAAAGTGTATCCCGAGCAACTTTGTGGGTCCGAAGTTACTCATTTCTCTCTATGGAGGAGCTTTTCAAGATTTTGTCCATTTGTGTTAAATAGTTGGTGTTTTGGCATCGAAATAATCTTGGAAGCTTATACTCGTAAAACTTGACATAGAAGAACAATAAAAAGTGTACACCGAGCAACTTTGATGGTCCGAAGTTGGTCAACTCTCTCTATGGAGGAGCTTTTAACGGTTTTATCCATTTGTTATAGAAAGATGGTCTTTTAGCATCGAAATAATCTATAAAGCTTATACTCATAAAATTTAACATAGAAGAACAATAAAAAGTGTACATCGAGCAACTTTGATGGTTCGAAGTTGCTCAACTCTCTCTATGTAGGAGCTTTTAGCGGTTTTGTACATTTCTCATAGAAAGTTGGTGATTTGGAATCGAAATAATCTTGGAAGATTATACTCGTAAAATTTGAAATAGAAGAATAGTAAAAAGTGTACACCGAGCAACTTTGATGGTCCGAAGTTGCTCAACTCTCTCTATGGAGGAGCTTTTAACGGTTTTGTCTATTTGTCATAGAAAGATGGTATTTTAGCATCGAAATAATCTACGAAGCTTATACTCGTAAAATTAGACATAGAAGAACAATAAAAAGTGTATCCCGAGCAACTTTGTGGGTCCGAAGTTACTCAACTCTCTCTATGGAGGAGCTTTTCAAGGTTTTGTCCATTTTTGATAAAAAGTTGGTGTTTTGGCATGGAAATAATCTTGGAAGCTTATACTCGTAAAATTTGACATAGAAGTACAATAAAAAGTGTACACCGAGCAACTTTGATGGTCCGATGTTGCTCAACTCTCTCTATGGAGGAGCTTTTAACGGTTTTGTCCATTTATTATAGAAAGATGGTGTTTTAGCATCGAAATAATCTAGGAAGCTTATAGTCATAAAATTTGACATAGAAGAACAATAAAAAGTGTACAACGAGCAACTTTGATGGTCCGAAGTTGCTCAACTCTCTCTATGGAGGGGCTTTTAACGGTTTTGTCCATTTGTTATAGAAAGATGGTGTTTTAGCATCGAAATAATCTAGGAAGCTTATACTCGTAAAATTTGACATAGAAGAACAATAAAAAGTGTACACCGAGAAACTTTGATGGTCCGAAGTTGCTGAACTCTCTCTATGGAGGAGCTTTTAACGGTTTTGTCCATTTGTCGTAAAAAGTTCGTTTCTTGTCATCGAAATAATCTATGAAGCTTATACTCGTAAAATTTGACATAGAAGAACAATAAAAAGTGTACACCGAGAAACTTTGATGGTCCGAAGTTGCTCAACTCTCTCTATGGAGGGCCTTTTAATGGTTTTTGTCCATTTGTCATAGAAAGATGGTGTTTTAGCATCGAAATAATCTAGGAAGCTTATACTCGTAAAATTTGATATAGAAGAACAATAAAAAGTGTATCTCGAGCAATTTTGTGGGCCTGAAGTTACTCAACTCTCTCTATGGAGGAGCTTTTCAAGATTTTGTCTATTTGTGTTAAAAAGTTAGTGTTTTGGCATCGAAATAATCTACGAAGCTTATACTCGTAAAATTTTACATAGAAGAATAATAAAAAGTGTATCCCGAGCAACTTTGTGGGTTCGATGTTACTCAACTCTCTCTATGGAGGAGCTTTTAACGGTTTTGTCCATTTGTCGTAAAAAGTTCGTTTTTTGGCATCGAAATAATCTATCAAGCTTATACTCATAAAATTTGACATAGAAGAAGAATAAAAAGTGTACGCCGAGAAACTTTGATGGTCCGAAGTTGCTCAACTCTCTCTATGGAGGGCCTTTTAACGGTTTTGTCCATTTGTCATAGAAAGATGGTGTTTTAGCATCGAAATAATCTAGGAAGCTTATACTCGTAAAATTTGACATAGAAGAACAATAAAAAGTGTATCCCGAGCAATTTTGTGGGTCCGAAGTTACTCATTTCTCTCTATGGAGGAGCTTTTCAAGATTTTGTCCATTTGTGTTAAATAGTTGGTGTTTTGGCATCGAAATAATCTTGGAAGCTTATACTCGTAAAACTTGACATAGAAGAACAATAAAAAGTGTACACCGAGCAACTTTGATGGTCCGAAGTTGGTCAACTCTCTCTATGGAGGAGCTTTTAACGGTTTTGTCCATTTGTTATAGAAAGATGGTATTTTAGCATCGAAATAATCTATGAAGCTTATACTCATAAAATTTAACATAGAAGAACAATAAAAGGTGTACATCGAGCAACTTTGATGGTTCGAAGTTGCTCAACTCTCTCTATGGAGGAGCTTTTAGCGGTTTTGTACATTTCTCATAGAAAGTTGGTGATTTGGAATCGAAATAATCTTGGAAGATTATACTCGTAAAATTTGACATAGAAGAACAATAAAAAGTGTACACCGAGCAACTTTGATGGTCCGAAGTTGCTCGACTCTCTCTATGGAGGAGCTTTTAACGGTTTTGTCTATTTATCATAGAAAGATGGTGTTTTAGCATCGAAATAATCTACGAAGCTTATACTCGTAAAATTTGACATAGAAGAACAATAAAAAGTGTATCCCGAGCAACTTTGTGGGTCCGAAGTTACTCAACTCTCTCTATGGAGGAGCTTTTCAAGGTTTTGTCCATTTGTGATAAAAAGTTGGTGTTTTGGCATCGAAATAATCTTGGAAGCTTATACTCGTAAAATTTGACATAGAAGTACAATAAAAAGTGTACACCGAGCAACTTTGATGGTCCGAAGTTGCTCAACTCTCTCTATGGAGGAGCTTTTAACGGTTTTGTCCATTTATTATACAAAGATGGTGTTTTAGCATCGAAATAATCTAGGAAGCTTATAGTCGTAAAATTTGACATAGAAGAACAATAAAAAGTGTACACCGAGCAAATTTGATGGTCCGAAGTTGCTCAACTCTCTCTATGGAGGAGCTTTTAACGGTTTTGTCCATTTGTCGTAAAAAGTTCGTTTTTGGGCATCGAAATAATCTATGAAGCTTATACTCGTAAAATTTGACATAGAAGAACAATAAAAAGTGTACACCGAGCAACTTTGATGGTCCGAAGTTGCTCAACTCTCTCTATGGAGGGCATTTTAACGGTTTTGTCCATTTGTCATAGAAAGATGGTGTTTTAGCATCGAAATAATCTAAGAATGCTTATACTCGTAAAATTTGACATAGAAGAACAATAAAAAGTGTATCTCGAGCAACTTTGTGGGTCCGAAGTTACTCAACTCTCTCTATGAAGGAGCTTTTCAAGATTTTGTCCATCTGTGTTAAAAAGTTGGTGTTTTGGCATCAAAATAATCTACGAAGCTTATACTCGTAAAATTTGACATAGAAGAACAATAAAAAGTGTATCCCGAGCAACTTTATGGGTTCGAAGTTACTGAACTCTCTCTATGGAGGAGCATTTAACGGTTTTGTCCATTTGTCGTAAAAAGTTCGTTTTTTGGCATCGAAATAATCTATGAAGCTTATACTCGTACAATTTGACATAGAAGAACAATAAAAAGTGTACACCGAGAAACTTTGATGGTCCGAAGTTGCTCAACTCTCTCTATGAAGGGCCTTTTAACGTTTTTGTCCATTTGTCATAGAATGATGATGTTTTAGCATCGAAATAATCTTGGAAGCTAGTACTCATAAAATTTGACATAGAATAACAATAAAAAGTGTACACCGAGCAACATTGATGGTCCGAAGTTGCTCAACTCTTTCTATGGTGGAGCTTTTAACGGTTTTGTCTATTTGTCATAGAAAGATTGTTTTTTAGCATCGAAATAATCTATGAAGCTTATACTCGTAAAATTTGACATAGAAGAACAATAAAAAGTGTATCCCGAGCAACTTTGTGGGTCCGAAGTTACTCAACTCTCTCTATGGAGGAGCTTTTCAAGGTTTTGTCCATTTGTGATAAAAAGTTGGTGTTTTGGCATCGAAATAATCTTGGAAGCTTATACTCGTAAAATTTGACATAGAAGAACAATAAAAAGTGTACACCGAGCAACTTTTATGGTACGAAGTTTCTCAACTCTCTCTATGGAGGAGCTTTTAACGGTTTTGTCCATTTGTCGTAAAAAGTTCGTTTTTTGGCATCGAAATAATCTATGAAGCTTATACTCATAAAATTTAACATAGAAGAACAATAAAAAGTGTACATCGAGCAACTTTGATGGTTCGATGTTGCTCAACTCTCTCTATGGAGGAGCTTTTAACGGTTTTGTCCATTTCTCATAGAAAGTTGGTGATTTGGAATCGAAATAATCTTGGAAGATTATACTCGTAAAATTTGAAATAGAAGAACAATAAAAAGTGTACACCGAGCAACTTTGATGGTCGGAAGTTGCTCAACTCCCTCTATGGAGGAGCTTTTAACGGTTTTGTCTATTTTTCATAGAAAGATGGTGTTTTAGCGTCAAAATAATCTACGAAGCTTATACTCGTAAAATTTGACATAGAAGAAAAATAAAATGTGTATACCGAGCAACTTTGATGGTCTGAAGTGGCTCAACTCTCTCTATGGAGGGGCTTTTAACGGTTTTGTCCATTTGTTATAGAAAGATGGTGTTTTAGCATCGAAATAATCTAGGAAGCTTATACTCGTAAAATTTGACATAGAAGAACAATAAAAAGTGTACACCGAGCAACTTTGATGGTCCGAAGTTGCTGAACTCTCTCTATGGAGGAGCTTTTAACGGTTTTGTCCATTTGTCGTAAAAAGTTCGTTTCTTGTCATCGAAATAATCTATGAAGCTTATACTCGTAAAATTTGACATAGAAGAACAATAAAAAGTGTACACCGAGAAACTTTGTTGGTCCGAAGTTGTCAACTCTCTCTATGGAGGGCCTTTTAATTGTTTTTGTCCATTTGTCATAGAAAGATGGTGTTTTAGCATCGAAATAATCTAGGAAGCTTATACTCGTAAAATTTGATATAGAAGAACAACAAAAAGTGTATCTCGAGCAACTTTGTGGGCCTGAAGTTACTCAACTCTCTCTATGGAGGAGCTTTTCAAGATTTTGTTCATTTTTCATAGAAAGATGGTGTTTTAGCATCGAAATAATCTAGGAAGCTTATACTCGTAAAATTTGACATAGAAGAACAATAAAAAGTGTATCCCGAGCAACTTTGTGGGTCCGAAGTTACTCAACTCTCTCTATGGAGGGGCTTTTCAAGATTTTGTCCATTTGTGTTAAAAAGTTGGTGTTTTGGCATCCAAATAATCTTGGAAGCTTATACTCGTAAAATTTGACATAGAAGAACAATAAAAAGTGTACACCGAGCAACTTTGATGGTCCGAAGTTGCTCAACTCTCTCTATGGGGTGGCTTTTAACGGTTTTGTCCATTTGTCATAGAAAGATTGTGTTTTAGCATCGAAAAAATCTAGGAAGCTTATACTCGTAAAATTTGACATAGAAGAACAATAAAAAGTGTATCCCGAGCAACTTTGTGGGTCCGAAGTTACTCATTTCTCTCTATGGAGGAGCTTTTCAAGATTTTGTCCATTTGTGTTAAATAGTTGGTGTTTTGGCATCGAAATAATCTTGGAAGCTTATACTCGTAAAACTTGACATAGAAGAACAATAAAAAGTGTACACCGAGCAACTTTGATGGTCCGAAGTTGCTGAACTCTCTCTATGGAGGAGCTTTTAACGGTTTTGTCCATTTGTCGTAAAAAGTTCGTTTCTTGTCATCGAAATAATCTATGAATCTTATACTCGTAAAATTTGACATAGAAGAACAATAAAAAGTGTACACCGAGAAACTTTGATGGTCCGAAGTTGCTCAACTCTCTCTATGGAGGGCCTTTTAATGGTTTTTGTCCATTTGTCATAGAAAGATGGTGTTTTAGCATCGAAATAATCTAGGAAGCTTATACTCGTAAAATTTGATATAGAAGAACAATAAAAAGTGTATCTCGAGCAATTTTGTGGGCCTGAAGTTACTCAACTCTCTCTATGGAGGAGCTTTTCAAGATTTTGTCTATTTGTGTTAAAAAGTTAGTATTTTGGCATCGAAATAATCTACGAAGCTTATACTCGTAAAATTTTACATAGAAGAACAACAAAAAGTGTATCTCGAGCAACTTTGTGGGCCTGAAGTTACTCAACTCTCTCTATGGAGGAGCTTTTCAAGATTTTGTTCATTTTTCATAGAAAGATGGTGTTTTAGCATCGAAATAATCTAGGAAGCTTATACTCGTAAAATTTGACATAGAAGAACAATAAAAAGTGTATCCCGAGCAACTTTGTGGGTCCGAAGTTACTCAACTCTCTCTATGGAGGAGCTTTTCAAGGTTTTGTCCATTTTTGATAAAAAGTTGGTGTTTTGGCATGGAAATAATCTTGGAAGCTTATACTCGTAAAATTTGACATAGAAGTACAATAAAAAGTGTACACCGAGCAACTTTGATGGTCCGATGTTGCTCAACTCTCTCTATGGAGGAGCTTTTAACGGTTTTGTCCATTTATTATAGAAAGATGGTGTTTTAGCATCGAAATAATCTAGGAAGCTTATAGTCATAAAATTTGACATAGAAGAACAATAAAAAGTGTACAACGAGCAACTTTGATGGTCCGAAGTTGCTCAACTCTCTCTATGGAGGGGCTTTTAACGGTTTTGTCCATTTGTTATAGAAAGATGGTGTTTTAGCATCGAAATAATCTAGGAAGCTTATACTCGTAAAATTTGACATAGAAGAACAATAAAAAGTGTACACCGAGCAACTTTGATGGTCCGAAGTTGCTGAACTCTCTCTATGGAGGAGCTTTTAACGGTTTTGTCCATTTGTCGTAAAAAGTTCGTTTCTTGTCATCGAAATAATCTATGAATCTTATACTCGTAAAATTTGACATAGAAGAACAATAAAAAGTGTACACCGAGAAACTTTGATGGTCCGAAGTTGCTCAACTCTCTCTATGGAGGGCCTTTTAATGGTTTTTGTCCATTTGTCATAGAAAGATGGTGTTTTAGCATCGAAATAATCTAGGAAGCTTATACTCGTAAAATTTGATATAGAAGAACAATAAAAAGTGTATCTCGAGCAATTTTGTGGGCCTGAAGTTACTCAACTCTCTCTATGGAGGAGCTTTTCAAGATTTTGTCTATTTGTGTTAAAAAGTTAGTATTTTGGCATCGAAATAATCTACGAAGCTTATACTCGTAAAATTTTACATAGAAGAATAATAAAAAGTGTATCCCGAGCAACTTTGTGGGTTCGATGTTACTCAACTCTCTCTATGGAGGAGCTTTTAACGGTTTTGTCCATTTGTCGTAAAAAGTTCGTTTTTTGGCATCGAAATAATCTATCAAGCTTATACTCGTAAAATTTGACATAGAAGAAGAATAAAAAGTGTACGCCGAGAAACTTTGATGGTCCGAAGTTGCTCAACTCTCTCTATGGAGGGCCTTTTAACGGTTTTGTCCATTTGTCATAGAAAGATGGTGTTTTAGCATCGAACTAATCTAGGAAGCTTATACTCGTAAAATTTGACATAGAAGAACAATAAAAAGTGTATCCCGAGCAACTTTGTGGGTCCGAAGTTACTCATTTCTCTCTATGGAGGAGCTTTTCAAGATTTTGTCCATTTGTGTTAAATAGTTGGTGTTTTGGCATCGAAATAATCTTGGAAGCTTATACTCGTAAAACTTGACATAGAAGAACAATAAAAAGTGTACACCGAGCAACTTTGATGGTCCGAAGTTGGTCAACTCTCTCTATGGAGGAGCTTTTAACGGTTTTGTCCATTTGTTATAGAAAGATGGTCTTTTAGCATCGAAATAATCTATAAAGCTTATACTCATAAAATTTAACATAGAAGAACAATAAAAAGTGTACATCGAGCAACTTTGATGGTTCGAAGTTGCTCAACTCTCTCTATGTAGGAGCTTTTAGCGGTTTTGTACATTTCTCATAGAAAGTTGGTGATTTGGAATCGAAATAATCTTGGAAGATTATACTCGTAAAATTTGACATAGAAGAATAGTAAAAAGTGTACACCGAGCAACTTTGATGGTCCGAAGTTGCTCAACTCTCTCTATGGAGGAGCTTTTAACGGTTTTGTCTATTTGTCATAGAAAGATGGTATTTTAGCATCGAAATAATCTACGAAGCTTATACTCGTAAAATTAGACATAGAAGAACAATAAAAAGTGTATCCCGAGCAACTTTGTGGGTCCGAAGTTACTCAACTCTCTCTATGGAGGAGCTTTTCAAGGTTTTGTCCATTTTTGATAAAAAGTTGGTGTTTTGGCATGGAAATAATCTTGGAAGCTTATACTCGTAAAATTTGACATAGAAGTACAATAAAAAGTGTACACCGAGCAACTTTGATGGTCCGATGTTGCTCAACTCTCTCTATGGAGGAGCTTTTAACGGTTTTGTCCATTTATTATAGAAAGATGGTGTTTTAGCATCGAAATAATCTAGGAAGCTTATAGTCATAAAATTTGACATAGAAGAACAATAAAAAGTGTACAACGAGCAACTTTGATGGTCCGAAGTTGCTCAACTCTCTCTATGGAGGGGCTTTTAACGGTTTTGTCCATTTGTTATAGAAAGATGGTGTTTTAGCATCGAAATAATCTAGGAAGCTTATACTCGTAAAATTTGACATAGAAGAACAATAAAAAGTGTACACCGAGCAACTTTGATGGTCCGAAGTTGCTGAACTCTCTCTATGGAGGAGCTTTTAACGGTTTTGTCCATTTGTCGTAAAAAGTTCGTTTCTTGTCATCGAAATAATCTATGAATCTTATACTCGTAAAATTTGACATAGAAGAACAATAAAAAGTGTACACCGAGAAACTTTGATGGTCCGAAGTTGCTCAACTCTCTCTATGGAGGGCCTTTTAATGGTTTTTGTCCATTTGTCATAGAAAGATGGTGTTTTAGCATCGAAATAATCTAGGAAGCTTATACTCGTAAAATTTGATATAGAAGAACAATAAAAAGTGTATCTCGAGCAATTTTGTGGGCCTGAAGTTACTCAACTCTCTCTATGGAGGAGCTTTTCAAGATTTTGTCTATTTGTGTTAAAAAGTTAGTATTTTGGCATCGAAATAATCTACGAAGCTTATACTCGTAAAATTTTACATAGAAGAATAATAAAAAGTGTATCCCGAGCAACTTTGTGGGTTCGATGTTACTCAACTCTCTCTATGGAGGAGCTTTTAACGGTTTTGTCCATTTGTCGTAAAAAGTTCGTTTTTTGGCATCGAAATAATCTATCAAGCTTATACTCGTAAAATTTGACATAGAAGAAGAATAAAAAGTGTACGCCGAGAAACTTTGATGGTCCGAAGTTGCTCAACTCTCTCTATGGAGGGCCTTTTAACGGTTTTGTCCATTTGTCATAGAAAGATGGTGTTTTAGCATCGAACTAATCTAGGAAGCTTATACTCGTAAAATTTGACATAGAAGAACAATAAAAAGTGTATCCCGAGCAACTTTGTGGGTCCGAAGTTACTCATTTCTCTCTATGGAGGAGCTTTTCAAGATTTTGTCCATTTGTGTTAAATAGTTGGTGTTTTGGCATCGAAATAATCTTGGAAGCTTATACTCGTAAAACTTGACATAGAAGAACAATAAAAAGTGTACACCGAGCAACTTTGATGGTCCGAAGTTGGTCAACTCTCTCTATGGAGGAGCTTTTAACGGTTTTGTCCATTTGTTATAGAAAGATGGTCTTTTAGCATCGAAATAATCTATAAAGCTTATACTCATAAAATTTAACATAGAAGAACAATAAAAAGTGTACATCGAGCAACTTTGATGGTTCGAAGTTGCTCAACTCTCTCTATGTAGGAGCTTTTAGCGGTTTTGTACATTTCTCATAGAAAGTTGGTGATTTGGAATCGAAATAATCTTGGAAGATTATACTCGTAAAATTTGACATAGAAGAATAGTAAAAAGTGTACACCGAGCAACTTTGATGGTCCGAAGTTGCTCAACTCTCTCTATGGAGGAGCTTTTAACGGTTTTGTCTATTTGTCATAGAAAGATGGTATTTTAGCATCGAAATAATCTACGAAGCTTATACTCGTAAAATTAGACATAGAAGAACAATAAAAAGTGTATCCCGAGCAACTTTGTGGGTCCGAAGTTACTCAACTCTCTCTATGGAGGAGCTTTTCAAGGTTTTGTCCATTTTTGATAAAAAGTTGGTGTTTTGGCATGGAAATAATCTTGGAAGCTTATACTCGTAAAATTTGACATAGAAGTACAATAAAAAGTGTACACCGAGCAACTTTGATGGTCCGATGTTGCTCAACTCTCTCTATGGAGGAGCTTTTAACGGTTTTGTCCATTTATTATAGAAAGATGGTGTTTTAGCATCGAAATAATCTAGGAAGCTTATAGTCATAAAATTTGACATAGAAGAACAATAAAAAGTGTACAACGAGCAACTTTGATGGTCCGAAGTTGCTCAACTCTCTCTATGGAGGGGCTTTTAACGGTTTTGTCCATTTGTTATAGAAAGATGGTGTTTTAGCATCGAAATAATCTAGGAAGCTTATACTCGTAAAATTTGACATAGAAGAACAATAAAAAGTGTACACCGAGCAACTTTGATGGTCCGAAGTTGCTGAACTCTCTCTATGGAGGAGCTTTTAACGGTTTTGTCCATTTGTCGTAAAAAGTTCGTTTCTTGTCATCAAAATAATCTATGAAGCTTATACTCGTAAAATTTGACATAGAAGAACAATAAAAAGTGTACACCGAGAAACTTTGATGGTCCGAAGTTGCTCAACTCTCTCTATGGAGGGCCTTTTAATGGTTTTTGTCCATTTGTCATAGAAAGATGGTGTTTTAGCATCGAAATAATCTAGGAAGCTTATACTCGTAAAATTTGATATAGAAGAACAATAAAAAGTGTATCTCGAGCAATTTTGTGGGCCTGAAGTTACTCAACTCTCTCTATGGAGGAGCTTTTCAAGATTTTGTCTATTTGTGTTAAAAAGTTAGTATTTTGGCATCGAAATAATCTACGAAGCTTATACTCGTAAAATTTTACATAGAAGAATAATAAAAAGTGTATCCCGAGCAACTTTGTGGGTTCGATGTTACTCAACTCTCTCTATGGAGGAGCTTTTAACGGTTTTGTCCATTTGTCGTAAAAAGTTCGTTTTTTGGCATCGAAATAATCTATCAAGCTTATACTCGTAAAATTTGACATAGAAGAAGAATAAAAAGTGTACGCCGAGAAACTTTGATGGTCCGAAGTTGCTCAACTCTCTCTATGGAGGGCCTTTTAACGGTTTTGTCCATTTGTCATAGAAAGATGGTGTTTTAGCATCGAACTAATCTAGGAAGCTTATACTCGTAAAATTTGACATAGAAGAACAATAAAAAGTGTATCCCGAGCAACTTTGTGGGTCCGAAGTTACTCATTTCTCTCTATGGAGGAGCTTTTCAAGATTTTGTCCATTTGTGTTAAATAGTTGGTGTTTTGGCATCGAAATAATCTTGGAAGCTTATACTCGTAAAACTTGACATAGAAGAACAATAAAAAGTGTACACCGAGCAACTTTGATGGTCCGAAGTTGGTCAACTCTCTCTATGGAGGAGCTTTTAATTGTTTTGTCCATTTGTTATAGAAAGATGGTCTTTTAGCATCGAAATAATCTATAAAGCTTATACTCATAAAATTTAACATAGAAGAACAATAAAAAGTGTACATCGAGCAACTTTGATGGTTCGAAGTTGCTCAACTCTCTCTATGTAGGAGCTTTTAGCGGTTTTGTACATTTCTCATAGAAAGTTGGTGATTTGGAATCGAAATAATCTTGGAAGATTATACTCGTAAAATTTGACATAGAAGAATAGTAAAAAGTGTACACCGAGCAACTTTGATGGTCCGAAGTTGCTCAACTCTCTCTATGGAGGAGCTTTTAACGGTTTTGTCTATTTGTCATAGAAAGATGGTATTTTAGCATCGAAATAATCTACGAAGCTTATACTCGTAAAATTAGACATAGAAGAACAATAAAAAGTGTATCCCGAGCAACTTTGTGGGTCCGAAGCTACTCAACTCTCTCTATGGAGGAGCTTTTCAAGGTTTTGTCCATTTTTGATAAAAAGTTGGTGTTTTGGCATGGAAATAATCTTGGAAGCTTATACTCGTAAAATTTGACATAGAAGTACAATAAAAAGTGTACACCGAGCAACTTTGATGGTCCGATGTTGCTCAACTCTCTCTATGGAGGAGCTTTTAACGGTTTTGTCCATTTATTATAGAAAGATGGTGTTTTAGCATCGAAATAATCTAGGAAGCTTATAGTCATAAAATTTGACATAGAAGAACAATAAAAAGTGTACAACGAGCAACTTTGATGGTCCGAAGTTGCTCAACTCTCTCTATGGAGGGGCTTTTAACGGTTTTGTCCATTTGTTATAGAAAGATGGTGTTTTAGCATCGAAATAATCTAGGAAGCTTATACTCGTAAAATTTGACATAGAAGAACAATAAAAAGTGTACACCGAGCAACTTTGATGGTCCGAAGTTGCTGAACTCTCTCTATGGAGGAGCTTTTAACGGTTTTGTCCATTTGTCGTAAAAAGTTCGTTTCTTGTCATCAAAATAATCTATGAAGCTTATACTCGTAAAATTTGACATAGAAGAACAATAAAAAGTGTACACCGAGAAACTTTGATGGTCCGAAGTTGCTCAACTCTCTCTATGGAGGGCCTTTTAATGGTTTTTGTCCATTTGTCATAGAAAGATGGTGTTTTAGCATCGAAATAATCTAGGAAGCTTATACTCGTAAAATTTGATATAGAAGAACAATAAAAAGTGTATCTCGAGCAATTTTGTGGGCCTGAAGTTACTCAACTCTCTCTATGGAGGAGCTTTTCAAGATTTTGTCTATTTGTGTTAAAAAGTTAGTGTTTTGGCATCGAAATAATCTACGAAGCTTATACTCGTAAAATTTTACATAGAAGAATAATAAAAAGTGTATCCCGAGCAACTTTGTGGGTTCGATGTTACTCAACTCTCTCTATGGAGGAGCTTTTAACGGTTTTGTCCATTTGTCCTAAAAAGTTCGTTTTTTGGCATCGAAATAATCTATCAAGCTTATACTCGTAAAATTTGACATAGATGTACGCCGAGAAACTTTGATGGTCCGAAGTTGCTCAACTCTCTCTATGGAGGGCCTTTTAACGGTTTTGTCCATTTGTCATAGAAAGATGGTGTTTTAGCATCGAACTAATCTAGGAAGCTTATACTCGTAAAATTTGACATAGAAGAACAATAAAAAGTGTATCCCGAGCAACTTTGTGGGTCCGAAGTTACTCATTTCTCTCTATGGAGGAGCTTTTCAAGATTTTGTCCATTTGTGTTAAATAGTTGGTGTTTTGGCATCGAAATAATCTTGGAAGCTTATACTCGTAAAACTTGACATAGAAGAACAATAAAAAGTGTACACCGAGCAACTTTGATGGTCCGAAGTTGGTCAACTCTCTCTATGGAGGAGCTTTTAACGGTTTTGTCCATTTGTTATAGAAAGATGGTCTTTTAGCATCGAAATAATCCATAAAGCTTATACTCATAAAATTTAACATAGAAGAACAATAAAAAGTGTACATCGAGCAACTTTGATGGTTCGAAGTTGCTCAACTCTCTCTATGTAGGAGCTTTTAGCGGTTTTGTACATTTCTCATAGAAAGTTGGTGATTTGGAATCGAAATAATCTTGGAAGATTATACTCGTAAAATTTGACATAGAAGAATAGTAAAAAGTGTACACCGAGCAACTTTGATGGTCCGAAGTTGCTCAACTCTCTCTATGGAGGAGCTTTTAACGGTTTTGTCTATTTTTCATAGAAAGACGGTGTTTTAGCATCGAAATAATCTACGAAGCTTATACTCGTAAAATTAGACATAGAAGAACAATAAAAAGTGTATCCCGAGCAACTTTGTGGGTCCGAAGTTACTCAACTCTCTCTATGGAGGAGCTTTTCAAGGTTTTGTCCATTTTTGATAAAAAGTTGGTGTTTTGGCATCGAAATAATCTTGAAAGCTTATACTCGTAAAATTTGACATAGAAGTACAATAAAAAGTGTACACCGAGCAACTTTGATGGTCCGAAGTTGCCCAACTCTCTCTATGGAGGAGCTTTTAACGGTTTTGTCCATTTATTATAGAAAGATGGTGTTTTAGCATCGAAATAATCTAGGAAGATTATAGTCGTAAAATTTGACATAGAAGAACAATAAAAAGTGTACAACGAGCAACTTTGATGGTCCGAAGTTGCTCAACTCTCTCTATGGAGGAGCTTTTAACGGTTTTGTCCATTTGTCGTAAAAAGTTCGTTTTTGGGCATCGAAATAATCTATGAAGCTTATACTCGTAAAATTTGACATAGAAGAACAATAAAAAGTGTACACCGAGCAACTTTGATGGTCCGAAGTTGCTCAACTCTCTCTATGGAGGGCATTTTAACGGTTTTGTCCATTTGTCATAGAAAGATGGTGTTTTAGCATCGAAATAATCTAGGAAGCTTATACTCGTAAAATTTGACATAGAAGAACAATAAAAAGTGTATCTCGAGCAACTTTGTGGGTCCGAAGTTACTCAACTCTCTCTATGAAGGAGTTTTTCAAGATTTTGTCCATCTGTGTTAAAAAGTTGGTGTTTTGGCATCAAAATAATCTACGAAGCTTATACTCGTAAAATTTGACATAGAAGAACAATAAAAAGTGTATCCCGAGCAACTTTATGTGTTCGAAGTTACTGAACTCTCTCTATGGAGGAGCATTTAACGGTTTTGTCGATTTGTCGTAAAAAGTTCGTTTTTTGGCATCGAAATAATCTATGAAGCTTATACTCGTAAAATTTGACATAGAAGAACAATAAAAAGTGTACACCGAGAAATTTGATGGTCCGAAGTGGCTCAACTCTCTCTATGTAGGGCCTTTTAACGTTTTTGTCCATTTGTCATAGAATGATGGTGTTTTAGCATCAAAATAATCTTGGAAGCTAGTACTCATAAAATTTGACATAGAATAACAATAAAAAGTGTACACCGAGCAACTTTGATGGTCCGAAGTTGCTCAACTCTTTCTATGGAGGAGCTTTTAACGGTTTTGTCTATTTGTCATAGAAAGATTGTGTTTTAGCATCGAAATAATCTTTGAAGCTTATACTCGTAAAATTTGACATAGAAGAACAATAAAAAGTGTATCCCGAGCAACTTTGTGGGTCCGAAGTTACTCAACTCTCTCTATGGAGGAGCTTTTCAAGGTTTTGTCCATTTGTGATAAAAAGTTGGTGTTTTGGCATCGAAATAATCTTGGAAGCTTATACTCGTAAAATTTGACATAGAAGAACAATAAAAAGTGTACACCGAGAAACTTTGATGGTCCGAAGTTGCTCAACTCTCTCTGTGGAGGAGCTTTTAACGGTTCTGTCCATTTGTCAAAGAAAGATGGTGTTTTAATATCGAAATAATCTACGAAGCTTATACTCGTAAAATTTGACATAGAAGAACAATAAAAAGTGTATATGGAGCAACTTTGATGGTTCGATGTTGCTCAACTCTCTCTATGGAGGAGCTTTTAACGGTTTTGTCCATTTCCCATAGAAAGTTGGTGATTTGGAATCGAAATAATATTGGAAGATTATACTCGTAAAATTTGAAATAGAAGAACAATAAAAAGTGTACACCGAGCAACTTTGATGGTCGGAAGTTGCTCAACTCCCTCTATGGAGGAGCTTTTAACGGTTTTGTCTATTTGTCATAGAAAGATGGTGTTTTAGCATCGAAATAATCTACGAAGCTTATACTCGTAAAATTTGACATAGAAGAAAAATAAAATGTGTATACCGAGCAACTTTGATGGTCTGAAGTGGCTCAACTCTCTCTATGGAGGGGCTTTTAGCGGTTTTGTCCATTTGTTATAGAAAGATTGTGTTTTAGCATCGAAATAATCTAAAAAGCTTATACTCGTATAATTTGCATAGAAGAACAATAAAAAGTTTATCCCGAGCAACTTTGTGGGTCCGAAGTTACTCAACTCTCTCTATGGAGGAGCTTTTCAAGGTTTTGTCCATTTGTAATAAAAAGTTGGTGTTTTGTCATCGAAATAATCTTGGAAGCTTATACTCGTAAAACTTGACATAGATGTACAATAAAAAGTGTACACCGAGCAACTTTGATGGTCCGAAGTTGCTCAACTCTCTCTATGGAGGAGCTTTTAACGGTTTTGTCCATTTGTTATAGAAAGATGGTGTTTTAGCATCGAAATAATCTAGGAAGCTTATAGTCGTAAAATTTGACATAGAAGAACAATAAAAAGTGTACACCGAGAAACTTTGATGGTCCGAAGTTGCTCAACTCTCTCTATGGAGGGCCTTTTAACGATTTTGTCCATTTTTCATAGAAAGATGGTGTTTTAGCATCGAAATAATTTAGGAAGCTTATACTCGTAAAATTTTACATAGAAGAACAATAAAAAGTGTATCCCGAGCAACTTTGTGGGTCCGAAGTTACTCAACTCTCTCTATGGAGGAGCTTTTCAAGATTTTGTCCATTTGTGTTAAAAAGTTGGTGTTTTGGCATCCAAATAATCTTGGAAGCTTATACTCGTAAAATTTGACATAGAAGAACAATAAAAAGTGTACACCGAGCAACTTTGATGGTCCAAAGTTGCTCAACTCTCTCTATGGGGGGGCTTTTAACGATTTTGTCCATTTGTCATAGAAAGATTGTGTTTTAGCATCGAAAAAATCTAGGAAGCTGATACTCGTAAAATTTGACATAGAAGTACAATAAAAAGTGTACACCGAGCAACTTTGATGGTCCGAAGTTGCTCAACTCTCTCTATGGAGGAGCTTTTAACGGTTTTGTCCATTTGTTATAGAAAGATGGTGTTTTAGCATCGAAATAATCTAGGAAGCTTATACTCGTAAAATTTGACATAGAAGAACAATAAAAAGTGTACACCGAGCAACTTTGATAGTCCGAAGTTGCTCAACTCTCTCTATGGAGGAGCTTTTAACGGTTTTGTCCATTTGTCGTAAAAAGTTCGTTTCTTGTCATCGAAATAATCTATGAAGCTTATACTCGTAAAATTTGACATAGAAGAAAAATAAAAAGTGTACACCGAGAAACTTTGATGGTCCGAAGTTGCTCAACTCTCTCTATGGAGGGCCTTTTAATGGTTTTTGTCCATTTGTCATAGAAAGATGGTGTTTTAGCATCGAAATAATCTAGGAAGCTTATACTCGTAAAATTTGATATAGAAGAACAATAAAAAGTGTATCTCGAGCAACTTTGTGGGCCTGAAGTTACTCAACTCTCTCTATGGAGGAGCTTTTCAAGATTTTGTCCATTTGTGTTAAAAAGTTGGTGTTTTGGCATCGAAATAATCTACAAAGCTTATACTCGTAAAATTTTACATAGAAGAATAATAAAAAGTGTATCCCGAGCAACTTTGTGGGTTCGAAGTTACTCATCTCTCTCTATGGAGGAGCTTTTAACGGTTTTGTCCATTTGTCGTAAAAAGTTCGTTTTTTGGCATCAAAATAATCTATCAAGCTTATACTCGTAATATTTGACATAGAAGAAGAATAAAAAGTGTACACCGAGAAACTTTGATGGTCCGAAGTTGCTCAACTCTCTCTATGGAGGGCCTTTTAACGGTTTTGTCCATTTGTCATAGAAAGATGGTGTTTTAGCATCGGAATAATCTACGAAGCTTATACTCGTAAAATTTGACATAGAAGAACAATAAAAAGTGTATCCCGAGCAACTTTGTGGTTCCGAAGTTACTCATTTCTCTCTATGGAGGAGCTTTTCAAGATTTTGTCCATTTGTGTTAAATAGTTGGTGTTTTGGCATCGAAATAATCTTGGAAGCTTATACTCGTAAAACTTGACATAGAAGAACAATAAAAAGTGTACACCGAGCAACTTTGATGGTCCGAAGTTGGTCAACTCTCTCTATGGAGGAGCTTTTAACGGTTTTGTCCATTTGTTATAGAAAGATGGTCTTTTAGCATCGAAATAATCTATGAAGCTTATACTCATAAAATTTAACATAGAAGAACAATAAAAAGTGTACATCGAGCAACTTTGATGGTTCGAAATTTCTCAACTCTCTCTATGGAGGAGCTTTTAGCGGTTTTGTACATTTCTCATAGAAAGTTGGTGATTTGGAATCGAAATAATCTTGGAAGATTATACTCGTAAAATTTGACATAGAAGAATAGTAAAAAGTGTACACCGAGCAACTTTGATGGTCCGAAGTTGCTCAACTCTCTCTATGGAGGAGCTTTTGACGGTTTTGTCTATTTGTCATAGAAAGATGGTGTTTTAGCATCGAAATAATCTACGAAGCTTATACTCGTAAAATTAGACATAGAAGAACAATAAAAAGTGTATCCCGAGCAACTTTGTGGGTCCGAAGTTACTCAACTCTCTCTATGGAGGAGCTTTTCAAGGTTTTGTCCATTTTTGATAAAAAGTTGGTGTTTTGGCATCGAAATAATCTTGGAAGCTTATACTCGTAAAAGTTGACATAGAAGTACAATAAAAAGTGTACACCGAGCAACTTTGATGGTCCGAAGTTGCTCAACTCTCTCTATGGAGGGCATTTTAACGGTTTTGTCCATTTGTCATAGAAAGATGGTGTTTTAGCATCGAAATAATCTAGGAAGCTTATACTCGTAAAATTTGACATAGAAGAACAATAAAAAGTGTATCTCGAGCCACTTTGTGGGTCCGAAGTTACTCAACTCTCTATATGAAGGAGCTTTTCAAGATTTTGTCCATTTGTGTTAAAAAGTTGGTGTTTTGGCATCAAAATAATCTACGAAGCTTATACTCGTAAAATTTGACATAGAAGAACAATAAAAAGTGTATCCCGAGCAACTTTATGGGTTCGAAGTTACTGAACTCTCTCTATGGAGGAGCATTTAACGGTTTTGTCCATTTGTCGTAAAAAGTTCGTTTTTTGGCATCGAAATAATCTATGAAGCTTATACTCGTAAAATTTGACATAGAAGAACAATAAAAAGTGTACACCGCGAAACTTTGATGGTCCGAAGTTACTCAACTCTCTCTATGTAGGGCCTTTTAACGTTTTTGTCCATTTGTCATAGAATGATGGTGTTTTAACATCGAAATAATCTTGGAAGCTAGTACTCATAAAATTTGACATAGAATAACAATAAAAAGTGTACACCGAGCAACTTTGATGGTCCGAAGTTGCTCAACTCTTTCTATGGAGGAGCTTTTAACGGTTTTGTCTATTTGTCATAGAAAGATTGTGTTTTAGCATCGAAATAATCTTTGAAGCTTATACTCGTAAAATTTGACATAGAAGAACAATAAAAAGTGTATCCCGAGCAACTTTGTGGGTCCGAAGTTACTCAACTCTCTCTATGGAGGAGCTTTTCAAGGTTTTGTCCATTTGTGATAAAAAGTTGGTGTTTTGGCATCGAAATAATCTTGGAAGCTTATACTCGTAAAATTTGACATAGAAGAACAATAAAAAGTGTACACCGAGCAACTTTTATGGTACGAAGTTTCTCAACTCTCTCTATGGAGGAGCTTTTAACGGTTTTGTCCATTTGTCGTAAAAAGTTCGTTTTTTGGCATCGAAATAATCTATGATGCTTATACTCATAAAATTTAACATAGAAGAACAATAAAAAGTGTACATCGAGCAACTTTGATGGTTCGATGTTGCTCAACTCTCTCTATGGAGGAGCTTTTAACGGTTTTGTCCATTTCTCATAGAAAGTTGGTGATTTGGAATCGAAATAATCTTGGAAGATTATACTCGTAGAATTTGAAATAGAAGAACAATAAAAAGTGTACACCGAGCAACTTTGATGGTCGGAAGTTGCTCAACTCCCTCTATGGAGGAGCTTTTAACGGTTTTGTCTATTTGTCATAGAAAGATGGTGTTTTAGCATCGAAATAATCTACGAAGCTTATACTCGTAAAATTTGACATAGAAGAAAAATAAAATGTGTATACCGAGCAACTTTGATGTTCTGAAGTGGCTCAACTCTCTCTATGGAGGGGCTTTTAACGGTTTTGTCCATTTGTTATAGAAAGATTGTGTTTTAGCATCGAAATAATCTAAAAAGCTTATACTCGTATAATTTGCATTGAAGAACAATAAAAAGTTTATCCCGAGCAACTTTGTGGGTCCGAAGTTACTCAACTCTCTCTATGGAGGGGCTTTTAACGGTTTTGTCCATTTGTTATAGAAAGTTGGTGTTTTAGCATCGAAATAATTTAGGAAGCTTATACTCGTAAAATTTTACATAGAAGAACAATAAAAAGTGTATCCCGAGCAACTTTGTGGGTCCGAAGTTACTCAACTCTCTCTATGGAGGAGCTTTTCAAGATTTTGTCCATTTGTGTTAAAAAGTTGGTGTTTTGGCATCCAAATAATCTTGGAAGCTTATACTCGTAAAATTTGACATAGAAGAACAATAAAAAGTGTACACCGAGCAACTTTGATGGTCCGAAGTTGCTCAACTCTCTCTATGGGGGGGCTTTTAACGGTTTTGTCCATTTGTCATAGAAAGATTGTGTTTTAGCATCGAAAAAATCTAGGAAGCTGATTGACATAGAAGTACAATAAAAAGTGTACACCGAGCAACTTTGATGGTCCGAAGTTGCTCAACTCTCTCTATGGAGGTGCTTTTAACGGTTTTGTCCATTTGTTATAGAAAGATGGTGTTTTAGCATCGAAATAATCTAGGAAGATTATACTCGTAAAATTTGACATAGAAGAACAATAAAAAGTGTATCTCGAGCAACTTTGATGGTCCGAAGTTGCTCAACTCTCTCTATGGAGGAGCTTTTAACGGTTTTGTCCATTTGTCGTAAAAAGTTCGTTTTTGGGCATCGAAATAATCTATGAAGCTTATACTCATAAAATTTGACATAGAAGAACAATAAAAAGTGTACACCGAGCAACTTTGATGGTCCGAAGTTGCTCAACCCTCTCTATGGAGGGCATTTTAACGGTTTTGTCCATTTTTCATAGAAAGATGGTGTTTTAGCATCGAAATAATCTAGGAAGCTTATACTCGTAAAATTTGACATAGAAGAACAATAAAAAGTGTATCTCGAGCAACTTTGTGGGTCCGAAGTTACTCAACTCTCTATATGAAGGAGCTTTTCAAGATTTTGTCCATTTGTGTTAAAAAGTTGGTGTTTTGGCATCAAAATAATCTACGAAGCTTATACTCGTAAAATTTGACATAGAAGAACAATAAAAAGTGTATCCCGAGCAACTTTATGGGTTCGAAGTTACTGAACTCTCTCTATGGAGGAGCATTTAACGGTTTTGTCCATTTGTCGTAAAAAGTTCGTTTTTTGGCATCGAAATAATCTATGAAGCTTATACTCGTAAAATTTGACATAGAAGAACAATAAAAAGTGTACACCGAGAAGCTTTGATGGTCCGAAGTTGCTCAACTCTCTCTATGAAGGGCCTTTTAACGTTTTTGTCCATTTGTCATAGAATGATGGTGTTTTAGCATCGAAATAATCTTGGAAGCTAGAACTCATAAAATTTGACATAGAATAACAATAAAAAGTGTACACCGAGCAACTTTGATGGTCCGAAGTTGCTCAACTCTTTCTATGGAGGAGCTTTTAACGGTTTTGTCTATTTGTCATAGAAAGATTGTGTTTTAGCATCGAAATAATCTATGAAGCTTATACTCGTAAAATTTGACATAGAAGAACAATAAAAAGTGTATCCCGAGCAACTTTGTGGGTCCGAAGTTACTCAACTCTCTCTATGGTGGAGCTTTTCAAGGTTTTGTCCATTTGTGATAAAAAGTTGGTGTTTTGGCATCGAAATAATCTTGGAAGCTTATACTCGTAAAATTTGACATAGAAGAACAATAAAAAGTGTACACCGAGCAACTTTTATGGTCCGAAGTTGCTCAACTCTCTCTATGGAGGGCCTTTTAACGGTTTTGTCCATTTTTCATAGAAAGATGGTGTTTTAGCATCGAAATAATCTAGGAAGCTTATACTCGTAAAATTTGACATAGAAGAACAATAAAAAGTGTATCCCGAGCAACTTTGTGGGTCCGAAGTTACTCAACTCTCTCTATGGAGGAGCTTTTCTAGATTTTGTCCATTTGTGTTAAAAAGTTGGTGTTTTGGCATCCAAATAATCTTGGAAGCTTATACTCGTAAAATTTGACATAGAAGAACAATAAAAAGTGTACACCGAGCAACTTTGATGGTCCGAAGTTGCTCAACTCTCTCTATGGGGGGGCTTTTAACGGTTTTGTCCTTTTGTCATAGAAAGATTGTGTTTTAGCATCGAAAAAATCTAGGAAGCGGATACTCGTAAAATTTGACATAGAAGTACAATAAAAAGTGTACACCGAGCAACTTTGATGGTCCGAAGTTGCTCAACTCTCTCTATAGAGGAGCTTTTAACGGTTTTGTCCATTTGTTATAGAAAGATGGTGTTTTAGCATCGAAATAATCTAGGAAGCTTATACTCGTAAAATTTGACATAGAAGAACAATAAAAAGTGTACACCGAGCAACTTTGATGGTCCGAAGTTGCTCAACTCTCTCTATGGAGGAGCTTTTAACGTTTTTGTCGTAAAAAGTTCGTTTCTTGTCATCGAAATAATCTATGAAGCTTATACTCGTAAAATTTGACATAGAAGAACAATAAAAAGTGTACACCGAGAAACTTTGATGGTCCGAAGTTGCTCAACTCTCTCTATGGAGGGCCTTTTAATGGTTTTTGTCCATTTGTCATAGAAAGATGGTGTTTTAGCATCGAAATAATCTTGGAAGCTTATACTCGTAAAATTTGATATAGAAGAACAATAAAAAGTGTATCTCGAGCAACTTTGTGGGCCTGAAGTTACTCAACTCTCTCTATGGAGGAGCTTTTCAAGATTTTGTCCATTTCTGTTAAAAAGTTGGTGTTTTGGCATCGAAATAATCTACGAAGCTTATACTCGTAAAATTTTACATAGAAGAATAATAAAAAGTGTATCCCGAGCAACTTTGTGGGTTCGATGTTACTCAACTCTCTCTATGGAGGAGCTTTTAACGGTTTTGTCCATTTGTCGTAAAAAGTTCGTTTTTTGGCATCGAAATAATCTATCAAGCTTATACTCGTAAAATTTGACATAGAAGAAGAATAAAAAGTGTACACTGAGAAACTTTGATTGTCCGAAGTTGCTCAACTCTCTCTATGGAGGGCCTTTTAACGGTTTTATCCATTTGTCATAGAAAGATGGTGTTTTAGCATCGAAATAATCTAGGAAGCTTATACTCGTAAAATTTGACATAGAAGAACACTAAAAAGTGTATCCCGAGCAACTTTGTGGGTCCGAAGTTACTCATTTCTCTCTATGGAGGAGCTTTTCAAGATTTTGTCCATTTGTGTTAAATAGTTGGTGTTTTGGCATCGAAATAATCTTGGAAGCTTATACTCGTAAAACTTGACATAGAAGAACAATAAAAAGTGTACACCGAGCAACTTTGATGGTCCGAAGTTGGTCAACTCTCTCTATGGAGGAGCTTTTAACGGTTTTGTCCATTTGTTATAGAAAGATGGTCTTTTAGCATCGAAATAATCTATGAAGCTTATACTCATAAAATTTAACATAGAAGAACAATAAAAAGTCTACATCGTGCAACTTTGATGGTTCGAAGTTGCTCAACTCTCTCTATGGAGGAGCTTTTAGCGGTTTTGTACATTTCTCATAGAAAGTTGGTGATTTGGAATCGAAATAATCTTGGAAGATTATACTCGTAAAATTTGACATAGAAGAATAATAAAAAGTGTACACTGAGCAACTTTGATGGTCCGAAGTTGCTCAACTCTCTATGGAGGAGCTTTTAACGGTTTTGTCTATTTGTCATAGAAATATGGTGTTTTAGCATCGAAATAATCTACGAAGCTTATACTCGTAAAATTCGACATAGAAGAACAATAAAAAGTGTATCCCGAGCAACTTTGTGGGTCCGAAGTTACTCAACTCTCTCTATGGAGGAGCTTTTCAAGGTTTTGTCCATTTGTGATAAAAAGTTGGTGTTTTGGCATCGAAATAATCTTGGAAGCTTATACTCGTAAAATTTGACATAGAAGTACAATAAAAAGTGTACACCGAGCAACTTTGATGGTCCGAAGTTGCTCAACTCTCTCTATGGAGGAGCTTTTAACGGTTTTGTCCATTTATTATAGAAAGATGGTGTTTTAGCATCGAAATAATCTTGGAAGCTTATAGTCATAAAATTTGACATAGAAGAACATTAAAAAGTGTACACCGAGCAACTTTGATGGTCCGAAGTTGCTCAACTCTCTCTATGGAAGAGCTTTTAACGGTTTTGTCCATTTGTCGAAAAAAGTTCGTTTTTGGGCATCGAAATAATCTATGAAGCTTATACTCGTAAAATTTGACATAGAAGAACAATAAAAAGTGTACACCGAGCAACTTTGATGGTCCGAAGTTGCTCAACTCTCTCTATGGAGGGCATTTTAACGGTTTTGTCCATTTGTCATAGAAAGATGGTGTTTTAGCATCGAAATAATCTAGGAAGCTTATACTCGTAAAATTTGACATAGAAGAACAATAAAAAGTGTATCTCGAGCAACTTTGTGGGTCCGAAGTTACTCAACTCTCTCTATGAAGGATCTTTTCAAGATTTTGTCCATCTGTGTTAAAAAGTTGGTGTTTTGGCATCAAAATAATCTACGAAGCTTATACTCGTAAAATTTGACATAGAAGAACAATAAAAAGTGTATCCCGAGCAACTTTATGGGTTCGAAGTTACTGAACTCTCTCTATGGAGGAGCATTTAACGGTTTTGTCCATTTGTCGTAAAAAGTTCATTTTTTGGCATCGAAATAATCTATGAAGCTTATACTCGTAAAATTTGACATAGAAGAACAATAAAAAGTGTACACCGAGAAACTTTGATGGTCCGAAGTTGCTCAACTCTCTCTATGAAGGGCCTTTTAACGTTTTTGTCCATTTGTCATAGAATGATGGTGTTTTAGCATCGAAATAATCTTGGAAGCTAGAACTCATAAAATTTGACATAGAATAACAATAAAAAGTGTACACCGAGCAACTTTGATGGTCCGAAGTTGCTCAACTCTCTCTATGGAGGAGCTTTTCAAGATTTTGTCCATTTCTGTTAAAAAGTTGGTGTTTTGGCATCGAAATAATCTACGAAGCTTATACTCGTAAAATTTTACATAGAAGAATAATAAAAAGTGTATCCCGAGCAACTTTGTGGGTTCGATGTTACTCAACTCTCTCTATGGAGGAGCTTTTAACGGTTTTGTCCATTTGTCGTAAAAAGTTCGTTTTTTGGCATCGAAATAATCTATCAAGCTTATACTCGTAAAATTTGACATAGAAGAAGAATAAAAAGTGTACACTGAGAAACTTTGATGGTCCGAAGTTGCTCAACTCTCTCTATGGAGGGCCTTTTAACGGTTTTATCCATTTGTCATAGAAAGATGGTGTTTTAGCATCGAAATAATCTAGGAAGCTTATACTCGTAAAATTTGACATAGAAGAACACTAAAAAGTGTATCCCGAGCAACTTTGTGGGTCCGAAGTTACTCATTTCTCTCTATGGAGGAGCTTTTCAAGATTTTGTCCATTTGTGTTAAATAGTTGGTGTTTTGGCATCGAAATAATCTTGGAAGCTTATACTCGTAAAACTTGACATAGAAGAACAATAAAAAGTGTACACCGAGCAACTTTGATGGTCCGAAGTTGGTCAACTCTCTCTATGGAGGAGCTTTTAACGGTTTTGTCCATTTGTTATAGAAAGATGGTCTTTTAGCATCGAAATAATCTATGAAGCTTATACTCATAAAATTTAACATAGAAGAACAATAAAAAGTCTACATCGTGCAACTTTGATGGTTCGAAGTTGCTCAACTCTCTCTATGGAGGAGCTTTTAGCGGTTTTGTACATTTCTCATAGAAAGTTGGTGATTTGGAATCGAAATAATCTTGGAAGATTATACTCGTAAAATTTGACATAGAAGAACAATAAAAAGTGTACACTGAGCAACTTTGATGGTCCGAAGCTGCTCAACTCTCTATGGAGGAGCTTTTAACGGTTTTGTCTATTTGTCATAGAAATATGGTGTTTTAGCATCGAAATAATCTACGAAGCTTATACTCGTAAAATTTGACATAGAAGAACAATAAAAAGTGTATCCCGAGCAACTTTGTGGGTCCGAAGTTACTCAACTCTCTCTATGGAGGAGCTTTTCAAGGTTTTGTCCATTTGTGATAAAAAGTTGGTGTTTTGGCATCGAAATAATCTTGGAAGCTTATACTCGTAAAATTTGACATAGAAGTACAATAAAAAGTGTACACCGAGCAACTTTGATGGTCCGAAGTTGCTCAACTCTCTCTATGGAGGAGCTTTTAACGGTTTTGTCCATTTATTATAGAAAGATGGTGTTTTAGCATCGAAATAATCTTGGAATCTTATAGTCATAAAATTTGACATAGAAGAACATTAAAAAGTGTACACCGAGCAACTTTGATGGTCCGAAGTTGCTCAACTCTCTCTATGAAGGGCCTTTTAACGTTTTTGTCCATTTGTCATAGAATGATGGTGTTTTAGCATCGAAATAATCTTGGAAGCTAGAACTCATAAAATTTGACATAGAATAACAATAAAAAGTGTACACCGAGCAACTTCGATGGTCCGAAGTTGCTCAACTCTTTCTATGGAGGAGCTTTTAACGGTTTTGTCTATTTGTCATAGAAAGATTGTGTTTTAGCATCGAAATAATCTATGAAGCTTATACTCGTAAAATTTGACATAGAAGAACAATAAAAAGTGTATCCCGAGCAACTTTGTGGGTCCGAAGTTACTCAACTCTCTCTATGGAGGAGCTTTTCAAGGTTTTGTCCATTTGTGATAAAAAGTTGGTGTTTTGGCATCGAAATAATCTTGGAAGCTTATACTCGTAAAATTTGACATAGAAGAACAATAAAAAGTGTACACCGAGCAACTTTTATGGTCCGAAGTTGCTCAACTCTCTCTATGGAGGGCCTTTTAACGGTTTTGTCCATTTTTCATAGAAAGATGGTGTTTTAGCATCGAAATAATCTAGGAAGCTTATACTCGTAAAATTTGACATAGAAGAACAATAAAAAGTGTATCCCGAGCAACTTTGTGGGTCCGAAGTTACTCAACTCTCTCTATGGAGGAGCTTTTCTAGATTTTGTCCATTTGTGTTAAAAAGTTGGTGTTTTGGCATCCAAATAATCTTGGAAGCTTATACTCGTAAAATTTGACATAGAAGAACGATAAAAAGTGTACACCGAGCAACTTTGATGGTCCGAAGTTGCTCAACTCTCTCTATGGGCGGGCTTTTAACGGTTTTGTCCTTTTGTCATAGAAAGATTGTGTTTTAGCATCGAAAAAATCTAGGAAGCGGATACTCGTAAAATTTGACATAGAAGTACAATAAAAAGTGTACACCGAGCAACTTTGATGGTCCGAAGTTGCTCAACTCTCTCTATAGAGGAGCTTTTAACGGTTTTGTCCATTTGTTATAGAAAGATGGTGTTTTAGCATCGAAATAATCTAGGAAGCTTATACTCGTAAAATTTGACATAGAAGAACAATAAAAAGTGTACACCGAGCAACTTTGATGGTCCGAAGTTGCTCAACTCTCTCTATGGAGGAGCTTTAAACGTTTTTGTCCATTTGTCGTAAAAAGTTCGTTTCTTGTCATCGAAATAATCTATGAAGCTTATACTCGTAAAATTTGACATAGAAGAACAATAAAAAGTGTACACCGAGAAACTTTGATGGTCCGAAGTTGCTCAACTCTCTCTATGGAGGGCCTTTTAATGGTTTTTGTCCATTTGTCATAGAAAGATGGTGTTTTAGCATCGAAATAATCTAGGAAGCTTATACTCGTAAAATTTGATATAGAAGAACAATAAAAAGTGTATCTCGAGCAACTTTGTGGGCCTGAAGTTACTCAACTCTCTCTATGGAGGAGCTTTTCAAGATTTTGTCCATTTCTGTTAAAAAGTTGGTGTTTTGGCATCGAAATAATCTACGAAGCTTATACTCGTAAAATTTTACATAGAAGAATAATAAAAAGTGTATCCCGAGCAACTTTGTGGGTTCGATGTTACTCAACTCTCTCTATGGAGGAGCTTTTAACGGTTTTGTCCATTTGTCGTAAAAAGTTCGTTTTTTGGCATCGAAATAATCTATCAAGCTTATACTCGTAAAATTTGACATAGAAGAAGAATAAAAAGTGTACACTGAGAAACTTTGATGGTCCGAAGTTGCTCAACTCTCTCTATGGAGGGCCTTTTAACGGTTTTATCCATTTGTCATAGAAAGATGGTGTTTTAGCATCGAAATAATCTAGGAAGCTTATACTCGTAAAATTTGACATAGAAGAACACTAAAAAGTGTATCCCGAGCAACTTTGTGGGTCCGAAGTTACTCATTTCTCTCTATGGAGGAGCTTTTCAAGATTTTGTCCATTTGTGTTAAATAGTTGGTGTTTTGGCATCGAAATAATCTTGGAAGCTTATACTCGTAAAACTTGACATAGAAGAACAATAAAAAGTGTACACCGAGCAACTTTGATGGTCCGAAGTTGGTCAACTCTCTCTATGGAGGAGCTTTTAACGGTTTTGTCCATTTGTTATAGAAAGATGGTCTTTTAGCATCGAAATAATCTATGAAGCTTATACTCATAAAATTTAACATAGAAGAACAATAAAAAGTCTACATCGTGCAACTTTGATGGTTCGAAGTTGCTCAACTCTCTCTATGGAGGAGCTTTTAGCGGTTTTGTACATTTCTCATAGAAAGTTGGTGATTTGGAATCGAAATAATCTTGGAAGATTATACTCGTAAAATTTGACATAGAAGAACAATAAAAAGTGTACACTGAGCAACTTTGATGGTCCGAAGCTGCTCAACTCTCTATGGAGGAGCTTTTAACGGTTTTGTCTATTTGTCATAGAAATATGGTGTTTTAGCATCGAAATAATCTACGAAGCTTATACTCGTAAAATTTGACATAGAAGAACAATAAAAAGTGTATCCCGAGCAACTTTGTGGGTCCGAAGTTACTCAACTCTCTCTATGGAGGAGCTTTTCAAGGTTTTGTCCATTTGTGATAAAAAGTTGGTGTTTTGGCATCGAAATAATCTTGGAAGCTTATACTCGTAAAATTTGACATAGAAGTACAATAAAAAGTGTACACCGAGCAAATTTGATGGTCCGAAGTTGCTCAACTCTCTCTATGGAGGAGCTTTTAACGGTTTTGTCCATTTATTATAGAAAGATGGTGTTTTAGCATCGAAATAATCTTGGAAGCTTATAGTCATAAAATTTGACATAGAAGAACATTAAAAAGTGTACACCGAGCAACTTTGATGGTCCGAAGTTGCTCAACTCTCTCTATGGAAGAGCTTTTAACGGTTTTGTCCATTTGTCGTAAAAAGTTCGTTTTTGGGCATCGAAATAATCTATGAAGCTTATACTCGTAAAATTTGACATAGAAGAACAATAAAAAGTGTACACCGAGCAACTTTGATGGTCCGAAGTTGCTCAACTCTCTCTATGGAGGGCATTTTAACGGTTTTGTCCATTTGTCATAGAAAGATGGTGTTTTAGCATCGAAATAATCTAGGAAGCTTATACTTGTAAAATTTGACATAGAAGAACAATAAAAAGTGTATCTCGAGCAACTTTGTGGGTCCGAAGTTACTCAACTCTCTCTATGAAGGATCTTTTCAAGATTTTGTCCATCTGTGTTAAAAAGTTGGTGTTTTGGCATCAAAATAATCTACGAAGCTTATACTCGTAAAATTTGACATAGAAGAACAATAAAAAGTGTATCCCGAGCAACTTTATGGGTTCGAAGTTACTGAACTCTCTCTATGGAGGAGCATTTAACGGTTTTGTCCATTTGTCGTAAAAAGTTCATTTTTTGGCATCGAAATAATCTATGAAGCTTATACTCGTAAAATTTGACATAGAAGAACAATAAAAAGTGTACACCGAGAAACTTTGATGGTCCGAAGTTGCTCAACTCTCTCTATGAAGGGCCTTTTAACGTTTTTGTCCATTTGTCATAGAATGATGGTGTTTTAGCATCAAAATAATCTTGGAAGCTAGTACTCATAAAATTTGACATAGAATAACAGTAAAAAGTGTACACCGAGCAACTTTGATGGTCCGAAGTTGCTCAACTCTTTCTATGGAAGAGCTTTTAACGGTTTTGTCTATTTGTCATAGAAAGATTGTGTTTTAGCATCGAAATAATCTATGAAGCTTATACTCGTAAAATTTGACATAGAAGAACAATAAAAAGTGTATCACGAGCAACTTTGTGGGTCCGAAGTTACTCAACTCTCTCTATGGAGGAGCTTTTCAAGGTTTTGTCCATTTGTGATAAAAAGTTCGTGTTTTGGCATCGAAATAATCTTGGAAGCTGATACTCGTAAAATTTGACATAGAAGAACAATAAAAAGTGTACACCGAGCAACTTTTATGGTACGAAGTTTCTCAACTCTCTCTATGGAGGAGCTTTTAACGGTTTTGTCCATTTGTCGTAAAAAGTTCGTTTTTTGGCATCGAAATAATCTATGAAGCTTATACTCATAAAATTTAACATAGAAGAACAATAAAAAGTGTACATCGAGCAACTTTGATGGTTCGATGTTGCTCAACTCTCTCTATGGAGGAGCTTTTAACGGTTTTGTCCATTTCTCATAGAAAGTTGGTGATTTGGAATCGAAATAATCTTGGAAGATTATACTCGTAAAATTTGAAATAGAAGAACAATAAAAAGTGTACACCGAGCAACTTTGATGGTCGGAAGTTGCTCAACTCCCTCTTTGGAGGAGCTTTTAACGGTTTTGTCTATTTGTCATAGGAAGATGGTGTTTTAGCATCGAAATAATCTACGAAGCTTATACTCGTAAAATTTGACATAGAAGAAAAATAAAAAGTGTATACCGAGCAACTTTGATGGTCTGAAGTTGCTCAACTCTCTCTATGGAGGGGCTTTTAACGGTTTTGTCCATTTGTTATAGAAAGATTGTGTTTTAGCATCGAAATAATCTAAAAAGCTTATACTCGTTTAATTTGCATAGAAGAACAATAAAAAGTTTATCCCGAGCAACTTTGTGGGTCCGAAGTTACTCAACTCTCTCTATGGAGGAGCTTTTGAAGGTTTTGTCCATTTGTAATAAAAAGTTGGTGTTTTGGCATCGAAATAATCTTGGAAGCTTATACTCGTAAAACTTGACATAGATGTACAATAAAAAGTGTACACCGAGCAACTTTGATGGTCCGAAGTTGCTCAACTCTCTCTATTGAGGAGCTTTTAACGGTTTTGTCCATTTGTTATAGAAAGATGGTGTTTTAGCATCGAAATAATCTAGGAAGCTTGTAGTCGTAAAATTTGACATAGAAGAACAATAAAAAGTGTACACCGAGAAACTTTGATGGTCCGAAGTTGCTCAACTCTCTCTATAGAGGGCCTTTTAACGGTTTTGTCCATTTGTCATAGAAAGATGGTGTTTTAGCATCGAAATAATCTAGGAAGCTTATACTCGTAAAATTTGACATTGAAGAACAATAAAAAGTGTATCCCGAGCAACTTTGTAGGTCCGAAGTTACTCAACTCTCTCTATGGAGGAGCTTTTCAAGATTTTGTCCATTTGTGTTAAAAAGTTGGTGTTTTGGCATCCAAATAATCTTGGAAGCTTATACTCGTAAAATTTGACATAGAAGAACAATAAAAAGTGTACACCGAGCAACTTTGATGGTCCGAAGTTGCTCAACTCTCTCTATGGGGGGGCTTTTAACGGTTTTGTCCATTTGTCATAGAAAGATTGTGTTTTAGCATCGAAAAAATCTAGGAAGCTGATACTCGTAAAATTTGACATAGAAGTACAATAAAAAGTGTACACCGAGCAACTTTGATGGTCCGAAGTTGCTCAACTCTCTCTATAGAGGAGCTTTTAACGGTTTTGTCCATTTGTTATAGAAAGATGGTGTTTTAGCATCGAAATAATCTAGGAAGCTTATACTCGTAAAATTTGACATAGAAGAACAATAAAAAGTGTACACCGAGCAACTTTGATGGTCCGAAGTTGCTCAACTCTCTCTATGGAGGAGCTTTTAACGTTTTTGTCCATTTGTCGTAAAAAGTTCGTTTCTTGTCATCGAAATAATCTATGAAGCTTATACTCGTAAAATTTGACATAGAAGAACAATAAAAAGTGTACACCGAGAAACTTTGATGGTCCGAAGTTGCTCAACTCTCTCTATGGAGGGCCTTTTAATGGTTTTTGTCCATTTGTCATAGAAAGATGGTGTTTTAGCATCGAAATAATCTAGGAAGCTTATACTCGTAAAATTTGATATAGAAGAACAATAAAAAGTGTATCTCGAGCAACTTTGTGGGCCTGAAGTTACTCAACTCTCTCTATGGAGGAGCTTTTCAAGATTTTGTCCATTTCTGTTAAAAAGTTGGTGTTTTGGCATCGAAATAATCTACGAAGCTTATACTCGTAAAATTTTACATAGAAGAATAATAAAAAGTGTATCCCGAGCAACTTTGTGGGTTCGAAGTTACTCAACTCTCTCTATGGAGGAGCTTTTAACGGTTTTGTCCATTTGTCGTAAGAAGTTTGTTTTTTGGCATCGAAATAATCTATCAAGCTTATACTCGTAAAATTTGACATAGAAGAAGAATAAAAAGTGTACACTGAGAAACTTTGATGGTCCGAAGTTGCTCAACTCTCTCTATGGAGGGCCTTTTAACGGTTTTATCCATTTGTCATAGAAAGATGGTGTTTTAGCATCGAAATAATCTAGGAAGCTTATACTCGTAAAATTTGACATAGAAGAACACTAAAAAGTGTATCCCGAGCAACTTTGTGGGTCCGAAGTTACTCATTTCTCTCTATGGAGGAGCTTTTCAAGATTTTGTCCATTTGTGTTAAATAGTTGGTGTTTTGGCATCGAAATAATCTTGGAAGCTTATACTCGTAAAACTTGACATAGAAGAACAATAAAAAGTGTACACCGAGCAACTTTGATGGTCCGAAGTTGGTCAACTCTCTCTATGGAGGAGCTTTTAACGGTTTTGTCCATTTGTTATAGAAAGATGGTCTTTTAGCATCGAAATAATCTATGAAGCTTATACTCATAAAATTTAACATAGAAGAACAATAAAAAGTCTACATCGTGCAACTTTGATGGTTCGAAGTTGCTCAACTCTCTCTATGGAGGAGCTTTTAGCGGTTTTGTACATTTCTCATAGAAAGTTGGTGATTTGGAATCGAAATAATCTTGGAAGATTATACTCGTAAAATTTGACATAGAAGAACAATAAAAAGTGTACACCGAGCAACTTTGATGGTCCGAAGTTGCTCAACTCTCTATGGAGGAGCTTTTAACGGTTTTGCTATTTGTCATAGAAATATGGTGTTTTAGCATCGAAATAATCTACGAAGCTTATACTCGTAAAATTTGACATAGAAGAACAATAAAAAGTGTATCCCGAGCAACTTTGTGGGTCCGAAGTTACTCAACTCTCTCTATGGAGGAGCTTTTCAAGGTTTTGTCCATTTGTGATAAAAAGTTGGTGTTTTGGCATCGAAATAATCTTGGAAGCTTATACTCGTAAAATTTGACATAGAAGTACAATAAAAAGTGTACACCGAGCAACTTTGATGGTCCGAAGTTGCTCAACTCTCTCTATGGAGGAGCTTTTAACGGTTTTGTCCATTTATTATAGAAAGATGGTGTTTTAGCATCGAAATAATCTTGGAAGCTTATAGTCATAAAATTTGACATAGAAGAACATTAAAAAGTGTACACCGAGCAACTTTGATGGTCCGAAGTTGCTCAACTCTCTCTATGGAAGAGCTTTTAACGGTTTTGTCCATTTGTCGTAAAAAGTTCGTTTTTGGGCATCGAAATAATCTATGAAGCTTATACTCGTAAAATTTGACATAGAAGAACAATAAAAAGTGTACACCGAGCAACTTTGATGGTCCGAAGTTGCTCAACTCTCTCTATGGAGGGCATTTTAACGGTTTTGTCCATTTGTCATAGAAAGATGGTGTTTTAGCATCGAAATAATCTAGGAAGCTTATACTCGTAAAATTTGACATAGAAGAACAATAAAAAGTGTATCTCGAGCAACTTTGTGGGTCCGAAGTTACTCAACTCTCTCTATGAAGGATCTTTTCAAGATTTTGTCCATCTGTGTTAAAAAGTTGGTGTTTTGGCATCAAAATAATCTACGAAGCTTATACTCGTAAAATTTGACATAGAAGAACAATAAAAAGTGTATCCCGAGCAACTTTATGGGTTCGAAGTTACTGAACTCTCTCTATGGAGGAGCATTTAACGGTTTTGTCCATTTGTCGTAAAAAGTTCATTTTTTGGCATCGAAATAATCTTGGAAGCTTATACTCGTAAAACTTGACATAGATGTACAATAAAAAGTGTACACCGAGCAACTTTGATGGTCCGAAGTTGCTCAACTCTCTCTATTGAGGAGTTTTTAACGGTTTTGTCCATTTGTTATAGAAAGATGGTGTTTTAGCATCGAAATAATCTAGGAAGCTTATAGTCGTAAAATTTGACATAGAAGAACAATAAAAAGTGTACACCGAGAAACTTTGATGGTCCGAAGTTGCTCAACTCTCTCTATGGAGGGCTTTTTAACGGTTTTGTCCATTTGTCATAGAAAGATGGTGTTTTGGCATCGAAATAATCTAGGAAGCTTATACTCGTAAAATTTGACATTGAAGAACAAAAAAAAGTGTATCCCGAGCAACTTTATGTGTCCGAAGTTACACAACTCTCTCTATGGAGGAGCTTTTCAAGGTTTTGTCCATTTGTGATAAAAAGTTCGTGTTTTGGCATCGAAATAATCTTGGAAGCTGATACTCGTAAAATTTGACATAGAAGAACAATAAAAAGTGTACACCGAGCAACTTTTATGGTACGAAGTTTCTCAACTCTCTCTATGGAGGAGCTTTTAACGGTTTTGTCCATTTGTCGTAAAAAGTTCGTTTTTTGGCATCGAAATAATCTATGAAGCTTATACTCATAAAATTTAACATAGAAGAACAATAAAAAGTGTACATCGAGCAACTTTGATGGTTCGATGTTGCTCAACTCTCTCTATGGAGGAGCTTTTAACGGTTTTGTCCATTTCTCATAGAAAGTTGGTGATTTGGAATCGAAATAATCTTGGAAGATTATACTCGTAAAATTTGAAATAGAAGAACAATAAAAAGTGTACACCGAGCAACTTTGATGGTCGGAAGTTGCTCAACTCCCTCTTTGGAGGAGCTTTTAACGGTTTTGTCTATTTGTCATAGGAAGATGGTGTTTTAGCATCGAAATAATCTACGAAGCTTATACTCGTAAAATTTGACATAGAAGAAAAATAAAAAGTGTATACCGAGCAACTTTGATGGTCTGAAGTTGCTCAACTCTCTCTATGGAGGGGCTTTTAACGGTTTTGTCCATTTGTTATAGAAAGATTGTGTTTTAGCATCGAAATAATCTAAAAAGCTTATACTCGTTTAATTTGCATAGAAGAACAATAAAAAGTTTATCCCGAGCAACTTTGTGGGTCCGAAGTTACTCAACTCTCTCTATGGAGGAGCTTTTGAAGGTTTTGTCCATTTGTAATAAAAAGTTGGTGTTTTGGCATCGAAATAATCTTGGAAGCTTATACTCGTAAAACTTGACATAGATGTACAATAAAAAGTGTACACCGAGCAACTTTGATGGTCCGAAGTTGCTCAACTCTCTCTATTGAGGAGCTTTTAACGGTTTTGTCCATTTGTTATAGAAAGATGGTGTTTTAGCATCGAAATAATCTAGGAAGCTGATAGTCGTAAAATTTGACATAGAAGAACAATAAAAAGTGTACACCGAGAAACTTTGATGGTCCGAAGTTGCTCAACTCTCTCTATAGAGGGCCTTTTAACGGTTTTGTCCATTTGTCATAGAAAGATGGTGTTTTAGCATCGAAATAATCTAGGAAGCTTATACTCGTAAAATTTGACATTGAAGAACAATAAAAAGTGTATCCCGAGCAACTTTGTAGGTCCGAAGTTACTCAACTCTCTCTATGGAGGAGCTTTTCAAGATTTTGTCCATTTGTGTTAAAAAGTTGGTGTTTTGGCATCCAAATAATCTTGGAAGCTTATACTCGTAAAATTTGACATAGAAGAACAATAAAAAGTGTACACCGAGCAACTTTGATGGTCCGAAGTTGCTCAACTCTCTCTATGGGGGGGCTTTTAACGGTTTTGTCCATTTGTCATAGAAAGATTGTGTTTTAGCATCGAAAAAATCTAGGAAGCTGATACTCGTAAAATTTGACATAGAAGTACAATAAAAAGTGTACCTCGAGCAACTTTGATGGTCCGAAGTTGCTCCACTCTCTCTATGGAGGAGCTTTTAACGGTTTTGTCCATTTGTTATAGAAAGATGGTGTTTTAGCATCGAAATAATCTGGGAAGCTTATACTCGTAAAATTTGACATAGAAGAACAATAAAAGCGTACACCGAGCAACTTTGATGGTCCGAAGTTGCTCAACTCTCTCTATGGAGGAGCTTTTAACGGTTTTTTCCATTTGTCGTAAAAAGTTCGTTTTTTGTCATCGAAATAATCTATGAAGCTTATACTCGTAAAATTTGACATAGAAGAACAATAAAAAGTGTACACCGAGAAAGTTTGATGGTCCGAAGTTGCTCAACTCTCTCTATGGGGGGCCTTTAAATGGTTTTTGTCCATTTGTCATAGAAAGATGGTGTTTTAGCATCGAAATAATCTAGGAAGCTTATACTCGTAAAATTTGACATAGAAGAACAATAAAAAGTGTATCTCGAGCAACTTTGTGGGTCCGAAGTTACTCAACTCTCTCTATGGAGGAGCTTTTCAAGATTTTGTCCATTTGTTTTAAAAAGTTTGTGTTTTGGCATCGAAATAATCTACGAAGCTTATACTCGTAAAATTTTACATAGAAGAACAATAAAAAGTGTATCACGAGAAACTTTGTGGGTTCGAAGTTACTCAACTCTCTCTATGGAGGAGCTTTTAACGGTTTTGTCCATTTGTCGTAAAAAGTTCGTTTTTTGGCATCGAAATAATCTATCAAGCTTATACTCGTAAAATTTGACATAGAAGAACAATAAAAAGTGTACACCGAGAAACTTTGATGGTCCGAAGTTGCTCAACTCTCTCTATCGAGGGCCTTTTAACGGTTTTGTCCATTTGTCATAGAAAGATGGTGTTTTAGCATCGAAATAATCTAGGAAGCTTATACTCGTAAAATTTGACATAGAAGAACAATAAAAAGTGTATCCCGAGCAACTTTGTGGGTCCGAAGTTAATCAACTCTCTCTATGGAGGAGCTTTTCAAGATTTTGTCCATTTGTGTTAAATAGTTGGTGTTTTGGCATCGAAATAATCTTGGAAGCTTATACTCGTAAAATTTGACATAGATGAACAATAAAAAGTGTACACCGAGCAACATTGATGGTCGGAAGTTGCTCAACTCCCTCTATGGAGGGGCTTTTAACGGTTTTGTCTATTTGTCGTAGAAAGATGGTGTTTTAGCATCGAAATAATCTACGAAGCTTATACTCGTAAAATTTGACATAGATGAAAAAAAAAAGTGTATACCGAGCAACTTTGATGGTCTGAAGTTGCTCAACTCTCTCTATGGAGGGGCTTTTAACGGTTTTGTCCATTTGTTATAGAAAGATTGTGTTTTAGCATCGAAATAATCTAAAAAGCTTACATTCGTATAATTTGCATAGAAGAACAATAAAAAGTTTATCCCGAGCAACTTTGTGGGTCCGAAGTTACTCAACTCTCTCTATGGAGGAGCTTTTGAAGGTTTTGTCCATTTGTAATAAAAAGTTGGTGTTTTGGCATCGAAATAATCTTGGAAGCTTATACTCGTAAAACTTGACATAGATGTATAATAAAAAGTGTACACCGAGCAACTTTGATGGTCCGAAGTTGCTCAACTCTCTCTATGGAGGAGCTTTTAACGGTTTTGTCCATTTGTTATAGAAAGATGGTGTTTTAGCATCGAAATAATCTAGGAAGCTTATAGTCGTAAAATTTGACATAGAAGAACAATAAAAAGTGTACACCGAGAAACTTTGATGGTCCGAAGTTGCTCAACTCTCTCTATGGAGGGCCTTTTAACGGTTTTGTCCATTTGTCATAGAAAGATGGTGTTTTAGCATCGAAATAATCTAGGAAGCTTATACTCGTAAAATTTGACATAGAAGAACAATAAAAAGTGTATCCCGAGCAACTTTGTGGGTCCGAAGTTACTCAACTCTCTTTATGGAGGAGCTTTTCAAGATTTTGTCCATTTGTGTTAAAAAGTTGGTGTTTTGGCATCCAAATAATCTTGGAAGCTTATACTCGTAAAATTTGACATAGAAGAACAATAAAAAGTGTATCACGAGAACTTTGTGGGTTCGAAGTTACTCAACTCTCTCTATGGAGGAGCTTTTGAAGGTTTTGTCCATTTGTAATAAAAAGTTGGTGTTTTGGCATCGAAATAATCTTGGAAGCTTATACTCGTAAAACTTGACATAGATGTACAATAAAAAGTGTATACCGAGCAACTTTGATGGTCCGAAGTTGCTCAACTCTCTCTATTGAGGAGTTTTTAACGGTTTTGTCCATTTGTTATAGAAAGATGGTGTTTTAGCATCGAAATAATCTAGGAAGCTTGTAGTCGTAAAATTTGACATAGAAGAACAATAAAAAGTGTACACCGAGAAACTTTGATGGTCCGAAGTTGCTCAACTCTCTCTATGGAGGGCTTTTTAACGGTTTTGTCCATTTGTCATAGAAAGATGGTGTTTTGGCATCGAAATAATCTAGGAAGCTTATACTCGTAAAATTTGACATTGAAGAACAAAAAAAAGTGTATCCCGAGCAACTTTATGTGTCCGAAGTTACTCAACTCTCTCTATGGAGGAGCTTTTCAAGATTTTGTCCATTTGTGTTAAAAAGTTGGTGTTTTGGCATCCAAATAATCTTGGAAGCTTATACTCGTAAAATTTGACATAGAAGAACAATAAAAAGTGTATAACGAGCAACTTTGATGGTCCGAAGTTGCTCAACTCTCTCTATGGGGGGGGCTTTTAACGGTTTTGTCCATTTGTCATAGAAAGATTGTGTTTTAGCATCGAAAAAATCTAGGAAGCTGATACTCGTAAAATTTGACATAGAAGTACAATAAAAAGTGTACCTCGAGCAACTTTGATGGTCCGAAGTTGCTCAACTCTCTCTATGGAGGAGCTTTTAACGGTTTTGTCCATTTGTTATAGAAAGATGGTGTTTTAGCATCGAAATAATCTAGGAAGCTTATACTTGTAAAATTTGACATAGAAGAACAATAAAAAGTGTACACCGAGCAACTTTGATGGTCCGAAGTTGCTCAACTCTCTCTATGGAGGAGCTTTTAACGGTTTTTTCCATTTGTCGTAAAAAGTTCGTTTTTTGTCATCGAAATAATCTATGAAGCTTATACTCGTAAAATTTGACATAGAGGAACAATAAAAAGTGTACACCGAGAAACTTTGATGGTCCGAAGTTGCTCAACTCTCTCTATGGAGGGTCTTTAAATGGTTTTTGTCCATTTGTCATAGAAAGATGGTGTTTTAGCATCGAAATAATCTAGGAAGCTTATACTCGTAAAATTTGACATAGAAGAACAATAAAAAGTGTATCGCGAGCAACTTTGTGGGTCCGAAGTTACTCAACTCTCTCTATGGAGGAGCTTTTCAAGATTTTGTCCATTTGTGTTAAAAAGTTTGTGTTTTGGCATCGAAATAATCTACGAAGCTTATACTCATAAAATTTTACATAGAAGAACAATAAAAAGTGTATCACGAGAAACTTTGTAGGTTCGAAGTTACTCAACTCTCTCTATGGAGGAGCTTTTAACGGTTTTGTCCATTTGTCGTAAAAAGTTCGTTTTTTGGCATCGAAATAATCTATCAAGCTTATACTCGTAAAATTTGACATAGAAGAACAATAAAAAGTGTACACCGAGAAACTTTGATGGTCCGAAGTTGCTCAACTCTCTCTATGGAGGGCCTTTTAACGGTTTTGTCCATTTCTCATAGAAAGATGGTGTTTTAGCATCGAAATAATCTAGGAAGCTTATAGTCGTAAAATTTGACATAGAAGAACAATAAAAAGTGTACACCGAGAAACTTTGATGGTCCGAAGTTGCTCAACTCTCTCTATGGAGGGCCTTTTAACGGTTTTGTCCATTTGTCATAGAAAGATGGTGTTTTAGCATCGAAATAATCTAGGAAGCTTATACTCGTAAAATTTGACATAGAAGAACAATAAAAACTGTATCCTGAGCAACTTTTTGGGTCCGAAGTTACTCAACTCTCTCTATGGAGGAGCTTTTCAAGATTTTGTCCATTTGTGTTAAAAAGTTGGTGTTTTGGCATCCAAATAATCTTCGAAGCTTATACTCGTAAAATTTGACATAGAAGAACAATAAAAAGTGTACACCGAGCAACATTGATGGTCCGAAGTTGCTCAACTCTCTCTATGGGGGGGCTTTTAACGGTTTTGTCCATTTGTCATAGAAAGATTGTGTTTTAGCATCGAAAAAAATCTAGGAAGCTGATACTCGTAAAATTTGACATAGAAGTACAATAAAAAGTGTACAACGAGCAACTTTGATGGTCCGAAGTTGCTCAACTCTCTCTATGGAGGAGCTTTTAACGGTTTTGTCCATTTGTTATAGAAAGATAGTGTTTTAGCATCGAAATAATCTAGGAAGCTTATACTCGTAAAATTTGACATAGAAGAACAATAAAAAGTGTACACCGAGCAACTTTGATGGTCCGATGTTGCTCAACTCTCTCTATGGAGGGCCTTTTAACGGTTTTGTCCATTTGTCATAGAAAGATGGTGTTTTAGCATCGAAATAATCTAGGAAGCTTATACTCGTAAAATTTGACATAGAAGAACAATAAAAAGTGTATCCCGAGCAACTTTGTGGTTCCGAAGTTACTCAACTCTCTCTATGGAGGAGCTTTTTAAGATTTTGTCCATTTGTGTTAAATAGTTGGTGTTTTGGCATCGAAATAATCTTGGAAGCTTATACTCGTAAAACTTGACATAGAAGAACAATAAAAAGTATACACCGAGCAACTTTGATGGTCCGAAGTTGCTCAACTCTCTCTATGGAGGGGATTTTAACGGTTTTGTCCATTTTTCATAGAAAGATTGTGTTTTAGCATCGAAAAAATCTAGGAAGCTGATACTCGTAAAATTTAACATAGAAATACAATAAAAAGTGTACACCGAGCAACTTTGATGGTCCGAAGTTGCTCAACTCTCTCTATGGACGGCCTTTTAATGGTTTTTGTCCATTTGTCATAGAAAGATGGTGTTTTAGCATCGAAATAATCTAGGAAGCTTATACTCGTAAAATTTGACATAGAAGAACAATAAAAAGTGTATCTTGAGCAACTTTGTGGGTCCGAAGTTACTCAACTCTCTCTATGGAGGAGCTTTTCAAGATTTTGTCCATTTGTGTTAAAAAGTTTGTGTTTTGGCATCGAAATAATCTACGAAGCTTATACTCATAAAATTTTACATAGAAGAACAATAAAAAGTGTATCACGAGAAACTTTGTGGGTTCGAAGTTACACAACTCTCTCTATGGAGGAGCTTTTAACGGTTTTGTTCATTTGTCGTAAAAAGTTCGTTTTTTGGCATCGAAATAATCTATCAAGCTTATACTCGTAAAATTTGACATAGAAGAACAATAAAAAGTGTACACCGAGAAACTTTGACGGTCCGAATTTGCTCAACTCTCTCATTGGAGGGCCTTTTAACGGTTTTGTCCATTTGTCATAGAAAGATGGTGTTTTAGCATCGAAATAATCTAGGAAGCTTATAGTCGTAAAATTTGACATAGAAGAACAATAAAAAGTGTACACCGAGCAACTTTGATGGTCCGAAGTTGGTCAACTCTCTCTATGGAGGGCCATTTAACGGTTTTGTCCATTTGTCATAGAAAGATGGTGTTTTAGCATCGAAATAATCTAGGAAGCTTATACTCGTAAAATTTGACATAGAAGAACAATAAAAAGTGTATCTCGAGCAACTTTGTGGGTCCGAAGTTACTCAACTCTCTCCATGGAGGAGCTTTTCAAGATTTTGTCCATTTGTTTTAAAAAGTTGGTGTTTTGGCATCGAAATAATCTACGAAGCTTATACTCGTAAAATTTGACATAGAAGAACAATAAAAAGTGTATCCCGAGCAACTTTATGGGTTCGAAGTTACTGAACTCTCTCTATGGAGGAGCTTTTAACGGTTTTGTCCATTTGTCGTAAAAAGTTCATTTTTTGGCATCGAAATAATCTAAGAAGCTTATACTCGTAAAATTTGACATAGAAGAACAATAAAAAGTGTACACCGAGAAACTTTGATGGTCTGAAGTTGCTCAACTCTCTCTTTGGAGGGCCTTTTAACGGTTTTGTCCATTTGTCATAGAATGATGGTGTTTTAGCATCGAAATAATCTTGGAAGCTAGTACTCATAAAATTTGACATAGAATAACAATAAGAAGTGTACACCGAGCAACTTTGATGGTCCAAAGTTGCTCAACTCTCTCTATGGAGGAGCTTTTAACGGTTTTGTCTATTTGTCATAGAAAGATTTTGTTTTAGCATCGAAATAATCTACGAAGCTTATACTCATAAAATTTGACATAGAAGAACAATAAAAAGTGTATCCCGAGAAACTTTGTGGGTCCGAAGTTACTCAACTCTCTCTATGGAGGAGCTTTTCAAGGTTTTGTCCATTTGTGATAAAAAGTTGGTGTTTTGGCATCGAAATAATCTTGGAAGCTTATACTCGTAAAATATGACAAAGAAGAACAATAAAAAGTGTACACCGAGCAACTTTTATGGTACGAAGTTTCTCAACTCTCTCTATGGAGGAGCTTTTAACGGTTTTGTCCATTTGTCGTAAAAAGTTCGTTTTTTGGCATCGAAATAATCTATGAAGCTTATACTCATAAAATTTAACATAGAAGAACAATAAAAAGTGTACATCGAGCAACTTTGATGGTTCGATGTTGCTCAACTCTCTCTATGGAGGAGTTTTTAACGGTTTTGTCCATTTCTCATAGAAAGTTGGTGATTTGGAATCGAAATAATCTTGGAAGATTATACTCGTAAAATTTGACATAGAAGAACAATAAAAAGTGTACACCGAGCAACTTTGATGGTCGGAAGTTGCTCAACTCCCTCTATGGAGGAGCTTTTAACGGTTTTGTCTATTTGTCATAGAAAGATGGTGTTTTAGGATCGAAATAATCTACGAAGCTTATACTCGTAAAATTTGACATAGGAGAAAAATAAAAAGTGTATTCCGAGCAACTTTGTGGCTGTGAAGTTCCTCAACTTTCTCTATGGAAGAGCTTTTAACGGTTTTGTCCATTTCTCATAGAAAGTTGGTGATTCGGAATCGAAATATTCTTGGAAGCTTATACTCATAAAATTTGACATAGAAGTACAATAAAAAGTGTACACCGAGCAACTTTGATGGTCTGAAGTTGCTCAACTCTCTCTATGGAGGGGCTTTTAACGGTTTTGTCCATTTGTTATAGAAAGATGGTGTTTTAGCATCGAAATAATCTAAAAAGCTTATACTCGTATAATTTGCATAGAAGAACAATAAAAAGTTTATCCCGAGCAACTTTGTGGGTCCGAAGTTACTCAACTCTCTCTATGGAGGAGCTTTTCAAGGTTTTGTCCATTTGTGATAAAAAGTTGGTGTTTTGGCATCGAAATAATCTTGGAAGCTTATACTCGTAAAATTTGACATAGAAGAACAACAAAAAGTGTACACCGAGAAACTTTGATGGTCCGAAGTTGCTCAACTCTCTCTATGGTGGGCCTTTTAACGGTTTTGTCCATTTTTCGTAGAAAGATGGTGTTTTAGCATCGAAATAATCTAGGAAGCTTATACTCGTAAAATTTGACATAGAAGAACAATAAAAAGTGTATCCTGAGCAACTTTGTGGGTCCGAAGTTACTCAACTCTCTCTATGGAGGAGCTTTTCAGGATTTTGTCCATTTGTGTTAAAAAGTTGGTGTTTTGGCATCGAAATAATCTTGGAAGCTTATACTCGTAAAATTTGACATAGAAGAACAATAAAAAGTGTAAACCGAGCAACTTTATGGGTTCGAAGTTACTGAACTCTCTCTATGGAGGAGCTTTTAACGGTTTTGTCCATTTGTCGTAAAAAGTTCGTTTTTTGGCATCGAAATAATTTACGAAGCTTATACTCGTAAAATTTGACATAGAAGAACAGTAAAAAGTGTACACCGAGAAACTTTGATGGTCCGAAGTTGCTCAACTCTCTCTATGGAGGGCCTTTTAACGGTTTTGTCCATTTGTCATAGAATGATGGTGTTTTAGCATCGAAATAATCTTGGAAGCTAGTACTCATAAAATTTTACGTAGAATAACAATAAAAAGTGTACACCGAGCAACTTTGATGGTCCGAAGTTGCTCAACTCTCTCTATGGAGGAGCTTTTAACGGTTTTGTCTATTTGTCATAGAAAGATTGTGTTTTAGCATCGAAATAATCTACGAAGCTTATACTCATAAAATTTGACATAGAAGAACAATAAAAAGTGTATCCCGAGAAACTTTGTGGGTCCGAAGTTACTCAACTCTGTCTATGGAGGAGCTTTTCAAGGTTTTGTCCATTTGTGATAAAAAGTTGGTGTTTTGGCATCGAAATAATCTTGGAAGCTTATACTCGTAAAATTTGACAAAGGAGAATAATAAAAAGTGTACACCGAGAAACTTTTATGGTACGAAGTTTCTCAACTCTCTCTATGGAGGAGCTTTTAACGGTTTTGTCCATTTGTCGTAAAAAGTTCGTTTTTTGCCATCGAAATAATCTATGAAGCTTATACTCATAAAATTTAACATAGAAGAACAATAAAAAGTGTACACCGAGAAACTTTGATGGTTCGATGTTGCTCAACTCTCTCTATGGAGGAGCTTTTAACGGTTTTGTCAATTTCTCATAGAAAGTTGGTGATTTGGAATCGAAATAATCTTGGAAGATTATACTCGTAAAATTTGACATAGAAGAACAATAAAAAGTGTACACCGAGCAGTTTTGATGGTCGGAAGTTGCTCAACTCCCTCTATGGAGGAGCTTTTAACTGTTTTGTCTATTTGTCATAGAAAGATGGTGTTTTAGCATCGAAATAATCTACGAAGCTTATACTCGTAAAATTTGACATAGGAGAAAAATAAAAATTGTATTCCGAGCAACTTTGTGGCTGTGAAGTTCCTCAACTCTCTCTATGGAGGAGCTTTTAACGGTTTTGTCCATTTCTCATAGAAAGTTGGTGATTCGGAATCGAAATATTCTTGGAAGCTTATACTCATAAAATTTGACATAGAAGAACAATAAAAAGTGTACACCGAGCAACTTTATGGGTTCGAAGTTACAGAACTCTCTCTATGGAGGAGCTTTTAACCGTTTTGTCTATTTGTCGTAAAAAGATCGTTTTTTAGCATCGAAATAATTTACGAAGCTTATACTCGTAAAATTTGACATAGAAGAACAATAAAAAGTGTACACCGAGAAACTTTGATGGTCCGAAGTTGCTCAACTCTCTCTATGGAGGGCCTTTTAACGGTTTTGTCCATTTGTCATAGAATGATGGTGTTTTAGCATCGAAATAATCTTGGAAGCTAGTACTCATAAAATTTTACGTAGAATAACAATAAAAAGTGTACACCGAGCAACTTTGATGGTCCGAAGTTGCTCAACTCTCTCTATGGAGGAGCTTTTAACGGTTTTGTCTATTTATCATAGAAAGATTGTGTTTTAGCATCAAAATAATCTACGAAGCTTATACTCATAAAATTTGACATAGAAGAACAATAAAAAGTGTATCCCGAGAAACTTTGTGGGTCCGAAGTTACTCAACTCTCTCTATGGAGGAGCTTTTCAAGGTTTTGTCCATTTGTGATAAAAAGTTGGTGTTTTGGCATCGAAATAATCTTGGAAGCTTATACTCGTAAAATTTGACAAAGGAGAACAATAAAAAGTGTACACCGAGAAACTTTTATGGTACGATGTTTCTCAACTCTCTCTATGGAGGAGCTTTTCATGGTTTTGTCCATTTGTGATAAAAAGTTGATGTTTTGGCATCGAAATAATCTTGGAAGCTTATACTCGTAAAATTTGACATAGAAGAATAACAAAAAGTGTACACCGAGAAACTTTGATGGTCCGAAGTTGCTCAACTCTCTCTATGGAGGGCCTTTTAACGGTTTTGGCCATTTGTCGTAGAAAGATGGTGTTTTAGCATCGAAATAATCTAGGAAGCTTATACTCGTAAAATTTGCAAAGAAGAACAATAAAAAGTGTATCCCGAGCAACTTTGTGGGTCCGAAGTTACTCAACTCTCTCTATGGAGGAGCTTTTCAAGATTTTGTCCATTTGTGTTAAAAAGTTGGTGTTTTGGCATCGAAATAATCTTGGAAGCTTATACTCGTAAAATTTGACATAGAAGTACAATAAAAAGTGTACACCGAGCAACTTTGATGGTCTGAAGTTGCTCAACTCTCTCTATGGAGGGGTTTTAACGGTTTTGTCCATTTGTTATTGAAAGATGGTGTTTTAGCATCGAAATAATCTAAAAAGCTTATACTCGTATAATTTGCATAGAAGAACAATAAAAAGTTTATCCCGAGCAACTTTGTGGGTCCGAAGTTACTAAACTCTCTCTGTGGAGGAGCTTTTCAAGGTTTTGTCCATTTGTGATAAAAAGTTGGTGTTTTGGCATCGAAATAATCTTGGAAGCTTATACTCGTAAAATTTAACATAGAAGAACAATAAAAAGTGTACACCGAGAAACTTTGATGGTCCGAAGTTGCTCAACTCTCTCTATGGAAGGCCTTTTGACGGTTTTGTCCATTTGTCATAGAAAGATGGTGTTTTAGCATCGAAATAATCTAGGAAGCTTATACTCGTAAAATTTGACATAGAAGAACAATAAAAAGTGTATCCCGAGCAACTTTATGGGTCCGAAGTTACTCAACTCTCTCTATGGAGGAGCTTTTCAAGATTTTGTCCATTTGTGTTAAAAAGTTTGTGTTTTGTCATCGAAATAATTTTGGAAGCTTATACTCGTAAAATTTGACATAGAAGAACAACAAAAAGTGTACACCGAGAAACTTTGATGGTCCGAAGTTGCTCAACTCTCTCTATGGAGGGCCTTTTAACGGTTTTGTCCATTTGTCGTGGAAAGATGGTGTTTTAGCATCGAAATAATCTAGGAAGCTTATACTCATAAAATTTGACATAGAAGAACAATAAAAAGTGTATCCCGAGAAACTTTGTGGGTCCGAAGTTACTCAACTCTCTCTATGGAGGAGCTTTTGAAGGTTTTGTCCATTTGTAATAAAAAGTTGGTGTTTTGGCATCGAAATAATCTTGGAAGCTTATACTCGTAAAACTTGACATAGATGTACAATAAAAAGTGTACACCGAGCAACTTTGATTGTCCGAAGTTGCTCAACTCTCTCTATGGAGGAGCTTTTAACGGTTTTGTCCATTTGTTATAGAAAGATGGTGTTTTAGCATCGAAATAATCTAGGAAGCTTATAGTCGTAAAATTTGACATAGAAGAACAATAAAAAGTGTACACCGAGAAACTTTGATGGTCCGAAGTTGCGCAACTCTCTCTATGGAGGGCCTTTTAACGGTTTTGTCCATTTGTCATAGAAAGATGGTGTTTTAGCATCGAAATAATCTAGGAAGCTTATACTCGTAAAATTTGACATAGAAGAACAATAAAAACTGTATCCTGAGCAACTTTGTGGGTCCGAAGTTACTCAACTCTCTCTATGGAGGAGCTTTTCAAGATTTTGTCCATTTGTGTTAAAAAGTTGGTGTTTTGGCATCCAAATAATCTTGGAAGCTTATACTCGTAAAATTTGACATAGAAGAACAATAAAAAGTGTACACCGAGCAACATTGATGGTCCGAAGTTGCTCAACTCTCTCTATGGGGGGGCTTTTAACGGTTTTGTCCATTTGTCATAGAAAGATTGTGTCTTAGCATCGAAAAAATCTAGGAAGCTGATACTCGTAAAATTTGACATAGAAGTACAATAAAAAGTGTACACCGAGCAACTTTGATGGTCCGAAGTTGCTCAACTCTCTCTATGGAGGAGCTTTTAACGGTTTTGTCCATTTGTTATAGAAAGATAGTGTTTTAGCATCGAAATAATCTAGGAAGCTTATACTCGTAAAATTTGACATAGAAGAACAATAAAAAGTGTACACCGAGCAACTTTGATGGTCCGAAGTTGCTCAACTCTCTCTATGGAGGACATTTTAACGGTTTTGTCCATTTGTCATAGAAAGATGGTGTTTTAGCATCGAAATAATCTAGGAAGCTTATACTCGTAAAATTTGACATAGAAGAACAATAAAAAGTGTATCTCGAGCAACTTTGTGGCTCCGAAGTTACTCAACTCTCTCCATGGAGGAGCTTTTCAAGATTTTGTCCATTTGTTTTAAAAAGTTGGTGTTTTGGCATCAAAATAATCTACGAAGCTTATACTCGTAAAATTTGACATAGAAGAACAATAAAAAGTGTATCCCGAGCAACTTTATGGGTTCGAAGTTACTGAACTCTCTCTATGGAGGAGCTTTTAACGGTTTTGTCCATTTGTCGTAAAAAGTTCATTTTTTGGCATCGAAATAATCTATGAAGCTTATACTCGTAAAATTTGACATAGAAGAACAATAAAAAGTGTACACCGAGAAACTTTGATGGTCTGAAGTTGCTCAACTCTCTCTTTGGAGGGCCTTTTAACGGTTTTGTCCATTTGTCATGGAATGATGGTGTTTTAGCATCGAAATAATCTTGGAAGCTAGTACTCATAAAATTTGACATAGAATAACAATAAAAAGTGTACACCGAGCAACTTTGATGGTCCAAAGTTGCTCAACTCTCTCTATGGAGGAGCTTTTAACGGTTTTGTCTATTTGTCATAGAAAGATTTTGTTTTAGCATCGAAATAATCTACGAAGCTTATACTCATAAAATTTGACATAGAAGAACAATAAAAAGTGTATCCCGAGAAACTTTGTGGGTCCGAAGTTACTCAACTCTCTCTATGGAGGAGCTTTTCAAGGTTTTGTCCATTTGTGATAAAAAGTTGGTGTTTTGGCATCGAAATAATCTTGGAAGCTTATACTCGTAAAATATGACAAAGAAGAACAATAAAAAGTGTACACCGAGCAACTTTTATGGTACGAAGTTTCTCAACTCTCTCTATGGAGGAGCTTTTAACGGTTTTGTCCATTTGTCGTAAAAAGTTCGTTTTTTGGCATCGAAATAATCTATGAAGCTTATACTCATAAAATTTAACATAGAAGAACAATAAAAAGTGTACATCGAGCAACTTTGATGGTTCGATGTTGCTCAACTCTCTCTATGGAGGAGTTTTTAACGGTTTTGTCCATTTCTCATAGAAAGTTGGTGATTTGGAATCGAAATAATCTTGGAAGATTATACTCGTAAAATTTGACATAGAAGAACAATAAAAAGTGTACACCGAGCAACTTTGATGGTCGGAAGTTGCTCAACTCCCTCTATGGAGGAGCTTTTAACGGTTTTGTCTATTTGTCATATAAAGATGGTGTTTTAGGATCGAAATAATCTACGAAGCTTATACTCGTAAAATTTGACATAGGAGAAAAATAAAAAGTGTATTCCGAGCAACTTTGTGGCTGTGAAGTTCCTCAACTCTCTCTATGGAAGAGCTTTTAACGGTTTTGTCCATTTCTCATAGAAAGTTGGTGATTCGGAATCGAAATATTCTTGGAAGCTTATACTCATAAAATTTGACATAGAAGTACAATAAAAAGTGTACACCGAGCAACTTTGATGGTCTGAAGTTGCTCAACTCTCTCTATGGAGGGGCTTTTAACGGTTTTGTCCATTTGTTATAGAAAGATGGTGTTTTAGCATCGAAATAATCTAAAAAGCTTATACTCGTATAATTTGCATAGAAGAACAATAAAAAGTTTATCCCGAGCAACTTTGTGGGTCCGAAGTTACTCAACTCTCTCTATGGAGGAGCTTTTCAAGGTTTTGTCCATTTGTGATAAAAAGTTGGTGTTTTGGCATCGAAATAATCTTGGAAGCTTATACTCGTAAAATTTGACATAGAAGAACAACAAAAAGTGTACACCGAGAAACTTTGATGGTCCGAAGTTGCTCAACTCTCTCTATGGAGGGCCTTTTAACGGTTTTGTCCATTTGTCGTAGAAAGATGGTGTTTTAGCATCGAAATAATCTAGGAAGCTTATACTCGTAAAATTTGACATAGAAGAACAATAAAAAGTGTATCCTGAGCAACTTTGTGGGTCCGAAGTTACTCAACTCTCTCTATGGAGGAGCTTTTCAGGATTTTGTCCATTTGTGTTAAAAAGTTGGTGTTTTGGCATCGAAATAATCTTGGAAGCTTATACTCGTAAAATTTGACATAGAAGAACAATAAAAAGTGTTCACCGAGCAACTTTATGGGTTCGAAGTTACTGAACTCTCTCTATGGAGGAGCTTTTAACGGTTTTGTCTATTTGTCGTAAAAAGTTCGTTTTTTAGCATCGAAATAATTTACGAAGCTTATACTCGTAAAATTTGACATAGAAGAACAATAAAAAGTGTACACCGAGAAACTTTGATGGTCCGAAGTTGCTCAACTCTCTCTATGGAGGGCCTTTTAACGGTTTTGTCCATTTGTCATAGAATGATGGTGTTTTAGCATCGAAATAATCTTGGAAGCTAGTACTCATAAAATTTTACGTAGAATAACAATAAAAAGTGTACACGGAGCAACTTTGATGGTCCGAAGTTGCTCAACTCTCTCTATGGAGGAGCTTTTAACGGTTTTGTCTATTTGTCATAGAAAGATTGTGTTTTAGCATCGAAATAATCTACGAAGCTTATACTCATAAAATTTGACATAGAAGAACAATAAAAAGTGTATCCCGAGAAACTTTGTGGGTCCGAAGTTACTCAACTCTGTCTATGGAGGAGCTTTTCAAGGTTTTGTCCATTTGTGATAAAAAGTTGGTGTTTTGGCATCGAAATAATCTTGGAAGCTTATACTCGTAAAATTTGACAAAGGAGAATAATAAAAAGTGTACACCGAGAAACTTTTATGGTACGAAGTTTCTCAACTCTCTCTATGGAGGAGCTTTTAACGGTTTTGTCCATTTGTCGTAAAAAGTTCGTTTTTTGCCATCGAAATAATCTATGAAGCTTATACTCATAAAATTTAACATAGAAGAACAATAAAAAGTGTACACCGAGAAATTTTGATGGTTCGATGTTGCTCAACTCTCTCTATGGAGGAGCTTTTAACGGTTTTGTCCATTTCTCATAGAAAGTTGGTGATTTGGAATCGAAATAATCTTGGAAGATTATACTCGTAAAATTTGACATACAAGAACAATAAAAAGTGTACACCGAGCAACTTTGATGGTCAGAAGTTGCTCAACTCCCTCTATGGAGGAGCTTTTAACTGTTTTGTCTATTTGTCATAGAAAGATGGTGTTTTAGCATCGAAATAATCTACGAAGCTTATACTCGTAAAATTTGACATAGGAGAAAAATAAAAAGTGTATTCCGAGCAACTTTGTGGCTGTGAAGTTCCTCAACTATCTCTATGGAGGAGCTTTTAACGGTTTTGTCCATTTCTCATAGAAAGTTGGTGATTCGGAATCGAAATATTCTTGGAAGCTTATACTCATAAAATTTGACATAGAAGTACAATAAAAAGTGTACACCGAGCAACTTTGATGGTCTGAAGTTGCTCAACTCTCTCTATGGAGGGGCTTTTAACGGTTTTGTCCATTTGTTATAGAAAGATGGTGTTTTAGCATCGAAATAATCTAAAAAGCTTATACTCGTATAATTTGCATAGAAGAACAATAAAAAGTTTATCCCGAGCAACTTTGTGGGTCCGAAGTTACTCAACTCTCTCTATGGAGGAGCTTTTCAAGGTTTTGTCCATTTGTGATAAAAAGTTGGTGTTTTGGCATCGAAATAATCTTGGAAGCTTATACTCGTAAAATTTGACATAGAAGAACAACAAAAAGTGTACACCGAGAAACTTTGATGGTCCGAAGTTGCTCAACTCTCTCTATGGAGGGCCTTTTAACGGTTTTGTCCATTTGTCGTAGAAAGATGGTGTTTTAGCATCGAAATAATCTAGGAAGCTTATACTCGTAAAATTTGACATAGAAGAACAATAAAAAGTGTATCCTGAGCAACTTTGTGGGTCCGAAGTTACTCAACTCTCTCTATGGAGGAGCTTTTCAGGATTTTATCCATTTGTGTTAAAAAGTTGGTGTTTTGGCATCGAAATAATCTTGGAAGCTTATACTCGTAAAATTTGACATAGAAGAACAATAAAAAGTGTACACCGAGCAACTTTATGGGTTCGAAGTTACTGAACTCTCTCTATGGAGGAGCTTTTAACCGTTTTGTCTATTTGTCGTAAAAAGATCGTTTTTTAGCATCGAAATAATTTACGAAGCTTATACTCGTAAAATTTGACATAGAAGAACAATAAAAAGTGTACACCGAGAAACTTTGATGGTCCGAAGTTGCTCAACTCTCTCTATGGAGGGCCTTTTAACGGTTTTGTCCATTTGTCATAGAATGATGGTGTTTTAGCATCGAAATAATCTTGGAAGCTAGTACTCATAAAATTTTACGTAGAATAACAATAAAAAGTGTACACCGAGCAACTTTGATGGTCTGAAGTTGCTCAATTCTCTCTATGGAGGAGCTTTTAACGGTTTTGTCTATTTATCATAGAAAGATTGTGTTTTAGCATCAAAATAATCTACGAAGCTTATACTCATAAAATTTGACATAGAAGAACAATAAAAAGTGTATCCCGAGAAACTTTGTGGGTCCGAAGTTACTCAACTCTCTCTATGGAGGAGCTTTTCAAGGTTTTGTCCATTTGTGATAAAAAGTTGGTGTTTTGGCATCGAAATAATCTTGGAAGCTTATACTCGTAAAATTTGACAAAGGAGAACAATAAAAAGTGTACACCGAGAAACTTTTATGGTACGATGTTTCTCAACTCTCTCTATGGAGGAGCTTTTAACGGTTTTGTCCATTTATCGTAAAAAGTTTGTTTTTTGGAATCGAAATAATATTGGAAGATTATACTCGTAAAATTTGACATAGAAGAACAATAAAAAGTGTACACCGAGCAACTTTGACGGTCGGAAGTTGCTCAACTCCCTCTATGGAGGAGCTTTTAACGGTTTTGTCTATTTGTCATAGAAAGATGGTGTTTTAGCATCGAAATAATCTACGAAGCTTATACTCGTAAAATTTGACATAGAAGAAAAATAAAAAGTGTATCCCGAGCAACTTTGTGGCTATGAAGTTCCTCAACTCTCTCTATGGAGGAGCTTTTAACGGTTTTGTCCATTTCTCATAGAAAGTTGGTGATTCGGAATCGAAATAATCTTGGAAGCTTATACTCATAAAATTTGACATAGAAGTACAATAAAAAGTGTACACCGAGCAACTTTGATGGTCTGAAGTTGCTCAACTCTCTCTATGGGGGGATTTTAACGGTTTTGTCCATTTGTTATAGAAAGATGGTGTTTTAGCATCGAAATAATCTAAAAAGCTTATACTCGTATAATTTGCATAGAAGAACAATAAAAAGTTTATCCCGAGCAACTTTGTGGGTCCGAAGTTACTCAACTCTCTCTATGGAGGAGCTTTTCATGGTTTTGTCTATTTGTGATAAAAAGTTGGTGTTTTGGCATCGAAATAATCTTGGAAGCTTATACTCGTAAAATTTGACATAGAAGAATAACAAAAAGTGTACACCGAGAAACTTTGATGGTCCGAAGTTGCTCAACTCTCTCTATGGAGGGCCTTTTAACGGTTTTGGCCATTTGTCGTAGAAAGATGGTGTTTTAGCATCGAAATAATCTAGGAAGCTTATACTCGTAAAATTTGCAAAGAAGAACAGTAAAAAGTGTATCCCGAGAAACTTTGTGGGTCCGAAGTTACTCAACTCTCTCTATGGAGGAGCTTTTCAAGATTTTGTCCATTTGTGTTAAAAAGTTGGTGTTTTGGCATCGAAATAATCTTGGAAGCTTATACTCGTAAAATTTGACATAGAAGTACAATAAAAAGTGTACACCGAGCAACTTTGATGGTCTGAAGTTGCTCAACTCTCTCTATGGAGGGGTTTTAACGGTTTTGTCCATTTGTTATTGAAAGATGGTGTTTTAGCATCGAAATAATCTAAAAAGCTTATACTCGTATAATTTGCATAGAAGAACAATAAAAAGTTTATCCCGAGCAACTTTGTGGGTCCGAAGTTACTCAACTCTCTCTGTGGAGGAGCTTTTCAAGGTTTTGTCCATTTGTGATAAAAAGTTGGTGTTTTGGCATCGAAATAATCTTGGAAGCTTATACTCGTAAAATTTAACATAGAAGAACAATAAAAAGTGTACACCGAGAAACTTTGATGGTCCGAAGTTGCTCAACTCTCTCTATGGAAGGCCTTTTAACGGTTTTGTCCATTTGTCATAGAAAGATGGTGTTTTAGCATCGAAATAATCTAGGAAGCTTATACTCGTAAAATTTGACATAGAAGAACAATAAAAAGTGTATCCCGAGCAACTTTGTGGGTCCGAAGTTACTCAACTCTCTCTATGGAGGAGCTTTTCAAGATTTTGTCCATTTGTGTTAAAAAGTTTGTGTTTTGTCATCGAAATAATTTTGGAAGCTTATACTCGTAAAATTTGACATAGAAGAACAACAAAAAGTGTACACCGAGAAACTTTGATGGTCCGAAGTTGCTCAACTCTCTCTATGGAGGGCCTTTTAACGGTTTTGTCCATTTGTCGTGGAAAGATGGTGTTTTAGCATCGAAATAATCTAGGAAGCTTATACTCATAAAATTTGACATAGAAGAACAATAAAAAGTGTATCCCGAGAAACTTTGTGGGTCCGAAGTTACTCAACTCTCTCTATGGAGGAGCTTTTGAAGGTTTTGTCCATTTGTAATAAAAAGTTGGTGTTTTGGCATCGAAATAATCTTGGAAGCTTATACTCGTAAAACTTGACATAGATGTACAATAAAAAGTGTACACCGAGCAACTTTGATTGTCCGAAGTTGCTCAACTCTCTCTATGGAGGAGCTTTTAACGGTTTTGTCCATTTGTTATAGAAAGATGGTGTTTTAGCATCGAAATAATCTAGGAAGCTTATAGTCGTAAAATTTGACATAGAAGAACAATAAAAAGTGTACACCGAGAAACTTTGATGGTCCGAAGTTGCTCAACTCGCTCTATGGAGGGCCTTTTAACGGTTTTGTCCATTTGTCATAGAAAGATGGTGTTTTAGCATCGAAATAATCTAGGAAGCTTATACTCGTAAAATTTGACATAGAAGAACAATAAAAACTGTATCCTGAGCAACTTTGTGAGTCCGAAGTTACTCAACTCTCTCTATGGAGGAGCTTTTCAAGATTTTGTCCATTTGTGTTAAAAAGTTGGTGTTTTGGCATCCAAATATTCTTGGAAGCTTATACTCGTAAAATTTGACATAGAAGAACAATAAAAAGTGTACACCGAGCAACATTGATGGTCCGAAGTTGCTCAACTCTCTCTATGGGGGGGCTTTTAACGGTTTTGTCCATTTGTCATAGAAAGATTGTGTTTTAGCATCGAAAAAATCTAGGAAGCTGATACTCGTAAAATTTGACATAGAAGTACAATAAAAAGTGTACACCGAGCAACTTTGATGGTCCGAAGTTTCTCAACTCTCTCTATGGAGGAGCTTTTAACGGTTTTGTCCATTTGTTATAGAAAGATAGTGTTTTAGCATCGAAATAATCTAGGAAGCTTATACTCGTAAAATTTGACATAGAAGAACAATAAAAAGTGTACACCGAGCAACTTTGATGGTCCGAAGTTGCTCAACTCTCTCTATGGAGGAGCTTTTAACGGTTTTGTCCATTTGTCGTAAAAAGTTCATTTTTTGGCATCGAAATAATCTATGAAGCTTATACACGTAAAATTTGACATAGAAGAACAATAAAAAGTGTACACCGAGCAACTTTGATGGTCCGAAGTTGCTCAACTCTGTCTATGGAGGGCATTTTAACGGTTTTGTCCATTTGTCATAGAAAGATGGTGTTTTAGCATCGAAATAATCTAGGAAGCTTATACTCGTAAAATTTGACATAGAAGAACAATAAAAAGTGTATCTCGAGCAACTTTGTGGGTCCGAAGTTACTCAACTCTCTCTATGAAGGAGCTTTTCAAGATTTTGTCCATCTGTGTTAAAAAGTTGGTGTTTTGGCATCAAAATAATCTACGAAGCTTATACTTGTAAAATTTGACATAGAAGAACAATAAAAAGTGTATCCCGAGCAACTTTGTGGGTCCGAAGTTACTCAACTCTCTCTATGGAGGAGCTTTTCAAGTTTTTGTCCATTTGTGATAAAAAGTTGGTGTTTTGGCATCGAAATAATCTTGGAAGCTTATACTTGTAAAATTTGACATAGAAGAACAATAAAAAGTGTATCCTGAGCAACTTTGTGGGTCCGAAGTTACTCAACTCTCTCTATGGAGGAGCTTTTCAGGATTTTGTCCATTTGTGTTAAAAAGATGGTGTTTTAGCATCGAAATAATCTAGGAAGCTTATAGTCGTAAAATTTGACATAGAAGAACAATAAAAAGTGTACACCGAGAAACTTTGATGGTCCGAAGTTGCTCAACTCTCTCTATGGAGGGCCTTTTAACGGTTTTGTCCATTTGTCGTAAAAAGTTCGTTTTTTGGCATCGAAATAATCTATGAAGCTTATACTCATAAAATTTAACATAGAAGAACAATAAAAAGTGTACATCGAGCAACTTTGATGGTTCGATGTTGCTCAACTCTCTCTATGGAGGAGCTTTTAACGGTTTTGTCCATTTCTCATAGAAAGTTGGTGATTTGGAATCGAAATAATCTTGGAAGATTATACTCGTAAAATTTGAAATAGAAGAACAATAAAAAGTGTACACCGAGCAACTTTGATGGTCGGAAGTTGCTCAACTCCCTCTATGGAGGAGCTTTTAACGGTTTTGTCTATTTGTCATAGAAAGATAGTGTTTTAGCATCGAAATAATCTACGAAGCTTATACTCGTAAAATTTGTCATAGAAGAAAAATAAAAAGTGTATACCGAGCAACTTTGATGGTCTGAAGTTGCTCAACTCTCTCTATGGAGGGGCTTTTAACGGTTTTGTCCATTTGTTATAGAAAGATTGTGTTTTAGCATCGAAATAATCTAAAAAGCTTATACTCGTATAATTTGCATAGAAGAATAATAAAAAGTTTATCCCGAGCAACTTTGTGGGTCCGAAGTTACTCAACTCTCTCTATGGAGGAGCTTTTGAAGGTTTTGTCCATTTGTAATAAAAAGTTGGTGTTTTGGCATCGAAATAATCTTGGAAGCTTATACTCGTAAAACTTGACATAGATGTACAATAAAAAGTGTACACCGAGCAACTTTGATGGTCCGAAGTTGCTCAACTCTCTCTATGGAGGAGCTTTTAACGGTTTTGTCCATTTGTTATAGAAAGATGGTGTTTTAGCATCGAAATAATCTAGGAAGCTTATAGTCGTAAAATTTGACATAGAAGAACAATAAAAAGTGTACACCGAGAAACTTTGATGGTCCGAAGTTGCTCAACTCTCTCTATGGAGGGCCTTTTAACGGTTTTGTCCATTTGTCATAGAAAGATGGTGTTTTAGCATCGAAATAATCTAGGAAGCTTATACTCGTAAAATTTGACATAGAAGAACAATAAAAAGTGTATCTCGAGCAACTTTGTGGGTCCGAAGTTACTCAACTCTCTCTATGAAGGAGCTTTTCAAGATTTTGTCCATCTGTGTTAAAAAGTTGGTGTTTTGGCATCCAAATAATCTACGAAGCTTATACTCGTAAAATTTGACATAGAAGAACAATAAAAAGTGTATCCCGAGCAACTTTATGGGTTCGAAGTTACTGAACTCTCTCTATGGAGGAGCATTTAACGGTTTTGTCCATTTGTCGTAAACAGTTCATTTTTTGGCATCGAAATAATCTATGAAGCTTATACTCGTAAAATTTGACATAGAAGAACAATAAAAAGTGTACACCGAGAAACTTTGATTGTCCGAAGTTGCTCAACTCTCTCTATGAAGGGCCTTTTATCGTTTTTGTCCATTTGTCATAGAATGATGGTGTTTTAGCATCGAAATAATCTTGGAAGCTAGTACTCATAAAATTTGACATAGAATAACAATAAAAAGTGTACACCGAGCAACTTTGATGGTCCGAAGTTGCTCAACTCTTTCTATGGAGGAGCTTTTAACGGTTTTGTCTATTTGTCATAGACAGATTGTGTTTTGGCATCGAAATAATCTATGAAGCTTATACTCGTAAAATTTGACATAGAAGAACAATAAAAAGTGTATCCCGAGCAACTTAGTGGGTCCGAAGTTACTCAACTCTCTCTATGGAGGAGCTTTTCTAGGTTTTGTCCCTTTGTGATAAAAAGTTGGTGTTTTGGCATCGAAATAATCTTGGAAGCTTATACTCGTAAAATTTGACATAGAAGAACAATAAAAAGTGTACACTAAGCAACTTTTATGGTACGAAGTATCTCAACTCTCTCTATGGAGGAGCTTTTAACGGTTTTGTCCATTTGTCGTAAAAAGTTCGTTTTTTGGCATCGAAATAATCTATGAAGCTTATACTCATAAAATTTAACATAGAAGAACAATAAAAAGTGTACATCGAGCAACTTTGATGGTTCGATGTTGCTCAACTCTCTCTATGGAGGAGCTTTTAACGGTTTTGTCCATTTCTCATAGAAAGTTGGTGATTTGGAATCGAAATAATCTTGGAAGATTATACTCGTAAAATTTGAAATAGAAGAACAATAAAAAGTGTACACCGAGCAACTTTGATGGTCGGAAGTTGCTCAACTCCCTCTATGGAGGAGCTTTTAACGGTTTTGTCTATTTGTCATAGAAAGATGGTGTTTTAGCATCGAAATAATCTACGAAGCTTATACTCGTAAAATTTGTCATAGAAGAAAAATAAAAAGTGTATACCGAGTTATAGAAAGATGGTGTTTTAGCATCGAAATAATCTAGGAAGCTTATAGTCGTAAAATTTGACATAGAAGAACAATAAAAAGTGTACACCGAGAAACTTTGATGGTCCGAAGTTGCTCAACTCTCTCTATGGAGGGCCTTTTAACGGTTTTGTCCATTTGTCATAGAAAGATGGTGTTTTATCTTCGAAATAATCTAGGAAGCTTATACTCGTAAAATTTGACATAGAAGAACAATAAAAAGTGTATCCCGAGCAACTTTGTGGGTCCGAGGTTACTCAACTCTCTCTATGGAGGAGCTTTTCAAGATTTTGTCCATTTGTGTTAAAAAGTTGGTGTTTTGGCATCCAAATAATCTTGGAAGCTTATACTCGTAAAATTTGACATAGAAGAACAATAAAATGTTTACACCGAGCAACTTTGATGGTCCGAAATTGCTCAACTCTCTCTGTGGGGGGGCTTTTAACGGTTTTGTCCATTTGTCATAGAAAGATTGTGTTTTAGCATCGAAAAAATCTAGGAAGCTGATACTCGTAAAATTTGACATAGAAGTACAATAAAAAGTGTACACCGAGCAACTTTGATGGTCCGAAGTTGCTCAACTCTCTCTATGGAGGAGCTTTTAACGGTTTTGTCCATTTATTATAGAAAGATGGTGTTTTAGCATCGAAATAATCTAGGAAGCTTATAGTCGTAAAAGTTGACATAGAAGAACAATAAAAAGTGTACACCGAGCAACTTTGATGGTCCAAAGTTGCTCAACTCTCTCTATGGAGGAGCTTTTAACAGTTTTGTCCATTTGTCGTAAAAAGTTCGTTTTTTGGCATCGAAATAATCTATGAAGCTTATACTCGTAAAATTTGACATAGAAGAACAATAAAAAGTGTACACCGAGCAACTTTGATGGTCCGAAGTTGCTCAACTCTCTCTATGGAGGGCATTTTAACGGTTTTGTCCATTTGTCATAGAAAGATGGTGTTTTAGCATCGAAATAATCTAGGAAGCTTATACTCGTAAAATTTGACATAGAAGAACAATAAAAAGTGTATCTCGAGCAACTTTGTGGGTCCGAAGTTACTCAACTCTCTCTATGAAGGAGCTTTTCAAGATTTTGTCCATCTGTGTTAAAAAGTTGGTGTTTTGGCATCCAAATAATCTACGAAGCTTATACTCGTAAAATTTGACATAGAAGAATAATAAAAAGTGTATCCCGAGCAACTTTATGGGTTCGAAGTTACTGAACTCTCTCTATGGAGGAGCATTTAACGGTTTTGTCCATTTGTCGTAAAAAGTTCATTTTTTGGCATCGAAATAATCTATGAAGCTTATACTCGTAAAATTTGACATAGAAGAACAATAAAAAGTGTACACCGAGAAACTTTGATTGTCCGAAGTTGCTCAACTCTTTCTATGAAGGGCCTTTTAACGTTTTTGTCCATTTGTCATAGAATGATGGTGTTTTAGCATCGAAATAATCTTGGAAGCTAGTACTCATAAAATTTGACATAGAATAACAATAAAAAGTGTACACCGAGCAACTTTGTTGGTCCGAAGTTGCTCAACTCTTTCTATGGAGGAGCTTTTAACGGTTTTGTCTATTTGTCATAGACAGATTGTGTTTTGGCATCGAAATAATCTGTGAAGCTTATACTCGTAAAATTTGACATAGAAGAACAATAAAAAGTGTATCCCGAGCAACTTAGTGGGTCCGAAGTTACTCAACTCTCTCTATGGAGGAGCTTTTCTAGGTTTTGTCCCTTTGTGATAAAAAGTTGGTGTTTTGGCATCGAAATAATCTTGGAAGCTTATACTCGTAAAATTTGACATAGAAGAACAATAAAAAGTGTACACCAAGCAACTTTTATGGTACGAAGTATCTCAACTCTCTCTATGGAGGAGCTTTTAACGGTTTTGTCCATTTGTCGTAAAAAGTTCGTTTTTTGGCATCGAAATAATCTATGAAGCTTATACTCATAAAATTTAACATAGAAGAACAATAAAAAGTGTACATCGAGCAACTTTGATGGTTCGATGTTGCTCAACTCTCTCTACGGAGGAGCTTTTAACGGTTTTGTCCATTTCTCATAGAAAGTTGGTGATTTGGAATCGAAATAATCTTGGAAGATTATACTCGTAAAATTTGAAATAGAAGAACAATAAAAAGTGTACACCGAGCAACTTTGATGGTCGGAAGTTGCTCAACTCCCTCTATGGAGGAGCTTTTAACGGTTTTGTCTATTTGTCATAGAAAGATGGTGTTTTAGCATCGAAATAATCTACGAAGCTTATACTCGTAAAATTTGTCATAGAAGAAAAATAAAAAGTGTATACCGAGCAACTTTGATGGTCTGAAGTTGCTCAACTCTCTCTATGGAGGGGCTTTTAACGGTTTTGTCCATTTGTTATAGAAAGATTGTGTTTTAGCATCGAAATAATCTAAAAAGCTTATACTCGTATAATTTGCATAGAAGAACAATAAAAAGTTTATCCCGAGAAACTTTGTGGGTCCGAAGTTACTCAACTCTCTCTGTGGAGGAGCTTTTGAAGGTTTTGTCCATTTGTAATAAAAAGTTGGTGTTTTGGCATCGAAATAATCTTGGAAGCTTATACTCGTAAAACTTGACATAGATGTACAATAAAAAGTGTACACCGAGCAACTTTGATGGTCCGAAGTTGCTCAACTCTCTCTATGGAGGAGCTTTTAACGGTTTTGTCCATTTGTTATAGAAAGATGGTGTTTTAGCATCGAAATAATCTAGGAAGCTTATAGTCGTAAAATTTGACATAGAAGAACAATAAAAAGTGTACACCGAGAAACTTTGATGGTCCGAAGTTGCTCAACTCTCTCTATGGAGGGCCTTTTAACGGTTTTGTCCATTTGTCATAGAAAGATGGTGTTTTAGCATCGAAATAATCTAGGAAGCTTATACTCGTAAAATTTGACATAGAAGAACAATAAAAAGTGTATCCCGAGCAACTTTGAGGGTCCGAAGTTACTCAACTCTCTCTATGGAGAAGCTTTTCAAGATTTTGTCAATTTGTGTTAAAAAGTTGGTGTTTTGGCATCCAAATAATCTTGGAAGCTTATACTCGTAAAATTTGACATAGAAGAACAATAAAAAGTGTACACCGAGCAACTTTGATGGTCCGAAGTTGCTCAACTCTCTCTATGGGGGGGCTTTTAACGGTTTTGTCCATTTGTCATAGAAAGATTGTGTTTTAGCATCGAAATAATCTAAAAAGCTTATACTCGTAAAATTTGACATAGAAGTACAATAAAAAGTGTACACCGAGCAACTTTGATGGTCCGAAGTTGCTCAACTCTCTCTATGGAGGAGCTTTTAACGGTTTTGTCCATTTATTATAGAAAGATGGTGTTTTAGCATCGAAATAATCTAGGAAGCTTATAGTCGTAAAAGTTGACATAGAAGAACAATAAAAAGTGTACACCGAGCAACTTTGATGGTCAAAAGTTGCTCAACTCTCTCTATGGAGGAGCTTTTAACAGTTTTGTCCATTTGTCGTAAAAAGTTCGTTTTTTGGCATCGAAATAATCTATGAAGCTTATACTCGTAAAATTTGACATAGAAGAACAATAAAAAGTGTACACCGAGCAACTTTCATGGTCCGAAGTTACTCAACTCTCTCTATGGAGGGCATTTTAACGGTTTTGTCCATTTGTCATAGAAAGATGGTGTTTTAGCATCGAAATAATCTAGGAAACTTATACTCGTAAAATTTGACATAGAAGAACAATAAAAAGTGTATCTCGAGCAACTTTGTGGGTCCGAAGTTACTCAACTCTCTCTATGAAGGAGCTTTTCAAGATTTTGTCCATCTGTGTTAAAAAGTTGGTGTTTTGGCATCCAAATAATCTACGAAGCTTATACTCGTAAAATTTGACATAGAAGAACAATAAAAAGTGTATCCCGAGCAACTTTATGGGTTCGAAGTTACTGAACTCTCTCTATGGAGGAGCATTTAACGGTTTTGTCCATTTGTCGTAAAAAGTTCATTTTTTGGCATCGAAATAATCTATGAAGCTTATACTCGTAAAATTTGACATAGAAGAACAATAAAAAGTGTACACCGAGAAACTTTGATTGTCCGAAGTTGCTCAACTCTCTCTATGAACGGCCTTTTAACGTTTTTGTCCATTTGTCATAGAATGATGGTGTTTTAGCATCGAAATAATCTTGGAAGCTAGTACTCATAAAATTTGACATAGAATAACAATAAAAAGTGTACACCGAGCAACTTTGATGGTCCGAAGTTGCTCAACTCTTTCTATGGAGGAGCTTTTAACGGTTTTGTCTATTTGTCATAGACAGATTGTGTTTTGGCATCGAAATAATCTGTGAAGCTTATACTCGTAAAATTTGACATAGAAGAACAATAAAAAGTGTATCCCGAGCAACTTAGTGGGTCCGAAGTTACTCAACTCTCTCTATGGAGGAGCTTTTCTAGGTTTTGTCCCTTTGTGATAAAAAGTTGGTGTTTTGGCATCGAAATAATCTTGGAAGCTTATACTCGTAAAATTTGACATAGAAGAACAATAAAAAGTGTACACCAAGCAACTTTTATGGTACGAAGTATCTCAACTCTCTCTATGGAGGAGCTTTTAACGGTTTTGTCCATTTGTCGTAAAAAGTTCGTTTTTTGGCATCGAAATAATCTATGAAGCTTATACTCATAAAATTTAACATAGAAGAACAATAAAAAGTGTACATCGAGCAACTTTGATGGTTCGATGTTGCTCAACTCTCTCTATGGAGGAGCTTTTAACGGTTTTGTCCATTTCTCATAGAAAGTTGGTGATTTGGAATCGAAATAATCTTGGAAGATTATACTCGTAAAATTTGAAATAGAAGAACAATAAAAAGTGTACACCGAGCAACTTTGATGGTCGGAAGTTGCTCAACTCCCTCTATGAAGGAGCTTTTAACGGTTTTGTCTATTTGTCATAGAAAGATGGTGTTTTAGCATCGAAATAATCTACGAAGCTTATACTCGTAAAATTTGTCATAGAAGAAAAATAAAAAGTGTATACCGAGCAACTTTGATGGTCTGAAGTTGCTCAACTCTCTCTATGGAGGGGCTTTTAACGGTTTTGTCCATTTGTTATAGAAAGATTGTGTTTTAGCATCGAAATAATCTAAAAAGCTTATACTCGTATAATTTGCATAGAAGAACAATAAAAAGTTTATCCCGAGAAACTTTGTGGGTCCGAAGTTACTCAACTCTCTCTATGGAGGAGCTTTTGAAGGTTTTGTCCATTTGTAATAAAAAGTTGGTGTTTTGGCATCGAAATAATCTTGGAAGCTTATACTCGTAAAACTTGACATAGATGTACAATAAAAAGTGTACACCGAGCAACTTTGATGGTCCGAAGTTGCTCAACTCTCTCTATGGAGGAGCTTTTTACGGTTTTGTCCATTTGTTATAGAAAGATGGTGTTTTAGCATCGAAATAATCTAGGAAGCTTATAGTCGTAAAATTTGACATAGAAGAACAATAAAAAGTGTACACCGAGAAACTTTGATGGTCCGAAGTTGCTCAACTCTCTCTATGGAGGGCCTTTTAACGGTTTTGTCCATTTATTATAGAAAGATGGTGTTTTAGCATCGAAATAATCTAGGAAGCTTATAGTCGTAAAATTTGACATAGAAGAACAATAAAAAGTTTATCCCGAGCAACTTTGTGGGTCCGAAGTTACTCAACTCTCTCTATGGAGGAGCTTTTCAAGGTTTTGTCCATTTGTGATAAAAAGTTGGTGTTTTGGCATCGAAATTATCTTGGAAGCTTATACTCGTAAAATTTGACTTCGAAGAACAATAAAAAGTGTACACCGAGCAACTTTGATGGTCCGAAGTTGCTCAACTCTCTCTATGGAGGGCATTTTAACGGTTTTGTCCATTTGTCATAGAAAGATGGTGTTTTAGCATCGAAATAATCTAGGAAGCTCATACTCGTAAAATTTGACATAGAAGAACAATAAAAAGTGTATCTCGAGCAACTTTGTGGGTCCGAAGTTACTCAACTCTCTCTATGAAGGAGCTTTTCAAGATTTTGTCCATCTGTGTTAAAAATTTGGTGTTTTGGCGTCCAAATAATCTACGAAGCTTATACTCGTAAAATTTGACATAGAAGAACAATAAAAAGTGTATCCCGAGCAACTTTATGGGTTCGAAGTTACTGAACTCTCTCTATGGAGGAGCATTTAACGGTTTTGTCCATTTGTCGTAAAAAGTTCGTTTTTTGGCATCGAAATAATCTATGAAGCTTATACTCGTAAAATTTGACATAGAAGAACAATAAAAAGTGTACACCGAGAAACTTTGATTGTCCGAAGTTGCTCAACTCTCTCTATGAAGGGCCTTTTAACGTTTTTGTCCATTTGTCATAGAATGATGGTGTTTTAGCATCGAAATAATCTTGGAAGCTAGTACTCATAAAATTTGACATAGAATAACAATAAAAAGTGTACACCGAGCAACTTTGATGGTCCGAAGTTGCTCAACTCTTTCTATGGAGGAGCTTTTAACGGTTTTGTCTATTTGTCATAGAAAGATTGTGTTTTAGAATCGAAATAATCTATGAAGCTTATACTCGTAAAATTTGACATAGAAGAACAATAAAAAGTGTATCCCGAGCAACTTTGTGGGTCCGAAGTTACTCAACTCTCTCTATGGAGGAGCTTTTCAAGGTTTTGTCCATTTGTGATAAAAAGTTGGTGTTTTGGCATCGAAATAATCTTGGAAGCTTATACTCGTAAAATTTGACATAGAAGAACAATAAAAAGTGTACACCGAGCAACTTTTATGGTACGAAGTATCTCAACTCTCTCTATGGAGGTTCTTTTAACGGTTTTGTCCATTTGTCATAGAAAGTTGGTGATTTGGAATCGAAATAATCTTGGAAGATTATACTCGTAAAATTTGAAATAGAAGAACAATAAAAAGTGTATACCGAGCAACTTTGTGGGTCCGAAGTTACTCAACTCTCTCTATGGAGGAGCTTTTCAAGGTTTTGTCCATTTGTGATAAAAAGTTGGTATTTTGGCATCGAAATAATCTTGGAAGCTTATACTCATAAAATTTAACATAGAAGAACAATAAAAAGTGTACATCGAGCAACTTTGATGGTTCGATGTTGCAAACTCTCTCTATGGAGGAGCTGTTAACGGTTTTGTCCATTTCTCATAGAAAGTTGGTGATTTGGAATCGAAATAATCTTGGAAGATTATACTCGTAAAATTTGAAATAGAAGAACAATAAAAAGTGTACACCGAGCAACTTTGATGGTCGGAAGTTGCTCAACTCCCTCTATGGAGGAGCTTTTAACGGTTTTGTCTATTTGTCCTAGAAAGATGGTGTTTTAGCATCAAAATAATCTACGAAGCTTATACTCGTAAAATTTGTCATAGAAGAAAAATAAAAAGTGTATACCGAGTTATAGAAAGATGGTGTTTTAGCATCGAAATAATCTAGGAAGCTTATAGTCGTAAAATTTGACATAGAAGAACAATAAAAAGTGTACACCGAGAAACTTTGATGGTCCGAAGTTGCTCAACTCTCTCTATGGAGGGCCTTTTAACGGTTTTGTCCATTTGTCATAGAAAGATGGTGTTTTATCATCGAAATAATCTAGGAAGCTTATACTCGTAAAATTTGACATAGAAGAACAGTAAAAAGTGTATCCCGAGCAACTTTGTGGGTCCGAAGTTACTCAACTCTCTCTATGGAGGAGCTTTTCAAGATTTTGTCCATTTGTGTTAAAAAGTTGGTGTTTTGGCATCCAAATAATCTTGGAAGCTTATACTCGTAAAATTTGACATAGAAGAACAATAAAAAGTGTACACCGAGCAACTTTGATGGTCCGAAGTTGCTCAACTCTCTCTATGGGGGGGCTTTTAACGGTTTTGTCCATTTGTCATAGAAAGATTGTGTTTTAGCATCGAAAAAATCTAGGAAGCTGATACTCGTAAAATTTGACATAGAAGTACAATAAAAAGTGTACACCGAGCAACTTTGATGGTCCGAAGTTGCTTAACTCTCTCTATGGAGGAGCTTTTAACGGTTTTGTCCATTTATTATAGAAAGATGGTGTTTTAGCATCGAAATAATATAGGAAGCTTATAGTCGTAAAATTTGACATAGAAGAACAATAAAAAGTGTACACCGAGCAACTTTGATGGTCCAAAGTTGCTCAACTCTCTCTACGGAGGAGCTTTTAACGGTTTTGTCCATTTGTCGTAAAAAGTTCGTTTTTTGGCATCGAAATAATCTATGAAGCTTATACTCGTAAAATTTCACATAGAAGAACAATAAAAAGTGTACACCGAGCAACTTTGATGGTCCGAAGTTGCTCAACTCTCTCTATGGAGGGCATTTTAACGGTTTTGTCCATTTGTCATAGAAAGATGGCGTTTTAGCATCGAAATAATCTAGGAAGCTTATACTCGTAAAATTTGACATAGAAGAACAATAAAAAGTGTATCTCGAGCAACTTTGTGGGTCCGAAGTTACTCAACTCTCTCTATGAAGGAGCTTTTCAAGATTTTGTCCATCTGTGTTAAAAATTTGGTGTTTTGGCGTCCAAATAATCTACGAAGCTTATACTCGTAAAATTTGACATAGAAGAACAATAAAAAGTGTATCCCGAGCAACTTTATGGGTTCGAAGTTACTGAACTCTCTCTATGGAGGAGCATTTAACGGTTTTGTCCATTTGTCGTAAAAAGTTCATTTTTTGGCATCGAAATAATCTATGAAGCTTATACTCGTAAAATTTGACATAGAAGAACAATAAAAAGTGTACACCGAGAAACTTTGATTGTCCGAAGTTGCTCAACTCTCTCTATGAAGGGCCTTTTAACGTTTTTGTTCATTTGTCATAGAATGATGGTGTTTTAGCATCGAAATAATCTTGGAAGCTAGTACTCATAAAATTTGACATAGAATAACACCGAGCAACTTTGATGGTCCGAAGTTGCTCAACTCTTTCTATGGAGGAGCTTTTAACGGTTTTGTCTATTTGTCATAGAAAAATTGTGTTTTAGCATCGAAATAATCTATGAAGCTTATACTCGTAAAATTTGACATAGAAGAACAATAAAAAGTGTATCCCGAGCAACTTTGTGGGTCCGAAGTTACTCAACTCTCTCTATGGAGGAGCTTTTCAAGGTTTTGTCCATTTGTGATAAAAAGTTGGTGTTTTGGCATCGAAATAATCTTGGAAGCTTATACTCGTAAAATTTGACATAGAAGAACAATAAAAAGTGTACACCGAGCAACTTTTATGGTACGAAGTATCTCAACTCTCTCTATGGAGGAGCTTTTAACGGTTTTGTCCATTTGTCATAGAAAGTTGGTGATTTGGAATCGAAATAATCTTGGAAGATTATACTCGTAAAATTTGAAATAGAAGAACAATAAAAAGTGTATACCGAGCAACTTTGTGGGTCCGAAGTTACTCAACTCTCTCTATGGAGGAGCTTTTCAAGGTTTTGTCCATTTGTGATAAAAAGTTGGTGTTTTGGCATCGAAATAATCTTGGAAGCTTATACTCATAAAATTTAACATAGAAGAACAATAAAAAGTGTACATCGAGCAACTTTGATGTTTCGATGTTGCAAACTCTCTCTATGGAGGAGCTGTTAACGGTTTTGTCCATTTCTCATAGAAAGTTGGTGATTTGGAATCGAAATAATCTTGGAAGATTATACTCGTAAAATTTGAAATAGAAGAACAATAAAAAGTGTACACCGAGCAACTTTGATGGTCGGAAGTTGCTCAACTCCCTCTATGGAGGAGCTTTTAACGGTTTTGTCTATTTGTCCTAGAAAGATGGTGTTTTAGCATCAAAATAATCTACGAAGCTTATACTCGTAAAATTTGTCATAGAAGAAAAATAAAAAGTGTATACCGAGCAACTTTGATGGTCTGAAGTTGCTCAACTCTCTCTATGGAGCGGCTTTTAACGGTTTTGTCCATTTGTTATAGAAAGATTGTGTTTTAGCATCGAAATAATCTAGGAAGCTTATACTCGTAAAATTTGACATAGAAGAACAATAAAAAGTGTATCCCGAGCAACTTTGTGGGTCCGAAGTTACTCAACTCTCTCTATGGAGGAGCTTTTCAAGATTTTGTCCATTTGTGTTAAAAAGTTGGTGTTTTGGCATCCAAATAATCTTGGAAGCTTATACTCGTAAAATTTGACATAGAAGAACAATAAAAAGTGTACACCGAGCAACGTTGATGGTCCGAAGTTGCTCAACTCTCTCTATGGGGGGGCTTTTAACGGTTTTGTCCATTTGTCATAGAAAGATTGTGTTTTAGCATCGAAAAAATCTAGGAAGCTGATACTCGTAAAATTTTACATAGAAGTACAATAAAAAGTGTACACCGAGCAACTTTGATGGTCCGAAGTTGCTCAACTCTCTCTATGAAGGAGCTTTTAACGGTTTTGTCTATTTGTTATAGAAAGATGGTGTTTTAGCATCGAAATAATCTAGGAAGCTTATACTCGTAAAATTTGACATAGAAGAACAATAAAAAGTGTCCACCGAGCAACTTTGATGGTCCGAAGTTGCTCAACTCTCTCTATGGAGGAGCTTTTAACGGTTTTGTCCATTTGTCGTAAAAAGTTCGTTTTTTGTCATCGAAATAATCTATGAAGCTTATACTCGTAAAATTTGACATAGAAGAACAATAAAAAGTGTACACCGAGAAACTTTGATGGTCCAAAGTTGCTCAACTCTCTCTATGGAGGGCCTTTTAATGGTTTTTGTCCATTTGTCATAGAAAGATGGTGTTTTAGCATCGAAATAATCTAGGTTTCTTATACTCGTAAAATTTGATATAGAAGAACAATAAAAAGTGTATCTCGAGCAACTTTGTGGGCCTGAAGTTACTCAACTCTCTCTATGGAGGAGCTTTTCAAGATTTTTTCCATTTGTGTTAAAAAGTTGGTGTTTTGGCATCGAAATAATCTACGAAGCTTATACTCGTAAAATTTTACATAGAAGAATAATAAAAAGTGTATCCCGAGCAACTTTGTGGGTTCAAAGTTACTCAACTCTCTCTATGGAGGAGCTTTTAACGGTTTTCTCCATTTGTAATAAAAAGTTGGTGTTTTGGCATCGAAATAATCTATCAAGCTTATACTCGTAAAATTTGACATAGAAGAAGAATAAAAAGTGTACACCGAGAAACTTTGATGGTCCGAGGTTGCTCAACTCTCTCTATGGAGGGCCTTTTAACGGTTTTGTCCATTTGTCATAGAAAGATGGTGTTTTAGCATCGAAATAATCTAGGAAGCTTATACTCGTAAAATTCGACATAGAAGAACAATAAAAAGTGTACACCGAGCAACTTTGTGGGTCCGAAGTTACTCAACTCTCTCTATGGAGGAGCTTTTCAAGATTTTGTCCATTTGTGTCAAAAAGTTGGTGTTTTGGCATCCAAATAATCGTGGAAGCTTATACTCGTAAAATTTGACATAGAAGAACAATAAAAAGTGTACACCGAGCAACTTTGATGGTCCGAAGTTGCTCAACTCTCTCTATGGGGGGGCTTTTAACGGTTTTGTCCATTTGTCATAGAAAGATTGTGTTTTAGCATCGAAAAAATCTAGGAAGCTGATACTCGTAAAATTTGACATAAAAGTACAATAAAAAGTGTATACCGAGCAACTTTGATGGTCCGAAGTTGCTCAACTCTCTCTATGGAGGAGCTTTTAACGGTTTTGTCCATTTATTATAGAAAGATGGTGTTTTGGCATCCAAATAATCTTGGAAGCTTATACTCGTAAAATTTGACATAGAAGAACAATAAAAAGTGTACACCGAGCAACGTTGATGGTCCGAAGTTGCTCAACTCTCTCTATGGGGGGGCTTTTAACGGTTTTGTCCATTTGTCATAGAAAGATTGTGTTTTAGCATCGAAAAAATCTAGGAAGCTGATACTCGTAAAATTTTACATAGAAGTACAATAAAAAGTGTACACCGAGCAACTTTGATGGTCCGAAGTTGCTCAACTCTCTCTATGAAGGAGCTTTTAACGGTTTTGTCTATTTGTTATAGAAAGATGGTGTTTTAGCATCGAAATAATCTAGGAAGCTTATACTCGTAAAATTTGACATAGAAGAACAATAAAAAGTGTCCACCGAGCAACTTTGATGGTCCGAAGTTGCTCAACTCTCTCTATGGAGGAGCTTTTAACGGTTTTGTCCATTTGTCGTAAAAAGTTCGTTTTTTGTCATCGAAATAATCTATGAAGCTTATACTCGTAAAATTTGACATAGAAGAACAATAAAAAGTGTACACCGAGAAACTTTGATGGTCCAAAGTTGCTCAACTCTCTCTATGGAGGGCCTTTTAATGGTTTTTGTCCATTTGTCATAGAAAGATGGTGTTTTAGCATCGAAATAATCTAGGTTTCTTATACTCGTAAAATTTGATATAGAAGAACAATAAAAAGTGTATCTCGAGCAACTTTGTGGGCCTGAAGTTACTCAACTCTCTCTATGGAGGAGCTTTTCAAGATTTTTTCCATTTGTGTTAAAAAGTTGGTGTTTTGGCATCGAAATAATCTACGAAGCTTATACTCGTAAAATTTTACATAGAAGAATAATAAAAAGTGTATCCCGAGCAACTTTGTGGGTTCAAAGTTACTCAACTCTCTCTATGGAGGAGCTTTTAACGGTTTTCTCCATTTGTAATAAAAAGTTGGTGTTTTGGCATCGAAATAATCTATCAAGCTTATACTCGTAAAATTTGACATAGAAGAAGAATAAAAAGTGTACACCGAGAAACTTTGATGGTCCGAGGTTGCTCAACTCTCTCTATGGAGGGCCTTTTAACGGTTTTGTCCATTTGTCATAGAAAGATGGTGTTTTAGCATCGAAATAATCTAGGAAGCTTATACTCGTAAAATTCGACATAGAAGAACAATAAAAAGTGTACACCGAGCAACTTTGTGGGTCCGAAGTTACTCAACTCTCTCTATGGAGGAGCTTTTCAAGATTTTGTCCATTTGTGTCAAAAAGTTGGTGTTTTGGCATCCAAATAATCGTGGAAGCTTATACTCGTAAAATTTGACATAGAAGAACAATAAAAAGTGTACACCGAGCAACTTTGATGGTCCGAAGTTGCTCAACTCTCTCTATGGGGGGGCTTTTAACGGTTTTGTCCATTTGTGTCAAAAAGTTGGTGTTTTGGCATCCAAATAATCGTGGAAGCTTATACTCGTAAAATTTGACATAGAAGAACAATAAAAAGTGTACACCGAGCAACTTTGATGGTCCGAAGTTGCTCAACTCTCTCTATGGGGGGGCTTTTAACGGTTTTGTCCATTTGTCATAGAAAGATTGTGTTTTAGCATCGAAAAAATCTAGGAAGCTGATACTCGTAAAATTTGACATAGAAGTACAATAAAAAGTGTATACCGAGCAACTTTGATGGTCCGAAGTTGCTCAACTCTCTCTATGGAGGAGCTTTTAACGGTTTTGTCCATTTATTATAGAAAGATGGTGTTTTAGCATCGAAATAATCTAGGAAGCTTATAGTCGTAAAATTTGACATAGAAGAACAATAAAAAGTGTACACCGAGCAACTTTGATGGTCCAAAGTTGCTCAACTCTCTCTATAGAGGAGCTTTTAACGGTTTTGTCCATTTGTCGTAAAAAGTTCGTTTTTTGGCATCGAAATAATCTATGAAGCTTATACTCATAAAATTTGACATAGAAGAACAATAAAAAGTCTACACCGAGCAACTTTGATGGTCCGAAGTTGCTCAACTCTCTCTATGGAGGAGCTTTTAACGGTTTTGTCTATTTGTCATAGAAAGATTGTGTTTTAGAATCGAAATAATCTATGAAGCTTATACTCGTAAAATTTGACATAGAAGAACAATAAAAAGTGTATCCCGAGCAACTTTGTGGGTCCGAAGTTACTCAACTCTCTCTATGGAGGAGCTTTTCAATATTTTGTCCATTTGTGATAAAAAGTTGGTGTTTTGGCATCGAAATAATCTTGGAAGCTTATACTCGTAAAATTTGACATAGAAGAACAATAAAAAGTGTACACCGAGCAACTTTTATGGTACGAAGTATCTCAACTCTCTCTATGGAGGAGCTTTTAACGGTTTTGTCCATTTGTCATAGAAAGTTGGTGATTTGGAATCGAAATAATCTTGGAAGATTATACTCGTAAAATTTGAAATAGAAGAACAATAAAAAGTGTATACCGAGCAACTTTGTGGGTCCGAAGTTACTCAACTCTCTCTATGGAGGAGCTTTTCAAGGTTTTGTCCATTTGTGATAAAAAGTTGGTGTTTTGGCATCGAAATAATCTTGGAAGCTTGTACTCATAAAATTTAACATAGAAGAACAATAAAAAGTGTACATCGAGCAACTTTGATGGTTCGATGTTGCAAACTCTCTCTATGGAGGAGCTTTTAACGGTTTTGTCCATTTCTCATAGAAAGTTGGTGATTTGGAATCGAAATAATCTTGGAAGATTATACTCGTAAAATTTGAAATAGAAGAACAATAAAAAGTGTACACCGAGCAACTTTGATGGTCGGAAGTTGCTCAACTCCCTCTATGGAGGAGCTTTTAACGGTTTTGTCTATTTGTCCTAGAAAGATGGTGTTTTAGCATCAAAATAATCTACGAAGCTTATACTCGTAAAATTTGTCATAGAAGAAAAATAAAAAGTGTATACCGAGCAACTTTGATGGTCTGAAGTTGCTCAACTCTCTCTATGGAGGGGCTTTTAACGGTTTTGTCCATTTGTTATAGAAAGATTGTGTTTTAGCATCGAAATAATATAAAAAGCTTATACTCGTATAATTTGCATAGAAGAACAATAAAAAGTTTATCCCGAGCAACTTTGTGGGTCCGAAGTTACTCAACTCTCTCTATGGAGGAGATTTTGAAGGTTTTGTCCATTTGTAATAAAAAGTTGGTGTTTTGGCATCGAAATAATCTTGGAAGCTTATACTCGTAAAACTTGACATAGATGTACAATAAAAAGTGTACACCGAGCAACTTTGATGGTCCGAAGTTGGTCAACTCTCTCTATGGAGGAGCTTTTAACGGTTTTGTCCATTTGTTATAGAAAGATGGTGTTTTAGCATCGAAATAATCTAGGAAGCTTATAGTCGTAAAATTTGACATAGAAGAACAATAAAAAGTGTACACCGAGAAACTTTGATGGTACGAAGTTGCTCAACTCTCTCTATGGAGGGCCTTTTAACGGTTTTGTCCATTTGTCATAGAAAGATGGTGTTTTAGCATCGAAATAATCTAGGAAGCTTATACTCGTAAAATTTGACATAGAAGAACAATAAAAAGTGTATCCCGAGCAACTTTGTGGGTCCGAAGTTACTCAACTCTCTCTATGGAGGAGCTTTTCAAGATTTTGTCCATTTGTGTTAAAAAGTTGGTGTTTTGGCATCCAAATAATCTTGGAAGCTTATACTCGTAAAATTTGACATAGAAGAACAATAAAAAGTGTACACCGAGCAACGTTGATGGTCCGAAGTTGCGCAACTCTCTCTATGGGGGGGCTTTTAACGGTTTTGTCCATTTGTCATAGAAATATTGTGTTTTAGCATCGAAAAAATCTAGGAAGCTGATACTCGTAAAATTTGACATAGAAGTACAATAAAAAGTGTACACCGAGCAACTTTGATGGTCCGAAGTTGCTCAACTCTCTCTATGAAGGAGCTTTTAACGGTTTTGTCCATTTGTTATAGAAAGATGGTGTTTTAGCATCGAAATAATCTAGGAAGCTTATACTCGTAAAATTTGACATAGAAGAACAATAAAAAGTGTCCACCGAGCAACTTTGATGGTCCGAAGTTGCTCAACTCTCTCTATGGAGGAGCTTTTAACGGTTTTGTCCATTTGTCGTAAAAAGTTCATTTTTTGTCATCGAAATAATCTATGAAGCTTATACTCGTAAAATTTGACATAGAAGAACAATAAAAAGTGTACACCGAGAAACTTTGATGGTCCGAAGTTGCTCAACTCTCTCTATGGAGGGCCTTTTAATGGTTTTTGTCCATTTGTCATAGAAAGATGGTGTTTTAGCATCGAAATAATCTAGGTTTCTTATACTCGTAAAATTTGATATAGAAGAACAATAAAAAGTGTATCTCAAGCAACTTTGTGGGCCTGAAGTTACTCAACTCTCTCTATGGAGGAGCTTTTCAAGATTTTTTCCATTTGTGTTAAAAAGTTGGTGTTTTGGCATCGAAATAATCTACGAAGCTTATACTCGTAAAATTTTACATAGAAGAATAATAAAAAGTGTATCCCGATCAACTTTGTGGGTTCGAAGTTACTCAACTCTCTCTATGGAGGAGCTTTTAACGGTTTTGTCCATTTGTCGTAAAAAGTTCGTTTTTTGGCATCGAAATAATCTATCAAGCTTATACTCGTAAAATTTGACATAGAAGAAGAATAAAAAGTGTACACCGAGAAACTTTGATGGTCCAAAGTTGCTCAACTCTCTCTATGGAGGGCCTTTTAACGGTTTTGTCCATTTGTCATAGAAAGATGGTGTTTTAGCATCGAAATAATCTAGGAAGCTTATACTCGTAAAATTTGACATAGAAGAACAATAAAAAGTGTATCCCGAGCAACTTTGTGGGTCCGAAGTTACTCATTTCTCTCTATGGAGGAGCTTTTCAAGATTTTGTCCATTTGTGTTAAATAGTTGGAGTTTTGGCATCGAAATAATCTTGGAAGCTTATACTCGTAAAACTTGACATAGAAGAACAATAAAAACTGTATACCGAGCAACTTTGATGGTCCGAAGTTGGTCAACTCTCTCTATGGAGGAGCTTTTAACGGTTTTGTCCATTTGTTATAGAAAGATGGTCTTTTAGCATCGAAATAATCTATGAAGCTTATACTCATAAAATTTAACATAGAAGAACAATAAAAAGTGTACATCGAGCAACTTTGATGGTTCGAAGTTGCTCAACTCTCTCTATGGAGGAGCTTTTAGCGGTTTTGTACATTTCTCATAGAAAGTTGGTGATTTGGAATCGAAATAATCTTGGAAAATTATACTCGTAAAATTTGACATAGAAGAACAATAAAAAGTGTACACCGAGCAACTTTGATAGTCCGAAGTTGCTCAACTATCTCTATGGAGGAGCTTTTAACGGTTTTGTCTATTTGTCATAGAAAGATGGTGTTTTAGCATCGAAATAATCTACGAAGCTTATACTCGTAAAATTTGACATAGAAGAACAATAAAAAGTGTATCCCGAGCAACTTTGTGGGTCCGAAGTTACTCAACTCTCTCTATGGAGGAGCTTTTCAAGGTTTTGTCCATTTGTGATAAAAAGTTGGTGTTTTGGCATCGAAATAATCTTGGAAGCTTATACTCATAAATATTGACATAGAAGTACAATAAAAATTGTACACCGAGCAACTTTGATGGTCCGAAGTTGCTCAACTCTCTCTATGGAGGAGCTTTTAACGGTTTTGTCCATTTATTATAGAAAGATGGTGTTTTAGCATCGAAATAATCTAGGAAGCTTATAGTCGTAAAATTTGACATAGAAGAACAATAAAAAGTGTACACCGAGCAACTTTGATGGTCCGAAGTTGCTCAACTCTCTCTATGGAGGAGCTTTTAACGGTTTTGTCCATTTGTCGTAAAAAGTTCGTTTTTTGGCATCGAAATAATCTATGAAGCTTATACTCGTAAAATTTGACATAGAAGAACAATAAAAAGTGTACACCGAGCAACTTTGATGGTCCGAAGTTGCTCAACTCTCTCTATGGAGGAGCTTTTCAAGATTTTGTCCATCTGTGTTAAAAAGTTGGTGTTTTGGCATCAAAATAATCTACGAAGCTTATACTCGTAAAATTTGACATAGAAGAACAATAAAAAGTGTATCCCGAGCAACTTTATGGGTTCAAACTTACTGAACTCTCTGTATGGAGGAGCATTTAACGGTTTTGTCCATTTGTCGTAAAAAGTTCATTTTTTGGCATCGAAATAATCTATGAAACTTATACTCGTAAAATTTGACATAGAAGAACAATAAAAAGTGTACACCGAGAAACTTTGATGGTCCGAAGTTGCTCAACTCTCTCTATGCAGGGCCTTTTAACGTTTTTGTCCATTTGTCATAGAATGATGGTGTTTTAGCATCGAAATAATCTTGGAAGCTAGTACTCATAAAATTTGACATAGAATAACAATAAAAAGTGTACACCGAGCAACTTTGATGGTCCGAAGTTGCTCAACTCTTTCTATGGAGGAGCTTTTAACGGTTTTGTCTATTTGTCATAGAAAGATTGTGTTTTAGCATCGAAATAATCTATGAAGCTTATACTCGTAAAATTTGACATAGAAGAACAATAAAAAGTGTATCCCGAGCAACTTTGTGGGTCCGAAGTTACTCAACTCTCTCTATGGAGGAGCTTTTCAAGGTTTTGTCCCTTTGTGATAAAAAGTTGGTGTTTTGGCATCGAAATAATCTTGGAAGCTTATACTCGTAAAATTTGACATAGAAGAACAATAAAAAGTGTACACCGAGCAACTTTTATGGTACGAAGTTTCTCAACTCTCTCTATGGAGGAGCTTTTAACGGTTTTGTCCATTTGTCGTAAAAAGTTCGTTTTTTGGCATCGAAATAATCTATGAAGCTTATACTCATAAAATTCAACATAGAAGAACAATAAAAAGTGTACATCGAGCAACTTTGATGGTTCGATGTTGCTCAACTCTCTCTATGGAGGAGCTTTTAACGGTTTTGTCCATTTCTCATAGAAAGTTGGTGATTTGGAATCGAAATAATCTTGGAAGATTATACTCGTAAAATTTGAAATAGAAGAACAATAAAAAGTGTACACCGAGCAACTTTGATGGTCGGAAGTTGCTCAACTCCCTCTATGGAGGAGCTTTTAACGGTTTTGTCTATTTGTCATAGAAAGATGGTGTTTTAGCATCGAAATAATCTACGAAGCTTATACTCGTAAAATTTGACATAGAAGAAAAATAAAATGTGTATACCGAGCAACTTTGATGGTCTGAAGTAGCTCAACTCTCTCTATGGAGGGGCTTTTAACGGTTTTGTCCATTTGTTATAGAAAGATTGTGTTTTAGCATCGAAATAATCTAAAAAGCTTATACTCGTATAATTTGCATAGAAGAACAATAAAAAGTTTATCCCGAGCAACTTTGTGGGTCCGAAGTTACTCAACTCTCTCTATGGAGGAGCTTTTGAAGGTTTTGTCCATTTGTAATAAAAAGTTGGTGTTTTGGCATCGAAATAATCTTGGAAGCTTATACTCGTAAAACTTGACATAGATGTACAATAAAAAGTGTACACCGAGCAACTTTGATGGTCCGAAGTTGCTCAACTATCTCTATGGAGGAGCTTTTAACGGTTTTGTCCATTTGTTATACAAAGATGGTGTTTTAGCATCGAAATAATCTAGGAAGCTTATAGTCGTAAAATTTGACATAGAAGAACAATAAAAAGTGTACACCGAGAAACTTTGATGGTCCGAAGTTGCTCAACTCTCTCTATGGAGGGCCTTTTAACGGTTTTGTCCATTTTTCATAGAAAGATGGTGTTTTAGCATCGAAATAATCTAGGAAGCTTATACTCGTAAAATTTGACATAGAAGAACAATAAAAAGTGTATCCCGAGCAACTTTGTGGGTCCGAAGTTACTCAACTCTCTCTATGGAGGAGCTTTTCAAGATTTTGTCCATTTGTGTTAAAAAGTTGGTGTTTTGGCATCCAAATAATCTTGGAAGCTTATACTCGTAAAATTTGACATAGAAGAACAATAAAAAGTGTACACCGAGCAACTTTGATGGTCCGAAGTTGCTCAACTCTCTCTATGGGGGGGCTTTTAACGGTTTTGTCCATTTGTCATAGAAAGATTGTGTTTTAGCATCGAAAAAATCTAGGAAGCTGATACTCGTAAAATTTGACATAGAAGTACAATAAAAAGTGTACACCGAGCAACTTTGATGGTCCGAAGTTGCTCAACTCTCTCTATGGAGGAGCGTTTAACGGTTTTGTCCATTTATTATAGAAAGATGGTGTTTTAGCATCGAAATAATCTAGGAAGCTTATACTCGTAAAATTTGACATAGAAGAACAATAAAAAGTGTACACCGAGCAACTTTGATGGTCCGAAGTTGCTCAACTATCTCTATGGAGGAGCTTTTAACGGTTTTGTCCATTTGTCGTAAAAAGTTCGTTTCTTGTCATCGAAATAATCTATGAAGCTTATACTCGTAAAATTTGACATAGAAGAACAATAAAAAGTGTACACCGAGAAACTTTGATGGTCCGAAGTTGCTCAACTCTCTCTATGGAGGGCCTTTTAATGGTTTTTGTCCATTTGTCATAGAAAGATTGTGTTTTAGCATCGAAATAATCTAGGAAGCTTATACTCGTAAAATTTGATATAGAAGAACAATAAAAAGTGTATCTCGAGCAACTTTGTGGGCCTGAAGTTACTCAACTCTCTCTATGGAGGAGCTTTTCAAGATTTTGTCCATTTGTGTTAAAAAGTTGGTGTTTTGGCATCGAAATAATCTACGAAGCTTATACTCGTAAAATTTTACATAGAAGAATAATAAAAAGTGTATCCCGAGCAACTTTGTGGGTTCGAAGTTACTCAACTCTCTCTATGGAGGAGCTTTTAACGGTTTTGTCCATTTGTCGTAAAAAGTTCGTTTTTTGGCATCGAAATAATCTATCAAGCTTATACTCGTAAAATTTGACATAGAAGAAGAATAAAAAGTGTACACCGAGAAACTTTGATGGTCCGAGGTTGCTCAACTCTCTCTATGGAGGGCCTTTTAACGGTTTTGTCCATTTGTCATAGAAAGATGGTGTTTTAGCATCGAAATAATCTAGGAAGCTTATACTCGTAAAACTTGACATAGAAGAACATTAAAAAGTGTACACCGAGCAACTTTGATGGTCCGAAGTTGGTCAACTCTCTCTATGGAGGAGCTTTTATCGGTTTTGTCTATTTGTTATAGAAAGATGGTCTTTTAGCATCGAAATAATCTATGAAGCTTATACTCATAAAATTTAACATAGAAGAACAATAAAAAGTGTACATCGAGCAACTTTGATGGTTCGAAGTTGCTCAACTCTCTCTATGGAGGAGCTTTTAGCGGTTTTGTACATTTCTCATAGAAAGTTGGTGATTTGGAATCGAAATAAACATGGAAGATTATACTCGTAAAATTTGACATAGAAGAACAATAAAAAGTGTACACCGAGCAACTTTGATGGTCTGAAGTTGCTCAACTCTCTCTATGGAGGAGCTTTTAACGGTTTTGTCTATTTGTCATAGAAAGATGGTGTTTTAGCATCGAAATAATCTACGAAGCTTATACTCGTAAAATTTGACATAGAAGAACAATAAAAAGTGTATCCCGAGCAACTTTGTGGGTCCGAACTTACTCAACTCTCTCTATGGAGGAGCTTTTCAAGGTTTTGTCCATTTGTGATAAAAAGTTGGTGTTTTGGCATCGAAATAATCTTGGAAGCTTATACTCGTAAAATTTGACATAGAAGTACAATAAAAAGTGTACACCGAGCAACTTTGATGGTCCGAAGTTGCTCAACTCTCTCTATGGAGGAGCTTTTAACGGTTTTGTCCATTTATTATAGAAAGATGGTGTTTTCGCATCGAAATAATCTAGGAAGCTTATAGTCGTAAAATTTGACATAGAAGAACAATAAAAAGTGTACACCGAGCAACTCTGATGGTCCGAAGTTGCTCATCTCTCTCTATGGAGGAGCTTTTAACGGTTTTGTCCATTTGTCGTAAAAAGTTCGTTTTTGGGCATCGAAATAATCTATGAAGCTTATACTCGTAAAATTTGACATAGAAGAACAATAAAAAGTGTACACCGAGCAACTTTGATGGTCCGAAGTTGCTCAACTCTCTCTATGGAGGGTATTTTAACGGTTTTGTCCATTTATCATAGAAAGATGGTGTTTTAGCATCGAAATAATCTAGGAAGCTTATACTCGTAAAATTTGACATAGAAGAACAATAAAAAGTGTATCTCGAGCAACTTTGTGGGTCCAAAGTTACTCAACTCTCTCTATGAAGGAGCTTTTCAAGATTTTGTCCATCTGTGTTAAAAAGTTGGTGTTTTGGCATCAAAATAATCTACGAAGCTTATACTCGTAAAATTTGACATAGAAGAACAATAAAAAGTGTATCCCGAGCAACTTTATGGGTTCGAAGTTACTGAACTCTCTCTATGGAGGAGCATTTAACGGTTTTGTCCATTTGTCGTAAAAAGTTCGTTTTTTGGCATCGAAAAAATCTGTGAAGCTTATACTCGTAAAATTTGGCATAGAAGAACAATAAAAAGTGTACACCGAGAAACTTTGATGGTCCGAAGTTTCTCAACTCTCTCTATGAAGGGCCTTTTAATGTTTTTGTCCATTTGTCATAGAATGATGGTGTTTTAGCATCGAAATAATCTTGGAAGCTAGTACTCATAAAATTTGACATAGAATAACAATAAAAAGTGTACACCGAGCAACTTTGATGGTCCGAAGTTGCTCAACTCTTTCTCTGGAGGAGCTTTTAACGGTTTTATCTATTTGTCATAGAAAGATTGTGTTTTAGCATCGAAATAATCTATGAAGCTTATACTCGTAAAATTTGACATAGAAGAACAATAAAAAGTGTATCCCGAGCAACTTTGTGGGTCCGAAGTTACTCAACTCTCTCTATGGAGGAGCTTTTGAAGGTTTTGTCCATTTGTAATAAAAAGTTGGTGTTTTGGCATCGAAATAATCTTGGAAGCTTATACTCGTAAAACTTGACATAGATGTACAATAAAAAGTGTACACCGAGCAACTTTGATTGTCCGAAGTTGCTCAACTCTCTCTATGGAGGAGCTTTTAACGGTTTTGTCCATTTGTTATAGAAAGATGGTGTTTTAGCATCGAAATAATCTAGGAAGCTTATAGTCGTAAAATTTGACATAGAAGAACAATAAAAAGTGTACACCGAGAAACTTTTGATGGTCCGAAGTTGCTCAACTCTCTCTATGGAGGGCCTTTTAACGGTTTTGTCCATTTTTCATAGAAAGATGGTGTTTTAGCATCGAAATAATCTAGGAAGCTTATACTCGTAAAATTTGACATAGAAGAACAATAAAAAGTGTATCCCGAGCAACTTTGTGGGTCCGAAGTTACTCAACTCTCTCTATGGAGGAGCTTTTCAAGATTTTGTCCATTTGTGTTAAAAAGTTGGTGTTTTGGCATCCAAATAATCTTGGAAGCTTATACTCGTAAAATTTGACATAGAAGAACAATAAAAAGTGTACACCGAGCAACTTTGAGGGTCCGAAGTTGCTCAACTCTCTCTATGGGGGGGCTTTTAACGGTTTTGTCCATTTGTCATAGAAAGATTGTGTTTTAGCATCGAAAAAATCTAGGAAGCTGATACTCGTAAAATTTGACGTAGAAGTACAATAAAAAGTGTACACCGAGCAACTTTGATGGTCCGAAGTTGCTCAACTCTCTCTATGGAGGAGCTTTTAACGGTTTTGTCCATTTGTTATAGAAAGATGGTGTTTTAGCATCGAAATAATCTAGGAAGCTTATACTCGTAAAATTTGACATAGAAGAACAATAAAAAGTGTACACCGAGCAACTTTGATGGTCCGAAGTTGCTCAACTCTCTCTATGGAGGAGCTTTTAACGGTTTTGTCCATTTGTCGTAAAAAGTTCGTTTCTTGTCATCGAAATAATCTATGAAGCTTATACTCGTAAAATTTGACATAGAAGAACAATAAAAAGTGTACACCGAGAAACTTTGATGGTCCGGAGTTGCTCAACTCTCTCTATGGAGGGCCTTTTAATGGTTTTTGTCCATTTGTCATAGAAAGATTGTGTTTTAGCATCGAAATAATCTAGGAAGCTTATACTCGTAAAATTTGATATAGAAGAACAATAAAAAGTGTATCTCGAGCAACTTTATGGGCCTGAAGTTACTCAACTCTCTCTATGGAGGAGCTTTTCAAGATTTTGTCCATTTGTGTTAAAAAGTTGGTGTTTTGGCATCGAAATAATCTACGAAGCTTATACTCGTAAAATTTTACATAGAAGAATAATAAAAAGTGTATCCCGAGCAACTTTGTGGGTTCGAAGTTACTCAACTCTCTCTATGGAGGAGCTTTTAACGGTTTTGTCCATTTGTCGTAAAAAGTTCCTTTTTTGGCATCGAAATAATCTATCAAGCTTATACTCGTAAAATTTTACATAGAAGAACAATAAAAAGTGTACACCGAGCAACTTTGATGGTCCGAAGTTGCTCAACTCTCTCTATGGAGGAGCTTTTAACGGTTTTGTCCATTTGTCGTAAAAAGTTCGTTTCTTGTCATCGAAATAATCTATGAAGCTTATACTCGTAAAATTTGACATAGAAGAACAATAAAAAGTGTACACCGAGAAACTTTGATGGTCCGGAGTTGCTCAACTCTCTCTATGGAGGGCCTTTTAATGGTTTTTGTCCATTTGTCATAGAAAGATTGTGTTTTAGCATCGAAATAATCTAGGAAGCTTATACTCGTAAAATTTGATATAGAAGAACAATAAAAAGTGTATCTCGAGCAACTTTATGGGCCTGAAGTTACTCAACTCTCTCTATGGAGGAGCTTTTCAAGATTTTGTCCATTTGTGTTAAAAAGTTGGTGTTTTGGCATCGAAATAATCTACGAAGCTTATACTCGTAAAATTTTACATAGAAGAAGAATAAAAAGTGTACACCGAGAAACTTTGATGGTCCGAAGTTGCTCAACTCTCTCTATGGAGGGCCTTTTAACGGTTTTGTCCATTTGTCATAGAAAGATTGTGTTTTAGCATCGAAATAATCTAAAAAGCTTATACTCGTATAATTTGCATAGAAGAACAATAAAAAGTTTATCCCGAGCAACTTTGTGGGTCCGAAGTTACTCAACTCTCTCTATGGAGGAGCTTTTGAAGGTTTTGTCCATTTGTAATAAAAAGTTGGTGTTTTGGCATCGAAATAATCTTGGAAGCTTATACTCGTAAAATTTGACATAGAAGAACAATAAAAAGTGTACACCGAGCAACTTTGATGGTCCGAAGTTGCTCAACTCTCTCTATGGAGGAGCTTTTAACGGTTTTGTCCATTTGTCGTAAAAAGTTCGTTTTTTGGCATCGAAATAATCTATCAAGCTTATACTCGTAAAATTTGACATAGAAGAAGAATAAAAAGTGTACACCGAGAAACTTTGATGGTCCGAAGTTGCTCAACTCTCTCTATGGAGGGCCTTTTAACGGTTTTGTCGATTTGTTATAGAAAGATGGTCTTTTAGCATCGAAATAATCTATGAAGCTTATACTCATAAAATTTAACATAGAAGAACAATAAAAAGTGTACATCGAGCAACTTTGATGGTTCGAAGTTGCTCAACTCTCTCTATGGAGGAGCTTTTAGCGGTTTTGTACATTTCTCATAGAAAGTTGGTGATTTGGAATCAAAATAATCATGGAAGATTATACTCGTAAAATTTGACATAGAAGAACAATAAAAAGTGTACACCGAGCAACTTTGATGGTCCGAAGTTGCTCAACTCTCTCTATGGTGGAGCTTTTAACGGTTTTGTCTATTTGTCATAGAAAGATGGTGTTTTAGCATCGAAATAATCTTGGAAGCTTATACTCGTAAAATTTGACATAGAAGAACAATAAAAAGTGTATCCCGAGCAACTTTGTGGGTCCGAAGTTACTCAACTCTCTCTATGGAGGAGCTTTTCTTGGTTTTGTCCATTTGTGATAAAAAATTGGTGTTTTGGCATCGAGATAATCTTGGAAGCTTATACTCGTAAAATTTGACATAGAAGTACAATAAAAAGTGTACACCGAGCAACTTTGATGGTCCGAAGTTGCTCAACTCTCTCTATGGAGGAGCTTTTAACGGATTTGTCCATTTATTATAGAAAGATGGTGTTTTCGCATCGAAATAATCTAGGAAGCTTATAGTCGTAAAATTTGACATAGAAGAACAATAAAAAGTGTACACCGAGCAACTTTGATGGTCCGAAGTTGCTCATCTCTCTCTATGGGGGAGCTTTTAACGGTTTTGTCCATTTGTCGTAAAAAGTTCGTTTTTGGGCATCGAAATAATCTATGAAGCTTATACTCGTAAAACTTGACATAGAAGAACAATAAAAAGTGTACACCGAGCAACTTTGATGGTCCGAAGTTGCTCAACTCTCTCTATGGAGGGTATTTTAACGGTTTTGTCCATTTGTCATAGAAAGATGGTGTTTTAGCATCGAAATAATCTAGGAAGCTTATACTCGTAAAATTTGACATAGAAGAACAATAAAAAGTGTATCTCGAGCAACTTTGTGGGTCCGAAGTTACTCAACTCTCTCTATGAAGGAGCTTTTCAAGATTTTGTCCATCTGTGTTAAAAATTTGGTGTTTTGGCATCCAAATAATCTACGAAGCTTATACTCGTAAAATTTGACATAGAAGAACAATAAAAAGTGTATCCCGAGCAACTTTGATGGTCCGAAGTTGCTCAACTCTTTCTCTGGAGGAGCTTTTAACGGTTTTGTCTATTTGTCATAGAAAGATTGTGTTTTAGCATCGAAATAATCTATGAAGCTTATACTCGTAAAATTTGACATAGAAGAACAATAAAAAGTGTATCCCGAGCAACTTTGTGGGTCCGAAGTTACTCAACTCTCTCTATGGAGGAGCTTTTCAAGGTTTTGTCCATTTGTGATAAAAAGTTGGTGTTTTGGCATCGAAATAATCTTGGAAGCTTATACTCGTAAAATTTGACATAGAAGTACAATAAAAAGTGTACACCGAGCAATTTTGATGGTCCGAAGTTGCTCAACTCTCTCTATGGAGGAGCTTTTAACGGTTTTGTCCATTTATTATAGAAAGATGGTGTTTTCGCATCGAAATAATCTTGGAAGCTTATAGTCGTAAAATTTGACATAGAAGAACAATAAAAAGTGTACACCGAGCAACTTTGATGGTCCGAAGTTGCTCATCTCTCTCTATGGAGGAGCTTTTAACGGTTTTGTCCATTTGTCGTAAAAAGTTCGTTTTTGGGCATCGAAATAATCTATGAAGCTTATACTCGTAAAATTTGACATAGAAGAACAATAAAAAGTGTACACCGAGCAACTTTGATGGTCCGAAGTTGCTCAACTCTCTCTATGGAGGGTATTTTAACGGTTTTGTCCATTTGTCATAGAAAGATGGTGTTTTAGCATCGAAATAATCTAGGAAGCTTATACTCGTAAAATTTGACATAGAAGAACAATAAAAAGTGTATCTCGAGCAACTTTGTGGGTCCGAAGTTACTCAACTCTCTCTATGAAGGAGCTTTTCAAGATTTTGTCCATCTGAGTTAAAAATTTGGTGTTTTGGCATCCAAATAATCTACGAAGCTTATACTCGTAAAATTTGACATAGAAGAAAAAATAAAAAGTGTATCCCGAGCAACTTTGATGGTCCGAAGTTGCTCAACTCTTTCTCTGGAGGAGCTTTTAACGGTTTTGTCTATTTGTCATAGAAAGATTGTGTTTTAGCATCGAAATAATCTATGAAGCTTATACTCGTAAAATTTGACATAGAAGAACAATAAAAAGTGTATCCCGAGCAACTTTGTGGGTCCGAAGTTACTCAACTCTCTCTATGGAGGAGCTTTTCAAGGTTTTGTCCATTTGTGATAAAAAGTTGGTGTTTTGGCATCGAAATAATCTACGAAGCTTATACTCGTAAAATTTTACATAGAAGAATAATAAAAAGTGTATCCCGAGCAACTTTGTGGGTTCGAAGTTACTCAACTCTCTCTATGGAGGAGCTTTTAACGGTTTTGTCCATTTGTCGTAAAAAGTTCGTTTTTTGGCATCGAAATAATCTATCAAGCTTATACTCGTAAAATTTCACATAGAAGAAGAATAAAAAGTGTACACCGAGAAACTTTGATGGTCCGAAGTTGCTCAACTCTCTCTATGGAGGGCCTTTTAACGGTTTTGTCCATTTGTCATAGAAAGATTGTGTTTTAGCATCGAAATAATCTAAAAAGCTTATACTCGTATAATTTGCATAGAAGAACAATAAAAAGTTTATCCCGAGCAACTTTGTGGGTCCGAAGTTACTCAACTCTCTCTATGGAGGAGCTTTTGAAGGTTTTGTCCATTTGTAATAAAAAGTTGGTGTTTTGGCATCGAAATAATCTTGGAAGCTTATACTCGTAAAATTTGACATAGAAGAACAATAAAAAGTGTACACCGAGCAACTTTGATGGTCCGAAGTTGCTCAACTCTCTCTATGGAGGAGCTTTTAACGGTTTTGTCCATTTGTCGTAAAAAGTTCGTTTTTTGGCATCGAAATAATCTATCAAGCTTATACTCGTAAAATTTGACATAGAAGAAGAATAAAAAGTGTACACCGAGAAACTTTGATGGTCCGAAGTTGCTCAACTCTCTCTATGGAGGGCCTTTTAACGGTTTTGTCCATTTGTTATAGAAAGATGGTCTTTTAGCATCGAAATAATCTATGAAGCTTATACTCATAAAATTTAACATAGAAGAACAATAAAAAGTGTACATCGAGCAACTTTGATGGTTCGAAGTTGCTCAACTCTCTCTATGGAGGAGCTTTTAGCGGTTTTGTACATTTCTCATAGAAAGTTGGTGATTTGGAATCAAAATAATCATGGAAGATTATACTCGTAAAATTTGACATAGAAGAACAATAAAAAGTGTACACCGAGCAACTTTGATGGTCCGAAGTTGCTCAACTCTCTCTATGGTGGAGCTTTTAACGGTTTTGTCTATTTGTCATAGAAAGATGGTGTTTTAGCATCGAAATAATCTTCGAAGCTTATACTCGTAAAATTTGACATAGAAGAACAATAAAAAGTGTATCCCGAGCAACTTTGTGGGTCCGAAGTTACTCAACTCTCTCTATGGAGGAGCTTTTCAAAGTTTTGTCCATTTGTGATAAAAAGTTGGTGTTTTGGCATCGAGATAATCTTGGAAGCTTATACTCGTAAAATTTGACATAGAAGTACAATAAAAAGTGTACACCGAGCAACTTTGATGGTCCGAAGTTGCTCAACTCTCTCTATGGAGGAGCTTTTAACGGATTTGTCCATTTATTATAGAAAGATGGTGTTTTCGCATCGAAATAATCTAGGAAGCTTATAGTCGTAAAATTTGACATAGAAGAACAATAAAAAGTGTACACCGAGCAACTTTGATGGTCCGAAGTTGCTCATCTCTCTCTATGGGGGAGCTTTTAACGGTTTTGTCCATTTGTCGTAAAAAGTTCGTTTTTGGGCATCGAAATAATCTATGAAGCTTATACTCGTAAAACTTGACATAGAAGAACAATAAAAAGTGTACACCGAGCAACTTTGATGGTCCGAAGTTGCTCAACTCTCTCTATGGAGGGTATTTTAACGGTTTTGTCCATTTGTCATAGAAAGATGGTGTTTTAGCATCGAAATAATCTAGGAAGCTTATACTCGTAAAATTTGACATAGAAGAACAATAAAAAGTGTATCTCGAGCAACTTTGTGGGTCCGAAGTTACTCAACTCTCTCTATGAAGGAGCTTTTCAAGATTTTGTCCATCTGTGTTAAAAATTTGGTGTTTTGGCATCCAAATAATCTACGAAGCTTATACTCGTAAAATTTGACATAGAAGAACAATAAAAAGTGTATCCCGAGCAACTTTGATGGTCCGAAGTTGCTCAACTCTTTCTCTGGAGGAGCTTTTAACGGTTTTGTCTATTTGTCATAGAAAGATTGTGTTTTAGCATCGAAATAATCTATGAAGCTTATACTCGTAAAATTTGACATAGAAGAACAATAAAAAGTGTATCCCGAGCAACTTTGTGGGTCCGAAGTTACTCAACTCTCTCTATGGAGGAGCTTTTCAAGGTTTTGTCCATTTGTGATAAAAAGTTGGTGTTTTGGCATCGAAATAATCTTGGAAGCTTATACTCGTAAAATTTGACATAGAAGTACAATAAAAAGTGTACACCGAGCAACTTTGATGGTCCGAAGTTGCTCAACTCTCTCTATGGAGGAGCTTTTAACGGTTTTGTCCATTTATTATAGAAAGATGGTGTTTTCGCATCGAAATAATCTTGGAAGCTTATAGTCGTAAAATTTGACATAGAAGAACAATAAAAAGTGTACACCGAGCAACTTTGATGGTCCGAAGTTGCTCATCTCTCTCTATGGAGGAGCTTTTAACGGTTTTGTCCATTTGTCGTAAAAAGTTCGTTTTTGGGCATCGAAATAATCTATGAAGCTTATACTCGTAAAATTTGACATAGAAGAACAATAAAAAGTGTACACCGAGCAACTTTGATGGTCCGAAGTTGCTCAACTCTCTCTATGGAGGGTATTTTAACGGTTTTGTCCATTTGTCATAGAAAGATGGTGTTTTAGCATCGAAATAATCTAGGAAGCTTATACTCGTAAAATTTGACATAGAAGAACAATAAAAAGTGTATCTCGAGCAACTTTGTGGGTCCGAAGTTACTCAACTCTCTCTATGAAGGAGCTTTTCAAGATTTTGTCCATCTGAGTTAAAAATTTGGTGTTTTGGCATCCAAATAATCTACGAAGCTTATACTCGTAAAATTTGACATAGAAGAACAATAAAAAGTGTATCCCGAGCAACTTTGATGGTCCGAAGTTGCTCAACTCTTTCTCTGGAGGAGCTTTTAACGGTTTTGTCTATTTGTCATAGAAAGATTGTGTTTTAGCATCGAAATAATCTATGAAGCTTATACTCGTAAAATTTGACATAGAAGAACAATAAAAAGTGTATCCCGAGCAACTTTGTGGGTCCGAAGTTACTCAACTCTCTCTATGTAGGAGCTTTTCAAGGTTTTGTCCATTTGTGATAAAAAGTTGGTGTTTTGGCATCGAAATAATCTACGAAGCTTATACTCGTAAAATTTTACATAGAAGAATAATAAAAAGTGTATCCCGAGCAACTTTGTGGGTTCGAAGTTACTCAACTCTCTCTATGGAGGAGCTTTTAACGGTTTTGTCCATTTGTCGTAAAAAGTTCGTTTTTTGGCATCGAAATAATCTATCAAGCTTATACTCGTAAAATTTCACATAGAAGAAGAATAAAAAGTGTACACCGAGAAACTTTGATGGTCCGAAGTTGCTCAACTCTCTCTATGGAGGGCCTTTTAACGGTTTTGTCCATTTGTCATAGAAAGATTGTGTTTTAGCATCGAAATAATCTAAAAAGCTTATACTCGTATAATTTGCATAGAAGAACAATAAAAAGTTTATCCCGAGCAACTTTGTGGGTCCGAAGTTACTCAACTCTCTCTATGGAGGAGCTTTTGAAGGTTTTGTCCATTTGTAATAAAAAGTTGGTGTTTTGGCATCGAAATAATCTTGGAAGCTTATACTCGTAAAATTTGACATAGAAGAACAATAAAAAGTGTACACCGAGCAACTTTGATGGTCCGAAGTTGCTCAACTCTCTCTATGGAGGAGCTTTTAACGGTTTTGTCCATTTGTCGTAAAAAGTTCGTTTTTTGGCATCGAAATAATCTATCAAGCTTATACTCGTAAAATTTGACATAGAAGAAGAATAAAAAGTGTACACCGAGAAACTTTGATGGTCCGAAGTTGCTCAACTCTCTCTATGGAGGGCCTTTTAACGGTTTTGTCCATTTGTTATAGAAAGATGGTCTTTTAGCATCGAAATAATCTATGAAGCTTATACTCATAAAATTTAACATAGAAGAACAATAAAAAGTGTACATCGAGCAACTTTGATGGTTCGAAGTTGCTCAACTCTCTCTATGGAGGAGCTTTTAGCGGTTTTGTACATTTCTCATAGAAAGTTGGTGATTTGGAATCAAAATAATCATGGAAGATTATACTCGTAAAATTTGACATAGAAGAACAATAAAAAGTGTACACCGAGCAACTTTGATGGTCCGAAGTTGCTCAACTCTCTCTATGGTGGAGCTTTTAACGGTTTTGTCTATTTGTCATAGAAAGATGGTGTTTTAGCATCGAAATAATCTTGGAAGCTTATACTCGTAAAATTTGACATAGAAGAACAATAAAAAGTGTATCCCGAGCAACTTTGTGGGTCCGAAGTTACTCAACTCTCTCTATGGAGGAGCTTTTCAAGGTTTTGTCCATTTGTGATAAAAAGTTGGTGTTTTGGCATCGAGATAATCTTGGAAGCTTATACTCGTAAAATTTGACATAGAAGTACAATAAAAAGTGTACACCGAGCAACTTTGATGGTCCGAAGTTGCTCAACTCTCTCTATGGAGGAGCTTTTAACGGATTTGTCCATTTATTATAGAAAGACGGTGTTTTCGCATCGAAATAATCTAGGAAGCTTATAGTCGTAAAATTTGACATAGAAGAACAATAAAAAGTGTACACCGAGCAACTTTGATGGTCCGAAGTTGCTCATCTCTCTCTATGGGGGAGCTTTTAACGGTTTTGTCCATTTGTCGTAAAAAGTTCGTTTTTGGGCATCGAAATAATCTATGAAGCTTATACTCGTAAAACTTGACATAGAAGAACAATAAAAAGTGTACACCGAGCAACTTTGATGGTCCGAAGTTGCTCAACTCTCTCTATGGAGGGTATTTTAACGGTTTTGTCCATTTGTCATAGAAAGATGGTGTTTTAGCATCGAAATAATCTAGGAAGCTTATACTCGTAAAATTTTACATAGAAGAACAATAAAAAGTGTATCTCGAGCAACTTTGTGGGTCCGAAGTTACTCAACTCTCTCTATGAAGGAGCTTTTCAAGATTTTGTCCATCTGTGTTAAAAATTTGGTGTTTTGGCATCCAAATAATCTACGAAGCTTATACTCGTAAAATTTGACATAGAAGAACAATAAAAAGTGTATCCCGAGCAACTTTGATGGTCCGAAGTTGCTCAACTCTTTCTCTGGAGGAGCTTTTAACGGTTTTGTCTATTTGTCATAGAAAGATTGTGTTTTAGCATCGAAATAATCTATGAAGCTTATACTCGTAAAATTTGACATAGAAGAACAATAAAAAGTGTATCCCGAGCAACTTTGTGGGTCCGAAGTTACTCAACTCTCTCTATGGAGGAGCTTTTCAAGGTTTTGTCCATTTGTGATAAAAAGTTGGTGTTTTGGCATCGAAATAATCTTGGAAGCTTATACTCGTAAAATTTGACATAGAAGTACAATAAAAAGTGTACACCAAGCAACTTTGATGGTCCGAAGTTGCTCAACTCTCTCTATGGAGGAGCTTTTAACGGTTTTGTCCATTTATTATAGAAAGATGGTGTTTTCGCATCGAAATAATCTTGGAAGCTTATAGTCGTAAAATTTGACATAGAAGAACAATAAAAAGTGTACACCGAGCAACTTTGATGGTCCGAAGTTGCTCATCTCTCTCTATGGAGGAGCTTTTAACGGTTTTGTCCATTTGTCGTAAAAAGTTCGTTTTTGGGCATCGAAATAATCTATGAAGCTTATACTCGTAAAATTTGACATAGAAGAACAATAAAAAGTGTACACCGAGCAACTTTGATGGTCCGAAGTTGCTCAACTCTCTCTATGGAGGGTATTTTAACGGTTTTGTCCATTTGTCATAGAAAGATGGTGTTTTAGCATCGAAATAATCTAGGAAGCTTATACTCGTAAAATTTGACATAGAAGAACAATAAAAAGTGTATCTCGAGCAACTTTGTGGGTCCGAAGTTACTCAACTCTCTCTATGAAGGAGCTTTTCAAGATTTTGTCCATCTGAGTTAAAAATTTGGTGTTTTGGCATCCAAATAATCTACGAAGCTTATACTCGTAAAATTTGACATAGAAGAACAATAAAAAGTGTATCCCGAGCAACTTTGATGGTCCGAAGTTGCTCAACTCTTTCTCTGGAGGAGCTTTTAACGGTTTTGTCTATTTGTCATAGAAAGATTGTGTTTTAGCATCGAAATAATCTATGAAGCTTATACTCGTAAAATTTGACATAGAAGAACAATAAAAAGTGTATCCCGAGCAACTTTGTGGGTCCGAAGTTACTCAACTCTCTCTATGGAGGAGCTTTTCAAGGTTTTGTCCATTTGTGATAAAAAGTTGGTGTTTTGGCATTGAAATAATCTTGGAAGCTTATACTCGTAAAATTTGACATAGAAGAACAATAAAAAGTGTACACCGAGCAACTTTTATGGTACGAAGTTTCTCAACTCTCTCTATGGAGGAGCTTTTAACGGTTTTGTCCATTTGTCGTAAAAAGTTCATTTTTTGGCATCGAAATAATCTATGAAGCTTATACTCATAAAATTTAACATAGAAGAACAATAAAAAGTGTACATCGAGCAACTTTGATGGTTCGATGTTGCTCAACTCTCTCTATGGAGGAGCTTTTAACGGTTTTGTCCATTTCTCATAGAAAGTTGGTGATTTGGAATCGAAATAATCTTGGAAGATTATACTCGTAAAATTTGAAATAGAAGAACAATAAAAAGTGTACACCGAGCAACTTTGATGGTCGGAAGTTGCTCAACTCCCTCTATGGAGGAGCTTTTAACGGTTTTGTCTATTTCTCATAGAAAGATGGTGTTTTAGCATCGAAATAATCTACGAAGCTTATACTCGTAAAATTTGACATAGAAGAAAAATAAAATGTGTATACCGAGCAACTTTGATGGTCTGAAGTGGCTCAACTCTCTCTATGGAGGGGCTTTTAACGGTTTTGTCCATTTGTTATAGAAAGATTGTGTTTTAGCATCGAAATAATCTAAAAAGCTTATACTCGTATAATTTGCATAGAAGAACAATAAAAAGTTTATCCCGAGCAACTTTGTGGGTCCGAAGTTACTCAACTATCTCTATGGAGGAGCTTTTGAAGGTTTTGTCCATTTGTAATAAAAAGTTGGTGTTTTGGCATCGAAATAATCTTGGAAGCTTATACTCGTAAAACTTGACATAGATGTACAATAAAAAGTGTACACCGAGCAACTTTGATTGTCCGAAGTTGCTCAACTCTCTCTATGGAGGAGCTTTTAACGGTTTTGTCCCTTTGTTATAGAAAGATGGTGTTTTAGCATCGAAATAATCTAGGAAGCTTATAGTCGTAAAATTTGACATAGAAGAACAATAAAAAGTGTACACCGAGAAACTTTGATGGTCCGAAGTTGCTCAACTCTCTCTATGGAGCGCCTTTTAACGGTTTTGTCCATTTTTCATAGAAAGATGGTGTTTTAGTATCGAAATAATCTAGGAAGCTTATACTCGTAAAATTTGACATAGAAGAACAATAAAAAGTGTATCCCGAGCAACTTTGTGGGTACGAAGTTACTCAACTCTCTCTATGGAGGAGCTTTTCAAGATTTTGTCCATTTGTGTTAAAAAGTTGGTGTTTTGGCATCCAAATAATCTTGGAAGCTTATACTCGTAAAATTTGACATAGAAGAACAATAAAAAGTGTACACCGAGCAACTTTGATGGTCCGAAGTTGCTCAACTCTCTCTCTATGGGGGGGCTTTTAACGGTTTTGTCCATTTGTCATAGAAAGATTGTGTTTTAGCATCGAAAAAATCTAGAAAGCTGATACTCGTAAAATTTGACATAGAAGTACAATAAAAAGTGTACACCGAGCAACTTTGATGGTCCGAAGTTGCTCAACTCTCTCTATGGAGGAGCTTTTAACGGTTTTGTCCATTTGTTATAGAAATTTGGTGTTTTAGCATCGAAATAATCTAGGAAGCTTATACTCGTAAAATTTGACATAGAAGAACAATAAAAAGTGTACACCGAGCAACTTTGATGGTCCGAAGTTGCTCAACTCTCTCTATGGAGGAGCTTTTAACGGTTTTGTCCATTTGTCGTAAAAAGTTCGTTTCTTGTCATCGAAATAATCTATGAAGCTTATACTCATAAAATTTGACATAGAAGAACAATAAAAAGTGTACACCGAGAAACTTTGATGGTCCGAAGTTGCTCAACTCTCTCTATGGAGGGCCTTTTAATGGTTTTTGTCCATTTGTCATAGAAAGATGGTGTTTTAGCATCGAAATAATCTAGGAATCTTATACTCGTAAAATTTGATATAGAAGAACAATAAAAAGTGTATCTCGAGCAACTTTGTGGGCCTGAAGTTACTCAACTCTCTCTATGGAGGAGCTTTTCAAGATTTTGTCCATTTGTGTTAAAAAGTTGGTGTTTTGGCATCGAAATAATCTACGAAGCTTATACTCGTAAAATTTTACATAGAAGAATAATAAAAAGTGTATCCCGAGCAACTTTGTGGGTTCGAAGCTATTCAACTCTCTCTATGGAGGAGCTTTTAACGGTTTTGTCCATTTTTCGTAAAAAGTTCGTTTTTTGGCATCGAAATAATCTATCAAGCTTATACTCGTAAAATTTGACATAGAAGAAGAATAAAAAGTGTACACCGAGAAACTTTGATGGTCCGAAGTTGCTCAACTCTCTCTATGGAGGGCCTTTTAACGGTTTTGTCCATTTGTCATAGAAAGATGGTGTTTTAGCATCGAAATAATCTAGGAAGCTTATACTCGTAAAATTTGACATAGAAGAACAATAAAAAGTGTATCCCGAGCAACTTTGTGGGTCCGAAGTTACTCATTTCTCTCTATGGAGGAGCTTTTAAAGATTTTGTCCATTTGTGTTAAATAGTTGGTGTTTTGGCATCGAAATAATCTTGGAAGCTTATACTCGTAAAACTTGACATAGAAGAACAATAAAAAGTGTACACCGAGCAACTTTGATGGTCCGAAGTTGGTCAACTCTCTCTATGGAGGAGCTTTTAACGGTTTTGTCCATTTGTTATAGAAAGATGGTCTTTTAGCATCGAAATAATCTATGAAGCTTATACTCATAAAATTTAACATAGAAGAACAATATAAAGTGTACATCGAGCAACTTTGATGGTTCGAAGTTGCTCAACTCTCTCTATGGAGGAGCTTTTAGCGGTTTTGAACATTTCTCATAGAAAGTTGGTGATTTGGAATCGAAATAATCTTGGAAGATTATACTCGTAAAATTTGACATAGAAGAACAATAAAAAGTGTACACCGAGCAACTTTGATGGTCCGAAGTTGCTCAACTCTCTCTATGGAGGAGCTTTTAACGGTTTTGTCTATTTGTCATAGAAAGATGGTGTTTTAGCATCGAAATAATCTACGAAGCTTATACTCGTAAAATTTGACATAGAAGAACAATAAAAAGTGTATCCCGAGCAACTTTGTGGGTCCGAAGTTACTCAACTCTCTCTATGGAGGAGCTTTTCAAGGTTTTGTCCATTTGTGATAAAAAGTTGGTGTTTTGGCATCGAAATAATCTTGGAAGCTTATACTCGTAAAATTTGACATAGAAGTACAATAAAAAGTGTACACCGAGCAACTTTGATGGTCCGAAGTTGCTCAACTCTCTCTATGGAGGAGCTTTTAACGGTTTTGTCCATTTATGATAGAAAGATGGTGTTTTAGCATCGAAATAATCTAGGAAGCTTATAGTCGTAAAATTTGACATAGAAGAACAATAAAAAGTGTAGACCGAGCAACTTTGATGGTCCGAAGTTGCTCAACTCTCTCTATGGAGGAGCTTTTAACGGTTTTGTCCATTTATCGTAAAAAGTTCGTTTTTGGGCATCGAAATAATCTATGAAGCTTATACTCGTAAAATTTGACATAGAAGAACAATAAAAAGTGTACACCGAGCAACTTTGATGGTCCGAAATTGCTCAACTCTCTCTATGGAGGGCATTTTAACGGTTTTGTCCATTTGTCATAGAAAGATGGTGTTTTAGCATCGAAATAATCTAGGAAGCTTATACTCGTAAAATTTGACATAGAAGAACAATAAAAAGTGTATCTCGAGCAACTTTGTGGGTCCGAAGTTACTCAACTCTCTCTATGAAGGAGCTTTTCAAGATTTTGTCCATCTGTGTTAAAAAGTGGGTGTTTTGGCATCAAAATAATCTACGAAGCTTATACTCGTAAAATTTGACATAGAAGAACAATAAAAAGTGTATCCCGAGCAACTTTATGGGTTCGAAGTTACTGAACTCTCTCTATGGAGGAGATTTTAACGGTTTTGTCCATTTGTCGTAAAAAGTTCGTTTTTTGGCATCGAAATAATCTATGAAGCTTATACTCGTAAAATTTGACATAGAAGAAGAATAAAAAGTGTACACCGAGAAACTTTGATGGTCCAAAGTTGCTCAACTCTCTCTATGGAGGGCCTTTTAACGATTTTGTCCATTTGTCGTAGAAAGATGGTGTTTTAGCATCGAAATAATCTAGGAAGCTTATACTCGTAAAATTTGACATAGAAGAACAATAAAAAGTGTATCCCGAGCAACTTTGTGGGTCCGAAGTTACTCATTTCTCTCTATGGGGGAGCTTTTCAAGATTTTGTCCATTTGTGTTAAATAGTTGGTGTTTTGGCATCGAAATAATCTTGGAAGCTTATACTCGTAAAACTTGACATAGAAGAACAATAAAAAGTGTACACCGAGCAACTTTGATGGTCCGAAGTTGGTCAACTCTCTCTATGGAGGAGCTTTTAACGGTTTTGTCCATTTGTGATAGAAAGATGGTCTTTTAGCATCGAAATAATCTATGAAGCTTATACTCATAAAATTTAACATAGAAGAACAATAAAAAGTGTACATCGAGCAACTTTGATGGTTCGAAGTTGCTCAACTCTCTCTATGGAGGAGCTTTTAGCGGTTTTGTACATTTGTCATAGAAAGTTGGTGATTTGGAATCGAAATAATCTTGGAAGATTATACTCGTAAAATTTGACATAGAAGAACAATAAAAAGTGTACACCAAGCAACTTTGATGGTCCGAAGTTGCTCAACTCTCTCTATGGAGGAGCTTTTAACGGTTTTGTCTATTTGTCATAGAAAGAATGTGTTTTATCATCGAAATAATTTACGAAGCTTATACTCGTAAAATTTGACAAAGAAGAAAAATAAAAAGTGTATCCCGAGCAACTTTGTGGCTGTAAATTTCCTCAACACTCTCTATGGAAGAGCTTTTAACGGTTTTGTCCATTTCTCATAGAAAGTTGGTGATTCGGAATCGAAATAATCTTGGAAGCTTATACTCATAAAATTTGACATAGAAGTACAATAAAAAGTGTACAACGAGCAACTTTGATGGTCTGAAGTTGCTCAACTCTCTCTATGGAGGGGTTTTAACGGTTTTGTCCATTTGTTATTGAAAGATGGTGTTTTAGCATCGAAATAATCTAAAAAGCTTATACTCGTATAATTTGCATAGAAGAACAATAAAAAGTTTATCCCGAGCAACTTTTTGGGTCCGAAGTTACTCAACTCTCTCTATGGAGGAGCTTTTCAAGGTTTTATCCATTTGTGATAAAAAGTTGGTGTTTTGGCATCGAAATAATCTTGGAAGCTTATACTCGTAAAATTTGACATAGAAGAACAATAAAAAGTGTACACCGAGAAACTTTGATGGTCCGAAGTTGCTCAACTCTCTCTATGGAGGGACTTTTAACGGTTTTGTCCATTTGTCATAGAAAGATGGTGTTTTAGCATCGAAATAATCTAGGAAGCTTATACTCGTAAAATTTGACATAGAAGAACAATAAAAAGTGTATCCCGAGCAACTTTGTGGGTCCGAAGTTACTCAACTCTCTCTATGGAGGAGCTTTTCAAGATTTTGTCCATTTGTGTTAAAAAGTTTGTGTTTTGGCATCGAAATAATTTTGGAAGCTTATACTCGTAAAATTTGACATAGAAGAACAACAAAAAGTGTACACCGAGAAACTTTGATGGTCCGAAGTTGCTCAACTCTCTCTATGGATGGCCTTTTAACGGTTTTGCACATTTGTCGTAGAAAGATGGTGTTTTAGCATCGAAATAATCTAGGAAGCTTATACTCATAAAATTTGACATAGAAGAACAATAAAAAGTGTATCCCGAGAAACTTTGTGGGTCCGAAGTTACTCAACTCTCTCTATGGAGGAGCTTTTGAAGGTTTTGTCCATTTGTAATAAAAAGTTGGTGTTTTGGCATCGAAATAATCTTGGAAGCTTATACTCGTAAAACTTGACATAGATGTACAATAAAAAGTGTACACCGAGCAACTTTGATGGTCCGAAGTTGCTCAACTCTCTCTATGGAGGAGCTTTTAACGGTTTTGTCCATTTGTTATAGAAAGATGGTGTTTTAGCATCGAAATAATCTAGGAAGCTTATAGTCGTAAAATTTGATATAGAAGAACAATAAAAAGTGTACACCGAGAAACTTTGATGGTCCGAAGTTGCTCAACTCTCTCTATGGAGGGCCTTTTAACGGTTTTGTCCATTTGTCATAGAAAGATGGTGTTTTAGCATCGAAATAATCTAGGAAGCTTATACTCGTAAAATTTGACATAGAAGAACAATAAAAAGTGTATCCTGAGCAACTTTTTGGGTCCGAAGTTACTCAACTCTCTCTATGGAGGAGCTTTTCAAGATTTTGTCCATTTGTGTTAAAAAGTTGGTGTTCTGGCATCCAAATAATCTTGGAAGCTTATACTCGTAAAATTTGACATAGAAGAACAATAAAAAGTGTACACCGAGCAACATTGATGGTCCGAACTTGCTCAACTCTCTCTATGGGGGGGCTTTTAAAGGTTTTGTCCATTTGTCATAGAAAGATTGTGTTTTAGCATCGAAAAAATCTAGGAAACTGATACTCGTAAAATTTGACATAGAAGTACAATAAAAAGTGTACACCGAGCAACTTTGATGGTCCGAAGTTGCTCAACTCTCTCTATGGAGGAGCTTTTAACGGTTTTGTCCATTTGTTATAGAAAGATAGTGTTTTAGCATCGAAATAATCTAGGAAGCTTATACTCGTAAAATTTGACATAGAAGAACAACAAAAAGTGTACACCGAGCAACTTTGATGGTACGAAGTTGCTCAACTCTCTCTATGGAGGAGCTTTTAACGGTTTTGTCCATTTGTCGTAAAAAGTTCGTTTTTTGGCATCGAAATAATCTATGAAGCTTATACACGTAAAATTTGACATAGAAGAACAATAAAAAGTGTACACCGAGCAACTTTGATGGTCCGAAGTTGCTCAACTCTCTCTATGGAGGGCATTTTAACGGTTTTGTCCATTTGTCATAGAAAGATGGTGTTTTAGCATCGAAATAATCTAGGAAGCTTATACTCGTAAAATTTGACATAGAAGAACAATAAAAAGTGTATCTCGAGCAACTTTGTGGGTCCGAAGTTACTCAACTCTCTCTATGAAGGAGCTTTTCAAGATTTTGTCCATCTGTTTTAAAAAGTTGGTGTTTTGGCATCAAAATAATCTACGAAGCTTATACTCGTAAAATTTGACATAGAAGAACAATAAAAAGTGTATCCCGAGCAACTTTGTGGGTCCGAAGTTACTCAACTCTCTCTATGGAGGAGCTTTTCAAGTTTTTGTCCATTTGTGATAAAAAGTTGGTGTTTTGGCATCGAAATAATCTTGGAAGCTTATACTTGTAAAATTTGACATAGAAGAACAATAAAAAGTGTACACCGAGCAACTTTTATGTTACGAAGTATCTTAACTCTCTCTATGGAGGAGCTTTTAACGGTTTTGTCCATTTGTCGTAAAAAGTTCGTTTTTTGGCATCGAAATAATCTATGAAGCTTATACTCATAAAATTTAACATAGAAGAACAATAAAAAGTGTACACCGAGCAACTTTGATGGTTCGATGTTGCTCAACTCTCTCTATGGAGGAGCTTTTAACGGTTTTGTCCATTTCTCATAGAAAGTTGGTGATTTGGAATCGAAATAATCTATGAAGCTTATACTCATAAAATTTAACATAGAAGAACAATAAAAAGTGTACATCGAGCAAGTTTGATGGTTCGAAGTTGCTCAACTCTCTCTATGGAGGAGCTTTTAGCGGTTTTGTACATTTCTCATAGAAAGTTGGTGATTTGGAATCGAAATAATCTTGGAAGATTATACTTGTAAAATTTGACATAGAAGAACAATAAAAAGTGTACACCGAGCAACTTTGATGGTCCGAAGTTGCTCAACTCTCTCTATGGAGGGGCTTTTAACGGTTTTGTCTAATTGTCATAGAAAGATGGTGTTTTAGCATCGAAATAATCTACGAAGCTTATACTCGTAAAATTTGACATAGAAGAACAATAAAAAGTGTATCCCGAGCAACTTTGTGGGTCCGAAGTTACTCAACTCTCTCTATGGAGGAGCTTTTCAAGGTTTTGTCCATTTGTGATAAAAAGTTGGTGTTTTGGCATCGAAATAATCTTGGAAGCTTATACTCGTAAAATTTGACATAGAAGTACAATAAAAAGTGTACACCGAGCAACTTTGATGGTCCGAAGTTGCTCAACTCTCTCTATGGAGGAGCTTTTAACGGTTTTGTCCATTTATTATAGAAAGATGGTGTTTTAGCATCGAAATAATCTAGGAAGCTTATAGTCGTAAAATTTGACATAGAAGAACAATAAAAAGTGTACACCGAGCAACTTTGATGGTCCAAAGTTGCTCAACTCTCTCTATGGAGGAGCTTTTAACGGTTTTGTCCATTTGTCGTAAAAAGTTCGTTTTTTGGCATCGAAATAATCTATGAAGCTTATACTCGTAAAATTTGACATAGAAGAACAATAAAAAGTGTACACCGAGCAACTTTGATGGTCCGAAGTTGCTCAACTCTCTCTATGGAGGGCATTTTAACGGTTTTGTCCATTTGTCATAGAAAGATGGTGTTTTAGCATCGAAATAATCTAGGAAGCTTATACTCGTAAAATTTGACATAGAAGAACAATAAAAAGTGTATCTCGAGCAACTTTGTGGGTCCGAAGTTACTCAACTCTCTCTATGAAGGAGCTTTTCAAGATTTTGTCCATCTATGTTAAAAAGTTGGTGTTTTGGCATCCAAATAATCTACGAAGCTTATACTCGTAAAATTTGACATAGAAGAACAATAAAAAGTGTATCCCGAGCAACTTTATGGGTTCGAAGTTACTGAACTCTCTCTATGGAGGAGCATTTAACGGTTTTGTCCATTTGTCGTAAAAAGTTCGTTTTTTGGCATCGAAATAATCTATGAAGCTTATACTCGTAAAATTTGACATAGAAGAACAATAAAAAGTGTACACCGAGAAACTTTGATTGTCCGAAGTTGCTCAACTCTCTCTATGAAGGGCCTTTTAACGTTTTTGTCCATTTGTCATAGAATGATGGTGTTTTAGCATCGAAATAATCTTGGAAGCTAGTACTCATAAAATTTGACATAGAATAACAATAAAAAGTGTACACCGAGCAACTTTGATGGTCCGAAATTGCTCAACTCTTTCTATGGAGGAGCTTTTAACGGTTTTGTCTCTTTGTCATAGAAAGATTGTGTTTTGGCATCGAAATAATCTATGAAGCTTATACTCGTAAAATTTGACATAGAAGAACAATAAAAAGTGTATCCCGAGCAACTTTGTGGGTCCGAAGTTACTCAACTCTCTCTATGGAGGAGCTTTTCTAGGTTTTGTCCCTTTGTGATAAAAAGTTGGTGTTTTGGCATCGAAATAATCTTGGAAGCTTATACTCGTAAAATTTGACATAGAAGAACAATAAAAAGTGTACACCAAGCAACTTTTATGGTACGAAGTATCTCAACTCTCTCTATGGAGGAGCTTTTAACGGTTTTGTCCATTTGTCGTAAAAAGTTCGTTTTTTGGCATCGAAATAATCTATGAAGCTTATACTCATAAAATTTAACATAGAAGAACAATAAAAAGTGTACATCGAGCAACTTTGATGGTTCGATGTTGCTCAACTCTCTCTATGGAGGAGCTTTTAACGGTTTTGTCCATTTCTCATAGAAAGTTGGTGATTTGGAATCGAAATAATCTTGGAAGATTATACTCGTAAAATTTGAAATAGAAGAACAATAAAAAGTGTACACCGAGCAACTTTGATGGTCGGAAGTTGCTCAACTCCCTCTATGGAGGAGCTTTTAACGGTTTTGTCTATTTGTCATAGAAAGATGGTGTTTTAGCATCGAAATAATCTACGAAGCTTATACTCGTAAAATTTGTCATAGAAGAAAAATAAAAAGTGTATACCGAGCAACTTTGATGGTCTGAAGTTGCTCAACTCTCTCTATGGAGGGGCTTTTAACGGTTTTGTCCATTTGTTATAGAAAGATTGTGTTTTAGCATTGAAATAATCTAAAAAGCTTATACTCGTATAATTTGCATAGAAGAACAATAAAAAGTTTATCCCGAGCAACTTTGTGGGTCCGAAGTTACTCAACTCTCTCTATGGAGGAGCTTTTGAAGGTTTTGTCCATTTGTAATAAAAAGTTGGTGTTTTGGCATCGAAATAATCTTGGAAGCTTATACTCGTAAAACTTGACATAGATGTACAATAAAAAGTGTACACCGAGCAACTTTGATGGTCCGAAGTTGCTCAACTCTCTCTATGGAGGAGCTTTTAACGGTTTTGTCCATTTGTTATAGAAAGATGGTGTTTTAGCATCGAAATAATCTAGGAAGCTTATAGTCGTAAAATTTGACATAGAAGAACAATAAAAAGTGTACACCGAGAAACTTTGATGGTCCGAAGTTGGTCAACTCTCTCTATGGAGGGCCTTTTAACGGTTTTGTCCATTTGTCATAGAAAGATGGTGTTTTAGCATCGAAATAATCTAGGAAGCTTATACTCGTAAAATTTGACATAGAAGAACAATAAAAAGTGTATCTCGAGCAACTTTGTGGGTCCGAAGTTACTCAACTCTCTCTATGAAGGAGCTTTTCAAGATTTTGTCCATCTGTGTTAAAAAGTTGGTGTTTTGGCATCCAAATAATCTACGAAGCTTATACTCGTAAAATTTGACATAGAAGAACAATAAAAAGTGTATCCCGAGCAACTTTATGGGTTCGAAGTTACTGAACTCTCTCTATGGAGGAGCATTTAACGGTTTTGTCCATTTGTCGTAAAAAGTTCATTTTTTGGCATCGAAATAATCTATGAAGCTTATACTCGTAAAATTTGACATAGAAGAACAATAAAAAGTGTACACCGAGAAACTTTGATTGTCCGAAGTTGCTCAACTCTCTCTATGAAGGGCCTTTTATCGTTTTTGTCCATTTGTCATAGAATGATGGTGTTTTAGCATCGAAATAATCTTGGAAGCTAGTACTCATAAAATTTGACATAGAATAACAATAAAAAGTGTACACCGAGCAACTTTGATGGTCCGAAGTTGCTCAACTCTTTCTATGGAGGAGCTTTTAACGGTTTTGTCTATTTGTCATAGACAGATTGTGTTTTGGCATCGAAATAATCTATGAAGCTTATACTCGTAAAATTTGACATAGAAGAACAATAAAAAGTGTATCCCGAGCAACTTAGTGGGTCCGAAGTTACTCAACTCTCTCTATGGAGGAGCTTTTCTAGGTTTTGTCCCTTTGTGATAAAAAGTTGGTGTTTTGGCATCGAAATAATCTTGGAAGCTTATACTCGTAAAATTTGACATAGAAGAACAATAAAAAGTGTACACCAAGCAACTTTTATGGTACGAAGTATCTCAACTTTCTCTATGGAGGAGCTTTTAACGGTTTTGTCCATTTGTCGTAAAAAGTTCGTTTTTTGGCATCGAAATAATCTATGAAGCTTATACTCATAAAATTTAACATAGAAGAACAATAAAAAGTGTACATCGAGCAACTTTGATGGTTCGATGTTGCTCAACTCTCTCTATGGAGGAGCTTTTAACGGTTTTGTCCATTTCTCATAGAAAGTTGGTGATTTGGAATCGAAATAATCTTGGAAGATTATACTCGTAAAATTTGAAATAGAAGAACAATAAAAAGTGTACACCGAGCAACTTTGATGGTCGGAAGTTGCTCAACTCCCTCTATGGAGGAGCTTTTAACGGTTTTGTCTATTTGTCATAGAAAGATGGTGTTTTAGCATCGAAATAATCTACGAAGCTTATACTCGTAAAATTTGTCATAGAAGAAAAATAAAAAGTGTATACCGAGCAACTTTGATGGTCTGAAGTTGCTCAACTCTCTCTATGGAGGGGCTTTTAACGGTTTTGTCCATTTGTTATAGAAAGATTGTGTTTTAGCATCGAAATAATCTAAAAAGCTTATACTCGTATAATTTGCATAGAAGAACAATAAAAAGTTTATCCCGAGCAACTTTGTGGGTCCGAAGTTACTCAACTCTCTCTATGGCGGAGCTTTTGAAGGTTTTGTCCATTTGTAATAAAAAGTTGGTGTTTTGGCATCGAAATAATCTTGGAAGCTTATACTCGTAAAACTTGACATAGATGTACAATAAAAAGTGTACACCGAGCAACTTTGATGGTCCGAAGTTGCTCAACTCTCTCTATGGAGGAGCTTTTAACGGTTTTGTCCATTTGTTATAGAAAGATGGTGTTTTAGCATCGAAATAATCTAGGAAGCTTATAGTCGTAAAATTTGACATAGAAGAACAATAAAAAGTGTACACCGAGAAACTTTGATGGTCCGAAGTTGCTCAACTCTCTCTATGGAGGGCCTTTTAACGGTTTTGTCCATTTGTCATAGAAAGATGGTGTTTTAGCATCGAAATAATCTAGGAAGCTTATACTCGTAAAATTTGACATAGAAGAACAATAAAAAGTGTATCTCGAGCAACTTTGTGGGTCCGAAGTTACTCAACTCTCTCTATGAAGGAGCTTTTCAAGATTTTGTCCATCTGTGTTAAAAAGTTGGTGTTTTGGCATCCAAATAATCTACGAAGCTTATACTCGTAAAATTTGACATAGAAGAACAATAAAAAGTGTATCCCGAGCAACTTTATGGGTTCGAAGTTACTGAACTCTCTCTATGGAGGAGCATTTAACGGTTTTGTCCATTTGTCGTAAAAAGTTCATTTTTTGGCATCGAAATAATCTATGAAGCTTATACTCGTAAAATTTGACATAGAAGAACAATAAAAAGTGTACACCGAGAAACTTTGATTGTCCGAAGTTGCTCAACTCTCTCTATGAAGGGCCTTTTATCGTTTTTGTCCATTTGTCATAGAATGATGGTGTTTTAGCATCGAAATAATCTTGGAAGCTAGTACTCATAAAATTTGACATAGAATAACAATAAAAAGTGTACACCGAGCAACTTTGATGGTCCGAAGTTGCTCAACTCTTTCTATGGAGGAGCTTTTAACGGTTTTGTCTATTTGTCATAGACAGATTGTGTTTTGGCATCGAAATAATCTATGAAGCTTATACTCGTAAAATTTGACATAGAAGAACAATAAAAAGTGTATCCCGAGCAACTTAGTGGGTCCGAAGTTACTCAACTCTCTCTATGGAGGAGCTTTTCTAGGTTTTGTCCCTTTGTGATAAAAAGTTGGTGTTTTGGCATCGAAATAATCTTGGAAGCTTATACTCGTAAAATTTGACATAGAAGAACAATAAAAAGTGTACACCGAGAAACGTTGATTGTCCGAAGTTGCTCAACTCTCTCTATGAAGGGCCTTTTATCGTTTTTGTCCATTTGTCATAGAATGATGGTGTTTTAGCATCGAAATAATCTTGGAAGCTAGTACTCATAAAATTTGACATAGAATAACAATAAAAAGTGTACACCGAGCAACTTTGATGGTCCGAAGTTGCTCAACTCTTTCTATGGAGGAGCTTTTAACGGTTTTGTCTATTTGTCATAGACAGATTGTGTTTTGGCATCGAAATAATCTATGAAGCTTATACTCGTAAAATTTGACATAGAAGAACAATAAAAAGTGTATCCCGAGCAACTTAGTGGGTCCGAAGTTACTCAACTCTCTCTATGGAGGAGCTTTTCTAGGTTTTGTCCCTTTGTGATAAAAAGTTGGTGTTTTGGCATCGAAATAATCTTGGAAGCTTATACTCGTAAAATTTGACATAGAAGAACAATAAAAAGTGTACACCAAGCAACTTTTATGGTACGAAGTATCTCAACTCTCTCTATGGAGGAGCTTTTAACGGTTTTGTCCATTTGTCGTAAAAAGTTCGTTTTTTGGCATCGAAATAATCTATGAAGCTTATACTCATAAAATTTAACATAGAAGAACAATAAAAAGTGTACATCGAGCAACTTTGATGGTTCGATGTTGCTCAACTCTCTCTATGGAGGAGCTTTTAACGGTTTTGTCCATTTCTCATAGAAAGTTGGTGATTTGGAATCGAAATAATCTTGGAAGATTATACTCGTAAAATTTGAAATAGAAGAACAATAAAAAGTGTACACCGAGCAACTTTGATGGTCGGAAGTTGCTCAACTCCCTCTATGGAGGAGCTTTTAACGGTTTTGTCTATTTGTCATAGAAAGATGGTGTTTTAGCATCGAAATAATCTACGAAGCTTATACTCGTAAAATTTGTCATAGAAGAAAAATAAAAAGTGTACACCGAGCAACTTTGATGGTCCGAAGTTGCTCAACTCTCTCTATGGAGGAGCTTTTAACGGTTTTGTCCATTTGTTATAGAAAGATGGTGTTTTAGCATCGAAATAATCTAGGAAGCTTATAGTCGTAAAATTTGACATAGAAGAACAATAAAAAGTGTACACCGAGAAACTTTGATGGTCCGAAGTTGCTCAACTCTCTCTATGGAGGGCCTTTTAACGGTTTTGTCCATTTGTCATAGAAAGATGGTGTTTTAGCATCGAAATAATCTAGGAAGCTTATACTCGTAAAATTTGACATAGAAGAACAATAAAAAGTGTATCCCGAGCAACTTTGTGGGTCCGAAGTTACTCAACTCTCTCTATGGAGGAGCTTTTCAAGATTTTGTCCATTTTTGTTAAAAAGTTGGTGTTTTGGCATCCAAACAATCTTGGAAGCTTATACTCATAAAATTTGACATAGAAGAACAATAAAAAGTGTACACCGAGCAACTTTGATGGTCCGAAGTTGCTCAACTCTCTCTATGGGGGGGCTTTTAACGGTTTTGTCCATTTGTCATAGAAAGATTGTGTTTTGGCATCGAAAAAATCTAGGAAGCTGATACTCGTAAAATTTGACATAGAAGTACAATAAAAAGTGTACACCGAGCAACTTTGATGGTCCGAAGTTGCTCAACTCTCTCTATGGAGGAGCTTTTAACGGTTTTGTCCATTTATTATAGAAAGATGGTGTTTTAGCATCGAAATAATCTAGGAAGCTTATAGTCGTAAAATTTGACATAGGAGAACAATAAAAAGTGTACACCGAGCAACTTTGATGGTCCAAAGTTGCTCAACTCTCTCTATGGAGGAGCTTTTAACGGTTTTGTCCATTTGTCGTAAAAAGTTCGTTTTTTGGCATCGAAATAATCTATGAAGCTTATACTCGTAAAATTTGACATAGAAGAACAATAAAAAGTGTACACCGAGCAACTTTGATGGTCCGAAGTTGCTCAACTCTCTCTATGGAGGGCATTTTAACGGTTTTGTCCATTTGTCATAGAAAGATGGTGTTTTAGCATCGAAATAATCTAGGAAGCTTATACTCGTAAAATTTGACATAGAAGAACAATAAAAAGTGTATCTCGAGCAACTTTGTGGGTCCGAAGTTACTCAACTCTCTCTATGAAGGAGCTTTTCAAGATTTTGTCCATCTGTGTTAAAAATTTGGTGTTTTGGCGTCCAAATAATCTACGAAGCCTATACTCGTAAAATTTGACATAGAAGAACAATAAAAAGTGTATCCCGAGCAACTTTATGGTTTCGAAGTTACTGAACTCTCTCTATGGAGGAGCATTTAACGGTTTTGTCCATTTGTCGTAAAAAGTTCGTTTTTTGGCATCGAAATAATCTATGAAGCTTATACTCGTAAAATTTGACATAGAAGAACAATAAAAAGTGTACACCGAGAAACTTTGATTGTCCGAAGTTGCTCAACTCTCTCTATGAAGGGCCTTTTAACGTTTTTGTCCATTTGTCATAGAATGATGGTGTTTTAGCATCGAAATAATCTTGGAAGCTAGTACTCATAAAATTTGACATAGAATAACAATAAAAAGTGTACACCGAGCAACTTTGATGGTCCGAAGTTGCTCAACTCTTTCTATGGAGGAGCTTTTAACGGTTTTGTCTATTTGTCATAGAAAGATTGTGTTTTAGCATCGAAATAATCTATGAAGCTTATACTCGTAAAATTTGACATAGAAGAACAATAAAAAGTGTATCCCGAGCAACTTTGTGGGTCCGAAGTTACTCAACTCTCTCTATGGAGGAGCTTTTCAAGGTTTTGTCCATTTGTGATAAAAAGTTCGTGTTTTGGCATCGAAATAATCTTGGAAGCTTATACTCGTAAAATTTGACATAGAAGAACAATAAAAAGTGTACACCGAGCAACTTTTATGGTACGAAGTATCTCAACTCTCTCTATGGAGGAGCTTTTAACGGTTTTGTCCATTTGTCGTAAAAAGTTCGTTTTTTGGCATCGAAATAATCTATGAAGCTTATACTCATAAAATTTAACATAGAAGAACAATAAAAAGTGTACATCGAGCAACTTTGATGGTTCGATGTTGCTCAACTCTCTCTATGGAGGAGCTTTTAACGGTTTTGTCCATTTCTCATAGAAAGTTGGTGATTTGGAATCGAAATAATCTTGGAAGATTATACTCGTAAAATTTAAAATAGAAGAACAATAAAAAGTGTACAGCGAGCAACTTTGATGGTCGGAAGTTGCTCAACTCCCTCTATGGAGGAGCTTTTAACGGTTTTGTCTATTTGTCATAGAAAGATGGTGTTTTAGCATCGAAATAATCTACGAAGCTTATACTCGTAAAATTTGTCATAGAAGAAAAATAAAAAGTGTATACCGAGCAACTTTGATGGTCTGAAGTTGCTCAACTCTCTCTATGGAGGGGCTTTTAACGGTTTTGTCCATTTGTTATAGAAAGATTGTGTTTTAGCATCGAAATAATCTAAAAAGCTTATACTCGTATAATTTGCATAGAAGAACAATAAAAAGTTTATCCCGAGCAACTTTGTGGGTCCGAAGTTACTCAACTCTCTCTATGGAGGAGCTTTTGAAGGTTTTGTCCATTTGTAATAAAAAGTTGGTGTTTTGGCATCGAAATAATCTTGGAAGCTTATACTCGTAAAACTTGACATAGATGTACAATAAAAAGTGTACACCGAGCAACTTTGATGGTCCGAAGTTGCTCAACTCTCTCTATGGAGGAGCTTTTAACGGTTTTGTCCATTTGTTATAGAAAGATGGTGTTTTAGCATCGAAATAATCTAGGAAGCTTATAGTCGTAAAATTTGACATAGAAGAACAATAAAAAGTGTACACCGAGAAACTTTGATGGTCCGAAGTTGCTCAACTCTCTCTATGGAGGGCCTTTTAACGGTTTTGTCCATTTGTCATAGACAGATTGTGTTTTGGCATCGAAATAATCTAGGAAGCTTATACTCGTAAAATTTGACATAGAAGAACAATAAAAAGTGTATCCCGAGCAACTTAGTGGGTCCGAAGTTACTCAACTCTCTCTATGAAGGAGCTTTTCAAGATTTTGTCCATCTGTGTTAAAAAGTTGGTGTTTTGGCATCGAAATAATCTACGAAGCTTATACTCGTAAAATTTGACATAGAAGAACAATAAAAAGTGTATCCCGAGCAACTTTATGGGTTCGAAGTTACTGAACTCTCTCTATGGAGGAGCATTTAACGGTTTTGTCCATTTGTCGTAAAAAGTTCGTTTTTTGGCATCGAAATAATCTATGAAGCTTATACTCATAAAATTTAACATAGAAGAACAATAAAAAGTGTACATCGAGCAACTTTGATGGTTCGATGTTGCTCAACTCTCTCTATGGAGGAGCTTTTAACGGTTTTGTCCATTTCTCATATAAAGTTGGTGATTTGGAATCGAAATAATCTTGGAAGATTATACTCGTAAAATTTGAAATAGAAGAACAATAAAAAGTGTACACCGAGCAACTTTGATGGTCGGAAGTTGCTCAACTCCCTCTATGGAGGAGCTTTTAACGGTTTTGTCTATTTGTCATAGAAAGATGGTGTTTTAGCATCGAAATAATCTACGAAGCTTATACTCGTAAAATTTGTCATAGAAGAAAAATAAAAAGTGTACACCGAGCAACTTTGATGGTCCGAAGTTGCTCAACTCTCTCTATGGAGGAGCTTTTAACGGTTTTGTCCATTTGTTATAGAAAGATGGTGTTTTAGCATCGAAATAATCTAGGAAGCTTATAGTCGTAAAATTTGACATAGAAGAACAATAAAAAGTGTACACCGAGAAACTTTGATGGTCCGAAGTTGCTCAACTCTCTCTATGGAGGGCCTTTTAACGGTTTTGTCCATTTGTCATAGAAAGATGGTGTTTTAGCATCGAAATAATCTAGGAAGCTTATACTCGTAAAATTTGACATAGAAGAACAATAAAAAGTGTATCCCGAGCAATTTTGTGGGTCCGAAGTTACTCAACTCTCTCTATGGAGGAGCTTTTCAAGATTTTGTCCATTTGTGTTAAAAAGTTGGTGTTTTGGCATCCAAACAATCTTGGAAGCTTATACTCGTAAAATTTGACATAGAAGAACAATAAAAAGTGTACACCGTGCAACTTTGATGGTCCGAAGTTGCCCAACTCTCTCTATGGGGGGGCTTTTTTAACGGTTTTGTCCATTTGTCATAGAAAGATTGTGTTTTGGCATCGAAAAAATCTAGGAAGCTGATACTCGTAAAATTTGACATAGAAGTACAATAAAAAGTGTACACCGAGCAACTTTGATGGTCCGAAGTTGCTCAACTCTCTCTATGGAGGAGCTTTTAACGGTTTTGTCCATTTGTGTTAAATAGTTGGTGTTTTTGCATCGAAATAATCTTGGAAGCTTATACTCGTAAAACTTGACATAGAAGAACAATAAAAAGTGTACACCGAGCAACTTTGATGGTCCGAAGTTGCTCAACTCTCTCTATGGAGGGCATTTTAACGGTTTTGTCCATTTGTCATAGAAAGATGGTGTTTTAGCATCAAAATAATCTAGGAAGCTTATACTCGTAAAATTTGACATAGAAGAACAATAAAAAGTGTATCTCGAGCAACTTTGTGGGTCCGAAGTTACTCAACTCTCTCTATGAAGGAGCTTTTCAAGATTTTGTCCATCTGTGTTAAAAATTTGGTGTTTTGGCGTCCAAATAATCTACGAAGCTTATACTCGTAAAATTTGACATAGAAGAACAATAAAAAGTGTATCCCGAGCAACTTTATGGTTTCGAAGTTACTGAACTCTCTCTATGGAGGAGCATTTAACGGTTTTGTCCGTTTGTCGTAAAAAGTTCGTTTTTTGGCATCGAAATAATCTATGAAGCTTATACTCGTAAAATTTGACATAGAAGAACAATAAAAAGTGTACACCGAGAAACTTTGATTGTCCGAAGTTGCTCAACTCTCTCTATGAAGGGCCTTTTAACGTTTTTGTCCATATGTCATAGAATGATGGTGTTTTAGCATCGAAATAATCTTGGAAGCTAGTACTCATAAAATTTGACATAGAATAACAATAAAAAGTGTACACCGAGCAACTTTGATGGTCCGAAGTTGCTCAACTCTTTCTATGGAGGAGCTTTTAACGGTTTTGTCTATTTGTCATAGAAAGATTGTGTTTTAGCATCGAAATAATCTATGAAGCTTATACTCGTAAAATTTGACATAGAAGAGCAATAAAAAGTGTATCCCGAGCAACTTTGTGGGTCCGAAGTTACTCAACTCTCTCTATGGAGGAGCTTTTCAAGGTTTTGTCCATTTGTGATAAAAAGTTCGTGTTTTGGCATCGAAATAATCTTGGAAGCTTATACTCGTAAAATTTGACATAGAAGAACAATAAAAAGTGTACACCGAGCAACTTTTATGGTACGAAGTATCTCAACTCTCTCTATGGAGGAGCTTTTAACGGTTTTGTCCATTTGTCATAGAAAGTTGGTGATTTGGAATCGAAATAATCTTGGAAGATTATACTCGTAAAATTTGATATAGAAGAACAATAAAAAGTGTATACCGAGCAACTTTGTGGGTCCGAAGTTACTCAACTCTCTCTATGGAGGAGCTTTTCAAGGTTTTGTCCATTTGTGATAAAAAGTTGGTGTTTTGGCATCGAAATAATCTTGGAAGCTTATACTCATAAAATTTAACATAGAAGAACAATAAAAAGTGTACATCGAGCAACTTTGATGGTTCGATGTTGCAAACTCTCTCTATGGAGGAGCTGTTAACGGTTTTGTCCATTTCTCATAGAAAGTTGGTGATTTGGAATCGAAATAATCTTGGAAGATTATACTCGTAAAATTTGAAATAGAAGAACAATAAAAAGTGTACACCGAGCAACTTTGATGGTCAGAAGTTTCTCAACTCCCTCTATGGAGGAGCTTTTAACGGTTTTGTCTATTTGTCCTAGAAAGATGGTGTTTTAGCATCAAAATAATCTACGAAGCTTATACTCGTAAAATTTGTCATAGAAGAAAAATAAAAAGTGTATACCGAGTTATAGAAAGATGGTGTTTTAGCATCGAAATAATCTAGGAATGTTATAGTCGTAAAATTTGACATAGAAGAACAATAAAAAGTGTACACCGAGAAACTTTGATGGTCCGAAGTTGCTCAACTCTCTCTATGGAGGGCCTTTTAACGGTTTTGTCCATTTGTCATAGAAAGATGGTGTTTTATCATCGAAATAATCTAGGAAGCTTATACTCGTAAAATTTGACATAGAAGAACAATAAAAAGTGTATCCCGAGCAACTTTGTGGGTCCGAAGTTACTCAACTCTCTCTATGGAGGAGCTTTTCAAGATTTTGTCCATTTGTGTTAAAAAGTTGGTGTTTTGGCATCCAAATAATCTTGGAAGCTTATACTCGTAAAATTTGACATAGAAGAACAATAAAAAGTGTACACCGAGCAACTTTGATGGTCCGAAGTTGCTCAACTCTCTCTATGGGGGGGCTTTTAACGGTTTTGTCCATTTGTCATAGAAAGATTGTGTTTTAGCATCGAAAAAATCTAGGAAGCTGATACTCGAAAAATTTGACATAGAAGTACAATAAAAAGTGTACACCGAGCAACTTTGATGGTCCGAAGTTGCTCAACTCTCTCTATGGAGGAGCTTTTAACGGTTTTGTCCATTTATTATAGAAAGATGGTGTTTTAGCATCGAAATAATCTAGGAAGCTTATAGTCGTAAAATTTGACATAGAAGAACAATAAAAAGTGTACAACGAGCAACTTTGATGGTCCAAAGTTGCTCAACTCTCTCTATGGAGGAGCTTTTAACGGTTTTGTCCATTTGTCGTAAAAAGTTCGTTTTTTGGCATCGAAATAATCTATGATGCTTATACTCGTAAAATTTGACATAGAAGAACAATAAAAAGTGTACACCGAGCAACTTTGATGGTCCGAAGTTGCTCAACTCTCTCTATGGAGGGCATTTTAACGGTTTTGTCCATTTGTCATAGAAAGATGGTGTTTTAGCATCGAAATAATCTAGGAAGCTTATACTCGTAAAATTTGACATAGAAGAACAATAAAAAGTGAATCTCGAGCAACTTTGTGGGTCCGAAGTTCTCAACTCTCTCTATGAAGGAGCTTTTCACGATTTTGTCCATCTGTGTTAAAAAGTTGGTGTTTTGGCATCCAAATAATCTACGAAGCTTATACTCGTAAAATTTGACATAGAAGAACAATTAAAAGTGTATCCCGAGCAACTTTATGGGTTCGAAGTTACTGAACTCTCTCTATGGAGGAGCATTTAACGGTTTTGTCCATTTGTCGTAAAAAGTTCATTTTTTGGCATCGAAATAATCTATGAAGCTTATACTCGTAAAATTTGACATTGAAGAACAATAAAAAGTGTACACCGAGAAACTTTGATTGTCCGAAGTTGCTCAACTCTCTCTATGAAGGGCCTTTTAACGTTTTTGTCCATTTGTCATAGAATGTTGGTGTTTTAGCATCGAAATAATCTTGGAAGCTAGTATTCATAAAATTTGACATAGAATAACAATAAAAAGTGTACACCGAGCAACTTTGATGGTCCGAAGTTGCTCAACTCTTTCTATGGAGGAGCTTTTAACGGTCTTGTCTATTTGTCATAGACAGATTGTGTTTTGGCATCGAAATAATCTATGAAGCTTATACTCGTAAAATTTGACATAGAAGAACAATAAAAAGTGTATCCCGAGCAACTTAGTGGGTCCGAAGTTACTCAACTCTCTCTATGGAGGAGCTTTTCTAGGTTTTGTCCCTTTGTGATAAAAAGTTGGTGTTTTGGCATCGAAATAATCTTGGAAGCTTATACTCGTAAAATTTGACATAGAAGAACAATAAAAAGTGTACATCAAGCAACTTTTATGGTACGAAGTATCTCAACTCTCTCTATGGAGGAGCTTTTAACGGTTTTGTCCATTTGTCGTAAAAAGTTCGTTTTTTGGCATCGAAATAATCTATGAAGCTTATACTCATAAAATTTAACATAGAAGAACAATAAAAAGTGTACATCGAGCAACTTTGATGGTTCGATGTTGCTCAACTCTCTCTATGGAGGAGCTTTTAACGGTTTTGTCCATTTCTCATAGAAAGTTGGTGATTTGGAATCGAAATAATCTTGGAAGATTATACTCGTAAAATTTGAAATAGAAGAACAATAAAAAGTGTACACCGAGCAACTTTGATGGTCGGAAGTTGCTCAACTCCCTCTATGGAGGAGCTTTTAACGGTTTTGTCTATTTGTCATAGAAAGATGGTGTTTTAGCATCGAAATAATCTACGAAGCTTATACTCGTAAAATTTGTCATAGAAGAAAAATAAAAAGTGTATACCGAGCAACTTTGATGGTCTGAAGTTGCTCAACTCTCTCTATGGAGGGGCTTTTAACGGTTTTGTCCATTTGTTATAGAAAGATTGTGTTTTAGCATCGAAATAATCTAAAAAGCTTATACTCGTATAATTTGCATAGAAGAACAATAAAAAGTTTATCCCGAGAAACTTTGTGGGTCCGAAGTTACTCAACTCTCTCTATGGAGGAGCTTTTGAAGGTTTTGTCCATTTGTAATAAAAAGTTGGTGTTTTGGCATCGAAATAATCTTGGAAGCTTATACTCGTAAAACTTGACATAGATGTACAATAAAAAGTGTACACCGAGCAACTTTGATGGTCCGAAGTTGCTCAACTCTCTCTATGGAGGAGCTTTTAACGGTTTTGTCCATTTGTTATAGAAAGATGGTGTTTTAGCATCGAAATAATCTAGGAAGCTTATAGTCGTAAAATTTGACATAGAAGAACAATAAAAAGTGTACACCGAGAAACTTTGATGGTCCGAAGTTGCTCAACTCTCTCTATGGAGGGCCTTTTAACGGTTTTGTCCATTTGTCATAGAAAGATGGTGTTTTAGCATCGAAATAATCTAGGAAGCTTATACTCGTAAAATTTGACATAGAAGAACAATAAAAAGTGTATCCCGAGCAACTTTGATAGTCCGAAGTTGCTCAACTCTCTCTATGGAGGAGCTTTTAACGGTTTTGTCCATTTATTATAGAAAGATGGTGTTTTAGCATCGAAATAATCTAGGAAGCTTATAGTCGTAAAATTTGACATAGAAGAACAATAAAAAGTGTACAACGAGCAACTTTGATGGTCCAAAGTTGCTCAACTCTCTCTATGGAGGAGCTTTTAACGGTTTTGTCCATTTGTCGTAAAAAGTTCGTTTTTTGGCATCGAAATAATCTATGAAGCTTATACTCGTAAAATATTACATAGAAGAACAATAAAAAGTGTACACCGAGCAACTTTGATGGTCCGAAGTTGCTCAACTCTCTCTATGGAGGGCATTTTAACGGTTTTGTCCATTTGTCATAGAAAGATGGTGTTTTAGCATCGAAATAATCTAGGAAGCTTATACTCGTAAAATTTGACATAGAAGAACAATAAAAAGTGAATCTCGAGCAACTTTGTGGGTCCGAAGTTCTCAACTCTCTCTATGAAGGAGCTTTTCACGATTTTGTCCATCTGTGTTAAAAAGTTGGTGTTTTGGCATCCAAATAATCTACGAAGCTTATACTCGTAAAATTTGACATAGAAGAACAATTAAAAGTGTATCCCGAGCAACTTTATGGGTTCGAAGTTACTGAACTCTCTCTATGGAGGAGCATTTAACGGTTTTGTCCATTTGTCGTAAAAAGTTCATTTTTTGGCATCGAAATAATCTATGAAGCTTATACTCGTAAAATTTGACATTGAAGAACAATAAAAAGTGTACACCGAGAAACTTTGATTGTCCGAAGTTGCTCAACTCTCTCTATGAAGGGCCTTTTAACGTTTTTGTCCATTTGTCATAGAATGATGGTGTTTTAGCATCGAAATAATCTTGGAAGCTAGTACTCATAAAATTTGACATAGAATAACAATAAAAAGTGTACACCGAGCAACTTTGATGGTCCGAAGTTGCTCAACTCTTTCTATGGAGGAGCTTTTAACGGTTTTGTCTATTTGTCATAGACAGATTGTGTTTTGGCATCGAAATAATCTATGAAGCTTATACTCGTAAAATTTGACATAGAAGAACAATAAAAAGTGTATCCCGAGCAACTTAGTGGGTCCGAAGTTACTCAACTCTCTCTATGGAGGAGCTTTTCTAGGTTTTGTCCCTTTGTGATAAAAAGTTGGTGTTTTGGCATCGAAATAATCTTGGAAGCTTATACTCGTAAAATTTGATATAGAAGAACAATAAAAAGTGTACATCAAGCAACTTTTATGGTACGAAGTATCTCAACTCTCTCTATGGAGGAGCTTTTAACGGTTTTGTCCATTTGTCGTAAAAAGTTCGTTTTTTGGCATCGAAATAATCTATGAAGCTTATACTCATAAAATTTAACATAGAAGAACAATAAAAAGTGTACATCGAGCAACTTTGATGGTTCGATGTTGCTCAACTCTCTCTATGGAGGAGCTTTTAACGGTTTTGTCCATTTCTCATAGAAAGTTGGTGATTTGGAATCTAAATAATCTTGGAAGATTATACTCGTAAAATTTGAAATAGAAGAACAATAAAAAGTGTACACCGAGCAACTTTGATGGTCGGAAGTTGCTCAACTCCCTCCATGGAGGAGCTTTTAACGGTTTTGTCTATTTGTCATAGAAAGATGGTGTTTTAGCATCGAAATAATCTACGAAGCTTATACTCGTAAAATTTGTCATAGAAGAAAAATAAAAAGTGTATACCGAGCAACTTTGATGGTCTGAAGTTGCTCAACTCTCTCTATGGAGGGGCTTTTAACGGTTTTGTCCATTTGTTATAGAAAGATTGTGTTTTAGCATCGAAATAATCTAAAAAGCTTATACTCGTATAATTTGCATAGAAGAACAATAAAAAGTTTATCCCGAGAAACTTTGTGGGTCCGAAGTTACTCAACTCTCTCTATGGAGGAGCTTTTGAAGGTTTTGTCCATTTGTAATAAAAAGTTGGTGTTTTGGCATCGAAATAATCTTGGAAGCTTATACTCGTAAAACTTGACATAGATGTACAATAAAAAGTGTACACCGAGAAACTTTGATGGTCCGAAGTTGCTCAACTCTCTCTATGGAGGGCCTTTTAACGGTTTTGTCCATTTGTCATAGAAAGATGGTGTTTTAGCATCGAAATAATCTAGGAAGCTTATACTCGTAAAATTTGACGTAGAAGAAAAATAAAAAGTGTATCCCGAGCAACTTTGTGGGTCCGAAGTTACTCAACTCTCTCTATGGAGGAGCTTTTCAAGATTTTGTCCATTTGTGTTAAAAAGTTGGTGTTTTGGCATCCAAATAATCTTGGAAGCTTATACTCGTAAAATTTGACATAGAAGAACAATAAAAAGTGTACACCGAGCAACTTTGATGGTCCGAAGTTGCTCAACTCTCTCTATGGGGGGGCTTTTAACGGTTTTGTCCATTTGTCATAGAAAGATTGTGTTTTAGCATCGAAAAAATCTAGGAAGCTGATACTCATAAAATTTGACATAGAAGTACAATAAAAAGTGTACACCGAGCAACTTTGATGGTCCGAAGTTGCTCAACTCTCTCTATGGAGGAGCTTTTAACGGTTTTGTCCATTTATTATAGAAAGATGGTGTTTTAGCATCGAAATAATCTAGGAAGCTTATAGTCGTAAAATTTGACATAGAAGAACAATAAAAAGTGTACACCGAGCAACTTTGATGGTCCAAAGTTGCTCAACTCTCTCTATGGAGGAGCTTTTAACGGTTTTGTCCATTTGTCGTAAAAAGTTCGTTTTTTGTCATCGAAATAATCTATGAAGCTTATACTCGTAAAATTTGACATAGAAGAACAATAAAAAGTGTACACCGAGCAACTTTGATGGTCCGAAGTTGCTCAACTCTCTCTATGGAGGGCATTTTAACGGTTTTGTCCATTTGTCATAGAAAGATGGTGTTTTAGCATCGAAATAATCTAGGAAGCTTATACTCGTAAAATTTGACATAGAAGAACAATAAAAAGTGTATCTCGAGCAACTTTGTGGGTTCGAAGTTACTCAACTCTCTCTATGAAGGTGCTTTTCAAGATTTTGTCCATCTGTGTTAAAAATTTGGTGTTTTGGCGTCCAAATAATCTACGAAGCTTATACTCGTAAAATTTGACATAGAAGAACAATAAAAAGTGTATCCCGAGCAACTTTATGGGTTCGAAGTTACTGAACTCTCTCTATGGAGGAGCATTTAACGGTTTTGTCCATTTGTCGTAAAAAGTTCGTTTTTTGGCATCGAAATAATCTATGAAGCTTATACTCGTAAAATTTGACATAGAAGAACAATAAAAAGTGTACACCGAAAAACTTTGATTGTCCGAAGTTGCTCAACTCTCTCTATGAAGGGCCTTTTAACGTTTTTGTCCATTTGTCATAGAATGATGGTGTTTTAGCATCGAAATAATCTTGGAAGCTAGTACTCATAAAATTTGACATAGAATAACAATAAAAAGTGTACACCGAGCAACTTTGATGGTCCGAAGTTGCTCAACTCTTTCTATGGAGGAGCTTTTAACGGTTTTGTCTATTTGTCATAGAAAGATTGTGTTTTAGCATCGAAATAATCTATGAAGCTTATACTCGTAAAATTTGACATAGAAGAACAATAAAAAGTGTATCCCGAGCAACTTTGTGGGTCCGAAGTTACTCAACTCCCTCTATGGAGGAGCTTTTCAAGGTTTTGTCCATTTGTGATAAAAAGTTGGTGTTTTGGCATCGAAATAATCTTGGAAGCTTATACTCGTAAAATTTGACATAGAAGAACAATAAAAAGTGTACACCGAGCAACTTTTATGGTACGAAGTATCTCAACTCTCTCTATGGAGGAGCTTTTAACGGTTTTGTCCATTTGTCATAGAAAGTTGGTGATTTGGAATCGAAATAATCTTGGAAGATTATACTCGTAAAATTTGAAATAGAAGAACAATAAAAAGTGTATACCGAGCAACTTTGTGGGTCCGAAGTTACTCAACTCTCTCTATGGAGGAGCTTTTCAAGGTTTTGTCCATTTGTGATAAAAAGTTGGTGTTTTGGCATCGAAATAATCTTGCAAGCTTATACTCATAAAATTTAACATAGAAGAACAATAAAAAGTGTACATCGAGCAACTTTGATGGTTCGATGTTGCAAACTCTCTCTATGGAGGAGCTGTTAACGGTTTTGTCCATTTCTCATAGAAAGTTGGTGATTTGGAATCGAAATAATCTTGGAAGCTTATAGTCGTAAAATTTGACATAGAAGAACAATAAAAAGTGTACACCGAGCAACTTTGATGGTCAGAAGTTTCTCAACTCCCTCTATGGAGGAGCTTTTAACGGTTTTGTCTATTTGTCCTAGAAAGATGGTGTTTTAGCATCAAAATAATCTACGAAGCTTATACTCGTAAAATTTGTCATAGAAGAAAAATAAAAAGTGTATACCGAGTTATAGAAAGATGGTGTTTTAGCATCGAAATAATCTAGGAATGTTATAGTCGTAAAATTTGACATAGAAGAACAATAAAAAGTGTACACCGAGAAACTTTGATGGTCCGAAGTTGCTCAACTCTCTCTATGGAGGGCCTTTTAACGGTTTTGTCCATTTGTCATAGAAAGATGGTGTTTTATCATCGAAATAATCTAGGAAGCTTATACTCGTAAAATTTGACATAGAAGAACAATAAAAAGTGTATCCCGAGCAACTTTGTGGGTCCGAAGTTACTCAACTCTCTCTATGGAGGAGCTTTTCAAGATTTTGTCCATTTGTGTTAAAAAGTTGGTGTTTTGGCATCCAAATAATCTTGGAAGCTTATACTCGTAAAATTTGACATAGAAGAACAATAAAAAGTGTACACCGAGCAACTTTGATGGTCCGAAGTTGCTCAACTCTCTCTATGGGGGGGCTTTTAACGGTTTTGTCCATTTGTCATAGAAAGATTGTGTTTTAGCATCGAAAAAATCTAGGAAGCTGATACTCGAAAAATTTGACATAGAAGTACAATAAAAAGTGTACACCGAGCAACTTTGATGGTCCGAAGTTGCTCAACTCTCTCTATGGAGGAGCTTTTAACGGTTTTGTCCATTTATTATAGAAAGATGGTGTTTTAGCATCGAAATAATCTAGGAAGCTTATAGTCGTAAAATTTGACATAGAAGAACAATAAAAAGTGTACAACGAGCAACTTTGATGGTCCAAAGTTGCTCAACTCTCTCTATGGAGGAGCTTTTAACGGTTTTGTCCATTTGTCGTAAAAAGTTCGTTTTTTGGCATCGAAATAATCTATGATGCTTATACTCGTAAAATTTGACATAGAAGAACAATAAAAAGTGTACACCGAGCAACTTTGATGGTCCGAAGTTGCTCAACTCTCTCTATGGAGGGCATTTTAACGGTTTTGTCCATTTGTCATAGAAAGATGGTGTTTTAGCATCGAAATAATCTAGGAAGCTTATACTCGTAAAATTTGACATAGAAGAACAATAAAAAGTGAATCTCGAGCAACTTTGTGGGTCCGAAGTTCTCAACTCTCTCTATGAAGGAGCTTTTCACGATTTTGTCCATCTGTGTTAAAAAGTTGGTGTTTTGGCATCCAAATAATCTACGAAGCTTATACTCGTAAAATTTGACATAGAAGAACAATTAAAAGTGTATCCCGAGCAACTTTATGGGTTCGAAGTTACTGAACTCTCTCTATGGAGGAGCATTTAACGGTTTTGTCCATTTGTCGTAAAAAGTTCATTTTTTGGCATCGAAATAATCTATGAAGCTTATACTCGTAAAATTTGACATTGAAGAACAATAAAAAGTGTACACCGAGAAACTTTGATTGTCCGAAGTTGCTCAACTCTCTCTATGAAGGGCCTTTTAACGTTTTTGTCCATTTGTCATAGAATGTTGGTGTTTTAGCATCGAAATAATCTTGGAAGCTAGTATTCATAAAATTTGACATAGAATAACAATAAAAAGTGTACACCGAGCAACTTTGATGGTCCGAAGTTGCTCAACTCTTTCTATGGAGGAGCTTTTAACGGTCTTGTCTATTTGTCATAGACAGATTGTGTTTTGGCATCGAAATAATCTATGAAGCTTATACTCGTAAAATTTGACATAGAAGAACAATAAAAAGTGTATCCCGAGCAACTTAGTGGGTCCGAAGTTACTCAACTCTCTCTATGGAGGAGCTTTTCTAGGTTTTGTCCCTTTGTGATAAAAAGTTGGTGTTTTGGCATCGAAATAATCTTGGAAGCTTATACTCGTAAAATTTGACATAGAAGAACAATAAAAAGTGTACATCAAGCAACTTTTATGGTACGAAGTATCTCAACTCTCTCTATGGAGGAGCTTTTAACGGTTTTGTCCATTTGTCGTAAAAAGTTCGTTTTTTGGCATCGAAATAATCTATGAAGCTTATACTCATAAAATTTAACATAGAAGAACAATAAAAAGTGTACATCGAGCAACTTTGATGGTTCGATGTTGCTCAACTCTCTCTATGGAGGAGCTTTTAACGGTTTTGTCCATTTCTCATAGAAAGTTGGTGATTTGGAATCGAAATAATCTTGGAAGATTATACTCGTAAAATTTGAAATAGAAGAACAATAAAAAGTGTACACCGAGCAACTTTGATGGTCGGAAGTTGCTCAACTCCCTCTATGGAGGAGCTTTTAACGGTTTTGTCTATTTGTCATAGAAAGATGGTGTTTTAGCATCGAAATAATCTACGAAGCTTATACTCGTAAAATTTGTCATAGAAGAAAAATAAAAAGTGTATACCGAGCAACTTTGATGGTCTGAAGTTGCTCAACTCTCTCTATGGAGGGGCTTTTAACGGTTTTGTCCATTTGTTATAGAAAGATTGTGTTTTAGCATCGAAATAATCTAAAAAGCTTATACTCGTATAATTTGCATAGAAGAACAATAAAAAGTTTATCCCGAGAAACTTCGTGGGTCCGAAGTTACTCAACTCTCTCTATGGAGGAGCTTTTGAAGGTTTTGTCCATTTGTAATAAAAAGTTGGTGTTTTGGCATCGAAATAATCTTGGAAGCTTATACTCGTAAAACTTGACATAGATGTACAATAAAAAGTGTACACCGAGCAACTTTGATGGTCCGAAGTTGCTCAACTCTCTCTATGGAGGAGCTTTTAACGGTTTTGTCCATTTGTTATAGAAAGATGGTGTTTTAGCATCGAAATAATCTAGGAAGCTTATAGTCGTAAAATTTGACATAGAAGAACAATAAAAAGTGTACACCGAGAAACTTTGATGGTCCGAAGTTGCTCAACTCTCTCTATGGAGGGCCTTTTAACGGTTTTGTCCATTTGTCATAGAAAGATGGTGTTTTAGCATCGAAATAATCTAGGAAGCTTATACTCGTAAAATTTGACATAGAAGAACAATAAAAAGTGTATCCCGAGCAACTTTGATAGTCCGAAGTTGCTCAACTCTCTCTATGGAGGAGCTTTTAACGGTTTTGTCCATTTATTATAGAAAGATGGTGTTTTAGCATCGAAATAATCTAGGAAGCTTATAGTCGTAAAATTTGACATAGAAGAACAATAAAAAGTGTACAACGAGCAACTTTGATGGTCCAAAGTTGCTCAACTCTCTCTATGGAGGAGCTTTTAACGGTTTTGTCCATTTGTCGTAAAAAGTTCGTTTTTTGGCATCGAAATAATCTATGAAGCTTATACTCGTAAAATATTACATAGAAGAACAATAAAAAGTGTACACCGAGCAACTTTGATGGTCCGAAGTTGCTCAACTCTCTCTATGGAGGGCATTTTAACGGTTTTGTCCATTTGTCATAGAAAGATGGTGTTTTAGCATCGAAATAATCTAGGAAGCTTATACTCGTAAAATTTGACATAGAAGAACAATAAAAAGTGAATCTCGAGCAACTTTGTGGGTCCGAAGTTCTCAACTCTCTCTATGAAGGAGCTTTTCACGATTTTGTCCATCTGTGTTAAAAAGTTGGTGTTTTGGCATCCAAATAATCTACGAAGCTTATACTCGTAAAATTTGACATAGAAGAACAATTAAAAGTGTATCCCGAGCAACTTTATGGGTTCGAAGTTACTGAACTCTCTCTATGGAGGAGCATTTAACGGTTTTGTCCATTTGTCGTAAAAAGTTCATTTTTTGGCATCGAAATAATCTATGAAGCTTATACTCGTAAAATTTGACATTGAAGAACAATAAAAAGTGTACACCGAGAAACTTTGATTGTCCGAAGTTGCTCAACTCTCTCTATGAAGGGCCTTTTAACGTTTTTGTCCATTTGTCATAGAATGATGGTGTTTTAGCATCGAAATAATCTTGGAAGCTAGTACTCATAAAATTTGACATAGAATAACAATAAAAAGTGTACACCGAGCAACTTTGATGGTCCGAAGTTGCTCAACTCTTTCTATGGAGGAGCTTTTAACGGTTTTGTCTATTTGTCATAGACAGATTGTGTTTTGGCATCGAAATAATCTATGAAGCTTATACTCGTAAAATTTGACATAGAAGAACAATAAAAAGTGTATCCCGAGCAACTTAGTGGGTCCGAAGTTACTCAACTCTCTCTATGGAGGAGCTTTTCTAGGTTTTGTCCCTTTGTGATAAAAAGTTGGTGTTTTGGCATCGAAATAATCTTGGAAGCTTATACTCGTAAAATTTGACATAGAAGAACAATAAAAAGTGTACATCAAGCAACTTTTATGGTACGAAGTATCTCAACTCTCTCTATGGAGGAGCTTTTAACGGTTTTGTCCATTTGTCGTAAAAAGTTCGTTTTTTGGCATCGAAATAATCTATGAAGCTTATACTCATAAAATTTAACATAGAAGAACAATAAAAAGTGTACATCGAGCAACTTTGATGGTTCGATGTTGCTCAACTCTCTCTATGGAGGAGCTTTTAACGGTTTTGTCCATTTCTCATAGAAAGTTGGTGATTTGGAATCTAAATAATCTTGGAAGATTATACTCGTAAAATTTGAAATAGAAGAACAATAAAAAGTGTACACCGAGCAACTTTGATGGTCGGAAGTTGCTCAACTCCCTCCATGGAGGAGCTTTTAACGGTTTTGTCTATTTGTCATAGAAAGATGGTGTTTTAGCATCGAAATAATCTACGAAGCTTATACTCGTAAAATTTGTCATAGAAGAAAAATAAAAAGTGTATACCGAGCAACTTTGATGGTCTGAAGTTGCTCAACTCTCTCTATGGAGGGGCTTTTAACGGTTTTGTCCATTTGTTATAGAAAGATTGTGTTTTAGCATCGAAATAATCTAAAAAGCTTATACTCGTATAATTTGCATAGAAGAACAATAAAAAGTTTATCCCGAGAAACTTTGTGGGTCCGAAGTTACTCAACTCTCTCTATGGAGGAGCTTTTGAAGGTTTTGTCCATTTGTAATAAAAAGTTGGTGTTTTGGCATCGAAATAATCTTGGAAGCTTATACTCGTAAAACTTGACATAGATGTACAATAAAAAGTGTACACCGAGAAACTTTGATGGTCCGAAGTTGCTCAACTCTCTCTATGGAGGGCCTTTTAACGGTTTTGTCCATTTGTCATAGAAAGATGGTGTTTTAGCATCGAAATAATCTAGGAAGCTTATACTCGTAAAATTTGACGTAGAAGAAAAATAAAAAGTGTATCCCGAGCAACTTTGTGGGTCCGAAGTTACTCAACTCTCTCTATGGAGGAGCTTTTCAAGATTTTGTCCATTTGTGTTAAAAAGTTGGTGTTTTGGCATCCAAATAATCTTGGAAGCTTATACTCGTAAAATTTGACATAGAAGAACAATAAAAAGTGTACACCGAGCAACTTTGATGGTCCGAAGTTGCTCAACTCTCTCTATGGGGGGGCTTTTAACGGTTTTGTCCATTTGTCATAGAAAGATTGTGTTTTAGCATCGAAAAAATCTAGGAAGCTGATACTCATAAAATTTGACATAGAAGTACAATAAAAAGTGTACACCGAGCAACTTTGATGGTCCGAAGTTGCTCAACTCTCTCTATGGAGGAGCTTTTAACGGTTTTGTCCATTTATTATAGAAAGATGGTGTTTTAGCATCGAAATAATCTAGGAAGCTTATAGTCGTAAAATTTGACATAGAAGAACAATAAAAAGTGTACACCGAGCAACTTTGATGGTCCAAAGTTGCTCAACTCTCTCTATGGAGGAGCTTTTAACGGTTTTGTCCATTTGTCGTAAAAAGTTCGTTTTTTGTCATCGAAATAATCTATGAAGCTTATACTCGTAAAATTTGACATAGAAGAACAATAAAAAGTGTACACCGAGCAACTTTGATGGTCCGAAGTTGCTCAACTCTCTCTATGGAGGGCATTTTAACGGTTTTGTCCATTTGTCATAGAAAGATGGTGTTTTAGCATCGAAATAATCTAGGAAGCTTATACTCGTAAAATTTGACATAGAAGAACAATAAAAAGTGTATCTCGAGCAACTTTGTGGGTTCGAAGTTACTCAACTCTCTCTATGAAGGTGCTTTTCAAGATTTTGTCCATCTGTGTTAAAAATTTGGTGTTTTGGCGTCCAAATAATCTACGAAGCTTATACTCGTAAAATTTGACATAGAAGAACAATAAAAAGTGTATCCCGAGCAACTTTATGGGTTCGAAGTTACTGAACTCTCTCTATGGAGGAGCATTTAACGGTTTTGTCCATTTGTCGTAAAAAGTTCGTTTTTTGGCATCGAAATAATCTATGAAGCTTATACTCGTAAAATTTGACATAGAAGAACAATAAAAAGTGTACACCGAAAAACTTTGATTGTCCGAAGTTGCTCAACTCTCTCTATGAAGGGCCTTTTAACGTTTTTGTCCATTTGTCATAGAATGATGGTGTTTTAGCATCGAAATAATCTTGGAAGCTAGTACTCATAAAATTTGACATAGAATAACAATAAAAAGTGTACACCGAGCAACTTTGATGGTCCGAAGTTGCTCAACTCTTTCTATGGAGGAGCTTTTAACGGTTTTGTCTATTTGTCATAGAAAGATTGTGTTTTAGCATCGAAATAATCTATGAAGCTTATACTCGTAAAATTTGACATAGAAGAACAATAAAAAGTGTATCCCGAGCAACTTTGTGGGTCCGAAGTTACTCAACTCCCTCTATGGAGGAGCTTTTCAAGGTTTTGTCCATTTGTGATAAAAAGTTGGTGTTTTGGCATCGAAATAATCTTGGAAGCTTATACTCGTAAAATTTGACATAGAAGAACAATAAAAAGTGTACACCGAGCAACTTTTATGGTACGAAGTATCTCAACTCTCTCTATGGAGGAGCTTTTAACGGTTTTGTCCATTTGTCATAGAAAGTTGGTGATTTGGAATCGAAATAATCTTGGAAGATTATACTCGTAAAATTTGAAATAGAAGAACAATAAAAAGTGTATACCGAGCAACTTTGTGGGTCCGAAGTTACTCAACTCTCTCTATGGAGGAGCTTTTCAAGGTTTTGTCCATTTGTGATAAAAAGTTGGTGTTTTGGCATCGAAATAATCTTGCAAGCTTATACTCATAAAATTTAACATAGAAGAACAATAAAAAGTGTACATCGAGCAACTTTGATGGTTCGATGTTGCAAACTCTCTCTATGGAGGAGCTGTTAACGGTTTTGTCCATTTCTCATAGAAAGTTGGTGATTTGGAATCGAAATAATCTTGGAAGATTATACTCGTAAAATTTGAAATAGAAGAACAATAAAAAGTGTACACCGAGCAACTTTGATGGTCGGAAGTTGCTCAACTCCCTCTATGGAGGAGCTTTTAACGGTTTTGTCTATTTGTCCTAGAAAGATGGTGTTTTAGCATCAAAATAATCTACGAAGCTTATACTCGTAAAATTTGTCATAGAAGAAAAATAAAAAGTGTATACCGAGCAACTTTGATGGTCTGAAGTTGTTCAACTCTCTCTATGGAGGGGCTTTTAACGGTTTTGTCCATTTGTTATAGAAAGATTGTGTTTTAGCATCGAAATAATCTAAAAAGCTTATACTCGTATAATTTGCATAGAAGAACAATAAAAAGTTTATCCCGAGCAACTTTGTGGGTCCGAAGTTACTCAACTCTCTCTATGGAGGAGCTTTTGAAGGTTTTGTCCATTTGTAATAAAAAGTTGGTGTTTTGGCAACGAAATAATCTTGGAAGCTTATACTCGTAAAACTTGACATAGATGTACAATAAAAAGTGTACACCGAGCAACTTTGATGGTCCGAAGTTGGTCAACTCTCTCTATGGAGGAGCTTTTAACGGTTTTGTCCATTTGTTATAGAAAGATGGTGTTTTAGCATCGAAATAATCTAGGAAGCTTATAGTCGTAAAATTTGACATAGAAGAACAATAAAAAGTGTACACCGAGAAACTTTGTTGGTCCGAAGTTGCTCAACTCTCTCTATGGAGGGCCTTTTAACGGTTTTGTCCATTTGTCATAGAAAGATGGTGTTTTAGCATCGAAATAATCTAGGAAGCTTATACTCGTAAAATTTGACATAGAAGAACAATAAAAAGTGTATCCCGAGCAACTTTGTGGGTCCGAAGTTACTCAACTCTCTCTATGGAAGAGCTTTTCAAGATTTTGTCCATTTGTGTTAAAAAGTTGGTGTTTTGGCATCCAAATAATCTTGGAAGCTTATACTCGTAAAATTTGACATAGAAGAACAATAAAAAGTGTACACCGAGCAACGTTGATGGTCCGAAGTTGCTCAACTCTCTCTATGGGGGGGCTTTTAACGGTTTTGTCCATTTGTCATAGAAAGATTGTGTTTTAGCATCGAAAAAATCTAGGAAGCTGATACTCGTAAAATTTGACATAGAAGTACAATAAAAAGTGTACACCGAGCAACTTTGATGGTCCGAAGTTGCTCAACTCTCTCTATGAAGGAGCTTTTAACGGTTTTGTCTATTTGTTATAGAAAGATGGTGTTTTAGCATCGAAATAATCTAGGAAGCTTATACTCGTAAAATTTGACATAGAAGAACAATAAAAAGTGTTCACCGAGCAACTTTGATGGTCCGAAGTTGCTCAACTCTCTCTATGGAGGAGCTTTTAACGGTTTTGTCCATTTGTCGTAAAAAGTTCGTTTTTTATCATCGAAATAATCTATGAAGCTTATACTCGTAAAATTTGACATAGAAGAACAATAAAAAGTGTACACCGAGAAACTTTGATGGTCCAAAGTTGCTCAACTCTCTCTATGGAGGGCCTTTTAATGGTTTTTGTCCATTTGTCATAGAAAGATGGTGTTTTAGCATCGAAATAATCTAGGTTTCTTATACTCGTAAAATTTGATATAGAAGAACAATAAAAAGTGTATCTCGAGCAACTTTGTGGGCCTGAAGTTACTCAACTCTCTCTATGGAGGAGCTTTTCAAGATTTTGTCCATTTGTAATAAAAAGTTGGTGTTTTGGCATCGAAATAATCTATCAAGCTTATACTCGTAAAATTTGACATAGAAGAAGAATAAAAAGTGTACACCGAGAAACTTTGATGGTCCAAAGTTGCTCAACTCTCTCTATGGAGGGCCTTTTAACGGTTTTGTCCATTTGTTATAGAAAGATTGTGTTTTAGCATCGAAATAATCTAGGAAGCTTATAGTCATAAAATTTGACATAGAAGAACAATAAAAAGTGTACATCGAGAAACTTTGATGGTCCGAGGTTGCTCAACTCTCTCTATAGAGGGCCTTTTAACGGTTTTGTCCATTTGTCATAGAAAGATGGTGTTTTAGCATCGAAATAATCTAGGAAGCTTATACTCGTAAAATTTGACATAGAAGAACAATAAAAAGTGTATCCCGAGCAACTTTGTGGGTCCGAAGTTACTCAACTCTCTCTATGGAGGAGCTTTTCAAGATTTTGTCCATTTGTGTCAAAAAGTTGGTGTTTTGGCATCCAAATAATCTTGGAAGCTTATACTCGTAAAATTTGACATAGAAGAACAATAAAAAGTGTACACCGAGCAACTTTGATGGTCCGAAGTTGCTCAACTCTCTCTATGGGGGGGCTTTTAACGGTTTTGTCCATTTGTCATAGAAAGATTGTGTTTTAGCATCGAAAAAATCTAGGAAGCTGATACTCGTAAAATTTGACATAGAAGTACAATAAAAAGTGTACACCGAGCAACTTTGATGGTCCGAAGTTGCTCAACTCTCTCTATGGAGGAGCTTTTAACGGTTTTGTCCATTTATTATAGAAAGATGGTGTTTTAGCATCGAAATAATCTAGGAAGCTTATAGTCGTAAAATTTGACATAGAAGAACAATAAAAAGTGTACACCGAGCAACTTTGATGGTCCAAAGTTGCTCAACTCTCTCTATGGAGGAGCTTTTAACGGTTTTGTCCATTTGTCGTAAAAAGTTCGTTTTTTGGCATCGAAATAATCTATGAAGCTTATACTCGTAAAATTTGACATAGAAGAACAATAAAAAGTGTACACCGAGCAACTTTGATGGTCCGAAGTTGCTCAACTCTCTCTATGGAGGGCATTTTAACGGTTTTGTCCGTTTGTCATAGAAAGATGGTGTTTTAGCATCGAAATAATCTAGGAAGCTTATACTCGTAAAATTTGACATAGAAGTACAATAAAAAGTGTACACCGAGCAACTTTGATGGTCCGAAGTTGCTCAACTCTCTCTATGGAGGAGCTTTTAACGGTTTTGTCCATTTATTATAGAAAGATGGTGTTTTAGCATCGAAATAATCTAGGAAGCTTATAGTCGTAAAATTTGACATAGAAGAACAATAAAAAGTGTACACCGAGCAACTTTGATGGTCCAAAGTTGCTCAACTCTCTCTATGGAGGAGCTTTTAACGGTTTTGTCCATTTGTCGTAAAAAGTTCGTTTTTTGGCATCGAAATAATCTATGAAGCTTATACTCGTAAAATTTGACATAGAAGAACAATAAAAAGTGTACACCGAGCAACTTTGATGGTCCGAAGTTGCTCAACTCTCTCTATGGAGGGCATTTTAACGGTTTTGTCCGTTTGTCATAGAAAGATGGTGTTTTAGCATCGAAATAATCTAGGAAGCTTATACTCGTAAAATTTGACATAGAAGAACAATAAAAAGTGTATCTCGAGCAACTTTGTGGGTCCGAAGTTACTCAACTCTCTCTATGAAGGAGCTTTTCAAGATTTTGTCCATCTGTGTTAAAAATTTGGTGTTTTGGCATCCAAATAATCTACGAAGCTTATACTCGTAAAATTTGACATAGAAGAAAAATAAAAAGTGTATCCCGAGCAACTTTATGGGTTCGAAGTTACTGAACTCTCTCTATGGAGGAGCATTTAACGGTTTTGTCCATTTGTCGTAAAAAGTTCGTTTTTTGGCATCGAAATAATCTATGAAGCTTATACTCGTAAAATTTGACATAGAAGAACAATAAAAAGTGTACACCGAGAAACTTTGATTGTCCGAAGTTGCTCAACTCTCTCTATGAAGGGCCTTTTAACGTTTTTGTCCATTTGTCATAGAATGATGGTGTTTTAGCATCGAAATAATCTTGGAAGCTAGTACTCATAAAATTTGACATAGAATAACAATAAAAAGTGTACACCGAGCAACTTTGATGGTCCGAAGTTGCTCAACTCTTTCTATGGAGGAGCTTTTAACGGTTTTGTCTATTTGTCATAGAAAGATTGTGTTTTAGCATCGAAATAATCTATGAAGCTTATACTCGTAAAATTTGACATAGAAGAACAATAAAAAGTGTATCCCGAGCAACTTTGTGGGTCCGAAGTTACTCAACTCTCTCTATGGAGCAGCTTTTCAAGGTTTTGTCCATTTGAGATAAAAAGTTGGTGTTTTGGCATCGAAATAATCTTGGAAGCTTATACTCGTAAAATTTGACATAGAAGAACAATAAAAAGTGTACACCGAGCAACTTTTATGGTACGAAGTATCTCAACTCTCTCTATGGAGGAGCTTTTCAAGGTTTTGTCCATTTGTGATAAAAAGTTGGTGTTTTGGCATCGAAATAATCTTGGAAGCTTATACTCATAAAATTTAACATAGAAGAACAATAAAAAGTGTACATCGAGCAACTTTGATGGTTCGATGTTGCAAACTCTCTCTATGGAGGAGCTTTTAACGGTTTTGTCCATTTCTCATAGAAAGTTGGTGATTTGGAATCGAAATAATCTTGGAAGATTATACTCGTAAAATTTGAAATAGAAGAACAATAAAAAGTGTACACCGAGCAACTTTGATGGTTGGAAGTTGCTCAACTCCCTCTATGGAGGAGCTTTTAACGGTTTTGTCTATTTGTCCTAGAAAGATGGTGTTTTAGCATCAAAATAATCTACGAAGCTTATACTCGTAAAATTTTTCATAGAAGAAAAATAAAAAGTGTATACCGAGCAACTTTGATGGTCTGAAGTTGCTCAACTCTCTCTATGGAGGGGCTTTTAACGGTTTTGTCCATTTGTTATAGAAAGATTGTGTTTTAGCATCGAAATAATCTAAAAAGCTTATACTCGTATAATTTGCATAGAAGAACAATAAAAAGTTTATCCCGAGAAACTTTGTGGGTCCGAAGTTACTCAACTCTCTCTATGGAGGAGCTTTTGAAGGTTTTGTCCATTTGTAATAAAAAGTTGGTGTTTTGGCATCGAAATAATCTTGGAAGCTTATACTCGTAAAACTTGACATAGATGTACAATAAAAAGTGTACACCGAGCAACTTTGATGGTCCGAAGTTGCTCAACTCTCTCTATGGAGGAGCTTTTAACGGTTTTGTCCATTTGTTATAGAAAGATGGTGTTTTAGCATCGAAATAATCTAGGAAGCTGATACTCGTAAAATTTGACATAGAAGTACAATAAAAAGTGTACACCGAGCAACTTTGATGGTCCGAAGTTGCTCAACTCTCTCTATGGAGGAGCTTTTAACGGTTTTGTCCATTTATTATAGAAAGATGGTGTTTTAGCATCGAAATAATCTAGGAAGCTTATAGTCGTAAAATTTGACATAGAAGAACAATAAAAAGTGTACACCGAGCAACTTTGATGGTCCAAAGTTGCTCAACTCTCTCTATGGAGGAGCTTTTAACGGTTTTGTCCATTTGTCGTAAAAAGTTCGTTTTTTGGCATCGAAATAATCTATGAAGCTTATACTCGTAAAATTTGACATAGAAGAACAATAAAAAGTGTACACCGAGCAACTTTGATGGTCCGAAGTTGCTCAACTCTCTCTATGGAGGGCATTTTAACGGTTTTGTCCATTTGTCATAGAAAGATGGTGTTTTAGCATCGAAATAATCTAGGAAGCTTATACTCGTAAAATTTGACATAGAAGAACAATAAAAAGTGTATCTCGAGCAACTTTGTGGGTCCGAAGTTACTCAACTCTCTCTATGAAGGAGCTTTTCAAGATTTTGTCCATCTGTGTTAAAAATTTGGTGTTTTGGCATCCAAATAATCTACGAAGCTTATACTCGTAAAATTTGACATAGAAGAAAAATAAAAAGTGTATCCCGAGCAACTTTATGGGTTCGAAGTTACTGAACTCTCTCTATGGAGGAGCATTTAACGGTTTTGTCCATTTGTCGTAAAAAGTTCGTTTTTTGGCATCGAAATAATCTATGAAGCTTATACTCGTAAAATTTGACATAGAAGAACAATAAAAAGTGTACACCGAGAAACTTTGATTGTCCGAAGTTGCTCAACTCTCTCTATGAAGGGCCTTTTAACGTTTTTGTCCATTTGTCATAGAATGATGGTGTTTTAGCATCGAAATAATCTTGGAAGCTAGTACTCATAAAATTTGACATAGAATAACAATAAAAAGTGTACACCGAGCAACTTTGATGGTCCGAAGTTGCTCAACTCTTTCTATGGAGGAGCTTTTAACGGTTTTGTCTATTTGTCATAGAAAGATTGTGTTTTAGCATCGAAATAATCTATGAAGCTTATACTCGTAAAATTTGACATAGAAGAACAATAAAAAGTGTATCCCGAGCAACTTTGTGGGTCCGAAGTTACTCAACTCTCTCTATGGAGGAGCTTTTCAAGGTTTTGTCCATTTGAGATAAAAAGTTGGTGTTTTGGCATCGAAATAATCTTGGAAGCTTATACTCGTAAAATTTGACATAGAAGAACAATAAAAAGTGTACACCGAGCAACTTTTATGGTACGAAGTATCTCAACTCTCTCTATGGAGGAGCTTTTCAAGGTTTTGTCCATTTGTGATAAAAAGTTGGTGTTTTGGCATCGAAATAATCTTGGAAGCTTATACTCATAAAATTTAACATAGAAGAACAATAAAAAGTGTACATCGAGCAACTTTGATGGTTCGATGTTGCAAACTCTCTCTATGGAGGAGCTTTTAACGGTTTTGTCTATTTCTCATAGAAAGTTGGTGATTTGGAATCGAAATAATCTTGGAAGATTATACTCGTAAAATTTGAAATAGAAGAACAATAAAAAGTGTACACCGAGCAACTTTGATGGTTGGAAGTTGCTCAACTCCCTCTATGGAGGAGCTTTTAACGGTTTTGTCTATTTGTCCTAGAAAGATGGTGTTTTAGCATCAAAATAATCTACGAAGCTTATACTCGTAAAATTTTTCATAGAAGAAAAATAAAAAGTGTATACCGAGCAACTTTGATGGTCTGAAGTTGCTCAACTCTCTCTATGGAGGGGCTTTTAACGGTTTTGTCCATTTGTTATAGAAAGATTGTGTTTTAGCATCGAAATAATCTAAAAAGCTTATACTCGTATAATTTGCATAGAAGAACAATAAAAAGTTTATCCCGAGAAACTTTGTGGGTCCGAAGTTACTCAACTCTCTCTATGGAGGAGCTTTTGAAGGTTTTGTCCATTTGTAATAAAAAGTTGGTGTTTTGGCATCGAAATAATCTTGGAAGCTTATACTCGTAAAACTTGACATAGATGTACAATAAAAAGTGTACACCGAGCAACTTTGATGGTCCGAAGTTGCTCAACTCTCTCTATGGAGGAGCTTTTAACGGTTTTGTCCATTTGTTATAGAAAGATGGTGTTTTAGCATCGAAATAATCTAGAAAGCTTATAGTCGTAAAATTTGACATAGAAGAACAATAAAAAGTGTACACCGAGAAACTTTGATGGTCCGAAGTTGCTCAACTCTCTCTATGGAGGGTCTTTTAACGGTTTTGTCCATTTGTCATAGAAAGATGGTGTTTTAGCATCGAAATAATCTAGGAAGCTTATACTCGTAAAATTTGACATAGAAGAATAATAAAAAGTGTATCCCGAGCAACTTTGTGGGTCCGAAGTTACTCAACTTTCTCTATGGAGGAGCTTTTCAAGATTTTGTCCATTTGTGTTAAAAAGTTGGTGTTTTGGCATCCAAATAATCTTGGAAGCTTATACTCGTAAAATTTGACATAGAAGAACAATAAAAAGTGTACACCGAGCAACGTTGATGGTCCGAAGTTGCTCAACTCTCTCTATGGGGGGGCTTTTAACGGTTTTGTCCATTTGTCATAGAAAGATTGTGTTTTAGCATCGAAAAAATCTAGGAAGCTGATACTCGTAAAATTTGACATAGAAGTACAATAAAAAGTGTACACCGAGCAACTTTGATGGTCCGAAGTTGCTCAACTCTCTCTATGAAGGAGCTTTTAACGGTTTTGTCCATTTGTTATAGAAAGATGGTGTTTTAGCATCGAAATAATCTAGGAAGCTTATACTCGTAAAATTTGACATAGAAGAACAATAAAAAGTGTCCACCGAGCAACTTTGATGGTCCGAAGTTGCTCAACTCTCTCTATGGAGGAGCTTTTAACGGTTTTGTCCATTTGTCGTAAAAAGTTCGTTTTTTGTCACCGACATAATCTATGAAGCTTATACTCGTAAAATTTGACATAGAAGAACAATAAAAAGTGTACACCGAGAAACTTTGATGGTCCGAAGTTGCTCAACTCTCTCTATGGAGGGCCTTTTAATGGTTTTTGTCCATTTGTCATAGAAAGATGGTGTTTTAGCATCGAAATAATCTAGGTTTCTTATACTCGTAAAATTTGATATAGAAGAACAATAAAAAGTGTATCTCGAGCAACTTTGTGGGCCTGAAGTTACTCAACTCTCTCTATGGAGGAGCTTTTCAAGATTTTTTCCATTTGTGTTAAAAAGTTGGTGTTTTGGCATCGAAATAATCTACGAAGCTTATACTCGTAAAATTTTACATAGAAGAATAATAAAAAGTGTATCCCGAGCAACTTTGTGGGTTCGAAGTTACTCAACTCTCTCTATGGAGGAGCTTTTAACGGTTTTGTCCATTTGTCGTAAAAAGTTCGTTTTTTGGCATCGAAATAATCTATCAAGCTTATACTCGTAAAATTTGACATAGAAGAAGAATAAAAAGTGTACACCGAGAAACTTTGATGGTCCAAAGTTGCTCAACTCTCTCTATGGAGGGCCTTTTAACGGTTTTGTCCATTTGTCATAGAAAGATGGTGTTTTAGCATCAAAATAATCTAGGAAGCTTATACTCGTAAAATTTGACATAGAAGAACAATAAAAAGTGTATCCCGAGCAACTTTGTGGGTCCGAAGTTACTCATTTCTCTCTATGGAGGAGCTTTTCAAGATTTTGTCCATTTGTGTTAAATAGTTGGTGTTTTGGCATCGAAATAATCTTGGAAGCTTATACTCGTAAAACTTGACATAGAAGAACAATAAAAAGTGTATACCGAGCAACTTTGATGGTCTGAAGTTGGTCAACTCTCTCTATGGAGGAGCTTTTAACGGTTTTGTCCATTTGTTATAGAAAGATGGTCTTTTAGCATCGAAATAATCTATGAAGCTTATACTCATAAAATTTAACATAGAAGAACAATAAAAAGTGTACATCGAGCAACTTTGATGGTTCGAAGTTGCTCAACTCTCTCTATGGAGGAGCTTTTAGCGGTTTTGTATATTTCTCATAGAAAGTTGGTGATTTGGAATCGAAATAATCTTGGAAAATTATACTCGTAAAATTTGACATAGAAGAACAATAAAAAGTGTACACCGAGCAACTTTGATAGTCCGAAGTTGCTCAACTATCTCTATGGAGGAGCTTTTAACGGTTTTGTCTATTTGTCATAGAAAGATGGTGTTTTAGCATCGAAATAATCTACGAAGCTTATACTCGTAAAATTTGACATAGAAGAACAATAAAAAGTCTATCCCGAGCAACTTTGTGGGTCCGAAGTTACTCAACTCTCTCTATGGAGGAGCTTTTCAAGGTTTTGTCCATTTGTGATAAAAAGTTGGTGTTTTGGCATCGAAATAATCTTGGAAGCTTATACTCATAAATATTGACATAGAAGTACAATAAAAATTGTACACCGAGCAACTTTGATGGTCCGAAGTTGCTCAACTCTCTCTATGGAGGAGCTTTTAACGGTTTTGTCCATTTATTATAGAAAGATGGTGTTTTAGCATCGAAATAATCTAGGAAGTATATAGTCGTAAAATTTGACATAGAAGAACAATAAAAAGTGTACACCGAGCAACTTTGATGGTCCGAAGTTGCTCAACTCTCTCTATGGAGGAGCTTTTAACGGTTTTGTCCATTTGTCGTAAAAAGTTCGTTTTTTGGCATCGAAATAATCTATGAAGCTTATACTAGTAAAATTTGACATAGAAGAACAATAAAAAGTGTACACCGGGCAACTTTGATGGTCCGAAGTTGCTCAACTCTCTCTATGGAGGGCATTTTAACGGTTTTGTCCATTTGTCATAGAAAGATGGTGTTTTAGCATCGAAATAATCTAGGAAGCTTATACTCGTAAAATTTGACATAGAAGAACAATAAAAAGTGTATCTCGAGCAACTTTGTGGGTCCGAAGTTACTCAACTCTCTCTATGAAGGAGCTTTTCAAGATTTTGTCCATCTCTGTTAAAAATTTGGTGTTTTGGCATCCAAATAATCTACGAAGCTTATACTCGTAAAATTTGACATAGAAGAACAATAAAAAGTGTATCCCGAGCAACTTTATGGGTTCGAAGTTACTGAACTCTCTCTATGGAGGAGCATTTAACGGTTTTGTCCATTTATCGTAAAAAGTTCGTTTTTTGGCATCGAAATAATCTATGAAGCTTATACTCGTAAAATTTGACATAGAAGAACAATAAAAAGTGTACACCGAGAAACTTTGATTGTCCGAAGTTGCTCAACTCTCTCTATGAAGGGCCTTTTAACGTTTTTGTCCATTTGTCATAGAATGATGGTGTTTTAGCATCGAAATAATCTTGGAAGCTAGTACTCATAAAATTTGACATAGAATAACAATAAAAAGTGTACACCGAGCAACTTTGATGGTCCGAAGTTGCTCAACTCTTTCTATGGAAGAGCTTTTAACGGTTTTGTCTATTTGTCATAGAAAGATTGTGTCTTAGCATCGAAATAATCTATGAAGCTTATACTCGTAAAATTTGACATAGAAGAACAATAAAAAGTGTATCCCGAGCAACTTTGTGGGTCCGAAGTTACTCAACTCTCTCTATGGAGGAGCTTTTCAAGGTTTTGTCCATTTGTGATAAAAAGTTGGTGTTTTGGCATCGAAATAATCTTGGAAGCTTATACTCGTAAAATTTGACATAGAAGAACAATAAAAAGTGTACACCGAGCAACTTTTATGGTACGAAGTATCTCAACTCTCTCTATGGAGGAGCTTTTAACGGTTTTGTCCATTTGTCGTAAAAAGTTTGTTTTTTGGCATCGAAATAATCTATGAAGCTTATACTCATAAAATTTGACATAGAAGAACAATAAAAAGTGTATCCCGAGCAACTTTATGGGTTCGAAGTTACTGAACTCTCTCTATGGAGGAGCATTTAACGGTTTTGTCCATTTGTCGTAAAAAGTTCGTTTTTTGGCATCGAAATAATCTATGAAGCTTATACTCGTAAAATTTGACATAGAAGAACAATAAAAAGTGTACACCGAGAAACTTTGATGGTCCGAAGTTGCTCAACTCTCTCTATGAAGGGCCTTTTAACGTTTTTGTCCATTTGTCATAGAATGATGGTGTTTTAGCATCGAAATAATCTTGGAAGCTAGTACTCATAAAATTTGACATAGAATAACAATAAAAAGTGTACACCGAGCAACTTTGACAGTCCGAAGTTGCTCAACTCTTTCTATGGAGGAGCTTTTAACGGTTTTGTCTATTTGTCATAGAAAGATTGTGTTTTAGCATCGAAATAATCTATGAAGCTTATACTCGTAAAATTTGACATAGAAGAACAATAAAAAGTGTATCCCGAGCAACTTTGTGGGTCCGAAGTTACTCAACTCTCTCTATGGAGGAGCTTTTCAAGGTTTTGCCCATTTGTGATAAAAAGTTGGTGTTTTGGCATCGAAATAATCTTGGAAGCTTATACTCGTAAAATTTGACATAGAAGAACAATAAAAAGTGTACACCGAGCAACTTTTATGGTACGAAGTATCTCAACTCTCTCTATGGAGGAGCTTTTAACGGTTTTGTCCATTTGTCATAGAAAGTTGGTGATTTGGAATCGAAATAATCTTGGAAGATTATACTCGTAAAATTTGAAATAGAAGAACAATAAAAAGTGTATAACGAGCAACTTTGTGGGTCCGAAGTTACTCAACTCTCTCTATGGAGGAGCTTTTCAAGGTTTTGTCCATTTGTGATAAAAAGTTAGTGTTTTGGCATCGAAATAATCTTGGAAGCTTATACTCATAAAATTTAACATAGAAGAACAATAAAAAGTGTACATCGAGCAACTTTGATGGTTCGATGTTGCAAACTCTCTCTATGGAGGAGCTTTTAACGGTTTTGTCCATTTCTCATAGAAAGTTGGTGATTTGGAATCGAAATAATCTTGGAAGATTATACTCGTAAAATTTGAAATAGAAGAACAATAAAAAGTGTACACCGAGCAACTTTGATGGTCGGAAGTTGCTCAACTCCCTCTATGGAGGAGCTTTTAACGGTTTTGTCTATTTGTCCTAGAAAGATGGTGTTTTAGCATCAAAATAATCTACGAAGCTTATACTCGTAAAATTTGTCATAGAAGAAAAATAAAAAGTGTATACCGAGCAACTTTGATGGTCTGAAGTTGCTCAACTCTCTCTATGGAGGGGCTTTTAACGGTTTTGTCCATTTGTTATAGAAAGATTGTGTTTTAGCATCGAAATAATCTAAAAAGCTTATACTCGTAAAATTTGCATAGAAGAACAATAAAAAGTTTATCCCGAGCAACTTTGTGGGTCCGAAGTTACTCAACTCTCTCTATGGAGGAGCTTTTGAAGGTTTTGTCCATTTGTAATAAAAAGTTGGTGTTTTGGCATCGAAATAATCATGGAAGCTTATACTCGTAAAACTTGACATAGATGTACAATAAAAAGTGTACACCGAGAAACTTTGATGGTCCGAAGTTGGTCAACTCTCTCTATGGAGGAGCTTTTAACGGTTTTGTCCATTTGTTATAGAAAGATGGTGTTTTAGCATCGAAATAATCTAGGAAGCTTATAGTCGTAAAATTTGACATAGAAGAACAATAAAAAGTGTACACCGAGAAACTTTGATGGTCCGAAGTTGCTCAACTCTCTCTATGGAGGGCATTTTAACGGTTTTGTCCATTTGTCATAGAAAGATGGTGTTTTAGCATCGAAATAATCTAGGAAGCTTATACTCGTAAAATTTGACATAGAAGAACAATAAAAAGTGTATCTCGAGCAACTTTGTGGGTCCGAAGTTACTCAACTCTCTCTATGAAGGAGCTTTTCAAGATTTTGTCCATCTCTGTTAAAAATTTGGTGTTTTGGCATCCAAATAATCTACGAAGCTTATACTCGTAAAATTTGACATAGAAGAACAATAAAAAGTGTATCCCGAGCAACTTTATGGGTTCGAAGTTACTGAACTCTCTCTATGGAGGAGCATTTAACGGTTTTGTCCATTTATCGTAAAAAGTTCGTTTTTTGGCATCGAAATAATCTATGAAGCTTATACTCGTAAAATTTGACATAGAAGAACAATAAAAAGTGTACACCGAGAAACTTTGATTGTCCGAAGTTGCTCAACTCTCTCTATGAAGGGCCTTTTAACGTTTTTGTCCATTTGTCATAGAATGATGGTGTTTTAGCATCGAAATAATCTTGGAAGCTAGTACTCATAAAATTTGACATAGAATAACAATAAAAAGTGTACACCGAGCAACTTTGATGGTCCGAAGTTGCTCAACTCTTTCTATGGAAGAGCTTTTAACGGTTTTGTCTATTTGTCATAGAAAGATTGTGTCTTAGCATCGAAATAATCTATGAAGCTTATACTCGTAAAATTTGACATAGAAGAACAATAAAAAGTGTATCCCGAGCAACTTTGTGGGTCCGAAGTTACTCAACTCTCTCTATGGAGGAGCTTTTCAAGGTTTTGTCCATTTGTGATAAAAAGTTGGTGTTTTGGCATCGAAATAATCTTGGAAGCTTATACTCGTAAAATTTGACATAGAAGAACAATAAAAAGTGTACACCGAGCAACTTTTATGGTACGAAGTATCTCAACTCTCTCTATGGAGGAGCTTTTAACGGTTTTGTCCATTTGTCGTAAAAAGTTTGTTTTTTGGCATCGAAATAATCTATGAAGCTTATACTCATAAAATTTGACATAGAAGAACAATAAAAAGTGTATCCCGAGCAACTTTATGGGTTCGAAGTTACTGAACTCTCTCTATGGAGGAGCATTTAACGGTTTTGTCCATTTGTCGTAAAAAGTTCGTTTTTTGGCATCGAAATAATCTATGAAGCTTATACTCGTAAAATTTGACATAGAAGAACAATAAAAAGTGTACACCGAGAAACTTTGATGGTCCGAAGTTGCTCAACTCTCTCTATGAAGGGCCTTTTAACGTTTTTGTCCATTTGTCATAGAATGATGGTGTTTTAGCATCGAAATAATCTTGGAAGCTAGTACTCATAAAATTTGACATAGAATAACAATAAAAAGTGTACACCGAGCAACTTTGACAGTCCGAAGTTGCTCAACTCTTTCTATGGAGGAGCTTTTAACGGTTTTGTCTATTTGTCATAGAAAGATTGTGTTTTAGCATCGAAATAATCTATGAAGCTTATACTCGTAAAATTTGACATAGAAGAACAATAAAAAGTGTATCCCGAGCAACTTTGTGGGTCCGAAGTTACTCAACTCTCTCTATGGAGGAGCTTTTCAAGGTTTTGCCCATTTGTGATAAAAAGTTGGTGTTTTGGCATCGAAATAATCTTGGAAGCTTATACTCGTAAAATTTGACATAGAAGAACAATAAAAAGTGTACACCGAGCAACTTTTATGGTACGAAGTATCTCAACTCTCTCTATGGAGGAGCTTTTAACGGTTTTGTCCATTTGTCATAGAAAGTTGGTGATTTGGAATCGAAATAATCTTGGAAGATTATACTCGTAAAATTTGAAATAGAAGAACAATAAAAAGTGTATAACGAGCAACTTTGTGGGTCCGAAGTTACTCAACTCTCTCTATGGAGGAGCTTTTCAAGGTTTTGTCCATTTGTGATAAAAAGTTAGTGTTTTAGCATCGAAATAATCTTGGAAGCTTATACTCATAAAATTTAACATAGAAGAACAATAAAAAGTGTACATCGAGCAACTTTGATGGTTCGATGTTGCAAACTCTCTCTATGGAGGAGCTTTTAACGGTTTTGTCCATTTCTCATAGAAAGTTGGTGATTTGGAATCGAAATAATCTTGGAAGATTATACTCGTAAAATTTGAAATAGAAGAACAATAAAAAGTGTACACCGAGCAACTTTGATGGTCGGAAGTTGCTCAACTCCCTCTATGGAGGAGCTTTTAACGGTTTTGTCTATTTGTCATAGAAAGATGGTGTTTTAGCATCAAAATAATCTACGAAGCTTATACTCGTAAAATTTGTCATAGAAGAAAAATAAAAAGTGTATACCGAGCAACTTTGATGGTCTGAAGTTGCTCAACTCTCTCTATGGAGGGGCTTTTAACGGTTTTGTCCATTTGTTATAGAAAGATTGTGTTTTAGCATCGAAATAATCTAAAAAGCTTATACTCGTAAAATTTGCATAGAAGAACAATAAAAAGTTTATCCCGAGCAACTTTGTGGGTCCGAAGTTACTCAACTCTCTCTATGGAGGAGCTTTTGAAGGTTTTGTCCATTTGTAATAAAAAGTTGGTGTTTTGGCATCGAAATAATCATGGAAGCTTATACTCGTAAAACTTGACATAGATGTACAATAAAAAGTGTACACCGAGAAACTTTGATGGTCCGAAGTTGGTCAACTCTCTCTATGGAGGAGCTTTTAACGGTTTTGTCCATTTGTTATAGAAAGATGGTGTTTTAGCATCGAAATAATCTAGGAAGCTTATAGTCGTAAAATTTGACATAGAAGAACAATAAAAAGTGTACACCGAGAAACTTTGATGGTCCGAAGTTGCTCAACTCTCTCTATGGAGGGCCTTTTAACGGTTTTGTCCATTTGTCATAGAAAGATGGTGTTTTAGCATCGAAATAATCTAGGAAGCTTATACTCGTAAAATTTGACATAGAAGAACAATAAAAAGTGTATCCCGAGCAACTTTGTGGGTCCGAAGTTACTCAACTCTCTCTATGGAGGAGCTTTTCAAGATTTTGTCCATTTGTGTTAAAAAGTTGGTGTTTTGGCATCCAAATAATCTTGGAAGCTTATACTCGTAAAATTTGACATAGAAGAACAATAAAAAGTGTACACCGAGCAACGTTGATGGTCCGAAGTTGCTCAACTCTCTCTATGGGGGGCTTTTAACGGTTTTGTCCATTTGTCATAGAAAGATTGTGTTTTAGCATCGAAAAAATCTAGGAAGCTGATACTCGTAAAATTTGACATAGAAGTACAATAAAAAGTGTACACCGAGCAACTTTGATGGTCCGAAGTTGCTCAACTCTCTCTATGAAGGAGCTTTTAACGGTTTTGTCCATTTGTTATAGAAAGATGGTGTTTTAGCATCGAAATAATCTAGGAAGCTTATACTCGTAAAATTTGACATAGAAGAACAATAAAAAGTGTCCACCGAGCAACTTTGATGGTCCGAAGTTGCTCAACTCTCTCTATGGAGGAGCTTTTAACGGTTTTATCCATTTGTCGTAAAAAGTTCGTTTTTTGTCATCGAAATAATCTATGAAGCTTATACTCGTAAAATTTGACATAGAAGAACAATAAAAAGTGTACACCGAGAAACTTTGATGGTCCGAAGTTGCTCAACTCTCTCTATGGAGGGCCTTTTAATGGTTTTTGTCCATTTGTCATAGAAAGATGGTGTTTTAGCATCGAAATAATCTAGGTTTCTTATACTCGTAAAATTTGATATAGAAGAACAATAAAAAGTGTATCTCGAGCAACTTTGTGGGCCTGAAGTTACTCAACTCTCTCTATGGAGGAGCTTTTCAAGATTTTTTCCATTTGTGTTAAAAAGTTGGTGTTTTGGCATCGAAATAATCTACGAAGGTTATACTCGTAAAATTTTACATAGAAGAATAATAAAAAGTGTATCCCGAGCAACTTTGTGGGTTCGAAGTTACTCAACTCTCTCTATGGAGGAGCTTTTAACGGTTTTGTCCATTTGTCGTAAAAAGTTCGTTTTTTGGCATCGAAATAATCTAGGAAGCTGATACTCGTAAAATTTGACATAGAAGAAGAATAAAAAGTGTACACCGAGAAACTTTGATGGTCCAAAGTTGCTCAACTCTCTCTATGGAGGGCCTTTTAACGGTTTTGTCCATTTGTCATAGAAAGATGGTGTTTTAGCATCGAAATAATCTAGGAAGCTTATACTCGTAAAATTTGACATAGAAGAACAATAAAAAGTGTATCCCGAGCAACTTTGTGGGTCCGAAGTTACTCATTTCTCTCTATGGAGGAGCTTTTCAAGATTTTGTCCATTTGTGTTAAATAGTTGGTGTTTTGGCATCGAAATAATCTTGGAAGCTTATACTCGTAAAACTTGACATAGAAGAACAATAAAAAGTGTATACCGAGCAACTTTGATGGTCCGAAGTTGGTCAACTCTCTCTATGGAGGAGCTTTTAACGGTTTTGTCCATTTGTTATAGAAAGATGGTCTTTTAGCATCGAAATAATCTATGAAGCTTATACTCATAAAATTTAACATAGAAGAACAATAAAAAGTGTACATCGAGCAACTTTGATGGTTCGAAGTTGCTCAACTCTCTCTATGGAGGAGCTTTTAGCGGTTTTGTACATTTCTCATAGAAAGTTGGTGATTTGGAATCGAAATAATCTTGGAAAATTATACTCGTAAAATTTGACATAGAAGAACAATAAAAAGTGTACACCGAGCAACTTTGATAGTCCGAAGTTGCTCAACTATCTCTATGGAGGAGCTTTTAACGGTTTTGTCTATTTGTCATAGAAAGATGGTGTTTTAGCATCGAAATAATCTACGAAGCTTATACTCGTAAAATTTGACATAGAAGAACAATAAAAAGTCTATCCCGAGCAACTTTGTGGGTCCGAAGTTACTCAACTCTCTCTATGGAGGAGCTTTTCAAGGTTTTGTCCATTTGTGATAAAAAGTTGGTGTTTTGGCATCAAAATAATCTTGGAAGCTTATACTCATAAATATTGACATAGAAGTACAATAAAAATTGTACACCGAGCAACTTTGATGGTCCGAAGTTGCTCAACTCTCTCTATGGAGGAGCTTTTAACGGTTTTGTCCATTTATTATAGAAAGATGGTGTTTTAGCATCGAAATAATCTAGGAAGCTTATAGTCGTAAAATTTGACATAGAAGAACAATAAAAAGTGTACACCGAGCAACTTTGATGGTCCGGAGTTGCTCAACTCTCTCTATGGAGGAGCTTTTAACGGTTTTGTCCATTTGTCGTAAAAAGTTCATTTTTTGGCATCGAAATAATCTATGAAGCTTATACTCGTAAAATTTGACATAGAAGAACAATAAAAAGTGTACACCGAGCAACTTTGATGGTCCGAAGTTGCTCAACTCTCTCTATGGAGGGTATTTTAGCGGTTTTGTCCATTTGTCATAGAAAGATGGTGTTTTAGCATCGAAATAATCTAGGAAGCTTATAGTCGTAAAATTTGACATAGAAGAACAATAAAAAGTGTACACCGAGAAACTTTGATGGTCCGAAGTTGCTCAACTCTCTCTATGGAGGGCATTTTAACGGTTTTGTCCATTTGTCATAGAAAGATGGTGTTTTAGCATCGAAATAATCTAGGAAGCTTATACTCGTAAAATTTGACATAGAAGAACAATAAAAAGTGTATCTCGAGCAACTTTGTGGGTCCGAAGTTACTCAACTCTCTCTATGAAGGAGCTTTTCAAGATTTTGTCCATCTGTGTTAAAAAGTTGGTGTTTTGGCATCAAAATAATCTACGAAGCTTATACTCGTAAAATTTGACATAGAAGAACAATAAAAAGTGTATCCCGAGCAACTTTATGGGTTCAAAGTTACTGAACTCTCTCTATGGAGGAGCATTTAACGGTTTTGTCCATTTGTCGTAAAAAGTTCGTTTTTTGGCATCGAAATAATCTATGAAACTTATACTCGTAAAATTTGACATAGAAGAACAATAAAAAGTGTACACCGAGAAACTTTGATGGTCCGAAGTTGCTCAACTCTCTCTATGAAGGGCCTTTTAACGTCTTTGTCCATTTGTCATAGAATGATGGTGTTTTAGCATCGAAATAATCTTGGAAGCTAGTACTCATAAAATTTGACATAGAATAACAATAAAAAGTGTACACCGAGCAACTTTGATGGTCCCAAGTTGCTCAACTCTTTCTATGGAGGAGCTTTTAACGGTTTTGTCTATTTGTCATAGAAAGATTGTGTTTTAGCATCGAAATAATCTATGAAGCTTATACTCGTAAAATTTGACATAGAAGAACAATAAAATGTGTATCCCGAGCAACTTTGTGGGTCCGAAGTTACTCAACTCTCTCTATGGAGGAGCTTTTCAAGGTTTTGTCCCTTTGTGATAAAAAGTTGGTGTTTTGGCATCGAAATAATCTTGGAAGCTTATACTCGTAAAATTTGACATAGAAGAACAATAAAAAGTGTACATTGAGCAACTTTTATGGTACGAAGTTTCTCAACTCTCTCTATGGAGGAGCTTTTAACGGTTTTGTCCATTTGTCGTAAAAAGTTCGTTTTTTGGCATCGAAATAATCTATGAAGCTTATACTCATAAAATTTAACATAGAAGAACAATAAAAAGTGTACATCGAGCAACTTTGATGGTTCGATGTTGCTCAACTCTCTCTATGGAGGAGCTTTTAACGGTTTTGTCCATTTCTCATAGAAAGTTGGTGATTTGGAATCGAAATAATCTTGGAAGATTATACTCGTAAAATTTGAAATAGAAGAACAATAAAAAGTGTACACCGAGCAACTTTGATGGTCGGAAGTTGCTCAACTCCCTCTTTGGAGGAGCTTTTAACGGTTTTGTCTATTTGTCATAGAAAGATGGTGATTTGGAATCGAAATAATCTTGGAAGATTATACTCGTAAAATTTGACATAGAAGAAAAATAAAATGTGTATACCGAGCAACTTTGATGGTCTGAAGTGGCTCAACTCTCTCTATGGAGGGGCTTTTAACGGTTTTGTCCATTTGTTATAGAAAGATTGTGTTTTAGCATCGAAATAATCTAGGAAGCTTATAGTCGTAAAATTTGACATAGAAGAACAATAAAAAGTGTACACCGAGAAACTTTGATGGTCCGAAGTTGCTCAACTCTCTCTATGGAGGAGCTTTTCAAGATTTTGTCCATTTGTTAAAAAGTTGGTGTTTTGGCATCCAAATAATCTTGGAAGCTTATACTCGTAAAATTTGACATAGATGTACAATAAAAAGTGTACACCGAGCAACTTTGATGGTCCGAAGTTGCTCAACTATCTCTATGAAGGAGCTTTTAACGGTTTTGTCCATTTGTTATTGAAAGATGGTGTTTTAGCATCGAAATAATCTAGGAAGCTTATAGTCGTAAAATTTGACATAGAAGAACAATAAAAAGTGTACACCGAGAAACTTTGATGGTCCGAAGTTGCTCAACTCTCTCTATGGAGGGCCTTTTAACGGTTTTGTCCATTTTTCATAGCAAGATGGTGTTTTAGCATCGAAATAATCTAGGAAGCTTATACTCGTAAAATTTGACATAGAAGAACAATAAAAAGTGTATCCCGAGCAACTTTGTGGGTCCGAAGTTACTCAACTCTCTCTATGGAGGAGCTTTTCAAGGTTTTGTCCATTTGTGATAAAAAGTTGGTGTTTTGGCATCAAAATAATCTTGGAAGCTTATACTCATAAATATTGACATAGAAGTACAATAAAAATTGTACACCGAGCAACTTTGATGGTCCGAAGTTGCTCAACTCTCTCTATGGAGGAGTTTTTAACGGTTTTGTCCATTTATTATAGAAAGATGGTGTTTTAGCATCGAAATAATCTAGGAAGCTTATAGTCGTAAAATTTGACATAGAAGAACAATAAAAAGTGTACACCGAGCAACTTTGATGGTCCGGAGTTGCTCAACTCTCTCTATGGAGGAGCTTTTAACGGTTTTGTCCATTTGTCGTAAAAAGTTCATTTTTTGGCATCGAAATAATCTATGAAGCTTATACTCGTAAAATTTGACATAGAAGAACAATAAAAAGTGTACACCGAGCAACTTTGATGGTCCGAAGTTGCTCAACTCTCTCTATGGAGGGTATTTTAGCGGTTTTGTCCATTTGTCATAGAAAGATGGTGTTTTAGCATCGAAATAATCTAGGAAGCTTATACTCGTAAAATTTGACATAGAAGAACAATAAAAAGTGTATCTCGAGCAACTTTGTGGGTCCGAAGTTACTCAACTCTCTCTATGAAGGAGCTTTTCAAGATTTTGTCCATCTGTGTTAAAAAGTTGGTGTTTTGGCATCAAAATAATCTACGAAGCTTATACTCGTAAAATTTGACATAGAAGAACAATAAAAAGTGTATCCCGAGCAACTTTATGGGTTCAAAGTTACTGAACTCTCTCTATGGAGGAGCATTTAACGGTTTTGTCCATTTGTCGTAAAAAGTTCGTTTTTTGGCATCGAAATAATCTATGAAACTTATACTCGTAAAATTTGACATAGAAGAACAATAAAAAGTGTACACCGAGAAACTTTGATGGTCCGAAGTTGCTCAACTCTCTCTATGAAGGGCCTTTTAACGTCTTTGTCCATTTGTCATAGAATGATGGTGTTTTAGCATCGAAATAATCTTGGAAGCTAGTACTCATAAAATTTGACATAGAATAACAATAAAAAGTGTACACCGAGCAACTTTGATGGTCCCAAGTTGCTCAACTCTTTCTATGGAGGAGCTTTTAACGGTTTTGTCTATTTGTCATAGAAAGATTGTGTTTTAGCATCGAAATAATCTATGAAGCTTATACTCGTAAAATTTGACATAGAAGAACAATAAAATGTGTATCCCGAGCAACTTTGTGGGTCCGAAGTTACTCAACTCTCTCTATGGAGGAGCTTTTCAAGGTTTTGTCCCTTTGTGATAAAAAGTTGGTGTTTTGGCATCGAAATAATCTTGGAAGCTTATACTCGTAAAATTTGACATAGAAGAACAATAAAAAGTGTACATTGAGCAACTTTTATGGTACGAAGTTTCTCAACTCTCTCTATGGAGGAGCTTTTAACGGTTTTGTCCATTTGTCGTAAAAAGTTCGTTTTTTGGCATCGAAATAATCTATGAAGCTTATACTCATAAAATTTAACATAGAAGAACAATAAAAAGTGTACATCGAGCAACTTTGATGGTTCGATGTTGCTCAACTCTCTCTATGGAGGAGCTTTTAACGGTTTTGTCCATTTCTCATAGAAAGTTGGTGATTTGGAATCGAAATAATCTTGGAAGATTATACTCGTAAAATTTGAAATAGAAGAACAATAAAAAGTGTACACCGAGCAACTTTGATGGTCGGAAGTTGCTCAACTCCCTCTTTGGAGGAGCTTTTAACGGTTTTGTCTATTTGTCATAGAAAGATGGTGATTTGGAATCGAAATAATCTTGGAAGATTATACTCGTAAAATTTGACATAGAAGAAAAATAAAATGTGTATACCGAGCAACTTTGATGGTCTGAAGTGGCTCAACTCTCTCTATGGAGGGGCTTTTAACGGTTTTGTCCATTTGTTATAGAAAGATTGTGTTTTAGCATCGAAATAATCTAGGAAGCTTATAGTCGTAAAATTTGACATAGAAGAACAATAAAAAGTGTACACCGAGAAACTTTGATGGTCCGAAGTTGCTCAACTCTCTCTATGGAGGAGCTTTTCAAGATTTTGTCCATTTGTTAAAAAGTTGGTGTTTTGGCATCCAAATAATCTTGGAAGCTTATACTCGTAAAATTTGACATAGATGTACAATAAAAAGTGTACACCGAGCAACTTTGATGGTCCGAAGTTGCTCAACTATCTCTATGAAGGAGCTTTTAACGGTTTTGTCCATTTGTTATTGAAAGATGGTGTTTTAGCATCGAAATAATCTAGGAAGCTTATAGTCGTAAAATTTGACATAGAAGAACAATAAAAAGTGTACACCGAGAAACTTTGATGGTCCGAAGTTGCTCAACTCTCTCTATGGAGGGCCTTTTAACGGTTTTGTCCATTTTTCATAGCAAGATGGTGTTTTAGCATCGAAATAATCTAGGAAGCTTATACTCGTAAAATTTGACATAGAAGAACAATAAAAAGTGTATCCCGAGCAACTTTGTGGGTCCGAAGTTACTCAACTCTCTCTATGGAGGAGCTTTTCAAGGTTTTGTCCATTTGTGATAAAAAGTTGGTGTTTTGGCATCAAAATAATCTTGGAAGCTTATACTCATAAATATTGACATAGAAGTACAATAAAAATTGTACACCGAGCAACTTTGATGGTCCGAAGTTGCTCAACTCTCTCTATGGAGGAGTTTTTAACGGTTTTGTCCATTTATTATAGAAAGATGGTGTTTTAGCATCGAAATAATCTAGGAAGCTTATAGTCGTAAAATTTGACATAGAAGAACAATAAAAAGTGTACACCGAGCAACTTTGATGGTCCGGAGTTGCTCAACTCTCTCTATGGAGGAGCTTTTAACGGTTTTGTCCATTTGTCGTAAAAAGTTCATTTTTTGGCATCGAAATAATCTATGAAGCTTATACTCGTAAAATTTGACATAGAAGAACAATAAAAAGTGTACACCGAGCAACTTTGATGGTCCGAAGTTGCTCAACTCTCTCTATGGAGGGTATTTTAGCGGTTTTGTCCATTTGTCATAGAAAGATGGTGTTTTAGCATCGAAATAATCTAGGAAGCTTATACTCGTAAAATTTGACATAGAAGAACAATAAAAAGTGTATCTCGAGCAACTTTGTGGGTCCGAAGTTACTCAACTCTCTCTATGAAGGAGCTTTTCAAGATTTTGTCCATCTGTGTTAAAAAGTTGGTGTTTTGGCATCAAAATAATCTACGAAGCTTATACTCGTAAAATTTGACATAGAAGAACAATAAAAAGTGTATCCCGAGCAACTTTATGGGTTCAAAGTTACTGAACTCTCTCTATGGAGGAGCATTTAACGGTTTTGTCCATTTGTCGTAAAAAGTTCGTTTTTTGGCATCGAAATAATCTATGAAACTTATACTCGTAAAATTTGACATAGAAGAACAATAAAAAGTGTACACCGAGAAACTTTGATGGTCCGAAGTTGCTCAACTCTCTCTATGAAGGGCCTTTTAACGTCTTTGTCCATTTGTCATAGAATGATGGTGTTTTAGCATCGAAATAATCTTGGAAGCTAGTACTCATAAAATTTGACATAGAATAACAATAAAAAGTGTACACCGAGCAACTTTGATGGTCCCAAGTTGCTCAACTCTTTCTATGGAGGAGCTTTTAACGGTTTTGTCTATTTGTCATAGAAAGATTGTGTTTTAGCATCGAAATAATCTATGAAGCTTATACTCGTAAAATTTGACATAGAAGAACAATAAAATGTGTATCCCGAGCAACTTTGTGGGTCCGAAGTTACTCAACTCTCTCTATGGAGGAGCTTTTCAAGGTTTTGTCCCTTTGTGATAAAAAGTTGGTGTTTTGGCATCGAAATAATCTTGGAAGCTTATACTCGTAAAATTTGACATAGAAGAACAATAAAAAGTGTACATTGAGCAACTTTTATGGTACGAAGTTTCTCAACTCTCTCTATGGAGGAGCTTTTAACGGTTTTGTCCATTTGTCGTAAAAAGTTCGTTTTTTGGCATCGAAATAATCTATGAAGCTTATACTCATAAAATTTAACATAGAAGAACAATAAAAAGTGTACATCGAGCAACTTTGATGGTTCGATGTTGCTCAACTCTCTCTATGGAGGAGCTTTTAACGGTTTTGTCCATTTCTCATAGAAAGTTGGTGATTTGGAATCGAAATAATCTTGGAAGATTATACTCGTAAAATTTGAAATAGAAGAACAATAAAAAGTGTACACCGAGCAACTTTGATGGTCGGAAGTTGCTCAACTCCCTCTTTGGAGGAGCTTTTAACGGTTTTGTCTATTTGTCATAGAAAGATGGTGATTTGGAATCGAAATAATCTTGGAAGATTATACTCGTAAAATTTGACATAGAAGAAAAATAAAATGTGTATACCGAGCAACTTTGATGGTCTGAAGTGGCTCAACTCTCTCTATGGAGGGGCTTTTAACGGTTTTGTCCATTTGTTATAGAAAGATTGTGTTTTAGCATCGAAATAATCTAGGAAGCTTATAGTCGTAAAATTTGACATAGAAGAACAATAAAAAGTGTACACCGAGAAACTTTGATGGTCCGAAGTTGCTCAACTCTCTCTATGGAGGAGCTTTTCAAGATTTTGTCCATTTGTTAAAAAGTTGGTGTTTTGGCATCCAAATAATCTTGGAAGCTTATACTCGTAAAACTTGACATAGATGTACAATAAAAAGTGTACACCGAGCAACTTTGATGGTCCGAAGTTGCTCAACTATCTCTATGAAGTAGCTTTTAACGGTTTTGTCCATTTGTTATAGAAAGATGGTGTTTTAGCATCGAAATAATCTAGGAAGCTTATAGTCGTAAAATTTGACATAGAAGAACAATAAAAAGTGTACACCGAGAAACTTTGATGGTCCGAAGTTGCTCAACTCTCTCTATGGAGGGCCTTTTAACGGTTTTGTCCATTTTTCATAGCAAGATGGTGTTTTAGCATCGAAATAATCTAGGAAGCTTATACTCGTAAAATTTGACATAGAAGAACAATAAAAAGTGTATCCCGAGCAACTTTGTGGGTCCGAAGTTACTCAACTCTCTCTATGGAGGAGCTTTTCAAGATTTTGTCCATTTGTTAAAAAGTTGGTGTTTTGGCATCCAAATAATCTTGGAAGCTTATACTCGTAAAATTTGACATAGAAGAACAATAAAAAGTGTACACCGAGCAACTTTGATGGTCCGAAGTTGCTCAACTCTCTCTATGGGGGGGCTTTTAACGGTTTTGTCCATTTGTCATAGAAAGATTGTGTTTTAGCATCGAAAAAATCTAGGAAGCTGATACTCGTAAAATTTGACATAGAAGTACAATAAAAAGTGTACACCGAGCAACTTTGATGGTCCGAAGTTGCTCAACTCTCTCTGTGGTGGAGCTTTTAACGGTTTTGTCCATTTGTTATAGAAAGATGGTGTTTTAGCATCGAAATAATCTAGGAAGCTTATACTCGTAAAATTTGACATAGAAGAACAATAAAAAGTGTACACCGAGCAACTTTGATGGTCCGAAGTTGCTCAACTCTCTCTATGGAGGGGCTTTTAACGGTTTTGTCCATTTGTCGTAAAAAGTTCGTTTCTTGTCATCGAAATAATCTATGAAGCTTATACTCGTAAAATTTGACATAGAGGAACAATAAAAAGTGTACACCGAGAAACTTTGATGGTCCGAAGTTGCTCAACTCTCTCTATGGAGGGCCTTTTAATGGTTTTTGTCCATTTGTCATAGAAAGATTGTGTTTTAGCATCGAAATAATCTAGGAAGCTTATACTCGTAAAATTTGATATAGAAGAACAATAAAAAGTGTATCTCGAGCAACTTTGTGGGCCTGAAGTTACTCAACTCTCTCTATGGAGGAGCTTTTCAAGATTTTGTCCATTTGTGTTAAAAAGTTGGTGTTTTGGCATCGAAATAATCTACGAAGCTTATACTCGTAAAATTTTACATAGAAGAATAATAAAAAGTGTATCCCGAGCAACTTTGTGGGTTCGAAGTTACTCAACTCTCTCTATGGAGGAGCTTTTAACGGTTTTGTCCATTTGTCGTAAAAAGTTCGTTTTTTGGCATGAAAATAATCTATCAAGCTTATACTCGTAAAATTTGACATAGAAGAAGAATAAAAAGTGTACACCGAGAAACTTTGATGGTCCGAAGTTGCTCAACTCTCTCTATGGAGGGCCTTTTAACGGTTTTGTCCATTTGTCATAGAAAGATGGTGTTTTAGCATCGAAATAATCTAGGAAGCTTATACTCATAAAATTTGACATAGAAGAACAATAAAAAGTGTATCCCGAGCAACTTTGTGGGTCCGAAGTTACTCATTTCTCTCTATGGAGGAGCTTTTCAAGATTTTGTCCATTTGTGTTAAATAGTTGGTGTTTTGGCATCGAAATAATCTTGGAAGCTTATACTCGTAAAACTTGACATAGAAGAACATTAAAAAGTGTACACCGAGCAACTTTGATGGTCCGAAGTTGGTCAACTCTCTCTATGGAGGAGCTTTTAACGGTTTTGTCTATTTGTTATAGAAAGATGGTCTTTTAGCATCGAAATAATCTATGAAGCTTATACTCATAAAATTTAACATAGAAGAACAATAAAAAGTGTACATCGAGCAACTTTGATGGTTCGAAGTTGCTCAACTCTCTCTATGGAGGAGCTTTTAGCGGTTTTGTACATTTCTCATAGAAAGTTGGTGATTTGGAATCGAAATAATCATGGAAGATTATACTCGTAAAATTTGACATAGAAGAACAATAAAAAGTGTATCCCGAGCAACTTTGTGGGTCCGAAGTTACTCATTTCTCTCTATGGAGGAGCTTTTCAAGATTTTGTCCATTTGTGTTAAATAGTTGGTGTTTTGGCATCGAAATAATCTTGGAAGCTTATACTCGTAAAACTTGACATAGAAGAACATTAAAAAGTGTACACCGAGAAACTTTGATGGTCCGAAGTTGCTCAACTCTCTCTATGGAGGGCCTTTTAACGGTTTTGTCCATTTGTCATAGAAAGATGGTGTTTTAGCATCGAAATAATCTAGGAAGCTTATACTCGTAAAATTTGACATAGAAGAACAATAAAAAGTGTATCCCGAGCAACTTTGTGGGTCCGAAGTTACTCATTTCTCTCTATGGAGGAGCTTTTCAAGATTTTGTCCATTTGTGTTAAATTGTTGGTGTTTTTGCATCGAAATAATCTTGGAAGCTTATACTCGTAAAACTTGACATAGAAGAACATTAAAAAGTGTACACCGAGCAACTTTGATGGTCCGAAGTTGGTCAACTCTCTCTATGGAGGAGCTTTTAACGGTTTTGTCTATTTGTTATAGAAAGATGGTCTTTTAGCATCGAAATAATCTATGAAGCTTATACTCATAAAATTTAACATAGAAGAACAATAAAAAGTGTACATCGAGCAACTTTGATGGTTCGAAGTTGCTCAACTCTCTCTATGGAGGTGCTTTTAGCGGTTTTGTACATTTCTCATAGAAAGTTGGTGATTTGGAATCAAAATAATCATGGAAGATTATACTCGTAAAATTTGACATAGAAGAACAATAAAAAGTGTACACCGAGCAACTTTGATGGTCCGAAGTTGCTCAACTCTCTCTATGGAGGAGCTTTTAACGGTTTTGTCTATTTGTCATAGAAAGATGGTGTTTTAGCATCGAAATAATCTACGAAGCTTATACTCGTAAAATTTGACATAGAAGAACAATAAAAAGTGTATCCCGAGCAACTTTGTGGGTCCGAAGTTACTCAACTCTCTCTATGGAGGAGCTTTTCAAGGTTTTGTCCATTTGTGATAAAAAGTTCGTGTTTTGGCATCGAAATAATCTTGGAAGCTTATACTCGTAAAATTTGACATAGAAGTACAATAAAACGTGTACACCGAGCAACTTTGATGGTCCGAAGTTGCTCAACTCTCTCTATGGAGGAGCTTTTAACGGTTTTGTCCATTTATTATAGAAAGATGGTGTTTTCGCATCGAAATAATCTAGGAAGCTTATAGTCGTAAAATTTGACATAGAAGAACAATAAAAAGTGTACACCGTGCAACTTTGATGGTCCGAAGTTGCTCATCTCTCTCTATGGAGGAGCTTTTAACGGTTTTGTCCATTTGTCGTAAAAAGTTCGTTTTTGGGCATCGAAATAATCTATGAAGCTTATACTCGTAAAATTTGACATAGAAGAACAATAAAAAGTGTACACCGAGCAACTTTGATGGTCCGAAGTTGCTCAACTCTCTCTATGGAGGGTATTTTAACGGTTTTGTCCATTTGTCATAGAAAGATGGTGTTTTAGCATCGAAATAATCTAGGATGCTTATATTCGTAAAATTTGACATAGAAGAACAATAAAAAGTGTATCTCGAGCAACTTTGTGGGTCCGAAGTTACTCAACTCTCTCTATGAAGGAGCTTTTCAAGATTTTGTCCATCTGTGTTAAAAAGTTGGTGTTTTGGCATCAAAATAATCTACGAAGCTTATACTCGTAAAATTTGACATAGAAGAACAATAAAAAGTGTATCCCGAGCAACTTTATGGGTTCGAAGTTACTGAACTCTCTCTATGGAGGAGCATTTAACGGTTTTGTCCATTTGTCGTAAAAAGTTCGTTTTTTGGCATCGAAATAATCTATGAAGCTTATACTCGTAAAATTTGGCATAGAAGAACAATAAAAAGTGTACACCGAGAAACTTTGATGGTCCGAAGTTTCTCAACTCTATCTATGAAGGGCCTTTTAATGTTTTTGTCCATTTGTCATAGAATGATGGTGTTTTAGCATCGAAATAATCTTGGAAGCTAGTACTCATAAAATTTGACATAGAATAACAATAAAAAGTGTACACCGAGCAACTTTGATGGTCCGAAGTTGCTCAACTCTTTCTCTGGAGGAGCTTTTAACGGTTTTGTCTATTTGTCATAGAAAGATTATGTTTTAGCATCGAAATAATCTATGAAGCTTATACTCGTAAAATTTGACATAGAAGAACAATAAAAAGTGTATCCCGAGCAACTTTGTGGGTCCGAAGTTACTCAACTCTCTCTATGGAGGAGCTTTTCAAGGTTTTGTCCATTTGTGATAAAAAGTTGGTGTTTTGGCATCGAAATAATCTTGGAAGCTTATACTCGTAAAATTTGACATAGAAGAACAATAAAAAGTGTACACCTAGCAACTTTTATGGTACGAAGTTTCTCAACTCTCTCTATGGAGGAGCTTTTAACGGTTTTGTCCATTTGTCGTAAAAAGTTCATTTTTTGGCATCGAAATAATCTATGAAGCTTATACTCATAAAATTTAACATAGAAGAACAATAAAAAGTGTACATCGAGCAACTTTGATGGTTCGATGTTGCTCAACTCTCTCTATGGAGGAGCTTTTAACGGTTTTGTCCATTTCTCATAGAAAGTTGGTGATTTGGAATCGAAATAATCTTGGAAGATTATACTCGTAAAATTTGAAATAGAAGAACAATAAAAAGTGTACACCGAGCAACTTTGATGGTCGGAAGTTGCTCAACTCCCTCTATGGAGGAGCTTTTAACGGTTTTGTCTATTTGTCATAGAAAGATGGTGTTTTAGCATCGAAATAATCTACGAAGCTTATACTCGTAAAATTTGACATAGAAGAAAAATAAAATGTGTATACCGAGCAACTTTGATGGTCTGAAGTGGCTCAACTCTCTCTATGGAGGGGCTTTTAACGGTTTTGTCCATTTGTTATAGAAAGATTGTGTTTTAGCATCGAAATAATCTAAAAAGCTTATACTCGTATAATTTGCATAGAAGAACAATAAAAAGTTTATCCCGAGCAACTTTGTGGGTCCGAAGTTACTCAACTCTCTCTATGGAGGAGCTTTTGAAGATTTTGTCCATTTGTAATAAAAAGTTGGTGTTTTGGCATCGAAATAATCTTGGAAGCTTATACTCGTAAAACTTGACATAGAGGTACAATAAAAAGTGTACACCGAGCAACTTTGATTGTCCGAAGTTGCTCAACTCTCTCTATGGAGGAGCTTTTAACGGTTTTGTCCATTTGTTATAGAAAGATGGTGTTTTAGCATCGAAATAATCTAGGAAGCTTATAGTCGTAAAATTTGACATAGAAGAACAATAAAAAGTGTACACCGAGAAACTTTGATGGTCCGAAGTTGCTCAACTCTCTCTATGGAGGGCCTTTTAACGGTTTTGTCCATTTTTCATAGAAAGATGGTGTTTTAGTATCGAAATAATCTAGGAAGCTTATACTCGTAAAATTTGACATAGAAGAACAATAAAAAGTGTATCCCGAGCAACTTTGTGGGTCCGAAGTTACTCAACTCTCTCTATGGAGGAGCTTTTCAAGATTTTGTCCATTTGTGTTAAAAAGTTGGTGTTTTGGCATCCAAATAATCTTGGAAGCTTATACTCGTAAAATTTGACATAGAAGAACAATAAAAAGTGTACACCGAGCAACTTTGATGGTCCGAAGTTGCTCAACTCTCTCTATGTGGGGGCTTTTAACGGTTTTGTCCATTTGTCATAGAAAGATTGTGTTTTAGCATCGAAAAAATCTAGGAAGCTGATACTCGTAAAATTTGACATAGAAGTACAATAAAAAGTGTACACCGAGCAACTTTGATGGTCCGAAGTTGCTCAACTCTCTCTATGGAGGAGCTTTTAACGGTTTTGTCCATTTGTTATAGAAACATGGTGTTTTAGCATCGAAATAATCTAGGAAGCTTATACTCGTAAAATTCGACATAGAAGAACATTAAAAAGTGTACACCGAGCAACTTTGATGGTCCGAAGTTGCTCAACTCTCTCTATGGAGGAGCTTTTAACGGTTTTGTCCATTTGTCGTAAAAAGTTCGTTTCTTGTCATCGAAATAATCTATGAAGCTTATACTCGTAAAATTTGACATAGAAGAACAATAAAAAGTGTACACCGAGAAACTTTGATGGTCCGAAGTTGCTCAACTCTCTCTATGGAGGGCCTTTTAATGGTTTTTGTCCATTTGTCATAGAAAGATGGTGTTTTAGCATCGAAATAATCTAGGAAGCTTATACTCGTAAAATTTGATATAGAAGAACAATAAAAAGTGTATCTCGAGCAACTTTGTGGGCCTGAAGTTACTCAACTCTCTCTATGGAGGAGCTTTTCAAGATTTTGTCCATTTGTGTTAAAAAGTTGGTGTTTTGGCATCGAAATAATCTACGAAGCTTATACTCGTAAAATTTTACATAGAAGAATAATAAAAAGTGTATCCCGAGCAACTTTGTGGGTTCGAAGTTACTCAACTCTCTCTATGGAGGAGCTTTTAACGGTTTTGTCCATTTGTCGTAAAAAGTTCGTTTTTTGGCATCGAAATAATCTATCAAGCTTATACTCGTAAAATTTGACATAGAAGAAGAATAAAAAGTGTACACCGAGAAACTTTGATGGTCCGAAGTTGCTCAACTCTCTCTATGGAGGGCCTTTTAACGGTTTTGTCCATTTGTCATAGAAAGATGGTGTTTTAGCATCGAAATAATCTAGGAAGCTTATACTCGTAAAATTTGACATAGAAGAACAATAAAAAGTGTATCCCGAGCAACTTTGTGGGTCCGAAGTTACTCATTTCTCTCTATGGGGGAGCTTTTCAAGATTTTGTCCATTTGTGTTAAATAGTTGGTGTTTTGGCATCGAAATAATCTTGGAAGCTTATACTCGTAAAACTTGACATAGAAGAACAATAAAAATTGTACACCGAGCAACTTTGATGGTCCGAAGTTGGTCAACTCTCTCTATGGAGGAGCTTTTAACGGTTTTGTCCATTTGTTATAGAAAGATGGTCTTTTAGCATCGAAATAATCTATGAAGCTTATACTCATAAAATTTAACATAGAAGAACAATAAAAAGTGTACATCGAGCAACTTTGATGGTTCGAAGTTGCTCAACTCTCTCTATGGAGGAGCTTTTAGCGGTTTTGTACATTTCTCATAGAAAGTTGGTGATTTGAAATCGAAATAATCTTGGAAGATTATACTCGTAAAATTTGACATAGAAGAACAATAAAAAGTGTACACCGAGCAACTTTGATGGTCCGAAGTTGCTCAACTCTCTCTATGGAGGAGCTTTTAACGGTTTTGTCTATTTGTCATAGAAAGATGGTGTTTTAGCATCGAAATAATCTACGAAGCTTATACTCGTAAAATTTGACATAGAAGAACAATAAAAAGTGTATCCCGAGCAACTTTGTGGGTCCGAAGTTACTCAACTCTCTCTATGGAGGAGCTTTTCAAGGTTTTGTCCATTTGTGATAAAAAGTTGGTGTTTTGGCATCGAAATAATCTTGGAAGCTTATACTCGTAAAATTTGATATAGAAGTACAATAAAAAGTGTACACCGAGCAACTTTGATGGTCCGAAGTTGCTCAACTCTCTCTATGGAGGAGCTTTTAACGGTTTTGCCCATTTATTATAGAAAGATGGTGTTTTAGCATCGAAATAATCTAGGAAGCTTATAGTCGTAAAATTTGACATAGAAGAACAATAAAAAGTGTACACCGAGCAACTTTGATGGTCCGAAGTTGCTCAACTCTCTCTATGGAGGAGCTTTTAACGGTTTTGTCCATTTGTCGTAAAAAGTTCGTTTTTGGGCATCGAAATAATCTATGAAGCTTATACTCGTAAAATTTGACATAGAAGAACAATAAAAAGTGTACACCGAGCAACTTTGATGGTCCGAAGTTGCTCAACTCTCTCTATGGAGGGCATTTTAACGGTTTTGTCCATTTGTCATAGAAAGATGTTGTTTTAGCATCGAAATAATCTAGGAAGCTTATACTCGTAAAATTTGACATAGAAGAACAATAAAAAGTGTATCTCGAGCAACTTTGTGGGTCCGAAGTTACTCAACTCTCTCTATGAAGGAGCTTTTCAAGATTTTGTCCATCTGTGTTAAAAAGTTGGTGTTTTGGCATCAAAATAATCTACGAAGCTTATACTCGTAAAATTTGACATAGAAGAACAATAAAATGTGTATCCCGAGCAACTTTATGGGTTCGAAGTTACTGAACTCTCTCTATGGAGGAGCATTTAACGGTTTTGTCCATTTGTCGTAAAAAGTTCATTTTTTGGCATCGAAATAATCTGTGAAGCTTATACTCGTAAAATTTGACATAGAAGAAGAATAAAAAGTGTACACCGAGAAACTTTGATGGTCCGAAGTTGCTCAACTCTCTCTATGGAGGGCCTTTTAACGATTTTGTCCGTTTGTCGTAGAAAGATGGTGTTTTAGCATCGAAATAATCTAGGAAGTTTATACTCGTAAAATTTGACATAGAAGAACAATAAAAAGTGTATCCCGAGCAACTTTGTGGGTCCGAAGTTACTCAACTCTCTCTATGGAGGAGCTTTTCAAGGTTTTGTCCATTTGTGATAAAAAGTTGGTGTTTTGGCATCGAAATAATCTTGGAAGCTTATACTCGTAAAATTTGACATAGAAGTACAATAAAAAGTGTACACCGAGCAACTTTGATGGTCCGAAGTTGCTCAACTCTCTCTATGGAGGAGCTTTTAACGGTTTTGCACATTTATTATAGAAAGATGGTGTTTTAGCATCGAAATAATCTAGGAAGCTTATAGTCGTAAAATTTGACATAGAAGAACAATAAAAAGTGTACACCGAGCAACTTTGATGGTCCGAAGTTGCTCAACTCTCTCTATGGAGGAGCTTTTAACGGTTTTGTCCATTTGTCGTAAAAAGTTCGTTTTTGGGCATCGAAATAATCTATGAAGCTTATACTCGTAAAATTTGACATAGAAGAACAATAAAAAGTGTACACCGAGCAACTTTGATGGTCCGAAGTTGCTCAACTCTCTCTATGGAGGGCATTTTAACGGTTTTGTCCATTTGTCATAGAAAGATGTTGTTTTAGCATCGAAATAATCTAGGAAGCTTATACTCGTAAAATTTGACATAGAAGAACAATAAAAAGTGTATCTCGAGCAACTTTGTGGGTCCGAAGTTACTCAACTCTCTCTATGAAGGAGCTTTTCAAGATTTTGTCCATCTGTGTTAAAAAGTTGGTGTTTTGGCATCAAAATAATCTACGAAGCTTATACTCGTAAAATTTGACATAGAAGAACAATAAAACGTGTATCCCGAGCAACTTTATGGGTTCGAAGTTACTGAACTCTCTCTATGGAGGAGCATTTAACGGTTTTGTCCATTTCTCGTAAAAAGTTCGTTTTTTGGCATCGAAATAATCTGTGAAGCTTATACTCGTAAAATTTGACATAGAAGAAGAATAAAAAGTGTACACCGAGAAACTTTGATGGTCCGAAGTTGCTCAACTCTCTCTATGGAGGGCCTTTTAACGATTTTGTCCATTTGTCGTAGAAAGATGGTGTTTTAGCATCGAAATAATCTAGGAAGCTTATACTCGTAAAATTTGACATAGAAGAACAATAAAAAGTGTATCCCGAGCAACTTTGTGGGTCCGAAGTTACTCATTTCTCTCTATGGGGGAGCTTTTCAAGATTTTGTCCATTTGTGTTAAATAGTTGGTGTTTTGGCATCGAAATAATCTTGGAAGCTTATACTCGTAAAACTTGACATAGAAGAACAATAAAAAGTGTTCACCGAGCAACTTTGATGGTCCGAAGTTGGTCAACTCTCTCTATGGAGGAGCTTTTAACGGTTTTGTCCATTTGTTATAGAAAGATGGTCTTTTAGCATCGAAATAATCTATGAAGCTTATACTCATAAAATTTAACATAGAAGAACAATAAAAAGTGTACATCGAGCAACTTTGATGGTTCGAAGTTGCTCAACTCTCTCTATGGAGGAGCTTTTAGCGGTTTTGTACATTTGTCATAGAAAGTTGGTGATTTGGAATCGAAATAATCTTGGAAGATTATACTCGTAAAATTTGACATAGAAGAACAATAAAAAGTGTACACCGAGCAACTTTGATGGTCCGAAGTTGCTCAACTCTCTCTATGGAGGAGCTTTTAACGGTTTTGTCTATTTGTCATAGAAAGATGGTGTTTTAGCATCGAAATAATCTACGAAGCTTATACTCATAAAATTTGACATAGAAGAACAATAAAAAGTGTATCCCGAGCAACTTTGTGGGTCCGAAGTTACTCAACTCTCTCTATGGAGGAGCTTTTCAAGGTTTTGTCCATTTGTGATAAAAAGTTGGTGTTTTGGCATCGAAATAATCTTGGAAGCTTATACTCGTAAAATTTAACATAGAAGTACAATAAAAAGTGTACACCGAGCAACTTTGATGGTCCGAAGTTGCTCAACTCTCTCTATGGAGGAGCTTTTAACGGTTTTGTCCATTTATTATAGAAAGATGGTGTTTTAGCATCGAAATAATCTAGGAAGCTTATAGTCGTAAAATTTGACATAGAAGAACAATAAAAAGTGTACACCGAGCAACTTTGATGGTCCGAAGTTGCTCAACTCTCGCTATGGAGGAGCTTTTAACGGTTTTGTCCATTTGTCGTAAAAAGTTCATTTTTGGGCATCGAAATAATCTATGAAGCTTATACTCGTAAAATTTGACATAGAAGAACAATAAAAAGTGTACACCGAGCAACTTTGATGGTCCGAAGTTGCTCAACTCTCTCTATGGAGGGCATTTTAACGGTTTTGTCCATTTGTCATAGAAAGATGGTGTTTTAGCATCGAAATAATCTAGGAAGCTTATACTCGTAAAATTTGACATAGAAGAACAATAAAAAGTGTATCTCGAGCAACTTTGTGGGTCCGAAGTTACTCAACTCTCTCTTTGAAGGAGCTTTTCAAGATTTTGTCCATCTGTGTCAAAAAGTTGGTGTTTTGGCATCAAAATAATCTACGAAGCTTATACTCGTAAAATTTGACATAGAAGAACAATAAAAAGTGTATCCCGAGCAACTTTATGGGTTCGAAGTTACTGAACTCTCTCTATGGAGGAGCATTTAACGGTTTTGTCCAATTGTCGTAAAAATTTCGTTTTTTGGCATCGAAATAATCTATCAAGCTTATACTCGTAAAATTTGACATAGAAGAACAATAAAAAGTGTACACCGAGAAACTTTGATGGTCCGAAGTTGCTCAACTCTCTCTATGAAGGGCCTTTTAATGTTTTTGTCCATTTGTCATAGAATGTTGGTGTTTTAGCATCGAAATAATCTTGGAAGCTAGTACTCATAAAATTTGACATAGAATAACAATAAAAAGTGTACACCGAGCAACTTTGATGGTCCGAAGTTGCTCAACTCTTTCTATGGAGGAGCTTTTAACAGTTTTGTCTATTTGTCATAGAAAGATTTTGTTTTAGCATCGAAATAATCTATGAAGCTTATACTCGTAAAATTTGACATAGAAGAACAATAAAAAGTGTATCCCGAGCAATTTGTGGGTCCGAAGTTACTCAACTCTCTCTATGGAGGAGCTTTTCAAGGTTTTGTCCATTTGTGATAAAAAGTTGGTGTTTTGGCATCGAAATAATCTTGGAAGCTTATACTCGTAAAATTTGACATAGAAGAACAATAAAAAGTGTACACCGAGCAACTTTTATGGTACGAAGTTTCTCAACTCTCTCTATGGAGGAGCTTTTAACGGTTTTGTCCATTTGTCGTAAAAAGTTCGTTTTTTGGCATCGAAATAATCTATGAAGCTTATACTCATAAAATTTAACATAGAAGAACAATAAAAAGTGTACATCGAGCAACTTTGATGGTTCGATGTTGCTCAACTCTCTCTATGGAGGAGCTTTTAACGGTTTTGTCCATTTCTCATAGAAAGTTGGTGATTTGGAATCGAAATAATCTTGGAAGATTATACTCGTAAAATTTGAAATAGAAGAATAATAAAAAGTGTACACCGAGCAACTTTGATGGTCGGAAGTTGCTCAACTCCCTCTATGGAGGAGCTTTTAACGGTTTTGTCTATTTGTCATAGAAAGATGGTGTTTTAGCATCGAAATACTCTACGAAGCTTATACTCGTAAAATTTGACATAGAAGAACAATAAAAAGTGTACACCGAGCAACTTTGATGGTCCGAAGTTGCTCAACTCTCTCTATGGAGGAGCTTTTAACGGTTTTGTCCATTTGTCGTAAAAAGTTCGTTTCTTGTCGTCGAAATAATCTATGAAGCTTATACTCGTAAAATTTGACATAGAAGAACAATAAAAAGTGTACACCGAGAAACTTTGATGGTCCGAAGTTGCTCAACTCTCTCTATGGAGGGCCTTTTAATGGTTTTTGTCCATTTGTCATAGAAAGATGGTGTTTTAGCATCGAAATAATCTAGGAAGCTTATACTCGTAAAATTTGATATAGAAGAACAATAAAAAGTGTATCTCGAGCAACTTTGTGGGCCTGAAGTTACTCAACTCTCTCTATGGAGGAGCTTTTCAAGATTTTGTCCATTTGTGTGAAAAAGTTGGTGTTTTGGCATCGAAATAATCTACGAAGCTTATACTCGTAAAATTTTACATAGAAGAATAATAAAAAGTGTATCCCGAGCAACTTTGTGGGTTCGAAGTTACTCATCTCTCTCTATGGAGGAGCTTTTAACGGTTTTGTCCATTTGTCGTAAAAAGTTCATTTTTTGGCATCGAAATAATCTATCAAGCTTATACTCGTAAAATTTGACATAGAAGAAGAATAAAAAGTGTACACCGAGAAACTTTGATGGTCCGAAGTTGTTTAACTCTCTCTATGGAGGGCCTTTTAACGGTTTTGTCCATTTGTCATAGAAAGATGGTGTTTTAGCATCGAAATAATCTAGGAAGCTTATACTCGTAAAATTTGACATAGAAGAACAATAAAAAGTGTATCCCGAGCAACTTTGTGGGTCCGAAGTTACTCATTTCTCTCTATGGAGGAGCTTTTCAAGATTTTGTCCATTTGTGTTAAATAGTTGGTGTTTTGGCATCGAAATAATCTTGGAAGCTTATACTCGTAAAACTTGACATAGAAGAACAATAAAAAGTGTCCACCGAGAAACTTTGATGGTCCGAAGTTGGTCAACTCTCTCTATGGAGGAGCTTTTAACGGTTTTGTCCATTTGTTATAGAAAGATGGTCTTTTAGCATCGAAATAATCTATGAAGCTTATACTCATAAAATTTAACATAGAAGAACAATAAAAAGTGTACATCGGGCAACTTTGATGGTTCGAAGTTGCTCAACTCTCTATATGGAGGAGCTTTTAGCGGTTTTGTACATTTCTCATAGAAAGTTGGTGATTTCGAATCGAAATAATCTTGGAAGATTATACTCGTAAAATTTGACATAGAAGAACAATAAAAAGTGTACACCGAGCAACTTTGATGGTCCGAAGTTGCTCAACTCTCTCTAAGGAGGAGCTTTTAACGGTTTTGTCTATTTGTCATAGAAAGATCGTGCTTTAGCATCGAAATAATCTACGAAGCTTATACTCGTAAAATTTGACATAGAAGAACAATAAAAAGTGTATCCCGAGCAACTTTGTGGGTCCGAAGTTACTCAACTCTCTCTATGGAGGAGCTTTTCAAGGTTTTGTCCATTTGTGATAAAAAGTTGGTGTTTTGGCATCGAAATAATCTTGGAAGCTTATACTCGTAAAATTTGACATAGAAGTACAATAAAAAGTGTACACCGAGCAACTTTGATGGTCCGAAGTTGCTCAACTCTCTCTATGGAGGAGCTTTTAACGGTTTTGTCCATTTATTATAGAAAGATGGTGTTTTAGCATCGAAATAATCTAGGAAGCTTATAGTCGTAAAATTTGACATAGAAGAACAATAAAATGTGTACACCGAGCAACTTTGATGGTCCGAAGTTGCTCAACTCTCTCTATGGAGGAGCTTTTAACGGTTTTGTCCATTTGTCGTAAAAACTTCATTTTTGGGCATCGAAATAATCTATGAAGCTTATACTCGTAAAATTTGACATAGAAGAACAATAAAAAGTGTACACCGAGCAACTTTGATGGTCCGAAGTTGCTCAACTCTCTCTATGGAGGGCATTTTAACGGTTTTGTCCATTTGTCATAGAAAGATGGTGTTTTAGCATCGAAATAATCTAGGAAGCTTATACTCGTAAAATTTGACATAGAAGAACAATAAAAAGTGTATCTCGAGCAACTTTGTGGGTCCGAAGTTACTCAACTCTCTCTATGAAGGAGCTTTTCAAGATTTTGTCCATCTGTGTTAAAAAGTTGGTGTTTTGGCATCAAAATAATCTACGAAGCTTATACTCGTAAAATTTGACATAGAAGAACAATAAAAAGTGTATCCCGAGCAACTTTATGGGTTCGAAGTTACTGAATTCTCTCTATGGAGGAGCATTTAACGGTTTTGTCCATTTGTCGTAAAAAGTTTGTTTTTTGGCATCGAAATAATCTATCAAGCTTATACTCGTAAAATTTGACATAGAAGAACAATAAAAAGTGTACACCGAGAAACTTTGATGGTCCGAAGTTGCTCATCTCTCTCTATGAGGGGCCTTTTAACGTTTTTGTCCATTTGTCATAGAAAGATGGTGTTTTAGCATCAAAATAATCTTGGAAGCTAGTACTCATAAAATTTGACATAGAATAACAATAAAAAGTGTACACCGAGCAACTTTGATGGTCCGAAGTTGCTCAACTCTTTCTATGGAGGAGCTTTTAACGGTTTTGTCTATTTGTCATAGAAAGATTGTGTTTTAGCATCGAAATAATCTATGAAGCTTATACTCGTAAAATTTGACATAGAAGAACAATAAAAAGTGTATCCCGAGCAACTTTGTGGTTCCGAAGTTACTCAACTCTCTCTATGGAGGAGCTTTTCAAGGTTTTGTCCATTTGTGATAAAAAGTTGGTGTTTTGCCATCGAAATAATCTTCGAAGCTTATACTCGTAAAATTTGACATAGAAGAACAATAAAATGTGTACACCGAGCAACTTTTATGGTACGAAGTTTCTCAACTCTCTCTATGGAGGAGCTTTTAACGGTTTTGTCCATTTGTCGTAAAAAGTTTGTTTTTTGGCATCGAAATAATCTATGAAGCTTATACTCATAAAATTTAACATAGAAGAACAATAAAAAGTGTAGATCGAGTAACTTTGATGGTTCGATGTTGCTCAACCCTCTCTATGTAGGAGCTTTTAACGGTTTTGTCCATTTCTCATAGAAAGTTGGTGATTTGGAATCGAAATAATCTTGGAAGATTATACTCGTAAAGATTGAAATAGAAGAACAATAAAAAGTGTACACCGAGCAACTTTGATGGTCGGAAGTTGCTCAACTCCCTCTATGGAGGAGCTTTTAACGGTTTTGTCTATTTGTCATAGAAAGATGGTGTTTTAGCATCGAAATAATCTACGAAGCTTATACTCGTAAAATTTGACATAGAAGAACAATAAAAAGTGTACACCGAGCAACTTTGATGGTCTGAAGTGGCTCAACTCTCTCTATGGAGGGGCTTTTAACGGTTTTGTCCATTTGTTATAGAAAGATTGTGTTTTAGCATCGAAATAATCTAAAAAGCTTATACTCGTATAATTTGCATAGAAGAACAATAAAAAGTTTATCCCGAGCAACTTTGTGGGTCCGAAGTTACTCAACTCTCTCTATGGAGGAGCTTTTGAAGGTTTTGTCCATTTGTAATAAAAAGTTGGTGTTTTGGCATCGAAATAATCTTGGAAGCTTATACTCGTAAAACTTGACATAGATGTACAATAAAAAGTGTACACCGAGCAACTTTGATGGTCCGAAGTTGCTCAACTCTCTCTATGGAGGAGCTTTTAACGGTTTTGTCCATTTGTTATAGAAAGATGGTGTTTTAGCATCGAAATAATCTAGGAAGCTTATAGTCGTAAAATTTGACATAGAAGAACAATAAAAAGTGTACACCGAGAAACTTTGATGGTCCGAAGTTGCTCAACTCTCTCTATGGAGGGCCTTTTAACGGTTTTGTCCATTTTTCATAGAAAGATGGTGTTTTAGCTTCGAAATAATCTAGGAAGCTTATACTCGTAAAATTTGACATAGAAGAACAATAAAAAGTGTATCCCGAGCAACTTTGTGGGTCCGAAGTTACTCAACTCTCTCTATGGAGGAGCTTTTCAAGATTTTGTCCATTTGTGTTAAAAAGTTGGTGTTTTGGCATCCAAATAATCTTGGAAGCTTATACTCGTAAAATTTGACATAGAAGAACAATAAAAAGTGTACACCGAGCAACTTTGATGGTCCGAAGTTGCTCAACTCTCTCTATGGGGGGGCTTTTAACGGTTTTGTCCATTTGTCATAGAAAGATTGTGTTTTAGCATCGAAAAAATCTAGGAAGCTGATACTCGTAAAATTTGACATAGAAGTACAATAAAAAGTGTACACCGAGCAACTTTGATGGTCCGAAGTTGCTCAACTCTCTCTATGGAGGAGCATTTAACGGTTTTGTCCATTTGTTATAGAAAGATGGTGTTTTAGCATCGAAATAATCTAGGAAGCTTATACTCGTAAAATTTGACATAGAAGAACAATAAAAAGTGTACACCGAGCAACTTTGATGGTCCGAAGTTCCTCAACTCTCTCTATGGAGGAGCTTTTAACGGTTTTGTCCATTTGTCGTAAAAAGTTCGTTTCTTGTCATCGAAATAATCTATGAAGCATATACTCATAAAATTTGACATAGAGGAACAATAAAAAGTGTACACCGAGAAACTTTGATGGTCCGAAGTTGCTCAACTCTCTCTATGGAGGGCCTTTTAATGGTTTTTGTCCATTTGTCATAGAAAGATGGTGTTTTAGCATCGAAATAATCTAGGAAGATTATACTCGTAAAATTTGATATAGAAGAACAATAAAAAGTGTATCTCGAGCAACTTTGTGGGCCTGAAGTTACTCAACTCTCTCTATGGAGGAGATTTTCAAGATTTTGTCCATTTGTGTTAAAAAGTTGGTGTTTTGGCATCGAAATAATCTACGAAGCTTATACTCGTAAAATTTTACATAGAAGAATAATAAAAAGTGTATCCCGAGCAACTTTGTGGGTTCGAAGTTACTCAACTCTCTCTATGGAGGAGCTTTTAACGGTTTTGTCCATTTGTCATAAAAAGTTCGTTTTTTGGCTTCGAAATAATCTATCAAGCTTATACTCGTAAAATTTGACATAGAAGAAGAATAAAAAGTGTACACCGAGAAACTTTGATGGTCCGAAGTTGCTCAACTCTCTCTATGGAGGGCCTTTTAACGGTTTTGTCCATTTGTCATAGAAAGATGGTGTTTTAGCATCGAAATAATCTAGGAAGCTTATACTCGTAAAATTTGACATAGAAGAACAATAAAAAGTGTATCCCGAGCAACTTTGTGGGTCCGAAGTTACTCATTTCTCTCTATGGAGGAGCTTTTCAAGATTTTGTCCATTTGTGTTAAATAGTTGGTGTTTTGGCATCGAAATAATCTTGGAAGCTTATACTCGTAAAACTTGACATAGAAGAACAATAAAAAGTGTACACCGAGCAACTTTGATGGTCCGAAGTTGCTCAACTCTCTCTATGGAGGAGCTTTTAACGGTTTTGTCCATTTGTTATAGAAAGATGGTCTTTTAGCATCGAAATAATCTATGAAGCTTATACTCATAAAATTTAACATAGAAGAACAATAAAAAGTGTACATCGAGCAACTTTGATGGTTCGAAGTTGGTCAACTCTCTCTATGGAGGAGCTTTTAGCGGTTTTGTACATTTCTCATAGAAAGTTGGTGATTTGGAATCGAAATAATCTTGGAAGATTATACTCGTAAAATTTGACATAGAAGAACAATAAAAAGTGTACACCGAGCAACTTTGATGGTCCGAAGTTGCTCAACTCTCTCTATGGAGGAGCTTTTAACGTTTTTGTCTATTTGTCATAGAAAGATGGTGTTTTAGCATCGAAATAATCTACGAAGCTTATACTCGTAAAATTTGACATAGAAGAACAATAAAAAGTGTATCCCGAGCAACTTTGTGGTTCCGAAGTTGCTCAACTCTCTCTATGGAGGAGCTTTTAACGGTTTTGTCCATTTGTCGTAAAAAGTTCGTTTTTTGGCATCGAAATAATCTATGAAGCTTATACTCGTAAAATTTGACATAGAAGAACAATAAAAAGTGTACACCGAGCAACTTTGATGGTCCGAAGTTGCTCAACTCTCTCTATGGAGGGCATTTTAACGGTTTTGTCCATTTGTCATACAAAGATGGTGTTTTAGCATCGAAATAATCTAGGAAGCTTATAATCATAAAATTTGACATAGAAGAACAATAAAAAGTGTATCTCGAGCAACTTTGTGGGTCCGAAGTTACTCAACTCTCTCTATGAAGGAGCTTTTCAAGATTTTGTCCATCTGTGTTAAAAAGTTGGTGTTTTGGCATCAAAATAATCTACGAAGCTTATACTCATAAAATTTGACATAGAAGAACAATAAAAAGTGTATCCCGAGCAACTTTATGGGTTCGAAGTTACTGAACTCTCTCTATGGAGGAGCATTTAACGGTTTTGTCCATTTGTCGTAAAAAGTTCGTTTTTTGGCATCGAAATAATCTATGAAGCTTATACTCGTAAAATTTGACATAGAAGAACAATAAAAAGTGTACACCGAGAAACTTTGATGCTCCGAAGTTGCTCAACTCTCTCTATGGAGGGCCTTTTAATGGTTTTTGTCCATTTGTCATAGAAAGATGGTGTTTTAGCATCGAAATAATCTAGGAAGCTTATACTCGTAAAATTTGATATAGAAGAACAATAAAAAGTGTATCTCGAGCAACTTTGTGGACCTGAAGTTACTCAACTCTCTCTATGGAGGAGCTTTTCAAGATTTTGTCCATTTGTGTTAAAAAGTTGGTGTTTTGGCATCGAAATAATCTACGAAGCTTATACTCGTAAAATTTTACATAGAAGAGTAATAAAAAGTATATCCCAAGCAACTTTGTGGGTTCGAAGTTACTCAACTCTCTCTATGGAGGAGCTTTTAACGGTTTTGTCCATTTGTCGTAAAAAGTTCGTTTTTTGGCATCGAAATAATCTATCAAGCTTATACTCGTAAAATTTGACATAGAAGAAGAATAAAAAGTGTACACCGAGAAACTTTGATGGTCCGAAGTTGCTCAACTCTCTCTATGGAGGGCCTTTTAATGGTTTTGTCCATTTGTCATAGAAAGATGGTGTTTTAGCATCGAAATAATCTAGGAAGCTTATACTCGTAAAATTTGACATAGAAGAACAATAAAAAGTGTATCCCGAGCAACTTTGTGGGTCCGAAGTTACTCATTTCTCTCTATGGAGGAGCTTTTCAAGATTTTGTCCATTTGTGTTAAATAGTTGGTGTTTTGGCATCGAAATAATCTTGGAAGCTTATACTCGTAAAACTTCACATAGAAGAACAATAAAAAGTGTACACCGAGCAACTTTGATGGTCCGAAGTTGGTCAACTCTCTCTATGGAGGAGCTTTTAACGGTTTTGTCCATTTGTTATAGAAAGATGGTCTTTTAGCATCGAAATAATCTATGAAGCTTATACTCATAAAATTTAACATAGAAGAACAATAAAAAGTGTACATCGAGCAACTTTGATGGTTCGAAGTTGCTCAACTCTCTCTATGGAGGAGCTTTTAGCGGTTTTGTACATTTCTCATAGAAAGTTGGTGATTTGGAATCGAAATAATCTTGGAAGATTATACTCGTAAAATTTGACGTAGAAGAACAATAAAAAGTGTACACCGAGCAACTTTGATGGTCCGAAGTTGCTCAACTCTCTCTATGGAGGAGCTTTTAACGGTTTTGTCTATTTGTCATAGAAAGATGGTGTTTTAGCATCGAAATAATCTACGAAGCTTATACTCGTAAAATTTGACATAGAAGAACAATAAAAAGTGTATCCCGAGCAACTTTGTGGGTCCGAAGTTGCTCAACTCTCTCTATGGAGGAGCTTTTAACGGTTTTGTCCATTTGTCGTAAAAAGTTCGTTTTTTGGCATCGAAATAATCTATGAAGCTGATACTCGTAAAATTTGACATAGAAGAACAATAAAAAGTGTACACCGAGCAACTTTGATGGTCCGAAGTTGCTCAACTCTCTCTATGGAGGGCATTTTAACGGTTTTGTCCATTTGTCATAGAAAGATGGTGTTTTAGCATCGAAATAATCTAGGAAGCTTATAATCGTAAAATTTGACATAGAAGAACAATAAAAAGTGCATCTCGAGCAACTTTGTGGGTCCGAAGTTACTCAACTCTCTCTATGAAGGAGCTTTTCAAGATTTTGTCCATCTGTGTTAAAAAGTTGGTGTTTTGGCATCAAAATAATCTACGAAGCTTATACTCATAAAATTTGACATAGAAGAACAATAAAAAGTGTATCTCGAGCAACTTTATGGGTTCGAAGTTACTGAACTCTCTCTATGGAGAAGCGTTTAACGGTTTTGTCCATTTGTCGTAAAAAGTTTGTTTTTTGGCATCGAAATAATCTATGAAGCTTATACTCGTAAAATTTGACATAGAAGAACAATAAAAAGTGTACACCGAGAAACTTTGATGGTCCGAAGTTGCTCAACTCTCTCTATGAAGGGCCTTTTAACGTTTTTGTCTATTTGTCATAGAATGATGTTGTTTTAGCATCGAAATAATCTTGGAAGCTAGTACTCATAAAATTTGACATAGAATAACAATAAAAAGTGTACACCGAGCAACTTTGATGGTCCGAAGTTGCTCAACTCTTTCTATGGAGGAGCTTTTAACGGTTTTGTCTATTTGTCATAGAAAGATTGTGTTTTAGCATCGAAATAATCTATGAAGCTTATACTCGTAAAATTTGACATAGAAGAACAATAAAAAGTGTATCCCGAGCAACTTTGTGTGTCCGAAGTTACTCAACTCTCTCTATGGAGGAGCTTTTCAAGGTTTTGTCCATTTGTGATAAAAAGTTGGTGTTTTGGCATCGAAATAATCTTGGAAGCTTATACTCGTAAAATTTGACATAGAAGAACAATAAAAAGTGTACACCGAGCAACTTTTATGGTACGAAGTTTCTCAACTCTCTCTATGGAGGAGCTTTTAACGGTTTTGTCCATTTGTCGTAAAAAGTTCATTTTTTGGCATCGAAATAATCTATGAAGCTTTTACTCATAAAATTTAACATAGAAGAACAATAAAAAGTGTACATCGAGCAACTTTGATGGTTCGATGTTGCTCAACTCTCTCTATGGAGGAGCTTTTAACGGTTTTGTCGATTTCTCATAGAAAGTTGGTGATTTGGAATCGAAATAATCTTGGAAGATTATACTCGTAAAATTTGAAATAGAAGAACAATAAAAAGTGTACACCGAGCAACTTTGATGGTCGGAAGTTGCTCAACTCCCTCTATGGAGGAGCTTTTAACGGTTTTGTCTATTTGTCATAGAAAGATGGTGTTTTAGCATCGAAATAATCTACGAAGCTTATACTCGTAAAATTTGACATAGAAGAAAAATAAAATGTGTATACCGAGCAACTTTGATGGTCTGAAGTGGCTCAACTCTCTCTATGGAGGGGCTTTTAACGGTTTTGTCCATTTGTTATAGAAAGATTGTGTTTTAGCATCGAAATAATCTAAAAAGCTTATACTCGTATAATTTGCATAGAAGAACAATAAAAAGTTTATCCCGAGCAACTTTGTGGGTCCGAAGTTACTCAACTCTCTCTATGGAGGAGCTTTTGAAGGTTTTGTCCATTTGTAATAAAAAGTTGGTGTTTTGGCATCGAAATAATCTTGGAAGCTTATACTCGTAAAACTTGACATAGAAGAACAATAAAAAGTGTACACCGAGAAAATTTGATGGTCCGAAGTTGCTCAACTCTCTCTATGGAGGGCCTTTTAATGGTTTTTGTCCATTTGTCATAGAAAGATCGTGTTTTAGCATCGAAATAATCTAGGAAGCTTATACTCGTAAAATTTGATATAGAAGAACAATAAAAAGTGTATCTCGAGCAACTTTGTGGGCCTGAAGTTACACAACTCTCTCTATGGAGGAGCTTTTCAAGATTTTTTCCATTTGTGTTAAAAAGTTGGTGTTTTGGCATCGAAATAATCTACGAAGCTTATACTCGTAAAATTTTACATAGAAGAATAATAAAAAGTGTATCCCGAGCAACTTTGTGGGTTCGAAGTTACTCAACTCTCACTATGGAGGAGCTTTTAACGGTTTTGTCCATTTGTCGTAAAAAGTTCGTTTTTTGGCATCGAAATAATATATCAAGCTTATACTCGTAAAATTTGACATAGAAGAAGAATAAAAAGTGTACACCGAGAAACTTTGATGGTCCGAAGTTGCTCAACTCTCTCTATGGAGGGCCTTTTAACGGTTTTGTCCATTTGTCATAGAAAGATGGTGTTTTAGCATCGAAATAATCTAGGAAGCTTATACTCGTAAAATTTGACATAGAAGAACAATAAAAAGTGTATCCCGAGCAACTTTGTGGGTCCGAAGTTACTCATTTCTCTCTATGGAGGAGCTTTTCAAGATTTTGTCCATTTGTGTTAAATAGTTGGTGTTTTGGCATCGAAATAATCTTGGAAGCTTATACTCGTAAAACTTGACATGGAAGAACAATAAAAAGTGTACACCGAGCAACTTTGATGGTCTGAAGTTGGTCAACTCTCTCTATGGAGGAGCTTTTAACGGTTTTGTCCATTTGTTATAGAAAGATGGTCTTTTAGCATCGAAATAATCTATGAAGCTTATACTCATAAAATTTAACATAGAAGAACAATAAAAAGTGTACATCGAGCAACTTTGATGGTTCGAAGTTGCTCAACTCTCTCTATGGAGGAGCTTTTAGCGGTTTTGTACATTTCTCATAGAAAGTTGGTGATTTGGAATCGAAATAATCTTGGAAAATTATACTCGTAAAATTTGACATAGAAGAACAATAAAAAGTGTACAATGAGCAACTTTGATAGTCCGAAGTTGCTCAACTCTCTCTATGGAGGAGCTTTTAACGGTTTTGTCTATTTGTCATAGAAAGATGCTGTTTTAGCATCGAAATAATCTACGAAGCTTATACTCGTAAAATTTGACATAGAAGAACAATAAAAAGTGTATCCCGAGCAACTTTGTGGGTCCGAAGTTGCTCAACTCTCTCTATAGAGGAGCTTTTAACGGTTTTGTCCATTTGTCGTAAAAAGTTCGTTTTTTGGCATCGAAATAATCTATGAAGCTTATACTCGTAAAATTTGACATAGAAGAACAATAAAAAGTGTACACCGAGCAACTTTGATGGTCCGAAGTTGCTCAACTCTCTCTATGGAGGGCATTTTAACGGTTTTGTCCATTTGTCATAGAAAGATGGTGTTTTAGCATCGAAATAATCTAGGAAGCTTATACTCGTAAAATTTGACATAGAAGAACAATAAAAAGTGTATCCCGAGCAACTTTGTCGGTCCGAAGTTACTCAACTCTCTCTATGGAGGAGCTTTTCAAGGTTTTGTCCATTAGTGATAAAAAGTTGGTGTTTTGGCATCAAAATAATCTACGAAGCTTATACTCATAAAATTTGACATAGAATAACAATAAAAAGTGTATCCCGAGCAACTTTAAGGTTTCGAAGTTACTGAACTCTCTCTATGGAGGAGCATTTAACGGTTTTGTCCATTTGTCGTAAAAAGTTCGTTTTTTGGCATCGAAATAATCTATGAAGCTTATACTCGTAAAATTTGACATAGAAGAACAATAAAAAGTGTACATCGAGCAACTTTGATGGTTCGATGTTGCTCAACTCTCTCTATGGAGGAGCTTTTAACGGTTTTGTCCATTTCTCATAGAAAGTTGGTGATTTGGAATCGAAATAATCTTGGAAGATTATACTCGTAAAATTTGAAATTGAAGAACAATAAAAAGTGTACACCGAGCAACTTTGATGGTCGGTAGTTGCTCAACTCCCTCTATGGAGGAGCTTTTAACGGTTTTGTCTATTTGTCATAGAAAGATGGTGTTTTAGCATCGAAATAATCTACGAAGCTTATACCCGTAAAATTTGACATAGAAGAAAAATAAAATGTGTATACCGAGCAACTTTGATGGTCTGAAGTGGCTCAACTCTCTCTATGGAGGGGCTTTTAACGGTTTTGTCCATTTGTTATAGAAAGATGGTGTTTTAGCATCGAAATAATCTAGGAAGCTTATACTCGTAAAATTTGACATAGAAGAACAATAAAAAGTGTACACCGAGCAACTTTGATGGTCCGAAGTTGCTCAACTCTCTCTATGGAGGGCATTTTAACGGTTTTGTCCATTTGTCATAGAAAGATGGTGTTTTAGCATCGAAATAATCTAGGAAGCTTATAATCGTAAAATTTGACATAGAAGAACAATAAAAAGTGCATCTCGAGCAACTTTGTGGGTCCGAAGTTACTCAACTCTCTCTATGAAGGAGCTTTTCAAGATTTTGTCCATCTGTGTTAAAAAGTTGGTGTTTTGGCATCAAAATAATCTACGAAGCTTATACTCATAAAATTTGACATAGAAGAACAATAAAAAGTGTATCTCGAGCAACTTTATGGGTTCGAAGTTACTGAACTCTCTCTATGGAGAAGCGTTTAACGGTTTTGTCCATTTGTCGTAAAAAGTTTGTTTTTTGGCATCGAAATAATCTATGAAGCTTATACTCGTAAAATTTGACATAGAAGAACAATAAAAAGTGTACACCGAGAAACTTTGATGGTCCGAAGTTGCTCAACTCTCTCTATGAAGGGCCTTTTAACGTTTTTGTCTATTTGTCATAGAATGATGTTGTTTTAGCATCGAAATAATCTTGGAAGCTAGTACTCATAAAATTTGACATAGAATAACAATAAAAAGTGTACACCGAGCAACTTTGATGGTCCGAAGTTGCTCAACTCTTTCTATGGAGGAGCTTTTAACGGTTTTGTCTATTTGTCATAGAAAGATTGTGTTTTAGCATCGAAATAATCTATGAAGCTTATACTCGTAAAATTTGACATAGAAGAACAATAAAAAGTGTATCCCGAGCAACTTTGTGTGTCCGAAGTTACTCAACTCTCTCTATGGAGGAGCTTTTCAAGGTTTTGTCCATTTGTGATAAAAAGTTGGTGTTTTGGCATCGAAATAATCTTGGAAGCTTATACTCGTAAAATTTGACATAGAAGAACAATAAAAAGTGTACACCGAGCAACTTTTATGGTACGAAGTTTCTCAACTCTCTCTATGGAGGAGCTTTTAACGGTTTTGTCCATTTGTCGTAAAAAGTTCATTTTTTGGCATCGAAATAATCTATGAAGCTTTTACTCATAAAATTTAACATAGAAGAACAATAAAAAGTGTACATCGAGCAACTTTGATGGTTCGATGTTGCTCAACTCTCTCTATGGAGGAGCTTTTAACGGTTTTGTCGATTTCTCATAGAAAGTTGGTGATTTGGAATCGAAATAATCTTGGAAGATTATACTCGTAAAATTTGAAATAGAAGAACAATAAAAAGTGTACACCGAGCAACTTTGATGGTCGGAAGTTGCTCAACTCCCTCTATGGAGGAGCTTTTAACGGTTTTGTCTATTTGTCATAGAAAGATGGTGTTTTAGCATCGAAATAATCTACGAAGCTTATACTCGTAAAATTTGACATAGAAGAAAAATAAAATGTGTATACCGAGCAACTTTGATGGTCTGAAGTGGCTCAACTCTCTCTATGGAGGGGCTTTTAACGGTTTTGTCCATTTGTTATAGAAAGATTGTGTTTTAGCATCGAAATAATCTAAAAAGCTTATACTCGTATAATTTGCATAGAAGAACAATAAAAAGTTTATCCCGAGCAACTTTGTGGGTCCGAAGTTACTCAACTCTCTCTATGGAGGAGCTTTTGAAGGTTTTGTCCATTTGTAATAAAAAGTTGGTGTTTTGGCATCGAAATAATCTTGGAAGCTTATACTCGTAAAACTTGACATAGAAGAACAATAAAAAGTGTACACCGAGAAAATTTGATGGTCCGAAGTTGCTCAACTCTCTCTATGGAGGGCCTTTTAATGGTTTTTGTCCATTTGTCATAGAAAGATCGTGTTTTAGCATCGAAATAATCTAGGAAGCTTATACTCGTAAAATTTGATATAGAAGAACAATAAAAAGTGTATCTCGAGCAACTTTGTGGGCCTGAAGTTACACAACTCTCTCTATGGAGGAGCTTTTCAAGATTTTTTCCATTTGTGTTAAAAAGTTGGTGTTTTGGCATCGAAATAATCTACGAAGCTTATACTCGTAAAATTTTACATAGAAGAATAATAAAAAGTGTATCCCGAGCAACTTTGTGGGTTCGAAGTTACTCAACTCTCACTATGGAGGAGCTTTTAACGGTTTTGTCCATTTGTCGTAAAAAGTTCGTTTTTTGGCATCGAAATAATATATCAAGCTTATACTCGTAAAATTTGACATAGAAGAAGAATAAAAAGTGTACACCGAGAAACTTTGATGGTCCGAAGTTGCTCAACTCTCTCTATGGAGGGCCTTTTAACGGTTTTGTCCATTTGTCATAGAAAGATGGTGTTTTAGCATCGAAATAATCTAGGAAGCTTATACTCGTAAAATTTGACATAGAAGAACAATAAAAAGTGTATCCCGAGCAACTTTGTGGGTCCGAAGTTACTCATTTCTCTCTATGGAGGAGCTTTTCAAGATTTTGTCCATTTGTGTTAAATAGTTGGTGTTTTGGCATCGAAATAATCTTGGAAGCTTATACTCGTAAAACTTGACATGGAAGAACAATAAAAAGTGTACACCGAGCAACTTTGATGGTCTGAAGTTGGTCAACTCTCTCTATGGAGGAGCTTTTAACGGTTTTGTCCATTTGTTATAGAAAGATGGTCTTTTAGCATCGAAATAATCTATGAAGCTTATACTCATAAAATTTAACATAGAAGAACAATAAAAAGTGTACATCGAGCAACTTTGATGGTTCGAAGTTGCTCAACTCTCTCTATGGAGGAGCTTTTAGCGGTTTTGTACATTTCTCATAGAAAGTTGGTGATTTGGAATCGAAATAATCTTGGAAAATTATACTCGTAAAATTTGACATAGAAGAACAATAAAAAGTGTACAATGAGCAACTTTGATAGTCCGAAGTTGCTCAACTCTCTCTATGGAGGAGCTTTTAACGGTTTTGTCTATTTGTCATAGAAAGATGCTGTTTTAGCATCGAAATAATCTACGAAGCTTATACTCGTAAAATTTGACATAGAAGAACAATAAAAAGTGTATCCCGAGCAACTTTGTGGGTCCGAAGTTGCTCAACTCTCTCTATAGAGGAGCTTTTAACGGTTTTGTCCATTTGTCGTAAAAAGTTCGTTTTTTGGCATCGAAATAATCTATGAAGCTTATACTCGTAAAATTTGACATAGAAGAACAATAAAAAGTGTACACCGAGCAACTTTGATGGTCCGAAGTTGCTCAACTCTCTCTATGGAGGGCATTTTAACGGTTTTGTCCATTTGTCATAGAAAGATGGTGTTTTAGCATCGAAATAATCTAGGAAGCTTATACTCGTAAAATTTGACATAGAAGAACAATAAAAAGTGTATCCCGAGCAACTTTGTCGGTCCGAAGTTACTCAACTCTCTCTATGGAGGAGCTTTTCAAGGTTTTGTCCATTAGTGATAAAAAGTTGGTGTTTTGGCATCAAAATAATCTACGAAGCTTATACTCATAAAATTTGACATAGAATAACAATAAAAAGTGTATCCCGAGCAACTTTAAGGTTTCGAAGTTACTGAACTCTCTCTATGGAGGAGCATTTAACGGTTTTGTCCATTTGTCGTAAAAAGTTCGTTTTTTGGCATCGAAATAATCTATGAAGCTTATACTCGTAAAATTTGACATAGAAGAACAATAAAAAGTGTACATCGAGCAACTTTGATGGTTCGATGTTGCTCAACTCTCTCTATGGAGGAGCTTTTAACGGTTTTGTCCATTTCTCATAGAAAGTTGGTGATTTGGAATCGAAATAATCTTGGAAGATTATACTCGTAAAATTTGAAATTGAAGAACAATAAAAAGTGTACACCGAGCAACTTTGATGGTCGGTAGTTGCTCAACTCCCTCTATGGAGGAGCTTTTAACGGTTTTGTCTATTTGTCATAGAAAGATGGTGTTTTAGCATCGAAATAATCTACGAAGCTTATACCCGTAAAATTTGACATAGAAGAAAAATAAAATGTGTATACCGAGCAACTTTGATGGTCTGAAGTGGCTCAACTCTCTCTATGGAGGGGCTTTTAACGGTTTTGTCCATTTGTTATAGAAAGATTGTGTTTTAGCATCGAAATAATCTAAAAAGCTTATACTCGTATAATTTGCATAGAAGAACAATAAAAAGTTTATCCCGAGCAACTTTGTGGGTTCGAAGTTACTCAACTCTCTCTATGGAGGAGCTTTTGAAGGTTTTGTCCATTTGTAATAAAAAGTTGGTGTTTTGGTATCGAAATAATCTTGGAAGCTTATACTCGTAAAACTTGACATAGATGTACAATAAAAATTGTACACCGAGCAACTTTGATGGTCCGAAGTTGCTCAACTCTCTCTATGGAGGAGGTTTTAACGGTTTTGTCCATTTGTTATAGAAAGATGGTGTTTTAGCATCGAAATAATCTAGGAAGCTTATAGTCGTAAAATTTGACATAGAAGAACAATAAAAAGTGTACACCGAGAAACTTTGATGGTCCGAAGTTGCTCAACTCTCTCTATGGAGGGCCTTTTAACGGTTTTGTCCATTTTTCATAGAAAGATGGTGTTTTAGCATTGAAATAATCTAGGAAGCTTATACTCGTAAAATTTGACATAGAAGAACAATAAAAAGTGTATCCCGAGCAACTTTGTGGGTCGGAAGTTACTCAACTCTCTCTATGGAGGAGCTTTTCAAGATTTTGTCCATTTGTGTTAAAAAGTTGGTGTTTTGGCATCCAAATAATCTTGGAAGCTTATACTCATAAAATTTGACATAGAAGAACAATAAAAAGTTTACACCGAGCAACTTTGATGGTCCGAAGTTGCTCAACTCTCTCTATGGGGGGGCTTTTAACGGTTTTGTCCATTTGTCATAGAAAGATTGTGTTTTAGCATCGAAAAAATATAGGAAGCTGATACTCGTAAAATTTGACATAGAAGTACAATAAAAAGTGTACACCGAGCAACTTTGATGGTCAGAAGTTGCTCAAATCTCTCTATGGATGAGCTTTTAACGGTTTTGTCCATTTGTTATAGAAAGATGGTGTTTTAGCATCGAAATAATCTAGGAAGCTTATACTCGTAAAATTTGACATAGAAGAACAATAAAAAGTGTACACCGAGCAACTTTGATGGTCCGAAGTTGCTCAACTCTCTCTATGGAGGAGCTTTTAACGGTTTTGTCCATTTGTCGTAAAAAGTTCGTTTCTTGTCATCGAAATAATCTATGAAGCTTATACTCGTAAAATTTGACATAGAAGAACAATAAAAAGTGTACACCGAGAAACTTTGATGGTCCGAAGTTGCTCAACTCTCTCTATGGAGGGCCTTTTAATGGTTTTTGTCCATTTGTCATAGAAAGATGGTGTTTTAGCATCGAAATAATCTAGGAAGCTTATACTCGTAAAATTTGATATAGAAGAACAATAAAAAGTGTATCTCGAGCAACTTTGTGGACCTGAAGTTACTCAACTCTCTCTATGGAGGAGCTTTTCAAGATTTTGTCCATTTGTGTTAAAAAGTTGGTGTTTTGGCATCGAAATAATCTTGGAAGCTTATACTCGTAAAACTTGACATAGAGGTACAATAAAAAGTGTACACCGAGCAACTTTGATTGTCCGAAGTTGCTCAACTCTCTCTATGGAGGAGCTTTTAACGGTTTTGTCCATTTGTCGTAAAAAGTTCGTTTTTTGGCATCGAAATAAGCTATCAAGCTTATACTCGTAAAATTTGACATAGAAGAAGAATAAAAAGTGTACACCGAGAAACTTTGATGGTCCGAAGTTGCTCAACTCTCTCTATGGAGGGCCTTTTAACGGTTTTGTCCATTTGTCATAGAAAGATGGTGTTTTAGCATCGAAATAATCTAGGAAGCTTATACTCGTAAAATTTGACATAGAAGAACAATAAAAAGTGTATCCCGAGCAACTTTGTGGGTCCGAAGTTGTCATTTCTCTCTATGGAGGAGCTTTTCAAGATTTTGTCCATTTGTGTTAAATAGTTGGTGTTTTTGCATCGAAATAATCTTGGAAGCTTATACTCGTAAAACTTGACATAGAAGAACAATAAAAAGTGTACACCGACCAACTTTGATGGTCCGAAGTGGCTCAACTCTCTCTATGGAGGAGCTTTTAACGGTTTTGTCTATTTGTCATAGAAAGATGGTGTTTTAGCATCGAAATAATCTACGAAGCTTATACCCGTAAAATTTGCATAGAAGAACAATAAAAAGTTTATCCCGAGCAACTTTGTGGGTTCGAAGTTACTCAACTCTCTCTATGGAGGAGCTTTTGAAGGTTTTGTCCATTTGTAATAAAAAGTTGGTGTTTTGGTATCGAAATAATCTTGGAAGCTTATACTCGTAAAACTTGACATAGATGTACAATAAAAAGTGTACACCGAGCAACTTTGATGGTCCGAAGTTGCTCAACTCTCTCTATGGAGGAGGTTTTAACGGTTTTGTCCATTTGTTATAGAAAGATGGTGTTTTAGCATCGAAATAATCTAGGAAGCTTATAGTCGTAAAATTTGACATAGAAGAACAATAAAAAGTGTACACCGAGAAACTTTGATGGTCCGAAGTTGCTCAACTCTCTCTATGGAGGGCCTTTTAACGGTTTTGTCCATTTTTCATAGAAAGATGGTGTTTTAGCATTGAAATAATCTAGGAAGCTTATACTCGTAAAATTTGACATAGAAGAACAATAAAAAGTGTATCCCGAGCAACTTTGTGGGTCGGAAGTTACTCAACTCTCTCTATGGAGGAGCTTTTCAAGATTTTGTCCATTTGTGTTAAAAAGTTGGTGTTTTGGCATCCAAATAATCTTGGAAGCTTATACTCATAAAATTTGACATAGAAGAACAATAAAAAGTTTACACCGAGCAACTTTGATGGTCCGAAGTTGCTCAACTCTCTCTATGGGGGGGCTTTTAACGGTTTTGTCCATTTGTCATAGAAAGATTGTGTTTTAGCATCGAAAAAATATAGGAAGCTGATACTCGTAAAATTTGACATAGAAGTACAATAAAAAGTGTACACCGAGCAACTTTGATGGTCCGAAGTTGCTCAAATCTCTCTATGGATGAGCTTTTAACGGTTTTGTCCATTTGTTATAGAAAGATGGTGTTTTAGCATCGAAATAATCTAGGAAGCTTATACTCGTAAAATTTGACATAGAAGAACAATAAAAAGTGTACACCGAGCAACTTTGATGGTCCGAAGTTGCTCAACTCTCTCTATGGAGGAGCTTTTAACGGTTTTGTCCATTTGTCGTAAAAAGTTCGTTTCTTGTCATCGAAATAATCTATGAAGCTTATACTCGTAAAATTTGACATAGAAGAACAATAAAAAGTGTACACCGAGAAACTTTGATGGTCCGAAGTTGCTCAACTCTCTCTATGGAGGGCCTTTTAATGGTTTTTGTCCATTTGTCATAGAAAGATGGTGTTTTAGCATCGAAATAATCTAGGAAGCTTATACTCGTAAAATTTGATATAGAAGAACAATAAAAAGTGTATCTCGAGCAACTTTGTGGACCTGAAGTTACTCAACTCTCTCTATGGAGGAGCTTTTCAAGATTTTGTCCATTTGTGTTAAAAAGTTGGTGTTTTGGCATCGAAATAATCTTGGAAGCTTATACTCGTAAAACTTGACCTAGAGGTACAATAAAAAGTGTACACCGAGCAACTTTGATTGTCCGAAGTTGCTCAACTCTCTCTATGGAGGAGCTTTTAACGGTTTTGTCCATTTGTCGTAAAAAGTTCGTTTTTTGGCATCGAAATAAGCTATCAAGCTTATACTCGTAAAATTTGACATAGAAGAAGAATAAAAAGTGTACACCGAGAAACTTTGATGGTCCGAAGTTGCTCAACTCTCTCTATGGAGGGCCTTTTAACGGTTTTGTCCATTTGTCATAGAAAGATGGTGTTTTAGCATCGAAATAATCTAGGAAGCTTATACTCGTAAAATTTGACATAGAAGAACAATAAAAAGTGTATCCCGAGCAACTTTGTGGGTCCGAAGTTTCTCATTTCTCTCTATGGAGGAGCTTTTCAAGATTTTGTCCATTTGTGTTAAATAGTTGGTGTTTTTGCATCGAAATAATCTTGGAAGCTTATACTCGTAAAACTTGACATAGAAGAACAATAAAAAGTGTACACCGACCAACTTTGATGGTCCGAAGTGGCTCAACTCTCTCTATGGAGGAGCTTTTAACGGTTTTGTCTATTTGTCATAGAAAGATGGTGTTTTAGCATCGAAATAATCTACGAAGCTTATACCCGTAAAATTTGCATAGAAGAACAATAAAAAGTTTATCCCGAGCAACTTTGTGGGTTCGAAGTTACTCAACTCTCTCTATGGAGGAGCTTTTGAAGGTTTTGTCCATTTGTAATAAAAAGTTGGTGTTTTGGTATCGAAATAATCTTGGAAGCTTATACTCGTAAAACTTGACATAGATGTACAATAAAAAGTGTACACCGAGCAACTTTGATGGTCCGAAGTTGCTCAACTCTCTCTATGGAGGAGGTTTTAACGGTTTTGTCCATTTGTTATAGAAAGATGGTGTTTTAGCATCGAAATAATCTAGGAAGCTTATAGTCGTAAAATTTGACATAGAAGAACAATAAAAAGTGTACACCGAGAAACTTTGATGGTCCGAAGTTGCTCAACTCTCTCTATGGAGGGCCTTTTAACGGTTTTATCCATTTTTCATAGAAAGATGGTGTTTTAGCATTGAAATAATCTAGGAAGCTTATACTCGTAAAATTTGACATAGAAGAACAATAAAAAGTGTATCCCGAGCAACTTTGTGGGTCGGAAGTTACTCAACTCTCTCTATGGAGGAGCTTTTCAAGATTTTGTCCATTTGTGTTAAAAAGTTGGTGTTTTGGCATCCAAATAATCTTGGAAGCTTATACTCATAAAATTTGACATAGAAGAACAATAAAAAGTTTACACCGAGCAACTTTGATGGTCCGAAGTTGCTCAACTCTCTCTATGGGGGGGGCTTTTAACGGTTTTGTCCATTTGTCATAGAAAGATTGTGTTTTAGCATCGAAAAAATATAGGAAGCTGATACTCGTAAAATTTGACATAGAAGTACAATAAAAAGTGTACACCGAGCAACTTTGATGGTCCGAAGTTGCTCAAATCTCTCTATGGAGGAGCTTTTAACGGTTTTGTCCATTTGTTATAGAAAGATGGTGTTTTAGCATCGAAATAATCTAGGAAGCTTATACTCGTAAAATTTGACATAGAAGAACAATAAAAAGTGTACACCGAGCAACTTTGATGGTCCGAAGTTGCTCAACTCTCTCTATGGAGGAGCTTTTAACGGTTTTGTCCATTTGTCGTAAAAAGTTCGTTTCTTGTCATCGAAATAATCTATGAAGCTTATACTCGTAAAATTTGACATAGAAGAACAATAAAAAGTGTACACCGAGAAACTTTGATGGTCCGAAGTTGCTCAACTCTCTCTATGGAGGGCCTTTTAATGGTTTTTGTCCATTTGTCATAGAAAGATGGTGTTTTAGCATCGAAATAATCTAGGAAGCTTATACTCGTAAAATTTGATATAGAAGAACAATAAAAAGTGTATCTCGAGCAACTTTGTGGACCTGAAGTTACTCAACTCTCTCTATGGAGGAGCTTTTCAAGATTTTGTCCATTTGTGTTAAAAAGTTGGTGTTTTGGCATCGAAATAATCTTGGAAGCTTATACTCGTAAAACTTGACATAGAGGTACAATAAAAAGTGTACACCGAGCAACTTTGATTGTCCGAAGTTGCTCAACTCTCTCTATGGAGGAGCTTTTAACGGTTTTGTCCATTTGTCGTAAAAAGTTCGTTTTTTGGCATCGAAATAAGCTATCAAGCTTATACTCGTAAAATTTGACATAGAAGAAGAATAAAAAGTATACACCGAGAAACTTTGATGGTCCGAAGTTGCTCAACTCTCTCTATGGAGGGCCTTTTAACGGTTTTGTCCATTTGTCATAGAAAGATGGTGTTTTAGCATCGAAATAATCTAGGAAGCTTATACTCGTAAAATTTGACATAGAAGAACAATAAAAAGTGTATCCCGAGCAACTTTGTGGGTCGGAAGTTACTCAACTCTCTCTATGGAGGAGCTTTTCAAGATTTTGTCCATTTGTGTTAAAAAGTTGGTGTTTTGGCATCCAAATAATCTTGGAAGCTTATACTCATAAAATTTGACATAGAAGAACAATAAAAAGTTTACACCGAGCAACTTTGATGGTCCGAAGTTGCTCAACTCTCTCTATGGGGGGGCTTTTAACGGTTTTGTCCATTTGTAATAAAAAGTTGGTGTTTTGGTATCGAAATAATCTTGGAAGCTTATACTCGTAAAACTTGACATAGATGTACAATAAAAAGTGCACACCGACCAACTTTGATGGTCCGAAGTTGCTCAACTCTCTCTATGGAGGAGCTTTTAACGGTTTTGTCCATTTGTTATAGAAAGATGGTGTTTTAGCATCGAAATAATCTAGGAAGCTTATAGTCGTAAAATTTGACATAGAAGAACAATAAAAAGTGTACACCGAGAAACTTTGATGGTCCGAAGTTGCTCAACTCTCTCTATGGAGGGCCTTTTAACGGTTTTGTCCATTTTTCATAGAAAGATGGTGTTTTAGCATTGAAATAATCTAGGAAGCTTATACTCGTAAAATTTGACATAGAAGAACAATAAAAAGTGTATCCCGAGCAACTTTGTGGGTCGGAAGTTACTCAACTCTCTCTATGGAGGAGCTTTTCAAGATTTTGTCCATTTGTGTTAAAAAGTTGGTGTTTTGGCATCCAAATAATCTTGGAAGCTTATACTCATAAAATTTGACATAGAAGAACAATAAAAAGTTTACACCGAGCAACTTTGATGGTCCGAAGTTGCTCAACTCTCTCTATGGGGGGGCTTTTAACGGTTTTGTCCATTTGTCATAGAAAGATTGTGTTTTAGCATCGAAAAAATATAGGAAGCTGATACTCGTAAAATTTGACATAGAAGTACAATAAAAAGTGTACACCGAGCAACTTTGATGGTCCGAAGTTGCTCAAATCTCTCTATGGAGGAGCTTTTAACGGTTTTGTCCATTTGTTATAGAAAGATGGTGTTTTAGCATCGAAATAATCTAGGAAGCTTATACTCGTAAAATTTGACATAGAAGAACAATAAAAAGTGTACACCGAGCAACTTTGATGGTCCGAAGTTGCTCAACTCTCTCTATGGAGGAGCTTTTAACGGTTTTGTCCATTTGTCGTAAAAAGTTCGTTTCTTGTCATCGAAATAATCTATGAAGCTTATACTCGTAAAATTTGACATAGAAGAACAATAAAAAGTGTACACCGAGAAACTTTGATGGTCCGAAGTTGCTCAACTCTCTCTATGGAGGGCCTTTTAATGGTTTTTGTCCATTTGTCATAGAAAGATGGTGTTTTAGCATCGAAATAATCTAGGAAGCTTATACTCGTAAAATTTGATATAGAAGAACAATAAAAAGTGTATCTCGAGCAACTTTGTGGACCTGAAGTTACTCAACTCTCTCTATGGAGGAGCTTTTCAAGATTTTGTCCATTTGTGTTAAAAAGTTGGTGTTTTGGCATTGAAATAATCTTGGAAGCTTATACTCGTAAAACTTGACATAGAGGTACAATAAAAAGTGTACACCGAGCAACTTTGATTGTCCGAAGTTGCTCAACTCTCTCTATGGAGGAGCTTTTAACGGTTTTGTCCATTTGTCGTAAAAAGTTCGTTTTTTGGCATCGAAATAAGCTATCAAGCTTATACTCGTAAAATTTGACATAGAAGAAGAATAAAAAGTGTACACCGAGAAACTTTGATTGTCCGAAGTTGCTCAACTCTCTCTATGGAGGGCCTTTTAACGGTTTTGTCCATTTGTCATAGAAAGATGGTGTTTTAGCATCGAAATAATCTAGGAAGCTTATACTCGTAAAATTTGACATAGAAGAACAATAAAAAGTGTATCCCGAGCAACTTTGTGGGTCGGAAGTTACTCAACTCTCTCTATGGAGGAGCTTTTCAAGATTTTGTCCATTTGTGTTAAAAAGTTGGTGTTTTGGCATCCAAATAATCTTGGAAGCTTATACTCATAAAATTTGACATAGAAGAACAATAAAAAGTTTACACCGAGCAACTTTGATGGTCCGAAGTTGCTCAACTCTCTCTATGGAGGAGCTTTTAACGGTTTTGTCCATTTGTTATAGAAAGATGGTGTTTTAGCATCGAAATAATCTAGGAAGCTTATAGTCGTAAAACTTGACATAGATGTACAATAAAAAGTGCACACCGAGCAACTTTGATGGTCCGAAGTTGCTCAACTCTCTCTATGGAGGAGCTTTTAACGGTTTTGTCCATTTGTTATAGAAAGATGGTGTTTTAGCATCGAAATAATCTAGGAAGCTTATAGTCGTAAAATTTGACATAGAAGAACAATAAAAAGTCTACACCGAGAAACTTTGATGGTCCGAAGTTGCTCAACTCTCTCTATGGAGGGCCTTTTAACGGTTTTGTCCATTTTTCATAGAAAGATGGTGTTTTAGCATTGAAATAATCTAGGAAGCTTATACTCGTAAAATTTGACATAGAAGAACAATAAAAAGTGTATCCCGAGCAACTTTGTGGGTCGGAAGTTACTCAACTCTCTCTATGGAGGAGCTTTTCAAGATTTTGTCCATTTGTGTTAAAAAGTTGGTGTTTTGGCATCCAAATAATCTTGGAAGCTTATACTCATAAAATTTGACATAGAAGAACAATAAAAAGTTTACACCGAGCAACTTTGATGGTCCGAAGTTGCTCAACTCTCTCTATGGGGGGGCTTTTAACGGTTTTGTCCATTTGTCATAGAAAGATTGTGTTTTAGCATCGAAAAAATATAGGAAGCTGATACTCGTAAAATTTGACATAGAAGTACAATAAAAAGTGTACACCGAGCAACTTTGATGGTCCGAAGTTGCTCAAATCTCTCTATGGAGGAGCTTTTAACGGTTTTGTCCATTTGTTATAGAAAGATGGTGTTTTAGCATCGAAATAATCTAGGAAGCTTATACTCGTAAAATTTGACATAGAAGAACAATAAAAAGTGTACACCGAGCAACTTTGATGGTCCGAAGTTGCTCAACTCTCTCTATGGAGGAGCTTTTAACGGTTTTGTCCATTTGTCGTAAAAAGTTCGTTTCTTGTCATCGAAATAATCTATGAAGCTTATACTCGTAAAATTTGACATAGAAGAACAATAAAAAGTGTACACCGAGAAACTTTGATGGTCCGAAGTTGCTCAACTCTCTCTATGGAGGGCCTTTTAATGGTTTTTGTCCATTTGTCATAGAAAGATGGTGTTTTAGCATCGAAATAATCTAGGAAGCTTATACTCGTAAAATTTGATATAGAAGAACAATAAAAAGTGTATCTCGAGCAACTTTGTGGACCTGAAGTTACTCAACTCTCTCTATGGAGGAGCTTTTCAAGATTTTGTCCATTTGTGTTAAAAAGTTGGTGTTTTGGCATCGAAATAATCTTGGAAGCTTATACTCGTAAAACTTGACATAGAGGTACAATAAAAAGTGTACACCGAGCAACTTTGATTGTCCGAAGTTGCTCAACTCTCTCTATGGAGGAGCTTTTAACGGTTTTGTCCATTTGTCGTAAAAAGTTCGTTTTTTGGCATCGAAATAAGCTATCAAGCTTATACTCGTAAAATTTGATATAGAAGAAGAATAAAAAGTGTACACCGAGAAACTTTGATGGTCCGAAGTTGCTCAACTCTCCCTATGGAGGGCCTTTTAACGGTTTTGTCCATTTGTCATAGAAAGATGGTGTTTTAGCATCGAAATAATCTAGGAAGCTTGTACTCGTAAAATTTGACATAGAAGAACAATAAAAAGTGTATCCCGAGCAACTTTGTGGGTCGGAAGTTACTCAACTCTCTCTATGGAGAAGCTTTTCAAGATTTTGTCCATTTGTGTTAAAAAGTTGGTGTTTTGGCATCCAAATAATCTTGGAAGCTTATACTCATAAAATTTGACATAGAAGAACAATAAAAAGTTTACACCGAGCAACTTTGATGGTCCGAAGTTGCTCAACTCTCTCTATGGGGGGGCTTTTAACGGTTTTGTCCATTTGTAATAAAAAGTTGGTGTTTTGGTATCGAAATAATCTTGGAAGCTTATACTCGTAAAACTTGACATAGATGTACAATAAAAAGTGCACACCGAGCAACTTTGATTGTCCGAAGTTGCTCAACTCTCTCTATGGAGGAGCTTTTAACGGTTTTGTCCATTTGTTATAGAAAGATGGTGTTTTAGCATCGAAATAATCTAGGAAGCTTATAGTCGTAAAATTTGACATAGAAGAACAATAAAAAGTGTACACCGAGAAACTTTGATGGTCCGAAGTTGCTCAACTCTCTCTATGGAGGGCCTTTTAACGGTTTTGTCCATTTTTCATAGAAAGATGGTGTTTTAGCATTGAAATAATCTAGGAAGCTTATACTCGTAAAATTTGACATAGAAGAACAATAAAAAGTGTATCCCGAGCAACTTTGTGGGTCGGAAGTTACTCAACTCTCTCTATGGAGGAGCTTTTCAAGATTTTGTCCATTTGTGTTAAAAAGTTGGTGTTTTGGCATCCAAATAATCTTGGAAGCTTATACTCATAAAATTTGACATAGAAGAACAATAAAAAGTTTACACCGAGCAACTTTGATGGTCCGAAGTTGCTCAACTCTCTCTATGGGGGGGCTTTTAACGGTTTTGTCCATTTCTCATAGAAAGATTGTGTTTTAGCATCGAAAAAATATAGGAAGCTGATACTCGTAAAATTTGACATAGAAGTACAATAAAAAGTGTACACCGAGCAACTTTGATGGTCCGAAGTTGCTCAAATCTCTCTATGGAGGAGCTTTTAACGGTTTTGTCCATTTGTTATAGAAAGATGGTGTTTTAGCATCGAAATAATCTAGGAAGCTTATACTCGTAAAATTTGACATAGAAGAACAATAAAAAGTGTACACCGAGCAACTTTGATGGTCCGAAGTTGCTCAACTCTCTCTATGGAGGAGCTTTTAACGGTTTTGTCCATTTGTCGTAAAAAGTTCGTTTCTTGTCATCGAAATAATCTATGAAGCTTATACTCGTAAAATTTGACATAGAAGAACAATAAAAAGTGTACACCGATAAACTTTGATGGTCCGAAGTTGCTCAACTCTCTCTATGGAGGGCCTTTTAATGGTTTTTGTCCATTTGTCATAGAAAGATGGTGTTTTAGCATCGAAATAATCTCGGAAGCTTATACTCGTAAAATTTGATATAGAAGAACAATAAAAAGTGTATCTCGAGCAACTTTGTGGACCTGAAGTTACTCAACTCTCTCTATGGAGGAGCTTTTCAAGATTTTGTCCATTTGTGTTAAAAAGTTGGTGTTTTGGCATCGAAATAATCTTGGAAGCTTATACTCGTAAAACTTGACATAGAGGTACAATAAAAAGTGTACACCGAGCAACTTTGATTGTCCGAAGTTGCTCAACTCTCTCTATGGAGGAGCTTTTAACGGTTTTGTCCATTTGTCGTAAAAAGTTCGTTTTTTGGCATCGAAATAAGCTATCAAGCTTATACTCGTAAAATTTGACATAGAAGAAGAATAAAAAGTGTACACCGAGAAACTTTGATGGTCCGAAGTTGCTCAACTCTCTCTATGGAGGTCCTTTTAACGGTTTTGTCCATTTGTCATAGAAAGATGGTGTTTTAGCATCGAAATAATCTAGGAAGCTTATACTCGTAAAATTTGACATAGAAGAACAATAAAAAGTGTATCCCGAGCAACTTTGTGGGTCGGAAGTTACTCAACTCTCTCTATGGAGGAGCTTTTCAAGATTTTGTCCATTTGTGTTAAAAAGTTGGTGTTTTGGCATCCAAATAATCTTGGAAGCTTATACTCATAAAATTTGACATAGAAGAACAATAAAAAGTTTACACCGAGCAACTTTGATGGTCCGAAGTTGCTCAACTCTCTCTATGGAGGAGCTTTTAACGGTTTTGTCCATTTGTTATAGAAAGATGGTGTTTTAGCATCGAAATAATCTAGGAAGCTTATAGTCGTAAAATTTGACATAGAAGAACAATAAAAAGTGTACACCGAGAAACTTTGATGGTCCGAAGTTGCTCAACTCTCTCTATGGAGGGCCTTTTAACGGTTTTGTCCATTTTTCATAGAAAGATGGTGTTTTAGCATTGAAAAAATCTAGGAAGCTTATACTCGTAAAATTTGACATAGAAGAACAATAAAAAGTGTATCCCGAGCAACTTTGTGGGTCGGAAGTTACTCAACTCTCTCTATGGAGGAGCTTTTCAAGATTTTGTCCATTTGTGTTAAAAAGTTGGTGTTTTGGCATCCAAATAATCTTGGAAGCTTATACTCATAAAATTTGACATAGAAGAACAATAAAAAGTTTACACCGAGCAACTTTGATGGTCCGAAGTTGCTCAACTCTCTCTATGGGGGGGCTTTTAACGGTTTTGTCCATTTGTCATAGAAAGATTGTGTTTTAGCATCGAAAAAATATAGGAAGCTGATACTCGTAAAATTTGACATAGAAGTACAATAAAAAGTGTACACCGAGCAACTTTGATAGTCCGAAGTTGCTCAAATCTCTCTATGGAGGAGCTTTTAACGGTTTTGTCCATTTGTTATAGAAAGATGGTGTTTTAGCATCGAAATAATCTAGGAAGCTTATACTCGTAAAATTTGACATAGAAGAAGAATAAAAAGTGTACACCGAGAAACTTTGATGGTCCGAAGTTGCTCAACTCTCTCTATGGAGGGCCTTTTAACGGTTTTGTCCATTTGTCATAGAAAGATGGTGTTTTAGCATCGAAATAATCTAGGAAGCTTATACTCGTAAAATTTGACATAGAAGAACAATAAAAAGTGTATCCCGAGCAACTTTGTGGGTCCGAAGTTTCTCATTTCTCTCTATGGAGGAGCTTTTCAAGATTTTGTCCATTTGTGTTAAATAGTTGGTGTTTTGGCATCGAAATAATCTTGGAAGCTTATACTCGTAAAACTTGACATAGAAGAACAATAAAAAGTGTACACCGACCAACTTTGATGGTCCGAAGTTGGTCAACTCTCTCTATGGAGGAGCTTTTAACGGTTTTGTCCATTTGTTATAGAAAGATGGTCTTTTAGCATCGAAATAATCTATGAAGCTTATACTCATAAAATTTAACATAGAAGAACAATAAAAAGTGTACATCGAGCAACTTTGATGGTTCGAAGTTGCTCAACTCTCTCTATGGAGGAGCTTTTAGCGGTTTTGTACATTTCTCATAGAAAGTTGGTGATTTGGAATCGAAATAATCTTGGAAGATTATACTCGTAAAATTTGACATAGAAGAACAATAAAAAGTGTACACCGAGCAACTTTGATGGTCCGAAGTTGCTCAACTCTCTCTATGGAGGAGCTTTTAACGGTTTTGTCTATTTGTCATAGAAAGATGGTGTTTTAGCATCGAAATAATCTACGAAGCTTATACTCGTAAAATTTGACATAGAAGAACAATAAAAAGTGTATCCCGAGCAACTTTGTGGGTCCGAAGTTACTCAACTCTCTCTATGGAGGAGCTTTTCAAGGTTTTGTCCATTTGTGATAAAAAGTTGGTGTTTTGGCATCGAAATAATCTTGGAAGCTTATACTCGTAAAATTTGACATAGAAGTACAATAAAAAGTGTACACCGAGCAACTTTGATGGTCCGAAGTTGCTCAACTCTCTCTATGGAGCAGCTTTTAACGGTTTTGTCCATTTATTATAGAAAGATGGTGTTTTAGCATCGAAATAATCTAGGAAGCTTATAGTCGTAAAATTTGACATAGAAGAACAATAAAAAGTGTACACCGAGCAACTTTGATGGTCCGAAGTTGCTCAACTCTTTCTATGGAGGAGCTTTTAACGGTTTTGTCCATTTGTTGTAAAAAGTTCGTTTTTGGGCATCGAAATAATCTATGAAGCTTATACTCGTAAAATTTGACATAGAAGAACAATAAAAAGTGTACACCGAGCAACTTTGATGGTCCGAAGTTGCTCAACTCTCTCTATGGAGGGCATTTTAACGGTTTTGTCCATTTGTCATAGAAAGATGGTGTTTTAGCATCGAAATAATCTAGGAAGCTTATACTCGTAAAATTTGACATAAAAGAACAATAAAAAGTGTATCTCGAGCAACTTTGTGGGTCCGAAGTTACTCAACTACCTCTATGAAGGAGCTTTTCAAGATTTTGTCCATCTGTGTTAAAAAGTTGGTGTTTTGGCATCAAAATAATCTACGAAGCTTATACTCGTAAAATTTGACATAGAAGAACAATAAAAAGTGTATCCCGAGCAACTTTATGGGTTCGAAGTTACTGAACTCTCTCTATGGAGGAGCATTTAACGGTTTTGTCCATTTGTCGTAAAAAGTTCGTTTTTTGGCATCGAAATAATCTATGAACTTATACTCGTAAAATTTGACATAGAAGAACAATAAAAAGTGTACACCGACAAACTTTGATGGTCCGAAGTTGCTCAACTCTCTCTATGTAGGAGCTTTTAACGGTTTTTGTCCATTTGTGATTAAAAGTTGGTGTTTTGGCATCGAATTTAATTTGGAAGCTTATACTCGTAAAATTTGACATAGAAGAACAATAAAAAGCGTACACCAAGTAACTTTGATGGTCCGAAGTTTCTCAACTCTCTCTATGGAGGGACTTTTAACGGTTTTGTCCATTTGTCATAGAAAGACGGTGTTTTAGCATCGAAAAAATCTAGGAAGCTTATACTCGTAAAATTTGACAAAGAAGAACAATAAAAAGTGTATCCCGAGCAACTTTGTTGGTCCGAAGTTGCTCAACTCTCTCTATGTAGGAGCTTTTAACGGTTTTTGTCCATTTGTGATTAAAAGTTGGTGTTTTGGCATCGAATTTATCTTGGAAGCTTATACTCGTAAAATTTGACATAGAAGAACAATAAAAAGTATATCCCGAGCAACTTTGTTGGTCCGAAGTTGCTCAACTCTCTCTATGGAGGAGCTCTTAACGGTTTTGTCCATTTGTGATAAAAAGTTGGTGTTTTGGCATCGAAGTAATCTTGGAAGCTTATACTCGTAAAATTTGACATAGAAGAACAATAAAAAGTATATCCCGAGCAACTTTGTTGGTCCGAAGTTGCTCAACTCTCTCTATGTAGGAGCTTTTAACGGTTTTTGTCCATTTGTGATTAAAAGTTGGTGTTTTGACATCGAATTAATCTTGGAAGCTTATACTCGTAAAATTTGACATAGAAGAACAATAAAAAGTATATCCCGAGCAACTTTGTTGGTCCGAAGTTGCTCAACTCTCTCTATGGAGGAGCTTTTAACGGTTTTGTCCATTTGTGATAAAAAGTTGGTGTTTTGGCATCGAAGTAATCTTGGAAGCTTATACTCATAAAATTTGACATAGAATAACGATAAAAAGTGTACACCGAGCAACTTTGATGGTCCGAAGTTGCTCAACTCTCTCTATGGAGGGGCTTTTAACGGTTTTGTCCATTTGTCATAGAAAGATGGTGTTTTACCATCGAAATAATCTAGGAAGCTTATACTCGTAAAATTTGACAAAGAAGAACAATAAAAAGTGTATCCCGAGCAACTTTGTTTTTCCGAAGTTGCTCAACTCTCTCTATGTAGGAGGGTTTAACGGTTTTTGTCCATTTGTGATAAAAAGTTGGTGTTTTGGCATCGAAATAATCTTGGAAGCTTATACTCGTAAAATTTGACATAGAAGAACAATAAAAAGCGTACACCAAGCAACTTTGATGGTCCGAAGTTTCTCAACTCTCTCTATGGAGGGACTTTTAACGGTTTTGTCCATTTGTCATAGAAAGATGGTGTTTTAGCATCGAAAAAATCTAGGAAGCTTATACTCGTAAAATTTGACAAAGAAGAACAATAAAAAGTGTATCCCGAGCAACTTTGTTGGTCCGAAGTTGCTCAACTCTCTCTATGTAGGAGCGTTTAACGGTTTTTGTACATTTGTGATAAAAAGTTGGTGTTTTGGCATCGAAATAATCTTGGAAGCTTATACTCGTAAAATTTGACATAGAAGAACAATAAAAAGCGTACACCAAGCAACTTTGATGGTCCGAAGTTTCTCAACTCTCTCTATGGAGGGACTTTTAACGGTTTTGTCCATTTGTGATTAAAAGTTGGTGTTTTGGCATCGAATTTATCTTGGAAGCTTATACTCGTAAAATTTGACATAGAAGAACAATAAAAAGTATATCCCGAGCAACTTTGTTGGTCCGAAGTTGCTCAACTCTCTCTATGTAGGAGCGTTTAACGGTTTTTGTCCATTTGTGATAAAAAGTTGGTGTTTTGGCATCGAAATAATCTTGGAAGCTTATACTCGTAAAATTTGACATAGAAGAACAATAAAAAGCGTACACCAAGCAACTTTGATGGTCCGAAGTTTCTCAACTCTCTCTATGGAGGGACTTTTAACGGTTTTGTCCATTTGTCATAGAAAGATGGTGTTTTAGCATCGAAAAAATCTAGGAAGCTTATACTCGTAAAATTTGACAAAGAAGAACAATAAAAAGTGTATCCCGAGCAACTTTGTTGGTCCGAAGTTGCTCAACTCTCTCTATGTAGGAGCGTTTAACGGTTTTTGTACATTTGTGATAAAAAGTTGGTGTTTTGGCATCGAAATAATCTTGGAAGCTTATACTCGTAAAATTTGACATAGAAGAACAATAAAAAGCGTACTCCAAGCAACTTTGATGGTCCGAAGTTGCTCAACTCTCTCTATGTAGGAGCTTTTAACGGTTTTTGTCCATTTGTGATTAAAAGTTGGTGTTTTGGCATCGAATTTATCTTGGAAGCTTATACTCGTAAAATTTGACATAGAAGAACAATAAAAAGTATATCCCGAGCAACTTTGTTGGTCCGAAGTTGCTCAACTCTCTCTATGGAGGAGCTCTTAACGGTTTTGTCCATTTGTGATAAAAAGTTGGTGTTTTGGCATCGAAGTAATCTTGGAAGCTTATACTCGTAAAATTTGACATAGAAGAACAATAAAAAGTATATCCCGAGCAACTTTGTTGGTCCGAAGTTGCTCAACTCTCTCTATGTAGGAGCTTTTAACGGTTTTTGTCCATTTGTGATTAAAAGTTGGTGTTTTGACATCGAATTAATCTTGGAAGCTTATACTCGTAAAATTTGACATAGAAGAACAATAAAAAGTATATCCCGAGCAACTTTGTTGTTCCGAAGTTGCTCAACTCTCTCTATGGAGGGACTTTTAACGGTTTTGTCCATTTGTCATAGAAAGATGGTGTTTTAGCATCGAAAAAATCTAGGAAGCTTATACTCGTAAAATTTGACAAAGAAGAACAATAAAAAGTGTATCCCGAGCAACTTTGTTGGTCCGATGTTGCTCAACTCTCTCTATAGAGGGGCTTTTAACGGTTTTGTCCATTTGTCATAGAAAGATGGTGTTTTAGCATCGAAATAATCTAGGAAGTTTATACTCGTATAATTTGACAAAGAAGAACAATAAAAAGTGTATCCCGAGCAACTTTGTTGGTCCGAAGTTGCTCAACTCTCTCTATGTAGGAGCTTTTAACGGTTTTTGTCCATTTGTGATTAAAAGTTGGTGTTTTGGCATCGAAATAATCTTGGAAGCTTATACTCGTAAAATTTGACATAGAAGAACAATAAAAAGCGTACACCAAGCAACTTTGATGGTCCGAAGTTTCTCAACTCTCTCTATGGAGGGACTTTTAACGGTTTTGTCCATTTGTCATAGAAAGATGGTGTTTTAGCATCGAAAAAAATCTAGGAAGCTTATACTCGTAAAATTTGACAAAGAAGAAAAATAAAAAGTGTATCCCGAGCAACTTTGTTGGTCCGAAGTTGCTCAACTCTCTCTATGTAGGAGCTTTTAACGGTTTTTGTCCATTTGTGATTAAAAGTTGGTGTTTTGGCATCGAATTAATCTTGGAAGCTTATACTCGTTAAATTTGACATAGAAGAACAATAAAAAGTATATCCCGAGCAACTTTGTTGGTCCGAAGTTGCTCAACTCTCTCTATGGAGGAGCTTTTAACGGTTTTTTCCATTTATGATAAAAAGTTGGTGTTTTGGCATCGAAGTAATCTTGGAAGCTTATACTCGTAAAATTTGACATAGAAGGACAATAAAAAGTTTACATCAAGCAACTTTGATGGTTCGAGGTTGCTCAACTCTCTCTATGGAGGAGCTTTTAACGGTTTTGTTTATTTCGCATAGAACGTTGGTGATTTGGAATCGAAATAATCTTGGAAGCTTATACTCATAAAATTTGACATAGAATAACAATAAAAAGTGTAAACCGATCAACTTTGATGGTCCGAAGTTGCTAACTCTCTCTATGGAGGGGCTTTTAACGGTTTTGTCCATTTGTCATAGAAAGATGGTGTTTTAGCATCGAAATAATCTAGGAAGCTTATACTCGTAAAATTTGACAAAGAAGAACAATAAAAAGTGTATCCCGAGCAACTTTGTTGATCCGAAGTTGCTCAACTCTCTCTATGTAGGAGCTTTTAACGGTTTTGTCCATTTGTGATAAAAAGTTGGTGTTTTGGCATCGAAGTAATCTTGGAAGCTTATACTCATAAAATTTGACATAGAATAACAATAAAAAGTGTACACCGAGCAACTTTGATGGTCCGAAGTTGCACAACTCTCTCTATGGAGGGGCTTTTAACGGTTTTGTCCATTTGTCATAGAAAGATGGTGTTTTACCATCGAAATAATCTAGGAAGCTTATACTCGTAAAATTTGACAAAGAAGAACAATAAAAAGTGTATCCCGAGCAACTTTGTTGGTCCGAAGTTGCTCAACTCTCTCTATGTAGGAGCTTTTAACGGTTTTTGTCCATTTGTGATAAAAAGTTGGTGTTTTGGCATCGAAATAATCTTGGAAGCTTATACTCGTAAAATTTGACATAGAAGAACAATAAAAAGCGTACACCAAGCAACTTTGATGGTCCGAAGTTTCTCAACTCTCTCTATGGAGGGACTTTTAACGGTTTTGTCCATTTGTCATAGAAAGATGGTGTTTTAGCATCGAAAAAATCTAGGAAGTTTATACTCGTATAATTTGACAAAGAAGAACAATAAAAAGTGTATCCCGAGCAACTTTGTTGGTCCGAAGTTGCTCAACTCTCTCTATGTAGGAGCTTTTAACGGTTTTTGTCCATTTGTGATTAAAAGTTGGTGTTTTGGCATCGAATTTATCTTGGAAGCTTATACTCGTAAAATTTGACATAGAAGAACAATAAAAAGCGTACACCAAGCAGCTTTGATGGTCCGAAGTTTCTCAACTCTCTCTATGGAGTGACTTTTAACGGTTTTGTCCATTTGTCATAGAAAGATGGTGTTTTAGCATCGAAAAAAATCTAGGAAGCTTATACTAGTAAAATTTGACAAAGAAGAAAAATAAAAAGTGTATCCCGAGCAACTTTGTTGGTCCGAAGTTGCTCAACTCTCTCTATGTAGGAGCTTTTAACGGTTTTTGTCCATTTGTGATTAAAAGTTGGTGTTTTGGCATCGAATTAATCTTGGAAGCTTATACTCGTTAAATTTGACATAGAAGAACAATAAAAAGTATATCCCGAGCAACTTTGTTGGTCCAAAGTTGCTCAACTCTCTCTATGGAGGAGCTTTTAACGGTTTTGTCCATTTATGATAAAAAGTTGGTGTTTTGGCATCGAAGTAATCTTGGAAGCTTATACTCGTAAAATTTGACATAGAAGGACAATAAAAAGTTTACATCAAGCAACTTTGATGGTTCGAGGTTGCTCAACTCTCTCTATGGAGGAGCTTTTAACGGTTTTGTTTATTTCGCATAGAACGTTGGTGATTTGGAATCGAAATAATCTTGGAAGCTTATACTCATAAAATTTGACATAGAATAACAATAAAAAGTGTACACCGATCAACTTTGATGGTCCGAAGTTGCTCAACTCTCTCTATGGAGGGGCTTTTAACGGTTTTGTCCATTTGTCATAGAAAGATGGTGTTTTAGCATCGAAATAATCTAGGAAGCTTATACTCGTAAAATTTGACAAAGAAGAACAATAAAAAGTGTATCCCGAGCAACTTTGTTGATCCGAAGTTGCTCAACTCTCTCTATGTAGGAGCTTTTAACGGTTTTTGTCCATTTGTGATAAAAAGTTGGTGTTTTGGCATCGAAATAATCTTGGAAGCTTATACTCGTAAAATTTGACATAGAAAAACAATAAAAAGCGTACACCAAGCAACTTTCATGGTCCGAAGTTTCTCAACTCTCTCTATGGAGGGACTTTTAACGGTTTTGTCCATTTGTCATAGAAATATAGTGTTTTAGCATCGAAAAAATCTAGGAAGCTTATACTCGTAAAATTTGACAAAGAAGAACAATAAAAAGTGTATCCCGAGCAACTTTGTTGGTCCGAAGTTGCTCAACTCTCTCTATGCCTGGAGCTTTTAACGGTTTTGTCCATTTGTGATAAAAAGTTGGTGTTTTGGCATCGAAGTAATCTTGGAAGCTTATACTCATAAAATTTGACATAGAATAACAATAAAAAGTGTACACCGAGCAACTTTGATGGTCCGAAGTTGCTCAACTCTCTCTATGGAGGGGCTTTTAACGGTTTTGTCCATTTGTCATAGAAAGATGGTGTTTTAGCATCGAAATAATCTAGGAAGCTTATACTCGTAAAATTTGACAAAGAAGAACAATAAAAAGTGTATCCCGAGCAACTTTGTTGGTCCGAAGTTGCTCAACTCTCTCTATGTAGGAGCGTTTAACGGTTTTTGTCCATTTGTGATAAAAAGTTGGTGTTTTGGCATCGAAATAATCTTGGAAGCTTATACTCGTAAAATTTGACATAGAAGAACAAAAAAAAGCGTACACCAAGCAACTTTGATGGTCCGAAGTTTCTCAACTCTCTCTATGGAGGGACTTTTAACGGTTTTGTCCATTTGTCATAGAAAGATGGTGTTTTAGCATCGAAAAAATCTAGGAAGCTTATACTCGTAAAATTTGACAAAGAAGAACAATAAAAAGTGTATCCCGAGCAACTTTGTTGGTCGGAAGTTGCTCAACTCTCTCTATGTAGGAGCTTTTAACGGTTTTTGTCCATTTGTGATTAAAAGTTGGTGTTTTGGCATCGAATTTATCTTGGAAGCTTATACTCGTAAAATTTGACATAGAAGAACAATAAAAAGCGTACACCAAGCAACTTTGATGGTCCGAAGTTTCTCAACTCTCTCTATGGAAGGACTTTTAACGGTTTTGTCCATTTGTCATAGAAAGATGGTGTTTTAGCATCGAAAAAATCTAGGAAGCTTATACTCGTAAAATTTGACATAGAAAGACAATAAAAAGTGTACATCAAGAAACTTTGATGGTTCGAAGTTGCTCAACTCTCTCTATGGAGGAGCTTTTAACGGTTTTGTCTATTTCGCATAGAACGTTGGTGATTTGGAATCGAAATAATCTTGGAAGCTTATACTCATAAAATTTGACATAGAATAACAATAAAAAGGGTACACCGAGCAACTTTGATTGTCCGATGTTGCTCAACTCTCTCTATGGAGGGGCTTTTAACGGTTTTGTCCATTTGTCAAAGAAAGATGGTGTTTTAGCATCGAAATAATCTAGGAAGCATATACTCGTAAAAATTGACAAAGAAGAACAATAAAAAGTGTATCCCGAGCAACTTTGTTGGTCCGAAGTTGCTCAACTCTCTCTATGTAGGAGCTTTTAACGGTTTTTGTCCATTTGTGATAAAAAGTTGGTGTTTTGGCATCGAAATAATCTTGGAAGCTTATACTAGTAAAATTTGACATAGAAGAACAATAAAAAGCGTACACCAAGCAACTTTGATGGTCCGAAGTTTCTCAACTCTCTCTATGGAGGGACTTTTAACGGTTTTGTCCATTTGTCATAGAAATATGGTGTTTTAGCATCGAAAAAATCTAGGAAGCTTATACTCGTAAAATTTGACAAAGAAGAACAATAAAAAGTGTATCCCGAGCAACTTTGTTGGTCCGAAGTTGCTCAACTCTCTCTATGTAGGAGCTTTTAACGGTTTTTGTCGATTTGTGATTAAAAGTTGGTGTTTTGGCATCGAATTAATCTTGGAAGCTTATACTCGTAAAATTTGACATAGAAGAACAATAAAAAGCGTACACCAAGCAACTTTGATGGTCCGAAGTTTCTCGACTCTCTCTATGGAGGGACTTTTAACGGTTTTGTCCATTTGTCATAGAAAGATGGTGTTTTAGCATCGAAAAAATCTAGGAAGCTTATACTCGTAAAATTTGACAAAGAAGAACAATAAAAAGTGTGTCCCGAGCAACTTTGTTGGTCCGAACTTGCTCAACTCTCTCTATGGAGGAGCTTTTAACGGTTTTGTCCATTTGTGATAAAAAGTTGGTGTTTTGGCATCGAAGTAATCTTGGAAGCTTATACTCGTAAAATTTGACATAGAAGGACAATAAAAAGTTTACATCAAGCAACTTTGATGGTTTGAGGTTGCTCAACTCTCTCTATGGAGGAGCTTTTAACGGTTTTGTCTATTTCGCATAGAACGTTGGTGATTTGGAATCGAAATAATCTTGGAAGCTTATACTCATAAAATTTGACATAGAATAACAATAAAAAGTGTACACCGAGCAACTTTGATGGTCCGAAGTTGCTCAACTCTCTCTATGGAGGGGCTTTTAACGGTTTTGTCCATTTGTCATAGAAAGATGGTGTTTTAGCATCGAAATAATCTAGGAAGCTTATACTCGTAAAATTTGACAAAGAAGAACAATAAAAAGTGTATCCCGAGCAACTTTGTTGGTCCGAAGTTGCTCAACTCTCTCTATGTAGGAGCGTTTAACGGTTTTTGTCCATTTGTGATAAAAAGTTGGTGTTTTGGCATCGAAATAATCTTGGAAGCTTATACTCGTAAAATTTGACATAGAAGAACAAAAAAAAGCGTACACCAAGCAACTTTGATGGTCCGAAGTTTCTCAACTCTCTCTATGGAGGGACTTTTAACGGTTTTGTCCATTTGTCATAGAAAGATGGTGTTTTAGCATCGAAAAAATCTAGGAAGCTTATACTCGTAAAATTTGACAAAGAAGAACAATAAAAAGTGTATCCCGAGCAACTTTGTTGGTCGGAAGTTGCTCAACTCTCTCTATGTAGGAGCTTTTAACGGTTTTTGTCCATTTGTGATTAAAAGTTGGTGTTTTGGCATCGAATTTATCTTGGAAGCTTATACTCGTAAAATTTGACATAGAAGAACAATAAAAAGCGTACACCAAGCAACTTTGATGGTCCGAAGTTTCTCAACTCTCTCTATGGAAGGACTTTTAACGGTTTTGTCCATTTGTCATAGAAAGATGGTGTTTTAGCATCGAAAAAATCTAGGAAGCTTATACTCGTAAAATTTGACATAGAAAGACAATAAAAAGTGTACATCAAGAAACATTGATGGTTCGAAGTTGCTCAACTCTCTCTATGGAGGAGCTTTTAACGGTTTTGTCTATTTCGCATAGAACGTTGGTGATTTGGAATCGAAATAATCTTGGAAGCTTAAACTCATAAAATTTGACATAGAATAACAATAAAAAGGGTACACCGAGCAACTTTGATGGTCCGATGTTGCTCAACTCTCTCTATGGAGGGGCTTTTAACGGTTTTGTCCATTTGTCATAGAAAGATGGTGTTTTAGCATCGAAATAATCTAGGAAGCATATACTCGTAAAAATTGACAAAGAAGAACAATAAAAAGTGTATCCCGAGCAACTTTGTTGGTCCGAAGTTGCTCAACTCTCTCTATGTAGGAGCTTTTAACGGTTTTTGTCCATTTGTGATAAAAAGTTGGTGTTTTGGCATCGAAATAATCTTGGAAGCTTATACTAGTAAAATTTGACATAGAAGAACAATAAAAAGCGTACACCAAGCAACTTTGATGGTCCGAAGTTTCTCAACTCTCTCTATGGAGGGACTTTTAACGGTTTTGTCCATTTGTCATAGAAATATGGTGTTTTAGCATCGAAAAAATCTAGGAAGCTTATACTCGTAAAATTTGACAAAGAAGAACAATAAAAAGTGTATCCCGAGCAACTTTGTTGGTCCGAAGTTGCTCAACTCTCTCTATGTAGGAGCTTTTAACGGTTTTTGTCGATTTGTGATTAAAAGTTGGTGTTTTGGCATCGAATTAATCTTGGAAGCTTATACTCGTAAAATTTGACATAGAAGAACAATAAAAAGCGTACACCAAGCAACTTTGATGGTCCGAAGTTTCTCGACTCTCTCTATGGAGGGACTTTTAACGGTTTTGTCCATTTGTCATAGAAAGATGGTGTTTTAGCATCGAAAAAATCTAGGAAGCTTATACTCGTAAAATTTGACAAAGAAGAACAATAAAAAGTGTGTCCCGAGCAACTTTGTTGGTCCGAACTTGCTCAACTCCCTCTATGGAGGAGCTTTTAACGGTTTTGTCCATTTGTGATAAAAAGTTGGTGTTTTGGCATCGAAGTAATCTTGGAAGCTTATACTCGTAAAATTTGACATAGAAGGACAATAAAAAGTTTACATCAAGCAACTTTGATGGTTTGAGGTTGCTCAACTCTCTCTATGGAGGAGCTTTTAACGGTTTTGTCTATTTCGCATAGAACGTTGGTGATTTGGAATCGAAATAATCTTGGAAGCTTATACTCATAAAATTTGACATAGAATAACAATAAAAAGTGTACACCGAGCAACTTTGATGGTCCGAAGTTGCTCAACTCTCTCTATGGAGGGGCTTTTAACGGTTTTGTCCATTTGTCATAGAAAGATGGTGTTTTAGCATCGAAATAATCTAGGAAGCTTATACTCGTAAAATTTGACAAAGAAGAACAATAAAAAGTGTATCCCGAGCAACTTTGTTGGTCCGAAGTTGCTCAACTCTCTCTATGTAGGAGCGTTTAACGGTTTTTGTCCATTTGTGATAAAAAGTTGGTGTTTTGGCATCGAAATAATCTTGGAAGCTTATACTCGTAAAATTTGACATAGAAGAACAAAAAAAAGCGTACACCAAGCAACTTTGATGGTCCGAAGTTTCTCAACTCTCTCTATGGAGGGACTTTTAACGGTTTTGTCCATTTGTCATAGAAAGATGGTGTTTTAGCATCGAAAAAATCTAGGAAGCTTATACTCGTAAAATTTGACAAAGAAGAACAATAAAAAGTGTATCCCGAGCAACTTTGTTGGTCGGAAGTTGCTCAACTCTCTCTATGTAGGAGCTTTTAACGGTTTTTGTCCATTTGTGATTAAAAGTTGGTGTTTTGGCATCGAATTTATCTTGGAAGCTTATACTCGTAAAATTTGACATAGAAGAACAATAAAAAGCGTACACCAAGCAACTTTGATGGTCCGAAGTTTCTCAACTCTCTCTATGGAAGGACTTTTAACGGTTTTGTCCATTTGTCATAGAAAGATGGTGTTTTAGCATCGAAAAAATCTAGGAAGCTTATACTCGTAAAATTTGACATAGAAAGACAATAAAAAGTGTACATCAAGAAACTTTGATGGTTCGAAGTTGCTCAACTCTCTCTATGGAGGAGCTTTTAACGGTTTTGTCTATTTCGCATAGAACGTTGGTGATTTGGAATCGAAATAATCTTGGAAGCTTAAACTCATAAAATTTGACATAGAATAACAATAAAAAGGGTACACCGAGCAACTTTGATGGTCCGATGTTGCTCAACTCTCTCTATGGAGGGGCTTTTAACGGTTTTGTCCATTTGTCATAGAAAGATGGTGTTTTAGCATCGAAATAATCTAGGAAGCATATACTCGTAAAAATTGACAAAGAAGAACAATAAAAAGTGTATCCCGAGCAACTTTGTTGGTCCGAAGTTGCTCAACTCTCTCTATGTAGGAGCTTTTAACGGTTTTTGTCCATTTGTGATAAAAAGTTGGTGTTTTGGCATCGAAATAATCTTGGAAGCTTATACTAGTAAAATTTGACATAGAAGAACAATAAAAAGCGTACACCAAGCAACTTTGATGGTCCGAAGTTTCTCAACTCTCTCTATGGAGGGACTTTTAACGGTTTTGTCCATTTGTCATAGAAATATGGTGTTTTAGCATCGAAAAAATCAAGGAAGCTTATACTCGTAAAATTTGACAAAGAAGAACAATAAAAAGTGTATCCCGAGCAACTTCGTTGGTCCGAAGTTGCTCAACTCTCTCTATGTAGGAGCTTTTAACGGTTTTTGTCGATTTGTGATTAAAAGTTGGTGTTTTGGCATCGAATTAATCTTGGAAGCTTATACTCGTAAAATTTGACATAGAAGAACAATAAAAAGCGTACACCAAGCAACTTTGATGGTCCGAAGTTTCTCCACTCTCTCTATGGAGGGACTTTTAACGGTTTTGTCCATTTGTCATAGAAAGATGGTGTTTTATCATCGAAAAAATCTAGGAAGCTTATACTCGTAAAATTTGACAAAGAAGAACAATAAAAAGTGTGTCCCGAGCAACTTTGTTGGTCCGAACTTGCTCAACTCTCTCTATGGAGGAGCTTTTAACGGTTTTGTCCATTTGTGATAAAAAGTTGGTGTTTTGGCATCGAAGTAATCTTGGAAGCTTATACTCGTAAAATTTGACATAGAAGGACAATAAAAAGTTTACATCAAGCAACTTTGATGGTTTGAGGTTGCTCAACTCTCTCTATGGAGGAGCTTTTAACGGTTTTGTCTATTTCGCATAGAACGTTGGTGATTTGGAATCGAAATAATCTTGGAAGCTTATACTCATAAAATTTGACATAGAATAACAATAAAAAGTGTACACCGAGCAACTTTGATGGTCCGAAGTTGCTCAACTCTCTCTATGGAGGGGCTTTTAACGGTTTTGTCCATTTGTCATAGAAAGATGGTGTTTTAGCATCGAAATAATCTAGGAAGCTTATACTCGTAAAATTTGACAAAGAAGAACAATAAAAAGTGTATCCCGAGCAACTTTGTTGGTCCGAAGTTGCTCAACTCTCTCTATGTAGGAGCGTTTAACGGTTTTTGTCCATTTGTGATAAAAAGTTGGTGTTTTGGCATCGAAATAATCTTGGAAGCTTATACTCGTAAAATTTGACATAGAAGAACAAAAAAAAGCGTACACCAAGCAACTTTGATGGTCCGAAGTTTCTCAACTCTCTCTATGGAGGGACTTTTAACGGTTTTGTCCATTTGTCATAGAAAGATGGTGTTTTAGCATCGAAAAAATCTAGGAAGCTTATACTCGTAAAATTTGACAAAGAAGAACAATAAAAAGTGTATCCCGAGCAACTTTGTTGGTCGGAAGTTGCTCAACTCTCTCTATGTAGGAGCTTTTAACGGTTTTTGTCCATTTGTGATTAAAAGTTGGTGTTTTGGCATCGAATTTATCTTGGAAGCTTATACTCGTAAAATTTGACATAGAAGAACAATAAAAAGCGTACACCAAGCAACTTTGATGTTCCGAAGTTTCTCAACTCTCTCTATGGAAGGACTTTTAACGGTTTTGTCCATTTGTCATAGAAAGATGGTGTTTTAGCATCGAAAAAATCTAGGAAGCTTATACTCGTAAAATTTGACATAGAAAGACAATAAAAAGTGTACATCAAGAAACTTTGATGGTTCGAAGTTGCTCAACTCTCTCTATGGAGGAGCTTTTAACGGTTTTGTCTATTTCGCATAGAACGTTGGTGATTTGGAATCGAAATAATCTTGGAAGCTTAAACTCATAAAATTTGACATAGAATAACAATAAAAAGGGTACACCGAGCAACTTTGATGGTCCGATGTTGCTCAACTCTCTCTATGGAGGGGCTTTTAACGGTTTTGTCCATTTGTCATAGAAAGATGGTGTTTTAGCATCGAAATAATCTAGGAAGCATATACTCGTAAAAATTGACAAAGAAGAACAATAAAAAGTGTATCCCGAGCAACTTTGTTGGTCCGAAGTTGCTCAACTCTCTCTATGTAGGAGCTTTTAACGGTTTTTGTCCATTTGTGATAAAAAGTTGGTGTTTTGGCATCGAAATAATCTTGGAAGCTTATACTAGTAAAATTTGACATAGAAGAACAATAAAAAGCGTACACCAAGCAACTTTGATGGTCCGAAGTTTCTCAACTCTCTCTATGGAGGGACTTTTAACGGTTTTGTCCATTTGTCATAGAAATATGGTGTTTTAGCATCGAAAAAATCTAGGAAGCTTATACTCGTAAAATTTGACAAAGAAGAACAATAAAAAGTGTATCCCGAGCAACTTCGTTGGTCCGAAGTTGCTCAACTCTCTCTATGTAGGAGCTTTTAACGGTTTTTGTCGATTTGTGATTAAAAGTTGGTGTTTTGGCATCGAATTAATCTTGGAAGCTTATACTCGTAAAATTTGACATAGAAGAACAATAAAAAGCGTACACCAAGCAACTTTGATGGTCCGAAGTTTCTCAACTCTCTCTATGGAGGGACTTTTAACGGTTTTGTCCATTTGTCATAGAAAGATGGTGTTTTATCATCGAAAAAATCTAGGAAGCTTATACTCGTAAAATTTGACAAAGAAGAACAATAAAAAGTGTGTCCCGAGCAACTTTGTTGGTCCGAACTTGCTCAACTCTCTCTATGGAGGAGCTTTTAACGGTTTTGTCCATTTGTGATAAAAAGTTGGTGTTTTGGCATCGAAGTAATCTTGGAAGCTTATACTCGTAAAATTTGACATAGAAGGACAATAAAAAGTTTACATCAAGCAACTTTGATGGTTTGAGGTTGCTCAACTCTCTCTATGGAGGAGCTTTTAACGGTTTTGTCTATTTCGCATAGAACGTTGGTGATTTGGAATCGAAATAATCTTGGAAGCTTATACTCATAAAATTTGACATAGAATAACAATAAAAAGTGTACACCGAGCAACTTTGATGGTGCGAAGTTGCTCAACTCTCTCTATGGAGGGGCTTTTAACGGTTTTGTCCATTTGTCATAGAAAGATGTTGTTTTAGCATCGAAATAATCTAGGAAGCTTATACTCGTAAAATTTGACAAAGAAGAACAATAAAAAGTGTATCCCGAGCAACTTTGTTGATCCGAAGTTGCTCAACTCTCTCTATGTAGGAGCTTTTAACGGTTTTTGTCCATTTGTGATGAAAAGTTGGTGTTTTGGCATCGAAATAATCTTGGAAGCTTATACTCGTAAAATTTGACATAGAAGAACAGTAAAAAGCGTACACCAAGCAACTTTGATGGTCCGAAGTTTCTCAACTCTCTCTATGGAGGGGCTTTTAACGGTTTTGTCCATTTGTCATAGAAAGATGGTGTTTTAGCATCGAAAAAATCTAGGAAGCTTATACTCGTAAAATTTGACAAAGATGAACAATAAAAAGTGTATCCCGAGCAACTTTGTTGGTCCGAAGTTGCTCAACTCTCTCTATGTAGGAGCGTTTAACGGTTTTTGTCCATTTGTGATAAAAAGTTGGTGTTTTGGCATCGAAATAATCTTGGAAGCTTATACTCGTAAAATTTGACATAGAAGAACAATAAAAAGCGTACACCAAGCAACTTTGATGGTCTGAAGTTTCTCAACTCTCTCTATGGAGGGACTTTTAACGGTTTTGTCCATTTGTCATAGAAAGATGGTGTTTTAGCATCGAAAAAATCTAGGAAGCTTATACTCGTAAAATTTGACAAAGAAGAACAATAAAAAGTGTATCCCGAGCAACTTTGTTGGTCCGAAGTTGCTCAACTCTCTCTATGGAGGAGCTTTTAACGGTTTTGTCTATTTCGCATAGAACGTTGGTGATTTGGAATCGAAATAATCTTGGAAGCTTAAACTCATAAAATTTGACATAGAATAACAATAAAAAGGGTACACCGAGCAACTTTGATGGTCCGATGTTGCTCAACTCTCTCTATGGAGGGGCTTTTAACGGTTTTGTCCATTTATCATAGAAAGATGGTGTTTTAGCATCGAAATAATCTAGGAAGCATATACTCGTAAAAATTGACAAAGAAGAACAATAAAAAGTGTATCCCGAGCAACTTTGTTGGTCCGAAGTTGCTCAACTCTCTCTATGTAGGAGCTTTTAACGGTTTTTGTCCATTTGTGATAAAAAGTTGGTGTTTTGGCATCGAAATAATCTTGGAAGCTTATACTAGTAAAATTTGACATAGAAGAACAATAAAAAGCGTACACCAAGCAACTTTGATGGTCCGAAGTTTCTCAACTCTCTCTATGGAGGGACTTTTAACGGTTTTGTCCATTTGTCATAGAAATATGGTGTTTTAGCATCGAAAAAATCTAGGAAGCTTATACTCGTAAAATTTGACAAAGAAGAACAATAAAAAGTGTATCCCGAGCAACTTCGTTGGTCCGAAGTTGCTCAACTCTCTCTATGTAGGAGCTTTTAACGGTTTTTGTCGATTTGTGATTAAAAGTTGGTGTTTTGGCATCGAATTAATCTTGGAAGCTTATACTCGTAAAATTTGACATAGAAGAACAATAAAAAGCGTACACCAAGCAACTTTGATGGTCCGAAGTTTCTCAACTCTCTCTATGGAGGGACTTTTAACGGTTTTGTCCATTTGTCATAGAAAGATGGTGTTTTATCATCGAAAAAATCTAGGAAGCTTATACTCGTAAAATTTGACAAAGAAGAACAATAAAAAGTGTGTCCCGAGCAACTTTGTTGGTCCGAACTTGCTCAACTCTCTCTATGGAGGAGCTTTTAACGGTTTTGTCCATTTGTGATAAAAAGTTGGTGTTTTGGCATCGAAGTAATCTTGGAAGCTTATACTCGTAAAATTTGACATAGAAGGACAATAAAAAGTTTACATCAAGCAACTTTGATGGTTTGAGGTTGCTCAACTCTCTCTATGGAGGAGCTTTTAACGGTTTTGTCTATTTCGCATAGAACGTTGGTGATTTGGAATCGAAATAATCTTGGAAGCTTATACTCATAAAATTTGACATAGAATAACAATAAAAAGTGTACACCGAGCAACTTTGATGGTGCGAAGTTGCTCAACTCTCTCTATGGAGGGGCTTTTAACGGTTTTGTCCATTTGTCATAGAAAGATGTTGTTTTAGCATCGAAATAATCTAGGAAGCTTATACTCGTAAAATTTGACAAAGAAGAACAATAAAAAGTGTATCCCGAGCAACTTTGTTGATCCGAAGTTGCTCAACTCTCTCTATGTAGGAGCTTTTAACGGTTTTTGTCCATTTGTGATTAAAAGTTGGTGTTTTGGCATCGAATTTATCTTGGAAACTTATACTCGTAAAATTTGACATAGAAGAACAATAAAAAGCGTACACCAAGTAACTTTGATGGTCCGAAGTTTCTCAACTCTCTCTATGGAGGGGCTTTTAACGGTTTTGTCCATTTGTCATAGAAAGATGGTGTTTTAGCATCGAAAAAATCTAGGAAGCTTATACTCGTAAAATTTGACAAAGAAGAACAATAAAAAGTGTATCCCGAGCAACTTTGTTGGTCCGAAGTTGCTCAACTCTCTCTATGTAGGAGCTTTTAACGGTTTTTGTCCATTTGTGATTAAAAGTTGGTGTTTTGGCATCGAATTAATCTTGGAAGCTTATACTCGTAAAATTTGACATAGAAGAACAATAAAAAGTATATCTCGAGCAACTTTGTTGGTCCGAAGTTGCTCAACTCTCTCTATGGAGGAGCTTTTAACGGTTTTGTCCATTTGTGATAAAAAGTTGGTGTTTTGGCATCGAAGTAATCTTGGAAGCTTATACTCATAAAATTTGACATAGAATAACAATAAAAAGTGTACACCGAGCAACTTTGATGGTCCGAAGTTGCTCAACTCTCTCTATGGAGGGGCTTTTAACGGTTTTGTCCATTTGTCATAGAAAGATGTTGTTTTACCATCGAAATAATCTAGGAAGCTTATACTCGTAAAATTTGACAAAGAAGAACAATAAAAAGTGTATCCCGAGCAACTTTGTTTTTCCGAAGTTGCTCAACTCTCTCTATGTAGGAGCGTTTAACGGTTTTTGTCCATTTGTGATAAAAAGTTGGTGTTTTGGCATCGAAATAATCTTGGAAGCTTATACTCGTAAAATTTGACAAAGAAGAACAATAAAAAGTGTATCCCGAGCAACTTTGTTGATCCGAAGTTGCTCAACTCTCTCTATGTAGGAGCTTTTAACGGTTTTTGTCCATTTGTGATAAAAAGTTGGTGTTTTGGCATCGAAATAATTTGGAAGCTTATACTCGTAAAATTTGACATAGAAGAACAGTAAAAAGCGTACACCAAGCAACTTTGATGGTCCGAAGTTTCTCAACTCTCTCTGTGGAGGGACTTTTAACGGTTTTGTCCATTTGTCATAGAAAGATGGTGTTTTAGCATCGAAAAAATCTAGGAAGCTTATACTCGTAAAATTTGACAAAGAAGAACAATAAAAAGTGTATCCCGAGCAACTTTGTTGGTCTGAAGTTGCTCAACTCTCTCTATGTAGGAGCTTTTAACGGTTTTTGTCCATTTGTGATTAAAAGTTGGTGTTTTGGCATCGAATTAATCTTGGAAGCTTATACTCGTAAAATTTGACATAGAAGAACAATAAAAAGTATATCCCGAGCAACTTTGTTGGTCCGAAGTTGCTCAACTCTCTCTATGGAGGAGCTTTTAACGGTTTTGTCCATTTGTGATAAAAAGTTGGTGTTTTGGCATCGAAGTAATCTTGGAAGCTTATACTCATAAAATTTGACATAGAATAAAAATAAAAAGCGTACACCAAGCAACTTTGATGGTCCGAAGTTTCTCAACTCTCTCTATGGAGGGGCTTTTAACGGTTTTGTCCATTTGTCATAGAAAGATGGTGTTTTAGCATCGAAAAAATCTAGGAAGCTTATACTCGTAAAATTTGACAAAGAAGAACAATAAAAAGTGTATCCCGAGCAACTTTGTTGGTCCGAAGTTGCTCAACTCTCTCTATGTAGGAGCTTTTAACGGTTTTTGTCCATTTGTGATTAAAAGTTGGTGTTTTGGCATCGAATTTATCTTGGAAGCTTATACTCGTAAAATTTGACATAGAAGAACAATAAAAAGCGTACACCAAGCAACTTTGATGGTCCGAAGTTTCTCAACTCTCTCTATGGAGGGACTTTTAACGGTTTTGTCCATTTGTCATAGAAAGATGGTGTTTTAGCATCGAAAAAATCTAGGAAGCTTATACTCGTAAAATTTGACAAAGAAGAACAATAAAAAGTGTATCCCGAGCAACTTTGTTGGTCCGAAGTTGCTCAACTCTCTCTATGTAGGAGCGTTTAACGGTTTTTGTCCATTTGTGATAAAAAGTTGGTGTTTTGGCATCGAAATAATCTTGGAAGCTTATACTCGTAAAATTTGACATAGAAGAACAATAAAAAGCGTACACCAAGCAACTTTGATGGTCCGAAGTTTCTCAACTCTCTCTATGGAGGGACTTTTAACGGTTTTGTCCATTTGTCATAGAAAGATGGTGTTTTAGCATCGAAAAAATCTAGGAAGCTTATACTCGTAAAATTTGACAAAGAAGAACAATAAAAAGTGTATCCCGAGCAACTTTGTTGGTCCGAAGTTGCTCAACTCTCTCTATGTAGGAGCTTTTAACGGTTTTTGTCCATTTGTGATTAAAAGTTGGTGTTTTGGCATCGAATTAATCTTGGAAGCTTATACTCGTAAAATTTGACATAGAAGAACAATAAAAAGTATATCCCGAGCAACTTTGTTGGTCCGAAGTTGCTCAACTCTCTCTATGGAGGAGCTTTTAACGGTTTTGTCCATTTGTGATAAAAAGATGGTGTTTTGGCATCGAAGTAATCTTGGAAGCTTATACTCATAAAATTTGACATAGAATAACAATAAAAAGTGTACACCGAGCAACTTTGATGGTCCGAAGTTGCTCAACTCTCTCTATGGAGGGGCTTTTAACGGTTTTGTCCATTTTTCATAGAAAGATGGTGTTTTAGCATCGAAAAAATCTAGGAAGCTTATACTCGTAAAATTTGACAAAGAAGAACAATAAAAAGTGTATCCCGAGCAACTTTGTTTTTCCGAAGTTGCTCAACTCTCTCTATGTAGGAGCGTTTAACGGTTTTTGTCCATTTGTGATAAAAAGTTGGTGTTTTGGCATCGAAATAATCTTGGAAGCTTATACTCGTAAAATTTGACAAAGAAGAACAATAAAAAGTGTATCCCGAGCAACTTTGTTGATCCGAAGTTGCTCAACTCTCTCTATGTAGGAGCTTTTAACGGTTTTTGTCCATTTGTGATAAAAAGTTGGTGTTTTGGCATCGAAATAATCTTGGAAGCTTATACTCGTAAAATTTGACATAGAAGAACAGTAAAAAGCGTACACCAAGCAACTTTGATGGTCCGAAGTTTCTCAACTCTCTCTATGGAGGGACTTTTAACGGTTTTGTCCATTTGTCATAGAAAGATGGTGTTTTAGCATCGAAAAAATCTAGGAAGCTTATACTCGTAAAATTTGACAAAGAAGAACAATAAAAAGTGTATCCCGAGCAACTTTGTTGGTCCGAAGTTGCTCAACTCTCTCTATGTAGGAGCTTTTAACGGTTTTTGTCCATTTGTGATTAAAAGTTGGTGTTTTGGCATCGAATTTATCTTGGAAACTTATACACGTAAAATTTGACATAGAAGAACAATAAAAAGCGTACACCAAGTAACTTTGATGGTCCGAAGTTTCTCAACTCTCTCTATGGAGGGACTTTTAACGGTTTTGTCCATTTGTCATAGAAAGATGGTGTTTTAGCATCGAAAAAATCTAGGAAGCTTATACTCGTAAAATTTGACAAAGAAGAACAATAAAAAGTGTATCCCGAGCAACTTTGTTGGTCCGAAGTTGCTCAACTCTCTCTATGTAGGAGCTTTTAACGGTTTTTGTCCATTTGTGATTAAAAGTTGGTGTTTTGGCATCGAATTTATCTTGGAAACTTATACTCGTAAAATTTGACATAGAAGATCAATAAAAACCGTACACCAAGTAACTTTGATGGTCCGAAGTTTCTCAACTCTCTCTATGGAGGGACTTTTAACGGTTTTGTCCATTTGTCATAGAAAGATGGTGTTTTAGCATCGAAAAAATCTAGGAAGCTTATACTCGTAAAATTTGACAAAGAAGAACAATAAAAAGTGTATCCCGAGCAACTTTGTTGGTCCGAAGTTGCTCAACTCTCTCTATGTAGGAGCTTTTAACAGTTTTTGTCCATTTGTGATTAAAAGTTGGTGTTTTGGCATCGAATTTATCTTGGAAGCTTATACTCGTAAAATTTGACATAGAAGAACAATAAAAAGCGTACACCAAGCAACTTTGATGGTCCGAAGTTTCTCAACTCTCTCTATGGAGGGGCTTTTAACGGTTTTGTCCATTTGTCATAGAAAGATGGTGTTTTAGCATCGAAATAATCTAGGAAGCTTATACTCGTAAAATTTGACAAAGAAGAACAATAAAAAGTGTATCCCGAGCAACTTTGTTGATCCGAAGTTGCTCAACTCTCTCTATGTAGGAGCTTTTAACGGTTTTTGTCCATTTGTGATAAAAAGTTGGTGTTTTGGCATCGAAATAATCTTGGAAGCTTATACTCGTAAAATTTGACATAGAAGAACAGTAAAAAGCGTACACCAAGCAACTTTGATGGTCCGAAGTTTCTCAACTCTCTCTGTGGAGGGACTTTTAACGGTTTTGTCCATTTGTCATAGAAAGATGGTGTTTTAGCATCGAAAAAATCTAGGAAGCTTATACTCGTAAAATTTGACAAAGAAGAACAATAAAAAGTGTATCCCGAGCAACTTTGTTGGTCCGAAGTTGCTCAACTCTCTCTATGTAGGAGCTTTTAACGGTTTTTGTCCATTTGTGATTAAAAGTTGGTGTTTTGGCATCGAATTAATCTTGGAAGCTTATACTCGTAAAATTTGACATAGAAGAACAGTAAAAAGTATATCCCGAGCAACTTTGTTGGTCCGAAGTTGCTCAACTCTCTCTATGGAGGAGCTTTTAACGGTTTTGTCCATTTGTGATAAAAAGTTGGTGTTTTGGCATCGAAGTAATCTTGGAAGCTTATACTCATAAAATTTGACATAGAATAACAATAAAAAGTGTACACCGAGCAACTTTGATGGTCCGAAGTTGCTCAACTCTCTCTATGGAGGGGCTTTTAACGGTTTTGTCCATTTGTCATAGAAAGATGTTGTTTTACCATCGAAATAATCTAGGAAGCTTATACTCGTAAAATTTGACAAAGAAGAACAATAAAAAGTGTATCCCGAGCAACTTTGTTTTTCCGAAGTTGCTCAACTCTCTCTATGTAGGAGCGTTTAACGGTTTTTGTCCATTTGTGATAAAAAGTTGGTGTTTTGGCATCGAAATAATCTTGGAAGCTTATACTCGTAAAATTTGACAAAGAAGAACAATAAAAAGTGTATCCCGAGCAACTTTGTTGATCCGAAGTTGCTCAACTCTCTCTATGTAGGAGCTTTTAACGGTTTTTGTCCATTTGTGATAAAAAGTTGGTGTTTTGGCATCGAAATAATCTTGGAAGCTTATACTCGTAAAATTTGACATAGAAGAACAGTAAAAAGCGTACACCAAGCAACTTTGATGGTCCGAAGTTTCTCAACTCTCTCTATGGAGGGACTTTTAACGGTTTTGTCCATTTGTCATAGAAAGATGGTGTTTTAGCATCGAAAAAATCTAGGAAGCTTATACTCGTAAAATTTGACAAAGAAGAACAATAAAAAGTGTATCCCGAGCAACTTTGTTGGTCCGAAGTTGCTCAACTCTCTCTATGTAGGAGCTTTTAACGGTTTTTGTCCATTTGTGATTAAAAGTTGGTGTTTTGGCATCGAATTTATCTTGGAAACTTATACACGTAAAATTTGACATAGAAGAACAATAAAAAGCGTACACCAAGTAACTTTGATGGTCCGAAGTTTCTCAACTCTCTCTATGGAGGGACTTTTAACGGTTTTGTCCATTTGTCATAGAAAGATGGTGTTTTAGCATCGAAAAAATCTAGGAAGCTTATACTCGTAAAATTTGACAAAGAAGAACAATAAAAAGTGTATCCCGAGCAACTTTGTTGGTCCGAAGTTGCTCAACTCTCTCTATGTAGGAGCTTTTAACGGTTTTTGTCCATTTGTGATTAAAAGTTGGTGTTTTGGCATCGAATTTATCTTGGAAACTTATACTCGTAAAATTTGACATAGAAGATCAATAAAAACCGTACACCAAGTAACTTTGATGGTCCGAAGTTTCTCAACTCTCTCTATGGAGGGACTTTTAACGGTTTTGTCCATTTGTCATAGAAAGATGGTGTTTTAGCATCGAAAAAATCTAGGAAGCTTATACTCGTAAAATTTGACAAAGAAGAACAATAAAAAGTGTATCCCGAGCAACTTTGTTGGTCCGAAGTTGCTCAACTCTCTCTATGTAGGAGCTTTTAACAGTTTTTGTCCATTTGTGATTAAAAGTTGGTGTTTTGGCATCGAATTTATCTTGGAAGCTTATACTCGTAAAATTTGACATAGAAGAACAATAAAAAGCGTACACCAAGCAACTTTGATGGTCCGAAGTTTCTCAACTCTCTCTATGGAGGGGCTTTTAACGGTTTTGTCCATTTGTCATAGAAAGATGGTGTTTTAGCATCGAAATAATCTAGGAAGCTTATACTCGTAAAATTTGACAAAGAAGAACAATAAAAAGTGTATCCCGAGCAACTTTGTTGATCCGAAGTTGCTCAACTCTCTCTATGTAGGAGCTTTTAACGGTTTTTGTCCATTTGTGATAAAAAGTTGGTGTTTTGGCATCGAAATAATCTTGGAAGCTTATACTCGTAAAATTTGACATAGAAGAACAGTAAAAAGCGTACACCAAGCAACTTTGATGGTCCGAAGTTTCTCAACTCTCTCTGTGGAGGGACTTTTAACGGTTTTGTCCATTTGTCATAGAAAGATGGTGTTTTAGCATCGAAAAAATCTAGGAAGCTTATACTCGTAAAATTTGACAAAGAAGAACAATAAAAAGTGTATCCCGAGCAACTTTGTTGGTCCGAAGTTGCTCAACTCTCTCTATGTAGGAGCTTTTAACGGTTTTTGTCCATTTGTGATTAAAAGTTGGTGTTTTGGCATCGAATTAATCTTGGAAGCTTATACTCGTAAAATTTGACATAGAAGAACAGTAAAAAGTATATCCCGAGCAACTTTGTTGGTCCGAAGTTGCTCAACTCTCTCTATGGAGGAGCTTTTAACGGTTTTGTCCATTTGTGATAAAAAGTTGGTGTTTTGGCATCGAAGTAATCTTGGAAGCTTATACTCATAAAATTTGACATAGAATAACAATAAAAAGTGTACACCGAGCAACTTTGATGGTCCGAAGTTGCTCAACTCTCTCTATGGAGGGGCTTTTAACGGTTTTGTCCATTTGTCATAGAAAGATGTTGTTTTACCATCGAAATAATCTAGGAAGCTTATACTCGTAAAATTTGACAAAGAAGAACAATAAAAAGTGTATCCCGAGCAACTTTGTTTTTCCGAAGTTGCTCAACTCTCTCTATGTAGGAGCGTTTAACGGTTTTTGTCCATTTGTGATAAAAAGTTGGCGTTTTGGCATCGAAATAATCTTGGAAGCTTATACTCGTAAAATTTGACATAGAAGAACAATAAAAAGCGTACACCAAGCAACTTTGATGGTCCGAAGTTTCTCAACTCTCTCTATGGAGGGGCTTTTAACGGTTTTGTCCATTTGTCATAGAAAGATGGTGTTTTAGCATCGAAAAAATCTAGGAAGCTTATACTCGTAAAATTTGACAAAGAAGAACAATAAAAAGTGTATCCCGAGCAACTTTGTTGGTCCGAAGTTGCTCAACTCTCTCTATGTAGGAGCTTTTAACGGTTTTTGTCCATTTGTGATTAAAAGTTGGTGTTTTGGCATCGAATTTATCTTGGAAGCTTATACTCGTAAAATTTGACATAGAAGAACAATAAAAAGCGTACACCAAGCAACTTTGATGGTCCGAAGTTTCTCAACTCTCTCTATGGAGGGACTTTTAACGGTTTTGTCCATTTGTCATAGAAAGATGGTGTTTTAGCATCGAAAAAATCTAGGAAGCTTATACTCGTAAAATTTGACAAAGAAGAACAATAAAAAGTGTATCCCGAGCAACTTTGTTGGTCCGAAGTTGCTCAACTCTCTCTATGTAGGAGCGTTTAACGGTTTTTGTCCATTTGTGATAAAAAGTTGGTGTTTTGGCATCGAAATAATCTTGGAAGCTTATACTCGTAAAATTTGACATAGAAGAACAATAAAAAGCGTACACCAAGCAACTTTGATGGTCCGAAGTTTCTCAACTCTCTCTATGGAGGGACTTTTAACGGTTTTGTCCATTTGTCATAGAAAGATGGTGTTTTAGCATCGAAAAAATCTAGGAAGCTTATACTCGTAAAATTTGACAAAGAAGAACAATAAAAAGTGTATCCCGAGCAACTTTGTTGGTCTGAAGTTGCTCAACTCTCTCTATGTAGGAGCTTTTAACGGTTTTTGTCCATTTGTGATTAAAAGTTGGTGTTTTGGCATCGAATTTATCTTGGAAACTTATACACGTAAAATTTGACATAGAAGAACAATAAAAAGCGTACACCAAGTAACTTTGATGGTCCGAAGTTTCTCAACTCTCTCTATGGAGGGACTTTTAACGGTTTTGTCCATTTGTCATAGAAAGATGGTGTTTTAGCATCGAAAAAATCTAGGAAGCTTATACTCGTAAAATTTGACAAAGAAGAACAATAAAAAGTGTATCCCGAGCAACTTTGTTGGTCCGAAGTTGCTCAACTCTCTCTATGTAGGAGCTTTTAACGGTTTTTGTCCATTTGTGATTAAAAGTTGGTGTTTTGGCATCGAATTAATCTTGGAAGCTTATACTCGTAAAATTTGACATAGAAGAACAATAAAAATCATATCCCGAGCAACTTTGTTGGTCCGAAGTTGCTCAACTCTCTCTATGGAGGAGCTTTTAACGGTTTTGTCCATTTGTGATAAAAAGTTGGTGTTTTGGCATCGAAGTAATCTTGGAAGCTTATACTCATAAAATTTGACATAGAATAACAATAAAAAGTGTACACCGAGCAACTTTGATGGTCCGAAGTTGCTCAACTCTCTCTATGGAGGGGCTTTTAACGGTTTTGTCCATTTGTCATAGAAAGATGTTGTTTTACCATCGAAATAATCTAGGAAGCTTATACTCGTAAAATTTGACAAAGAAGAACAATAAAAAGTGTATCCCGAGCAACTTTGTTTTTCCGAAGTTGCTCAACTCTCTCTATGTAGGAGCGTTTAACGGTTTTTGTCCATTTGTGATAAAAAGTTGGTGTTTTGGCATCGAAATAATCTTGGAAGCTTATACTCGTAAAATTTGACATAGAAGAACAATAAAAAGCGTACACCAAGCAACTTTGATGGTCCGAAGTTTCTCAACTCTCTCTATGGAGGGGCTTTTAACGGTTTTGTCCATTTGTCATAGAAAGATGGTGTTTTAGCATCGAAAAAATCTAGGAAGCTTATACTCGTAAAATTTGACAAAGAAGAACAATAAAAAGTGTATCCCGAGCAACTTTGTTGGTCCGAAGTTGCTCAACTCTCTCTATGTAGGAGCTTTTAACGGTTTTTGTCCATTTGTGATTAAAAGTTGGTGTTTTGGCATCGAATTTATCTTGGAAGCTTATACTCGTAAAATTTGACATAGAAGAACAATAAAAAGCGTACACCAAGCAACTTTGATGGTCCGAAGTTTCTCAACTCTCTCTATGGAGGGACTTTTAACGGTTTTGTCCATTTGTCATAGAAAGATGGTGTTTTAGCATCGAAAAAATCTAGGAAGCTTATACTCGTAAAATTTGACAAAGAAGAACAATAAAAAGTGTATCCCGAGCAACCTTGTTGGTCCGAAGTTGCTCAACTCTCTCTATGTAGGAGCGTTTAACGGTTTTTGTCCATTTGTGATAAAAAGTTGGTGTTTTGGCATCGAAATAATCTTGGAAGCTTATACTCGTAAAATTTGACATAGAAGAACAATAAAAAGCGTACACCAAGCAACTTTGATGGTCCGAAGTTTCTCAACTCTCTCTATGGAGGGACTTTTAACGGTTTTGTCCATTTGTCATAGAAAGATGGTGTTTTAGCATCGAAAAAATCTAGGAAGCTTATACTCGTAAAATTTGACAAAGAAGAACAATAAAAAGTGTATCCCGAGCAACTTTGTTGGTCCGAAGTTGCTCAACTCTCTCTATGTAGGAGCTTTTAACGGTTTTTGTCCATTTGTGATTAAAAGTTGGTGTTTTGGCATCGAATTTATCTTGGAAACTTATACACGTAAAATTTGACATAGAAGAACAATAAAAAGCGTACACCAAGTAACTTTGATGGTCCGAAGTTTCTCAACTCTCTCTATGGAGGGACTTTTAACGGTTTTGTCCATTTGTCATAGAAAGATGGTGTTTTAGCATCGAAAAAATCTAGGAAGCTTATACTCGTAAAATTTGACAAAGAAGAACAATAAAAAGTGTATCCCGAGCAACTTTGTTGGTCCGAAGTTGCTCAACTCTCTCTATGTAGGAGCTTTTAACGGTTTTTGTCCATTTGTGATTAAAAGTTGGTGTTTTGGCATCGAATTAATCTTGGAAGCTTATACTCGTAAAATTTGACATAGAAGAACAATAAAAAGTATATCCCGAGCAACTTTGTTGGTCCGAAGTTGATCAACTCTCTCTATGGAGGAGCTTTTAACGGTTTTGTCCATTTGTGATAAAAAGTTGGTGTTTTGGCATCGAAGTAATCTTGGAAGCTTATACTCATAAAATTTGACATAGAATAACAATAAAAAGTGTACACCGAGCAACTTTGATGGTCCGAAGTTGCTCAACTCTCTCTATGGAGGGGCTTTTAACGGTTTTGTCCATTTGTCATAGAAAGATGTTGTTTTACCATCGAAATAATCTAGGAAGCTTATACTCGTAAAATTTGACAAAGAAGAACAATAAAAAGTGTATCCCGAGCAACTTTGTTTTTCCGAAGTTGCTCAACTCTCTCTATGTAGGAGCGTTTAACGGTTTTTGTCCATTTGTGATAAAAAGTTGGTGTTTTGGCATCGAAATAATCTTGGAAGCTTATACTCGTAAAATTTGACATAGAAGAACAATAAAAAGCGTACACCAAGCAACTTTGATGGTCCGAAGTTTCTCAACTCTCTCTATGGAGGGGCTTTTAACGGTTTTGTCCATTTGTCATAGAAAGATGGTGTTTTAGCATCGAAAAAATCTAGGAAGCTTATACTCGTAAAATTTGACAAAGAAGAACAATAAAAAGTGTATCCCGAGCAACTTTGTTGGTCCGAAGTTGCTCAACTCTCTTTATGTAGGAGCTTTTAACGGTTTTTGTCCATTTGTGATTAAAAGTTGGTGTTTTGGCATCGAATTTATCTTGGAAGCTTATACTCGTAAAATTTGACATAGAAGAATAATAAAAAGCGTACACCAAGCAACTTTGATGGTCCGAAGTTTCTCAACTCTCTCTATGAAGGGACTTTTAACGGTTTTGTCCATTTGTCATAGAAAGATGGTGTTTTAGCATCGAAAAAATCTAGGAAGCTTATACTCGTAAAATTTGACAAAGAAGAACAATAAAAAGTGTATCCCGAGCAACTTTGTTGGTCCGAAGTTGCTCAACTCTCTCTATGTAGGAGCGTTTAACGGTTTTTGTCCATTTGTGATAAAAAGTTGGTGTTTTGGCATCGAAATAATCTTGGAAGCTTATACTCGTAAAATTTGACATAGAAGAACAATAAAAAGCGTACACCAAGCAACTTTGATGGTCCGAAGTTTCTCAACTCTCTCTATGGAGGGACTTTTAACGGTTTTGTCCATTTGTCATAGAAAGATGGTGTTTTAGCATCGAAAAAATCTAGGAAGCTTATACTCGTAAAATTTGACAAAGAAGAACAATAAAAAGTGTATCCCGAGCAACTTTGTTGGTCCGAAGTTGCTCAACTCTCTCTATGTAGGAGCTTTTAACGGTTTTTGTCCATTTGTGATTAAAAGTTGGTGTTTTGGCATCGAATTTATCTTGGAAACTTATACACGTAAAATTTGACATAGAAGAACAATAAAAAGCGTACACCAAGTAACTTTGATGGTCCGAAGTTTCTCAACTCTCTCTATGGAGGGACTTTTAACGGTTTTGTCCATTTGTCATAGAAAGATGGTGTTTTAGCATCGAAAAAATCTAGGAAGCTTATACTCGTAAAATTTGACAAAGAAGAACAATAAAAAGTGTATCCCGAGCAACTTTGTTGGTCCGAAGTTGCTCAACTCTCTCTATGTAGGAGCTTTTAACGGTTTTTGTCCATTTGTGATTAAAAGTTGGTGTTTTGGCATCGAATTAATCTTGGAAGCTTATACTCGTAAAATTTGACATAGAAGAACAATAAAAAGTATATCCCGAGCAACTTTGTTGGTCCGAAGTTGATCAACTCTCTCTATGGAGGAGCTTTTAACGGTTTTGTCCATTTGTGATAAAAAGTTGGTGTTTTGGCATCGAAGTAATCTTGGAAGCTTATACTCATAAAATTTGACATAGAATAACAATAAAAAGTGTACACCGAGCAACTTTGATGGTCCGAAGTTGCTCAACTCTCTCTATGGAGGGCTTTTAACGGTTTTGTCCATTTGTCATAGAAAGATGTTGTTTTACCATCGAAATAATCTAGGAAGCTTATACTCGTAAAATTTGACAAAGAAGAACAATAAAAAGTGTATCCCGAGCAACTTTGTTTTTCCGAAGTTGCTCAACTCTCTCTATGTAGGAGCGTTTAACGGTTTTTGTCCATTTGTGATAAAAAGTTGGTGTTTTGGCATCGAAATAATCTTGGAAGCTTATACTCGTAAAATTTGACATAGAAGAACAATAAAAAGCGTACACCAAGCAACTTTGATGGTCCGAAGTTTCTCAACTCTCTCTATGGAGGGGCTTTTAACGGTTTTGTCCATTTGTCATAGAAATATGGTGTTTTAGCATCGAAAAAATCTAGGAAGCTTATACTCGTAAAATTTGACAAAGAAGAACAATAAAAAGTGTATCCCGAGCAACTTTGTTGGTCCGAAGTTGCTCAACTCTCTCTATGTAGGAGCTTTTAACGGTTTTTGTCCATTTGTGATTAAAAGTTGGTGTTTTGGCATCGAATTTATCTTGGAAGCTTATACTCGTAAAATTTGACATAGAAGAACAATAAAAAGCGTACACCAAGCAACTTTGATGGTCCGAAGTTTCTCAACTCTCTCTATGAAGGGACTTTTAACGGTTTTGTCCATTTGTCATAGAAAGATGGTGTTTTAGCATCGAAAAAATCTAGGAAGCTTATACTCGTAAAATTTGACAAAGAAGAACAATAAAAAGTGTATCCCGAGCAACTTTGTTGGTCCGAAGTTGCTCAACTCTCTCTATGTAGGAGCGTTTAACGGTTTTTGTCCATTTGTGATAAAAAGTTGGTGTTTTGGCATCGAAATAATCTTGGAAGCTTATACTCGTAAAATTTGACATAGAAGAACAATAAAAAGCGTACACCAAGCAACTTTGATGGTCCGAAGTTTCTCAACTCTCTCTATGGACGGACTTTTAACGGTTTTGTCCATTTGTCATAGAAAGATGGTGTTTTAGCATCGAAAAAATCTAGGAAGCTTATACTCGTAAAATTTGACAAAGAAGAACAATAAAAAGTGTATCCCGCGCAACTTTGTTGGTCCGAAGTTGCTCAACTCTCTCTATGTAGGAGCTTTTAACGGTTTTTGTCCATTTGTGATTAAAAGTTGGTGTTTTGGCATCGAATTTATCTTGGAAACTTATACAGGTAAAATTTGACATAGAAGAACAATAAAAAGCGTACACCAAGTAACTTTGATGGTCTGAAGTTTCTCAACTCTCTCTATGGAGGGACTTTTAACGGTTTTGTCCATTTGTCATAGAAAGATGGTGTTTTAGCATCGAAAAAATCTAGGAAGCTTATACTCGTAAAATTTGACAAAGAAGAACAATAAAAAGTGTATCCCGAGCAACTTTGTTGGTCCGAAGTTGCTCAACTCTCTCTATGTAGGAGCTTTTAACGGTTTTTGTCCATTTGTGATTAAAAGTTGGTGTTTTGGCATCGAATTAATCTTGGAAGCTTATACTCGTAAAATTTGACATAGAAGAACAATAAAAAGTATATCCCGAGCAACTTTGTTGGTCCGAAGTTGCTCAACTCTCTCTATGGAGGAGCTTTTAACGGTTTTGTCCATTTGTGATAAAAAGTTGGTGTTTTGGCATCGAAGTAATCTTGGAAGCTTATACTCATAAAATTTGACATAGAATAACAATAAAAAGTGTACACCGAGCAACTTTGATGGTCCGAAGTTGCTCAACTCTCTCTATGGAGGGGCTTTTAACGGTTTTGTCCATTTGTCATAGAAAGATGTTGTTTTACCATCGAAATAATCTAGGAAGCTTATACTCGTAAAATTTGACAAAGAAGAACAATAAAAAGTGTATCCCGAGCAACTTTGTTTTTCCGAAGTTGCTCAACTCTCTCTATGTAGGAGCGTTTAACGGTTTTTGTCCATTTGTGATAAAAAGTTGGTGTTTTGGCATCGAATTTATCTTGGAAGCTTATACTCGTAAAATTTGACATAGAAGAACAATAAAAAGCGTACACCAAGCAACTTTGATGGTCCGAAGTTTCTCAACTCTCTCTATGAAGGGACTTTTAACGGTTTTGTCCATTTGTCATAGAAAGATGGTGTTTTAGCATCGAAAAAATCTAGGAAGCTTATACTCGTAAAATTTGACAAAGAAGAACAATAAAAAGTGTATCCCGAGCAACTTTGTTGGTCCGAAGTTGCTCAACTCTCTCTATGTAGGAGCGTTTAACGGTTTTTGTCCATTTGTGATAAAAAGTTGGTGTTTTGGCATCGAAATAATCTTGGAAGCTTATACTCGTAAAATTTGACATAGAAGAACAATAAAAAGCGTACACCAAGCAACTTTGATGGTCCGAAGTTTCTCAACTCTCTCTATGGAGGGACTTTTAACGGTTTTGTCCATTTGTCATAGAAAGATGGTGTTTTAGCATCGAAAAAATCTAGGAAGCTTATACTCGTAAAATTTGACAAAGAAGAACAATAAAAAGTGTATCCCGAGCAACTTTGTTGGTCCGAAGTTGCTCAACTCTCTCTATGTAGGAGCTTTTAACGGTTTTTGTCCATTTGTGATTAAAAGTTGGTGTTTTGGCATCGAATTAATCTTGGAAGCTTATACTCATAAAATTTGACATAGAATAACAATAAAAAGTGTATCCCGAGCAACTTTGTTGGTCCGAAGTTGCTCAACTCTCTCTATGTAGGAGCGTTTAACGGTTTTTGTCCATTTGTGATAAAAAGTTGGTGTTTTGGCATCGAAATAATCTTGGAAGCTTATACTCGTAAAATTTGACATAGAAGAACAATAAAAAGCGTACACCAAGCAACTTTGATGGTCCGAAGTTTCTCAACTCTCTCTATGGAGGGGCTTTTAACGGTTTTGTCCATTTGTCATAGAAAGATGGTGTTTTAGCATCGAAAAAATCTAGGAAGCTTATACTCGTAAAATTTGACAAAGAAGAACAATAAAAAGTGTATCCCGAGCAACTTTGTTGGTCCGAAGTTGCTCAACTCTCTCTATGTAGGAGCTTTTAACGGTTTTTGTCCATTTGTGATTAAAAGTTGGTGTTTTGGCATCGAATTTATCTTGGAAGCTTATACTCGTAAAATTTGACATAGAAGAACAATAAAAAGCGTACACCAAGCAACTTTGATGGTCCGAAGTTTCTCAACTCTCTCTATGAAGGGACTTTTAACGGTTTTGTCCATTTGTCATAGAAAGATGGTGTTTTAGCATCGAAAAAATCTAGGAAGCTTATACTCGTAAAATTTGACAAAGAAGAACAATAAAAAGTGTATCCCGAGCAACTTTGTTGGTCCGAAGTTGCTCAACTCTCTCTATGTAGGAGCGTTTAACGGTTTTTGTCCATTTGTGATAAAAAGTTGGTGTTTTGGCATCGAAATAATCTTGGAAGCTTATACTCGTAAAATTTGACATAGAAGAACAATAAAAAGCGTACACCAAGCAACTTTGATGGTCCGAAGTTTCTCAACTCTCTCTATGGAGGGACTTTTAACGGTTTTGTCCATTTGTCATAGAAAGATGGTGTTTTAGCATCGAAAAAATCTAGGAAGCTTATACTCGTAAAATTTGACAAAGAAGAACAATAAAAAGTGTATCCCGAGCAACTTTGCTGGTCCGAAGTTGCTCAACTCTCTCTATGTAGGAGCTTTTAACGGTTTTTGTCCATTTGTGATTAAAAGTTGGTGTTTTGGCATCGAATTTATCTTGGAAACTTATACACGTAAAATTTGACATAGAAGAACAATAAAAAGCGTACACCAAGTAACTTTGATGGTCCGAAGTTTCTCAACTCTCTCTATGGAGGGACTTTTAACGGTTTTGTCCATTTGTCATAGAAAGATGGTGTTTTAGCATCGAAAAAATCTAGGAAGCTTATACTCGTAAAATTTGACAAAGAAGAACAATAAAAAGTGTATCCCGAGCAACTTTGTTGGTCCGAAGTTGCTCAACTCTCTCTATGTAGGAGCTTTTAACGGTTTTTGTCCATTTGTGATTAAAAGTTGGTGTTTTGGCATCGAATTAATCTTGGAAGCTTATACTCGTAAAATTTGACATAGAAGAACAATAAAAAGTATATCCCGAGCAACTTTGTTGGTCCGAAGTTGATCAACTCTCTCTATGGAGGAGCTTTTAACGGTTTTGTCCATTTGTGATAAAAAGTTGGTGTTTTGGCATCGAAGTAATCTTGGAAGCTTATACTCATAAAATTTGACATAGAATAACAATAAAAAGTGTACACCGAGCAACTTTGATGGTCCGAAGTTGCTCAACTCTCTCTATGGAGGGGCTTTTAACGGTTTTGTCCATTTGTCATAGAAAGATGGTGTTTTAGCATCGAAAAAATCTAGGAAGCTTATACTCGTAAAATTTGACAAAGAAGAACAATAAAAAGTGTATCCCGAGCAACTTTGTTGGTCCGAAGTTGCTCAACTCTCTCTATGTAGGAGCTTTTAACGGTTTTTGTCCATTTGTGATTAAAAGTTGGTGTTTTGGCATCGAATTAATCTTGGAAGCTTATACTCGTAAAATTTGACATAGAAGAACAATAAAAAGTATATCCCGAGCAACTTTGTTGGTCCGAAGTTGATCAACTCTCTCTATGGAGGAGCTTTTAACGGTTTTGTCCATTTGTGATAAAAAGTTGGTGTTTTGGCATCGAAGTAATCTTGGAAGCTTATACTCATAAAATTTGACATAGAATAACAATAAAAAGTGTACACCGAGCAACTTTGATGGTCCGAAGTTGCTCAACTCTCTCTATGGAGGGGCTTTTAACGGTTTTGTCCATTTGTCATAGAAAGATGTTGTTTTACCATCGAAATAATCTAGGAAGCTTATACTCGTAAAATTTGACAAAGAAGAACAATAAAAAGTGTATCCCGAGCAACTTTGTTTTTCCGAAGTTGCTCAACTCTCTCTATGTAGGAGCGTTTAACGGTTTTTGTCCATTTGTGATAAAAAGTTGGTGTTTTGGCATCGAAATAATCTTGGAAGCTTATACTCGTAAAATTTGACATAGAAGAACAATAAAAAGCGTACACCAAGCAACTTTGATGGTCCGAAGTTTCTCAACTCTCTCTATGGAGGGGCTTTTAACGGTTTTGTCCATTTGTCATAGAAAGATGTTGTTTTACCATCGAAATAATCTAGGAAGCTTATACTCGTAAAATTTGACAAAGAAGAACAATAAAAAGTGTATCCCGAGCAACTTTGTTTTTCCGAAGTTGCTCAACTCTCTCTATGTAGGAGCGTTTAACGGTTTTTGTCCATTTGTGATAAAAAGTTGGTGTTTTGGCATCGAATTTATCTTGGAAGCTTATACTCGTAAAATTTGACATAGAAGAACAATAAAAAGCGTACACCAAGCAACTTTGATGGTCCGAAGTTTCTCAACTCTCTCTATGAAGGGACTTTTAACGGTTTTGTCCATTTGTCATAGAAAGATGGTGTTTTAGCATCGAAAAAATCTAGGAAGCTTATACTCGTAAAATTTGACAAAGAAGAACAATAAAAAGTGTATCCCGAGCAACTTTGTTGGTCCGAAGTTGCTCAACTCTCTCTATGTAGGAGCGTTTAACGGTTTTTGTCCATTTGTGATAAAAAGTTGGTGTTTTGGCATCGAAATAATCTTGGAAGCTTATACTCGTAAAATTTGACATAGAAGAACAATAAAAAGCGTACACCAAGCAACTTTGATGGTCCGAAGTTTCTCAACTCTCTCTATGGAGGGACTTTTAACGGTTTTGTCCATTTGTCATAGAAAGATGGTGTTTTAGCATCGAAAAAATCTAGGAAGCTTATACTCGTAAAATTTGACAAAGAAGAACAATAAAAAGTGTATCCCGAGCAACTTTGTTGGTCCGAAGTTGCTCAACTCTCTCTATGTAGGAGCTTTTAACGGTTTTTGTCCATTTGTGATTAAAAGTTGGTGTTTTGGCATCGAATTAATCTTGGAAGCTTATACTCATAAAATTTGACATAGAATAACAATAAAAAGTGTATCCCGAGCAACTTTGTTGGTCCGAAGTTGCTCAACTCTCTCTATGTAGGAGCGTTTAACGGTTTTTGTCCATTTGTGATAAAAAGTTGGTGTTTTGGCATCGAAATAATCTTGGAAGCTTATACTCGTAAAATTTGACATAGAAGAACAATAAAAAGCGTACACCAAGCAACTTTGATGGTCCGAAGTTTCTCAACTCTCTCTATGGAGGGGCTTTTAACGGTTTTGTCCATTTGTCATAGAAAGATGGTGTTTTAGCATCGAAAAAATCTAGGAAGCTTATACTCGTAAAATTTGACAAAGAAGAACAATAAAAAGTGTATCCCGAGCAACTTTGTTGGTCCGAAGTTGCTCAACTCTCTCTATGTAGGAGCTTTTAACGGTTTTTGTCCATTTGTGATTAAAAGTTGGTGTTTTGGCATCGAATTTATCTTGGAAGCTTATACTCGTAAAATTTGACATAGAAGAACAATAAAAAGCGTACACCAAGCAACTTTGATGGTCCGAAGTTTCTCAACTCTCTCTATGAAGGGACTTTTAACGGTTTTGTCCATTTGTCATAGAAAGATGGTGTTTTAGCATCGAAAAAATCTAGGAAGCTTATACTCGTAAAATTTGACAAAGAAGAACAATAAAAAGTGTATCCCGAGCAACTTTGTTGGTCCGAAGTTGCTCAACTCTCTCTATGTAGGAGCGTTTAACGGTTTTTGTCCATTTGTGATAAAAAGTTGGTGTTTTGGCATCGAAATAATCTTGGAAGCTTATACTCGTAAAATTTGACATAGAAGAACAATAAAAAGCGTACACCAAGCAACTTTGATGGTCCGAAGTTTCTCAACTCTCTCTATGGAGGGACTTTTAACGGTTTTGTCCATTTGTCATAGAAAGATGGTGTTTTAGCATCGAAAAAATCTAGGAAGCTTATACTCGTAAAATTTGACAAAGAAGAACAATAAAAAGTGTATCCCGAGCAACTTTGTTGGTCCGAAGTTGCTCAACTCTCTCTATGTAGGAGCTTTTAACGGTTTTTGTCCATTTGTGATTAAAAGTTGGTGTTTTGGCATCGAATTTATCTTGGAAACTTATACACGTAAAATTTGACATAGAAGAACAATAAAAAGCGTACACCAAGTAACTTTGATGGTCCGAAGTTTCTCAACTCTCTCTATGGAGGGACTTTTAACGGTTTTGTCCATTTGTCATAGAAAGATGGTGTTTTAGCATCGAAAAAATCTAGGAAGCTTATACTCGTAAAATTTGACAAAGAAGAACAATAAAAAGTGTATCCCGAGCAACTTTGTTGGTCCGAAGTTGCTCAACTCTCTCTATGTAGGAGCTTTTAACGGTTTTTGTCCATTTGTGATTAAAAGTTGGTGTTTTGGCATCGAATTAATCTTGGAAGCTTATACTCGTAAAATTTGACATAGAAGAACAATAAAAAGTATATCCCGAGCAACTTTGTTGGTCCGAAGTTGATCAACTCTCTCTATGGAGGAGCTTTTAACGGTTTTGTCCATTTGTGATAAAAAGTTGGTGTTTTGGCATCGAAGTAATCTTGGAAGCTTATACTCATAAAATTTGACATAGAATAACAATAAAAAGTGTACACCGAGCAACTTTGATGGTCCGAAGTTGCTCAACTCTCTCTATGGAGGGGCTTTTAACGGTTTTGTCCATTTGTCATAGAAAGATGGTGTTTTAGCATCGAAAAAATCTAGGAAGCTTATACTCGTAAAATTTGACAAAGAAGAACAATAAAAAGTGTATCCCGAGCAACTTTGTTGGTCCGAAGTTGCTCAACTCTCTCTATGTAGGAGCTTTTAACGGTTTTTGTCCATTTGTGATTAAAAGTTGGTGTTTTGGCATCGAATTAATCTTGGAAGCTTATACTCGTAAAATTTGACATAGAAGAACAATAAAAAGTATATCCCGAGCAACTTTGTTGGTCCGAAGTTGATCAACTCTCTCTATGGAGGAGCTTTTAACGGTTTTGTCCATTTGTGATAAAAAGTTGGTGTTTTGGCATCGAAGTAATCTTGGAAGCTTATACTCATAAAATTTGACATAGAATAACAATAAAAAGTGTACACCGAGCAACTTTGATGGTCCGAAGTTGCTCAACTCTCTCTATGGAGGGGCTTTTAACGGTTTTGTCCATTTGTCATAGAAAGATGTTGTTTTACCATCGAAATAATCTAGGAAGCTTATACTCGTAAAATTTGACAAAGAAGAACAATAAAAAGTGTATCCCGAGCAACTTTGTTTTTCCGAAGTTGCTCAACTCTCTCTATGTAGGAGCGTTTAACGGTTTTTGTCCATTTGTGATAAAAAGTTGGTGTTTTGGCATCGAAATAATCTTGGAAGCTTATACTCGTAAAATTTGACATAGAAGAACAATAAAAAGCGTACACCAAGCAACTTTGATGGTCCGAAGTTTCTCAACTCTCTCTATGGAGGGGCTTTTAACGGTTTTGTCCATTTGTCATAGAAAGATGGTGTTTTAGCATCGAAAAAATCTAGGAAGCTTATACTCGTAAAATTTGACAAAGAAGAACAATAAAAAGTGTATCCCGAGCAACTTTGTTGGTCCGAAGTTGCTCAACTCTCTCTCTATGTAGGAGCTTTTAACGGTTTTTGTCCATTTGTGATTAAAAGTTGGTGTTTTGGCATCGAATTTATCTTGGAAGCTTATACTCGTAAAATTTGACATAGAAGAACAATAAAAAGCGTACACCAAGCAACTTTGATGGTCCGAAGTTTCTCAACTCTCTCTATGAAGGGACTTTTAACGGTTTTGTCCATTTGTCATAGAAAGATGGTGTTTTAGCATCGAAAAAATCTAGGAAGCTTATACTCGTAAAATTTGACAAAGAAGAACAATAAAAAGTGTATCCCGAGCAACTTTGTTGGTCCGAAGTTGCTCAACTCTCTCTATGTAGGAGCGTTTAACGGTTTTTGTCCATTTGTGATAAAAAGTTGGTGTTTTGGCATCGAAATAATCTTGGAAGCTTATACTCGTAAAATTTGACATAGAAGAACAATAAAAAGCGTACACCAAGCAACTTTGATGGTCCGAAGTTTCTCAACTCTCTCTATGGAGGGACTTTTAACGGTTTTGTCCATTTGTCATAGAAAGATGGTGTTTTAGCATCGAAAAAATCTAGGAAGCTTATACTCGTAAAATTTGACAAAGAAGAACAATAAAAAGTGTATCCCGAGCAACTTTGTTGGTCCGAAGTTGCTCAACTCTCTCTATGTAGGAGCTTTTAACGGTTTTTGTCCATTTGTGATTAAAAGTTGGTGTTTTGGCATCGAAATAATCTTGGAAGCTTATACTCGTAAAATTTGACATAGAAGAACAATAAAAAGCGTACACCAAGCAACTTTGATGGTCCGAAGTTTCTCAACTCTCTCTATGGAGGGACTTTTAACGGTTTTGTCCATTTGTCATAGAAAGATGGTGTTTTAGCATCGAAAAAATCTAGGAAGCTTATACTCGTAAAATTTGACAAAGAAGAACAATAAAAAGTGTATCCCGAGCAACTTTGTTGGTCCGATGTTGCTCAACTCTCTCTATGTAGGAGCGTTTAACGGTTTTTGTCCATTTGTGATTAAAAGTTGGTGTTTTGGCATCGAAATAATCTTGGAAGCTTATACTCGTAAAATTTGACATAGAAGAACAATAAAAAGCGTACACCAAGCAACTTTGATGGTCCGAAGTTTCTCAACTCTCTCTATGGAGGGACTTTTAACGGTTTTGTCCATTTGTCATAGAAAGATGGTGTTTTAGCATCGAAAAAATCTAGGAAGCTTATACTCGTAAAATTTGACAAAGAAGAACAATAAAAAGTGTATCCCGAGCAACTTTGCTGGTCCGAAGTTGCTCAACTCTCTCTATGTAGGAGCTTTTAACGGTTTTTGTCCATTTGTGATTAAAAGTTGGTGTTTTGGCATCGAATTTATCTTGGAAACTTATACACGTAAAATTTGACATAGAAGAACAATAAAAAGCGTACACCAAGTAACTTTGATGGTCCGAAGTTTCTCAACTCTCTCTATGGAGGGACTTTTAACGGTTTTGTCCATTTGTCATAGAAAGATGGTGTTTTAGCATCGAAAAAATCTAGGAAGCTTATACTCGTAAAATTTGACAAAGAAGAACAATAAAAAGTGTATCCCGAGCAACTTTGTTGGTCCGAAGTTGCTCAACTCTCTCTATGTAGGAGCTTTTAACGGTTTTTGTCCATTTGTGATTAAAAGTTGGTGTTTTGGCATCGAATTAATCTTGGAAGCTTATACTCGTAAAATTTGACATAGAAGAACAATAAAAAGTATATCCCGAGCAACTTTGTTGGTCCGAAGTTGATCAACTCTCTCTATGGAGGAGCTTTTAACGGTTTTGTCCATTTGTGATAAAAAGTTGGTGTTTTGGCATCGAAGTAATCTTGGAAGCTTATACTCATAAAATTTGACATAGAATAACAATAAAAAGTGTACACCGAGCAACTTTGATGGTCCGAAGTTGCTCAACTCTCTCTATGGAGGGGCTTTTAACGGTTTTGTCCATTTGTCATAGAAAGATGGTGTTTTAGCATCGAAAAAATCTAGGAAGCTTATACTCGTAAAATTTGACAAAGAAGAACAATAAAAAGTGTATCCCGAGCAACTTTGTTGGTCCGAAGTTGCTCAACTCTCTCTATGTAGGAGCTTTTAACGGTTTTTGTCCATTTGTGATTAAAAGTTGGTGTTTTGGCATCGAATTAATCTTGGAAGCTTATACTCGTAAAATTTGACATAGAAGAACAATAAAAAGTATATCCCGAGCAACTTTGTTGGTCCGAAGTTGATCAACTCTCTCTATGGAGGAGCTTTTAACGGTTTTGTCCATTTGTGATAAAAAGTTGGTGTTTTGGCATCGAAGTAATCTTGGAAGCTTATACTCATAAAATTTGACATAGAATAACAATAAAAAGTGTACACCGAGCAACTTTGATGGTCCGAAGTTGCTCAACTCTCTCTATGGAGGGGCTTTTAACGGTTTTGTCCATTTGTCATAGAAAGATGTTGTTTTACCATCGAAATAATCTAGGAAGCTTATACTCGTAAAATTTGACAAAGAAGAACAATAAAAAGTGTATCCCGAGCAACTTTGTTTTTCCGAAGTTGCTCAACTCTCTCTATGTAGGAGCGTTTAACGGTTTTTGTCCATTTGTGATAAAAAGTTGGTGTTTTGGCATCGAAATAATCTTGGAAGCTTATACTCGTAAAATTTGACATAGAAGAACAATAAAAAGCGTACACCAAGCAACTTTGATGGTCCGAAGTTTCTCAACTCTCTCTATGGAGGGGCTTTTAACGGTTTTGTCCATTTGTCATAGAAAGATGGTGTTTTAGCATCGAAAAAATCTAGGAAGCTTATACTCGTAAAATTTGACAAAGAAGAACAATAAAAAGTGTATCCCGAGCAACTTTGTTGGTCCGAAGTTGCTCAACTCTCTCTCTATGTAGGAGCTTTTAACGGTTTTTGTCCATTTGTGATTAAAAGTTGGTGTTTTGGCATCGAATTTATCTTGGAAGCTTATACTCGTAAAATTTGACATAGAAGAACAATAAAAAGCGTACACCAAGCAACTTTGATGGTCCGAAGTTTCTCAACTCTCTCTATGAAGGGACTTTTAACGGTTTTGTCCATTTGTCATAGAAAGATGGTGTTTTAGCATCGAAAAAATCTAGGAAGCTTATACTCGTAAAATTTGACAAAGAAGAACAATAAAAAGTGTATCCCGAGCAACTTTGTTGGTCCGAAGTTGCTCAACTCTCTCTATGTAGGAGCGTTTAACGGTTTTTGTCCATTTGTGATAAAAAGTTGGTGTTTTGGCATCGAAATAATCTTGGAAGCTTATACTCGTAAAATTTGACATAGAAGAACAATAAAAAGCGTACACCAAGCAACTTTGATGGTCCGAAGTTTCTCAACTCTCTCTATGGAGGGACTTTTAACGGTTTTGTCCATTTGTCATAGAAAGATGGTGTTTTAGCATCGAAAAAATCTAGGAAGCTTATACTCGTAAAATTTGACAAAGAAGAACAATAAAAAGTGTATCCCGAGCAACTTTGTTGGTCCAAAGTTGCTCAACTCTCTCTATGTAGGAGCTTTTAACGGTTTTTGTCCATTTGTGATTAAAAGTTGGTGTTTTGGCATCGAATTTATCTTGGAAACTTATACACGTAAAATTTGACATAGAAGAACAATAAAAAGCGTACACCAAGTAACTTTGATGGTCCGAAGTTTCTCAACTCTCTCTATGGAGGGACTTTTAACGGTTTTGTCCATTTGTCATAGAAAGATGGTGTTTTAGCATCGAAAAAATCTAGGAAGCTTATACTCGTAAAATTTGACAAAGAAGAACAATAAAAAGTGTATCCCGAGCAACTTTGTTGGTCCGAAGTTGCTCAACTCTCTCTATGTAGGAGCTTTTAACGGTTTTTGTCCATTTGTGATTAAAAGTTGGTGTTTTGGCATCGAATTAATCTTGGAAGCTTATACTCGTAAAATTTGACATAGAAGAACAATAAAAAGTATATCCCGAGCAACTTTGTTGGTCCGAAGTTGATCAACTCTCTCTATGGAGGAGCTTTTAACGGTTTTGTCCATTTGTGATAAAAAGTTGGTGTTTTGGCATCGAAGTAATCTTGGAAGCTTATACTCATAAAATTTGACATAGAATAACAATAAAAAGTGTACACCGAGCAACTTTGATGGTCCGAAGTTGCTCAACTCTCTCTATGGAGGGGCTTTTAACGGTTTTGTCCATTTGTCATAGAAAGATGTTGTTTTACCATCGAAATAATCTAGGAAGCTTATACTCGTAAAATTTGACAAAGAAGAACAATAAAAAGTGTATCCCGAGCAACTTTGTTTTTCCGAAGTTGCTCAACTCTCTCTATGTAGGAGCGTTTAACGGTTTTTGTCCATTTGTGATAAAAAGTTGGTGTTTTGGCATCGAAATAATCTTGGAAGCTTATACTCGTAAAATTTGACATAGAAGAACAATAAAAAGCGTACACCAAGCAACTTTGATGGTCCGAAGTTTCTCAACTCTCTCTATGGAGGGGCTTTTAACGGTTTTGTCCATTTGTCATAGAAAGATGGTGTTTTAGCATCGAAAAAATCTAGGAAGCTTATACTCGTAAAATTTGACAAAGAAGAACAATAAAAAGTGTATCCCGAGCAACTTTGTTGGTCCGAAGTTGCTCAACTCTCTCTATGTAGGAGCTTTTAACGGTTTTTGTCCATTTGTGATTAAAAGTTGGTGTTTTGGCATCGAATTTATCTTGGAAGCTTATACTCGTAAAATTTGACATAGAAGAACAATAAAAAGCGTACACCAAGCAACTTTGATGGTCCGAAGTTTCTCAACTCTCTCTATGAAGGGACTTTTAACGGTTTTGTCCATTTGTCATAGAAAGATGGTGTTTTAGCATCGAAAAAATCTAGGAAGCTTATACTCGTAAAATTTGACAAAGAAGAACAATAAAAAGTGTATCCCGAGCAACTTTGTTGGTCCGAAGTTGCTCAACTCTCTCTATGTAGGAGCGTTTAACGGTTTTTGTCCATTTGTGATAAAAAGTTGGTGTTTTGGCATCGAAATAATCTTGGAAGCTTATACTCGTAAAATTTGACATAGAAGAACAATAAAAAGCGTACACCAAGCAACTTTGATGGTCCGAAGTTTCTCAACTCTCTCTATGGAGGGACTTTTAACGGTTTTGTCCATTTGTCATAGAAAGATGGTGTTTTAGCATCGAAAAAATCTAGGAAGCTTATACTCGTAAAATTTGACAAAGAAGAACAATAAAAAGTGTATCCCGCGCAACTTTGTTGGTCCGAAGTTGCTCAACTCTCTCTATGTAGGAGCTTTTAACGGTTTTTGTCCATTTGTGATTAAAAGTTGGTGTTTTGGCATCGAATTTATCTTGGAAACTTATACACGTAAAATTTGACATAGAAGAACAATAAAAAGCGTACACCAAGTAACTTTGATGGTCTGAAGTTTCTCAACTCTCTCTATGGAGGGACTTTTAACGGTTTTGTCCATTTGTCATAGAAAGATGGTGTTTTAGCATCGAAAAAATCTAGGAAGCTTATACTCGTAAAATTTGACAAAGAAGAACAATAAAAAGTGTATCCCGAGCAACTTTGTTGGTCCGAAGTTGCTCAACTCTCTCTATGTAGGAGCTTTTAACGGTTTTTGTCCATTTGTGATTAAAAGTTGGTGTTTTGGCATCGAATTAATCTTGGAAGCTTATACTCGTAAAATTTGACATAGAAGAACAATAAAAAGTATATCCCGAGCAACTTTGTTGGTCCGAAGTTGCTCAACTCTCTCTATGGAGGAGCTTTTAACGGTTTTGTCCATTTGTGATAAAAAGTTGGTGTTTTGGCATCGAAGTAATCTTGGAAGCTTATACTCATAAAATTTGACATAGAATAACAATAAAAAGTGTACACCGAGCAACTTTGATGGTCCGAAGTTGCTCAACTCTCTCTATGGAGGGGCTTTTAACGGTTTTGTCCATTTGTCATAGAAAGATGTTGTTTTACCATCGAAATAATCTAGGAAGCTTATACTCGTAAAATTTGACAAAGAAGAACAATAAAAAGTGTATCCCGAGCAACTTTGTTTTTCCGAAGTTGCTCAACTCTCTCTATGTAGGAGCGTTTAACGGTTTTTGTCCATTTGTGATAAAAAGTTGGTGTTTTGGCATCGAATTTATCTTGGAAGCTTATACTCGTAAAATTTGACATAGAAGAACAATAAAAAGCGTACACCAAGCAACTTTGATGGTCCGAAGTTTCTCAACTCTCTCTATGAAGGGACTTTTAACGGTTTTGTCCATTTGTCATAGAAAGATGGTGTTTTAGCATCGAAAAAATCTAGGAAGCTTATACTCGTAAAATTTGACAAAGAAGAACAATAAAAAGTGTATCCCGAGCAACTTTGTTGGTCCGAAGTTGCTCAACTCTCTCTATGTAGGAGCGTTTAACGGTTTTTGTCCATTTGTGATAAAAAGTTGGTGTTTTGGCATCGAAATAATCTTGGAAGCTTATACTCGTAAAATTTGACATAGAAGAACAATAAAAAGCGTACACCAAGCAACTTTGATGGTCCGAAGTTTCTCAACTCTCTCTATGGAGGGACTTTTAACGGTTTTGTCCATTTGTCATAGAAAGATGGTGTTTTAGCATCGAAAAAATCTAGGAAGCTTATACTCGTAAAATTTGACAAAGAAGAACAATAAAAAGTGTATCCCGAGCAACTTTGTTGGTCCGAAGTTGCTCAACTCTCTCTATGTAGGAGCTTTTAACGGTTTTTGTCCATTTGTGATTAAAAGTTGGTGTTTTGGCATCGAATTAATCTTGGAAGCTTATACTCATAAAATTTGACATAGAATAACAATAAAAAGTGTATCCCGAGCAACTTTGTTGGTCCGAAGTTGCTCAACTCTCTCTATGTAGGAGCGTTTAACGGTTTTTGTCCATTTGTGATAAAAAGTTGGTGTTTTGGCATCGAAATAATCTTGGAAGCTTATACTCGTAAAATTTGACATAGAAGAACAATAAAAAGCGTACACCAAGCAACTTTGATGGTCCGAAGTTTCTCAACTCTCTCTATGGAGGGGCTTTTAACGGTTTTGTCCATTTGTCATAGAAAGATGGTGTTTTAGCATCGAAAAAATCTAGGAAGCTTATACTCGTAAAATTTGACAAAGAAGAACAATAAAAAGTGTATCCCGAGCAACTTTGTTGGTCCGAAGTTGCTCAACTCTCTCTATGTAGGAGCTTTTAACGGTTTTTGTCCATTTGTGATTAAAAGTTGGTGTTTTGGCATCGAATTTATCTTGGAAGCTTATACTCGTAAAATTTGACATAGAAGAACAATAAAAAGCGTACACCAAGCAACTTTGATGGTCCGAAGTTTCTCAACTCTCTCTATGAAGGGACTTTTAACGGTTTTGTCCATTTGTCATAGAAAGATGGTGTTTTAGCATCGAAAAAATCTAGGAAGCTTATACTCGTAAAATTTGACAAAGAAGAACAATAAAAAGTGTATCCCGAGCAACTTTGTTGGTCCGAAGTTGCTCAACTCTCTCTATGTAGGAGCGTTTAACGGTTTTTGTCCATTTGTGATAAAAAGTTGGTGTTTTGGCATCGAAATAATCTTGGAAGCTTATACTCGTAAAATTTGACATAGAAGAACAATAAAAAGCGTACACCAAGCAACTTTGATGGTCCGAAGTTTCTCAACTCTCTCTATGGAGGGACTTTTAACGGTTTTGTCCATTTGTCATAGAAAGATGGTGTTTTAGCATCGAAAAAATCTAGGAAGCTTATACTCGTAAAATTTGACAAAGAAGAACAATAAAAAGTGTATCCCGAGCAACTTTGTTGGTCCGAAGTTGCTCAACTCTCTCTATGTAGGAGCTTTTAACGGTTTTTGTCCATTTGTGATTAAAAGTTGGTGTTTTGGCATCGAATTTATCTTGGAAACTTATACACGTAAAATTTGACATAGAAGAACAATAAAAAGCGTACACCAAGTAACTTTGATGGTCCGAAGTTTCTCAACTCTCTCTATGGAGGGACTTTTAACGGTTTTGTCCATTTGTCATAGAAAGATGGTGTTTTAGCATCGAAAAAATCTAGGAAGCTTATACTCGTAAAATTTGACAAAGAAGAACAATAAAAAGTGTATCCCGAGCAACTTTGTTGGTCCGAAGTTGCTCAACTCTCTCTATGTAGGTGCTTTTAACGGTTTTTGTCCATTTGTGATTAAAAGTTGGTGTTTTGGCATCGAATTAATCTTGGAAGCTTATACTCGTAAAATTTGACATAGAAGAACAATAAAAAGTATATCCCGAGCAACTTTGTTGGTCCGAAGTTGATCAACTCTCTCTATGGAGGAGCTTTTAACGGTTTTGTCCATTTGTGATAAAAAGTTGGTGTTTTGGCATCGAAGTAATCTTGGAAGCTTATACTCATAAAATTTGACATAGAATAACAATAAAAAGTGTACACCGAGCAACTTTGATGGTCCGAAGTTGCTCAACTCTCTCTATGGAGGGGCTTTTAACGGTTTTGTCCATTTGTCATAGAAAGATGTTGTTTTACCATCGAAATAATCTAGGAAGCTTATACTCGTAAAATTTGACAAAGAAGAACAATAAAAAGTGTATCCCGAGCAACTTTGTTTTTCCGAAGTTGCTCAACTCTCTCTATGTAGGAGCGTTTAACGGTTTTTGTCCATTTGTGATAAAAAGTTGGTGTTTTGGCATCGAAATAATCTTGGAAGCTTATACTCGTAAAATTTGACATAGAAGAACAATAAAAAGCGTACACCAAGCAACTTTGATGGTCCGAAGTTTCTCAACTCTCTCTATGGAGGGGCTTTTAACGGTTTTGTCCATTTGTCATAGAAAGATGGTGTTTTAGCATCGAAAAAATCTAGGAAGCTTATACTCGTAAAATTTGACAAAGAAGAACAATAAAAAGTGTATCCCGAGCAACTTTGTTGGTCCGAAGTTGCTCAACTCTCTCTATGTAGGAGCTTTTAACGGTTTTTGTCCATTTGTGATTAAAAGTTGGTGTTTTGGCATCGAATTTATCTTGGAAGCTTATACTCGTAAAATTTGACATAGAAGAACAATAAAAAGCGTACACCAAGCAACTTTGATGGTCCGAAGTTTCTCAACTCTCTCTATGAAGGGACTTTTAACGGTTTTGTCCATTTGTCATAGAAAGATGGTGTTTTAGCATCGAAAAAATCAGGAAGCTTATACTCGTAAAATTTGACAAAGAAGAACAATAAAAAGTGTATCCCGAGCAACTTTGTTGGTCCGAAGTTGCTCAACTCTCTCTATGTAGGAGCGTTTAACGGTTTTTGTCCATTTGTGATAAAAAGTTGGTGTTTTGGCATCGAAATAATCTTGGAAGCTTATACTCGTAAAATTTGACATAGAAGAACAATAAAAAGCGTACACCAAGCAACTTTGATGGTCCGAAGTTTCTCAACTCTCTCTATGGAGGGACTTTTAACGGTTTTGTCCATTTGTCATAGAAAGATGGTGTTTTAGCATCGAAAAAATCTAGGAAGCTTATACTCGTAAAATTTGACAAAGAAGAACAATAAAAAGTGTATCCCGCGCAACTTTGTTGGTCCGAAGTTGCTCAACTCTCTCTATGTAGGAGTTTTTAACGGTTTTTGTCCATTTGTGATTAAAAGTTGGTGTTTTGGCATCGAATTTATCTTGGAAACTTATACACGTAAAATTTGACATAGAAGAACAATAAAAAGCGTACACCAAGTAACTTTGATGGTCTGAAGTTTCTCAACTCTCTCTATGGAGGGACTTTTAACGGTTTTGTCCATTTGTCATAGAAAGATGGTGTTTTAGCATCGAAAAAATCTAGGAAGCTTATACTCGTAAAATTTGACAAAGAAGAACAATAAAAAGTGTATCCCGAGCAACTTTGTTGGTCCGAAGTTGCTCAACTCTCTCTATGTAGGAGCTTTTAACGGTTTTTGTCCATTTGTGATTAAAAGTTGGTGTTTTGGCATCGAATTAATCTTGGAAGCTTATACTCGTAAAATTTGACATAGAAGAACAATAAAAAGTATATCCCGAGCAACTTTGTTGGTCCGAAGTTGCTCAACTCTCTCTATGGAGGAGCTTTTAACGGTTTTGTCCATTTGTGATAAAAAGTTGGTGTTTTGGCATCGAAGTAATCTTGGAAGCTTATACTCATAAAATTTGACATAGAATAACAATAAAAAGTGTACACCGAGCAACTTTGATGGTCCGAAGTTGCTCAACTCTCTCTATGGAGGGGCTTTTAACGGTTTTGTCCATTTGTCATAGAAAGATGTTGTTTTACCATCGAAATAATCTAGGAAGCTTATACTCGTAAAATTTGACAAAGAAGAACAATAAAAAGTGTATCCCGAGCAACTTTGTTTTTCCGAAGTTGCTCAACTCTCTCTATGTAGGAGCGTTTAACGGTTTTTGTCCATTTGTGATAAAAAGTTGGTGTTTTGGCATCGAATTTATCTTGGAAGCTTATACTCGTAAAATTTGACATAGAAGAACAATAAAAAGCGTACACCAAGCAACTTTGATGGTCCGAAGTTTCTCAACTCTCTCTATGAAGGGACTTTTAACGGTTTTGTCCATTTGTCATAGAAAGATGGTGTTTTAGCATCGAAAATATCTAGGAAGCTTATACTCGTAAAATTTGACAAAGAAGAACAATAAAAAGTGTATCCCGAGCAACTTTGTTGGTCCGAAGTTGCTCAACTCTCTCTATGTAGGAGCGTTTAACGGTTTTTGTCCATTTGTGATAAAAAGTTGGTGTTTTGGCATCGAAATAATCTTGGAAGCTTATACTCGTAAAATTTGACATAGAAGAACAATAAAAAGCGTACACCAAGCAACTTTGATGGTCCGAAGTTTCTCAACTCTCTCTATGGAGGGACTTTTAACGGTTTTGTCCATTTGTCATAGAAAGATGGTGTTTTAGCATCGAAAAAATCTAGGAAGCTTATACTCGTAAAATTTGACAAAGAAGAACAATAAAAAGTGTATCCCGAGCAACTTTGTTGGTCCGAAGTTGCTCAACTCTCTCTATGTAGGAGCTTTTAACGGTTTTTGTCCATTTGTGATTAAAAGTTGGTGTTTTGGCATCGAATTAATCTTGGAAGCTTATACTCATAAAATTTGACATAGAATAACAATAAAAAGTGTATCCCGAGCAACTTTGTTGGTCCGAAGTTGCTCAACTCTCTCTATGTAGGAGCGTTTAACGGTTTTTGTCCATTTGTGATAAAAAGTTGGTGTTTTGGCATCGAAATAATCTTGGAAGCTTATACTCGTAAAATTTGACATAGAAGAACAATAAAAAGCGTACACCAAGCAACTTTGATGGTCCGAAGTTTCTCAACTCTCTCTATGGAGGGGCTTTTAACGGTTTTGTCCATTTGTCATAGAAAGATGGTGTTTTAGCATCGAAAAAATCTAGGAAGCTTATACTCGTAAAATTTGACAAAGAAGAACAATAAAAAGTGTATCCCGAGCAACTTTGTTGGTCCGAAGTTGCTCAACTCTCTCTATGTAGGAGCTTTTAACGGTTTTTGTCCATTTGTGATTAAAAGTTGGTGTTTTGGCATCGAATTTATCTTGGAAGCTTATACTCGTAAAATTTGACATAGAAGAACAATAAAAAGCGTACACCGAGCAACTTTGATGGTCCGAAGTTTCTCAACTCTCTCTATGAAGGGACTTTTAACGGTTTTGTCCATTTGTCATAGAAAGATGGTGTTTTAGCATCGAAAAAATCTAGGAAGCTTATACTCGTAAAATTTGACAAAGAAGAACAATAAAAAGTGTATCCCGAGCAAATTTGTTGGTCCGAAGTTGCTCAACTCTCTCTATGTAGGAGCGTTTAACGGTTTTTGTCCATTTGTGATAAAAAGTTGGTGTTTTGGCATCGAAATAATCTTGGAAGCTTATACTCGTAAAATTTGACATAGAAGAACAATAAAAAGCGTACACCAAGCAACTTTGATGGTCCGAAGTTTCTCAACTCTCTCTATGGAGGGACTTTTAACGGTTTTGTCCATTTGTCATAGAAAGATGGTGTTTTAGCATCGAAAAAATCTAGGAAGCTTATACTCGTAAAATTTGACAAAGAAGAACAATAAAAAGTGTATCCCGAGCAACTTTGTTGGTCCGAAGTTGCTCAACTCTCTCTATGTAGGAGCTTTTAACGGTTTTTGTCCATTTGTGATTAAAAGTTGGTGTTTTGGCATCGAATTTATCTTGGAAACTTATACACGTAAAATTTGACATAGAAGAACAATAAAAAGCGTACACCAAGTAACTTTGATGGTCTGAAGTTTCTCAACTCTCTCTATGGAGGGACTTTTAACGGTTTTGTCCATTTGTCATAGAAAGATGGTGTTTTAGCATCGAAAAAATCTAGGAAGCTTATACTCGTAAAATTTGACAAAGAAGAACAATAAAAAGTGTATCCCGAGCAACTTTGTTGGTCCGAAGTTGCTCAACTCTCTCTATGTAGGAGCTTTTAACGGTTTTTGTCCATTTGTGATTAAAAGTTGGTGTTTTGGCATCGAATTAATCTTGGAAGCTTATACTCGTAAAATTTGACATAGAAGAACAATAAAAAGTATATCCCGAGCAACTTTGTTGGTCCGAAGTTGCTCAACTCTCTCTATGGAGGAGCTTTTAACGGTTTTGTCCATTTGTGATAAAAAGTTGGTGTTTTGGCATCGAAATAATCTTGGAAGCTTATACTCATAAAATTTGACATAGAATAACAATAAAAAGCGTACACCGAGCAACTTTGATGGTCCGAAGTTTCTCAACTCTCTCTATGGAGGGACTTTTAACGGTTTTGTCCATTTGTCATAGAAAGATGGTGTTTTAGCATCGAAAAAATCTAGGAAGCTTATACTCGTAAAATTTGACAAAGAAGAACAATAAAAAGTGTATCCCGAGCAACTTTGTTGGTCCGAAGTTGCTCAACTCTCTCTATGTAGGAGCTTTTAACGGTTTTTGTCCATTTGTGATTAAAAGTTGGTGTTTTGGCATCGAATTTATCTTGGAAACTTATACTCGTAAAATTTGACATAGAAGAACAATAAAAAGCGTACACCAAGCAACTTTGATGGTCCGAAGTTTCTCAACTCTCTCTATGGAGGGACTTTTAACGGTTTTGTCCATTTGTCATAGAAAGATGGTGTTTTAGCATCGAAAATATCTAGGAAGCTTATACTCGTAAAATTTGACAAAGAAGAACAATAAAAAGTGTATCCCGAGCAACTTTGTTGGTCCGAAGTTGCTCAACTCTCTCTATGTAGGAGCTTTTAACGGTTTTTGTCCATTTGTGATTAAAAGTTGGTGTTTTGGCATCGAATTTATCTTGGAAGCTTATACTCGTAAAATTTGACATAGAAGAACAATAAAAAGCGTACACCAAGCAACTTTGATGGTCCGAAGTTTCTCAACTCTCTCTATGGAGGGACTTTTAACGGTTTTGTCCATTTGTCATAGAAAGATGGTGTTTTAGCATCGAAAAAATCTAGGAAGCTTATACTCGTAAAATTTGACAAAGAAGAACAATAAAAAGTGTATCCCGAGCAACTTTGTTGGTCCGAAGTTGCTCAACTCTCTCTATGTAGGAGCGTTTAACGGTTTTTGTCCATTTGTGATAAAAAGTTGGTGTTTTGGCATCGAAATAATCTTGGAAGCTTATACTCGTAAAATTTGACATAGAAGAACAATAAAAAGCGTACACCAAGCAACTTTGATGGTCCGAAGTTTCTCAACTCTCTCTATGGAGGGACTTTTAACGGTTTTGTCCATTTGTCATAGAAAGATGGTGTTTTAGCATCGAAAAAATCTAGGAAGCTTATACTCGTAAAATTTGACAAAGAAGAACAATAAAAAGTGTATCCCGAGCAACTTTGTTGGTCCGAAGTTGCTCAACTCTCTCTATGTAGGAGCTTTTAACGGTTTTTGTCCATTTGTGATTAAAAGTTGGTGTTTTGGCATCGAATTTATCTTGGAAACTTATACACGTAAAATTTGACATAAAAGAACAATAAAAAGCGTACACCAAGTAACTTTGATGGTCCGAAGTTTCTCAACTCTCTCTATGGAGGGACTTTTAACGGTTTTGTCCATTTGTCATAGAAAGATGGTGTTTTAGCATCGAAAAAATCTAGGAAGCTTATACTCGTAAAATTTGACAAAGAAGAACAATAAAAAGTGTATCCCGAGCAACTTTGTTGGTCCGAAGTTGCTCAACTCTCTCTATGTAGGAGCTTTTAACGGTTTTTGTCCATTTGTGATTAAAAGTTGGTGTTTTGGCATCGAATTTATCTTGGAAACTTATACTCGTAAAATTTGACATAGAAGAACAATAAAAAGCGTACACCAAGTAACTTTGATGGTCCGAAGTTTCTCAACTCTCTCTATGGAGGGACTTTTAACGGTTTTGTCCATTTGTCATAGAAAGATGGTGTTTTAGCATCGAAAAAATCTAGGAAGCTTATACTCGTAAAATTTGACAAAGAAGAACAATAAAAAGTGTATCCCGAGCAACTTTGTTGGTCCGAAGTTGCTCAACTCTCTCTATGTAGGAGCTTTTAACAGTTTTTGTCCATTTGTGATTAAAAGTTGGTGTTTTGGCATCGAATTTATCTTGGAAGCTTATACTCGTAAAATTTGACATAGAAGAACAATAAAAAGCGTACACCAAGCAACTTTGATGGTCCGAAGTTTCTCAACTCTCTCTATGGAGGGGCTTTTAACGGTTTTGTCCATTTGTCATAGAAAGATGGTGTTTTAGCATCGAAATAATCTAGGAAGCTTATACTCGTAAAATTTGACAAAGAAGAACAATAAAAAGTGTATCCCGAGCAACTTTGTTGATCCGAAGTTGCTCAACTCTCTCTATGTAGGAGCTTTTAACGGTTTTTGTCCATTTGTGATAAAAAGTTGGTGTTTTGGCATCGAAATAATCTTGGAAGCTTATACTCGTAAAATTTGACATAGAAGAACAGTAAAAAGCGTACACCAAGCAACTTTGATGGTCCGAAGTTTCTCAACTCTCTCTGTGGAGGGACTTTTAACGGTTTTGTCCATTTGTCATAGAAAGACGGGGTTTTAGCATCGAAAAAATCTAGGAAACTTATACTCGTAAAATTTGACAAAGAAGAACAATAAAAAGTGTATCCCGAGCAACTTTGTTGGTCCGAAGTTGCTCAACTCTCTCTATGTAGGAGCTTTTAACGGTTTTTGTCCATTTGTGATTAAAAGTTGGTGTTTTGGCATCGAATTAATCTTGGAAGCTTATACTCGTAAAATTTGACATAGAAGAACAATAAAAAGTATATCCCGAGCAACTTTGTTGGTCCGAAGTTGCTCAACTCTCTCTATGGAGGAGCTTTTAACGGTTTTGTCCATTTGTGATAAAAAGTTGGTGTTTTGGCATCGAAGTAATCTTGGAAGCTTATACTCATAAAATTTGACATAGAATAACAATAAAAAGTGTACACCGAGCAACTTTGATGGTCCGAAGTTGCTCAACTCTCTCTATGGAGGGGCTTTTAACGGTTTTGTCCATTTGTCATAGAAAGATGTTGTTTTACCATCGAAATAATCTAGGAAGCTTATACTCGTAAAATTTGACAAAGAAGAACAATAAAAAGTGTATCCCGAGCAACTTTGTTTTTCCGAAGTTGCTCAACTCTCTCTATGTAGGAGCGTTTAACGGTTTTTGTCCATTTGTGATAAAAAGTTGGTGTTTTGGCATCGAAATAATCTTGGAAGCTTATACTCGTAAAATTTGACATAGAAGAACAATAAAAAGCGTACACCAAGCAACTTTGATGGTCCGAAGTTTCTCAACTCTCTCTATGGAGGGACTTTTAACGGTTTTGTCCATTTGTCATAGAAAGATGGTGTTTTAGCATCGAAAAAATCTAGGAAGCTTATACTCGTAAAATTTGACAAAGAAGAACAATAAAAAGTGTATCCCGAGCAACTTTGTTGGTCCGAAGTTGCTCAACTCTCTCTATGTAGGAGCTTTTAACGGTTTTTGTCCATTTGTGATTAAAAGTTGGTGTTTTGGCATCGAATTTATCTTGGAAACTTATACTCGTAAAATTTGACATAGAAGAACAATAAAAAGCGTACACCAAGCAACTTTGATGGTCCGAAGTTTCTCAACTCTCTCTATGGAGGGACTTTTAACGGTTTTGTCCATTTGTCATAGAAAGATGGTGTTTTAGCATCGAAAATATCTAGGAAGCTTATACTCGTAAAATTTGACAAAGAAGAACAATAAAAAGTGTATCCCGAGCAACTTTGTTGGTCCGAAGTTGCTCAACTCTCTCTATGTAGGAGCTTTTAACGGTTTTTGTCCATTTGTGATTAAAAGTTGGTGTTTTGGCATCGAATTTATCTTGGAAGCTTATACTCGTAAAATTTGACATAGAAGAACAATAAAAAGCGTACACCAAGCAACTTTGATGGTCCGAAGTTTCTCAACTCTCTCTATGGAGGGACTTTTAACGGTTTTGTCCATTTGTCATAGAAAGATGGTGTTTTAGCATCGAAAAAATCTAGGAAGCTTATACTCGTAAAATTTGACAAAGAAGAACAATAAAAAGTGTATCCCGAGCAACTTTGTTGGTCCGAAGTTGCTCAACTCTCTCTATGTAGGAGCTTTTAACGGTTTTTGTCCATTTGTGATTAAAAGTTGGTGTTTTGGCATCGAATTTATCTTGGAAGCTTATACTCGTAAAATTTGACATAGAAGAACATTAAAAAGTATATCCCGAGCAACTTTGTTGGTCCGAAGTTTCTCAACTCTCTCTATGGAGGAGCTTTTAACGGTTTTGTCTATTTCGCATAGAACGTTGGTGATTTGGAATCGAAATAATCTTGGAAGCTTATACTCATAAAATTTGACATAGAATAACAATAAAAAGGGTACACCGAGAAACTTTGATGGTCCGATGTTGCTCAACTCTCTCTATGGAGGGGCTTTTAACGGTTTTGTCCATTTGTCATAGAAAGATGGTGTTTTAGCATCGAAATAATCTAGGAAGCTTATACTCGTAAAATTTGACAAAGAAGAACAATAAAAAGTGTATCCCGATCAACTTTGTTGGTCCGAAGTTGCTCAACTCTCTCTATGTAGGAGCTTTTAACGGTTTTTGTCCATTTGTGATAAAAAGTTGGTGTTTTGGCATCGAAATAATCTTGGAAGCTTATACTCGTAAAATTTGACATAGAAGAACAATAAAAAGCGTACACCAAGCAACTTTGATGGTCCGAAGTTTCTCAACTCTCTCTATGGAGGGACTTTTAACGGTTTTGTCCATTTGTCATAGAAAGATGGTGTTTTAGCATCGAAAATATCTAGGAAGCTTATACTCGTAAAATTTGACAAAGAAGAACAATAAAAAGTGTATCCCGAGCAACTTTGTTGGTCCGAAGTTGCTCAACTCTCTCTATGTAGGAGCTTTTAACGGTTTTTGTCCATTTGTGATTAAAAGTTGGTGTTTTGGCATCGAAATAATCTTGGAAGCTTATACTCGTAAAATTTGACATAGAAGAACAATAAAAAGCGTACACCAAGCAACTTTGATGGTCCGAAGTTTCTCAACTCTCTCTATGGAGGGACTGGACTTTTAACAGTTTTGTCCATTTGTCATAGAAAGATGGTGTTTTAGCATCAAAAAAATCTAGGAAGCTTATACTCGTATAATTTGACAAAGAAGAACAATAAAAAGTGTATCCCGAGCAACTTTGTTGGTCCGAAGTTCCTCAACTCTCTCTATGTAGGAGCTTTTAACGGTTTTTGTCCATTTGTGATTAAAAGTTGGTGTTTTGGCATCGAATTAATCTTGGAAGCTTATACTCGTTAAATTTGACATAGAAGAACAATAAAAAGTATATCCCGAGCAACTTTGTTGGTCCGAAGTTGCTCAACTCTCTCTATGGAGGAGCTTTTAACGGTTTTGTCCATTTATGATAAAAAGTTGGTGTTTTGGCATCGAAGTAATCTTGGAAGCTTATACTCGTAAAATTTGACATAGAAGGACAATAAAAAGTTTACATCAAGCAACTTTGATGGTTCGAGGTTGCTCAACTCTCTCTATGGAGGAGCTTTTAACGGTTTTGTCTATTTCGCATAGAACGTTGGTGATTTGGAATCGAAATAATCTTGGAAGCTTATACTCATAAAATTTGACATAGAATAACAATAAAAAGTGTACACCGATCAACTTTGATGGTCCGAAGTTGCTCAACTCTCTATTGAGGGGCTTTTAACGGTTTTGTCCATTTGTCATAGAAAGATGGTGTTTTAGCATCGAAATAATCTAGGAAGCTTATACTCGTAAAATTTGACAAAGAAGAACAATAAAAAGTGTATCCCGAGCAACTTTGTTGATCCGAAGTTGCTCAACTCTCTCTATGTAGGAGCTTTTAACGGTTTTTGTCCATTTGTGATAAAAAGTTGGTGTTTTGGCATCGAAATAATCTTGGAAGCTTATACTCGTAAAATTTGACATAGAAAAACAATAAAAAGCGTACACCAAGCAACTTTCATGGTCCGAAGTTTCTCAACTCTCTCTATGGAGGGACTTTTAACGGTTTTGTCCATTTGTCATAGAAATATGGTGTTTTAGCATCGAAAAAATCTAGGAAGCTTATACTCGTAAAATTTGACAAAGAAGAACAATAAAAAGTGTATCCCGAGCAACTTTGTTGGTCCGAAGTTGCTCAACTCTCTCTATGCCTGGAGCTTTTAACGGTTTTGTCCATTTGTGATAAAAAGTTGGTGTTTTGGCATCGAAGTAATCTTGGAAGCTTATACTCATAAAATTTGACATAGAATAACAATAAAAAGTGTACACCGAGCAACTTTGATGGTCCGAAGTTGCTCAACTCTCTCTATGGTCGGCTTTTAACGGTTTTGTCCATTTGTCATAGAAAGATGTTGTTTTACCATCGAAATAATCTAGGAAGCTTATACTCGTAAAATTTGACAAAGAAGAATAATAAAAAGTGTATCCCGAGCAACTTTGTTTTTCCGAAGTTGCTCAACTCTCTCTATGTAGGAGCGTTTAACGGTTTTTGTCCATTTGTGATAAAAAGTTGGTGTTTTGGCATCGAAATAATCTTGGAAGCTTATACTCGTAAAATTTGACATAGAAGAACAATAAAAAGCGTACACCAAGCAACTTTGATGGTCCGAAGTTTCTCAACTCTCTCTATGGAGGGGCTTTGAACGGTTTTGTCCATTTGTCATAGAAAGATGGTGTTTTAGCATCGAAAAAATCTAGGAAGCTTATACTCGTAAAATTTGACAAAGAAGAACAATAAAAAGTGTATCCCGAGCAACTTTGTTGGTCCGAAGTTGCTCAACTCTCTCTATGTAGGAGCTTTTAACGGTTTTTGTCCATTTGTGATTAAAAGTTGGTGTTTTGGCATCGAATTTATCTTGGAAGCTTATACTCGTAAAATTTGACATAGAAGAACAATAAAAAGCGTAAACCAAGCAACTTTGATGGTCCGAAGTTTCTCAACTCTCTCTATGGAGGGACTTTTAACGGTTTTGTCCATTTGTCATAGAAAGATGGTGTTTTAGCATCGAAAAAATCTAGGAAGCTTATACTCGTAAAATTTGACAAAGAAGAACAATAAAAAGTGTATCCCGAGCAACTTTGTTGGTCCGAAGTTGCTCAACTCTCTCTATGTAGGAGCGTTTAACGGTTTTTGTCCATTTGTGATAAAAAGTTGGTGTTTTGGCATCGAAATAATCTTGGAAGCTTATACTCATAAAATTTGACATAGAATAACAATAAAAAGGGTACACCAAGCAACTTTGATGGTCCGATGTTTCTCAACTCTCTCTATGGAGGGGCTTTTAACGGTTTTGTCCATTTGTCATAGAAAGATGGTGTTTTAGCATCGAAAAAATCTAGGAAGCTTATACTCGTAAAATTTGACAAAGAAGAACAATAAAAAGTGTATCCCGAGCAACTTTGTTGGTCCGAAGTTGCTCAACTCTCTCTATGTAGGAGCTTTTAACGGTTTTTGTCCATTTGTGATTAAAAGTTGGTGTTTTGGCATCGAAATAATCTTGGAAGCTTATACTCGTAAAATTTGACATAGAAGAACAATAAAAAGCGTACACCAAGCAACTTTGATGGTCCAAGTTTCTCAACTCTCTCTATGGAGGGACTTTTAACGGTTTTGTCCATTTGTCATAGAAAGATGGTGTTTTAGCATCGAAATAATCTAGGAAGCTTATACTCGTAAAATTTGACAAAGAAGAACAATAAAAAGTGTATCCCGAGCAACTTTGTTGGTCCGAAGTTGCTCAACTCTCTCTATGTAGGAGCTTTTAACGGTTTTTGTCCATTTGTGATTAAAAGTTGGTGTTTTGGCATCGAATTTATCTTGGAAGCTTATACTCGTAAAATTTGACATAGAAGAACAATAAAAAGCGTACACCAAGCAACTTTGATGGTCCGAAGTTTCTCAACTCTCTCTATGGAGGGACTGGACTTTTAACGGTTTTGTCCATTTGTCATAGAAAGATGGTGTTTTAGCATCGAAAAAATCTAGGAAGCTTATACTCGTATAATTTGACAAAGAAGAACAATAAAAAGTGTATCCCGAGCAACTTTGTTGGTCCGAAGTTCCTCAACTCTCTCTATGTAGGAGCTTTTAACGGTTTTTGTCCATTTGTGATTAAAAGTTGGTGTTTTGGCATCGAATTAATCTTGGAAGCTTATACTCGTTAAATTTGACATAGAAGAACAATAAAAAGTATATCCCGAGCAACTTTGTTGGTCCGAAGTTGCTCAACTCTCTCTATGGAGGAGCTTTTAACGGTTTTGTCCATTTATGATAAAAAGTTGGTGTTTTGGCATCGAAGTAATCTTGGAAGCTTATACTCGTAAAATTTGACATAGAAGGACAATAAAAAGTTTACATCAAGCAACTTTGATGGTTCGAGGTTGCTCAACTCTCTCTATGGAGGAGCTTTTAACGGTTTTGTCTATTTCGCATAGAACGTTGGTGATTTGGAATCGAAATAATCTTGGAAGCTTATACTCATAAAATTTGACAAAGAATAACAATAAAAAGTGTACACCGATCAACTTTGATGGTCCGAAGTTGCTCAACTCTCTCTATGGTGGGGCTTTTAACGGTTTTGTCCATTTGTCATAGAAAGATGGTGTTTTAGCATCGAAAATATCTAGGAAGCTTATACTCGTAAAATTTGACAAAGAAGAACAATAAAAAGTGTATCCCGAGCAACTTTGTTGGTCCGAAGTTGCTCAACTCTCTCTATGTAGGAGCTTTTAACGGTTTTTGTCCATTTGTGATTAAAAGTTGGTGTTTTGGCATCGAATTTATCTTGGAAGCTTATACTCGTAAAATTTGACATAGAAGAACAATAAAAAGCGTACACCAAGCAACTTTGATGGTCCGAAGTTTCTCAACTCTCTCTATGGAGGGACTTTTAACGGTTTTGTCCATTTGTCATAGAAAGATGGTGTTTTAGCATCGAAAAAATCTAGGAAGCTTATACTCGTAAAATTTGACAAAGAAGAACAATAAAAAGTGTATCCCGAGCAACTTTGTTGGTCCGAAGTTGCTCAACTCTCTCTATGTAGGAGCTTTTAACGGTTTTTGTCCATTTGTGATTAAAAGTTGGTGTTTTGGCATCGAATTTATCTTGGAAGCTTATACTCGTAAAATTCGACATAGAAGAACATTAAAAAGTATATCCCGAGCAACTTTGTTGGTCCGAAGTTTCTCAACTCTCTCTATGGAGGAGCTTTTAACGGTTTTGTCTATTTCGCATAGAACGTTGGTGATTTGGAATCGAAATAATCTTGGAAGCTTATACTCATAAAATTTGACATAGAATAACAATAAAAAGGGTACACCGAGAAACTTTGATGGTCCGATGTTGCTCAACTCTCTCTATGGAGGGGCTTTTAACGGTTTTGTCCATTTGTCATAGAAAGATGGTGTTTTAGCATCGAAATAATCTAGGAAGCTTATACTCGTAAAATTTGACAAAGAAGAACAATAAAAAGTGTATCCCGATCAACTTTGTTGGTCCGAAGTTGCTCAACTCTCTCTATGTAGGAGCTTTTAACGGTTTTTGTCCATTTGTGATAAAAAGTTGGTGTTTTGGCATCGAAATAATCTTGGAAGCTTATACTCGTAAAATTTGACATAGAAGAACAATAAAAAGCGTACACCAAGCAACTTTGATGGTCCGAAGTTTCTCAACTCTCTCTATGGAGGGACTTTTAACGGTTTTGTCCATTTGTCATAGAAAGATGGTGTTTTAGCATCGAAAATATCTAGGAAGCTTATACTCGTAAAATTTGACAAAGAAGAACAATAAAAAGTGTATCCCGAGCAACTTTGTTGGTCCGAAGTTGCTCAACTCTCTCTATGTAGGAGCTTTTAACGGTTTTTGTCCATTTGTGATTAAAAGTTGGTGTTTTGGCATCGAATTAATCTTGGAAGCTTATACTCGTTAAATTTGACATAGAAGAACAATAAAAAGTATATCCCGAGCAACTTTGTTGGTCCGAAGTTGCTCAACTCTCTCTATGTAGGAGCTTTTAACGGTTTTTGTCCATTTGTGATTAAAAGTTGGTGTTTTGGCATCGAATTTATCTTGGAAGCTTATACTCGTAAAATTTGACATAGAAGAACATTAAAAAGTATATCCCGAGCAACTTTGTTGGTCCGAAGTTTCTCAACTCTCTCTATGGAGGAGCTTTTAACGGTTTTGTCTATTTCGCATAGAACGTTGGTGATTTGGAATCGAAATAATCTTGGAAGCTTATACTCATAAAATTTGACATAGAATAACAATAAAAAGTGTACACCGATCAACTTTGATGGTTCGAGGTTGCTCAACTCTCTCTATGGAGGAGCTTTTAACGGTTTTGTCTATTTCGCATAGAACGTTGGTGATTTGGAATCGAAATAATCTTGGAAGCTTATACTCATAAAATTTGACATAGAATAACAATAAAAAGTGTACACCGATCAACTTTGATGGTCCGAAGTTGCTCAACTCTCTCTATGGTGGGGCTTTTAACGGTTTTGTCCATTTGTCATAGAAAGATGGTGTTTTAGCATCGAAATAATCTAGGAAGCTTATACTCGTAAAATTTGACAAAGAAGAACAATAAAAAGTGTATCCCGAGCAACTTTGTTGATCCGAAGTTGCTCAACTCTCTCTATGTAGGAGCTTTTAACGGTTTTTGTCCATTTGTGATAAAAAGTTGGTGTTTTGGCATCGAAATAATCTTGGAAGCTTATACTCGTAAAATTTGACATAGAAAAACAATAAAAAGCGTACACCAAGCAACTTTCATGGTCCGAAGTTTCTCAACTCTCTCTATGGAGGGACTTTTAACGGTTTTGTCCATTTGTCATAGAAATATGGTGTTTTAGCATCGAAAAAATCTAGGAAGCTTATACTCGTAAAATTTGACAAAGAAGAACAATAAAAAGTGTATCCCGAGCAACTTTGTTGGTCCGAAGTTGCTCAACTCTCTCTATGCCTGGAGCTTTTAACGGTTTTGTCCATTTGTGATAAAAAGTTGGTGTTTTGGCATCGAAGTAATCTTGGAAGCTTATACTCATAAAATTTGACATAGAATAACAATAAAAAGTGTACACCGAGCAACTTTGATGGTCCGAAGTTGCTCAACTCTCTCTATGGAGGGGCTTTTAACGGTTTTGTCCATTTGTCATAGAAAGATGTTGTTTTACCATCGAAATAATCTAGGAAGCTTATACTCGTAAAATTTGACAAAGAAGAACAATAAAAAGTGTATCCCGAGCAACTTTGTTGGTCCGAAGTTGCTCAACTCTCTCTATGTAGGAGCTTTTAACGGTTTTTGTCCATTTGTGATTAAAAGTTGGTGTTTTGGCATCGAATTTATCTTGGAAGCTTATACTCGTAAAATTTGACATAGAAGAACAATAAAAAGCGTACACCCAGCAACTTTGATGGTCCGAAGTTTCTCAACTCTCTCTATGGAGGGACTTTTAACGGTTTTGTCCATTTGTCATGGAAAGATGGTGTTTTAGCATCGAAAAAATCTAGGAAGCTTATACTCGTAAAATTTGACAAAGAAGAACAATAAAAAGTGTATCCCGAGCAACTTTGTTGGTCCGAAGTTGCTCAACTCTCTCTATGTAGGAGCTTTTAACGGTTTTTGTCCATTTGTGATTAAAAGTTGGTGTTTTGGCATCGAATTTATCTTGGAAGCTTATACTCGTAAAATTTGACATAGAAGAACAATAAAAAGCGTACACCAAGCAACTTTGATGGTCCGAAGTTTCTCAACTCTCTCTATGGAGGGACTTTTAACGGTTTTGTCCATTTGTCATGGAAAGATGGTGTTTTAGCATCGAAAAAATCTAGGAAGCTTATACTCGTAAAATTTGACATAGAAGAACAATAAAAACTGTACATCAAGAAACTTTGTTGGTCCGAAGTTACTCAACTCTCTCTATGTAGGAGCGTTTAACGGTTTTTGTCCATTTGTGATAAAAAGTTGGTGTTTTGGCATCGAAATAATCTTGGAAGCTTATACTCGTAAAATTTGACATAGAAGAACAATAAAAAGCGTACACCAAGCAACTTTGATGGTCTGAAGTTTCTCAACTCTCTCTATGGAGGGACTTTTAACGGTTTTGTCCATTTGTCATAGAAAGATGGTGTTTTAGCATCGAAAAAATCTTGGAAGCTTATACTCGTAAAATTTGACAAAGAAGAACAATAAAAAGTGTATCCCGAGCAACTTTGTTGGTCCGAAGTTGCTCAACTCTCTCTATGTAGGAGCTTTTAACGGTTTTTGTCCATTTGTGATTAAAAGTTGGTGTTTTGGCATCGAATTTATCTTGGAAACTTATACTCGTAAAATTTGACATAGAAGAACAATAAAAAGCGTACACCAAGCAACTTTGATGGTCCGAAGTTTCTCAACTCTCTCTATGGAGGGACTTTTAACGGTTTTGTCCATTTGTCATAGAAAGATGGTGTTTTAGCATCGAAAATATCTAGGAAGCTTATACTCGTAAAATTTGACAAAGAAGAACAATAAAAAGTGTATCCCGAGCAACTTTGTTGGTCCGAAGTTGCTCAACTCTCTCTATGTAGGAGCTTTTAACGGTTTTTGTCCATTTGTGATTAAAAGTTGGTGTTTTGGCATCGAATTTATCTTGGAAGCTTATACTCGTAAAATTTGACATAGAAGAACAATAAAAAGCGTACACCAAGCAACTTTGATGGTCCGAAGTTTCTCAACTCTCTCTATGGAGGGACTTTTAACGGTTTTGTCCATTTGTCATAGAAAGATGGTGTTTTAGCATCGAAAAAATCTAGGAAGCTTATACTCGTAAAATTTGACAAAGAAGAACAATAAAAAGTGTATCCCGAGCAACTTTGTTGGTCCGAAGTTGCTCAACTCTCTCTATGTAGGAGCTTTTAACGGTTTTTGTCCATTTGTGATTAAAAGTTGGTGTTTTGGCATCGAATTTATCTTGGAAGCTTATACTCGTAAAATTTGACATAGAAGAACATTAAAAAGTATATCCCGAGCAACTTTGTTGGTCCGAAGTTTCTCAACTCTCTCTATGGAGGAGCTTTTAACGGTTTTGTCTATTTCGCATAGAACGTTGGTGATTTGGAATCGAAATAATCTTGGAAGATTATACTCATAAAATTTGACATAGAATTGTTAAAGGGTACACCGAGAAACTTTGATGGTCCGATGTTGCTCAACTCTCTCTATGGAGGAGCTTTTAACGGTTTTGTCCATTTGTCATAGAAAGATGGTGTTTTAGCATCGAAATAATCTAGGAAGCTTATACTCGTAAAATTTGACAAAGAAGAACAATAAAAAGTGTATCCCGATCAACTTTGTTGGTCCGAAGTTGCTCAACTCTCTCTATGTAGGAGCTTTTAACGGTTTTTGTCCATTTGTGATTAAAAGTTGGTGTTTTGGCATCGAATTTATCTTGGAAGCTTATACTCGTAAAATTTGACATAGAAGAACAATAAAAAGCGTACACCAAGCAACTTTGATGGTCCGAAGTTTCTCAACTCTCTCTATGGAGGGACTGGACTTTAAACGGTTTTGTCCATTTGTCATAGAAAGATGGTGTTTTAGCATCGAAAAAATCTAGGAAGCTTATACTCGTATAATTTGACAAAGAAGAACAATAAAAAGTGTATCCCGAGCAACTTTGTTGGTCCGAAGTTCCTCAACTCTCTCTATGTAGGAGCTTTTAACGGTTTTTGTCCATTTGTGATTAAAAGTTGGTGTTTTGGCATCGAATTAATCTTGGAAGCTTATACTCGTTAAATTTGACATAGAAGAACAATAAAAAGTATATCCCGAGCAACTTTGTTGGTCCGAAGTTGCTCAACTCTCTCTATGGAGAAGCTTTTAACGGTTTTGTCCATTTATGATAAAAAGTTGGTGTTTTGGCATCGAAGTAATCTTGGAAGCTTATACTCGTAAAAGTTGACATAGAAGGACAATAAAAAGTTTACATCAAGCAACTTTGATGGTTCGAGGTTGCTCAACTCTCTCTATGGAGGAGCTTTTAACGGTTTTGTCTATTTCGCATAGAACGTTGGTGATTTGGAATCGAAATAATCTTGGAAGCTTATACTCATAAAATTTGACATAGAATAACAATAAAAAGTGTACACCGATCAACTTTGATGGTCCGAAGTTGCTCAACTCTCTCAATGGAGGGGCTTGTAACGGTTTTGTCCATTTGTCATAGAAAGATGGTGTTTTAGCATCGAAATAATCTAGGAAGCTTATACTCGTAAAATTTGACAAAGAAGAACAATAAAAAGTGTATCCCGAGCAACTTTGTTGATCCGAAGTTGCTCAACTCTCTCTATGTAGGAGCTTTTAACGGTTTTTGTCCATTTGTGATAAAAAGTTGGTGTTTTGGCATCGAAATAATCTTGGAAGCTTATACTCGTAAAATTTGACATAGAAAAACAATAAAAAGCGTACACCAAGCAACTTTCATGGTCCGAAGTTTCTCAACTCTCTCTATGGAGGGACTTTTAACGGTTTTGTCCATTTGTCATAGAAATATGGTGTTTTAGCATCGAAAAAATCTAGGAAGCTTATACTCGTAAAATTTGACAAAGAAGAACAATAAAAAGTGTATCTCGAGCAACTTTGTTGGTCCGAAGTTGCTCAACTCTCTCTATGCCTGGAGCTTTTAACGGTTTTGTCCATTTGTGATAAAAAGTTGGTGTTTTGGCATCGAAGTAATCTTGGAAGCTTATACTCATAAAATTTGACATAGAATAACAATAAAAAGTGTACACCGAGCAACTTTGATGGTCCGAAGTTGCTCAACTCTCTCTATGGAGGGGCTTTTAACGGTTTTGTCCATTTGTCATAGAAAGATGGTGTTTTAGCATCGAAATAATCTAGGAAGCTTATACTCGTAAAATTTGACAAAGAAGAACAATAAAAAGTGTATCCCGAGCAACTTTGTTGGTCCGAAGTTGCTCAACTCTCTCTATGTAGGAGCGTTTAACGGTTTTTGTCCATTTGTGATAAAAAGTTGGTGTTTTGGCATCGAAATAATCTTGGAAGCTTATACTCGTAAAATTTGACATAGAAGAACAAAAAAAAGCGTACACCAAGCAACTTTGATGGTCCGAAGTTTCTCAACTCTCTCTATGGAGGGACTTTTAACGGTTTTGTCCATTTGTCATAGAAAGATGGTGTTTTAGCATCGAAAAAATCTAGGAAGCTTATACTCGTAAAATTTGACAAAGAAGAACAATAAAAAGTGTATCCCGAGCAACTTTGTTGGTCCGAAGTTGCTCAACTCTCTATATGTAGGAGCTTTTAACGGTTTTTGTCCATTTGTGATTAAAAGTTGGTGTTTTGGCATCGAATTTATCTTGGAAGCTTATACTCGTAAAATTTGACATAGAAGAACAATAAAAAGCGTACACCAAGCAACTTTGATGGTCCGAAGTTTCTCAACTCTCTCTATGGAAGGACTTTTAACGGTTTTGTCCATTTGTCATAGAAAGATGGTGTTTTAGCATCAAAAAAATCTAGGAAGCTTATACTCGTAAAATTTGACATAGAAGGACAATAAAAACTGTACATCAAGAAACTTTGATGGTTCGAAGTTGCTCAACTCTCTCTATGGAGGAGCTTTTAACGGTTTTGTCTATTTCGCATAGAACGTTGGTGATTTGGAATCGAAATAATCTTGGAAGCTTATACTCATAAAATTTGACATAGAATAACAATAAAAAGGGTACACCGAGCAACTTTGATGGTCCGATGTTGCTCAACTCTCTCTATGGCCCGGGCTTTTAACGGTTTTGTCCATTTGTCATAGAAAGATGGTGTTTTAGCATCGAAAAAATCTAGGAAGCTTATACTCGTAAAATTTGACAAAGAAGAACAATAAAAAGTGTATCTCGAGCAACTTTGTTGGTCCGAAGTTGCTCAACTCTCTCTATGTAGGAGCTTTTAACGGTTTTTGTCCATTTGTGATTAAAAGTTGGTGTTTTGGCATCGAATTTATCTTGGAAGCTTATACTCGTAAAATTTGACATAGAAGAACAATAAAAAGCGTACACCAAGCAACTTTGATGGTCCGAAGTTTCTCAACTCTCTCTATGGAGGGACTTTTAACGGTTTTGTCCATTTGTCATAGAAAGATGGTGTTTTAGCATCGAAAAAATCTAGGAAGCTTATACTCGTAAAATTTGACATAGAAGGACAATAAAAAGTGTACATCAAGAAACTTTGATGGTTCGAAGTTGCTCAACTCTCTCTATGGAGGAGCTTTTAACGGTTTTGTCTATTTCGCATAGAACGTTGGTGATTTGGAATCGAAATAATCTTGGAAGCTTATACTCATAAAATTTGACATAGAATAACAATAAAAAGGGTACACCGAGCAACTTTGATGGTTCGATGTTGCTCAACTCTCTCTATGGAGGGGCTTTTAACGGTTTTGTCCATTTGTCATAGAAAGATGGTGTTTTAGCATCGAAATAATCTAGGAAGCATATACTCGTAAAAATTGACAAAGAAGAACAATAAAAAGTGTATCCCGAGCAACTTTGTTGGTCCGAAGTTGCTCAACTCTCTCTATGTAGGAGCTTTTAACGGTTTTTGTCCATTTGTAATAAAAAGTTGGTGTTTTGGTATCGAAATAATCTTGGAAGCTTATACTAGTAAAATTTGACATAGAAGAACAATAAAAAGCGTACACCAAGCAACTTTGATGGTCCGAAGTTTCTCAACTCTCTCTATGGAGGGACTTTTAACTGTTTTGTCCATTTGTCATAGAAATATGGTGTTTTAGCATCGAAAAAATCTAGGAAGCTTATACTCGTAAAATTTGACAAAGAAGAACAATAAAAAGTGTATCCCGAGCAACTTTGTTGGTCCGAAGTTGCTCAACTCTCTCTATGTAGGAGCTTTTAACGGTTTTTGTCGATTTGTGATTAAAAGTTGGTGTTTTGGCATCGAATTAATTTTGGAAGCTTATACTCGTAAAATTTGACATAGAAGAACAATAAAAAGCGTACACCAAGCAACTTTGATGGTCCGAAGTTTCTCAACTCTCTCTATGGAGGGACTTTTAACGGTTTTGTCCATTTGTCATAGAAAGATGGTGTTTTAGCATCGAAAAAATCTAGGAAGCTTATACTCGTAAAATTTGACAAAGAAGAACAATAAAAAGTGTATCCCGAGCAACTTTGTTGGTCCGAACTTGCTCAACTCTCTCTATGGAGGGGCTTTTAACGGTTTTGTCCATTTGTCATAGAAAGATGGTGTTTTAGCATCGAAATAATCTAGGAAGCTTATACTCGTAAAATTTGACAAAGAAGAACAATAAAAAGTGTATCCCGAGCAACTTTGTTGATCCGAAGTTGCTCAACTCTCTCTATGGAGGAGCTTTTAACGGTTTTGTCCATTTGTGATTAAAAGTTGGTGTTTTGGCATCGAATTAATCTTGGAAGCTTATACTCGTAAAATTTGACAAAGAAGAACAATAAAAAGTGTATCCCGAGCAACTTTGTTGGTCCGAACTTGATCAACTCTCTCTATGGAGGGGCTTTTAACGGTTTTGTCCATTTGTCATAGAAAGATGGTGTTTTAGCATCGAAAAAATCTAGGAAGCTTATACTCGTAAAATTTGACAAAGAAGAACAATAAAAAGTGTATCCCGAGCAACTTTGTTGGTCCGAACTTGCTCAACTCTCTCTATGGAGGGGCTTTTAACGGTTTTGTCCATTTGTCATAGAAAGATGGTGTTTTAGCATCGAAATAATCTAGGAAGCTTATACTCGTAAAATTTGACAAAGAAGAACAATAAAAAGTGTATCCCGAGCAACTTTGTTGGTCCGAAGTTGCTCAACTCTCTCTATGTAGGAGCTTTTAACGGTTTTGTCCATTTGTGATAAAAGGTTGGTGTTTTGGCATCGAAGTAATCTTGGAAGCTTATACTCATAAAATTTGACATAGAATAACAATAAAAAGTGTACACCGAGCAACTTTAATGGTCCGATGTTGCTCAACTCTCTCTATGGAGGGGCTTTTAACGGTTTTGTCCATTTGTCATAGAAAGATGGTGTTTTACCATCGAAATAATCTATGAAGCTTATACTCGTAAAATTTGACAAAGAAGAACAATAAAAAGTGTATCCCGATCATCTTTGTTGGTCCGAAGTTGCTCAACTCTCTCTATGTAGGAGCGTTTAACGGTTTTTGTCCATTTGTGATAAAAAGTTGGTGTTTTGGCATCGAAATAATCTTGGAAGCTTATACTCGTAAAATTTGACATAGAAGAACAATAAAAAGCGTACACCAAGCAACTTTGATGGTCCGAAGTTTCTCAACTCTCTCTACGGAGGGACTTTTAACGGTTTTGTCCATTTGTCATAGAAAGATGGTTTTTTAGCATCGAAAAAATCTAGGAAGCTTATACTCGTAAAATTTGACAAAGAAGAACAATAAAAAGTGTATCCCGAGCAACTTTGTTGGTCCGAAGTTGCTCAACTCTCTCTATGTAGGAGCTTTTAACGGTTTTTGTCCATTTGTGATTAAAAGTTGGTGTTTTGGCATCGAATTAATCTTGGAAGCTTATACTCGTTAAATTTGACATAGAAGAACAATAAAAAGTATATCCCGAGCAACTTTGTTGGTCCGAAGTTGCTCAACTCTCTCTATGGAGGAGCTTTTAACGGTTTTGTCCATTTGTGATAAAAAGTTGGTGTTTTGGCATCGAAGTAATCTTGGAAGCTTATACTCGTAAAATTTGACATAGAAGGACAATAAAAAGTTTACATCAAGCAACTTTGATGGTTCAAGGTTGCTCAACTCTCTCTTGGAGCAGCTTTTAACGGTTTTGTCTATTTCGCATAGAACGTTGGTGATTTGGAATCGAAATAATCTTGGAAGCTTATACTCATAAAATTTGACATAGAATAACAATAAAAAGTGTACACCGAGCAACTTTGATGGTCCGAAGTTGCTCAACTCTCTCTATGGAGGGGCTTTTAACGGTTTTGTCCATTTGTCATAGAAAGATGGTGTTTTAGCATGGAAATAATCTAGGAAGCTTATACTCGTAAAATTTGACAAAGAAGAACAATAAAAAGTGTATCCCGAGCAACTTTGTTGATCCGAAGTTGCTCAACTCTCTCTATGTGGGAGCTTTTAACGGTTTTTGTCCATTTGTGATAAAAAGTTGGTGTTTTGGCATCGAAATAATCTTGGAAGCTTATACTCGTAAAATTTGACATAGAAGAACAATAAAAAGCGTACACCAAGCAACTTTGATGGTCCGAAGTTTCTCAACTCTCTCTATGGAGGGACTTTTAACGGTTTTGTCCATTTGTCATAGAAATATGGTGTTTTAGCATCGAAAAAATCTAGGAAGCTTATACTCGTAAAATTTGACAAAGAAGAACAATAAAAAGTGTATCCCGAGCAACTTTGTTGGTCCGAAGTTGCTCAACTCTCTCTATGTAGGAGCTTTTAACGGTTTTTGTCCATTTGTGATTAAAAGTTGGTGTTTTGGCATCGAATTAATCTTGGAAGCTTATACTCGTAAAATTTGACATAGAAGAACAATAAAAAGCGTACACCAAGCAACTTTGATGGTCCGAAGTTTCTCAACTCTCTCTATGGAGGGACTTTTAACGGTTTTGTCCATTTGTCATAGAAAGATGGTGTTTTAGCATCGAAAAAATCTAGGAAGCTTATACTCGTAAAATTTGACAAAGAAGAACAATAAAAAGTGTATCCCGAGCAACTTTGTTGGTCCGAAGTTGCTCAACTCTCTCTATGTAGGAGCTTTAAACGGTTTTTGTCCATTTGTGATTAAAAGTTGGTGTTTTGGCATCGAATTAATCTTGGAAGCTTATACTCGTAAAATTTGACATAGAAGAACAATAAAAAGTATATCCCGAGCAACTTTGTTGGTCCGAAGTTGCTCAACTCTCTCTATGGAGGAGCTTTTAACGGTTTTGTCCATTTGTGATAAAAAGTTGGTGTTTTGGCACCGAAGTAATCTTGGAAGCTTATACTCATAAAATTTGACATAGAATAACAATAAAAAGTGTACACCGAGCAACTTTGATGGTCCGAAGTTGCTCAACTCTCTCTATGGAGGGGCTTTTAACGGTTTTGTCCATTTGCCATAGAAAGATGTTGTTTTACCATCGAAATAATCTAGGAAGCTTATACTCGTAAAATTTGACAAAGAAGAACAATAAAAAGTGTATCCCGAGCAACTTTGTTGGTCCGAAGTTGCTCAACTCTCTCTATGGAGGGGCTTTTAACGGTTTTGTCCATTTGTCATAGAAAGATGGTGTTTTAGCATCGAAAAAATCTAGGAAGCTTATACTCGTAAAATTTGACAAAGAAGAACAATAAAAAGTGTATCCCGAGCAACTTTGTTGGTCCGAACTTGCTCAACTCTCTCTATGGAGGGGCTTTTAACGGTTTTGCCCATTTGTCATAGAAAGATGGTGTTTTAGCATCGAAATAATCTAGGAAGCTTATACTCGTAAAATTTGACAAAGAAGAACAATAAAAAGTGTATCCCGAGCAACTTTGTTGGTCCGAAGTTGCTCAACTCTCTCTATGTAGGAGCTTTTAACGGTTTTGTCCATTTGTGATAAAAGGTTGGTGTTTTGGCATCGAAGTAATCTTGGAAGCTTATACTCATAAAATTTGACATAGAATAACAATAAAAAGTGTACACCGAGCAACTTTAATGGTCCGATGTTGCTCAACTCTCTCTATGGAGGGGCTTTTAACGGTTTTGTCCATTTGTCATAGAAAGATGGTGTTTTACCATCGAAATAATCTATGAAGCTTATACTCGTAAAATTTGACAAAGAAGAACAATAAAAAGTGTATCCCGATCATCTTTGTTGGTCCGAAGTTGCTCAACTCTCTCTATGTAGGAGCGTTTAACGGTTTTTGTCCATTTGTGATAAAAAGTTGGTGTTTTGGCATCGAAATAATCTTGGAAACTTATACTCGTAAAATTTGACATAGAAGAACAATAAAAAGCGTACACCAAGCAACTTTGATGGTCCGAAGTTTCTCAACTCTCTCTACGGAGGGACTTTTAACGGTTTTGTCCATTTGTCATAGAAAGATGGTTTTTTAGCATCGAAAAAATCTAGGAAGCTTATACTCGTAAAATTTGACAAAGAAGAACAATAAAAAGTGTATCCCGAGCAACTTTGTTGGTCCGAAGTTGCTCAACTCTCTCTATGTAGGAGCTTTTAACGGTTTTTGTCCATTTGTGATTAAAAGTTGGTGTTTTGGCATCGAATTAATCTTGGAAGCTTATACTCGTTAAATTTGACATAGAAGAACAATAAAAAGTATATCCCGAGCAACTTTGTTGGTCCGAAGTTGCTCAACTCTCTCTATGGAGGAGCTTTTAACGGTTTTGTCCATTTGTGATAAAAAGTTGGTGTTTTGGCATCGAAGTAATCTTGGAAGCTTATACTCGTAAAATTTGACATAGAAGGACAATAAAAAGTTTACATCAAGCAACTTTGATGGTTCAAGGTTGCTCAACTCTCTCTTGGAGCAGCTTTTAACGGTTTTGTCTATTTCGCATAGAACGTTGGTGATTTGGAATCGAAATAATCTTGGAAGCTTATACTCATAAAATTTGACATAGAATAACAATAAAAAGTGTACACCGAGCAACTTTGATGGTCCGAAGTTGCTCAACTCTCTCTATGGAGGGGCTTTTAACGGTTTTGTCCATTTGTCATAGAAAGATGGTGTTTTAGCATGGAAATAATCTAGGAAGCTTATACTCGTAAAATTTGACAAAGAAGAACAATAAAAAGTGTATCCCGAGCAACTTTGTTGATCCGAAGTTGCTCAACTCTCTCTATGTAGGAGCTTTTAACGGTTTTTGTCCATTTGTGATAAAAAGTTGGTGTTTTGGCATCGAAATAATCTTGGAAGCTTATACTCGTAAAATTTGACATAGAAGAACAATAAAAAGCGTACACCAAGCAACTTTGATGGTCCGAAGTTTCTCAACTCTCTCTATGGAGGGACTTTTAACGGTTTTGTCCATTTGTCATAGAAATATGGTGTTTTAGCATCGAAAAAATCTAGGAAGCTTATACTCGTAAAATTTGACAAAGAAGAACAATAAAAAGTGTATCCCGAGCAACTTTGTTGGTCCGAAGTTGCTCAACTCTCTCTATGTAGGAGCTTTTAACGGTTTTTGTCCATTTGTGATTAAAAGTTGGTGTTTTGGCATCGAATTAATCTTGGAAGCTTATACTCGTAAAATTTGACATAGAAGAACAATAAAAAGCGTACACCAAGCAACTTTGATGGTCCGAAGTTTCTCAACTCTCTCTATGGAGGGACTTTTAACGGTTTTGTCCATTTGTCATAGAAAGATGGTGTTTTAGCATCGAAAAAATCTAGGAAGCTTATACTCGTAAAATTTGACAAAGAAGAACAATAAAAAGTGTATCCCGAGCAACTTTGTTGGTCCGAAGTTGCTCAACTCTCTCTATATAGGAGCTTTAAACGGTTTTTGTCCATTTGTGATTAAAAGTTGGTGTTTTGGCATCGAATTAATCTTGGAAGCTTATACTCGTAAAATTTGACATAGAAGAACAATAAAAAGTATATCCCGAGCAACTTTGTTGGTCCGAAGTTGCTCAACTCTCTCTATGGAGGAGCTTTTAACGGTTTTGTCCATTTGTGATAAAAAGTTGGTGTTTTGGCACCGAAGTAATCTTCGAAGCTTATACTCATAAAATTTGACATAGAATAACAATAAAAAGTGTACACCGAGCAACTTTGATGGTCCGAAGTTGCTCAACTCTCTCTATGGAGGGGCTTTTAACGGTTTTGTCCATTTGCCATAGAAAGATGGTGTTTTAGCATCGAAATAATCTAGGAAGCTTATACTCGTAAAATTTGACAAAGAAGAACAATAAAAAGTGTATCCCGAGCAACTTTGTTGGTCCGAAGTTGCTCAACTCTCTCTATGTAGGAGCGTTTAACGGTTTTTGTCCATTTGTGATAAAAAGTTGGTGTTTTGGCATCGAAATAATCTTGGAAGCTTATACTCGTAAAATTTGACATAGAAGAACAATAAAAAGCGTACACCAAGCAACTTTGATGGTCCGAAGTTTCTCAACTCTCTCTATGGAGGGACTTTTAACGGCTTTGTCCATTTGTCATAGAAAGATGGTGTTTTAGCATCGAAAAAATCTAGGAAGCTTATACTCGTAAAATTTGACAAAGAAGAACAATAAAAAGTGTATCCCGAGCAGCTTTGTTGGTCCGAAGTTGCTCAACTCTCTCTATGTAGGAGCTTTTAACGGTTTTTGTCCATTTGTGATTAAAAGTTGGTGTTTTGGCATCGAATTAATCTTGGAAGCTTATACTCGTAAAATTTGACATAGAAGAACAATAAAAAGCGTACACCAAGCAACTTTGATGGTCCGAAGTTTCTCAACTCTCTCTATGGAGGGACTTTTAACGGTTTTGTCCATTTGTCATAGAAAGATAGTGTTTTAGCATCGAAAAAATCTAGGAAGCTTATACTCGTAAAATTTGACAAAGAAGAACAATAAAAAGTGTATCCCGAGCAACTTTGTTGGTCCGAAGTTGCTCAACTCTCTCTATGTAGGAGCTTTTAACGGTTTTTGTCCATTTGTGATTAAAAGTTGGTGTTTTGGCATCGAATTAATCTTGGAAGCTTATACTCGTAAAATTTGACATAGAAGAACAATAAAAAGCGTACACCAAGCAACTTTGATGGTCCGAAGTTTCTCAACTCTCTCTATGGAGGGACTTTTAACGGTTTTGTCCATTTGTCATAGAAAGATGGTGTTTTAGCATCGAAAAAATCTAGGAAGCTTATACTCGTAAAATTTGACAAAGAAGAACAATAAAAAGTGTATCCCGAGCAACTTTGTTGGTCCGAAGTTGCTCAACTCTCTCTATGTAGGAGCTTTTTACGGTTTTTATCCATTTGTGATTAAAAGTTGGTGTTTTGGCATCGAATTAATCTTGGAAGCTTATACTCGTAAAATTTGACATAGAAGAAAAATAAAAAGCGTACACCAAGCAACTTTGATGGTCCGAAGTTTCTCAACTCTCTCTATGGAGGGACTTTTAACGGCTTTGTCCATTTGTCATAGAAAGATGGTGTTTTAGCATCGAAAAAATCAAGGAAGCTTATACTCGTAAAATTTGACAAAGAAGAACAATAAAAAGTGTATCCCGAGCAACTTTGTTGGTCCGAAGTTGCTCAACTCTCTCTATGTAGGAGCTTTTAACGGTTTTTGTCCATTTGTGATTAAAAGTTGGTGTTTTGGCATCGAATTAATCTTGGAAGCTTATACTCGTAAAATTTGACATAGAAGAACAATAAAAAGCGTACACCAAGCAACTTTGATGGTCCGAAGTTTCTCAACTCTCTCTATGGAGGGACTTTTAACGGTTTTGTCCATTTGTCATAGAAAGATAGTGTTTTAGCATCGAAAAAATCTAGGAAGCTTATACTCGTAAAATTTGACATAGAAGGACAATAAAAAGTTTACATCAAGCAACTTTGTTGGTTCGAAGTTGCTCAACTCTCTCTATGGAGGAGCTTTTAATGGTTTTGTCTATTTCATATAGAAAGTTGGTGATTTAGAATCGAAATAATCTTGGAAGCTTATACTCATAAAATTTGACATAGAATAACAATAAAAAGTGTATCCCGATCAACTTTGTTGGTTCGAAGTTGCTCAACTCTCTCTCTGGAGGAGCTTTTAACGGTTTTGTCTATTTCTCATAGAAATTTGGTGATTTAGAATCGAAATAATCTTGGAAGCTTATACTCATAAAATTTGACATAGAAGAACAATAAAAAATGTATCCCGAGCAACTTTGTTGGTACGAAGTTGCTCAACTCTCTCTATGGAGGAGCTTTTAACGGTTTTGTCCATTTGTGATAAAAAGTTGGTGTTTTGGCATCGAAGTAATCTTGGAAGCTTATACTCGTAAAATTTGACATAGAAGGACAATAAAAAGTGTACACCGAGCAACTTTGTTGGTACGAAGTTTCTCAACTCTCTCTGTGGAAGAGATTTTAACGGTTTTTTCCATTTGTCATAGAGAGATGGTGTTTTAGCATCGAAAAAATCTAGGAAGCTTATACTCGTAAAATTTGACAAAGAAGAACAATAAAAAGTGTATCCCGATCAAATTTGTTGGTTCGAAGTTGCTCAACTCTCTCTATGGAGGAGCTTTTAACGGTTTTGTCTATTTCTAATAGAAAGTTGGTGATTTAGAATCGAAATAATCTTGGAAGCTTATACTGATAAAATTTGACATAGAATAACAATAAAAAGTGTATCCCGATCAACTTTGTTGGTTCGAAGTTGCTCAACTCTCTCTCTGGAGGAGCTTTTAACGGTTTTGTCTATTTCTCATAGAAATTTGGTGATTTAGAATCGAAATAATCTTGGAAGCTTATACTCATAAAATTTGACATAGAAGAACAATAAAAAGTGTATCCCGAGCAACTTTGTTGGTCCGAAGTTGCTCAACTCTCTCTATGGAGGAGCTTTTAACGGTTTTGTCCATTTGTGATAAAAAGTTGGTGTTTTGGCATCGAAGTAATCTTGGAAGCTTATACTCGTAAAATTTGACATAGAAGGACAATAAAAAGTGTACACCGAGCAACTTTGTTGGTCCGAAGTTGCTCAACTCTCTCTGTGGAAGAGATTTTAACGGTTTTTTCCATTTGTCATAGAAAGATGGTGTTTTAGCATCGAAAAAATCTAGGAAGCTTATACTCGTAAAATTTGACATAGAAGAACAATAAAAAGCGTACACCAAGCAACTTTGATGGTCCGAAGTTTCTCAACTCTCTCTATGGAGGGACTTTTAACGGCTTTGTCCATTTGTCATAGAAAGATGGTGTTTTAGCATCGAAAAAATCTAGGAAGCTTATACTCGTAAAATTTGACAAAGAAGAACAATAAAAAGTGTATCCCGAGCAACTTTGTTGGTCCGAAGTTGCTCAACTCTCTCTATGTAGGAGCTTTTAACGGTTTTTGTCCATTTGTGATTAAAAGTTGGTGTTTTGGCATCGAATTAATCTTGGAAGCTTATACTCGTAAAATTTGACAAAGAAGAACAATAAAAAGCGTACACCAAGCAACTTTGATGGTCCGAAGTTTCTCAACTCTCTCTATGGAGGGACTTTTAACGGTTTTGTCCATTTGTCATAGAAAGATAGTGTTTTAGCATCGAAAAAATCTAGGAAGCTTATACTCGTAAAATTTGACATAGAAGGACAATAAAAAGTTTACATCAAGCAACTTTGTTGGTTCGAAGTTGCTCAACTCTCTCTATGGAGGAGCTTTTAATGGTTTTGTCTATTTCATATAGAAAGTTGGTGATTTAGAATCGAAATAATCTTGGAAGCTTATACTCATAAAATTTGACATAGAATAACAATAAAAAGTGTATCCCGATCAACTTTGTTGGTTCGAAGTTGCTCAACTCTCTCTCTGGAGGAGCTTTTAACGGTTTTGTCTATTTCTCATAGAAATTTGGTGATTTAGAATCGAAATAATCTTGGAAGCTTATACTCATAAAATTTGACATAGAAGAACAATAAAAAATGTATCCCGAGCAACTTTGTTGGTACGAAGTTGCTCAACTCTCTCTATGGAGGAGCTTTTAACGGTTTTGTCCATTTGTGATAAAAAGTTGGTGTTTTGGCATCGAAGTAATCTTGGAAGCTTATACTCGTAAAATTTGACATAGAAGGACAATAAAAAGTGTACACCGAGCAACTTTGTTGGTACGAAGTTTCTCAACTCTCTCTGTGGAAGAGATTTTAACGGTTTTTTCCATTTGTCATAGAGAGATGGTGTTTTAGCATCGAAAAAATCTAGGAAGCTTATACTCGTAAAATTTGACAAAGAAGAACAATAAAAAGTGTATCCCGATCAACTTTGTTGGTTCGAAGTTGCTCAACTCTCTCTATGGAGGAGCTTTTAACGGTTTTGTCTATTTCTAATAGAAAGTTGGTGATTTAGAATCGAAATAATCTTGGAAGCTTATACTCATAAAATTTGACATAGAATAACAATAAAAAGTGTATCCCGATCAACTTTGTTGGTTCGAAGTTGCTCAACTCTCTCTCTGGAGGAGCTTTTAACGGTTTTGTCTATTTCTCATAGAAATTTGGTGATTTAGAATCGAAATAATCTTGGAAGCTTATACTCATAAAATTTGACATAGAAGAACAATAAAAAGTGTATCCCGAGCAACTTTGTTGGTCCGAAGTTGCTCAACTCTCTCTATGGAGGAGCTTTTAACGGTTTTGTCCATTTGTGATAAAAAGTTGGTGTTTTGGCATCGAAGTAATCTTGGAAGCTTATACTCGTAAAATTTGACATAGAAGGACAATAAAAAGTGTACACCGAGCAACTTTGTTGGTCCGAAGTTGCTCAACTCTCTCTGTGGAAGAGATTTTAACGGTTTTTTCCATTTGTCATAGAAAGATGGTGTTTTAGCATCGAAAAAATCTAGGAAGCTTATACTCGTAAAATTTGACAAAGAAGAACAATAAAAAGTGTATCCCGATCAACTTTGTTGGTTCGACGTTGGTCAACTCTCTCTATGGAGGAGCTTTTAACGGTTTTGTCTATTTCTCATAGAAAGTTGGTGATTTGGAATCGAAATAATCTTGGAAGCTTATACTCGTAAAATTTGACATAGAATAACAATAAAAAGTGTACACCGAGCAACTTTGATGGTCCGAAGTTGCTCAACTCTCTCTATGGAGGGACTTTTAACGGTTTTGTCCATTTGTCATAGAAAGATGGTGTTTTAGCATCGAAAAAATCTAGGAAGCTTATACTCATAAAATTTGACATAGAAGAACAATAAAAAGTGTATCCCGAGCAACTTTGTTGGTCCCAAGTTGCTCAACTCTCTCTATGGAGGAGCTTTTAACGGTTTTGTCCATTTGTGATAAAAAGTTGGTGTTTTGGCATCGAAGTAATCTTGGAAGCTTATACTCGTAAAATTTGACATAGAAGGACAATAAAAAGTGTACACCGAGCAACTTTGTTGGTCCGAAGTTGCTCAACTCTCTCTGTGGAAGAGATTTTAACGGTTTTTTCCATTTGTCATAGAAAGATGGTGTTTTAGCATCGAAAAAATCTAGGAAGCTTATACTCGTAAAATTTGACAAAGAAGAACTATAAAAATTGTATCCCGATCAACTTTGTTGGTTCGACGTTGGTCAACTCTCTCTATGGAGGAGCTTTTAACGGTTTTGTCTATTTCTCATAGAAAGTTGGTGATTTGGAATCGAAATAATCTTGGAAGCTTATACTCGTAAAATTTGACATAGAATAACAATAAAAAGCGTACACCGAGCAACTTTGATGGTCCGAAGTTGCTCAACTCTCTCTATGGAGGGACTTTTAACGGTTTTGTCCATTTGTCATAGAAAGATGGTGTTTTAGCATCGAAAAAATCTAGGAAGCTTATACTCATAAAATTTGACATAGAAGAACAATAAAAAGTGTATCCCGAGCAACTTTGTTGGTCCGAAGTTGCTCAACTCTCTCTATGGAGGAGCTTTTAACGGTTTTGTCCATTTGTGATAAAAAGTTGGTGTTTTGGCATCGAAGTAATCTTGGAAGCTTATACTCGCAAAATTTGACATAGAAGGACAATAAAAAGTGTACACCGAGCAACTTTGTTGGTCCGAAGTTTCTCAACTCTCTCTGTGGAAGAGATTTTAACGGTTTTTTCCATTTGTCATAGAGAGATGGTGTTTTAGCATCGAAAAAATCTAGGAAGCTTATACTCGTAAAATTTGACAAAGAAGAACAATAAAAAGTGTATCCCGATCAACTTTGTTGGTTCGAAGTTGCTCAACTCTCTCTATGGAGGAGCTTTTAACGGTTTTGTCTATTTCTCATAGAAAGTTGGTGATTTAGAATCGAAATAATCTTGGAAGCTTATACTCATAAAATTTGACATAGAATAACAATAAAAAGTGTATCCCGATCAACTTTGTTGGTTCGAAGTTGCTCAACTCTCTCTCTGGAGGAGCTTTTAACGGTTTTGTCTATTTCTCATAGAAATTTGGTAATTTAGAATCGAAATAATCTTGGAAGCTTATACTCATAAAATTTGACATAGAAGAACAATAAAAAGTGTATCCCGAGCAACTTTGTTGGTCCGAAGTTGCTCAACTCTCTCTATGGAGGAGCTTTTAACGGTTTTGTCCATTTGTGATAAAAAGTTGGTGTTTTGGCATCGAAGTAATCTTGGAAGCTTATACTCGTAAAATTTGACATAGAAGGACAATAAAAAGTGTACACCGAGCAACTTTGTTGGTACGAAGTTTCTCAACTCTCTCTGTGGAAGAGATTTTAACGGTTTTTTCCATTTGTCATAGAGAGATGGTGTTTTAGCATCGAAAAAATCTAGGAAGCTTATACTCGTAAAATTTGACAAAGAAGAACAATAAAAAGTGTATCCCGATCAACTTTGTTGGTTCGAAGTTGCTCAACTCTCTCTATGGAGGAGCTTTTAACGGTTTTGTCTATTTCTCATAGAAAGTTGGTGATTTAGAATCGAAATAATCTTGGAAGCTTATACTCATAAAATTTGACATAGAATAACAATAAAAAGTGTATCCCGATCAACTTTGTTGGTTCGAAGTTGCTCAACTCTCTCTCTGGAGGAGCTTTTAACGGTTTTGTCTATTTCTCATAGAAATTTGGTGATTTAGAATCGAAATAATCTTGGAAGCTTATACTCATAAAATTTGACATAGAAGAACAATAAAAAGTGTATCCCGAGCAACTTTGTTGGTCCGAAGTTGCTCAACTCTCTCTATGGAGGAGCTTTTAACGGTTTTGTCCATTTGTGATAAAAAGTTGGTGTTTTGGCATCGAAGTAATCTTGGAAGCTTATACTCGTAAAATTTGACATAGAAGGACAATAAAAAGTGTACACCGAGCAACTTTGTTGGTCCGAAGTTGCTCAACTCTCTCTGTGGAAGAGATTTTAACGGTTTTTTCCATTTGTCATAGAAAGATGGTGTTTTAGCATCGAAAAAATCTAGGAAGCTTATACTCGTAAAATTTGACAAAGAAGAACAATAAAAAGTGTATCCCGATCAACTTTGTTGGTTCGACGTTGGTCAACTCTCTCTATGGAGGAGCTTTTAACGGTTTTGTCTATTTCTCATAGAAAGTTGGTGATTTGGAATCGAAATAATCTTGGAAGCTTATACTCGTAAAATTTGACATAGAATAACAATAAAAAGTGTACACCGAGCAACTTTGATGGTCCGAAGTTGCTCAACTCTCTCTATGGAGGGACTTTTAACGGTTTTGTCCATTTGTCATAGAAAGATGGTGTTTTAGCATCGAAAAAATCTAGGAAGCTTATACTCATAAAATTTGACATAGAAGAACAATAAAAAGTGTATCCCGAGCAACTTTATTGGTCCGAAGTTGCTCAACTCTCTCTATGGAGGAGCTTTTAACGGTTTTGTCCATTTGTGATAAAAAGTTGGTGTTTTGGCATCGAAGTAATCTTGGAAGCTTATACTCGCAAAATTTGACATAGAAGGACAATAAAAAGTGTACACCGAGCAACTTTGTTGGTCCGAAGTTTCTCAACTCTCTCTGTGGAAGAGATTTTAACGGTTTTTTCCATTTGTCATAGAGAGATGGTGTTTTAGCATCGAAAAAATCTAGGAAGCTTATACTCGTAAAATTTGACAAAGAAGAACAATAAAAAGTGTATCCCGATCAACTTTGTTGGTTCGAAGTTGCTCAACTCTCTCTATGGAGGAGCTTTTAACGGTTTTGTCTATTTCTCATAGAAAGTTGGTGATTTAGAATCGAAATAATCTTGGAAGCTTATACTCATAAAATTTGACATAGAATAACAATAAAAAGTGTATCCCGATCAACTTTGTTGGTTCGAAGTTGCTCAACTCCCTCTCTGGAGGAGCTTTTAACGGTTTTGTCTATTTCTCATAGAAATTTGGTAATTTAGAATCGAAATAATCTTGGAAGCTTATACTCATAAAATTTGACATAGAAGAACAATAAAAAGTGTATCCCGAGCAACTTTGTTGGTCCGAAGTTGCTCAACTCTCTCTATGGAGGAGCTTTTAACGGTTTTGTCCATTTGTGATAAAAAGTTGGTGTTTTGACATCGAAGTAATCTTGGAAGCTTATACTCGTAAAATTTGACATAGAAGGACAATAAAAAGTGTACACCGAGCAACTTTGTTGGTCCGAAGTTGCTCAACTCTCTCTGTGGAAGAGATTTTAACGGTTTTTTCCATTTGTCATAGAAAGATGGTGTTTTAGCATCGAAAAAATCTAGGAAGCTTATACTCGTAAAATTTGACAAAGAAGAACAATAAAAAGTGTATCCCGATCAACTTTGTTGGTCCGAAGTTGGTCAACTCTCTCTATGGAGGAGCTTTTAACGGTTTTGTCTATTTCTCATAGAAAGTTGGTGATTTGGAATCGAAATAATCTTGGAAGCTTATACTCGTAAAATTTGACATAGAATAACAATAAAAAGTGTACACCGAGCAACTTTGATGGTCCGAAGTTGCTCAACTCTCTCTATGGAGGGACTTTTAACGGTTTTGTCCATTTGCCATAGAAAGATGGTGTTTTAGCATCGAAATAATCTAGGAAGCTTATACTCGTAAAATTTGACAAAGAAGAACAATAAAAAGTGTATCTCGAGCAACTTTGTTGGTCCGAAGTTGCTCAACTCTCTCTATGTAGGAGCGTTTAACGGTTTTTGTCCATTTGTGATAAAAAGTTGGTGTTTTGGCATCGAAATAATCTTGGAAGCTTATACTCGTAAAATTTGACATAGAAGAACAATAAAAAGCGTACACCAAGCAACTTTGATGGTCCGAAGTTTCTCAACTCTCTCTATGGAGGGACTTTTAACGGTTTTGTCCATTTGTCATAGAAAGATGGTGTTTTAGCATCGAAAAAATCTAGGAAGCTTATACTCGTAAAATTTGACAAAGAAGAACAATAAAAAGTGTATCCCGAGCAACTTTGTTGGTCCGAAGTTGCTCAACTCTCTCTATGTAGGAGCTTTTAACGGTTTTTGTCCATTTGTGATTAAAAGTTGGTGTTTTGGCATCGAATTAATCTTGGAAGCTTATACTCGTAAAATTTGACATAGAAGAACAATAAAAAGCGTACACCAAGCAACTTTGATGGTCCGAAGTTTCTCAACTCTCTCTATGGAGGGACTTTTAACGGTTTTGTCCATTTCTCATAGAAAGATGGTGTTTTAGCATCGAAAAAATCTAGGAAGCTTATACTCGTAAAATTTGACAAAGAAGAACAATAAAAAGTGTATCCCGAGCAACTTTGTTGGTCCGAAGTTGCTCAACTCTCTCTATGTAGGAGCTTTTAACGGTTTTTGTCCATTTGTGATTAAAAGTTGGTGTTTTGGCATCGAATTAATCTTGGAAGCTTATACTCGTAAAATTTGACATAGAAGAACAATAAAAAGCGTACACCAAGCAACTTTGATGGTCCGAAGTTTCTCAACTCTCTCTATTGAGGGACTTTTAACGGTTTTGTCCATTTGTCATAGAAAGATGGTGTTTTAGCATCGAAAAAATCTAGGAAGCTTATACTCGTAAAATTTGACATAGAAGGACAATAAAAAGTTTACATCAAGCAACTTTGTTGGTTCGAAGTTGCTCAACTCTCTCTATGGAGGAGCTTTTAACGGTTTTGTCTATTTCATATAGAAAGTTGGTGATTTAGAATCGAAATAATCTTGGAAGCTTATACTCATAAAATTTGACATAGAATAACAATAAAAAGTGTATCCCGATCAACTTTGTTGGTTCGAAGTTGCTTAACTCTCTCTCTGGAGGAGCTTTTAACGGTTTTGTCTATTTCTCATAGAAATTTGGTGATTTAGAATCGAAATAATCTTGGAAGCTTATACTCAAAAAATTTGACATAGAAGAACAATAAAAAATGTATCCCGAGCAACTTTGTTGGTACGAAGTTGCTCAACTCTCTCTATGGAGGAGCTTTTAACGGTTTTGTCCATTTGTGATAAAAAGTTGGTGTTTTGGCATCGAAGTAATCTTGGAAGCTTATACTCGTAAAATTTGACATAGAAGGACAATAAAAAGTGTACACCGAGCAACTTTGTTGGTCCGAAGTTTCTCAACTCTCTCTGTGGAAGAGATTTTAACGGTTTTTTCCATTTGTCATAGAGAGATGGTGTTTTAGCATCGAAAAAATCTAGGAAGCTTATACTCGTAAAATTTGACAAAGAAGAACAATAAAAAGTGTATCCCGATCAACTTTGTTGGTTCGAAGTTGCTCAACTCTCTCTATGGAGGAGCTTTTAACGGTTTTGTCTATTTCTCATAGAAAGTTGGTGATTTAGAATCGAAATAATCTTGGAAGCTTATACTCATAAAATTTGACATAGAAGAACAATAAAAAGTGTATCCCGAGCAACTTTGTTGTTCCGAAGTTGCTCAACTCTCTCTATGGAGGAGCTTTTAACGGTTTTGTCCATTTGTGATAAAAAGTTGGTGTTTTGGCATCGAAGTAATCTTGGAAGCTTATACTCGTAAAATTTGACATAGAAGGACAATAAAAAGTGTACACCGAGCAACTTTGTTGGTCCGAAGTTGCTCAACTCTCTCTGTGGAAGAGATTTTAACGGTTTTTTCCATTTGTCATAGAAAGATGGTGTTTTAGCATCGAAAAAATCTAGGAAGCTTATACTCGTAAAATTTGACAAAGAAGAACAATAAAAAGTGTATCCCGATCAACTTTGTTGGTTCGACGTTGGTCAACTCTCTCTATGGAGGAGCTTTTAACGGTTTTGTCTATTTCTCATAGAAAGTTGGTGATTTGGAATCGAAATAATCTTGGAAGCTTATACTCGTAAAATTTGACATAGAATAACAATAAAAAGTGTACACCGAGCAACTTTGATGGTCCGAAGTTGCTCAACTCTCTCTATGGAGGGACTTTTAACGGTTTTGTCCATTTGTCATAGAAAGATGGTGTTTTAGCATCGAAAAAATCTAGGAAGCTTATACTCGTAAAATTTGACAAAGAAGAACAATAAAAAGTGTATCCTGATCAATTTTGTTGGTTCGAAGTTGCTCAACTCTCTCTATGTAGGAGCTTTTAACGGTTTTTGTTCATTTGTGATTAAAAGTTGGTGTTTTGGCATCGAAATAATCTTGGAAGCTTATGCTCGTAAAATTTGTCATAGAAAAACTATAAAAAGCGTACACCAAGCAACTTTGATGGTCCGAAGTTTCTCAACTCTCTCTATGGAGGGACTTTTAACGGTTTTGTCCATTTGTCATAGAAAAATGGTGTTTTAGCATCGAAAAAATCTAGGAAGCTTATACTCGTAAAATTTGACAAAGAAGAACAATAAAAAGTGTATCCTGATCAATTTTGTTGGTTCGAAGTTGCTCAACTCTCTCTATGGATGAGCTTTTAACGGTTTTGTCTATTTCTCATAGAAAGTTGGTGATTTAGAATCGAAATAATCTTGGAAGCATATACTCATAAAATTTGACATAGAATAACAATAAAAAGTGTACACCGAGCAACTTTGATGGTCCGAAGTTGCTCAACTCTCTCTGTGGTGGGGCTTTTAACGGTTTTGTCCATTTGTCATAGAAAGATGGTGTTTTAGCATCGAAATAATCTAGGAAGCTTATACTCGTAAAATTTGACATAGAAGAACAATAAAAAGTGTATCCCGAGCGACTTTGTTGGTCCGAAGTTGCTCAACTCTCTCTATGGAGGAGCTTTTAACGATTTTGTCCATTTGTGATAAAAAGTTGGTGTTTTGGCATCGAAGTAATCTTGGAAGCTTATACTCGTAAAATTTGACATGGAAGGACAATAAAAAGTGTACATCGAGCAACCTTGATGGTTCGAAGTTGCTCCACACTCTCTATGGAGGAGCTTTTAACGGTTTTGTCCATTTCTCATAGAAAGTTGGTGATTTGGAATCGAAATAATCTTGGAAGATTATACTCGTAAAATTTGAATTTGACGTAGAAGAACAATAAAAAAGTGTACACCGAGCAACTTTGATAGTCCGAAGTTGCTCAACTCTCTCTATGGAGGGGCTTTTAACGGTTTTGTCCATTTGTCATAGAAAGATGGTGTTTTAGCATCAAAATAATCTAGGAAGCTTATACTCGTAAAATTTGACATAGAAGAACAATAAAAAGTGTATCCCGAGCAACTTTGTTGGTCCGACGTTGCTCAACTCTCTCTATGGAGGAGATTTTAACGGTTTTGTCCATTTGTGATAAAAAGTTGGTGTTTTGGCATCGAAGTAATCTTGGAAGCTTATACTCGTAAAATTTGACATAGAAGGACAATAAAAAGTGTACACCGAGCAACTGTGTTGGTCCGAAGTTGCTCAACTCTCTCTGTGGAGGAGATTTTAACGGTTTTGTCCATTTGTCATAGAAAGATCGTGTTTTAGAATCGAAAAAATCTACGAAGCTTATACTCGTAAAATTTGACAAAGAAGAACAATAAAAAGTGTATCCCGATCAACTTTGTTGGTTCGACGTTGCTCAACTCTCTCTATGGAGGAGCTTTTAACGGTTTTGTCTATTTCTCATAGAAAGTTGGTGATTTGGAATCGAAATAATCTTGGAAGCTTATACTCGTAAAATTTGACATAGAATAACAATAAAAAGTGTACACCGAGCAACTTTGATGGTCCGAAGTTGCTCAACTCTCTCTATGGAGGGACTTTTAACGGTTTTGTCCATTTGTCATAGAAAGATGGTGTTTTAGCATCGAAAAAATCTAGGAAGCTTATACTCGTAAAATTTGACAAAGAAGAACAATAAAAAGTGTATCCTGATCAATTTTGTTGGTTCGAAGTTGCTCAACTCTCTCTATGTAGGAGCTTTTAACGGTTTTTGTTCATTTGTGATTAAAAGTTGGTGTTTTGGCATCGAAATAATCTTGGAAGCTTATGCTCGTAAAATTTGTCATAGAAAAACTATAAAAAGCGTACACCAAGCAACTTTGATGGTCCGAAGTTGCTCAACTCTCTCTGTGGAGGAGATTTTAACGGTTTTGTCCATTTGTCATAGAAAGATGGTGTTTTAGCATCGAAAAAATCTAGGAAGCTTATACTCGTAAAATTTGACAAAGAAGAACAAAAAAAAGTGTATCCCGATCAACTTTGTTGGTTCGACGTTGCTCAACTCTCTCTATGGAGGAGCTTTTAACGGTTTTGTCTATTTCTCATAGAAAGTTGGTGATTTGGAATCGAAATAATCTTGGAAGCTTATACTCATAAAAGGTGACATAGAATAACAATAAAAAGTTTACACCGAGCAACTTTGATGGTTCGAAGTTGCTCAACTCTCTCTATGGAGGGGCTTTTAACGATTTTGTCCATTTGTCATAGAAAGATGGTGTTTTAGCATCGAAATAATCTAGGAAGATTATACTCGTAAAATTTGACATAGAAGAACAATAAAAAGTATATCCCGAGCAACTTTGTGTGTCCGAAGTTGCTCAACTCTCTCTATGGAGGAGCTTTTAACGGTTTTGTCCATTTGTGATAAATAGTTGGTGTTTTGGCATCGAAGTAATCTTGGAAGCTTATACTCGTAAAATTTGACATAGAAGGACATTAAAAAGTGTACATCAAGCAACTTTGATGATTCGAAGTTGCTCAACTCTCTCTATGGAGGAGCTTTTAACGTTTTTGTCTATTTCTCATAGAAAGTTGGTGATTTGGAATCGAAATAATCTTGGAAGCTTATACTCATAAAATTTGACATAGAATAACAATAAAAAGTGTACACCGAGCAACTTTGATGGTCCGAAGTTGCTCAACTCTCTCTATGGAGGGGCTTTTAACGGTTTTGTCCATTTGTCATAGAAAGATGTTGTTTTAGCATCGAAATAATCTAGGAAGCTTATACTCGTAAAATTTGACAAAGAAGAACAATAAAAAGTGTATCCCGAGCAACTTTGTTGGTCCGAAGTTGCTCAACTCTCTCTATGTAAGAGCTTTTAAAGGTTTTTATCCATTTGTGATTAAAAGTTGGTGTTTTGGCATCGAAATAATCTTGGAAGCTTATACTCGTAAAATTTGACATAGAAGAACAATAAAAGCGTACACCAAGCAACTTTGATAGTCTGAAGTTGCTCAACTCTCTCTATGGAGGGATTTTAACGGTTTTATCCATTTGTCATAGAAAGATGGTGTTTTAGCATCGAAAAAATCTAGGAAGCTTATACTCGTAAAATTTGACAAAGAAGAACAATAAAAAGTGTATCCCGATCAACTTTGTTGGTTCGAAGTTGCTCAACTCTCTCTATGGAGTAGTTTTAACGGTTTTGTCTATTTCTCATAGAAAGTTGGTGTTTTAGAATCGAAATAATCTTGGAAGCTTATACTCATAAAATTTTATATAGAATAACAATAAAAAGTGTACACCGAGCAACTTTGATGGTCCGAAGTTGCTCAACTCTCTCTATGGTGTGGCTTTTAACAGTTTCGTCCATTTGTCATAGAAAGATGGTGTTTTAGCATCGAAATAATCTAGGAAGCTTATACTCGTAAAATTTGACACAGAAGAGCAATAAAAAGTGTATCCCGAGCGACTTTGTTGGTCCGAAGTTGCTCAACTATCTCTATGGAGGAGCTTTTAACGGTTTTGTCCATTTGTGATAAAATTTGGTGTTTTGGCATCGAAGTAATCTTGGAAGCTTATACTCATAAAATTTGACGTAGAAGGACAATAAAAAGTGTACATCGAGCAACTTTGATGGTTCGAAGTTCCTCCACACTCTCTATGGAGGAGCTTTTAACGGTTTTGTCCATTTCTCATAGAAAGTTGGTGATTTGGAATCGAAATAATCTTGGAAGATTGTACTCGTAAAATTTGACATAGAACAACAATAAAAAGTTTACACCGAGCAACTTTGATAGTCCGAAGTTGCTCAACTCTCTCTATGGAGGGGCTTTTAACGGTTTTGTCCATTTGTCATAGAAAGATGGTGTTTTAGCATCAAAATAATCTAGGAAGCTTATACTCGTAAAATTTGACATAGAAGAACAATAAAAAGTGTATCCCGAGCAACTTTTTTGGTCCGAAGTTGCTCAACTCTCTCTATGGAGGAGCTTTTAACGGTTTTGTCTATTTGTGATAAAAAAGTTGGTGTTTTGGCATCGAAATATTCTTGGAAGCTTATACTCGTAAAATTTGACATAGAAGGACAATAAAAAGTGTACACCGAGCAACTGTGTTGGTCCGAAGTTGCTCAACTCTCTCTGTGGAGGAGATTTTAACGGTTTTGTCCATTTGTCATAGAAAGATGGTGTTTTAGCATCGAAAAAATCTAGGAAGCTTATACTCGTAAAATTTGACAAAGAAGAACAATAAAAAGTGTATCCCGAGCAACTTTGTGTGTTCGACGTTGCTCAACTCTCTCTATGGAGGAGCTTTTAACGGTTTTGTCTATTTCTCATAGAAAGTTGGTGATTTGGAATCGAAATAATCTTGGAAGCTTATACTCATAAAAGGTGACATAGAATAACAATAAAAAGTGTACACCGAGCAACTTTGATGGTCCGAAGTTGCTCAACTCTCTCTATGGAGGGGCTTTTAACGGTTTTGTCCATTTGTCATAGAAAGATGGTGTTTTAGCATCGAAATAATCTAGGAAGCTTATACTCGTAAAATTTGACATAGAAGAACAATAAAAAGTATATCCCGAGCAACTTTGTTGGTCCGAAGTTGCTCAACTCTCTCTATGGAGGAGCTTTTAACGGTTTTGTCCATTTCTCATAGAAAGTTGGTGATTTGGAATCGAAATAATCTTGGAAGATTATACTCGTAAAATTAGAATTTGACATAGAAGAACAATAAAAAGTTTACACCGAGCAACTTTGATAGTCCGAAGTTGCTCAACTCTCTCTATGGAGGGGCTTTTAACGGTTTTGTCCATTTGTCATAGAAAGATGGTGTTTTAGCATCAAAATAATCTATGAAGCTTATACTCGTAAAATTTGACAAAGAAGAACAATAAAAAGTGTATCCCGAGCAACTTTGTTGGTCCGACGTTGCTCAACTCTCTCTATGGAGGAGCTTTTAACGGTTTTGTCCATTTGTGATAAAAAGTTGGTGTTTTGGCATCGAAGTAATCTTGGAAGCTTATACTCGTAAAATTTGACATAGAAGGACAATAAAAAGTGTACACCGAGCAACTGTGTTGGTCCGAAGTTGCTCAACTCTCTCTGTGGAGGAGATTTTAACGGTTTTGTCCATTTGTCATAGAAAGATGGTGTTTTAGCATCGAAAAAATCTAGGAAGCTTATACTCGTAAAATTTGACAAAGAAGAACAATAAAAAGTGTATCCCGATCAACTTTGTTGGTTCGACGTTGCTCAACTCTCTCTATGGAGGAGCTTTTAACGGTTTTGTCTATTTCTCATAGAAAGTTGGTGATTTGGAATCGAAATAATCTTGGAAGCTTATACTCATAAAAGGTGACATAGAATAACAATAAAAAGTGTACACCGAGCAAATTTGATGGTTCGAAGTTGCTCAACTCTCTCTATGGAGGGGCTTTTAACGATTTTGTCCATTTGTCATAGAAAGATGGTGTTTTAGCATCGAAATAATCTAGGAAGCTTATACTCGAAAAATTTGACATAGAAGAACAATAAAAAGTATATCTCGAGCAACTTTGTGTGTCCGAAGTTGCTCAACTCTCTCTATGGAGGAGCTTTTAACGGTTTTGTCCATTTGTGATAAAAAGTTGGTGTTTTGGCATCGAAGTAATCTTGGAAGCTTATACTCGAAAAAATTTGACATAGAAGGACAATAAAATGTGTACATTCAAGCAACTTTGATGATTCGAAGTTGCTCAACTCTCTCTATGGAGGAGCTTTTAACGGTTTTGTCTATTTCTCATAGAAAGTTGGTGATTTGGAATCGAAATAATCTTGGAAGCTTATACTCATAAAATTTGACATAGAATAACAATAAAAAGTGTACACCGAGCAACTTTGATAGTCCGAAGTTGCTCAACTCTCTCTATGGAGGGGCTTTTAACGGTTTTGTCCATTTGTCATAGAAAGATGTTGTTTTAGCATCGAAATAATCTAGGAAGCTTATACTCGTAAAATTTGACAAAGAAGAACAATAAAAAGTGTATCCCGAGCAACTTTGTTGGTCCGAAGTTGCTCAACTCTCTCTATGTAAGAGCTTTTAAAGGTTTTTATCCATTTGTGATTAAAAGTTGGTGTTTTGGCATCGAAATAATCTTGGAAGCTTATACTCGTAAAATTTGACATAGAAGAACAATAAAAGCGTACACCAAGCAACTTTGATAGTCTGAAGTTGCTCAACTCTCTCTATGGAGGGATTTTAACGGTTTTATCCATTTGTCATAGAAAGATGGTGTTTTAGCATCGAAAAAATCTAGGAAGCTTATACTCGTAAAATTTGACAAAGAAGAACAATAAAAAGTGTATCCCGATCAACTTTGTTGGTTCGAAGTTGCTCAACTCTCTCTATGGAGTAGTTTTAACGGTTTTGTCTATTTCTCATAGAAAGTTGGTGTTTTAGAATCGAAATAATCTTGGAAGCTTATACTCATAAAATTTTATATAGAATAACAATAAAAAGTGTACACCGAGCAACTTTGATGGTCCGAAGTTGCTCAACTCTCTCTATGGTGTGGCTTTTAACAGTTTCGTCCATTTGTCATAGAAAGATGGTGTTTTAGCATCGAAATAATCTAGGAAGCTTATACTCGTAAAATTTGACACAGAAGAGCAATAAAAAGTGTATCCCGAGCGACTTTGTTGGTCCGAAGTTGCTCAACTATCTCTATGGAGGAGCTTTTAACGGTTTTGTCCATTTGTGATAAAATTTGGTGTTTTGGCATCGAAGTAATCTTGGAAGCTTATACTCATAAAATTTGACGTAGAAGGACAATAAAAAATGTACATCGAGCAACTTTGATGGTTCGAAGTTCCTCCACACTCTCTATGGAGGAGCTTTTAACGGTTTTGTCCATTTCTCATAGAAAGTTGGTGATTTGGAATCGAAATAATCTTGGAAGATTGTACTCGTAAAATTTGACATAGAACAACAATAAAAAGTTTACACCGAGCAACTTTGATAGTCCGAAGTTGCTCAACTCTCTCTATGGAGGGGCTTTTAACGGTTTTGTCCATTTGTCATAGAAAGATGGTGTTTTAGCATCAAAATAATCTAGGAAGCTTATACTCGTAAAATTTGACATAGAAGAACAATAAAAGCGTACACCAAGCAACTTTGATAGTCCGAAGTTGCTCAACTCTCTCTATGGAGTGATTTTAACGGTTTTATCCATTTGTCATAGAAAGATGGTGTTTTAGCATCGAAAAAATCTAGGAAGCTTATACTCGTAAAATTTGACAAAGAAGAACAATAAAAAGTGTATCCCGATCAACTTTGTTGGTTCGAAGTTGCTCAACTCTCTCTATGGAGGAGCTTTTAACGGTTTTGTCTATTTCTCATAGAAAGTTGGTGATTTAGAATCGAAATAATCTTGGAAGCTTATACTCATAAAATTTTATATAGAATAACAATAAAAAGTGTACACCAAGAAACTTTGATGGTCCGAAGTTGCTCAACTCTCTCTATGGTGGGGCTTTTAACGGTTTTGTCCATTTGTCATAGAAAGATGGTGTTTTAGCATCGAAATAATCTAGGAAGCTTATACTCGTAAAATTTGACACAGAAGAGCAATAAAAAGTGTATCCCGAGCGACTTTGTTGGTCCGAAGTTTCTCAACTATCTCTATGGAGGAGCTTTTAACGGTTTTGTCCATTTGTGATAAAATTTGGTGTTTTGGCATCGAAGTAATCTTGGAAGCTTATACTCATAAAATTTGACGTAGAAGGACAATAAAAAGTGTACATCGAGCAACTTTGATGGTTCGAAGTTACTCCATACTCTCTATGGAGGAGCTTTTAACGGTTTTGTCCATTTCTCATAGAAAGTTGGTGATTTGGAATCGAAATAATCTTGGAAGATTGTACTCGTAAAATTTGACATAGAAGGACAATAAAAAGTTTACACCGAGCAACTTTGATAGTCCGAAGTTGCTCAACTCTCTCTATGGAGGGGCTTTTAACGGTTTTGTCAATTTGTCATAGAAAGATGGTGTTTTAGCATCAAAATAATCTAGGAAGCTTATACTCGTAAAATTTGACATAGAAGAACAATAAAAAGTGTATCCCGAGCAACTTTTTTGGTCCGAAGTTGCTCAACTCTCTCTATGGAGGAGCTTTTAACGGTTTTGTCCATTTGTGATAAAAAGTTGGTGTTTTGGCATCGAAGTAATCTTGGAAGCTTATACTTGTAAAATTTGACATAGAAGGACAATAAAAAGTGTACACCGAGCAACTGTGTTGGTCCGAAGTTGCTCAACTCTCTCTATGGAGGAGATTTTAACGGTTTTGTCCATTTGTCATAGAAAGATGGTGTTTTAGCATCGAAAAAATCTAGGAAGCTTATACTCGTAAAATTTGACAGAGAAGAACAGTAAAAAGTGTATCCCGATCAACTTTGTTGGTTCAACGTTGCTCAACTCTCTCTATGGAGGAGCTTTTAACGGTTTTGTCTATTTCTCATAGAAAGTTGGTGATTTGGAATCGAAATAATCTTGGAAGCTTATACTCATAAAAGTTGACATAGAATAACAATAAAAAGTGTACACCGAGCAACTTTGATGGTCCGATGTTGCTCAACTCTCTCTATGGAGAGGCTTTTAACGGTTTTGTCCATTTGTCATAGAAAGATGGTGTTTTAGCATCGAAAAAATCTAGGAAGCTTATACTCGTAAAATTTGACAGAGAAGAACAGTAAAAAGTGTATCCCGATCAACTTTGTTGGTTCAACGTTGCTCAACTCTCTCTATGGAGGAGCTTTTAACGGTTTTGTCCATTTCTCATAGAAAGTTGGTGATTTGGAATCGAAATAATCTTGGAAGATTGTACTCGTAAAATTTGACATAGAAGGACAATAAAAAGTTTACACCGAGCAACTTTGATAGTCCGAAGTTGCTCAACTCTCTCTATGGAGGGGCTTTTAACGGTTTTGTCCATTTGTCATAGAAAGATGGTGTTTTAGCATCAAAATAATCTAGGAAGCTTATACTCGTAAAATTTGACATAGAAGAACAATAAAAAGTGTATCCCGAGCAACTTTTTTGGTCCGAAGTTGCTCAACTCTCTCTATGGAGGAGCTTTTAACGGTTTTGTCCATTTGTGATAAAAAGTTGGTGTTTTGGCATCGAAGTAATCTTGGAAGCTTATACTTGTAAAATTTGACATAGAAGGACAATAAAAAGTGTACACCGAGCAACTGTGTTGGTCCGAAGTTGCTCAACTCTCTCTATGGAGGAGATTTTAACGGTTTTGTCCATTTGTCATAGAAAGATGGTGTTTTAGCATCGAAAAAAATCTAGGAAGCTTATACTCGTAAAATTTGACAGAGAAGAACAGTAAAAAGTGTATCCCGATCAACTTTGTTGGTTCAACGTTGCTCAACTCTCTCTATGGAGGAGCTTTTAACGGTTTTGTCTATTTCTCATAGAAAGTTGGTGATTTGGAATCGAAATAATCTTGGAAGCCTATACTCATAAAAGTTGACATAGAATAACAATAAAAAGTGTACACCGAGCAACTTTGATGGTCCGAAGTTGCTCAACTCTCTCTATGGAGGGGCTTTTAACGGTTTTATCCATTTGTCATAGAAAGATGGTGTTTTAGCATCAAAATAATCTATGAAGCTTATACTTGTAAAATTTGACAAAGAAGAACAATAAAAAGTGTATCCCGAGCAACTTTGTTGGTCCGACGTTGCTCAACTCTCTCTATGGAGGAGCTTTTAACGGTTTTGTCCATTTGTGATAAAAAGTTGGTGTTTTGGCATCGAAGTAATCTTGAAAGCTTATACTCGTAAAATTTGACATAGAAGGACAATAAAAAGTGTACACCGAGCAACTGTGTTGGTCCGAAGTTGCTCAACTCTCTCTGTGGAGGAGATTTTAACGGTTTTGTCCATTTGTCATAGAAAGATGGTGTTTTAGCATCGAAAAAATCTAGGAAGCTTATACTCGTAAAATTTGACAAAGAAGAACAATAAAAAGTGTATCCCGATCAACTTTGTTGGTTCGAAGTTGCTCAACTCTCTCTATGGAGGAGCTTTTAACGGTTTTGTCTATTTCTCATAGAAAGTTGGTGATTTAGAATCGAAATAATCTTGGAAGCTTATACTCATAAAATTTTATATAGAATAACAATAAAAAGTGTACACCAAGCAACTTTGATGGTCCGAAGTTGCTCAACTCTCTCTATGGTGGGGCTTTTAACGGTTTTGTCCATTTGTCATAGAAAGATGGTGTTTTAGCATCGAAATAATCTAGGAAGCTTATACTCGTAAAATTTGACACAGAAGAGCAATAAAAAGTGTATCCCGAGCGACTTTGTTGGTCCGAAGTTGCTCAACTATCTCTATGGAGGAGCTTTTAACGGTTTTGTCCATTTGTGATAAAATTTGGTGTTTTGGCATCGAAGTAATCTTGGAAGCTTATACTCATAAAATTTGACGTAGAAGGACAATAAAAAGTGTACATCGAGCAACTTTGATGGTTCGAAGTTACTCCACACTCTCTATGGAGGAGCTTTTAACGGTTTTGTCCATTTCTCATAGAAAGTTGGTGATTTGGAATCGAAATAATCATGGAAGATTGTACTCGTAAAATTTGACATAGAAGGACAATAAAAAGTTTACACCGAGCAACTTTGATAGTCCGAAGTTGCTCAACTCTCTCTATGGAGGGGCTTTTAACGGTTTTGTCCATTTGTCATAGAAAGATGGTGTTTTAGCATCAAAATAATCTAGGAAGCTTATACTCGTAAAATTTGACATAGAAGAACAATAAAAAGTGTATCCCGAGCAACTTTTTTGGTCCGAAGTTGCTCAACTCTCTCTATGGAGGAGCTTTTAACGGTTTTGTCCATTTGTGATAAAAAGTTGGTGTTTTGGCATTGAAGTAATCTTGGAAGCTTATACTTGTAAAATTTGACATAGAAGGACAATAAAAAGTGTACACCGAGCAACTGTGTTGGTCCGAAGTTGCTCAACTCTCTCTATGGAGGAGATTTTAACGGTTTTGTCCATTTGTCATAGAAAGATGGTGTTTTAGCATCGAAAAAATCTAGGAAGCTTATACTCGTAAAATTTGACAGAGAAGAACAGTAAAAAGTGTATCCCGATCAACTTTGTTGGTTCAACGTTGCTCAACTCTCTCTATGGAGGAGCTTTTAACGGTTTTGTCTATTTCTCATAGAAAGTTGGTGATTTGGAATCGAAATAATCTTGGAAGCTTATACTCATAAAAGTTGACATAGAATAACAATAAAAAGTGTACACCGAGCAACTTTGATGGTCCGATGTTGCTCAACTCTCTCTATGGAGGGGCTTTTAACGGTTTTGTCCATTTGTCATAGAAAGATGGTGTTTTAGCATCGAAAAAATCTAGGAAGCTTATACTCGTAAAATTTGACAGAGAAGAACAGTAAAAAGTGTATCCCGATCAACTTTGTTGGTTCAACGTTGCTCAACTCTCTCTATGGAGGAGCTTTTAACGGTTTTGTCCATTTCTCATAGAAAGTTGGTGATTTGGAATCGAAATAATCTTGGAAGATTGTACTCGTAAAATTTGACATAGAAGGACAATAAAAAGTTTACACCGAGCAACTTTGATAGTCCGAAGTTGCTCAACTCTCTCTATGGAGGGGCTTTTAACGGTTTTGCCCATTTGTCATAGAAAGATGGTGTTTTAGCATCAAAATAATCTAAGAAGCTTATACTCGTAAAATTTGACATAGAAGAACAATAAAAAGTGTATCCCGAGCAACTTTTTTGGTCCGAAGTTGCTCAACTCTCTCTATGGAGGAGCTTTTAACGGTTTTGTCCATTTGTGATAAAAAGTTGGTGTTTTGGCATCGAAGTAATCTTGGAAGCTTATACTTGTAAAATTTGACATAGAAGGACAATAAAAAGTGTACACCGAGCAACTGTGTTGGTCCGAAGTTGCTCAACTCTCTCTATGGAGGAGATTTTAACGGTTTTGTCCATTTGTCATAGAAAGATGGTGTTTTAGCATCGAAAAAAATCTAGGAAGCTTATACTCGTAAAATTTGACAGAGAAGAACAGTAAAAAGTGTATCCCGATCAACTTTGTTGGTTCAACGTTGCTCAACTCTCTCTATGGAGGAGCTTCTAACGGTTTTGTCTATTTCTCATAGAAAGTTGGTGATTTGGAATCGAAATAATCTTGGAAGCCTATACTCATAAAAGTTGACATAGAATAACAATAAAAAGTGTACACCGAGCAACTTTGATGGTCCGAAGTTGCTCAACTCTCTCTATGGAGGGGCTTTTAACGGTTTTGTCCATTTGTCATAGAAAGATGGTGTTTTAGCATCAAAATAATCTATGAAGCTTATACTCGTAAAATTTGACAAAGAAGAACAATAAAAAGTGTATCCCGAGCAACTTTGTTGGTCCGACGTTGCTCAACTCTCTCTATGGAGGAGCTTTTAACGGTTTTGTCCATTTGTGATAAAAAGTTGGTGTTTTGGCATCGAAGTAATCTTGAAAGCTTATACTCGTAAAATTTGACATAGAAGGACAATAAAAAGTGTACACCGAGCAACTGTGTTGGTCCGAAGTTGCTCAACTCTCTCTGTGGAGGAGATTTTAACGGTTTTGTCCATTTGTCATAGAAAGATGGTGTTTTAGCATCGAAAAAATCTAGGAAGCTTATACTCGTAAAATTTGACAAAGAAGAACAATAAAAAGTGTATCCCGATCAACTTTGTTGGTTCGAAGTTGCTCAACTCTCTCTATGGAGGAGCTTTTAACGGTTTTGTCTATTTCTCATAGAAAGTTGGTGATTTAGAATCGAAATAATCTTGGAAGCTTATACTCATAAAATTTTATATAGAATAACAATAAAAAGTGTACACCAAGCAACTTTGATGGTCCGAAGTTGCTCAACTCTCTCTATGGTGGGGCTTTTAACGGTTTTGTCCATTTGTCATAGAAAGATGGTGTTTTAGCATCGAAATAATCTAGGAAGCTTATACTCGTAAAATTTGACACAGAAGAGCAATAAAAAGTGTATCCCGAGCGACTTTGTTGGTCCGAAGTTGCTCAACTATCTCTATGGAGGAGCTTTTAACGGTTTTGTCCATTTGTGATAAAATTTGGTGTTTTGGCATCGAAGTAATCTTGGAAGCTTATACTCATAAAATTTGACGTAGAAGGACAATAAAAAGTGTACATCGAGCAACTTTGATGGTTCGAAGTTACTCCACACTCTCTATGGAGGAGCTTTTAACGGTTTTGTCCATTTCTCATAGAAAGTTGGTGATTTGGAATCGAAATAATCATGGAAGATTGTACTCGTAAAATTTGACATAGAAGGACAATAAAAAGTTTACACCGAGCAACTTTGATAGTCCGAAGTTGCTCAACTCTCTCTATGGAGGGGCTTTTAACGGTTTTGTCCATTTGTCATAGAAAGATGGTGTTTTAGCATCAAAATAATCTAGGAAGCTTATACTCGTAAAATTTGACATAGAAGAACAATAAAAAGTGTATCCCGAGCAACTTTTTTGGTCCGAAGTTGCTCAACTCTCTCTATGGAGGAGCTTTTAACGGTTTTGTCCATTTGTCATAGAAAGATGGTGTTTTAGCATCAAAATAATCTAGGAAGCTTATACTCGTAAAATTTGACATAGAAGAACAATAAAAAGTGTATCCCGAGCAACTTTTTTGGTCCGAAGTTGCTCAACTCTCTCTATGGAGGAGCTTTTAACGGTTTTGTCCATTTGTGATAAAAAGTTGGTGTTTTGGCATCGAAGTAATCTTGGAAGCTTATACTTGTAAAATTTGACATAGAAGGACAATAAAAAGTGTACACCGAGCAACTGTGTTGGTTCAACGTTGCTCAACTCTCTCTATGGAGGAGCTTTTAACGGTTTTGTCTATTTCTCATAGAAAGTTGGTGATTTGGAATCGAAATAATCTTGGAAGCCTATACTCATAAAAGTTGACATAGAATAACAATAAAAAGTGTACACCGAGCAACTTTGATGGTCCGAAGTTGCTCAACTCTCTCTATGGAGGGGCTTTTAACGGTTTTGTCCATTTGTCATAGAAAGATGGTGTTTTAGCATCAAAATAATCTATGAAGCTTATACTCGTAAAATTTGACAAAGAAGAACAATAAAAAGTGTATCCCGAGCAACTTTGTTGGTCCGACGTTGCTCAACTCTCTCTATGGAGGAGCTTTTAACGGTTTTGTCCATTTGTGATAAAAAGTTGGTGTTTTGGCATCGAAGTAATCTTGGAAGCTTATACTCGTAAAATTTGACATAGAAGGACAATAAAAAGTGTACACCGAGCAACTGTGTTGGTCCGAAGTTGCTCAACTCTCTCTGTGGAGGAGATTTTAACGGTTTTGTCCATTTGTCATAGAAAGATGGTGTTTTAGCATCGAAAAAATCTAGGAAGCTTATACTCGTAAAATTTGACAAAGAAGAACAATAAAAAGTGTATCCCGATCAACTTTGTTGGTTCGAAGTTGCTCAACTCTCTCTATGGAGGAGCTTTTAACGGTTTTGTCCATTTGTGATAAAAAGTTGGTGTTTTGGCATCGAAGTAATCTTGGAAGCTTATACTCGTAAAATTTGACATAGAAGGACAATAAAAAGTGTACATCAAGCAACTTTGATGGTTCGAAGTTGCTCAACTCTCTCTATGGAGGAGCTTTTAACGGTTTTGTCTATTTCTCATAGAAAGTTGGTGATTTGGAATCGAAATAATCTTGGAAGCTTATACTCATAAAATTTGACATAGAAGAACAATAAAAAGTTTACACCGAGCACTTTGATGGTCCGAAGTTGCTCAACTCTCTCTATGGAGGGGCTTTTAACGGTTTTGTCCATTTGTCATAGAAAGATGGTGTTTTAGCATCAAAATAATCTAGGAAGCTTATACTCGTAAAATTTTACTTAGAAGAACAATAAAAAGTGTATCCCGAGCAACTTTTTTGGTCCGAAGTTGCTCAACTCTCTCTATGGAGGAGCTTTTAACGGTTTTGTCCATTTGTGATAAAAAGTTGGTGTTTTGGCATCGAAGTAATCTTGGAAGCTTATACTCATAAAATTTGACGTAGAAGGACAATAAAAAGTGTACATCGAGCAACTTTGATGGGTCGATGTTACTCCACACTCTCTATGGAGGAGCTTTTAACGGTTTTGTCCATTTCTCATAGAAAGTTGGTGATTTGGAATCGAAATAATCATGGAAGATTGTACTCGTAAAATTTGACATAGAAGGACAATAAAAAGTTTACACCGAGCAACTTTGATAGTCCGAAGTTGCTCAACTCTCTCTATGGAGGGGCTTTTAACGGTTTTGTCCATTTGTCATAGAAAGATGGTGTTTTAGCATCAAAATAATCTAGGAAGCTTATACTCGTAAAATTTGACATAGAAGAACAATAAAAAGTGTATCCCGAGCAACTTTTTTGGTCCGAAGTTGCTCAACTCTCTCTATGGAGGAGCTTTTAACTGTTTTGTCCATTTGTGATAAAAAGTTGGTGTTTTGGCATTGAAGTAATCTTGGAAGCTTATACTTGTAAAATTTGACATAGAAGGACAATAAAAAGTGTACACCGAGCAACTGTGTTGGTCCGAAGTTGCTCAACTCTCTCTATGGAGGAGATTTTAACGGTTTTGTCCATTTGTCATAGAAAGATGGTGTTTTAGCATCGAAAAAATCTAGGAAGCTTATACTCGTAAAATTTGACAGAGAAGAACAGTAAAAAGTGTATCCCGATCAACTTTGTTGGTTCAACGTTGCTCAACTCTCTCTATGGAGGAGCTTTTAACGGTTTTGTCTATTTCTCATAGAAAGTTGGTGATTTGGAATCGAAATAATCTTGGAAGCTTATACTCATAAAAGTTGACATAGAATAACAATAAAAAGTGTACACCGAGCAACTTTGATGGTCCAATGTTGCTCAACTCTCTCTATGGAGGGGCTTTTAACGGTTTTGTCCATTTGTCATAGAAAGATGGTGTTTTAGCATCGAAAAAATCTAGGAAGCTTATACTCGTAAAATTTGACAGAGAAGAACAGTAAAAAGTGTATCCCGATCAACTTTGTTGGTTCAACGTTGCTCAACTCTCTCTATGGAGGAGCTTTTAACGGTTTTGTCCATTTCTCATAGAAAGTTGGTGATTTGGAATCGAAATAATCTTGGAAGATTGTACTCGTAAAATTTGACATAGAAGGACAATAAAAAGTTTACACCGAGCAACTTTGATAGTCCGAAGTTGCTCAACTCTCTCTATGGAGGGGCTTTTAACGGTTTTGTCCATTTGTCATAGAAAGATGGTGTTTTAGCATCAAAATAATCTAGGAAGCTTATACTCGTAAAATTTTACTTAGAAGAACAATAAAAAGTGTATCCCGAGCAACTTTTTTGGTCCGAAGTTGCTCAACTCTCTCTATGGAGGAGCTTTTAACGGTTTTGTCCATTTGTGATAAAAAGTTGGTGTTTTGGCATCGAAGTAATCTTGGAAGCTTATACTCATAAAATTTGACGTAGAAGGACAATAAAAAGTGTACATCGAGCAACTTTGATGGGTCGATGTTACTCCACACTCTCTATGGAGGAGCTTTTAACGGTTTTGTCCATTTCTCATAGAAAGTTGGTGATTTGGAATCGAAATAATCATGGAAGATTGTACTCGTAAAATTTGACATAGAAGGACAATAAAAAGTTTACACCGAGCAACTTTGATAGTCCGAAGTTGCTCAACTCTCTCTATGGAGGGGCTTTTAACGGTTTTGTCCATTTGTCATAGAAAGATGGTGTTTTAGCATCAAAATAATCTAGGAAGCTTATACTCGTAAAATTTGACATAGAAGAACAATAAAAAGTGTATCCCGAGCAACTTTTTTGGTCCGAAGTTGCTCAACTCTCTCTATGGAGGAGCTTTTAACGGTTTTGTCCATTTGTGATAAAAAGTTGGTGTTTTGGCATTGAAGTAATCTTGGAAGCTTATACTTGTAAAATTTGACATAGAAGGACAATAAAAAGTGTACACCGAGCAACTGTGTTGGTCCGAAGTTGCTCAACTCTCTCTATGGAGGAGATTTTAACGGTTTTGTCCATTTGTCATAGAAAGATGGTGTTTTAGCATCGAAAAAATCTAGGAAGCTTATACTCGTAAAATTTGACAGAGAAGAACAGTAAAAAGTGTATCCCGATCAACTTTGTTGGTTCAACGTTGCTCAACTCTCTCTATGGAGGAGCTTTTAACGGTTTTGTCTATTTCTCATAGAAAGTTGGTGATTTGGAATCGAAATAATCTTGGAAGCTTATACTCATAAAAGTTGACATAGAATAACAATAAAAAGTGTACACCGAGCAACTTTGATGGTCCAATGTTGCTCAACTCTCTCTATGGAGGGGCTTTTAACGGTTTTGTCCATTTGTCATAGAAAGATGGTGTTTTAGCATCGAAAAAATCTAGGAAGCTTATACTCGTAAAATTTGACAGAGAAGAACAGTAAAAAGTGTATCCCGATCAACTTTGTTGGTTCAACGTTGCTCAACTCTCTCTATGGAGGAGCTTTTAACGGTTTTGTCCATTTCTCATAGAAAGTTGGTGATTTGGAATCGAAATAATCTTGGAAGATTGTACTCGTAAAATTTGACATAGAAGGACAATAAAAAGTTTACACCGAGCAACTTTGATAGTCCGAAGTTGCTCAACTCTCTCTATGGAGGGGCTTTTAACGGTTTTGTTCATTTGTCATAGAAAGATGGTGTTTTAGCATCAAAATAATCTAGGAAGCTTATACTCGTAAAATTTGACATAGAAGAACAATAAAAAGTGTATCCCGAGCAACTTTTTTGGTCCGAAGTTGCTCAACTCTCTCTATGGAGGAGCTTTTAACGGTTTTGTCAATTTGTGATAAAAAGTTGGTGTTTTGGCATCGAAGTAATCTTGGAAGCTTATACTTGTAAAATTTGACATAGAAGGACAATAAAAAGTGTACACCGAGCAACTGTGTTGGTCCGAAGTTGCTCAACTCTCTCTATGGAGGAGATTTTAACGGTTTTGTCCATTTGTCATAGAAAGATGGTGTTTTAGCATCGAAAAAATCTAGGAAGCCTTATACTCGTAAAATTTGACAGAGAAGAACAGTAAAAAGTGTATCCCGATCAACTTTGTTGGTTCAACGTTGCTCAACTCTCTCTATGGAGGAGCTTTTAACGGTTTTGTCTATTTCTCATAGAAAGTTGGTGATTTGGAATCGAAATAATCTTGGAAGCCTATACTCATAAAAGTTGACATAGAATAACAATAAAAAGTGTACACCGAGCAACTTTGATGGTCCGAAGTTGCTCAACTCTCTCTATGGAGGGGCTTTTAACGGTTTTGTCCATTTGTCATAGAAAGATGGTGTTTTAGCATCAAAATAATCTATGAAGCTTATACTCGTAAAATTTGACAAAGAAGAACAATAAAAAGTGTATCCCGAGCAACTTTGTTGGTCCGACGTTGCTCAACTCTCTCTATGGAGGAGCTTTTAACGGTTTTGTCCATTTGTGATAAAAAGTTGGTGTTTTGGCATCGAAGTAATCTTGGAAGCTTATACTCGTAAAATTTGACATAGAAGGACAATAAAAAGTGTACACCGAGCAACTGTGTTGGTCCGAAGTTGCTCAACTCTCTCTGTGGAGGAGATTTTAACGGTTTTGTCCATTTGTCATAGAAAGATGGTGTTTTAGCATCGAAAAAATCTAGGAAGCTTATACTCGTAAAATTTGACAAAGAAGAACAATAAAAAGTGTATCTCGATCAACTTTGTTGGTTCGAAGTTGCTCAACTCTCTCTATGGAGGAGCTTTTAACGGTTTTGTCCATTTGTGATAAAAAGTTGGTGTTTTGGCATCGAAGTAATCTTGGAAGCTTATACTCGTAAAATTTGACATAGAAGGACAATAAAAAGTGTACATCAAGCAACTTTGATGGTTCGAAGTTGCTCAACTCTCTCTATGGAGGAGCTTTTAACGGTTTTGTCTATTTCTCATAGAAAGTTGGTGATTTGGAATCGAAATAATCTTGGAAGCTTATACTCATAAAATTTGACATAGAAGAACAATAAAAAGTTTACACCGAGCACTTTGATGGTCCGAAGTTGCTCAACTCTCTCTATGGAGGGGCTTTTAACGGTTTTGTCCATTTGTCATAGAAAGATGGTGTTTTAGCATCAAAATAATCTAGGAAGCTTATACTCGTAAAATTTTACTTAGAAGAACAATAAAAAGTGTATCCCGAGCAACTTTTTTGGTCCGAAGTTGCTCAACTCTCTCTATGGAGGAGCTTTTAACGGTTTTGTCCATTTGTGATAAAAAGTTGGTGTTTTGGCATCGAAGTAATCTTGGAAGCTTATACTCATAAAATTTGACGTAGAAGGACAATAAAAAGTGTACATCGAGCAACTTTGATGGGTCGATGTTACTCCACACTCTCTATGGAGGAGCTTTTAACGGTTTTGTCCATTTCTCATAGAAAGTTGGTGATTTGGAATCGAAATAATCTTCGAAGATTGTACTCGTAAAATTTGACATAGAAGGACAATAAAAAGTTTACACCGAGCAACTTTGATAGTCCGAAGTTGCTCAACTCTCTCTATGGAGGGGCTTTTAACGGTTTTGTCCATTTGTCATAGAAAGATGGTGTTTTAGCATCAAAATAATCTAGGAAGCTTATACTCGTAAAATTTGACATAGAAGAACAATAAAAAGTGTATCCCGAGCGACTTTGTTGGTCCGAAGTTGCTCAACTCTCTCTATGGAGGAGCTTTTAACGGTTTTGTCCATTTGTGATAAAAAGTTGGTGTTTTGGCATCGAAGTAATCTTGGAAGCTTATACTCATAAAATTTGACGTAGAAGGACAATAAAAAGTGTACATCGAGCAACTTTGATGGGTCGATGTTACTCCACACTCTCTATGGAGGAGCTTTTAACGGTTTTGTCCATTTCTCATAGAAAGTTGGTGATTTGGAATCGAAATAATCTTCGAAGATTGTACTCGTAAAATTTGACATAGAAGGACAATAAAAAGTTTACACCGAGCAACTTTGATAGTCCGAAGTTGCTCAACTCTCTCTATGGAGGGGCTTTTAACGGTTTTGTCCATTTGTCATAGAAAGATGGTGTTTTAGCATCAAAATAATCTAGGAAGCTTATACTCGTAAAATTTTACTTAGAAGAACAATAAAAAGTGTATCCCGAGCAACTTTTTTGGTCCGAAGTTGCTCAACTCTCTCTATGGAGAAGCTTTTAACGGTTTTGTCCATTTGTGATAAAAAGTTGGTGTTTTGGCATCGAAGTAATCTTGGAAGCTTATACTCGTAAAATTTTACTTAGAAGAACAATAAAAAGTGTATCCCGAGCAACTTTTTTGGTCCGAAGTTGCTCAACTCTCTCTATGGAGGAGCTTTTAACGGTTTTGTCCATTTGTGATAAAAAGTTGGTGTTTTGGCATCGAAGTAATCTTGGAAGCTTATACTCATAAAATTTGACGTAGAAGAACAATAAAAAGTGTACATCGAGCAACTTTGATGGGTCGATGTTACTCCACACTCTCTATGGAGGAGCTTTTAACGGTTTTGTCCATTTCTCATAGAAAGTTGGTGATTTGGAATCGAAATAATCTTCGAAGATTGTACTCGTAAAATTTGACATAGAAGAACAATAAAAAGTTTACACCGAGCAACTTTGATAGTCTGAAGTTGCTCAAATCTCTCTATGGAGGGGCTTTTAACGGTTTTGTCCATTTGTCATAGAAAGATGGTGTTTTAGCATCAAAATAATCTAGGAAGCTTATACTCGTAAAATTTGACATAGAAGAACAATAAAAAGTGTATCCCGAGCAATTTTTTTGGTCCGAAGTTGCTCAACTCTCTCTATGGAGGAGCTTTTAACGGTTTTGTCCATTTGTGATAAAAAGTTGGTGTTTTGGCATCGAAGTAATCTTGGAAGCTTATACTCGTAAAATTTGACATAGAAGGACAATAAAAAGTGTACACCGAGCAACTGTGTTGGTCCGAAGTTGCTCAACTCTCTCTGTGGAGGAGATTTTAACGGTTTTGTCCATTTGTCATAGAAAGATGGTGTTTTAGCATCGAAAAAATCTAGGAAGCTTATACTCGTAAAATTTGACAAAGAAGAACAATAAAAAGTGTATCCCGATCAACTTTGTTGGTTCGACGTTGCTCAACTCTCTCTATGGAGGAGCTTTTAACGGTTTTGTCTATTTCTCATAGAAAGTTGGTGATTTGGAATCGAAATAATCTTGGAAGCTTATACTCATAAAAGGTGACATAGAATAACAATAAAAAGTGTACACCGAGCAAATTTGATGGTTCGAAGTTGCTCAACTCTCTCTATGGAGGGGCTTTTAGCGGTTTTGTCCATTTGTCATAGAAAGATGGTGTTTTAGCATCGAAATAATCTAGGAAGCTTATACTCAAAAAATTTGACATAGAAGAACAATAAAAAGTATATCTCGAACAACTTTGTGTTTCCGAAGTTGCTCAACTCTCTCTATGGAGGAGCTTTTAACGGTTTTGTCCATTTGTGATAAAAAGTTGGTGTTTTGGCATCGAAGTAATCTTGGAAGCTTATACTCGTAAAATTTGACATAGAAGGACAATAAAAAGTGTACATTAAGCAACTTTGATGGTTCGAAGTTGCTCAACTCTCTCTATGGAGGAGCTTTTAACGGTTTTGTCTATTTCTCATAGAAAGTTGGTGATTTGGAATCGAAATAATCTTGGAAGCTTATACTCATAAAATTTGACATAGAAGAACAATAAAAAGTTTACACCGAGCAACTTTGATGGTCCGAAGTTGCTCAATCTCTCTATGGAGGGGCTTTTAACGGTTTTGTCCATTTGTCATAGAAAGATGGTGTTTTAGCATCTAAATAATCTAGGAAGCTTATACTCGTAAAATTTGACATAGAAGAACAATAAAAAGTGTATCCCGAGCAACCTTTTTGGTCCGAAGTTGCTCAACTCTCTCTATGAAGGAGCTTTTAACGGTTTTGTCAATTTGTGATAAAAAGTTGGTGTTTTAGCATCGAAGTAATCTTGGAAGCTTATACTCGTAAAATTTGACATAGAAGGACAATAAAAAGTGTACACCGAGCAACTTTGATGGTTCGAAGTTGCTCAACTCTCTCTATGGAGGAGCTTCTAACGGTTTTCTCTATTTGTCATAGAAAGATGGTGTTTTAGCATCGAAATAATCTAGGAAGCTTATACTCTTTAAATTTGACAAAGAAGAACAATAAAAAGTGTATCCCGAGCAACTTTGTTGGTCCGACGTTGCTCAACTCTCTCTATGTAGGAGCTTTTAACGGTTTTTGTCCATTTGTGATTAAAAGTTGGTGTTTTGGCATCGAAATAATCTTGGAAGCTTATACTAATAAAATTTGACATAGAATCATAATAAAAAGTGTACACCGAGCAACTTTGATGGTCCGAAGTTGCTCAACTCTCTCTATGGTGGGGCTTTTAACGGTTTTGTCCATTTGTCATAGAAAGATGGTGTTTTAGCATCGAAATAATCTAGGAAGCTTATACTCGTAAAATTTGACACAGAAGAACAATAAAAAGTGTATCCCGAGCGACTTTGTTGGTCCGAAGTTGCTCAACTCTCTCTATGAAGGAGCTTTTAACGGTTTTGTCTATTTCTCATAGAAAGTTGGTGATTTAGAATCGAAATAATCTTGGAAGCTTATACTAATAAAATTTGACATAGAATCATAATAAAAAGTGTACACCGAGCAACTTTGATGGTCCGAAGTTGCTCAACTCTCTCTATGGTGGGGCTTTTAACGGTTTTGTCCATTTGTCATAGAAAGATGGTGTTTTAGCATCGAAATAATCTAGGAAGCTTATACTCGTAAAATTTGACAAAGAAGAACAATAAAAAGTGTATCCCGATCAACTTTGTTGGTTCGAAGTTGCTCAACTCTCTCTATGGAGGAGCTTTTAACGGTTTTGTCTATTTCTCATAGAAAGTTGGTGATTTAGAATCGAAATAATCTTGGAAGCTTATACTAATAAAATTTGACATAGAATCATAATAAAAAGTGTACACCGAGCAACTTTGATGGTCCGAAGTTGCTCAACTCTCTCTATGGTGGGGCTTTTAACGGTTTTGTCCATTTGTCATAGAAAGATGGTGTTTTAGCATCGAAATAATCTAGGAAGCTTATACTCGTAAAATTTGACACAGAAGAACAATAAAAAGTGTATCCCGAGCGACTTTGTTGGTCCGAAGTTGCTCAACTCTCTCTATGAAGGAGCTTTTAACGGTTTTGTCCATTTGTGATAAAAAGTTGGTGTTTTGGCATCGAAGTAATCTTGGAAGCTTATACTCGTAAAATTTGACATAGAAGGACAATAAAAAGTGTACACCGAGCAACTTTGATGGTTCGAAGTTGCTCAACTCTCTCTATGGAGGGGCTTTTAACGGTTTTGTCCATTTGTCATAGAAAGATGGTGTTTTAGCATCTAAATAATCTAGGAAGCTTATACTCGTAAAATTTGACATAGAAGAACAATAAAAAGTGTATCCCGAGCAACTTTTTTGGTCCGAAGTTGCTCAACTCTCTCTATGAAGGAGCTTTTAACGGTTTTGTCAATTTGTGATAAAAAGTTGGTGTTTTGTCATCGAAGTAATCTTGGAAGCTTATACTCGTAAAATTTGACATAGAAGGACAATAAAAAGTGTACACCGAGCAACTTTGATGGTTCGAAGTTGCTCAACTCTCTCTATGGAGGAGCTTCTAACGGTTTTGTCTATTTGTCATAGAAAGATGGTGTTTTAGCATCGAAATAATCTAGGAAGCTTATACTCGTTAAATTTGACAAAGAAGAACAATAAAAAGTGTATCCCGAGCAACTTTGTTGGTCCGAAGTTGCTCAACTCTCTCTATTTGGAGCTTTTAACGGTTTTTGTCCATTTGTGATTAAAAGTTGGTGTTTTGGCATCGAAATAATCTTGGAAGCTTATACTAATAAAATTTGACATAGAATCATAATAAAAAGTGTCCACCGAGCAACTTTGATGGTCCGAAGTTGCTCAACTCTCTCTATGGTGGGGCTTTTAACGGTTTTGTCCATTTGTCATAGAAAGATGGTGTTTTAGCATCGAAATAATCTAGGAAGCTTATACTCGTAAAATTTGACACAGAAGAACAATAAAAAGTGTATCCCGAGCGACTTTGTTGGTCCGAAGTTGCTCAACTCTCTCTATGAAGGAGCTTTTAACGGTTTTGTCTATTTCTCATAGAAAGTTGGTGATTTAGAATCGAAATAATCTTGGAAGCTTATACTAATAAAATTTGACATAGAATCATAATAAAAAGTGTACACCGAGCAACTTTGATGGTCCGAAGTTGCTCAACTCTCTCTATGGTGTGGCTTTTAACGGTTTTGTCCATTTGTCATAGAAAGATGGTGTTTTAGCATCGAAATAATCTAGGAAGCTTATACTCGTAAAATTTGACAAAGAAGAACAATAAAAAGTGTATCCCGATCAACTTTGTTGGTTCGAAGTTGCTCAACTCTCTCTATGGAGGAGCTTTTAACGGTTTTGTCTATTTCTCATAGAAAGTTGGTGATTTAGAATCGAAATAATCTTGGAAGCTTATACTAATAAAATTTGACATAGAATCATAATAAAAAGTGTACACCGAGCAACTTTGATGGTCCGAAGTTGCTCAACTCTCTCTATGGTGGGGCTTTTAACGGTTTTGTCCATTTGTCATAGAAAGATGGTGTTTTAGCATCGAAATAATCTAGGAAGCTTATACTCGTAAAATTTGACACAGAAGAACAATAAAAATTGTAGCCCGAGCGACTTTGTTGGTCCGAAGTTGCTCAACTCTCTCTATGAAGGAGCTTTTAACGGTTTTGTCCATTTGTGATAAAAAGTTGGTGTTTTGGCATCGAAGTAATCTTGGAAGCTTGTACTCGTAAAATTTGACATAGAAGGACAATAAAAAGTGTACATCGAGCAACTTTGATGGTTCGAAGTTACTCCACACTCTCTATGGAGGAGCTTTTAACGGTTTTGTCCATTTCTCATAGAAAGTTGGTGATTTGGAATCGAAATAATCTTGGAAGATTATACTCGTAAAATTTGACATAGAAGAACAATAAAAAGTGTACACCGAGCAACTTTGATAGTCCGAAGTTGCTCAACTCTCTCTATGGAGGGGCTTTTAACGGTTTTGTCCATTCGTCATAGAAAGATGGTGTTTTAGAATCGAAATAATCTAGGAAGCTTATACTCGTAAAATTTGACATAGAAGGACAATAAAAAGTGTACACCGAGCAACTGTGTTGGTTCGAAGTTGCTCAACTCTCTCTATGGAGGGGCTTTTGACGGTTTTGTCCATTTGTCATAGAAGGATGGTGTTTTAGAATCGAAATAATCTAGGAAGCTTATACTCGTAAAATTTGACATAGAAGAACAATAAAAAGCGTACGCCAAGCAACTTTGATGGTCCGAAGTTGCTCAACTCTCTCTATGGAGGAGCTTTTAACGGTTTTGTCCATTTGTGATAAAAAAGTTGGTGTTTTGGCATCGAAGTAATCTTGGAAGCTTATACTCGTAAAATTTGACATAGAAGGACAATAAAAAGTGTACATCAAGCAACTTTGATGGTTCGAAGTTGCTCAACTCTCTCTATGGAGGAGCTTCTAACGGTTTTGTCTATTTGTCATAGAAAGATGGTGTTTTAGCATCGAAATAATCTAGGAAGCTTATACTCGTAAAATTTGACAAAGAAGAACAATAAAAAGGGTATCCCGAGCAACTTTGTTGGTCCGAAGTTGCTCAACTCCCTCTATGTAGGAGCTTTTAACGGTTTTTGTCCATTTGTGATTAAAAGTTGATGTTTTGGCATCAAAATAATCTTGGAAGCTTATACTCGTAAAATTTGACATATAAGAACAATAAAAAGCGTACACCAAGCAACTTTGATGGTCTGAAGTTGCTCAACTCTCTCTATTGAGGGACTTTTAACGATTTTGTCCATTTGTCATAGAAAGATGGTGTTTTAGCATCAAAAAAATCTAGGAAGCTTATACTCGTAAAATTTGACATAGAAGAACAATAAAAAGTGTACACCGAGCAACTTTGATGGTTCGAAGTTACTCCACACTCTCTATGGAGGAGCTTTTAACGGTTTTGTCCATTTCTCATAGAAAGTTGGTGATTTGGAATCGAAATAATCTTGGAAGATTATACTCGTAAAATTTGACATAGAAGAACAATAAAAAGTGTACACCGAGCAACTTTGATAGTCCAAAGTTGCTCAACTCTCTCTATGGAGGGGCTTTTAACGGTTTTGTCCATTTGTCATAGAAAGATGGTGTTTTAGCATCAAAATAATCTAGGAAGCTTATACTCGTAAAATTTGACATAGAAGAACAATAAAAAGTGTATCCCGAGCAACTTTGTTGGTTCGAAGTTGCTCAACTCTCTCTATGGAGGAGCTTTTAACGATTTTGTCCATTTGTGATAAAAAGTTGGTGTTTTGGCATCGAAGTAATCTTCGAAGCTTATACTCATAAAATTTGACATAGAAGGACAATAAAAAGTGTACATCGAGCAACTTTGATGGTTCGAAGTTACTCCACACTCTCTATGGAGGAGCTTTTAACGGTTTTGTCCATTTCTCGTAGAAAGTTGGTGATTTGGAATCGAAATAATCTTGGAAGATTATACTCGTAAAATTTGACATAGAAGAACAATAAAAAGTGTACACCGAGCAACTTTGATAGTCCAAAGTTGCTCAACTCTCTCTATGGAGGGGCTTTTAACGGTTTTGTCCATTTGTCATAGAAAGATGGTGTTTTAGCATCAAAATAATCTAGGAAGCTTATACTCGTAAAATTTGACATAGAAGAACAATAAAAAGTGTATCCCGAGCAACTTTGTTGGTCCGATGTTGCTCAACTCTCTCTATGGAGGAGCTTTTAACGGTTTTGTCCATTTGTGATATAAAGTTGGTGTTTTGGCATCGAAGTAATCTTGGAAGCTTATACTCGTAAAATTTGACATAGAAGGACAATAAAAAGTGTCCACCGAGCAACTGTGTTGGTCCGAAGTTGCTCAACTCTCTCTATGGAGGGGCTTTTAACGGTTTTGTCCATTTGTCATAGAAAGATGGCGTTTTAGCATCGAAATATTCTAGGAAGCTTATACTCGTAAAATTTGACATAGAAGAACAATAAAAAGTGTATCCCGAGCAACTTTGTTGGTCCGAAGTTGCTCAACTCTCTCTATAGAGGAGCTTTTAACGGTTTTGTCCATTTGTGATAAAAAGTTGGTGTTTTGGCATCGAAGTAATCTTGGAAGCTTATACTCGTAAAATTTGACATAGAAGGACAATAAAATGTGTACACCGAGCAACTGTGTTGGTCCGAAGTTGCTCAACTATCTCTATGGAGGAGATTTTAACGGTTTTGTCCATTTGTCATAGAAAGATGGTGTTTTAGAATCGAAAAAATCTAGGAAGCTTATACTCGTAAAATTTGACAAAGAAGAACAATAAAAAGTGTATCCCGATCTACTTTGTTGGTTCGACGTTGCTCAACTCTCTCTATGGAGGAGCTTTTAACGGTTTTGTCTATTTCTCATAGAAAGTTGGTGATTTGGAATCGAAATAATCTTGGAAGCTTATACTCATAAAAGTTGACATAGAATAACAATAAAAAGTGTACACCGAGCAACTTTGATGGTCCGAAGTTGCTCAACTCTCTCTATGGAGGGGGTTTTAGCGGTTTTGTCCATTTGTCATAGAAAGATGGTGTTTTGGCATCGAAATAAACTAGGAAGCTTATACTCGTAAAATTTGACATAGAAGAACAATAAAAAGTATATCCCGAGCAACTTTGTTGGTCCGAAGTTGCTCAACTCTCTCTTGGAGGAGCTTTTAACGGTTTTGTCCATTTGTGATAAAAAGTTGGTGTTTTGGCATCGAAGTAATCTTGGAAGCTTATACTCGTAAAATTTGACATAGAAGGACAATAAAAAGTGTACATCAAGCAACTTTGATGGTTCGAAGTTACTCCACACTCTCTATGGAGGAGCTTTAAACGGTTTTATCCATTTCTCATAGAAAGTTGGTGATTTGGAATCGAAATAATCTTGGAAGATTATACTCATAAAATTTGACATAGAAGAACAATAAAAAGTGTACACCGAGCAACTTTGATGGTCCGAAGTTGCTCAACTCTCTCTATGGATGGGCTTTTAACGGTTTTGTCCATTTGTCATAGAAGGATGATGTTTTAGCATCGAAATAATATAGGAAGCTTATACTCGTAAAATTTGACACAGAAGAACAATAAAAAGTGTATCCCGAGCAACTTTGTTGGTCCGAAGTTGCTCAACTGTCTCTATGTAGGAGCTTTTAACGGTTTTTGTCCAGTTGTGATTAAAAGTTGGTGTTTTAGTATCGAAATAATCTTGGAAGCTTATACTCGTAAAATTTGACATAGAAGAACAATAAAAAGCGTACACCAAGCACCTTTGATGGTCCGAAGTTTCTCAACTGTCTCTATGTAGGAGCTTTTAACGGTTTTTGTTCATTTGTGATTAAAAGTTGGTTTTTTGGCATCGAAATAATCTTGAAAGCTTATACTCGTAAAATTTGACATAGAAGAACAATAAAAAGCGTACACCAAGCAACTTTGATGGTCCGAAGTTTCTCAACTCTCTCTATGGATGGACTTTTAACGGTTTTGTCCATTTGTCATAGAAAGATGGTTTTTTAGCATCGAAAAAATCTAGGAAGCTTATACTCGTAAAATTTGACAAAGAAGAACAATAAAAAGTGTATCCCGATCAACTTTGTTGGTTCGAAGTTGCTCAACTCTCTCTATGGAGGAGCTTTTAACGGTTTTGTCTATTTCTCATAGAAAGTTGGTGATTTAGAATCGAAATAATCTTGGAAGCTTATACTCATAAAAGTTGACATAGAATAACAATAAAAAGTGTACACCGAGCAACTTTGATGGTCCGAAGTTGCTCAACTCTCTCTATGGATGGGCTTTTAACGGTTTTGTCCATTTGTCATAGAAAGATGGTGTTTTAGCATCGAAATAATCTAGGAAGCTTATACTCGTAAAATTTGACATAGAAGAACAATAAAAAGTATATCCCGAGCAACTTTGTTGGTCCGAAGTTGCTTAACTCTCTCTATGGAGGAGCTTTTAACGGTTTTGTCCATTTGTGATAAAAAGTTGGTGTTTTGGCATCGAAGTAAACTTGGAAGCTTATACTCGTAAAATTTGACATAGAAGGACAATAAAAAGTGTACATCAAGCAACTTTGATGGTTCGAAGTTGCTCAACTCTCTCTATGGAGGAGCTTTTAACGGTTTTGTCTATTTCTCATAGAAAGTTGGTGATTTGGAATCGAAATAATCTTGGAAGCTTATACTCATAAAATTTGACATAGAATAACAATAAAAAGTGTACACCGAGCAACTTTGATGGTCCGAAGTTGCTCAACTCTCTATATGGAGGGGCTTTTAACGGTTTTGTCCATTTGTCATAGAAAGATGGTGTTTTCGCATCGAAATAATCTAGGAAGCTTATACTTGTAAAATTTGACAAAGAAGAACAATAAAAAGTGTATCCCGAGCAACTTTGTTGGTCCGAAGTTGCTCAACTCTCTCTATGTAGGAGCTTTTAATGGTTTTTGTCCATTTGTGATTAAAAGTTGGTGTTTTGGCATCGAAATAATCTTGGAAGCTTATACTCGTAAAATTTGACATAGAAGAACAATAAAAAGCGTAAACCAGGCAACTTTGATGGTCCGAAGTTTCCCAACTCTCTCTATGGAGGGACTTTTAACGGTTTTGTCCATTTTTCATAGAAAGATGGTGTTTTAGCATCGAAAAAATCAAGGAAGCGTATACTCGTAAAATTTGACAAATAAGAACAATAAAAAGTGTATCCCGATCAACTTTGTTGGTTCGAAGTTGCTCAACTCTCTCTATGGAGGAGCTTTTAACGATTTTGTCCATTTGTGATAAAAAGTTGGTGTTTTGGCATCGAAGTAATCTTGGAAGCTTATACTCGTAAAATTTGACATAGAAGAACAATAAAAAGTGTATCCCGAGCGACTTTGTTGGTCCGAAGTTGCTCAACTCTCTCTATGGAGGAGCTTTTAACGATTTTGTCCATTTGTGATAAAAAGTTGGTGTTTTGGCATCGAAGTAATCTTGGAAGCTTATACTCGTAAAATTTGACATAGAAGGACAATAAAAAGTGTAAATCGAGCAACTTTGATGGTTCGAAGTAACTCCACACTCTCTATGGAGGAGCTTTTAACGGTTTTGTCCATTTCTCATAGAAAGTTGGTGATTTGGAATCGAAATAATCTTGGAAGATTATACTCGTAAAATTTGACATAGAAGAACAATAAAAAGTGTACACCGAGCAACTTTGATAGTCCGAAGTTGCTCAACTCTCTCTATGGAGGGGCTTTTAACGGTTTTGTCCATTTGTCATAGAAAGTTGGTGTTTTAGCATCAAAATAATCTAGGAAGCTTATACTCGTAAAATTTGACATAGAAGGACAATAAAAAGTGTACATCGAGCAACTTTGATAGTTCGAAGTTGCTCCACACTCTCTATGGAGGAGCTTTTAACGGTTTTGTCCATTTCTCATAGAAAGTTGGTGATTTGGAATCGAAATAATCTTGGAAGATTATACTCGTAAAATTTGACATAGAAGAACAATAAAAAGTGTACAGCGAGCAACTTTGATAGTCCGAAGTTGCTCAACTCTCTCTATGGAGGGGCTTTTAACGGTTTTGTCCATTTGTCATAGAAAGATGGTGTTTTAGCATCAAAAAAATCTAGGAAGCTTATACTCGTAAAATTTGACATAGAAGAACAATAAAAAGTGTATCCCGAACAACTTTGTTGGTCCGAAGTTGCTCAACTCTCTCTATGGAGGAGCTTTTAGTGGTTTTGTCCATTTGTGATAAAAAGTTGGTGTTTTGGCATCGAAGTAATCTTGGAAGCTTATACTCGTAAAATTTGACAAAGAAGAACAATAAAAAGTGTATCTTGATGAACTTTGTTGGTTCGAAGTTGATCAACTCTCTCTGTGGAGGAGCTTTTAACGGTTTTGTCTATTTCTCATAGAAAGTTGGTGATTTAGAATCGAAATAATCTTGGAAGCTTATACTCGTAAAATTTGACATAGAAGGACAATAAAATGTGTACATCGAGCAACTTTGATGGTTCGAAGTTATTCCACACTCTCTATGGAGGAGCTTTTAACGGTTTTGTCCATTTCTCATAGAAAGTTGGTGATTTGGAATCGAAATAATCTTGGAAGATTATACTCGTAAAATTTGACATAGAAGAACAATAAAAAGTGTACACCGAGCAAATTTGATAGTCCGAAGTTGCTCCACACTCTCTATGGAGGAGCTTTTAACGGTTTTGTCCATTTCTCATAGAAAGTTGGTGATTTGGAATCGAAATAATCTTGGAAGATTATACTCGTAAAATTTGACATAGAAGAACAATAAAAAGTGTACACCGAGCAACTTTGATAGTCCGAAGTTGCTCAACTCTCTCTATGGAGGGGCTTTTAACGGTTTTGTCCATTTGTCATAGAAAGATGGTGTTTTAGCATCAAAAAAATCTAGGAAGCTTATACTCGTAAAATTTGATATAGAAGAACAATAAAAAGTGTATCCCGAACAACTTTGTTGGTCCGAAGTTGCTCAACTCTCTCTATGGAGGAGCTTTTAGTGGTTTTGTCCATTTGTGATAAAAAGTTGGTGTTTTGGCATCGAAGTAATCTTGGAAGCTTATACTCGTAAAATTTGACAAAGAAGAACAATAAAAAGTGTCTCCCGATGAACTTTGTTGGTTCGAAGTTGCTCAACTCTCTCTGTGGAGGAGCTTTTAACGGTTTTGTCTATTTCTCATAGAAAGTTGGTGATTTAGAATCGAAATAATCTAGGAAGCTTATACTCGTAAAATTTGACATAGAAGGACAATAAAAAGTGTACATCGAGCAACTTTGATGGTTCGAAGTTGCTCCACACTCTCTATGGAGGAGCTTTTAACGGTTTTGTCCATTTGTCATAGAAAGTTGGTGTTTTAGCATCAAAATAATCTAGGAAGCTTATACTCATAAAATTTGACATAGAAGGACAATAAAAAGTGTACATCGAGCAACTTTGATGGTTCGAAGTTGCTCCACACTCTCTATGGAGGAGCTTTTAACGGTTTTGTCCATTTCTCATAGAAAGTTGGTGATTTGGAATCGAAATAATCTTGGAAGATTATACTCGTAAAATTTGACATAGAAGAACAATAAAAAGTGTACACCGAGCAACTTTGATAGTCCGAAGTTGCTCAACTCTCTCTATGGTGGGGCTTTTAACGGTTTTTGTCCATTTGTCATAGAAAGATGGTGTTTTAGCATCGAAATAATCTAGGAAGCTTATAATCGTATAATTTGACATAGAAGAACAATAAAAAGTGTATCCCGAGCGACTTTGTTGGTCCGAAGTTGCTCAACTCTCTCTATGGAGGAGCTTTTAACGGTTTTGTCCATTTGTGATAAAAAGTTGGTGTTTTGGCATCGAAGTAATCTTGGAAGCTTATACTCGTAAAATTTGACATAGAAGGACAATAAAAAGTGTACATCGAGCAACTTTGATAGTTCGAAGTTACTCCACACTCTCTATGGAGGAACTTTTAACTGTTTTGTCCATTTCTCATAGAAAGTTGGTGATTTGGAATCGAAATAATCTTGGAAGATTATACTCGTAAAATTTGACATAGAAGAACAATAAAAAGTGTACAACGAGCAACTTTGATAGTCCGAAGTTGCTCAACTCTCTCTATGGAGGGGTTTTTAACGGTTTTGTCCATTTGTCATAGAAAGTTGGTGATTTGGAATCGAAATAATCTTGGAAGCTTATACTCATAAAATTTGAGATAGAATAACAATAAAAAGTGTAAACCGAGCAAGTTTGATGGTCCGAAGTTGCTCAACTCTCTTTATGGAGGGGCTTTTAACGGTTTTGTCCATTTTTCATAGAAAGACGGTGTTTTAGCATCGAAATAATCTAGGAAGCTTATACTCGTAAAATTTGACATAGAAAAACAATAAAAAGTATATCCCGATGAACTTTGTTGGTTCGAAGTTGCTCAACTCTCTCTGTGGAGGAGCTTTTAACGGTTTTGTCTATTTCTCATAGAAAGTTGGTGATTTAGAATCGAAATAATCTTGGAAGCTTATACTCATAAAATTTGACATAGAATAACAATAAAAAGTGTACACCGAGCAACTTTGATGGTCCGAAGTTGCTCAACTCTCTCTATGGTGGGGCTTTTAACGGTTTTGTCCATTTGTCATAGAAAGATGGTGTTTTAGCATCGAAATAATCTAGGAAGCTTATAATCGTATAATTTGACATAGAAGAACAATAAAAAGTGTATCCCGAGCGACATTGTTGGTCCGAAGTTGCTCAACTCTCTCTATGGAGGAGCTTTTAACGGTTTTGTCCATTTGTGATAAAAAGTTGGTGTTTTGGCATCGAAGTAATCTTGGAAGCTTATACTCGTAAAATTTGACATAGAAGGACAATAAAAAGTGTACATCGAGCAACTTTGATGGTTCGAAGTTACTCCACACTCTCTATGGAGGAACTTTTAACTGTTTTGTCCATTTCTCATAGAAAGTTGGTGATTTGGAATCGAAATAATCTTGGAAGATTATACTCGTAAAATTTGACATAGAAGAACAATAAAAAGTGTACAACGAGCAACTTTGATAGTCCGAAGTTGCTCTACTCTCTCTATGGAGGGACTTTTAACGGTTTTGTCCATTTTTCATAGAAAGATGGTGTTTTAGCATCAAAATAATCTAGGAAGCTTATACTCGTAAAATTTGACATAGAAGAACAATAAAAAGTGTACACCGAGCAACTTTGATGGTTCGAAGTTGCTCAACTCTCTCTATGGAGGGGCTTTTAACGGTTTTTGATGCTAAAACACCATCTTTCTATGACAAATGGACAAAACCGTTAAAAGCCTCTTCATAGAGAGAGTTGAGCAACTTCGGACTATCAAAGTTGCTCGGTGTACACTTTTTATTGTTCTTCTATGTCAAATTTTACGAGTATAATCTTCCAAGATTATTTCGATTACAAATCACCAACTTTCTATGAGAAATGGACAAAACCGTTAAAAGCTCCTCCATAGAGAGTGTGGAGTAACTTCGAACCATCAAAGTTGCTCGATGTACACTTTTTATTGTCCTTCTATGTCAAATTTTACAAGTATAAGCTTCCAAGATTACTTCGATGCCAAAACACCAACTTTTTATCACAAATGGACAAAACCGTTAAAAGCTCCTCCATAGAGAGAGTTGAGCAACTTCGGACCGACAAAGTTGCTCGGGATATACTTTTTATTGTTCTTCTATGTCAAATTTTACGAGTATAAGCTTCCTAGATTATTTCGATGCTAAAACACCATCTTTCTATGACAAATGGACAAAACCGTTAAAAGCCCCTCCATAGAGAGAGTTGAGCAACTTCGAACCGTCAAAGTTGCTCGATGTACACTTTTTATTGTTCTTCTATGTCAAATTTTACGAGTATAAGCTTCCAAGATTATTTCGATGCCAAAACACCAACTTTTAATCACAAATGGACAAAAACCGTTTAAAGCTCCTACATAGAGAGAGTTGAGCAACTTCGGACCAACAAAGTTGCTCGGGATACACTTTTTATTGTTCTTCTTTGTCAAATTTTACGAGTATAAGCTTCCTAAATTATTTTGATGCTAAAACACCATCTTTCTATGACAAATGGACAAAACCGTTAAAAGCCCCTCCATAGAGAGAGTTGAGCAACTTCGGACCATCAAAGTTGCTCGGTGTACACTTTTTATTTTTATTCTATATTAAATTTTATGAGTATAAGCTTCCAAGATTATTTCGATTCCAAATCACCAACTTTCTATGAGAAATAGACAAAACCGTTAAAAGCTCCTCCATAGAGAGAGTTGAGCAATTATGGAGAGAGTTGAGCAATTATGGAGAGAGTTGAGCAACTTCGGACCATCAAAGTTGCTCGGTGTACACTTTTATTTTTATTCTATGTCAAATTTTATGAGTATAAGCTTCCAAGATTATTTCGATTCCAAATCACCAACTTTCTATGGTTCGAAGTTGCTCCACACTCTCTATGGAGGAGCTTTTAACGGTTTTGTCCATTTCTCATAGAAAGTTGGTGATTTGGAATCGAAATAATCTTGGAAGATTATACTCGTAAAATTTGACATAGAAGAACAATAAAAAGTGTACACCGAGCAACTTTGATAGTCCGAAGTTGCTCAACTCTCTCTATGGAGGGGCTTTTAACGGTTTTGTCCATTTGTCATAGAAAGTTGGTGTTTTAGCATCAAAATAATCTAGGAAGCTTATACTCGTAAAATTTGACATAGAAGGACAATAAAAAGTGTACATCGAGCAACTTTGATGGTTCGAAGTTGCTCCACACTCTCTATGGAGGAGCTTTTAACGGTTTTGTCCATTTCTCATAGAAAGTTGGTGATTTGGAATCGAAATAATCTTGGAAGATTATACTCGTAAAATTTGACATAGAAGGACAATAAAAAGTGTACAGCGAGAAACTTTGATAGTCCGAAGTTGCTCAACTCTCTCTATGGAGGGGCTTTTAACGGTTTTGTCCATTTGTCATAGAAAGATGGTGTTTTAGCATCAAAAAAATCTAGGAAGCTTATACTCGTAAAATTTGACATAGAAGAACAATAAAAAGTGTATCCCGAACAACTTTGTTGGTCCGAAGTTGCTCAACTCTCTCTATGGAGGAGCTTTTAGTGGTTTTGTCCATTTGTGATAAAAAGTTGGTGTTTTGGCATCGAAGTAATCTTGGAAGCCTATACTCGTAAAATTTGACAAAGAAGAACAATAAAAAGTGTATCTTGATGAACTTTGTTGGTTCGAAGTTGATCAACTCTCTCTGTGGAGGAGCTTTTAACGGTTTTGTCTATTTCTCATAGAAAGTTGGTGATTTAGAATCGAAATAATCTTGGAAGCTTATACTCATAAAATTTGACATAGAATAACAATAAAAAGTGTACATCGAGCAACTTTGATGGTTCGAAGTTATTCCACACTCTCTATGGACGAGCTTTTAACGGTTTTGTCCATTTCTCATAGAAAGTTGGTGATTTGGAATCGAAATAATCTTGGAAGATTATACTCGTAAAATTTGACATAGAAGAACAATAAAAAGTGTACACCGAGCAAATTTGATAGTCCGAAGTTGCTCCACACTCTCTATGGAGGAGCTTTTAACGGTTTTGTCCATTTCTCATAGAAAGTTGGTGATTTGGAATCGAAATAATCTTGGAAGATTATACTCGTAAAATTTGACATAGAAGAACAATAAAAAGTGTACACCGAGCAACTTTGATAGTCCGAAGTTGCTCAACTCTCTCTATGGAGGGGCTTTTAACGGTTTTGTCCATTTGTCATAGAAAGTTGGTGTTTTAGCATCAAAATAATCTAGGAAGCTTATACTCGTAAAATTTGACATAGAAGGACAATAAAAAGTGTACATCGAGCAACTTTGATGGTTCGAAGTTGCTCCACACTCTCTATGGAGGAGCTTTTAACGGTTTTGTCCATTTCTCATAGAAAGTTGGTGATTTGGAATCGAAATAATCTTGGAAGATTATACTCGTAAAATTTGACATAGAAGAACAATAAAAAGTGTACAGCGAACAACTTTGATAGTCCGAAGTTGCTCAACTCTCTCTCTGGAGGGGCTTTTAACGGTTTTGTCCATTTGTCATAGAAAGATGGTGTTTTAGCATCAAAAAAATCTAGGAAGCTTATACTCGTAAAATTTGACATAGAAGAACAATAAAAAGTGTATCCCGAACAACTTTGTTGGTCCGAAGTTGCTCAACTCTCTCTATGGAGGAGCTTTTAGTGGTTTTGTCCATTTGTGATAAAAAGTTGGTGTTTTGGCATCGAAGTAATCTTGGAAGCTTATACTCGTAAAATTTGACAAAGAAGAACAATAAAAAGTGTATCTTGATGAACTTTGTTGGTTCGAAGTTGATCAACTCTCTCTGTGGAGGAGCTTTTAACGGTTTTGTCTATTTCTCATAGAAAGTTGGTGATTTAGAATCGAAATAATCTTGGAAGCTTATACTCATAAAATTTGACATAGAATAACAATAAAAAGTGTACATCGAGCAACTTTGATGGTTCGAAGTTATTCCACACTCTCTATGGAGGAGCTTTTAACGGTTTTGTCCATTTCTCATAGAAAGTTGGTGATTTGGAATCGAAATAATCTTGGAAGATTATACTCGTAAAATTTGACATAGAAGAACAATAAAAAGTGTACACCGAGCAAATTTGATAGTCCGAAGTTGCTCCACACTCTCTATGGAGGAGCTTTTAACGGTTTTGTCCATTTCTCATAGAAAGTTGGTGATTTGGAATCGAAATAATCTTGGAAGATTATACTCGTAAAATTTGACATAGAAGAACAATAAAAAGTGTACACCGAGCAACTTTGATAGTCCGAAGTTGCTCAACTCTCTCTATGGAGGGGCTTTTAACGGTTTTGTCCATTTGTCATAGAAAGATGGTGTTTTAGCATCAAAAAAATCTAGGAAGCTTATACTCGTAAAATTTGATATAGAAGAACAATAAAAAGTGTATCCCGAACAACTTTGTTGGTCCGAAGTTGCTCAACTCTCTCTATGGAGGAGCTTTTAGTGGTTTTGTCCATTTGTGATAAAAAGTTGGTGTTTTGGCATCGAAGTAATCTTGGAAGCTTATACTCGTAAAATTTGACAAAGAAGAACAATAAAAAGTGTCTCCCGATGAACTTTGTTGGTTCGAAGTTGCTCAACTCTCTCTGTGGAGGAGCTTTTAACGGTTTTGTCTATTTCTCATAGAAAGTTGGTGATTTAGAATCGAAATAATCTAGGAAGCTTATACTCGTAAAATTTGACATAGAAGGACAATAAAAAGTGTACATCGAGCAACTTTGATGGTTCGAAGTTGCTCCACACTCTCTATGGAGGAGCTTTTAACGGTTTTGTCCATTTGTCATAGAAAGTTGGTGTTTTAGCATCAAAATAATCTAGGAAGCTTATACTCATAAAATTTGACATAGAAGGACAATAAAAAGTGTACATCGAGCAACTTTGATGGTTCGAAGTTGCTCCACACTCTCTATGGAGGAGCTTTTAACGGTTTTGTCCATTTCTCATAGAAAGTTGGTGATTTGGAATCGAAATAATCTTGGAAGATTATACTCGTAAAATTTGACATAGAAGAACAATAAAAAGTGTACACCGAGCAACTTTGATAGTCCGAAGTTGCTCAACTCTCTCTATGGTGGGGCTTTTAACGGTTTTTGTCCATTTGTCATAGAAAGATGGTGTTTTAGCATCGAAATAATCTAGGAAGCTTATAATCGTATAATTTGACATAGAAGAACAATAAAAAGTGTATCCCGAGCGACTTTGTTGGTCCGAAGTTGCTCAACTCTCTCTATGGAGGAGCTTTTAACGGTTTTGTCCATTTGTGATAAAAAGTTGGTGTTTTGGCATCGAAGTAATCTTGGAAGCTTATACTCGTAAAATTTGACATAGAAGGACAATAAAAAGTGTACATCGAGCAACTTTGATAGTTCGAAGTTACTCCACACTCTCTATGGAGGAACTTTTAACTGTTTTGTCCATTTCTCATAGAAAGTTGGTGATTTGGAATCGAAATAATCTTGGAAGATTATACTCGTAAAATTTGACATAGAAGAACAATAAAAAGTGTACAACGAGCAACTTTGATAGTCCGAAGTTGCTCAACTCTCTCTATGGAGGGGTTTTTAACGGTTTTGTCCATTTGTCATAGAAAGTTGGTGATTTGGAATCGAAATAATCTTGGAAGCTTATACTCATAAAATTTGAGATAGAATAACAATAAAAAGTGTAAACCGAGCAAGTTTGATGGTCCGAAGTTGCTCAACTCTCTTTATGGAGGGGCTTTTAACGGTTTTGTCCATTTTTCATAGAAAGACGGTGTTTTAGCATCGAAATAATCTAGGAAGCTTATACTCGTAAAATTTGACATAGAAAAACAATAAAAAGTATATCCCGATGAACTTTGTTGGTTCGAAGTTGCTCAACTCTCTCTGTGGAGGAGCTTTTAACGGTTTTGTCTATTTCTCATAGAAAGTTGGTGATTTAGAATCGAAATAATCTTGGAAGCTTATACTCATAAAATTTGACATAGAATAACAATAAAAAGTGTACACCGAGCAACTTTGATGGTCCGAAGTTGCTCAACTCTCTCTATGGTGGGGCTTTTAACGGTTTTGTCCATTTGTCATAGAAAGATGGTGTTTTAGCATCGAAATAATCTAGGAAGCTTATAATCGTATAATTTGACATAGAAGAACAATAAAAAGTGTATCCCGAGCGACATTGTTGGTCCGAAGTTGCTCAACTCTCTCTATGGAGGAGCTTTTAACGGTTTTGTCCATTTGTGATAAAAAGTTGGTGTTTTGGCATCGAAGTAATCTTGGAAGCTTATACTCGTAAAATTTGACATAGAAGGACAATAAAAAGTGTACATCGAGCAACTTTGATGGTTCGAAGTTACTCCACACTCTCTATGGAGGAACTTTTAACTGTTTTGTCCATTTCTCATAGAAAGTTGGTGATTTGGAATCGAAATAATCTTGGAAGATTATACTCGTAAAATTTGACATAGAAGAACAATAAAAAGTGTACAACGAGCAACTTTGATAGTCCGAAGTTGCTCTACTCTCTCTATGGAGGGACTTTTAACGGTTTTGTCCATTTTTCATAGAAAGATGGTGTTTTAGCATCAAAATAATCTAGGAAGCTTATACTCGTAAAATTTGACATAGAAGAACAATAAAAAGTGTACACCGAGCAACTTTGATGGTTCGAAGTTGCTCAACTCTCTCTATGGAGGGGCTTTTAACGGTTTTTGATGCTAAAACACCATCTTTCTATGACAAATGGACAAAACCGTTAAAAGCCTCTTCATAGAGAGAGTTGAGCAACTTCGGACTATCAAAGTTGCTCGGTGTACACTTTTTATTGTTCTTCTATGTCAAATTTTACGAGTATAATCTTCCAAGATTATTTCGATTACAAATCACCAACTTTCTATGAGAAATGGACAAAACCGTTAAAAGCTCCTCCATAGAGAGTGTGGAGTAACTTCGAACCATCAAAGTTGCTCGATGTACACTTTTTATTGTCCTTCTATGTCAAATTTTACAAGTATAAGCTTCCAAGATTACTTCGATGCCAAAACACCAACTTTTTATCACAAATGGACAAAACCGTTAAAAGCTCCTCCATAGAGAGAGTTGAGCAACTTCGGACCGACAAAGTTGCTCGGGATATACTTTTTATTGTTCTTCTATGTCAAATTTTACGAGTATAAGCTTCCTAGATTATTTCGATGCTAAAACACCATCTTTCTATGACAAATGGACAAAACCGTTAAAAGCCCCTCCATAGAGAGAGTTGAGCAACTTCGAACCGTCAAAGTTGCTCGATGTACACTTTTTATTGTTCTTCTATGTCAAATTTTACGAGTATAAGCTTCCAAGATTATTTCGATGCCAAAACACCAACTTTTAATCACAAATGGACAAAAACCGTTTAAAGCTCCTACATAGAGAGAGTTGAGCAACTTCGGACCAACAAAGTTGCTCGGGATACACTTTTTATTGTTCTTCTTTGTCAAATTTTACGAGTATAAGCTTCCTAAATTATTTTGATGCTAAAACACCATCTTTCTATGACAAATGGACAAAACCGTTAAAAGCCCCTCCATAGAGAGAGTTGAGCAACTTCGGACCATCAAAGTTGCTCGGTGTACACTTTTTATTTTTATTCTATATTAAATTTTATGAGTATAAGCTTCCAAGATTATTTCGATTCCAAATCACCAACTTTCTATGAGAAATAGACAAAACCGTTAAAAGCTCCTCCATAGAGAGAGTTGAGCAATTATGGAGAGAGTTGAGCAATTATGGAGAGAGTTGAGCAACTTCGGACCATCAAAGTTGCTCGGTGTACACTTTTATTTTTATTCTATGTCAAATTTTATGAGTATAAGCTTCCAAGATTATTTCGATTCCAAATCACCAACTTTCTATGGTTCGAAGTTGCTCCACACTCTCTATGGAGGAGCTTTTAACGGTTTTGTCCATTTCTCATAGAAAGTTGGTGATTTGGAATCGAAATAATCTTGGAAGATTATACTCGTAAAATTTGACATAGAAGAACAATAAAAAGTGTACACCGAGCAACTTTGATAGTCCGAAGTTGCTCAACTCTCTCTATGGAGGGGCTTTTAACGGTTTTGTCCATTTGTCATAGAAAGTTGGTGTTTTAGCATCAAAATAATCTAGGAAGCTTATACTCGTAAAATTTGACATAGAAGGACAATAAAAAGTGTACATCGAGCAACTTTGATGGTTCGAAGTTGCTCCACACTCTCTATGGAGGAGCTTTTAACGGTTTTGTCCATTTCTCATAGAAAGTTGGTGATTTGGAATCGAAATAATCTTGGAAGATTATACTCGTAAAATTTGACATAGAAGGACAATAAAAAGTGTACAGCGAGAAACTTTGATAGTCCGAAGTTGCTCAACTCTCTCTATGGAGGGGCTTTTAACGGTTTTGTCCATTTGTCATAGAAAGATGGTGTTTTAGCATCAAAAAAATCTAGGAAGCTTATACTCGTAAAATTTGACATAGAAGAACAATAAAAAGTGTATCCCGAACAACTTTGTTGGTCCGAAGTTGCTCAACTCTCTCTATGGAGGAGCTTTTAGTGGTTTTGTCCATTTGTGATAAAAAGTTGGTGTTTTGGCATCGAAGTAATCTTGGAAGCCTATACTCGTAAAATTTGACAAAGAAGAACAATAAAAAGTGTATCTTGATGAACTTTGTTGGTTCGAAGTTGATCAACTCTCTCTGTGGAGGAGCTTTTAACGGTTTTGTCTATTTCTCATAGAAAGTTGGTGATTTAGAATCGAAATAATCTTGGAAGCTTATACTCATAAAATTTGACATAGAATAACAATAAAAAGTGTACATCGAGCAACTTTGATGGTTCGAAGTTATTCCACACTCTCTATGGACGAGCTTTTAACGGTTTTGTCCATTTCTCATAGAAAGTTGGTGATTTGGAATCGAAATAATCTTGGAAGATTATACTCGTAAAATTTGACATAGAAGAACAATAAAAAGTGTACACCGAGCAAATTTGATAGTCCGAAGTTGCTCCACACTCTCTATGGAGGAGCTTTTAACGGTTTTGTCCATTTCTCATAGAAAGTTGGTGATTTGGAATCGAATTAATCTTGGAAGATTATACTCGTAAAATTTGACATAGAAGAACAATAAAAAGTGTACACCGAGCAACTTTGATAGTCCGAAGTTGCTCAACTCTCTCTATGGAGGGGCTTTTAACGGTTTTGTCCATTTGTCATAGAAAGATGGTGTTTTAGCATCAAAAAAATCTAGGAAGCTTATACTCGTAAAATTTGATATAGAAGAACAATAAAAAGTGTATCCCGAACAACTTTGTTGGTCCGAAGTTGCTCAACTCTCTCTATGGAGGAGCTTTTAGTGGTTTTGTCCATTTGTGATAAAAAGTTGGTGTTTTGGCATCGAAGTAATCTTGGAAGCTTATACTCGTAAAATTTGACAAAGAAGAACAATAAAAAGTGTATCTTGATGAACTTTGTTGGTTCGAAGTTGCTCAACTCTCTCTGTGGAGGAGCTTTTAACGGTTTTGTCTATTTCTCATAGAAAGTTGGTGATTTAGAATCGAAATAATCTTGGAAGCTTATACTCATAAAATTTGACATAGAATAACAATAAAAAGTGTACACCGAGCAACTTTGATGGTCCGAAGTTGCTCAACTCTCTCTATGGTGGGGCTTTTAACGGTTTTGTCCATTTGTCGTAGAAAGATGGTGTTTTAGCATCGAAATAATCTAGGAAGCTTATAATCGTATAATTTGACATAGAAGAACAATAAAAAGTGTATCCCGAGCGACATTGTTGGTCCGAAGTTGCTCAACTCTCTCTATGGAGGAGCTTTTAACGGTTTTGTCCATTTGTGATAAAAAGTTGGTGTTTTGGCATCGAAGTAATCTTGGAAGCTTATACTCGTAAAATTTGACATAGAAGGACAATAAAAAGTGTACATCGAGCAACTTTGATGGTTCGAAGTTACTCCACACTCTCTATGGAGGAACTTTTAACTGTTTTGTCCATTTCTCATAGAAAGTTGGTGATTTGGAATCGAAATAATCTTGGAAGATTATACTCGTAAAATTTGACATAGAAGAACAATAAAAAGTGTACAACGAGCAACTTTGATAGTCCGAAGTTGCTCTACTCTCTCTATGGAGGGACTTTTAACGGTTTTGTCCATTTTTCATAGAAAGATGGTGTTTTAGCATCAAAATAATCTAGGAAGCTTATACTCGTAAAATTTGACATAGAAGAACAATAAAAAGTGTACACCGAGCAACTTTGATGGTTCGAAGTTGCTCAACTCTCTCTATGGAGGGGCTTTTAACGGTTTTTGATGCTAAAACACCATCTTTCTATGACAAATGGACAAAACCGTTAAAAGCCTCTTCATAGAGAGAGTTGAGCAACTTCGGACTATCAAAGTTGCTCGGTGTACACTTTTTATTGTTCTTCTATGTCAAATTTTACGAGTATAATCTTCCAAGATTATTTCGATTACAAATCACCAACTTTCTATGAGAAATGGACAAAACCGTTAAAAGCTCCTCCATAGAGAGTGTGGAGTAACTTCGAACCATCAAAGTTGCTCGATGTACACTTTTTATTGTCCTTCTATGTCAAATTTTACAAGTATAAGCTTCCAAGATTACTTCGATGCCAAAACACCAACTTTTTATCACAAATGGACAAAACCGTTAAAAGCTCCTCCATAGAGAGAGTTGAGCAACTTCGGACCGACAAAGTTGCTCGGGATATACTTTTTATTGTTCTTCTATGTCAAATTTTACGAGTATAAGCTTCCTAGATTATTTCGATGCTAAAACACCATCTTTCTATGACAAATGGACAAAACCGTTAAAAGCCCCTCCATAGAGAGAGTTGAGCAACTTCGAACCGTCAAAGTTGCTCGATGTACACTTTTTATTGTTCTTCTATGTCAAATTTTACGAGTATAAGCTTCCAAGATTATTTCGATGCCAAAACACCAACTTTTAATCACAAATGGACAAAAACCGTTTAAAGCTCCTACATAGAGAGAGTTGAGCAACTTCGGACCAACAAAGTTGCTCGGGATACACTTTTTATTGTTCTTCTTTGTCAAATTTTACGAGTATAAGCTTCCTAAATTATTTTGATGCTAAAACACCATCTTTCTATGACAAATGGACAAAACCGTTAAAAGCCCCTCCATAGAGAGAGTTGAGCAACTTCGGACCATCAAAGTTGCTCGGTGTACACTTTTTATTTTTATTCTATATTAAATTTTATGAGTATAAGCTTCCAAGATTATTTCGATTCCAAATCACCAACTTTCTTTGAGAAATAGACAAAACCGTTAAAAGCTCCTCCATAGAGAGAGTTGAGCAATTATGGAGAGAGTTGAGCAATTATGGAGAGAGTTGAGCAACTTCGGACCATCAAAGTTGCTCGGTGTACACTTTTATTTTTATTCTATGTCAAATTTTATGAGTATAAGCTTCCAAGATTATTTCGATTCCAAATCACCAACTTTCTATGGTTCGAAGTTGCTCCACACTCTCTATGGAGGAGCTTTTAACGGTTTTGTCCATTTCTCATAGAAAGTTGGTGATTTGGAATCGAAATAATCTTGGAAGATTATACTCGTAAAATTTGACATAGAAGAACAATAAAAAGTGTACACCGAGCAACTTTGATAGTCCGAAGTTGCTCAACTCTCTCTATTGAGGGGCTTTTAACGGTTTTGTCCATTTGTCATAGAAAGTTGGTGTTTTAGCATCAAAATAATCTAGGAAGCTTATACTCGTAAAATTTGACATAGAAGGACAATAAAAAGTGTACATCGAGCAACTTTGATGGTTCGAAGTTGCTCCACACTCTCTATGGAGGAGCTTTTAACGGTTTTGTCCATTTCTCATAGAAAGTTGGTGATTTGGAATCGAAATAATCTTGGAAGATTATACTCGTAAAATTTGACATAGAAGGACAATAAAAAGTGTACAGCGAGAAACTTTGATAGTCCGAAGTTGCTCAACTCTCTCTATGGAGGGGCTTTTAACGGTTTTGTCCATTTGTCATAGAAAGATGGTGTTTTAGCATCAAAAAAATCTAGGAAGCTTATACTCGTAAAATTTGACATAGAAGAACAATAAAAAGTGTATCCCGAACAACTTTGTTGGTCCGAAGTTGCTCAACTCTCTCTATGGAGGAGCTTTTAGTGGTTTTGTCCATTTGTGATAAAAAGTTGGTGTTTTGGCATCGAAGTAATCTTGGAAGCCTATACTCGTAAAATTTGACAAAGAAGAACAATAAAAAGTGTATCTTGATGAACTTTGTTGGTTCGAAGTTGATCAACTCTCTCTGTGGAGGAGCTTTTAACGGTTTTGTCTATTTCTCATAGAAAGTTGGTGATTTAGAATCGAAATAATCTTGGAAGCTTATACTCATAAAATTTGACATAGAATAACAATAAAAAGTGTACATCGAGCAACTTTGATGGTTCGAAGTTATTCCACACTCTCTATGGACGAGCTTTTAACGGTTTTGTCCATTTCTCATAGAAAGTTGGTGATTTGGAATCGAAATAATCTTGGAAGATTATACTCGTAAAATTTGACATAGAAGAACAATAAAAAGTGTACACCGAGCAAATTTGATAGTCCGAAGTTGCTCCACACTCTCTATGGAGGAGCTTTTAACGGTTTTGTCCATTTCTCATAGAAAGTTGGTGATTTGGAATCGAAATAATCTTGGAAGATTATACTCGTAAAATTTGACATAGAAGAACAATAAAAAGTGTACACCGAGCAACTTTGATAGTCCGAAGTTGCTCAACTCTCTCTATGGAGGGGCTTTTAACGGTTTTGTCCATTTGTCATAGAAAGTTGGTGTTTTAGCATCAAAATAATCTAGGAAGCTTATACTCGTAAAATTTGACATAGAAGGACAATAAAAAGTGTACATCGAGCAACTTTGATGGTTCGAAGTTGCTCCACACTCTCTATGGAGGAGCTTTTAACGGTTTTGTCCATTTCTCATAGAAAGTTGGTGATTTGGAATCGAAATAATCTTGGAAGATTATACTCGTAAAATTTGACATAGAAGAACAATAAAAAGTGTACAGCGAACAACTTTGATAGTCCGAAGTTGCTCAACTCTCTCTATGGAGGGGCTTTTAACGGTTTTGTCCATTTGTCATAGAAAGATGGTGTTTTAGCATCAAAAAAATCTAGGAAGCTTATACTCGTAAAATTTGACATAGAAGAACAATAAAAAGTGTATCCCGAACAACTTTGTTGGTCCGAAGTTGCTCAACTCTCTCTATGGAGGAGCTTTTAGTGGTTTTGTCCATTTGTGATAAAAAGTTGGTGTTTTGGCATCGAAGTAATCTTGGAAGCTTATACTCGTAAAATTTGACAAAGAAGAACAATAAAAAGTGTATCTTGATGAACTTTGTTGGTTCGAAGTTGATCAACTCTCTCTGTGGAGGAGCTTTTAACGGTTTTGTCTATTTCTCATAGAAAGTTGGTGATTTAGAATCGAAATAATCTTGGAAGCTTATACTCATAAAATTTGACATAGAATAACAATAAAAAGTGTACATCGAGCAACTTTGATGGTTCGAAGTTATTCCACACTCTCTATGGAGGAGCTTTTAACGGTTTTGTCCATTTCTCATAGAAAGTTGGTGATTTGGAATCGAAATAATCTTGGAAGATTATACTCGTAAAATTTGACATAGAAGAACAATAAAAAGTGTACACCGAGCAAATTTGATAGTCCGAAGTTGCTCCACACTCTCTATGGAGGAGCTTTTAACGGTTTTGTCCATTTCTCATAGAAAGTTGGTGATTTGGAATCGAAATAATCTTGGAAGATTATACTCGTAAAATTTGACATAGAAGAACAATAAAAAGTGTACACCGAGCAACTTTGATAGTCCGAAGTTGCTCAACTCTCTCTATGGAGGGGCTTTTAACGGTTTTGTCCATTTGTCATAGAAAGATGGTGTTTTAGCATCAAAAAAATCTAGGAAGCTTATACTCGTAAAATTTGATATAGAAGAACAATAAAAAGTGTATCCCGAACAACTTTGTTGGTCCGAAGTTGCTCAACTCTCTCTATGGAGGAGCTTTTAGTGGTTTTGTCCATTTGTGATAAAAAGTTGGTGTTTTGGCATCGAAGTAATCTTGGAAGCTTATACTCGTAAAATTTGACAAAGAAGAACAATAAAAAGTGTCTCCCGATGAACTTTGTTGGTTCGAAGTTGCTCAACTCTCTCTGTGGAGGAGCTTTTAACGGTTTTGTCTATTTCTCATAGAAAGTTGGTGATTAAGAATCGAAATAATCTTGGAAGCTTATACTCATAAAATTTGACATAGAAGGACAATAAAAAGTGTACATCGAGCAACTTTGATGGTTCGAAGTTGCTCCACACTCTCTATGGAGGAGCTTTTAACGGTTTTGTCCATTTGTCATAGAAAGTTGGTGTTTTAGCATCAAAATAATCTAGGAAGCTTATACTCGTAAAATTTGACATAGAAGGACAATAAAAAGTGTACATCGAGCAACTTTGATGGTTCGAAGTTGCTCCACACTCTCTATGGAGGAGCTTTTAACGGTTTTGTCCATTTCTCATAGAAAGTTGGTGATTTGGAATCGAAATAATCTTGGAAGATTATACTCGTAAAATTTGACATAGAAGAACAATAAAAAGTGTACACCGAGCAACTTTGATAGTCCGAAGTTGCTCAACTCTCTCTATGGTGGGGCTTTTAACGGTTTTGTCCATTTGTCATAGAAAGATGGTGTTTTAGCATCGAAATAATCTAGGAAGCTTATAATCGTATAATTTGACATAGAAGAACAATAAAAAGTGTATCCCGAGCGACTTTGTTGGTCCGAAGTTGCTCAACTCTCTCTATGGAGGAGCTTTTAACGGTTTTGTCCATTTGTGATAAAAAGTTGGTGTTTTGGCATCGAAGTAATCTTGGAAGCTTATACTCGTAAAATTTGACATAGAAGGACAATAAAAAGTGTACATCGAGCAACTTTGATAGTTCGAAGTTACTCCACACTCTCTATGGAGGAACTTTTAACTGTTTTGTCCATTTCTCATAGAAAGTTGGTGATTTGGAATCGAAATAATCTTGGAAGATTATACTCGTAAAATTTGACATAGAAGAACAATAAAAAGTGTACAACGAGCAACTTTGATAGTCCGAAGTTGCTCAACTCTCTCTATGGAGGGGTTTTTAACGGTTTTGTCCATTTGTCATAGAAAGTTGGTGATTTGGAATCGAAATAATCTTGGAAGCTTATACTCATAAAATTTGAGATAGAATAACAATAAAAAGTGAAAACCGAGCAAGTTTGATGGTCCGAAGTTGCTCAACTCTCTCTATGGAGGAGCTTTTAACGGTTTTGTCCATTTTTCATAGAAAGACGGTGTTTTAGCATCGAAATAATCTAGGAAGCTTATACTCGTAAAATTTGACATAGAAAAACAATAAAAAGTATATCCCGATGAACTTTGTTGGTTCGAAGTTGCTCAACTCTCTCTGTGGAGGAGCTTTTAACGGTTTTGTCTATTTCTCATAGAAAGTTGGTGATTTAGAATCGAAATAATCTTGGAAGCTTATACTCATAAAATTTGACATAGAATAACAATAAAAAGTGTACACCGAGCAACTTTGATGGTCCGAAGTTGCTCAACTCTCTCTATGGTGGGGCTTTTAACGGTTTTGTCCATTTGTCATAGAAAGATGGTGTTTAAGCATCGAAATAATCTAGGAAGCTTATAATCGTATAATTTGACATAGAAGAACAATAAAAAGTGTATCCCGAGCGACTTTGTTGGTCCGAAGTTGCTCAACTCTCACTATGGAGGAGCTTTTAACGGTTTTGTCCATTTGTGATAAAAAGTTGGTGTTTTGGCATCGAAGTAATCTTGGAAGCTTATACTCGTAAAATTTGACATAGAAGGACAATAAAAAGTGTACATCGAGCAACTTTGATGGTTCGAAGTTACTCCACACTCTCTATGGAGGAACTTTTAACTGTTTTGTCCATTTCTCATAGAAAGTTGGTGATTTGGAATCGAAATAATCTTGGAAGATTATACTCGTAAAATTTGACATAGAAGAACAATAAAAAGTGTACAACGAGCAACTTTGATAGTCCGAAGTTGCTCTACTCTCTCTATGGAGGGACTTTTAACGGTTTTGTCCATTTTTCATAGAAAGATGGTGTTTTAGCATCAAAATAATCTAGGAAGCTTATACTCGTAAAATTTGACATAGAAGAACAATAAAAAGTGTACACCGAGCAACTTTGATGGTTCGAAGTTGTTCAACTCTCTCTATGGAGGGGCTTTTAACGGTTTTTGATGCTAAAACACCATCTTTCTATGACAAATGGACAAAACCGTTAAAAGCCTCTTCATAGAGAGAGTTGAGCAACTTCGGACTATCAAAGTTGCTCGGTGTACACTTTTTATTGTTCTTCTATGTCAAATTTTACGAGTATAATCTTCCAAGATTATTTCGATTACAAATCACCAACTTTCTATGAGAAATGGACAAAACCGTTAAAAGCTCCTCCATAGAGAGTGTGGAGTAACTTCGAACCATCAAAGTTGCTCGATGTACACTTTTTATTGTCCTTCTATGTCAAATTTTACAAGTATAAGCTTCCAAGATTACTTCGATGCCAAAACACCAACTTTTTATCACAAATGGACAAAACCGTTAAAAGCTCCTCCATAGAGAGAGTTGAGCAACTTCGGACCAACAAAGTTGCTCGGGATATACTTTTTATTGTTCTTCTATGTCAAATTTTACGAGTATAAGCTTCCTAGATTATTTCGATGCTAAAACACCATCTTTCAATGACAAATGGACAAAACCGTTAAAAGCCCCTCCATAGAGAGAGTTGAGCAACTTCGAACCGTCAAAGTTGCTCGATGTACACTTTTTATTGTTCTTCTATGTCAAATTTTACGAGTATAAGCTTCCAAGATTATTTCGATGCCAAAACACCAACTTTTAATCACAAATGGACAAAAACCGTTAAAAGCTCCTACATAGAGAGAGTTGAGCAACTTCGGACCAACAAAGTTGCTCGGGATACACTTTTTATTGTTCTTCTTTGTCAAATTTTACGAGTATAAGCTTCCTAAATTATTTTGATGCTAAAACACCATCTTTCTATGACAAATGGACAAAACCGTTAAAAGCCCCTCCATAGAGAGAGTTGAGCAACTTCGGACCATCAAAGTTGCTCGGTGTACACTTTTTATTTTTATTCTATATTAAATTTTATAAGTATAAGCTTCCAAGATTATTTCGATTCCAAATCACCAACTTTCTATGAGAAATAGACAAAACCGTTAAAAGCTCCTCCATAGAGAGAGTTGAGCAATTATGGAGAGAGTTGAGCAATTATGGAGAGAGTTGAGCAACTTCGGACCATCAAAGTTGCTCGGTGTACACTTTTATTTTTATTCTATGTCAAATTTTATGAGTATAAGCTTCCAAGATTATTTCGATTCCAAATCACCAACTTTCTATGGTTCGAAGTTGCTCCACACTCTCTATGGAGGAGCTTTTAACGGTTTTGTCCATTTCTCATAGAAAGTTGGTGATTTGGAATCGAAATAATCTTGGAAGATTATACTCGTAAAATTTGACATAGAAGAACAATAAAAAGTGTACACCGAGCAACTTTGATAGTCCGAAGTTGCTCAACTCTCTCTATGGAGGGGCTTTTAACGGTTTTGTCCATTTGTCATAGAAAGTTGGTGTTTTAGCATCAAAATAATCTAGGAAGCTTATACTCGTAAAATTTGACATAGAAGGACAATAAAAAGTGTACATCGAGCAACTTTGATGGTTCGAAGTTGCTCCACACTCTCTATGGAGGAGCTTTTAACGGTTTTGTCAATTTCTCATAGAAAGTTGGTGATTTGGAATCGAAATAATCTTGGAAGATTATACTCGTAAAATTTGACATAGAAGGACAATAAAAAGTGTACAGCGAGAAACTTTGATAGTCCGAAGTTGCTCAACTCTCTCTATGGAGGGGCTTTTAACGGTTTTGTCCATTTGTCATAGAAAGATGGTGTTTTAGCATCAAAAAAATCTAGGAAGCTTATACTCGTAAAATTTGACATAGAAGAACAATAAAAAGTGTATCCCGAACAACTTTGTTGGTCCGAAGTTGCTCAACTCTCTCTATGGAGGAGCTTTTAGTGGTTTTGTCCATTTGTGATAAAAAGTTGGTGTTTTGGCATCGAAGTAATCTTGGAAGCCTATACTCGTAAAATTTGACAAAGAAGAACAATAAAAAGTGTATCTTGATGAACTTTGTTGGTTCGAAGTTGATCAACTCTCTCTGTGGAGGAGCTTTTAACGGTTTTGTCTATTTCTCATAGAAAGTTGGTGATTTAGAATCGAAATAATCTTGGAAGCTTATACTCATAAAATTTGACATAGAATAACAATAAAAAGTGTACATCGAGCAACTTTGATGGTTCGAAGTTATTCCACACTCTCTATGGACGAGCTTTTAACGGTTTTGTCCATTTCTCATAGAAAGTTGGTGATTTGGAATCGAAATAATCTTGGAAGATTATACTCGTAAAATTTGACATAGAAGAACAATAAAAAGTGTACACCGAGCAAATTTGATAGTCCGAAGTTGCTCCACACTCTCTATGGAGGAGCTTTTAACGGTTTTGTCCATTTCTCATAGAAAGTTGGTGATTTGGAATCGAAATAATCTTGGAAGATTATACTCGTAAAATTTGACATAGAAGAACAATAAAAAGTGTACACCGAGCAACTTTGATAGTCCGAAGTTGCTCAACTCTCTCTATGGAGGGGCTTTTAACGGTTTTGTCCATTTGTCATAGAAAGATGGTGTTTTAGCATCAAAAAAATCTAGGAAGCTTATACTCGTAAAATTTGATATAGAAGAACAATAAAAAGTGTATCCCGAACAACTTTGTTGGTCCGAAGTTGCTCAACTCTCTCTATGGAGGAGCTTTTAGTGGTTTTGTCCATTTGTGATAAAAAGTTGGTGTTTTGGCATCGAAGTAATCTTGGAAGCCTATACTCGTAAAATTTGACAAAGAAGAACAATAAAAAGTGTATCTTGATGAACTTTGTTGGTTCGAAGTTGATCAACTCTCTCTGTGGAGGAGCTTTTAACGGTTTTGTCTATTTCTCATAGAAAGTTGGTGATTTAGAATCGAAATAATCTTGGAAGCTTATACTCATAAAATTTGACATAGAATAACAATAAAAAGTGTACATCGAGCAACTTTGATGGTTCGAAGTTATTCCACACTCTCTATGGACGAGCTTTTAACGGTTTTGTCCATTTCTCATAGAAAGTTGGTGATTTGGAATCGAAATAATCTTGGAAGATTATACTCGTAAAATTTGACATAGAAGAACAATAAAAAGTGTACACCGAGCAAATTTGATAGTCCGAAGTTGCTCCACACTCTCTATGGAGGAGCTTTTAACGGTTTTGTCCATTTCTCATAGAAAGTTGGTGATTTGGAATCGAAATAATCTTGGAAGATTATACTCGTAAAATTTGACATAGAAGAACAATAAAAAGTGTACACCGAGCAACTTTGATAGTCCGAAGTTGCTCAACTCTCTCTATGGAGGGGCTTTTAACGGTTTTGTCCATTTGTCATAGAAAGATGGTGTTTTAGCATCAAAAAAATCTAGGAAGCTTATACTCGTAAAATTTGATATAGAAGAACAATAAAAAGTGTATCCCGAACAACTTTGTTGGTCCGAAGTTGCTCAACTCTCTCTATGGAGGAGCTTTTAGTGGTTTTGTCCATTTGTGATAAAAAGTTGGTGTTTTGGCATCGAAGTAATCTTGGAAGCCTATACTCGTAAAATTTGACAAAGAAGAACAATAAAAAGTGTATCTTGATGAACTTTGTTGGTTCGAAGTTGATCAACTCTCTCTGTGGAGGAGCTTTTAACGGTTTTGTCTATTTCTCATAGAAAGTTGGTGATTTAGAATCGAAATAATCTTGGAAGCTTATACTCATAAAATTTGACATAGAATAACAATAAAAAGTGTACATCGAGCAACTTTGATGGTTCGAAGTTATTCCACACTCTCTATGGACGAGCTTTTAACGGTTTTGTCCATTTCTCATAGAAAGTTGGTGATTTGGAATCGAAATAATCTTGGAAGATTATACTCGTAAAATTTGACATAGAAGAACAATAAAAAGTGTACACCGAGCAAATTTGATAGTCCGAAGTTGCTCCACACTCTCTATGGAGGAGCTTTTAACGGTTTTGTCCATTTCTCATAGAAAGTTGGTGATTTGGAATCGAAATAATCTTGGAAGATTATACTCGTAAAATTTGACATAGAAGAACAATAAAAAGTGTACACCGAGCAACTTTGATAGTCCGAAGTTGCTCAACTCTCTCTATGGAGGGGCTTTTAACGGTTTTGTCCATTTGTCATAGAAAGATGGTGTTTTAGCATCAAAAAAATCTAGGAAGCTTATACTCGTAAAATTTGATATAGAAGAACAATAAAAAGTGTATCCCGAACAACTTTGTTGGTCCGAAGTTGCTCAACTCTCTCTATGGAGGAGCTTTTAGTGGTTTTGTCCATTTGTGATAAAAAGTTGGTGTTTTGGCATCGAAGTAATCTTGGAAGCCTATACTCGTAAAATTTGACAAAGAAGAACAATAAAAAGTGTATCTTGATGAACTTTGTTGGTTCGAAGTTGATCAACTCTCTCTGTGGAGGAGCTTTTAACGGTTTTGTCTATTTCTCATAGAAAGTTGGTGATTTAGAATCGAAATAATCTTGGAAGCTTATACTCATAAAATTTGACATAGAATAACAATAAAAAGTGTACATCGAGCAACTTTGATGGTTCGAAGTTATTCCACACTCTCTATGGACGAGCTTTTAACGGTTTTGTCCATTTCTCATAGAAAGTTGGTGATTTGGAATCGAAATAATCTTGGAAGATTATACTCGTAAAATTTGACATAGAAGAACAATAAAAAGTGTACACCGAGCAAATTTGATAGTCCGAAGTTGCTCCACACTCTCTATGGAGGAGCTTTTAACGGTTTTGTCCATTTCTCATAGAAAGTTGGTGATTTGGAATCGAAATAATCTTGGAAGATTATACTCGTAAAATTTGACATAGAAGAACAATAAAAAGTGTACACCGAGCAACTTTGATAGTCCGAAGTTGCTCAACTCTCTCTATGGAGGGGCTTTTAACGGTTTTGTCCATTTGTCATAGAAAGATGGTGTTTTAGCATCAAAAAAATCTAGGAAGCTTATACTCGTAAAATTTGATATAGAAGAACAATAAAAAGTGTATCCCGAACAACTTTGTTGGTCCGAAGTTGCTCAACTCTCTCTATGGAGGAGCTTTTAGTGGTTTTGTCCATTTGTGATAAAAAGTTGGTGTTTTGGCATCGAAGTAATCTTGGAAGCCTATACTCGTAAAATTTGACAAAGAAGAACAATAAAAAGTGTATCTTGATGAACTTTGTTGGTTCGAAGTTGATCAACTCTCTCTGTGGAGGAGCTTTTAACGGTTTTGTCTATTTCTCATAGAAAGTTGGTGATTTAGAATCGAAATAATCTTGGAAGCTTATACTCATAAAATTTGACATAGAATAACAATAAAAAGTGTACATCGAGCAACTTTGATGGTTCGAAGTTATTCCACACTCTCTATGGACGAGCTTTTAACGGTTTTGTCCATTTCTCATAGAAAGTTGGTGATTTGGAATCGAAATAATCTTGGAAGATTATACTCGTAAAATTTGACATAGAAGAACAATAAAAAGTGTACACCGAGCAAATTTGATAGTCCGAAGTTGCTCCACACTCTCTATGGAGGAGCTTTTAACGGTTTTGTCCATTTCTCATAGAAAGTTGGTGATTTGGAATCGAAATAATCTTGGAAGATTATACTCGTAAAATTTGACATAGAAGAACAATAAAAAGTGTACACCGAGCAACTTTGATAGTCCGAAGTTGCTCAACTCTCTCTATGGAGGGGCTTTTAACGGTTTTGTCCATTTGTCATAGAAAGATGGTGTTTTAGCATCAAAAAAATCTAGGAAGCTTATACTCGTAAAATTTGATATAGAAGAACAATAAAAAGTGTATCCCGAACAACTTTGTTGGTCCGAAGTTGCTCAACTCTCTCTATGGAGGAGCTTTTAGTGGTTTTGTCCATTTGTGATAAAAAGTTGGTGTTTTGGCATCGAAGTAATCTTGGAAGCCTATACTCGTAAAATTTGACAAAGAAGAACAATAAAAAGTGTATCTTGATGAACTTTGTTGGTTCGAAGTTGATCAACTCTCTCTGTGGAGGAGCTTTTAACGGTTTTGTCTATTTCTCATAGAAAGTTGGTGATTTAGAATCGAAATAATCTTGGAAGCTTATACTCATAAAATTTGACATAGAATAACAATAAAAAGTGTACATCGAGCAACTTTGATGGTTCGAAGTTATTCCACACTCTCTATGGACGAGCTTTTAACGGTTTTGTCCATTTCTCATAGAAAGTTGGTGATTTGGAATCGAAATAATCTTGGAAGATTATACTCGTAAAATTTGACATAGAAGAACAATAAAAAGTGTACACCGAGCAAATTTGATAGTCCGAAGTTGCTCCACACTCTCTATGGAGGAGCTTTTAACGGTTTTGTCCATTTCTCATAGAAAGTTGGTGATTTGGAATCGAAATAATCTTGGAAGATTATACTCGTAAAATTTGACATAGAAGAACAATAAAAAGTGTACACCGAGCAACTTTGATAGTCCGAAGTTGCTCAACTCTCTCTATGGAGGGGCTTTTAACGGTTTTGTCCATTTGTCATAGAAAGATGGTGTTTTAGCATCAAAAAAATCTAGGAAGCTTATACTCGTAAAATTTGATATAGAAGAACAATAAAAAGTGTATCCCGAACAACTTTGTTGGTCCGAAGTTGCTCAACTCTCTCTATGGAGGAGCTTTTAGTGGTTTTGTCCATTTGTGATAAAAAGTTGGTGTTTTGGCATCGAAGTAATCTTGGAAGCTTATACTCGTAAAATTTGACAAAGAAGAACAATAAAAAGTGTCTCCCGATGAACTTTGTTGGTTCGAAGTTGCTCAACTCTCTCTGTGGAGGAGCTTTTAACGGTTTTGTCTATTTCTCATAGAAAGTTGGTGATTTAGAATCGAAATAATCTAGGAAGCTTATACTCGTAAAATTTGATATAGAAGGACAATAAAAAGTGTACATCGAGCAACTTTGATGGTTCGAAGTTGCTCCACACTCTCTATGGACGAGCTTTTAACGGTTTTGTCCATTTCTCATAGAAAGTTGGTGTTTTAGCATCAAAATAATCTAGGAAGCTTATACTCGTAAAATTTGACATAGAAGGACAATAAAAAGTATACACCGAGCAACTTTGATGGTCCGAAGTTGCTCCACACTCTCTATGGAGGAGCTTTTAACGGTTTTGTCCATTTCTCATAGAAAGTTGGTGATTTGGAATCGAAATAATCTTGGAAGATTATACTCGTAAAATTTGACATAGAAGAACAATAAAAAGTGTACACCGAGCAACTTTGATAGTCCGAAGTTGCTCAACTCTCTCTATGGAGGGGCTTTTAACGGTTTTGTCCATTTGTCATAGAAAGATGGTGTTTTAGCATCGAAAAAATCTAGGAAGCTTATACTCGTAAAATTTGATATAGAAGAACAATAAAAAGTGTATCCCGAACAACTTTGTTGGTCCGAAGTTGCTCAACTCTCTCTATGGAGGAGCTTTTAGTGGTTTTGTCCATTTGTGATAAAAAGTTGGTGTTTTGGCATCGAAGTAATCTTGGAAGCTTATACTCGTAAAATTTGACAAAGAAGAACAATAAAAAGTGTCTCCCGATGAACTTTGATAGTTCGAAGTTGCTCAACTCTCTCTGTGGAGGAACTTTTAACGGTTTTGTCCATTTCTCATAGAAAGTTGGTGATTTAGAATCGAAATAATCTAGGAAGCTTATACTCGTAAAATTTGACATAGAAGGACAATAAAAAGTGTACATCGAGCAACTTTGATGGTTCGAAGTTGCTCCACACTCTCTATGGAGGAGCTTTTAACGGTTTTGTCCATTTGTCATAGAAAGTTGGTGTTTTAGCATCAAAATAATCTAGGAAGCTTATACTCGTAAAATTTGACATAGAAGGACAATAAAAAGTATACATCGAGCAACTTTGATGGTTCGAAGTTGCTCCACACTCTCTATGGAGGAGCTTTTAACGGTTTTGTCCATTTCTCATAGAAAGTTGGTGATTTGGAATCGAAATAATCTTGGAAGATTATACTCGTAAAATTTGACATAGAAGAACAATAAAAAGTGTACACCGAGCAACTTTGATAGTCCGAAGTTGCTCAACTCTCTCTATGGTGGGGCTTTTAACGGTTTTGTCCATTTGTCATAGAAAGATGGTGTTTTAGCATCGAAATAATCTAGGAAGCTTATAATCGTATAATTTGACATAGAAGAACAATAAAAAGTGTATCCCGAGCGACTTTGTTGGTCCGAAGTTGCTCAACTCTCTCTATGGAGGAGCTTTTAACGGTTTTGTCCATTTGTGATAAAAAGTTGGTGTTTTGGCATCGAAGTAATCTTGGAAGCTTATACTCGTAAAATTTGACATAGAAGGACAATAAAAAGTGTACATCGAGCAACTTTGATAGTTCGAAGTTACTCCACACTCTCTATGGAGGAACTTTTAACTGTTTTGTCCATTTCTCATAGAAAGTTGGTGATTTGGAATCGAAATAATCTTGGAAGATTATGCTCGTAAAATTTGACATAGAAGAACAATAAAAAGTGTACAACGAGCAACTTTGATAGTCCGAAGTTGCTCAACTCTCTCTATGGAGGGGTTTTTAACGGTTTTGTCCATTTGTCATAGAAAGTTGGTGATTTGGAATCGAAATAATCTTGGAAGCTTATACTCATAAAATTTGAGATAGAATAACAATAAAAAGTGTAAACCGAGCAAGTTTGATGGTCCGAAGTTGCTCAACTCTCTCTATGGAGGGGCTTTTAACGGTTTTGTCCATTTTTCATAGAAAGACGGTGTTTTAGCATCGAAATAATCTAGGAAGCTTATACTCGTAAAATTTGACATAGAAAAACAATAAAAAGTATATCCCGATGAACTTTGTTGGTTCGAAGTTGCTCAACTCTCTCTGTGGAGGAGCTTTTAACGGTTTTGTCTATTTCTCATAGAAAGTTGGTGATTTAGAATCGAAATAATCTTGGAAGCTTATACTCATAAAATTTGACATAGAATAACAATAAAAAGTGTACACCGAGCAACTTTGATGGTCCGAAGTTGCTCAACTCTCTCTATGGTGGGGCTTTTAACGGTTTTGTCCATTTGTCATAGAAAGATGGTGTTTTAGCATCGAAATAATCTAGGAAGCTTATAATCGTATAATTTGACATAGAAGAACAATAAAAAGTGTATCCCGAGCGACTTTGTTGGTCCGAAGTTGCTCAACTCTCTCTATGGAGGAGCTTTTAACGGTTTTGTCCATTTGTGATAAAAAGTTGGTGTTTTGGCATCGAAGTAATCTTGGAAGCTTATACTCGTAAAATTTGACATAGAAGGACAATAAAAAGTGTACATCGAGCAACTTTGATGGTTCGAAGTTACTCCACACTCTCTATGGAGGAACTTTTAACTGTTTTGTCCATTTTTCATAGAAAGTTGGTGATTTGGAATCGAAATAATCTTGGAAGATTATACTCGTAAAATTTGACATAGAAGAACAATAAAAAGTGTACAACGAGCAACTTTGATAGTCCGAAGTTGCTCTACTCTCTCTATGGAGGGACTTTTAACGGTTTTGTCCATTTTTCATAGAAAGATGGTGTTTTAGCATCAAAATAATCTAGGAAGCTTATACTCGTAAAATTTGACATAGAAGAACAATAAAAAGTGTACACCGAGCAACTTTGATGGTTCGAAGTTGCTCAACTCTCTCTATGGAGGGGCTTTTAACGGTTTTTGATGCTAAAACACCATCTTTCTATGACAAATGGACAAAACCGTTAAAAGCCTCTTCATAGAGAGAGTTGAGCAACTTCGGACTATCAAAGTTGCTCGGTGTACACTTTTTATTGTTCTTCTATGTCAAATTTTACGAGTATAATCTTCCAAGATTATTTCGATTACAAATCACCAACTTTCTATGAGAAATGGACAAAACCGTTAAAAGCTCCTCCATAGAGAGTGTGGAGTAACTTCGAACCATCAAAGTTGCTCGATGTACACTTTTTATTGTCCTTCTATGTCAAATTTTACAAGTATAAGCTTCCAAGATTACTTCGATGCCAAAACACCAACTTTTTATCACAAATGGACAAAACCGTTAAAAGCTCCTCCATAGAGAGTGTGGAGTAAGCTTCCTATGACAAATGGACAAAACCGTTAAAACACCATCTTTACGAGTATAAGCTTCCTAGATTTTTTTGATGCTAAAACACCATCTTTCTATGACAAATGGACAAAACCGTTAAAAGCCTCTTCATAGAGAGAGTTGAGCAACTTCGGACCATCAAACTTGCTCGGTTTACACTTTTTATTGTTATTCTATCTCAAATTTTATGAGTATAAGCTTCCAAGATTATTTCGATTCCAAATCACCAACTTTCTATGACAAATGGACAAAACCGTTAAAAACCCCTCCATAGAGAGAGTTGAGCAACTTCGGACTATCAAAGTTACTCGTTGTACACTTTTTATTGTTCTTCTATGTCAAATTTTACGAGTATAATCTTCCAAGATTATTTCGATTCCAAATCACCAACTTTCTATGAGAAATGGACAAAACAGTTAAAAGTTCCTCCATAGAGAGTGTGGAGTAACTTCGAACTATCAAAGTTGCTCGATGTACACTTTTTATTGTCCTTCTATGTCAAATTTTACGAGTATAAGCTTCCAAGATTACTTCGATGCCAAAACACCAACTTTTTATCACAAATGGACAAAACCGTTAAAAGCTCCTCCATAGAGAGAGTTGAGCAATTATGGAGAGAGTTGAGCAATTATGGAGAGAGTTGAGCAACTTCGGACTATCAAAGTTGCTCGGTGTACACTTTTTATTTTTATTCTATGTCAAATTTTATGAGTATAAGCTTCCAAGATTATTTCGATTCCAAATCACCAACTTTCTATGGTTCGAAGTTGCTCCACACTCTCTATGGAGGAGCTTTTAACGGTTTTGTCCATTTCTCATAGAAAGTTGGTGATTTGTAATCGAAATAATCTTGGAAGATTATACTCGTAAAATTTGACATAGAAGAACAATAAAAAGTGTACACCGAGCAACTTTGATAGTCCGAAGTTGCTCAACTCTCTCTATGAAGAGGCTTTTAACGGTTTTGTCCATTTGTCATAGAAAGATGGTGTTTTAGCATCAAAAAAATCTAGGAAGCTTATACTCGTAAAATTTGACATAGAAGAACAATAAAAAGTGTATCCCGACCAACTTTGTTGGTCCGAAGTTGCTCAACTCTCTCTATGGAGGAGCTTTTAGTGGTTTTGTCCATTTGTGATAAAAAGTTGGTGTTTTGGCATCGAAGTAATCTTGGAAGCTTATACTCGTAAAATTTGACATAGAAGGACAATAAAAAGTGTACACCGAGCAACTTTGTTGCTCCGAAGTTGCTTAACTCTCTCTGTGGAAGAGATTTTAACGGTTTTGTCCATTTCTCATAGAAAGATGGTGTTTTAGCATCGAAAAAATCTAGGAAGCTTATACTCGTAAAATTTGACAAAGAAGAACAATAAAAAGTGTATCCCGATCAACTTTGTTGGTTCGACGTTGCTCAACTCTCTCTATGGAGGAGCTTTTAACGGTTTTGTCTATTTCTCATAGAAAGTTGGTGTTTTGGAATCGAAATAATCTTGGAAGCTTATACTCATAAAAGTTGACATAGAATAACAATAAAAAGTGTACACCGAGCAACTTTGATGGTCCGAAGTTGCTCAACTCTCTCTATGGAGGGGCTTTTAACGGTTTTGTCCATTTGTCATAGAAAGATGGTGTTTTAGCATCGAAAAAATCTAGGAAGCTTATACTCGTAAAATTTGACAAAGAAGCACAATAAAAAGTGTATCCCGATCAACTTTGTTGGTTCGACGTTGCTCAACTCTCTCTATGGAGGAGCTTTTAACGGTTTTGTCTATTTCTCATAGAAAGTTGGTGTTTTGGAATCGAAATAATCTTGGAAGCTTATACTCATAAAAGTTGACATAGAATAACAATAAAAAGTGTACACCGAGCAACTTTGATGGTTCGAAGTTGCTCAACTCTCTCTATGGGAGGGGCTTTTAACGGTTTTGTCCATTTTGTTGAAACATAGGATTCAAGCTTAGGTTTGATGAATTTCGAAAATGCTAAGTGGCTTAATATGTGTGTGAAATGTTTAATTCATGTAGACTTGATTCTATATATGGTAACTCATGTGATCTTAGTCTTATATTTATGATCTACACTTTAATAATAGATCAAAACATTCCCATATATATATGCACGTTTTTCTTTCATATAGTTGCCATATATGTGTTTAATTTATGGAAACTAACTTTTGTGTTGAAGAATGTTAGAAATCCTTTTGGATTATCTTTTGAGAGTTTGTAGGAATGAAATATGGAAAGAGATCAAATCTTGTTTTTAATATGGAAAGAATCAAGAGGTGACAAAGTATTATGGAAATATATCACAAGAAGAGCTGGAATTGTCATTTTCCTATCCAATGGAAGTCAAATTCGAATTTCAACAAACTACAATCATGGTGTCAATATCAAATCAAGGAGAAGATCATCTCTAGCATTGAAGGTGTCCCTACACACCAAGAAGGTCAAGTTCCATATTACAAAGAAGGAAATAAAAAATTCTGGAGCTGATTTCAAAATTAAGGAGACAAGATCATAAAGGAAAATCAAGTTGAAGATTCATTCAAGCTTTCCAGCAAGGAAACAAGAAAGTCAAGCCAACCTTCATTGATCAAATCTAGAAGAAGATAATCCAGCTGTTGAAGATTCATTCAAGCTTTCCAGCAAGGAAACAAGAAAGTCAAGCCAACCTTCATTAATCAAATCAAGAAGAAGATAATCCAGCTGTTGGAGGGATTTTTCTACACACAAAAAGAGATCTTAGACATTTCATCAAGAAGCAAAAAGTCAAGCCAAATTTATTTTGACAAAAATGTGTGAATGACTGATTTTCTAAAAACCATCAAGGCTCTAGACTATCCTAGCTGTCCATCACCTTTTTCCATTCCAAAATTTCGGCCAGCTCACTCTCCAAAAAGATTTTGCAAGAAAATCCTTCCCTCTCTTACCCATTGAGCTGTCTTTGGCCTAACCCTATTTAAAGCATCATTTTCTTCAAGCCAAACCAAGAAAAACGTGAGACATCATTTCTAAACCATATTCATACACATTTGAATTCTCTCTCTTGAGTTCTATCCTTTTCATAACCCTTTTGCAAGAGAGCTTTGAGAAAAACGTTTTTGGGAGAGCCTACTGCTACATACTTGCTGAAACCTTGAGCCTATCATTCCTATATTGCTACCAAAGAGCCTACCTTGAGCCTTATTGATCACATACACTAGACTATTGAGTCACATCTTTTATTTGTTTATTGAGCTGTGAAGGTTGGTTGATTCAGCCACAAAATCAACAAATTGTATCTTGTACTCATTATCACTCATAGTGGAGGTGTTGGCAAGTCCCTTTGAAGGAGGGCCGTGGATGTACTCAGTTTGAGGAACCACGTAAAAATCTCGGTGTCACTCTCTATCCTTTACTACTTCCTCCTTTTGATTGTTGTTTAAATACATGACTGTTTCAAAATCATACAAGGGTAAATTAAAATAAAATTAGTCTATATATAATTAGAGTTTTTAGAAACGTAAAAGAAATCAAATTTTTATATTGCCCTATATTGTGTTTTTATTACTAATCAAGTTATTTTGAGTGTGCAGCACTAACATCACTCTTAGGTGTGTTGGAGGAAATTATAAGGCCTGGCTCATCAAAAGCTCTACATTTGGTTATTCCTAAAATTGATTATTTTATCGTTGTATGAGTTTTTGATTTAAAGAGTTGTTTCATTGAATTGTGCATACATTTAAAACTTGTCGAATCTTATTGAATATTAATTTGTGATTTTGTGTGTAACACTTTAAAATTTGGCATAATCTTAATTCACCCCCCCTCTTAAGGTTAGAAACGATCCTAACACATTTGTCATAGAAAGATGGTGTTTTAGCATCGAAATAATCTAGGAAGCTAATACTCGAAAAATTTGACATAGAAGAACAATAAAAAGTATATCCCGAGCAACTTTGTTGGTCCGAACTTGCTCAACTCTCTCTATGGAGGAGCTTTTAACGGTTTTGTCCATTTGTGATAAAAAGTTGGTGTTTTGGCATCGAAGTAATCTTGGAAGCTTATACTCGTAAAATTTGACAAAGAAGAACAATAAAAAGTGTACACCGAGCAAATTTGATGGTTCGAAGTTGCTCCACACTCTCTATGGAGGAGCTTTTAACGGTTTTGTCCATTTCGCATAGAAAGTTGGTGATTTGGAATCGAAATAATCTTGGAAGATTATACTCGTAAAATTTGACATAGAAGAACAATAAAAAGTGTACACCGAGCAACTTTGATAGTCCGAAGTTGCTCAACTCTCTCTATGGAGGGGCTTTTAACGGTTTTGTCCATTTGTCATAGAAAGATGGTGTTTTAGCATCAAAAAAATCTAGGAAGCTTATACTCGTAAAATTTGACATAGAAGAACAATAAAAAGTGTATCCCGAACAACTTTGTTGGTCCGAAGTTGCTCAACTCTCTCTATGGAGGAGCTTTTAGTGGTTTTGTCCATTTGTGATAAAAAGTTGGTGTTTTGGCATCGAAGTAATCTTGGAAGCTTATACTCGTAAAATTTGACATAGAAGGACAATAAAAAGTGTACACCGAGCAACTTTGTTGGTCCGAAGTTGCTTAACTCTCTCTGTGGAAGATATTTTAACGGTTTTGTCCATTTCTCATAGAAAGATGGTGTTTTAGCATCGAAAAAATCTAGGAAGCTTATACTCGTAAAATTTGACAAAGAAGAACAATAAAAAGTGTATCCCGATCAACTTTGTTGGTTCGACGTTGCTCAACTCTCTCTATGGAGGAGCTTTTAACGGTTTTGTCTATTTCTCATAGAAAGTTGGTGTTTTGGAATCGAAATAATCTTGGAAGCTTATACTCATAAAAGTTGACATAGAATAACAATAAAAAGTGTACACCGAGCAACTTTGATGGTCCGAAGTTGCTCAACTCTCTCTATGGAGGGGCTTTTAACGGTTTTGTCCATTTGTCATAGAAAGATGGTGTTTTAGCATCGAAAAAATCTAGGAAGCTTATACTCGTAAAATTTGACAAAGAAGCACAATAAAAAGTGTATCCCGATCAACTTTGTTGGTTCGACGTTGCTCAACTCTCTCTATGGAGGAGCTTTTAACGGTTTTGTCTATTTCTCATAGAAAGTTGGTGTTTTGGAATCGAAATAATCTTGGAAGCTTATACTCATAAAAGTTGACATAGAATAACAATAAAAAGTGTACACCGAGCAACTTTGATGGTCCGAAGTTGCTCAACTCTCTCTATGGAGGGGATTTTAACGGTTTTGTCCATTTTGTTGAAACATAGGATTCAAGCTTAGGTTTGATGAATTTCGAAAATGCTAAGTGGCTTAATATGTGTGTGAAATGTTTAATTCATGTAGACTTGATTCTATATATGGTAACTCATGTGATCTTAGTCTTACATTTATGATCTACACTTTAATAATAGATCAAAACATTCCCATATATATATGCACGTTTTTCTTTCATATAGTTGCCATATATGTGTTTAATTTATGGAAACTAACTTTTGTGTTGAAGAATGTTAGAAATCCTTTTGGATTATCTTTTGAGAGTTTGTAGGAATGAAATATGGAAAGAGATCAAATCTTGTTTTTAATATGGAAAGAATCAAGAGGTGACAAAGTATTATGGAAATATATCACAAGAAGAGCTGGAATTGTCATTTTCCTATCCAATGGAAGTCAAATTCGAATTTCAACAAACTACAATCATGGTGTCAATATCAAATCAAGGAGAAGATCATCTCTAGCATTGAAGGTGTCCCTACACACCAAGAAGGTCAAGTTCCATATTACAAAGAAGGAAATAAAAAATTCTGGAGCTGATTTCAAAATTAAGGAGACAAGATCATAAAGGAAAATCAAGTTGAAGATTCATTCAAGCTTTCCAGCAAGGAAACAAGAAAGTCAAGCCAACCTTCATTGATCAAATCTAGAAGAAGATAATCCAGCTGTTGAAGATTCATTCAAGCTTTCCAGCAAGGAAACAAGAAAGTCAAGCCAACCTTCATTAATCAAATCAAGAAGAAGATAATCCAGCTGTTGGAGGGATTTTTCTACACACAAAAAGAGATCTTAGACATTTCATCAAGAAGCAAAAAGTCAAGCCAAATTTATTTTGACAAAAATGTGTGAATGACTGATTTTCTAAAAACCATCAAGGCTCTAGACTATCCTAGCTGTCCATCACCTTTTTCCATTCCAAAATTTCGGCCAGCTCACTCTCCAAAAAGATTTTGCAAGAAAATCCTTCCCTCTCTTACCCATTGAGCTGTCTTTGGCCTAACCCTATTTAAAGCATCATTTTCTTCAAGCCAAACCAAGAAAAACGTGAGACATCATTTCTAAACCATATTCATACACATTTGAATTCTCTCTCTTGAGTTCTATCCTTTTCATAACCCTTTTGCAAGAGAGCTTTGAGAAAAACGTTTTTGGGAGAGCCTACTGCTACATACTTGCTGAAACCTTGAGCCTATCATTCCTATATTGCTACCAAAGAGCCTACCTTGAGCCTTATTGATCACATACACTAGACTATTGAGTCACATCTTTTATTTGTTTATTGAGCTGTGAAGGTTGGTTGATTCAGCCACAAAATCAACAAATTGTATCTTGTACTCATTATCACTCATAGTGGAGGTGTTGGCAAGTCCCTTTGAAGGAGGGCCGTGGATGTACTCAGTTTGAGGAACCACGTAAAAATCTCGGTGTCACTCTCTATCCTTTACTACTTCCTCCTTTTGATTGTTGTTTAAATACATGACTGTTTCAAAATCATACAAGGGTAAATTAAAATAAAATTAGTCTATATATAATTAGAGTTTTTAGAAACGTAAAAGAAATCAAATTTTTATATTGCCCTATATTGTGTTTTTATTACTAATCAAGTTATTTTGAGTGTGCAGCACTAACATCACTCTTAGGTGTGTTGGAGGAAATTATAAGGCCTGGCTCATCAAAAGCTCTACATTTGGTTATTCCTAAAATTGATTATTTTATCGTTGTATGAGTTTTTGATTTAAAGAGTTGTTTCATTGAATTGTGCATACATTTAAAACTTGTCGAATCTTATTGAATATTAATTTGTGATTTTGTGTGTAACACTTTAAAATTTGGCATAATCTTAATTCACCCCCCCTCTTAAGGTTAGAAACGATCCTAACACATTTGTCATAGAAAGATGGCGTTTTAGCATCGAAATAATCTAGGAAGCTTATCTCGAAAAATTTGACATAGAAGAACAATAAAAAGTATATCCCGAGCAACTTTGTTGGTCCGAACTTGCTCAACTCTCTCTATGGAGGAGCTTTTAACGGTTTTGTCCATTTGTGATAAAAAGTTGGTGTTTTGGCATCGAAGTAATCTTGGAAGCTTATACTCGTAAAATTTGACAAAGAAGAACAATAAAAAGTGTACACCGAGCAAATTTGATGGTTCGAAGTTGCTCCACACTCTCTATGGAGGAGCTTTTAACGGTTTTGTCCATTTCGCATAGAAAGTTGGTGATTTGGAATCGAAGGACAATAAAAAGTGTACATCGAGCAACTTTGATGGTTCGAAGTTGCTCAACTCTCTCTATGGAGGAGCTTTTAACGGTTTTGTCTATTTCTCGTAGAAAGTTGGTGATTTGGAATCGAAATAATCTTGGAGGATTATACTCATAAAATTTGACATAGAAGGACAATAAAAAGTGTACACCGAGCAACTTTGATGGTCCGAAGTTGCTCAACTCTCTCTATGGATGGGCTTTTAACGGTTTTGTCCATTTGTCATAGAAGGATGGTGTTTTAGCATCGAAATAATCTAGGAAGCTTATACTCGTAAAATTTGACATAGAAGAAGAATAAAAAGTGTATCCCGAGCAACTTTGTTGGTCCGAAGTTGCTCAACTCTCTCTATGGAGGTGCTTTTAACGGTTTTATCCATTTGTCATAGAAAGATGGTGTTTTAGCATCGAACTAATCTAGGAAGCTTATACTCGTAAAATTTGACAAAGAAGAACAATAAAAAGTGTATCCCGATCAACTTTGTTGGTTCGACGTTGCTCAACTCTCTTTATGGGGGAGCTTTTAACGGTTTTGTCTATTTCTCATAGAAAGTTGGTGATTTGGAATCGAAATAATCTTGGAAGCTTATACTCATAAAAGTTGACATAGAATAACAATAAAAAATGTACACCAAGCAACTTTGATGGTCCGAAGTTGCTCAACTTCGGACCAACACAGTTGCTCGGTGTACGATTTTTATTGTTCTTCTATGTCAAATTTTACGAGTATAAGCTTCCTAGATTATTTCGATTCTAAAACACCATCCTTCTATGACAAATGGACAAAACCGTTAAAAGCTCCTCCATAGAGAGAGTTGAGCAACTTCGAACCAACAAAGTTGATCGGGATACACTTTTTATTGTTCTTCTATGTCAAATTTTATGAGTATAATCTTCCAAGATTATTTCGATTCCAAATCACCAACTTTCTACGAGAAATAAACAAAACCGTTAAAAGCTCCTCCATAGAGAGAGTTGAGCAACTTCGAACCAACAAAGTTGATCGGGATACACTTTTTATTGTTCTTCTATGTCAAATTTTATGAGTATAATCTTCCAAGATTATTTCGATTCCAAATCACCAACTTTCTACGAGAAATAAACAAAACCGTTAAAAGCTCCTCCATAGAGAGAGTTGAGCAACTTCGAACCATCAAAGTTGCTCGATGTACACTTTTTATTGTCCTTCTATGTCAAATTTTACGAGTATAAGCTTCCAAGATTACTTCGATGCCAAAACACCAACTTTTTATCACAAATGGACAAAACCGTTAAAAGCTCCTCCATAGAGAGAGTTGAGCAACTTCGGACCAACAAAGTTGCTCGGGATATACTTTTTATTGTTCTTTTATGTCAAATTTTACGAGTATAAGCTTCCTAGATTATTTCGATGCTAAAACACCACCTTTCTATGACAAATGGACAAAACCGTTAAAAGCCCATCCATAGAGAGAGTTGAGCAACTTCGGACCATCAAAGTTGCTCGGTGTACACTTTTTATTGTTATTCTATGTCAACTTTTATGAGTATAAACTTCCAAGATTATTTCGATTCTAAATCACCAACTTTCTATGAGAAATAGACAAAACCGTTAAAAGCTCCTCCATAGAGAGAGTTGAGCAACTTCGAACCAACAAAGTTGATCGGGATACACTTTTTATTGTTCTTCTTTGTCAAATTTTACGAGTATAAGCTTCCTAGATTTTTTCGATGCTAAAATACCATCTTTCTATGACAAATGGACAAAACCGTTAAAAGTCCATCCACAGAGAGAGTTGAGAAACTTCGGACCATCAAAGTTGCTTGGTGTACGCTTTTTATTGTTCTTCTATGTCAAATTTTACGAGTATAAGCTTTCAAGATTATTTCGATGCCAAAAAACCAACTTTTAATCACAAATGGACAAAAACCGTTAAAAGCTCCTACATAGAGACAGTTGAGAAACTTCGGACCATCAAAGTTGCTTGGTGTACGCTTTTTATTGTTCTTCTATGTCAAATTTTACGAGTATAAGCTTCCAAGATTATTTTGATGCCAAAACACCAACTTTTAATCACAACTGGACAAAAACCGTTAAAAGCTCCTACATAGAGACAGTTGAGCAACTTCGGACCAACAAAGTTGCTCGGGATACACTTTTTATTGTTCTTCTATGTCAAATTTTACGAGTATAAGCTTCCTATATTATTTCGATGCTAAAACATCATCCTTCTATGACAAATGGACAAAACCGTTAAAAGCCCATCCATAGAGAGAGTTGAGCAACTTCGGACCATCAAAGTTGCTCGGTGTACACTTTTTATTGTTCTTCTATGTCAAATTTTATGAGTATAATCTTCCAAGATTATTTCGATTCCAAATCACCAACTTTCTATGAGAAATGGATAAAACCGTTTAAAGCTCCTCCATAGAGAGTGTGGAGTAACTTCGAACCATCAAAGTTGCTTGATGTACACTTTTTATTGTCCTTCTATGTCAAATTTTACGAGTATAAGCTTCCAAGATTACTTCGATGCCAAAACACCAACTTTTTATCACAAATGGACAAAACCGTTAAAAGCTCCTCCATAGAGAGAGTTGAGCAACTTCGGACCAACAAAGTTGCTCGGGATATACTTTTTATTGTTCTTCTATGTCAAATTTTACGAATATAAGCTTCCTAGATTATTTCGATGCTGAAACACCATCTTTCTATGACAAATGGACAAAACCGTTAAAGCCCCTCCATAGAGAGAGTTGAGCAACTTCGGACCATCAAAGTTGCTCGGTGTACACTTTTTATTGTTATTCTATGTCAACTTTTATGAGTATAAGCTTCCAAGATTATTTCGATTCCAAATCACCAACTTTCTATGAGAAATAGACAAAACCGTTAAAAGCTCCTCCATAGAGAGAGTTGAGCAACGTCGAACCAACAAAGTTGATCGGGATACACTTTTTGTTGTTCTTCTTTGTCAAATTTTACGAGTATAAGCTTCCTAGATTTTTTCGATGCTAAACACCATCTTTCTATGACAAATGGACAAAACCGTTAAAATCTCCTCCATAGAGAGAGTTGAGCAACTTCGGAACAACACAGTTGCTCGGTGTACACATTTTATTGTCCTTCTATGTCAAATTTTACGAGTATAAGCTTCCAAGATTACTTCGATGCCAAAACACCAACTTTTTATCATAAATGGACAAAACCGTTAAAAGCTCCTCTATAGAGAGAGTTGAGCAACTTCGGACCAACAAAATTGCTCGGGATACACTTTTTATTGTTCTTCTATGTCAAATTTTACGAGTATAAGCTTCCTAGAATATTTCGATGCTAAAACGCCATCTTTCTATGACAAATGGACAAAACCGTTAAAAGCCCCTCCATAGAGAGAGTTGAGCAACTTCGGACCAACACAGTTGCTCGGTGGACACTTTTTATTTTCCTTCTATGTCAAATTTTATGAGTATAAGCTTCCAAGATTACTTCGATGCCAAAACACCAATTTTTTTCACAAATGGACAAAACCGTTAAAAGCTCCTCCATAGAGAGAGTTGAGCAACATCGGACCAACAAAGTTGCTTGATGTACACGTTTTATTGTTCTTCTATGTCAAATTTTACGAGTATAAGCTTCCTAGATTATTTTGATGCTAAAACACCATCTTTCTATGACAAATGGACAAAACCGTTAAAAGCCCCTCCATGGAGAGAGTTGAGCAACTTCGGACTATCAAAGTTGCTCGGTGTACACTTTTTATTGTTCTTCTATGTCAAATTTTACGAGTATAATCTTCCAAGATTATTTCGATTCCAAATCACCAACTTTCTATGAGAAATGGACAAAACCGTTAAAAGCTCCTCCATAGAGAGTGTGGAGTAACTTCGAACCATCAAAGTTGCTTGATGTACACTTTTTATTGTCCTTCTATGTCAAATTTTACGAGTATAAGCTTCCAAGATTACTTCGATGCCAAAACACCAACTTTTTATCACAAATGGACAAAACCGTTAAAAGCTCCTCCATAGAGAGAGTTGAGCAACTTCGGACCAACACAGTTGCTCGGTGTACGATTTTTATTGTTCTTCTATGTCAAATTTTACGAGTATAAGCTTCCAAGATTATTTCGATTCTAAAACACCATCTTTCTATGACAAATGGACAAAACCGTTAAAAGCCCATCCATAGAGAGAGTTGAACAACTTCGGACCATCAAAGTTTCTCGGTGTACACTTTTTATTGTTATTCTATGTCAACTTTTATGAGTATAAGCTTCCAAGATTATTTCGATTCTAAATCACCAACTTTCTATGAGAAATAGACAAAACCGTTAAAAGCTCCTCCATAGAGAGAGTTGAGCAACTTCGAACCAACAAAGTTGCTCGGGATATACTTTTTATTGTTCTTCTATGTCAAATTTTACGAGTATAAGCTTCCAAGATTATTTCGATGCCAAAACACCAACTTTTAATCACAAATGGACAAAAACCGTTAAAAGCTCCTACATTGAGAGAGTTGAGTAACTTCGGACCAACAAAGTTGCTCGGGATACACTTTTTATTTTCTTCTTTGTCAAATTTTACGAGTATAAGCTTCCTAGATTATTTCGATGCTAAAACACCATCTTTCTATGACAAATAGACAAAACCGTTAGAAGCTCCTCCATAGAGAGAGTTGAGCAACTTCGAACCATCAAAGTTGCTACGATAACCTCGCTCCGATACCACTCAAGTTATCTACGTGCAGCGCAGCGTCGGGGTTAGTCGGAGTTGGTCGACTTTCGACGTTAGCTATTAGATGTGTCGAAGCTACTTGGATTATATTATTATGGATGCGGATAGTGGACATAAGATTTCAAAGAAAACTTATTATTGATTTTTCAACTCTGATTTACAAATGAAACTTCAAACCATTATATAGGCTTGAAGGGAATCTACAATAATTACAAAAGCCAAACTAAAATGACATAAAGTAAAGGTGTCGGTCAATTATACATGTGCCGACGAAAAACTTTAATAAAGTAAAAGATACTTTAAATAAAGCAAAAGCTGATACTGACTAAAGTAGAATAATACTTTATCAGATGTCGTGTGGCGAGAACTGATAGGACCGAATATCTTTTTTAAAGATCATACGGATCCTGAGATTCTTCATATGGGTCCCTTGATTGATGTGACACAATTTCAATTGAGTCATCGTCTTCATCTTCTTCTTCAGAAAAGACCGCCATGAATTGCTTTTTAAGTTCTTCTTTTGATATTGATGAAAGAAGATCCTTGATTAATTCCTTTGCATTAGGAGTCTTTGGAGCAGGTGGAGTAATTGGCTCTGGATCAAGATTCACCAATCCTTTCTTGGTAAACATTGATTCTTTGGCGAAAAATTCAAACTTGTTCCACCATTTAATCATAACTCTACGTCCCAGATAAAGGATGTGAGCATGACTTTCTCCATGCTTTTCTTTAGACTGTCCTCGGATTTGATAGTCCCATCTCAAGATCCATGGAACTCGGTAGAGGATAGAAAATAACAGTCTACAGTTCTGTTTTTTAGCATTTAGTTTTACAAAATCATCATAAACCTGCCTTACAGATAAAGGCAAAATGTAGGGATATAATCCCCATGTCACAAACCATGACAGGAACCATTGTGGGATGTTCTGCTGAGGATTCTCAAGTTGAAACTGAATCCACCAACTAAACTTTTCCTGTCTGTTGTCATATAGAAGAGATCCTTCCCAAGCATTGATATAATCAAAGTAATTGAACAGCTTGGGTCCATAAACATTTTTTAATTCTTTAAAATGAAAGAAATCAGAACCCCATTCTTCAGGAGTAATAATTTTTCTAATTGTCAGCTTTGAATAAGCGACTTCTTCTCCTCTGTTATATGGAGAGAAATAGGCGGAACCTGTCTCACCTAAAACAGCTTGATAATATGAAAATGTTTTTGGATAGAAGGAAGGATCTGCATAATCCTTGCAGTAAAATTTTGCAACTTCTCTAGCTGATAAGCTAAAGTATTTTTTCTCAATTGGAATGAGATGTATCCAATTGGTTTCAATATAGGGATAAGTATAATCCCCAGCATATTCTTTCACTGTACGCTCATAAGCGTCATCTCGAAGTTTTTCTCTTTCAATAGAGGAAGAGGGAGCGTATGATACGTAATAATCATACTTACCAGAAGGTTGTCCAAGAAGACCAACTGATGGATCACCTTCTTCATATTTTTTCTTGAGATCTGCCTGAGAATTAGGCACTTCTTGCTGTTTCTTTTTCTTTCTGCTATCCATGTCCCTGCAAGAACTCTCGAGTTAAGAAATCAGGAAGAGAGTTAGTGCTTCCTTTTATAAACTCAATGTCAAAGTCAAAAGCAGATAAGATTCCTTGCCACCTGGCAAAGATTTGCTTTGAGGCAATATTTTTGACGTCTTTCAATAAAACGTCTTTAGCTGCTTTGCAGTCAATTCTTAAAAGAAATTTCTGATTCAATAAATCAGACTCAAATTTAGTAATGCATAGTACCACAGATAAAATTTCTTTTTTAATAGTAGAATAATTTAATCTAGCTCCTTTCCATAAGCCAGATGTGAAACGAACCAACTGTTCTTTATCATTAATCCTTTGTTTAAGGATTCCACCATAACCTTGATCCGAAGCATCTGTTTCAACGATTTTTAAAGCTTCAGGATTGGCTAATGATAAACAAGGAAGCTCTTTAGCTTTCTTCTTTATCTTTTTAACAGCTGATGTATGAACATCAGTCCATTCAGGAGGATTGGCTTTAAGCCGATCAAAAAGTGGTTTAGCATCTTGTGCTAAATTCTTGTAGAAGTCTGCAAGATAATTAAGACTTCCAAGAAATCTCTGTAACTGAGTTTTTTCTTTAATCTCATCTGGAAAATAAGACGAGAATTGTATAGCTCGATCAATAGGCACAATTGATCCATTCTCAATATTATGGCCTAAGAATCGAATCTTCGTCTGGAATATCTTTACTTTCTTCTGAGATATTACCAAACCTGCACTTTCAACAATCTTAATAAAGATGTTGAGATGTTTGAAATGCTGATCCAATGTGTTAGAATAAACCAACACATCGTCAATATAAACAATAGTAAAGCTTGAATAAGCATTGAAGATATCATTCATAATCTTCTGATATTCAGATGGCGCATTTTTAAGTCCAAAAGGCATCACATTCCATTCGTAATGTCCAAATGGAACTGTAAATGCTGTTTTGTACTTATCTTCTTCAGCAATCTGAATCTGCCAATAACCAGATTTCATGTCGAATTTTGAAAATATATTGGCTTCATAAAGCCTTCCCAAGAGATCTTTTTTATTGGGTATTGGATATCTAATCCAACGCAAAACCTTATTTAAAGGTTTATAATTGATTACTAACCTGGGAACTCCTCGTTCAAGTTCAGCAGCATTTTCTACATAAAATGCTGGGCAGCTCCAAGGGCTTTTACTAGGCCTAATAAGACCTTTGTCCAGAAGAGTTTGTATCTCCTTCTTGCAAATTTCCATATGCTTTGGTCCCATAGCAATAGGTCTAGCACGAGTATTAATCTGACTTTCATTAAAGTCAGGTTCATAAGGAAGATTGACAACATGCTTCTTTCTATTCCAGAAAGCATTTGGTAATTCTGCACAAACAGTCTTTTCAATCTTATCCTGTATGTCTTGGATCCTTTTGGATATTAAAGGATCTTCTAGTCTCTTCTTTATTTGTTCAAAAGTTACTTCTTTCTGAATTGAGTTTAGAAATTTTTCTTTGTTTTTAATCTGTCTTCTCAATTCATCTATAAAAAGTAATTCTGGAGGTTTTAGTAATTCAAAGCTGATAAGTTCTCCATCAATATTAGTCACAATTTCTTTATGGTCAATTTTATGAATAGGGTAAAGCATATGCAAAAATGGATTCCCTAAAATGACCTGATTAGATAAGCCTTTGACTAAAATAAAAGGCATCTTAAAGCACCTACCTTTATGGCAGATACTGGCATCCGATATTTTATATCGAATATTCAACCGGGCTCCATCAGCAATACTAAGCTGTTCAGAAGTCTTTGTCCAGTACTTAGATGGAATCAATCCTTCATTGATACAGTTCTGATCTGCTCCTGAGTCTATAAGGGCAGTAACAGAGGAAACAATATACTCATTATTAATGACAAGAGAGATTCGAGTGTACCAGCGATGAGTTGTCACTTTATCAATCAGATTTAATCCTGGCTCTACTTGTCCTTCAAATTGAGCAATCAATGATTCGATTGCTAGCTTTTCTGGAGTATCATCAATCTTTTCTTTACCTCTATCCAATTGTTGTTGATCACCACTACTTTCCCCCCGGGAAAAAGAAGAATGATGTTCGAGCAGAGAGACTCGAGAACCCAGAGCTTTAAGCTCACTTTTAAGCTGATTAACTTCAGATTTTAAATCGGAAATAGAAGTAGGAACAGAAGATAAAGATGGAGGTTTAGGTTTAAACCTATCATAAACAGTCTTCAAATCGTAAACATGAGAATGTTGAGACAATTTATGTTGGAGGGGAGTAGAGGATGTAGGAGAAGAATCCTGACCTTTCATATAGTGCAGAATAGCATCTATACGAGCTTCAGGGTCAGTGATTGAATCAATGAATTCAAGAATAGAGCTTTCCGCAGAAGAAATGACTAATAAGCCATTTGTTTTCAAAAGTGATTTATATGTATCACAATCACAATCTGTTTTATCATTAGCAGTAGAATAACCACTAGAGGAAGCTTCAGATTCAAAGATTAACTCCTTGAACTGCTGCTTTGCATCATCATTAATTTTCAAGTGATCAATAGCAGTTCGTAATTCAGCGATCTCCAAAGAATTAGCTTTTCGTTGTGTACAACGATTAGCATAATGACCTTGCTTTCCACAATTAAAGCAGACAATCTTAGTACGTGGTCCAGTAGACTTAGACTTAGAACCAGAGGGTTTAGTCTTAGACAAATTAGACCTTTTTTTTCTTGGAACATTTTTAGGAAAAGACCTAGAATAAGATCTTTTAACAGGTTTATCATATTGATAAGATTTAGAAGATTTAAATCTTTTTCTAGAAGATTTATAAGCTTTATGAGACTTCTGAGACTTATTAGGTAAACCCATCTGTTGACAAAAGTCACCAAGAATGGATTTTCCTAATCGTCGTTCTTTAGCTATCTGATCTTGCATTTTAAGATCAGTACAGAGAGACACACCTTCAGCGACTGTCTCAGCAGAGAGTTCACCATAAGTATAATGGTTGAAATCAAGAATTCCATCCGTTAGATTTTTTAATCTAGTACGGACCTTTTCAGCAAAGAAAGGAGGCAGACCTGCAATGAATTTTTCTTTCCAAAAAGCATTATTACAGTCAGGTCTTTCAAAGACTTTAGCAAAGAAAACGTCTTTGTACCAACGATAATGAGAAAGCTTAGGACAGCGTAGATTCATAAGCTGTTCCTGTGACTTATCCATAAAGGACTGACTGTGACCCAAGAAATGATGAACAATCGTATAGATTAAAGTGTTCGTACAGTCAGAGACATCGATGTTACCTTCAATTTTAATTGCAGTCCAAATACTGGATCGTTGCTCCATGGAAAGATAATTATCCCACCACATTTTGAGCATACCAGAAAATCCTGCGGTAATGGCCTTAGCAATATTTTGATCAGTATTACCTTTCTGTTTAGCAGCTGTAGCATACATCATCATATGCTGCAGTACCTTTTCAACTTGTCGTTCAGTCATGGCATCAATATTCCATTCAACAATGGAATCGCCTGAATAGGTAACCTGGTCAAACATATTATCTTCTTCTATTTGAAGATCTATAGGTGTAGGTCGAGGATAACCATACCTAGTAGGAAACTTAGAGTATTTAATTTTATTAATCTCTAAGGGCTGTTGTTCTGATAAGAACATCTGATGTGTTCGATCTAAGGAATCAGAACTATCATCTGACTCAGTAGATGAACTTGGTTCATTTGATGATGAATTAGCTTCAGCTTGAGTTAAAACTGATAAAGATTTCTTTCCTTTTGTATCAGAAAGTTTTTGAAAGAGTTCCAACATAAACTCTGGAGAAGGAGAACCAGACATCTTGAAGGAAAAATCCTTTTCAAGAAAGGGCTGGAACCTAGGAATATCTGGAAAGTTTCGCTTAGAAGATGACGGACCTTTAACATAAGTGGAAAGCTGGAGTGGCTTTTCCGTTAAAGGTTCACTAGACGAAGACAGCTGTGATTTAGCTATCTGAGATTGAGAAGTACTTCCACTAAGATGAGCGGAAATATCATTCAGCTGTTCACCAATTGTTTGTAAATATAAATTGGTATAATTAACTTGTTGAACCACGTTTTCAACAGTTCCTTCCTTTTTATAAGGAGCAGCAGCTACTTCCTCAGAATCTATGCGATGCACAAGATTGCTTTCAGGAGGATGAATAGCTTGAACAGTTTTTCCTGATTTAAGGACAAATGTTCGATGATTGGACTCTAGAGTAGCTAGAGAGGACAAATCATTAAAGTCGGGAATATGATGGTCACTGTTTCTAGCAATGTAGAAAACAAAGTCAAGGAAAGATTCAGATGGATCTAACCTCTTAATCATTTGAAATCTATCAATAAAGAATTCCCTTTGTTTTTCAGAAAAGGTTCTTACAAACCAGAAGTATTTTGCATATAAAATACTTTTCTCACTTGAACGAATTGTCATCACACTTTTATCCTCATCATATCCCATTTCTGAAGGAGTAGGCGACACTGAATTATAAACATGGGAAGATTCAGGATATTCAACATTATATTCAGGATGACTTACCTGTTCAGGAGTGTGAAAGACTCCTTTGACAGCTCCATGGGAAGTAGGTTGCGTATGTAGATCTGGGAAAGAAGATATCGAATGTCTAGCAGAAACATAAGACTGAGATCTTCCTATCCTTACTGATCTATCCTTTGAAAAACGAATAACCACCTCACCATCAGGTTGTTCTATTACATCCTGGAGTTGTCTTGTAGGTTGTACTTTAGGGGGAATAGCCTTTTCTAATACCCAATCTTCAGGTAGCTTAACCTGATCCCACTTAATAGTTTTTGGAACCACAATATTGGATTTAGCCAAATCAGTAATGAACAGAGTGGTTGATTGGGAATCAGAAAGATGCTTTTCAGGAATATTCCTCATATTAGGAATAGTAGTGTTCATAACCTTATAGAAGACTCTATATACCAAAATCACATTCTTAGAGGTATCCATCATGTCAAATCCAGCAGTCTTAATGTCTAAAGACAAAGAGTGCATAAGAGTTGGATCATCTAAAGCCAAAGTGAAATTGGGAAAGCATGTAAAATGCACTGGTCCATCACATAAGGTTGATTCAATGATTCCTAATAAAGAATCGTGAAATTTATTATGTCTCTTATCTCGAAGACACATAACCACGGATGTATTTAATCCTAAACGAGTAGCTGGTTTTAAACCAACTTGGACAAGTCCGAGATGAAGAAATTGATATTTCTTTTGATGTTCCTTAATTAAGGATTCAGAAAGCAATTGATAAGCTTCATATCCCGAAGCAAGCGGGATTGCTTGTTCAACAGTTTTAATAATATAATCTGTTTCAGATGAAAAAGTACCTTTAGACTTATATACTTGACTAGCTGTATAATTAGGTAACTGCCAATTTTGCAAACGTTTATTAAAATTTTCATTAATAACTATTTCTTTATTTTTTTGAGTACCTGACTCTTTTCTACCAAAGTATCTAACTAGATTCATTCTCATATAAGTAGGCAGTCAACGACTTGCTCGACAAGAGGGGTCTTAAAGGCCTTCCCGGCGACGATACCCGTAGCGATGCGCGACGAAGCTTCTTTATATCAAAACTTATCTAAAAAGGTACTTTAGATAATCTTTATATACAATTATATCAGTTAAAATCTCAACTTGCACTTTTATCACGTTTATAAAAAAAAAAAAAGAGTTACAAGTCTTTCTTCAATCTCTTCGATTGAAGCCCGACGCCTCCGTGAGGTAATTACGATCTCTGTTTTACTTCCCACGCAAATTTTACTTCCATCTCCTGTATATTGCTATGTAAATTGGTTGCCTTTCTTTCGTTTGCCTTCTGTTTATCGTCTATGTGCTATTACTCGCCTATGTCTCGCTTCTGTGTTCCCGGGAGGGATAGTAGATTTGATCATGTTAAGGTTTTTTCATAACTTGAATGTTTACTTTAATTCGGATGATTTTGCCTATCGCCTAATGAGGTCTGGGTCTGTTTATACTAGATCTGCTTATTTCACTATTCGAGCTCTTAGATACTAATATGCCTGCATATTCTCTAATATTAGAATTGCAACTTGAATTAAATGATCTTGAAGAATACATTAATGAATGTGAAGAATTAATAACTGAAATAGATCACCAACGCTCTCTCTGTGTTCGAGGATCCGCACGAGACGTTTATTTGTGGAACGTCTATAACATGATTGATGATTTAATTGATGATTTGAATCAACAGTGGCAGGACATCACAGACGAAATAAGACGTCTTCGAAATGCCTAATCCATTGCTTAGCACTCTCAGGCACAGGAATAGACAATTAGAGAGATCAATTGCTGACTTTGACGACTTATTAGTTCGTGTAAATGCTCTAGGGCAAAGAACTGCTCCAGATCATCCAAGGTTCATAATGCTCATGGACCTGTATATGCAACTTTCTGATATTGTCACTACATTAAGAAATGCTAGACGTGCTTTGCTTAGGCAAATGGAACTCTTATCTAGGGTCTAAATATGGTTTGTCCTAATATTGGTAATATTAAGTGTGAAATAAGACGTATTAGTCGTCGTATTTGTGAAATAGAATATCGTATTGATATATTAAATGTTGTATTTATCCCACGTGGTACTTGGGAAACTGTTGGGAGATATATAATAGAACGTCGAAATTTGCAAGGTACTTTAGATAATCTTTATATACAATTATATCAGTTAAAATCTCAACTTGCACTTTTATCACGTTTATAAAAAAAAAAAAAAAAAGAGTTACAAGTCTTTCTTCTCTAAAGTCTCTTTTTAGATAAGTTTTGATATAAAGAAGCTTCGTCGCGCATCGCTACGGGTATCGTCGCCGGGAAGGCCTTTAAGACCCCTCTTGTCGAGCAAGTCGTTGACTGCCTACTTATATCAGAATGAATCTAGTTAGATACTTTGGTAGAAAAGAGTCAGGTACTCAAAAAAATAAAGAAATAGTTATTAATGAAAATTTTAATAAACGTTTGCAAAATTGGCAGTTACCTAATTATACAGCTAGTCAAGTATATAAGTCTAAAGGTACTTTTTCATCTGAAACAGATTATATTATTAAAACTGTTGAACAAGCAATCCCGCTTGCTTCGGGATATGAAGCTTATCAATTGCTTTCTGAATCCTTAATTAAGGAACATCAAAAGAAATATCAATTTCTTCATCTCGGACTTGTCCAAGTTGGTTTAAAACCAGCTACTCGTTTAGGATTAAATACATCCGTGGTTATGTGTCTTCGAGATAAGAGACATAATAAATTTCACGATTCTTTATTAGGAATCATTGAATCAACCTTATGTGATGGACCAGTGCATTTTACATGCTTTCCCAATTTCACTTTGGCTTTAGATGATCCAACTCTTATGCACTCTTTGTCTTTAGACATTAAGACTGCTGGATTTGACATGATGGATACCTCTAAGAATGTGATTTTGGTATATAGAGTCTTCTATAAGGTTATGAACACTACTATTCCTAATATGAGGAATATTCCTGAAAAGCATCTTTCTGATTCCCAATCAACCACTCTGTTCATTACTGATTTGGCTAAATCCAATATTGTGGTTCCAAAAACTATTAAGTGGGATCAGGTTAAGCTACCTGAAGATTGGGTATTAGAAAAGGCTATTCCCCCTAAAGTACAACCTACAAGACAACTCCAGGATGTAATAGAACAACCTGATGGTGAGGTGGTTATTCGTTTTTCAAAGGATAGATCAGTAAGGATAGGAAGATCTCAGTCTTATGTTTCTGCTAGACATTCGATATCTTCTTTCCCAGATCTACATACGTAACCTACTTCCCATGGAGCTGTCAAAGGAGTCTTTCACACTCCTGAACAGGTAAGTCATCCTGAATATAATGTTGAATATCCTGAATCTTCCCATGTTTATAATTCAGTGTCGCCTACTCCTTCAGAAATGGGATATGATGAGGATAAAAGTGTGATGACAATTCGTTCAAGTGAGAAAAGTATTTTATATGCAAAATACTTCTGGTTTGTAAGAACCTTTTCTGAAAAACAAAGGGAATTCTTTATTGATAGATTTCAAATGATTAAGAGGTTAGATCCATCTGAATCTTTCCTTGACTTTGTTTTCTACATTGCTAGAAACAGTGACTATCATATTCCCGACTTTAATGATTTGTCCTCTCTAGCTACTCTAGAGTCCAATCATCGAACATTTGTCCTTAAATCAGGAAAAACTGTTCAAGCTATTCATCCTCCTGAAAGCAATCTTGTGCATCGCATAGATTCTGAGGAAGTAGCTGCTGCTCCTTATAAAAAGGAAGGAACTGTTGAAAACGTGGTTCAACAAGTTAATTATACCAATTTATATTTACAAACAATTGGTGAACAGCTGAATGATATTTCCGCTCATCTTAGTGGAAGTACTTCTCAATCTCAGATAGCTAAATCACAGCTGTCTTCGTCTAGTGAACCTTTAACGGAAAAGCCACTCCAGCTTTCCACTTATGTTAAAGGTCCGTCATCTTCTAAGCGAAACTTTCCAGATATTCCTAGGTTCCAGCCCTTTCTTGAAAAGGATTTTTCCTTCAAGATGTCTGGTTCTCCTTCTCCAGAGTTTATGTTGGAACTCTTTCAAAAACTTTCTGATACAAAAGGAAAGAAATCTTTATCAGTTTTAACTCAAGCTGAAGCTAATTCATCATCAAATGAACCAAGTTCATCTACTGAGTCAGATGATAGTTCTGATTCCTTAGATCGAACACATCAGATGTTCTTATCAGAACAACAGCCCTTAGAGATTAATAAAATTAAATACTCTAAGTTTCCTACTAGGTATGGTTATCCTCGACCTACACCTATAGATCTTCAAATAGAAGAAGATAATATGTTTGACCAGGTTACCTATTCAGGCGATTCCATTGTTGAATGGAATATTGATGCCATGACTGAACGACAAGTTGAAAAGGTACTGCAGCATATGATGATGTATGCTACAGCTGCTAAACAGAAAGGTAATACTGATCAAAATATTGCTAAGGCCATTACCGCAGGATTTTCTGGTATGCTCAAAATGTGGTGGGATAATTATCTTTCCATGGAGCAACGATCCAGTATTTGGACTGCAATTAAAATTGAAGGTAACATCGATGTCTCTGACTGTACGAACACTTTAATCTATACGATTGTTCATCATTTCTTGGGTCACAGTCAGTCCTTTATGGATAAGTCACAGGAACAGCTTATGAATCTACGCTGTCCTAAGCTTTCTCATTATCGTTGGTACAAAGACGTTTTCTTTGCTAAAGTCTTTGAAAGACCTGACTGTAATAATGCTTTTTGGAAAGAAAAATTCATTGCAGGTCTGCCTCCTTTCTTTGCTGAAAAGGTCCGTACTAGATTAAAAAATCTAACGGATGGAATTCTTGATTTCAACCATTATACTTATGGTGAACTCTCTGCTGAGACAGTCGCTGAAGGTGTGTCTCTCTGTACTGATCTTAAAATGCAAGATCAGATAGCTAAAGAACGACGATTAGGAAAATCCATTCTTGGTGACTTTTGTCAACAGATGGGTTTACCTAATAAGTCTCAGAAGTCTCATAAAGCTTATAAATCTTCTAGAAAAAGATTTAAATCTTCTAAATCTTATCAATATGATAAACCTGTTAAAAGATCTTATTCTAGGTCTTTTCCTAAAAATGTTCCAAGAAAAAAAAGGGTCTAATTTGTCTAAGACTAAACCCTCTGGTTCTAAGTCTAAGTCTACTGGACCACGTACTAAGATTGTCTGCTTTAATTGTGGAAAGCAAGGTCATTCTGCTAATCGTTGTACACAACGAAAAGCTAATTCTTTGGAGATCGCTGAATTACGAACTGCTATTGATCACTTGAAAATTAATGATGATGCAAAGCAGCAGTTCAAGGAGTTAATCTTTGAATCTGAAGCTTCCTCTAGTGGTTATTCTACTGCTAATGATAAAACAGATTGTGATTGTGATACATATAAATCACTTTTGAAAACAAATGGCTTATTAGTCATTTCTTCTGCGGAAAGCTCTATTCTTGAATTCATTGATTCAATCACTGACCCTGAAGCTCGTATAGATGCTATTCTGCACTATATGAAAGGTCAGGATTCTTCTCCTACATCCTCTACTCCCCTCCAACATAAATTGTCTCAACATTCTCATGTTTACGATTTGAAGACTGTTTATGATAGGTTTAAACCTAAACCTCCATCTTTATCTTCTGTTCCTACTTCTATTTCCGATTTAAAATCTGAAGTTAATCAGCTTAAAAGTGAGCTTAAAGCTCTGGGTTCTCGAGTCTCTCTGCTCGAACATCATTCTTCTTTTTCCCGGGGGGAAAGTAGTGGTGATCAACAACAATTGGATAGAGGTAAAGAAAAGATTGATGATACTCCAGAAAAGCTAGCAATCGAATCATTGATTGCTCAATTTGAAGGACAAGTAGAGCCAGGATTAAATCTGATTGATAAAGTGACAACTCATCGCTGGTACACTCGAATCTCTCTTGTCATTAATAATGAGTATATTGTTTCCTCTGTTACTGCCCTTATAGACTCAGGAGCAGATCAGAACTGTATCAATGAAGGATTGATTCCATCTAAGTACTGGACAAAGACTTCTGAACAGCTTAGTACTGCTGATGGAGCCCGGTTGAATATTCGATATAAAATATCGGATGCCAGTATCTGCCATAAAGGTAGGTGCTTTAAGATGCCTTTTATTTTAGTCAAAGGCTTATCTAATCAGGTCATTTTAGGGAATCCATTTTTGCATATGCTTTACCCTATTCATAAAATTGACCATAAAGAAATTGTGACTAATATTGATGGAGAACTTATCAGCTTTGAATTACTAAAACCTCCAGAATTACTTTTTATAGATGAATTGAGAAGACAGATTAAAAACAAAGAAAAATTTCTAAACTCAATTCAGAAAGAAGTAACTTTTGAACAAATAAAGAAGAGACTAGAAGATCCTTTAATATCCAAAAGGATCCAAGACATACAGGATAAGATTGAAAAGACTGTTTGTGCAGAATTACCAAATGCTTTCTGGAATAGAAAGAAGCATGTTGTCAATCTTCCTTATGAACCTGACTTTAATGAAAGTCAGATTAATACTCGTGCTAGACCTATTGCTATGGGACCAAAGCATATGGAAATTTGCAAGAAGGAGATACAAACTCTTCTGGACAAAGGTCTTATTAGGCCTAGTAAAAGCCCTTGGAGCTGCCCAGCATTTTATGTAGAAAATGCTGCTGAACTTGAACGAGGAGTTCCCAGGTTAGTAATCAATTATAAACCTTTAAATAAGGTTTTGCGTTGGATTAGATATCCAATACCCAATAAAAAAGATCTCTTGGGAAGGCTTTATGAAGCCAATATATTTTCAAAATTCGACATGAAATCTGGTTATTGGCAGATTCAGATTGCTGAAGAAGATAAGTACAAAACAGCATTTACAGTTCCATTTGGACATTACGAATGGAATGTGATGCCTTTTGGACTTAAAAATGCGCCATCTGAATATCAGAAGATTATGAATGATATCTTCAATGCTTATTCAAGCTTTACTATTGTTTATATTGACGATGTGTTGGTTTATTCTAACACATTGGATCAGCATTTCAAACATCTCAACATCTTTATTAAGATTGTTGAAAGTGCAGGTTTGGTAATATCTCAGAAGAAAGTAAAGATATTCCAGACGAAGATTCGATTCTTAGGCCATAATATTGAGAATGGATCAATTGTGCCTATTGATCGAGCTATACAATTCTCGTCTTATTTTCCAGATGAGATTAAAGAAAAAACTCAGTTACAGAGATTTCTTGGAAGTCTTAATTATCTTGCAGACTTCTACAAGAATTTAGCACAAGATGCTAAACCACTTTTTGATCGGCTTAAAGCCAATCCTCCTGAATGGACTGATGTTCATACATCAGCTGTTAAAAAGATAAAGAAGAAAGCTAAAGAGCTTCCTTGTTTATCATTAGCCAATCCTGAAGCTTTAAAAATCGTTGAAACAGATGCTTCGGATCAAGGTTATGGTGGAATCCTTAAACAAAGGATTAATGATAAAGAACAGTTGGTTCGTTTCACATCTGGCTTATGGAAAGGAGCTAGATTAAATTATTCTACTATTAAAAAAGAAATTTTATCTGTGGTACTATGCATTACTAAATTTGAGTCTGATTTATTGAATCAGAAATTTCTTTTAAGAATTGACTGCAAAGCAGCTAAAGACGTTTTATTGAAAGACGTCAAAAATATTGCCTCAAAGCAAATCTTTGCCAGGTGGCAAGGAATCTTATCTGCTTTTGACTTTGACATTGAGTTTATAAAAGGAAGCACTAACTCTCTTCCTGATTTCTTAACTCGAGAGTTCTTGCAGGGACATGGATAGCAGAAAGAAAAAGAAACAGCAAGAAGTGCCTAATTCTCAGGCAGATCTCAAGAAAAAATATGAAGAAGGTGATCCATCAGTTGGTCTTCTTGGACAACCTTCTGGTAAGTATGATTATTACGTATCATACGCTCCCTCTTCCTCTATTGAAAGAGAAAAACTTCGAGATGACGCTTATGAGCGTACAGTGAAAGAATATGCTGGGGATTATACTTATCCCTATATTGAAACCAATTGGATACATCTCATTCCAATTGAGAAAAAATACTTTAGCTTATCAGCTAGAGAAGTTGCAAAATTTTACTGCAAGGATTATGCAGATCCTTCCTTCTATCCAAAAACATTTTCATATTATCAAGCTGTTTTAGGTGAGACAGGTTCCGCCTATTTCTCTCCATATAACAGAGGAGAAGAAGTCGCTTATTCAAAGCTGACAATTAGAAAAATTATTACTCCTGAAGAATGGGGTTCTGATTTCTTTCATTTTAAAGAATTAAAAAATGTTTATGGACCCAAGCTGTTCAATTACTTTGATTATATCAATGCTTGGGAAGGATCTCTTCTATATGACAACAGACAGGAAAAGTTTAGTTGGTGGATTCAGTTTCAACTTGAGAATCCTCAGCAGAACATCCCACAATGGTTCCTGTCATGGTTTGTGACATGGGGATTATATCCCTACATTTTGCCTTTATCTGTAAGGCAGGTTTATGATGATTTTGTAAAACTAAATGCTAAAAAACAGAACTGTAGACTGTTATTTTCTATCCTCTACCGAGTTCCATGGATCTTGAGATGGGACTATCAAATCCGAGGACAGTCTAAAGAAAAGCATGGAGAAAGTCATGCTCACATCCTTTATCTGGGACGTAGAGTTATGATTAAATGGTGGAACAAGTTTGAATTTTTCGCCAAAGAATCAATGTTTACCAAGAAAGGATTGGTGAATCTTGATCCAGAGCCAATTACTCCACCTGCTCCAAAGACTCCTAATGCAAAGGAATTAATCAAGGATCTTCTTTCATCAATATCAAAAGAAGAACTTAAAAAGCAATTCATGGCGGTCTTTTCTGAAGAAGAAGATGAAGACGATGACTCAATTGAAATTGTGTCACATCAATCAAGGGACCCATATGAAGAATCTCAGGATCCGTATGATCTTTAAAAAAGATATTCGGTCCTATCAGTTCTCGCCACACGACATCTGATAAAGTATTATTCTACTTTAGTCAGTATCAGCTTTTGCTTTATTTAAAGTATCTTTTACTTTATTAAAGTTTTTCGTCGGCACATGTATAATTGACCGACACCTTTACTTTATGTCATTTTAGTTTGGCTTTTGTAATTATTGTAGATTCCCTTCAAGCCTATATAATGGTTTGAAGTTTCATTTGTAAATCAGAGTTGAAAAATCAATAATAAGTTTTCTTTGAAATCTTATGTCCACTATCCGCATCCATAATAATATAATCCAAGTAGCTTCGACACATCTAATAGCTAACGTCGAAAGTCGACCAACTCCGACTAACCCCGACGCTGCGCTGCACGTAGATAACTTGAGTGGTATCGGAGCGAGGTTATCGTAGCAACTTTGATGGTTCGAAGTTGCTCAACTCTCTCTATGGAGGAGCTTCTAACGGTTTTGTCTATTTGTCATAGAAAGATGGTGTTTTAGCATCGAAATAATCTAGGAAGCTTATACTCGTAAAATTTGACAAAGAAGAAAATAAAAAGTGTATCCCGAGCAACTTTGTTGGTCCGAAGTTACTCAACTCTCTCAATGTAGGAGCTTTTAACGGTTTTTGTCCATTTGTGATTAAAAGTTGGTGTTTTGGCATCGAAATAATCTTGGAAGCTTATACTCGTAAAATTTGACATAGAAGAACAATAAAAAGTATATCCCGAGCAACTTTGTTGGTTCGAAGTTGCTCAACTCTCTCTATGGAGGAGCTTTTAACGGTTTTGTCTATTTCTCATAGAAAGTTGGTGATTTAGAATCGAAATAATCTTGGAAGCTTATACTCATAAAAGTTGACATAGAATAACAATAAAAAGTGTACACCGAGAAACTTTGATGGTCCGAAGTTGTTCAACTCTCTCTATGGATGGGCTTTTAACGGTTTTGTCCATTTGTCATAGAAAGATGGTGTTTTAGAATCGAAATAATCTTGGAAGCTTATACTCGTAAAATTTGACATAGAAGAACAATAAAAATCGTACACCGAGCAACTGTGTTGGTCCGAAGTTGCTCAACTCTCTCTATGGAGGAGCTTTTAACGGTTTTGTCCATTTGTGATAAAAAGTTGGTGTTTTGGCATCGAAGTAATCTTGGAAGCTTATACTCGTAAAATTTGACATAGAAGGACAATAAAAAGTGTACATCAAGCAACTTTGATGGTTCGAAGTTACTCCACACTCTCTATGGAGGAGCTTTTAACGGTTTTGTCCATTTCTCATAGAAAGTTGGTGATTTGGAATCGAAATAATCTTGGAAGATTATACTCGTAAAATTTGACATAGAAGAACAATAAAAAGTGTACACCGAGCAACTTTGATAGTCCGAAGTTGCTCAACTCTCTCCATGGAGGGGCTTTTAACGGTTTTGTCCATTTGTCATAGAAAGATGGTGTTTTAGCATCAAAATAATCTAGGAAGCTTATACTCGTAAAATTTGACATAGAAGAACAATAAAACGTGTACATCAAGCAACTTTGTTGGTCCGATGTTGCTCAACTCTCTCTATGGAGGAGCTTTTAACGGTTTTGTCCATTTGTGAAAAAAATTGGTGTTTTGGCATCGAAGTAATCTTGGAAGCTTATACTCATAAAATTTGACATAGAAGGAAAATAAAAAGTGTCCACCGAGCAACTGTGTTGGTCCGAAGTTGCTCAACTCTCTCTATGGAGGGGCTTTTAACGGTTTTGTCCATTTGTCATAGAAAGATGGCGTTTTAGCATCGAAATATTCTAGGAAGCTTATACTCGTAAAATTTGACATAGAAGAACAATAAAAAGTGTATCCCGAGCAATTTTGTTGGTCCGAAGTTGCTCAACTCTCTCTATAGAGGAGCTTTTAACGGTTTTGTCCATTTATGATAAAAAGTTGGTGTTTTGGCATCGAAGTAATCTTGGAAGCTTATACTCGTAAAATTTGACATAGAAGGACAATAAAATGTGTACACCGAGCAACTGTGTTGTTCCGAAGTTGCTCAACTCTCTCTATGGAGGAGATTTTAACGGTTTTGTCCATTTGTCATAGAAAGATGGTGTTTAGCATCGAAAAAATCTAGGAAGCTTATACTCGTAAAATTTGACAAAGAAGAACAACAAAAAGTGTATCCCGATCAACTTTGTTGGTTCGACGTTGCTCAACTCTCTCTATGGAGGAGCTTTTAACGGTTTTGTCTATTTCTCATAGAAAGTTGGTGATTTGGAATCGAAATAATCTTGGAAGCTTATACTCATAAAAGTTGACATAGAATAACAATAAAAAGTGTACACCGAGCAACTTTGATGGTCCGAAGTTGCTCAACTCTCTCTATGGAGGGGCTTTAACGGTTTTGTCCATTTGTCATAGAAAGATGGTGTTTCAGCATCGAAATAATCTAGGAAGCTTATATTCGTAAAATTTGACATAGAAGAACAATAAAAAGTATATCCCGAGCAACTTTGTTGGTCCGAAGTTGCTCAACTCTCTCTATGGAGGAGCTTTTAACGGTTTTGTCCATTTGTGATAAAAAGTTGGTGTTTTGGCATCGAAGTAATCTTGGAAGCTTATACTCGTAAAATTTGACATAGAAGGACAATAAAAAGTGTACATCAAGCAACTTTGATGGTTCGAAGTTACTCCACACTCTCTATGGAGGAGCTTTAAACGGTTTTATCCATTTCTCATAGAAAGTTGGTGATTTGGAATCGAAATAATCTTGGAAGATTATACTCATAAAATTTGACATAGAAGAACAATAAAAAGTGTACACCGAGCAACTTTGATGGTCCGAAGTTGCTCAACTCTCTCTATGGATGGGCTTTTAACGGTTTTGTCCATTTGTCATAGAAGGATGATGTTTTAGCATCGAAATAATATAGGAAGCTTATACTCGTAAAATTTGACATAGAAGAACAATAAAAAGTGTATCCCGAGCAACTTTGTTGGTCCGAAGTTGCTCAACTGTCTCTATGTAGGAGCTTTTAACGGTTTTTGTCCAGTTGTGATTAAAAGTTGGTGTTTTGGCATCAAAATAATCTTGGAAGCTTATACTCGTAAAATTTGACATAGAAGAACAATAAAAAGCGTACACCAAGCAACTTTGATGGTCCGAAGTTTCTCAACTGTCTCTATGTAGGAGCTTTTAACGGTTTTTGTCCATTTGTGATTAAAAGTTGGTTTTTTGGCATCGAAATAATCTTGAAAGCTTATACTCGTAAAATTTGACATAGAAGAACAATAAAAAGCGTACACCAAGCAACTTTGATGGTCCGAAGTTTCTCAACTCTCTCTGTGGATGGACTTTTAACGGTTTTGTCCATTTGTCATAGAAAGATGGTATTTTAGCATCGAAAAAATCTAGGAAGCTTATACTCGTAAAATTTGACAAAGAAGAACAATAAAAAGTGTATCCCGATCAACTTTGTTGGTTCGAAGTTGCTCAACTCTCTCTATGGAGGAGCTTTTAACGGTTTTGTCTATTTCTCATAGAAAGTTGGTGATTTAGAATCGAAATAATCTTGGAAGTTTATACTCATAAAAGTTGACATAGAATAACAATAAAAAGTGTACACCGAGCAACTTTGATGGTCCGAAGTTGCTCAACTCTCTCTATGGATGGGCTTTTAACGGTTTTGTCCATTTGTCATAGAAAGGTGGTGTTTTAGCATCGAAATAATCTAGGAAGCTTATACTCGTAAAATTTGACATAAAAGAACAATAAAAAGTATATCCCGAGCAACTTTGTTGGTCCGAAGTTGCTCAACTCTCTCTATGGAGGAGCTTTTAACGGTTTTGTCCATTTGTGATAAAAAGTTGGTGTTTTGGCATCGAAGTAATCTTGGAAGCTTATACTCGTAAAATTTGACATAGAAGGACAATAAAAAGTGTACATCGAGCAACTTTGATGGTTCGAAGTTGCTCAACTCTCTCTATGGAGGAGCTTTTAACGGTTTTGTTTATTTCTCGTAGAAAGTTGGTGATTTGGAATCGAAATAATCTTGGAAGATTATACTCATAAAATTTGACATAGAAGAACAATAAAAAGTGTATCCCGATCAACTTTGTTGGTTCGAAGTTGCTCAACTCTCTCTATGGAGGAGCTTTTAACGGTTTTGTCTATTTCTCATAGAAAGTTGGTGATTTAGAATCGAAATAATCTTGGAAGCTTATACTCATAAAAGTTGACATAGAATAACAATAAAAAGTGTACACCGAGCAACTTTGATGGTCCGAAGTTGCTCAACTCTCTCTATGGATGGGCTTTTAACGGTTTTGTCCATTTGTCATAGAAAGATGGTGTTTTAGCATCGAAATAATCTAGGAAGCTTATACTCGTAAAATTTGACATAAAAGAACAATAAAAAGTATATCCCGAGCAACTTTGTTGGTCCGAAGTTGCTCAACTCTCTCTATGGAGAGCTTTTAACGGTTTTGTCCATTTGTGATAAAAAGTTGGTGTTTTGGCATCGAAGTAATCTTGGAAGCTTATACTCGTAAAATTTGACATAGAAGAACAATAAAAAGCGTACATCAAGCAACTTTGATGGTTCGAAGTTGCTCAACTCTCTCTATGGATGGGCTTTTAACGGTTTTGTCCATTTGTCATAGAAAGATGGTGTTTTAGCATCGAAATAATCTAGGAAGCTTATACTCGTAAAATTTGACATAAAAGAACAATAAAAAGTATATCCCGAGCAACTTTGTTGGTCCGAAGTTGCTCAACTCTCTCTATGGAGGAGCTTTTAACGGTTTTGTCCATTTGTGATAAAAAGTTGGTGTTTTGGCATCGAAGTAATCTTCGAAGCTTATACTCGTAAAATTTGACATAGAAGGACAATAAAAAGTGTACATCAAGCAACTTTGATGGTTCGAAGTTACTCCACACTCTCTATGGAGGAGCTTTAAACGATTTTATCCATTTCTCGTAGAAAGTTGGTGATTTGGAATCGAAATAATCTTGGAAGATTATACTCATAAAATTTGACATAGAAGAACAATAAAAAGTGTATCCCGATCAACTTTGTTGGTTCGAAGTTGCTCAACTCTCTCTAAGGAGGAGCTTTTAACGGTTTTGTCTATTTCTCATAGAAAGTTGGTGATTTAGAATCGAAATAATCTTGGAAGCTTATACTCATAAAATTTGACATAGAAGAACAATAAAAAGTGTACACCGAGCAACTTTGATGGTCCGAAGTTGCTCAACTCTCTCTATGGATGGGCTTTTAACGGTTTTGTCCATTTGTCATAGAAGGATGATGTTTTAGCATCGAAATAATATAGGAAGCTTATACTCGTAAAATTTGACATAGAAGAACAATAAAAAGCGTACACCAAGCAACTTTGATGGTCCGAAGTTTCTCAACTGTCTCTATGTAGGAGCTTTTAACGGTTTTTGTCCATTTGTGATTAAAAGTTGGTTTTTTGGCATCGAAATAATCTTGAAAGCTTATACTCGTAAAATTTGACATAGAAGAACAATAAAAAGCGTACACCAAGCAACTTTGATGGTCCGAAGTTTCTCAACTCTCTCTGTGGATGGACTTTTAACGGTTTTGTCCATTTGTCATAGAAAGATGGTGTTTTAGCATCGAAATAATCTAGGAAGCTTATACTCGTAAAATTTGACATAGAAGAACAATAAAAAGTGTACACCGAGCAACTTTGATGGTCCGAAGTTGCTCAACTCTCTCTATGGATGGGCTTTTAACGGTTTTGTCCATTTGTCATAGAAGGATGGTGTTTTAGCATCGAAATAATCTAGGAAGCTTATACTCGTAAAATTTGACATAGAAGAAGAATAAAAAGTGTATCCCGAGCAACTTTGTTGGTCCAAAGTTGCTCAACTCTCTCTCTGGAGGTGCTTTTAACGGTTTTATCCATTTGTCATAGAAAGATGGTGTTTTAGCATCGAACTAATCTTGGAAGCTTATACTCGTAAAATTTGACAAAGAAGAACAATAAAAAGTGTATCCCGATCAACTTTGTTGGTTCGACGTTGCTCAACTCTCTCTATGGGGGAGCTTTTAACGGTTTTGTCTATTTCTCATAGAAAGTTGGTGATTTGGAATCGAAATAATCTTGGAAGCTTATACTCATAAAAGTTGACATAGAATAACAATAAAAAATGTACACCAAGCAACTTTGATGGTCCGAAGTTGCTCAACTCTCTCTATGGAGGGGCTTTTAACGGTTTTGTCCATTTGTCATAGAAGGATGGTGTTTTAGAATCGAAATAATCTAGGAAGCTTATACTCGTAAAATTTGACATAGAAGAACAATAAAAATCGTACACCGAGCAACTGTGTTGGTCCGAAGTTGCTCAACTCTCTCTATGGAGGAGATTTTAACGGTTTTGTCCATTTGTCGTAAAAAGTTCATTTTTTGGCATCGAAATAATCTAGGAAGCTTATACTCATAAAATTTAACATAGAAGAAAAATAAAAAGTGTACATCGAGCAAGTTTGATGGTTCGAAGTTGCTCAACTCTCTCTCTGGAGAGCTTTTAACGGTTTTGTCTATTTCTCGTAGAAAGTTGCTGATTTGGAATCGAAATAATCTTGGAAGCATATACTCGTAAAATTTGACATAGAAGGACAATAAAAAGTGTACATCAAGCAACTTTGATGGTTCGAAGTTGCTCAACTCTCTCTATGGACGAGCTTCTAACGGTTTTGTCTATTTGTCATAGAAAGATGGTGTTTTATCATCGAAATAATCTAGGAAGCTTATACTCGTAAAATTTGACAAAGAAGAACAATAAAAAGTGTATCCCGAGCAACTTTGTTGGTCCGAAGTTCCTCAACTCTCTCTATGTAGGAGCTTTTAACGGTTTTGTCCATTTGTGATTAAAAGTTGGTGTTTTGGCATCGAAATAATCTTGGAAGCTTATACTCGTAAAATTTGATATAGAAGAACAATAAAAAGCGTACACCGAGCAACTTTGATGGTCTGAAGTTGCTCAACTCTATCTATGGATGGGCTTTTAACGGTTTTGTCCATTTATCGAGCAACTTTGATGGTCCGAAGTTGCTCAACTCTCTCTATGGATGGGCTTTTAACAGTTTTGTCCATTTGTCATAGAAAGATGGTGTTTTAGCATCGAAATAATCTAGGAAGCTTATACTCGTAAAATTTGACATAGAAGAACAATAAAAAGTATATCCCGAGCAACTTTGTTGGTCCGAAGTTGCTCAACTCTCTCTATGGAGGAGCTTTTAACGATTTTGTCCATTTGTGATAAAAAGTTGGTGTTTTGGCATCGAAGTAATCTTGGAAGCTTATACTCGTAAAATTTGACATAGAAGGACAATAAAAAGTGTACATCAGGCAACTTTGATGGTTCGAAGTTATTCCACACTCTCTATGGAGGAGCTTTAAACGGTTTTATCCATTTCTCATAGAAAGTTGGTGATTTGGAATCGAAATAATCTTGGAAGATTATACTCATAAAATTTGACATAGAAGAACAATAAAAAGTGTACACCGAGCAACTTTGATGGTCCGAAGTTGCTCAACTCTCTCTATGGATGGGCTTTTAACGGTTTTGTCCATTTGTCATAGAAGGATGATGTTTTAGCATCGAAATAATATCGGAAGCTTATACTCGTAAAATTTGACATAGAAGAACAATAAAAAGTGTATCCCGAGCAACTTTGTTGGTCCGAAGTTGCTCAACCGTCTCTATGTAGGAGCTTTTAACGGTTTTTGTCCAGTTGTGATTAAAAGTTGGTGTTTTGGCATCGAAATAATCTTGGAAGCTTATACTCGTAAAATTTGACATAGAAGAAAAATAAAAAGTGTACATCGAGCAACTTTGATGGTTCGAAGTTGCTCAACTCTCTCTATGGAGGAGCTTTTAACGGTTTTGTCTATTTCTCGTAGAAAGTTGCTGATTTGGAATCGAATAATCTTGGAAGCTTATACTCATAAAATTTGGCATAGAATAACAATAAAAAGTGTACACCGAGCAACTTTGATGGTCCGAAGTTGCTCAACTCTCTCTATGGAGGGGCTTTTAACGGTTTTGTCCATTTGTCATAGAAGAATGGTGTTTTAGAATCGAAATAATCTAGGAAACTTATACTCGTAAAATTTGACATAGAAGAACAATAAAAAGTGTATCCCGAGCAACTGTGTTGGTCCGAAGTTGCTCAACTCTCTCTGTGGATGAGATTTTAACGGTTTTGTCCATTTGTCATTGAAAGATGGTGTTTTAGCATCGAAATAATCTAGGAAGCTTATACTCGTAAAATTTGACAAAGAAGAACAATAAAAAGTGTATCCCGAGCAACTTTGTTGGTCCAAAGTTGCTCAACTCTCTCTATGTAGGAGCTTTTAACGGTTTTTGTCCATTTGTGATTAAAAGTTGGTGTTTTGGCATCGAAATAATCTTGGAAGCTTATACTCGTAAAATTTGACATAGAAGAACAATAAAAAGCGTACACCGAGCAACTTTGATGGTCTGAAGTTGCTCAACTCTCTCTATGGATGGGCTTTTAACGGTTTTGTCCATTTGTCATAGAAAGATGGTGTTTTAGCATCGAAATAATCTAGGAAGCTTATACTCGTAAAATTTGACATAGAAGAACAATAAAAAGCGTACACCAAGCAACTTTGATGGTCCGAAGTTGCTCAACTCTCTCTATGGAGGAACTTTTAATGGTTTTGTCCATTTGTGATAAAAAGTTGGTGTTTTGGCATCGAAGTAATCTTGGAAGCTTATACTCGTAAAATTTGACATAGAAGGACAATAAAAAGTGTACATCAAGCAACTTTGATGGTTCGAAGTTGCTCAACTCTCTCTATGGAGGAGCTTCTAACGGTTTTGTCTATTTGTCATAGAAAGATGGTGTTTTAGCATCGAAATAATCTAGGAAGCTTATACACGTAAAATTTGACAAAGAAGAACAATAAAAAGTGTATCCCGAGCAACTTTGTTGGTCCGAAGTTGCTCAACTCTCTCTATGTAGGAGCTTTTAACGGTTTTTGTACATTTGTGATTAAAAGTTGGTGTTTTGGCATCGAAATAATCTTGGAAGCTTATACTCGTAAAATTTGACATAGAAGAACAATAAAAAGCGTACACCGAGCAACTTTGATGGTCTGAAGTTGCTCAACTCTCTCTATGGATGGACTTTTAACGGTTTTGTCCATTTGTCATAGAAAGATGGTGTTTTAGCATCGAAATAATCTAGGAAGCTTATACTCGTAAAATTTGACATAGAAGAACAATAAAAAGCGTACACCAAGCAACTTTGATGGTCCGAAGTTGCTCAACTCTCTCTATGGATGAGCTTTTAATGGTTTTGTCCATTTGTGATAAAAAGTTGGTGTTTTGGCATCGAAGTAATCTTGGAAGCTTATACTCGTAAAATTTGACATAGAAGGACAATAAAAAGTGTACATCAAGCAACTTTGATGGTTCGAAGTTGCTCAACTCTCTCTATGGAGGAGATTCTAACGGTTTTGTCTATTTGTCATAGAAAGATGGTGTTTTAGCATCGAAATAATCTACGAAGCTTATACTCGTAAAATTTGACAAAGAAGAACAATAAAAAGTGTATCCCGAGCAACTTTGTTGGTCCGAAGTTGCTCAACTCTCTCTATGTAGGAGCTTTTAACGGTTTTTGTCCATTTGTGATTAAAAGTTGGTGTTTTGGCATCGAAATAATCTTGGAAGCTTATACTCGTAAAATTTGACATAGAAGAACAATAAAAAGCGTACACCGAGCAACTTTGATGGTCTGAAGTTGCTCAACTCTCTCTATGGATGGGCTTTTAACGGTTTTGTCCATTTGTCATAGAAAGATGGTGTTTTAGCATCGAAATAATCTAGGAAGCTTATACTCGTAAAATTTGACATAGAAGAACTATAAAAAGCGTACACCAATTAACTTTGATGGTCCGAAGTTGCTCAACTCTCTCTATGGAGGAGCTTTTAACGGTTTTATCCATTTGTGATAAAAAGTTGGTGTTTTGGCATCGAAGTAATCTTGGAAGCTTATACTCGTAAAATTTGACATAGAAGGACAATAAAAAGTGTACATCAAGCAACTTTGATGGTTCGAAGTTGCTCAACTCTCTCTATGGAGGAGCTTCTAACGGTTTTGTCTATTTGTCATAGAAAGATGGTGTTTTAGCATCGAAATAATCTAGGAAGTTATACTCGTAAAATTTGACAAAGAAGAACAATAAAAAGTGTATCCCGAGCAACTTTGTTCGTCCGAAGTTGCTCAACTCTCTCTATGTAGGAGCTTTTAACGGTTTTTGTCCATTTGTGATTAAAAGTTGGTGTTTTGGCATCGAAATAATCTTGGAAGCTTATACTCGTAAAATTTGACATAGAAGAACAATAAAAAGCGTACACCGAGCAACTTTGATGGTCCGAAGTTGCTCAACTCTCTCTATGGATGGGCTTTTAACGGTTTTATCCATTTGTCATAGAAAGATGGTGTTTTAGCATCGAAATAATCTAGGAAGCTTATACTCGTAAAATTTGACATAGAAGAACAATAAAAAGTGTATCCCGATCAACTTTGTTGGTCCGAAGTTGCTCAACTCTCTCTATGGAGGAGCTTTTAACGGTTTTGTCCATTTGTGATAAAAAGTTGGTGTTTTGGCATCGAAGTAATCTTGGAAGCTTATACTCGTAAAATTTGACATAGAAGGACAATAAAAAGTGTACACCGAGCAACTTTGATGGTCCGAAGTTGCTCAACTCTCTCTATGGAGGGGCTTTTAACGGTTTTGTCCATTTGTGATAAAAAGTTGGTGTTTTGGCATCGAAGTAATCTTGGAAACTTATACTCGTAAAATTTGACATAGAAGGACAATAAAATGTGTACACCGAGCAACTGTGTTGGTCCGAAGTTGCTCAACTCTCTCTATGGAGGGGCTTTTAACGGTTTTGTCCATTTGTCATAGAAAGATGGTGTTTTAGCATCAAAATAATCTAGGAAGCTTATACTCGTAAAATTTGACATAGAAGAACAATAAAAAGTGTATCCCGAGCAACTTTGTTGGTCCGATGTTGTTCAACTCTCTCTATGGAGGAGCTTTTAACGATTTGTCCATTTGTGATAAAAAGTTGGTGTTTTGGCATCGAAGTAATCTTGGAAGCTTATACTCGTAAAATTTGACATAGAAGGACAATAAAAAGTGTCTACCGAGCAACTGTGTTGGTCCGAAGTTGCTCAACTCTCTCTATGGAGGGGCTTTTAACGGTTTTGTCCATTTGTCATAGAAAGATGGTGTTTTAGCATCGAAATAATCTAGGAAGCTTATACTCGTAAAATTTGACATAGAAGAACAATAAAAAGCGTACACCAAGCAACTTTGATGGTCCGAAGTTGCTCAACTCTCTCTATGGAGGAGCTTTTAACGGTTTTGTCTATTTGTGATAAAAAGTTGGTGTTTTGGCATCGAAGTAATCTTGGAAGCTTATACTCGTAAAATTTGACATAGAAGGACAATAAAAAGTGTACATCAAGCAACTTTGATGGTTCGAAGTTGCTCAACTCTCTCTATGGACGAGCTTCTAACGGTTTTGTCTATTTGTCATAGAAAGATGGTGTTTTATCATCGAAATAATCTAGGAAGCTTATACTCGTAAAATTTGACAAAGAAGAACAATAAAAAGTGTATCCCGAGCAACTTTGTTGGTCCGAAGTTACTCAACTCTCTCTATGTAGGAGCTTTTAACGGTTTTGTCCATTTGTGATTAAAAGTTGGTGTTTTGGCATCGAAATAATCTTGGAAGCTTATACTCGTAAAATTTGATATAGAAGAACAATAAAAAGCGTACACCGAGCAACTTTGATGGTCTGAAGTTGCTCAACTCTATCTATGGATGGGCTTTTAACGGTTTTGTCCATTTATCATAGAAAGATGGTGTTTTAGCATCGAAATAATCTAGGAAGCTTATACTCGTAAAATTTGACATAGAAGAACAATAAAAAGTATATCCCGAGCAACTTTGTTGGTTCGAAGTTGCTCAACTCTCTCTATGGAGGAGCTTTTAACGGTTTTGTCTATTTCTCATAGAAAGTTGGTGATTTAGAATCGAAATAATCTTGGAAGCTTATACTCATAAAAGTTGACATAGAACAACAATAAAAAGTGTACACCGAGCAACTTTGATGGTCCGAAGTTGCTCAACTCTCTCTATGGATGGGCTTTTAACGGTTTTGTCCATTTGTCATAGAAAGATGGTGTTTTAGCATCGAAATAATCTAGGAAGCTTATACTCGTAAAATTTGACATAGAAGAACAATAAAAAGTATATCCCGAGCAACTTTGTTGGTCCGAAGTTGCTCAACTCTCTCTATGGAGGAGCTTCTAACGGTTTTGTCTATTTGTCATAGAAAGATGGTGTTTTATCATCGAAATAATCTAGGAAGCTTATACTCGTAAAATTTGACAAAGAAGAACAATAAAAAGTGTATCCCGAGCAACTTTGTTGGTCCGAAGTTAATCAACTCTCTCTATGTAGGAGCTTTTAACGGTTTTTGTCCATTTGTGATTAAAAGTTGGTGTTTTGGCATCGAAATAATCTTGGAAGCTTATTATACTCGTAAAATTTGATATAGAAGAACAATAAAAAGCGTACACCGAGCAACTTTGATGGTCTGAAGTTGCTCAACTCTATCTATGGATGGGCTTTTAACGGTTTTGTCCATTTATCATAGAAAGATGGTGTTTTAGCATCGAAATAATCTAGGAAGCTTATACTCGTAAAATTTGACATAGAAGAACAATAAAAAGTATATCCCGAGCAACTTTGTTGGTTCGAAGTTGCTCAACTCTCTCTATGGAGGAGCTTTTAACGGTTTTGTCTATTTCTCATAGAAAGTTGGTGATTTAGAATCGAAATAATCTTGGAAGCTTATACTCATAAAAGTTGACATAGAATAACAATAAAAAGTGTACACCGAGCAACTTTGATGGTCCGAAGTTGCTCAACTCTCTCTATGGATGGGCTTTTAACGGTTTTGTCCATTTGTCATAGAAAGATGTTGTTTTAGCATCGAAATAATCTAGGAAGCTTATACTCGTAAAATTTGACATAGAAGAACAATAAAAAGTATATCCCGGGCAACTTTGTTGGTCCGAAGTTGCTCAACTCTCTCTATGGAGGAGCTTTTAACGGTTTTGTCCATTTGTGATAAAAAGTTGGTGTTTTGGCATCGAAGTAATCTTGGAAGCTTATACTCGTAAAATTTGACATAGAAGGACAATAAAAAGTGTACATCAAGCAACTTTGATGGTTCGAAGTTACTCCACACTCTCTATGGAGGAGCTTTTAACGGTTTTATCCATTTCTCATAGAAAGTTGGTGATTTGGAATCGAAATAATCTTGGAAGATTATACTCGTAAAATTTGACATAGAAGAACAATAAAAAGTGTACACCGAGCAACTTTGATAGTCCGAAGTTGCTCAACTCTCTCTATGGAGGGGCTTTTAACGGTTTTGTCCATTTGTCATAGAAAGATGGTGTTTTAGCATCAAAATAATCTAGGAAGCTTATACTCGTAAAATTTGACATAGAAGAACAATAAAAAGTGTACATCAAGCAACTTTGTTGGTCCGATGTTGCTCAACTCTCTCTATGGAGGAGCTTTTAACGGTTTTGTCCATTTGTGATAAAAGTTGGTGTTTTGGCATCGAAGTAATCTTGGAAGCTTATACTCATAAAATTTGACATAGAAGGACAATAAAAAGTGTCCACCGAGCAACTGTGTTGGTCCGAAGTTGCTCAACTCTCTCTATGGAGGGGCTTTTAACGGTTTTGTCCATTTGTCATAGAAAGATGGCGTTTTAGCATCGAAATATTCTAGGAAGCTTATCTCGTAAAATTTGACATAGAAGAACAATAAAAAGTGTATCCCGAGCAACTTTGTTGGTCCGAAGTTGCTCAACTCTCTCTATAGAGGTGCTTTTAACGGTTTTGTCCATTTGTGATAAAAAGTTGGTGTTTTGGCATCGAAGTAATCTTGGAAGCTTATACTCGTAAAATTTGACATAGAAGGACAATAAAATGTGTACACCGAGCAACTGTGTTGGTCCGAAGTTGCTCAACTCTCTCTATGGAGGAGATTTTAACGGTTTTGTCCATTTGTCATAGAAAGATGGTGTTTTAGCATCGAAAAAATCTAGGAAGCTTATACTCGTAAAATTTGACAAAGAAGAACAATAAAAAGTGTATCCCGATCAACTTTGTTGGTTCGACGTTGCTCAACTCTCTCTATGGAGGAGCTTTTAACGGTTTTGTCTATTTCTCATAGAAAGTTGGTGATTTGGAATAGAAATAATCTTGGAAGCTTATACTCATAAAAGTTGACATGGAATAACAATAAAAAGTGTACACCGAGCAACTTTGATGGTCCGAAGTTGCTCAACTCTCTCTATGGAGGGGCTTTTAGCGGTTTTGTCCATTTGTCATAGAAAGATGGTGTTTTAGCATCGAAATAATCTAGGAAACTTATACTCGTAAAATTTGACATAGAAGAACAATTAAAAGTATATCCCGAGCAAGTTTGTTGGTCCGAAGTTGCTCAACTCTCTCTATGGAGGAGCTTTTAACGGTTTTATCCATTTGTGATAAAAAGTTGGTGTTTTGGCATCGAAGTAATCTTGGAAGCTTATACTCGTAAAATTTGACATAGAAGGACAATAAAAAGTGTACATCAAGCAACTTTGATGGTTCGAAGTTACTCCACACTCTCTATGGAGGAGCTTTAAACGGTTTTATCCATTTCTCATAGAAAGTTGGTGATTTGGAATCGAAATAATCTTGGAAGATTATACTCATAAAATTTGACATAGAAGAACAATAAAAAGTGTACACCGAGCAACTTTGATGGTCCGAAGTTGCTCAACTCTCTCTATGGATGGGCTTTTAACGGTTTTGTCCATTTGTCATAGAAGGATGATGTTTTAGCATCGAAATAATATAGGAAGCTTATACTCGTAAAATTTGACATAGAAGAACAATAAAAAGTGTATCCCGAGCAACTTTGTTGGTCCGAAGTTGCTCAACTGTCTCTATGTAGGAGCTTTTAACGGTTTTTGTCCAGTTGTGATTAAAAGTTGGTGTTTTGGCATCGAAATAATCTTGGAAGCTTATACTCGTAAAATTTGACATAGAAGAACAATAAAAAGCGTACACCAAGCAACTTTGATGGTCCGAAGTTTCTCAACTGTCTCTATGTAGGAGCTTTTAACGGTTTTTGTCCATTTGTGATTAAAAGTTGGTTTTTTGGCATCGAAATAATCTTGAAAGCTTATACTCGTAAAATTTGACATAGAAGAACAATAAAAAGCGTACACCAAGCAACTTTGATGGTCCGAAGTTTCTCAACTCTCTCTATGGATGGACTTTTAACGGTTTTGTCCATTTGTCATAGAAAGATGGTATTTTAGCATCGAAAAAATCTAGGAAGCTTATACTCGTAAAATTTGACAAAGAAGAACAATAAAAAGTGTATCCCGATCAACTTTGTTGGTTCGAAGTTGCTCAACTCTCTCTATGGAGGAGCTTTTAACGGTTTTGTCTATTTGTGATAAAAAGTTGGTGTTTTGGCATCGAAGTAATCTTGGAAGCTTATACTCGTAAAATTTGACAAAGAAGAACAATAAAAAGTGTATCCCGATCAACTTTGTTGGTTCGAAGTTGCTCAACTCTATCTATGGAGGAGCTTTTAACGGTTTTGTCTATTTCTCATAGAAAGTTGGTGATTTAGAATCGAAATAATCTTGGAAGCTTATACTCATAAAAGTTGACATAGAATAACAATAAAAAGTGTACACCGAGCAACTTTGATGGTCCGAAGTTGCTCAACTCTCTCTATGGATGGGCTTTTAACAGTTTTGTCCATTTGTCATAGAAAGATGGTGTTTTAGCATCGAAATAATCTAGGAAGCTTATACTCGTAAAATTTGACATAGAAGAACAATAAAAAGTATATCCCGAGCAACTTTGTTGGTCCGAAGTTGCTCAACTCTCTCTATGGAGGAGCTTTTAACGATTTTGTCCATTTGTGATAAAAAGTTGGTGTTTTGGCATCGAAGTAATCTTGGAAGCTTATACTTGTAAAATTTGACATAGAAGGACAATAAAAAGTGTACATCAGGCAACTTTGATGGTTCGAAGTTACTCCACACTCTCTATGGAGGAGCTTTAAACGGTTTTATCCATTTCTCATAGAAAGTTGGTGATTTGGAATCGAAATAATCTTGGAAGATTATACTCATAAAATTTGACATAGAAGAACAATAAAAAGTGTACACCGAGCAACTTTGATGGTCCGAAGTTGCTCAACTCTCTCTATGGATGGGCTTTTAACGGTTTTGTCCATTTGTCATAGAAGGATGATGTTTTAGCATCGAAATAATATCGGAAGCTTATACTCGTAAAATTTGACATAGAAGAACAATAAAAAGTGTATCCCGAGCAACTTTGTTGGTCCGAAGTTGCTCAACCGTCTCTATGTAGGAGCTTTTAACGGTTTTTGTCCAGTTGTGATTAAAAGTTGGTGTTTTGGCATCGAAATAATCTTGGAAGCTTATACTCGTAAAATTTGACATAGAAGAAAAATAAAAAGTGTACATCGAGCAACTTTGATGGTTCGAAGTTGCTCAACTCTCTCTATGGAGGAGCTTTTAACGGTTTTGTCTATTTCTCGTAGAAAGTTGCTGATTTGGAATCGAATAATCTTGGAAGCTTATACTCATAAAATTTGGCATAGAATAACAATAAAAAGTGTACACCGAGCAACTTTGATGGTCCGAAGTTGCTCAACTCTCTCTATGGAGGGGCTTTTAACGGTTTTGTCCATTTGTCATAGAAGAATGGTGTTTTAGAATCGAAATAATCTAGGAAACTTATACTCGTAAAATTTGACATAGAAGAACAATAAAAAGTGTATCCCGAGCAACTGTGTTGGTCCGAAGTTGCTCAACTCTCTCTGTGGATGAGATTTTAACGGTTTTGTCCATTTGTCATTGAAAGATGGTGTTTTAGCATCGAAATAATCTAGGAAGCTTATACTCGTAAAATTTGACAAAGAAGAACAATAAAAAGTGTATCCCGAGCAACTTTGTTGGTCCAAAGTTGCTCAACTCTCTCTATGTAGGAGCTTTTAACGGTTTTTGTCCATTTGTGATTAAAAGTTGGTGTTTTGGCATCGAAATAATCTTGGAAGCTTATACTCGTAAAATTTGACATAGAAGAACAATAAAAAGCGTACACCGAGCAACTTTGATGGTCTGAAGTTGCTCAACTCTCTCTATGGATGGGCTTTTAACGGTTTTGTCCATTTGTCATAGAAAGATGGTGTTTTAGCATCGAAATAATCTAGGAAGCTTATAATCGTAAAATTTGACATAGAAGAACAATAAAAAGCGTACACCAAGCAACTTTGATGGTCCGAAGTTGCTCAACTCTCTCTATGGAGGAGCTTTTAATGGTTTTGTCCATTTGTGATAAAAAGTTGGTGTTTTGGCATCGAAGTAATCTTGGAAGCTTATACTCGTAAAATTTGACATAGAAGGACAATAAAAAGTGTACATCAAGCAACTTTGATGGTTCGAAGTTGCTCAACTCTCTCTATGGAGGAGCTTCTAACGGTTTTGTCTATTTGTCATAGAAAGATGGTGTTTTAGCATCGAAATAATCTAGGAAGCTTATACACGTAAAATTTGACAAAGAAGAACAATAAAAAGTGTATCCCGAGCAACTTTGTTGGTCCGAAGTTGCTCAACTCTCTCTATGTAGGAGCTTTTAACGGTTTTTGTACATTTGTGATTAAAAGTTGGTGTTTTGGCATCGAAATAATCTTGGAAGCTTATACTCGTAAAATTTGACATAGAAGAACAATAAAAAGCGTACACCGAGCAACTTTGATGGTCTGAAGTTGCTCAACTCTCTCTATGGATGGGCTTTTAACGGTTTTGTCCATTTGTCATAGAAAGATGGTGTTTTAGCATCGAAATAATCTAGGAAGCTTATACTCGTAAAATTTGACATAGAAGAACAATAAAAAGCGTACACCAAGCAACTTTGATGGTCCGAAGTTGCTCAACTCTCTCTATGGAGGAGCTTTTAATGGTTTTGTCCATTTGTGATAAAAAGTTGGTGTTTTGGCATCGAAGTAATCTTGGAAGCTTATACTCGTAAAATTTGACATAGAAGGACAATAAAAAGTGTACATCAAGCAACTTTGATGGTTCGAAGTTGCTCAACTCTCTCTATGGAGGAGCTTCTAACGGTTTTGTCTATTTGTCATAGAAAGATGGTGTTTTAGCATCGAAATAATCTACGAAGCTTATACTCGTAAAATTTGACAAAGAAGAACAATAAAAAGTGTATCCCGAGCAACTTTGTTGGTCCGAAGTTGCTCAACTCTCTCTATGTAGGAGCTTTTAACGGTTTTTGTCCATTTGTGATTAAAAGTTGGTGTTTTGGCATCGAAATAATCTTGGAAGCTTATACTCGTAAAATTTGACATAGAAGAACAATAAAAAGCGTACACCGAGCAACTTTGATGGTCTGAAGTTGCTCAACTCTCTCTATGGATGGGCTTTTAACGGTTTTGTCCATTTGTCATAGAAAGATGGTGTTTTAGCATCGAAATAATCTAGGAAGCTTATACTCGTAAAATTTGACATAGAAGAACTATAAAAAGCGTACACCAATTAACTTTGATGGTCCGAAGTTGCTCAACTCTCTCTATGGAGGAGCTTTTAACGGTTTTATCCATTTGTGATAAAAAGTTGGTGTTTTGGCATCGAAGTAATCTTGGAAGCTTATACTCGTAAAATTTGACATAGAAGGACAATAAAAAGTGTACATCAAGCAACTTTGATGGTTCGAAGTTGCTCAACTCTCTCTATGGAGGAGCTTCTAACGGTTTTGTCTATTTGTCATAGAAAGATGGTGTTTTCGCATCGAAATAATCTAGGAAGTTATACTCGTAAAATTTGACAAAGAAGAACAATAAAAAGTGTATCCCGAGCAACTTTGTTCGTCCGAAGTTGCTCAACTCTCTCTATGTAGGAGCTTTTAACGGTTTTTGTCCATTTGTGATTAAAAGTTGGTGTTTTGGCATCGAAATAATCTTGGAAGCTTATACTCGTAAAATTTGACATAGAAGAACAATAAAAAGCGTACACCGAGCAACTTTGATGGTCCGAAGTTGCTCAACTCTCTCTATGGATGGGCTTTTAACGGTTTTATCCATTTGTCATAGAAAGATGGTGTTTTAGCATCGAAATAATCTAGGAAGCTTATACTCGTAAAATTTGACATAGAAGAACAATAAAAAGTGTATCCCGATCAACTTTGTTGGTCCGAAGTTGCTCAACTCTCTCTATGGAGGAGCTTTTAACGGTTTTGTCCATTTGTGATAAAAAGTTGGTGTTTTGGCATCGAAGTAATCTTGGAAGCTTATACTCGTAAAATTTGACATAGAAGGACAATAAAAAGTGTACACCGAGCAACTTTGATGGTCCGAAGTTGCTCAACTCTCTCTATGGAGGGGCTTTTAACGGTTTTGTCCATTTGTGATAAAAAGTTGGTGTTTTGGCATCGAAGTAATCTTGGAAACTTATACTCGTAAAATTTGACATAGAAGGACAATAAAATGTGTACACCGAGCAACTGTGTTGGTCCGAAGTTGCTCAACTCTCTCTATGGAGGGGCTTTTAACGGTTTTGTCCATTTGTCATAGAAAGATGCTGTTTTAGCATCAAAATAATCTAGGAAGCTTATACTCGTAAAATTTGACATAGAAGAACAATAAAAAGTGTATCCCGAGCAACTTTGTTGGTCCGATGTTGTTCAACTCTCTCTATGGAGGAGCTTTTAACGGTTTTGTCCATTTGTGATAAAAAGTTGGTGTTTTGGCATCGAAGTAATCTTGGAAGCTTATACTCGTAAAATTTGACATAGAAGGACAATAAAAAGTGTCCACCGAGCAACTGTGTTGGTCCGAAGTTGCTCAACTCTCTCTATGGAGGGGCTTTTAACGGTTTTGTCCATTTGTCATAGAAAGATGGTGTTTTAGCATCGAAATAATCTAGGAAGCTTATACTCGTAAAATTTGACATAGAAGAACAATAAAAAGTGTATCCCGAGCAACTTTGTTGGTCCGAAGTTGCTCAACTCTCTCTATGGAGGAGCTTTTAACGGTTTTGTCCATTTGTGATAAAAAGTTGGTGTTTTGGCATCGAAGTAATCTTGGAAGCTTATACTCGTAAAATTTGACATAGAAAGACAATAAAAAGTGTACATCAAGAAACTTTGATGGTTCGAAGTTGCTCAACTCTCTCTATGGAGGAGCTTCTAACGGTTTTGTCTATTTGTCATAGAAAGATGGTGTTTTGGCATCGAAATAATCTAGGAAGCTTATACTCGTAAAATTTGACATAGAAGAACAATAAAAAGTGTATCCTGAGCAACTTTGTTGGTCCGATGTTGTTCAACTCTCTCTATGGAGGAGCTTTTAACGGTTTTGTCTATTTGTGATAAAAAGTTGGTGTTTTGGCATCGAAGTAATCTTGGAAGCTTATACTCGTAAAATTTGACATAAAAGGACAATAAAATGTGTCCACCGAGCAACTGTGTTGGTCCGAAGTTGCTCAACTCTCTCTATGGAGGGGCTTTTAACGGTTTTGTCCATTTGTCATAGAAAGATGGTGTTTTAGCATCGAAATAATCTAGGAAGCTTATACTCGTAAAATTTGACATAGAAGAACAATAAAAAGTGTATCCCGAGCAACTTTGTTGGTCCGAAGTTGCTCAACTCTCTCTATGGAGGAGCTTTTAATGGTTTTGTCTATTTGTCATAGAAAGATGGTGTTTTGGCATCGAAATAATCTAGGAAGCTTATACTCGTGAAATTTGACATAGAAGAACAATAAAAAGTGTATCCTGAGCAACTTTGTTGGTCCGATGTTGCTCAACTCTCTCTATGGAGGAGCTTTTAACGGTTTTGTCTATTTCTCATAGAAAGTTGGTGATTTGGAATCGAAATAATCTTGGAAGCTTAAACTCATAAAATTTGACATAGAAGGACAATAAAAAGTGTCCACCGAGCAACTGTGTTGGTCCGAAGTTGCTCAACTCTCTCTATGGAGGGGCTTTTAACGGTTTTGTCCATTTGTCATTGAAAGATGGTGTTTTAGCATCGAAATAATCTAGGAAGCTTATACTCGTAAAATTTGACAAAGAAGAACAATAAAAAGTGTATCCCGAGCAACTTTGTTGGTCCGAAGTTGCTCAACTCTCTCTATGTAGGAGCTTTTAACGGTTTTTGTCCATTTGTGATTAAAAGTTGGTGTTTTGGCATCGAAATAATCTTGGAAGCTTATACTCGTAAAATTTGACATAGAAGAACAATAAAAAGCGTACACCGAGCAACTTTGATGGTCTGAAGTTGCTCAACTCTCTCTATGGATGGGCTTTTAACGGTTTTGTCCATTTGTCATAGAAAGATGGTGTTTTAGCATCGAAATAATCTAGGAAGCTTATACTTGTAAAATTTGATATAGAAGAACAATAAAAAGCGTACACCAAGCAACTTTGATGGTCCGAAGTTGCTCAACTCTCTCTATGGAGGAGCTTTTAACGGTTTTGTCCATTTGTGATAAAAAGTTGGTGTTTTGGCATCGAAGTAATCTTGGAAGCTTATACTCGTAAAATTTGACATAGAAGGACAATAAAAAGTGTACATCAAGCAACTTTGATGGTTCGAAGTTGCTCAACTCTCTCTATGGAGGAGCTTCTAACGGTTTTGTCTATTTGTCATAGAAAGATGGTGTTTTAGCATCGAAATAATCTAGGAAGCTTATACTCGTAAAATTTGACAAAGAATAACAATAAAAAGTGTATCCCGAGCAACTTTGTTGGTCCGAAGTTGCTCAACTCTCTCTATGTAGGAGCTTTTAACGGTTTTTGTACATTTGTGATTAAAAGTTGGTGTTTTGGCATCGAAATAATCTTGGAAGCTTATACTCGTAAAATTTGACATAGAAGAACAATAAAAAGCGTACACCGAGCAACTTTGATGGTCTGAAGTTGCTCAACTCTCTCTATGGATGGGCTTTTAACGGTTTTGTCCATTTGTCATAGAAAGATGGTGTTTTAGCATCGAAATAATCTAGGAAGCTTATACTCGTAAAATTTGACATAGAAGAACAATAAAAAGCGTACACCAAGCAACTTTGATGGTCCGAAGTTGCTCAACTCTCTCTATGGAGGAGCTTTTAATGGTTTTGTCCATTTGTGATAAAAAGTTGGTGTTTTGGCATCGAAGTAATCTTGGAAGCTTATACTCGTAAAATTTGACATAGAAGGACAATAAAAAGTGTACATCAAGCAACTTTGATGGTTCGAAGTTGCTCAACTCTCTCTATGGAGGAGCTTCTAACGGTTTTTTCTATTTGTCATAGAAAGATGGTGTTTTAGCATCGAAATAATCTATGAAGCTTATACTCGTAAAATTTGACAAAGAAGAACAATAAAAAGTGTATCCCGAGCAACTTTGTTGGTCCGAAGTTGCTCAACTCTCTCTATGTAGGAGCTTTTAACGGTTTTTGTCCATTTGTGATTAAAAGTTGGTGTTTTGGCATCGAAATAATCTTGGAAGCTTATACTCGTAAAATTTGACATAGAAGAACAATAAAAAGCGTACACCGAGCAAATTTGATGGTCTGAAGTTGCTCAACTCTCTCTATGGATGGGCTTTTAACGGTTTTGTCCATTTGTCATAGAAAGATGGTGTTTTAGCATCGAAATAATCTAGGAAGCTTATACTCGTAAAATTTGACATAGAAGAACTGTAAAAAGCGTACACCAATTAACTTTGATGGTCCGAAGTTGCTCAACTCTCTCTATGGAGGAGCTTTTAACGGTTTTATCCATTTGTGATAAAAAGTTGGTGTTTTGGCATCGAAGTAATCTTGGAAGCTTATACTCGTAAAATTTGACATAGAAGGACAATAAAAAGTGTACACCGAGCAACTTTGATGGTCCGAAGTTGCTCAACTCTCTCTATGGAGGGGCTTTTAACGGTTTTGTCCATTTGTGATAAAAAGTTGGTGTTTTGGCATCGAAGTAATCTTGGAAGCTTATACTCGTAAAATTTGACATAGAAGGACAATAAAATGTGTACACCGAGCAACTGTGTTGGTCCGAAGTTGCTCAACTCTCTCTATGGAGGGGCTTTTAACGGTTTTGTCCATTTGTCATAGAAAGATGGTGTTTTAGCATCAAAATAATCTAGGAAGCTTATACTCGTAAAATTTGACATAGAACAACAATAAAAAGTGTATCCCGAGCAACTTTGTTGGTCCGATGTTGTTCAACTCTCTCTATGGAGGAGCTTTTAACGGTTTTGTCCATTTGTGATAAAAAGTTGGTGTTTTGGCATCGAAGTAATCTTGGAAGCTTATACTCGTAAAATTTGACATAGAAGGACAATAAAAAGTGTCCACCGAGCAACTGTGTTGGTCCGAAGTTGCTCAACTCTCTCTATGGAGGGGCTTTTAACGGTTTTGTCCATTTGTCATAGAAAGATGGTGTTTTAGCATCGAAATAATCTAGGAAGCTTATACTCGTAAAATTTGACATAGAAGAACAATAAAAAGTGTATCCCGAGCAACTTTGTTGGTCCGAAGTTTCCCAACTCTCTCTATGGAGGAGCTTTTAACGGTTTTGTCCATTTGTGATAAAAAGTTGGTGTTTTGGCATCGAAGTAATCTTGGAAGCTTATACTCGTAAAATTTGACATAGAAGGACAATAAAATGTGTACACCGAGCAACTGTGTTGGTCCGAAGTTGCTCAACTCTCTCTATGGAGGAGATTTTAACGGTTTTGTCCATTTGTCATAGAAAGATGGTGTTTTAGCATCGAAAAAATCTAGGAAGCTTATACTCGTAAAATTTGACAAAGAAGAACAATAAAAAGCGTACACCAAGCAACTTTGTTGGTTCGACGTTGCTCAACTCTCTCTATGGAAGAGCTTTTAACGGTTTTGTCTATTTGTGATAAAAAGTTGGTGATTTGGAATCGAAATAATCTTGGAAGCTTATACTCGTAAAATTTGACATAGAAAGACAATAAAAAGTGTACACCGAGCAACTTTGATGGTCCGAAGTTGCTCAACTCTCTCTATGGAGGGGCTTTTAACGGTTTTGTCCATTTGTCATAGAAGGATGGTGTTTTAGAATCGAAATAATCTAGGAAGCTTATACTCGTAAAATTTGACATAGAAGAACAATAAAAAGTGTATCCCAAGCAACTTTGATGGTCCGAAGTTGCTCAACTCTCTCTATGGAGGAGCTTTTAACGGTTTTGTCCATTTGTGATAAAAAGTTGGTGTTTTGGCATCGAAGTAATCTTGGAAGCTTATACTCGTAAAATTTGACATAGAAAGACAATAAAAAGTGTACATCAAGAAACTTTGATGGTTCGAAGTTGCTCAACTCTCTCTATGGAGGAGCTTCTAACGGTTTTGTCTATTTGTCATAGAAAGATGGTGTTTTGGCATCGAAATAATCTAGGAAGCTTATACTCGTAAAATTTGACATAGAAGAACAATAAAAAGTGTATCCTGAGCAACTTTGTTGGTCCGATGTTGTTCAACTCTCTCTATGGAGGAGCTTTTAACGGTTTTGTCCATTTGTGATAAAAAGTTGGTGTTTTGGCATCGAAGTAATCTTGGAAGCTTATACTCGTAAAACTTGACATAGAAGGACAATAAAATGTGTCCACCGAGCAACTGTGTTGGTCCGAAGTTGCTCAACTCTCTCTATGGAGGGGCTTTTAACGGTTTTGTCCATTTGTCATAGAAAGATGGTGTTTTAGCATCGAAATAATCTAGGAAGCTTATACTCGTAAAATTTGACATAGAAGAACAATAAAAAGTGTATCCCGAGCAACTTTGTTGGTCCGAAGTTGCTCAACTCTCTCTATGGAGGAGCTTTTAACGGTTTTGTCTATTTGTCATAGAAAGATGGTGTTTTGGCATCGAAATAATCTAGGAAGCTTATACTCGTGAAATTTGACATAGAAGAACAATAAAAAGTGTATCCCGAGCAACTTTGTTGGTCCGATGTTGCTCAACTCTCTCTATGGAGGAGCTTTTAACGGTTTTGTCTATTTCTCATAGAAAGTTGGTGATTTGGAATCGAAATAATCTTGGAAGCTTAAACTCATAAAATTTGACATAGAAGGACAATAAAAAGTGTCCACCGAGCAACTGTGTTGGTCCGAAGTTGCTCAACTCTCTCTATGGAGGGGCTTTTAACGGTTTTGTCCATTTGTCATAGAAAGATGGTGTTTTAGCATCGAAATAATCTAGGAAGCTTATACTCGTAAAATTTGACATAGAAGAACAATAAAAAGTGTATCCCGAGCAACTTTGTTGGTCCGAAGTTGCTCAACTCTCTCTATGGAGGAGCTTTTAACGGTTTTGTCTATTTGTCATAGAAAGATGGTGTTTTGGCATCGAAATAATCTAGGAAGCTTATACTCGTGAAATTTGACATAGAAGAACAATAAAAAGCGTACACCGAGCAACTTTGATGGTCTGAAGTTGCTCAACTCTCTCTATGGATGGGCTTTTAACGGTTTTGTCCATTTGTCATAGAAAGATGGTGTTTTAGCATCGAAATAATCTAGGAAGCTTATACTCGTAAAATTTGACATAGAAGAACAATAAAAAGCGTACACCAAGCAACTTTGATGGTCCGAAGTTGCTCAACTCTCTCTATGGAGGAGCTTTTAATGGTTTTGTCCATTTGTGATAAAAAGTTGGTGTTTTGGCATCGAAGTAATCTTGGAAGCTTATACTCGTAAAATTTGACATAGAAGGACAATAAAAAGAGTATCCCGAGCAACTTTGTTGGTCCGAAGTTGCTCAACTCTCTCTATGTAGGAGCTTTTAACGGTTTTTGTACATTTGTAATTAAAAGTTGGTGTTTTGGCATCGAAATAATCTTGGAAGCTTATACTCGTAAAATTTGACATAGAAGAACAATAAAAAGCGTACACCGAGCAACTTTGATGGTCTGAAGTTGCTCAACTCTCTCTATGGATGGCCTTTTAACGGTTTTGTCCATTTGTCATAGAAAGATGGTGTTTTAGCATCGAAATAATCTAGGAAGCTTATACTCGTAAAATTTGACATAGAAGAACAATAAAAAGCGTACACCAAGCAACTTTGATGGTCCGAAGTTGCTCAACTCTCTCTATGGAGGAGCTTTTAATGGTTTTGTCCATTTGTGATAAAAAGTTGGTGTTTTGGCATCGAAGTAATCTTGGAAGCTTATACTCGTAAAATTTGACATAGAAGGACAATAAAAAGTGTACATCAAGCAACTTTGATGGTTCGAAGTTGCTCAACTCTCTCTATGGAGGAGCTTCTAACGGTTTTGTCTATTTGTCATAGAAAGATGGTGTTTTAGCATCGAAATAATCTACGAAGCTTATACTCGTAAAATTTGACAAAGAAGAACAATAAAAAGTGTATCCCGAGCAACTTTGTTGGTCCGAAGTTGCTCAACTCTCTCTATGTAGGAGCTTTTAACGGTTTTTGTCCATTTGTGATTAAAAGTTGGTATTTTGGCATCGAAATAATCTTGGAAGCTTATACTCGTAAAATTTGACATAGAAGAACAATAAAAAGCGTACACCGAGCAACTTTGATGGTCTGAAGTTGCTCAACTCTCTCTATGGATGGGCTTTTAACGGTTTTGTCCATTTGTCATAGAAAGATGGTGTTTTAGCATCGAAATAATCTAGGAAGCTTATACTCGTAAAATTTGACATAGAAGAACTATAAAAAGCGTACACCAATTAACTTTGATGGTCCGAAGTTGCTCAACTCTCTCTATGGAGGAGCTTTTAACGGTTTTATCCATTTGTGATAAAAAGTTGGTGTTTTGGCATCGAAGTAATCTTGGAAGCTTATACTCGTAAAATTTGACATAGAAGGACAATAAAAAGTGTACACCGAGCAACTTTGATGGTCCGAAGTTGCTCAACTCTCTCTATGGAGGGGCTTTTAACGGTTTTGTCCATTTGTGATAAAAAGTTGGTGTTTTGGCATCGAAGTAATCTTGGAAGCTTATACTCGTAAAATTTGACATAGAAGGACAATAAAAAGTGTACACCGAGCAACTTTGATGGTCCGAAGTTGCTCAACTCTCTCTATGGAGGGGCTTTTAACGGTTTTGTCCATTTGTGATAAAAAGTTGGTGTTTTGGCATCGAAATAATCTAGGAAGTTATACTCGTAAAATTTGACAAAGAAGGACAATAAAAAGTGTATCCCGAGCAACTTTGTTGGTCCGAAGTTGCTCAACTCTCTCTATGTAGGTGCTTTTAACGGTTTTTGTCCATTTGTGATTAAAAGTTGGTGTTTTGACATCGAAATAATCTTGGAAGCTTATACTCGTAAAATTTGACATAGAAGAACAATAAAAAGCGTACACCGAGCAACTTTGATGGTCCGAAGTTGCTCAACTCTCTCTATGAATGGGCTTTTAACGGTTTTATCCATTTGTCATAGAAAGATGGTGTTTTAGCATCGAAATAATATAGGAAGCTTATACTCGTAAAATTTGACATAGAAGAACAATAAAAAGTGTATCCCGATCAACTTTGTTGGTCCGAAGTTGCTCAACTCTCTCTATGGAGGAGCTTTTAACGGTTTTGTCCATTTGTGATAAAAAGTTGGTGTTTTGGCATCGAAGTAATCTTGGAAGCTTATACTCGTAAAATTTGACATAGAAGGACAATAAAAAGTGTACACCGAGCAACTTTGATGGTCCGAAGTTGCTCAACTCTCTCTATGGAGGGGCTTTTAACGGTTTTGTCCATTTGTGATAAAAAGTTGGTGTTTTGGCATCGAAATAATCTAGGAAGTTATACTCGTAAAATTTGACAAAGAAGGACAATAAAAAGTGTATCCCGAGCAACTTTGTTGGTCCGAAGTTGCTCAACTCTCTCTATGTAGGTGCTTTTAACGGTTTTTGTCCATTTGTGATTAAAAGTTGGTGTTTTGACATCGAAATAATCTTGGAAGCTTATACTCGTAAAATTTGACATAGAAGAACAATAAAAAGCGTACACCGAGCAACTTTGATGGTCCGAAGTTGCTCAACTCTCTCTATGAATGGGCTTTTAACGGTTTTATCCATTTGTCATAGAAAGATGGTGTTTTAGCATCGAAATAATATAGGAAGCTTATACTCGTAAAATTTGACATAGAAGAACAATAAAAAGTGTATCCCGATCAACTTTGTTGGTCCGAAGTTGCTCAACTCTCTCTATGGAGGAGCTTTTAACGGTTTTGTCCATTTGTGATAAAAAGTTGGTGTTTTGGCATCGAAGTAATCTTGGAAGCTTATACTCGTAAAATTTGACATAGAAGGACAATAAAAAGTGTACACCGAGCAACTTTGATGGTCCGAAGTTGCTCAACTCTCTCTATGGAGGGGCTTTTAACGGTTTTGTCCATTTGTGATAAAAAGTTGGTGTTTTGGCATCGAAGTAATCTTGGAAGCTTATACTCGTAAAATTTGACATAGAAGGACAATAAAATGTGTACACCGAGCAACTGTGTTGGTCCGAAGTTGCTCAACTCTCTCTATGGAGAGGCTTTTAACGGTTTTGTCCATTTGTCATAGAAAGATGGTGTTTTAGAATCAAAATAATCTAGGAAGCTTATACTCGTAAAATTTGACATAGAAGAACAATAAAAAGTGTATCCCGAGCAACTTTGTTGGTCCGATGTTGTTCAACTCTCTCTATGGAGGAGCTTTTAACGGTTTTGTCCATTTGTGATAAAAAGTTGGTGTTTTGGCATCGAAGTAATCTTGGAAGCTTATACTCGTAAAATTTGACATAGAAGGACAATAAAAAGTGTCCACCGAGCAACTGTGTTGGTCCGAAGTTGCTCAACTCTCTCTATGGAGGGGCTTTTAACGGTTTTGTCCATTTGTCATAGAAAGATGGTGTTTTAGCATCGAAATAATCTAGGAAGCTTATACTCGTAAAATTTGACATAGAAGAACAATAAAAAGTGTATCCCGAGCAACTTTGTTGGTCCGAAGTTGCTCAACTCTCTCTATGGAGGAGCTTTTAACGGTTTTGTCCATTTGTGATAAAAAGTTGGTGTTTTGGCATCGAAGTAATCTTGGAAGCTTATACTCGTAAAATTTGACATAGAAGGACAATAAAATGTGTACACCGAGCAACTGTGTTGGTCCGAAGTTGCTCAACTCTCTCTATGGAGGAGATTTTAACGGTTTTGTCCATTTGTCATAGAAGGATGCTGTTTTAGCATCGAAAAAATCTAGTAAGCTTATACTCGTAAAATTTGACAAAGAAGAACAATAAAAAGCGTACACCAAGCAACTTTGTTGGTTCGACGTTGCTCAACTCTCTCTATGGAAGAGCTTTTAACGGTTTTGTCTATTTGTGATAAAAAGTTGGTGATTTGGAATCGAAATAATCTTGGAAGCTTATACTCGTAAAATTTGACATAGAAAGACAATAAAAAGTGTACACCGAGCAACTTTGATGGTCCGAAGTTGCTCAACTCTCTCTATGGAGGGGCTTTTAACGGTTTTGTCCATTTGTCATAGAAGGATGGTGTTTTAGAATCGAAATAATCTAGGAAGCTTATACTCGTAAAATTTGACATAGAAGAACAATAAAAAGTGTATCACAAGCAACTTTGATGGTCCGAAGTTGCTCAACTCTCTCTATGGAGGAGCTTTTAACGGTTTTGTCCATTTGTGATAAAAAGTTGGTGTTTTGGCATCGAAGTAATCTTGGAAGCTTATACTCGTAAAATTTGACATAGAAAGACAATAAAAAGTGTACATCAAGAAACTTTGATGGTTCGAAGTTGCTCAACTCTCTCTATGGAGGAGCTTCTAACGGTTTTGTCTATTTGTCATAGAAAGATGGTGTTTTGGCATCGAAATAATCTAGGAAGCTTATACTCGTAAAATTTGACATAGAAGAACAATAAAAAGTGTATCCTGAGCAACTTTGTTGGTCCGATGTTGTTCAACTCTCTCTATGGAGGAGCTTTTAACGGTTTTGTCCATTTGTGATAAAAAGTTGGTGTTTTGGCATCGAAGTAAACTTAGAAGCTTATACTCGTAAAATTTGACATAGAAGGACAATAAAATGTGTCCACCGAGCAACTGTGTTGGTCCGAAGTTGCTCAACTCTCTCTATGGAGGGGCTTTTAACGGTTTTGTCCATTTGTCATAGAAAGATGGTGTTTTAGCATCGAAATAATCTAGGAAGCTTATACTCGTAAAATTTGACATAGAAGAACAATAAAAAGTGTATCCCGAGCAACTTTGTTGGTCCGAAGTTGCTAAACTCTCTCTATGGAGGAGCTTTTAACGGTTTTGTCTATTTGTCATAGAAAGATGGTGTTTTGGCATCGAAATAATCTAGGAAGCTTATACTCGTGAAATTTGACATAGAAGAACAATAAAAAGTGTATCCCGAGCAACTTTGTTGGTCCGATGTTGCTCAACTCTCTCTATGGAGGAGCTTTTAACGGTTTTGTCTATTTCTCATAGAAAGTTGGTGATTTGGAATCGAAATAATCTTGGAAGCTTAAACTCATAAAATTTGACATAGAAGGACAATAAAAAGTGTCCACCGAGCAACTGTGTTGGTCCGAAGTTGCTCAACTCTCTCTATGGAGGGGCTTTTAACGGTTTTGTCCATTTGTCATAGAAAGATGGTGTTTTAGCATCGAAATAATCTAGGAAGCTTATACTCGTAAAATTTGACATAGAAGAACAATAAAAAGTGTATCCCGAGCAACTTTGTTGGTCCGAAGTTGCTCAACTCTCTCTATGGAGGGGCTTTTAACGGTTTTGTCCATTTGTGATAAAAAGTTGGTGTTTTGGCATCGAAGTAATCTTGGAAGCTTATACTCGTAAAATTTGACATAGAAGGACAATAAAATGTGTACACCGAGCAACTTTGATGGTCCGAAGTTGCTCAACTCTCTCTATGGAGGAGCTTTTAACGGTTTTGTCCATTTGTGATAAAAAGTTGGTGTTTTGGCATCGAAGTAATCTTGGAAGCTTATACTCGTAAAATTTGACATAGAAGGACAATAAAATGTGTACACCGAGCAACTGTGTTGGTCCGAAGTTGCTCAACTCTCTCTATGGAGGAGATTTTAACGGTTTTGTCCATTTGTCATAGAAAGATGGTGTTTTAGCATCGAAAAAATCTAGGAAGCTTATACTCGTAAAATTTGACAAAGAAGAACAATAAAAAGCGTACACCAAGCAACTTTGTTGGTTCGACGTTGCTCAACTCTCTCTATGGAAGAGCTTTTAACGGTTTTGTCTATTTGTGATAAAAAGTTGGTGATTTGGAATCGAAATAATCTTGGAAGCTTATACTCGTAAAATTTGACATAGAAAGACAATAAAAAGTGTGCACCGAGCAACTTTGATGGTCCGAAGTTGCTCAACTCTCTCTATGGAGGGGCTTTTAACGGTTTTGTCCATTTGTCATAGAAGGATGGTGTTTTAGAATCGAAATAATCTAGGAAGCTTATACTCGTAAAATTTGACATAGAAGAACAATAAAAAGTGTATCCCAAGCAACTTTGATGGTCCGAAGTTGCTCAACTCTCTCTATGGAGGAGCTTTTAACGGTTTTGTCCATTTGTGATAAAAAGTTGGTGTTTTGGCATCGAAGTAATCTTGGAAGCTTATACTCGTAAAATTTGACATAGAAGGACAATAAAATGTGTACACCGAGCAACTGTGTTGGTCCGAAGTTGCTCAACTCTCTCTATGGAGGAGATTTTAACGGTTTTGTCCATTTGTCATAGAAAGATGGTGTTTTAGCATCGAAAAAATCTAGGAAGCTTATACTCGTAAAATTTGACAAAGAAGAACAATAAAAAGCGTACACCAAGCAACTTTGTTGGTTCGACGTTGCTCAACTCTCTCTATGGAAGAGCTTTTAACGGTTTTGTCTATTTGTGATAAAAAGTTGGTGATTTGGAATCGAAATAATCTTGGAAGCTTATACTCGTAAAATTTGACATAGAAAGACAATAAAAAGTGTACACCGAGCAACTTTGATGGTCCGAAGTTGCTCAACTCTCTCTATGGAGGGGCTTTTAACGGTTTTGTCCATTTGTCATAGAAGGATGGTGTTTTAGAATCGAAATAATCTAGGAAGCTTATACTCGTAAAATTTGACATAGAAGAACAATAAAAAGTGTATCCCAAGCAACTTTGATGGTCCGAAGTTGCTCAACTCTCTCTATGGAGGAGCTTTTAACGGTTTTGTCCATTTGTGATAAAAAGTTGGTGTTTTGGCATCGAAGTAATCTTGGAAGCTTATACTCGTAAAATTTGACATAGAAAGACAATAAAAAGTGTACATCAAGAAACTTTGATGGTTCGAAGTTGCTCAACTCTCTCTATGGAGGAGCTTCTAACGGTTTTGTCTATTTGTCATAGAAAGATGGTGTTTTGGCATCGAAATAATCTAGGAAGCTTATACTCGTAAAATTTGACATAGAAGAACAATAAAAAGTGTATCCTGAGCAACTTTGTTGGTCCGATGTTGTTCAACTCTCTCTATGGAGGAGCTTTTAACGGTTTTGTCCATTTGTGATAAAAAGTTGGTGTTTTGGCATCGAAGTAATCTTGGAAGCTTATACTCGTAAAATTTGACATAGAAGGACAATAAAATGTGTCCACCGAGCAACTGTGTTGGTCCGAAGTTGCTCAACTCTCTCTATGGAGGGGCTTTTAACGGTTTTGTCCATTTGTCATAGAAAGATGGTGTTTTAGCATCGAAATAATCTAGGAAGCTTATACTCGTAAAATTTGACATAGAAGAACAATAAAAAGTGTATCCCGAGCAACTTTGTTGGTCCGAAGTTGCTCAACTCTCTCTATGGAGGAGCTTTTAACGGTTTTGTCTATTTGTCATAGAAAGATGGTGTTTTGGCATCGAAATAATCTAGGAAGATTATACTCGTGAAATTTGACATAGAAGAACAATAAAAAGTGTATCCCGAGCAACTTTGTTGGTCCGATGTTGCTCAACTCTCTCTATGGAGGAGCTTTTAACGGTTTTGTCTATTTCTCATAGAAAGTTGGTGATTTGGAATCGAAATAATCTTGGAAGCTTAAACTCATAAAATTTGACATAGAAGGACAATAAAAAGTGTCCACCGAGCAACTGTGTTGGTCCGAAGTTGCTCAACTCTCTCTATGGAGGGGCTTTTAACGGTTTTGTCCATTTGTCATAGAAAGATGGTGGTTTAGCATCGAAATAATCTAGGAAGCTTATACTCGTAAAATTTGACATAGAAGAACAATAAAAAGTGTATCCCGAGCAACTTTGTTGGTCCGAAGTTGCTCAACTCTCTCCATGGAGGAGCTTTTAACGGTTTTGTCCATTTGTGATAAAAAGTTGGTGTTTTGGCATCGAAGTAATCTTGGAAGCTTATACTCGTAAAATTTGACATAGAAGGACAATAAAATGTGTACACCGAGCAACTGTATTGGTCCGAAGTTGCTCAACTCTCTCTATGGAGGAGATTTTAACGGTTTTGTCCATTTGTCATAGAAAGATGGTGTTTTCGCATCGAAAAAATCTAGGAAGCTTATACTCGTAAAATTTGACAAAGAATAACAATAAAAAGTGTATCCCGATCAACTTTGTTGGTTCGACGTTGCTCAACTCTCTGTATGGAGGAGCTTTTAACGGTTTTGTCTATTTCTCATAGAAAGTTGGTGATTTGGAATCGAAATAATCTTGGAAGATTATACTCATAAAATTTGACGTAGAAGAACAATAAAAAGTGTACACCGAGAAACTTTGAAGGTCCGAAGTTGCTCAACTCTCTCTATGGATGGGCTTTTAACGGTTTTGTCCATTTGTCATAGAAGGATGGTGTTTTAGCATCGAAATAATCTAGAAAGCTTATACTCGTAAAATTTGACATAGAAGAACAATAAAAAGTGTATCCCGAGCAACTTTGTTGGTCCGAAGTTGCTCAACTCTCTCAATGGAGGGGCTTTTAACGGTTTTATCCATTTGTCATAGAAAGATGGTGTTTTATCATCGAAATATTCTAGGAAGCTTATACTCGTAAAATTTGACAAAGAAGAATAATAAAAAGTGTATCCCGAGCAACTTTGTTGGTCCAAAGTTGCCCAACTCTCTCTATGTACGAGCTTTTAAAGGTTTTGTCCATTTGTGATAAAAAGTTGGTGTTGTTTTGGCATCGAAATAATCTTGCAAGCACAAACTCGTAAAATTTGACGTAGAAGAACAGTAAAAAGTGTACACCGAGCAATTTTGATGGTACGAAGTTGCTCCACTCTCTTTATGCGGGGGCTTTTAACGGTTTTGTCCATTTGTCATAGAAAGATGGAGTTTTACCATCGAAATAATCTAGGAAACTTATACTCGTAAAATTTGACATAGAAGAACGATAAAAAGTATACACCGAGCAACTTCGATTGTTCGAAGTTGCTCAACTCTCTATATGAAGTAGCTTTTAACGGTTTTGTCTATTTCTCATAGAAAGTTGGTGATTTGGAATCGAAATAAATTTGGAAGCTTATACTCGTAAAATTTGACATAGAAGAACAATAAAAAGTGTACACCGAGCAACTTTGATGGTCCGAAGTTGCTCAACTCTCTCTATGGAGGAGATTTTAATGGTTTTGTCCATTTGTCGTAAAAAGTTCATTTTTCGGCATCGAAATAATCTAGGAAGCTTATACTCGTAAAATTTGACAAAGAAGAACAATAAAAAGTGTATTTCGAGCAACTTGGTTGGTTCAAAGTTGCTCAACTCTCTCTATGGAGGAGCTTTGAATGGTTTTGTCCATTTCCCATAGAAAGTTGGTGATTTGGAATCGAAATAATCTTCGAAGCTTATGCTCATAAAATTGGACATAGTATAACAATAAAAAGTGTACACCGAGCAACTTTGATGGTCCTAAGTTGCTCAACTCTCTCTATGGAGGGGCTTTTAACGGTTTTGTCTATTTGTCATAGAAAGATGGTGTTTTGGCATCGAAATAATCTAGGAAGCTTATACTCGTGAAATTTGACATAGAAGAACAATAAAAAGTGTATCCCGAGCAACTTTGTTGGTCCGATGTTGCTCAACTCTCTCTATGGAGGAGCTTTTAACGGTTTTGTCTATTTCTCATAGAAAGTTGGTGATTTGGAATCGAAATAATCTTGGAAGCTTAAACTCATAAAATTTTACATAGAAGGACAATAAAAAGTGTCCACCGAGCAACTGTGTTGGTCCGAAGTTGCTCAACTCTCTCTATGGAGGGGCTTTTAACGGTTTTGTCCATTTGTCATAGAAAGATGGTGTTTTAGCAAGCTTATACTCGTAAAATTTGACATAGAAGGACAATAAAAAGTGTACACCGAGCAACATTGTTAGTCCGAAGTTGCTCAACTCTCTCTATGGAGGAGCTTTTAACGGTTTTGTCAATTTGTCATAGAAAGATGGTGTTTTGGCATCGAAATAATCTAGGAAGCTTATACTCGTGAAATTTGACATAGAAGAACAATAAAAAGTGTATCCCGAGCAACTTTGTTGGTCCGATGTTGCTCAACTCTCTCTATGGAGGAGCTTTTAACGGTTTTGTCTATTTCTCATAGAAAGTTGGTGATTTGGAATCGAAATAATCTTGGAAGCTTAAACTCATAAAATTTGACATAGAAGGACAATAAAAAGTGTCCACCGAGCAACTGTGTTGGTCCGAAGTTGCTCAACTCTCTCTATGGAGGGGCTTTTAACGGTTTTGTCCATTTGTCATAGAAAGATGGTGTTTTAGCATCGAAATAATCTAGGAAGCTTATACTCGTAAAATTTGACATAGAAGAACAATAAAAAGTGTATCCCGAGCAACTTTGTTGGTCCGAAGTTGCTCAACTCTCTCTATGGAGGAGATTTTAACGGTTTTGTCCATTTGTGATAAAAAGTTGGTGTTTTGGCATCGAAGTAATCTTGGAAGCTTATACTCGTAAAATTTGACATAGAAGGACAATAAAATGTGTACACCGAGCAACTGTATTGGTCCGAAGTTGCTCAACTCTCTCTATGGAGGAGATTTTAACGGTTTTGTCCATTTGTCATAGAAAGATGGTGTTTTCGCATCGAAAAAATCTAGGAAGCTTATACTCGTAAAATTTGACAAAGAAGAACAATAAAAAGTGTATCCCGATCAACTTTGTTGGTTCGACGTTGCTCAACTCTCTCTATGGAGGAGCTTTTAACGGTTTTGTCTATTTCTCATAGAAAGTTGGTGATTTGAAATCGAAATAATCTTGGAAGATTATACTCATAAAATTTGACATAGAAGAACAATAAAAAGTGTACACCGAGCAACTTTGAAGGTCCGAAGTTGCTCAACTCTCTCTATGGATGGGCTTTTAACGGTTTTGTCCATTTGTCATAGAAGGATGGTGTTTTAGCATCGAAATAATCTAGAAAGCTTATACTCGTAAAATTTGACATAGAAGAACAATAAAAAGTGTATCCCGAGCAACTTTGTTGGTCCGAAGTTGCTCAACTCTCTCTATGGAGGGGCTTTTAACGGTTTTGTCCATTTGTGATAAAAAGTTGGTGTTTTGGCATCGAAGTAATCTTGGAAGCTTATACTCGTAAAATTTGACATAGAAGGACAATAAAATGTGTACACCGAGCAACTTTGATGGTCCGAAGTTGCTCAACTCTCTCTATGGAGGAGCTTTTAACGGTTTTGTCCATTTGTGATAAAAAGTTGGTGTTTTGGCATCGAAGTAATCTTGGAAGCTTATACTCGTAAAATTTGACATAGAAGGACAATAAAATGTGTACACCGAGCAACTGTGTTGGTCCGAAGTTGCTCAACTCTCTCTATGGAGGAGATTTTAACGGTTTTGTCCATTTGTCATAGAAAGATGGTGTTTTAGCATCGAAAAAATCTAGGAAGCTTATACTCGTAAAATTTGACAAAGAAGAACAATAAAAAGCGTACACCAAGCAACTTTGTTGGTTCGACGTTGTTCAACTCTCTCTATGAAAGAGCTTTTAACGGTTTTGTCTATTTGTGATAAAAAGTTGGTGATTTGGAATCGAAATAATCTTGGAAGCTTATACTCGTAAAATTTGACATAGAAAGACAATAAAAAGTGTACACCGAGCAACTTTGATGGTCCGAAGTTGCTCAACTCTCTCTATGGAGGGGCTTTTAACGGTTTTGTCCATTTGTCATAGAAGGATGGTGTTTTAGAATCGAAATAATCTAGGAAGCTTATACTCGTAAAATTTGACATAGAAGAACAATAAAAAGTGTATCCCAAGCAACTTTGATGGTCCGAAGTTGCTCAACTCTCTCTATGGAGGAGCTTTTAACGGTTTTGTCCATTTGTGATAAAAAGTTGGTGTTTTGGCATCGAAGTAATCTTGGAAGCTTATACTCGTAAAATTTGACATAGAAAGACAATAAAAAGTGTACATCAAGAAACTTTGATGGTTCGAAGTTGCTCAACTCTCTCTATGGAGGAGCTTCTAACGGTTTTGTCTATTTGTCATAGAAAGATGGTGTTTTGGCATCGAAATAATCTAGGAAGCTTATACTCGTAAAATTTGACATAGAAGAACAATAAAAAGTGTATCCTGAGCAACTTTGTTGGTCCGATGTTGTTCAACTCTCTCTATGGAGGAGCTTTTAACGGTTTTGTCCATTTGTGATAAAAAGTTGGTGTTTTGGCATCGAAGTAATCTTGGAAGCTTATACTCGTAAAATTTGACATAGAAGGACAATAAAATGTGTCCACCGAGCAACTGTGTTGGTCCGAAGTTGCTCAACTCTCTCTATGGAGGGGCTTTTAACGGTTTTGTCCATTTGTCATAGAAAGATGGTGTTTTAGCATCGAAATAATCTAGGAAGCTTATACTCGTAAAATTTGACATAGAAGAACAATAAAAAGTGTATCCCGAGCAACTTTGTTGGTCCGAAGTTGCTCAACTCTCTCTATGGAGGAGCTTTTAACGGTTTTGTCTATTTGTCATAGAAAGATGGTGTTTTGGCATCGAAATAATCTAGGAAGCTTATACTCGTGAAATTTGACATAGAAGAACAATAAAAAGTGTATCCCGAGCAACTTTGTTGGTCCGATGTTGCTCAACTCTCTCTATGGAGGAGCTTTTATCGGTTTTGTCTATTTCTCATAGAAAGTTGGTGATTTGGAATCGAAATAATCTTGGAAGCTTAAACTCATAAAATTTGACATAGAAGGACAATAAAAAGTGTCCACCGAGCAACTGTGTTGGTCCGAAGTTGCTCAACTCTCTCTATGGAGGGGCTTTTAACGGTTTTGTCCATTTGTCATAGAAAGATGGTGTTTTAGCATCGAAATAATCTAGGAAGCTTATACTCGTAAAATTTGACATAGAAGAACAATAAAAAGTGTATCCCGAGCAACTTTGTTGGTCCGAAGTTGCTCAACTCTCTCTATGGAGGAGCTTTTAACGGTTTTGTCCATTTGTGATAAAAAGTTGGTGTTTTGGCATCGAAGTAATCTTGGAAGCTTATACTCGTAAAATTTGACATAGAAAGACAATAAAAAGTGTACATCAAGAAACTTTGATGGTTCGAAGTTGCTCAACTCTCTCTATGGAGGAGCTTCTAACGGTTTTGTCTATTTGTCATAGAAAGATGGTGTTTTGGCATCGAAATAATCTAGGAAGCTTATACTCGTAAAATTTGACATAGAAGAACAATAAAAAGTGTATCCTGAGCAACTTTGTTGGTCCGATGTTGTTCAACTCTCTCTATGGAGGAGCTTTTAACGGTTTTGTCCATTTGTGATAAAAAGTTGGTGTTTTGGCATCGAAGTAATCTTGGAAGCTTATACTCGTAAAATTTGACATAGAAGGACAATAAAATGTGTCCACCGAGCAACTGTGTTGGTCCGAAGTTGCTCAACTCTCTCTATGGAGGGGCTTTTAACGGTTTTGTCCATTTGTCATAGAAAGATGGTGTTTTAGCATCGAAATAATCTAGGAAGCTTATACTCGTAAAATTTGACATAGAAGAACAATAAAAAGTGTATCCCGAGCAACTTTGTTGGTCCGAAGTTGCTCAACTCTCTCTATGGAGGAGCTTTTAACGGTTTTGTCTATTTGTCATAGAAAGATGGTGTTTTGGCATCGAAATAATCTAGGAAGCTTATACTCGTGAAATTTGACATAGAAGAACAATAAAAAGTGTATCCCGAGCAACTTTGTTGGTCCGATGTTGCTCAACTCTCTCTATGGAGGAGCTTTTATCGGTTTTGTCTATTTCTCATAGAAAGTTGGTGATTTGGAATCGAAATAATCTTGGAAGCTTAAACTCATAAAATTTGACATAGAAGGACAATAAAAAGTGTCCACCGAGCAACTGTGTTGGTCCGAAGTTGCTCAACTCTCTCTATGGAGGGGCTTTTAACGGTTTTGTCCATTTGTCATAGAAAGATGGTGTTTTAGCATCGAAATAATCTAGGAAGCTTATACTCGTAAAATTTGACATAGAAGAACAATAAAAAGTGTATCCCGAGCAACTTTGTTGGTCCGAAGTTGCTCAACTCTCTCTATGGAGGAGCTTTTAACGGTTTTGTCCATTTGTGATAAAAAGTTGGTGTTTTGGCATCGAAGTAATCTTGGAAGCTTATACTCGTAAAATTTGACATAGAAAGACAATAAAAAGTGTACATCAAGAAACTTTGATGGTTCGAAGTTGCTCAACTCTCTCTATGGAGGAGCTTCTAACGGTTTTGTCTATTTGTCATAGAAAGATGGTGTTTTGGCATCGAAATAATCTAGGAAGCTTATACTCGTAAAATTTGACATAGAAGAACAATAAAAAGTGTATCCTGAGCAACTTTGTTGGTCCGATGTTGTTCAACTCTCTCTATGGAGGAGCTTTTAACGTTTTTGTCCATTTGTGATAAAAAGTTGGTGTTTTGGCATCGAAGTAATCTTGGAAGCTTATACTCGTAAAATTTGACATAGAAGGACAATAAAATGTGTCCACCGAGCAACTGTGTTGGTCCGAAGTTGCTCAACTCTCTCTATGGAGGGGCTTTTAACGGTTTTGTCCATTTGTCATAGAAAGATGGTGTTTTGGCATCGAAATAATCTTGGAAGCTTATACTCGTAAAATTTGACATAGAAGGACAATAAAATGTGTACACCGAGCAACTGTATTGGTCCGAAGTTGCTCAACTCTCTCTATGGAGGAGATTTTAACGGTTTTGTCCATTTGTCATAGAAAGATGGTGTTTTCGCATCGAAAAAATCTAGGAAGCTTATACTCGTAAAATTTGACAAAGAAGAACAATAAAAAGTGTATCCCGATCAACTTTGTTGGTTCGACGTTGCTCAACTCTCTCTATGGAGGAGCTTTTAACGGTTTTGTCTATTTCTCATAGAAAGTTGGTGATTTGAAATCGAAATAATCTTGGAAGATTATACTCATAAAATTTGACATAGAAGAACAATAAAAAGTGTACACCGAGCAACTTTGAAGGTCCGAAGTTGCTCAACTCTCTCTATGGATGGGCTTTTAACGGTTTTGTCCATTTGTCATAGAAGGATGGTGTTTTAGCATCGAAATAATCTAGAAAGCTTATACTCGTAAAATTTGACATAGAAGAACAATAAAAAGTGTATCCCGAGCAACTTTGTTGGTCCGAAGTTGCTCAACTCTCTCTATGTCAAATTTTATGAGTATAAGCTTCCAAGATTATTTCGATTCCAAATCACCAACTTTCTATGACAATTTGATAAAACCGTTAAAAGATCCTCCATAGAGAGAGTTGACCAACTTCGGACCATCAAAGTTGCTCGGTGTACACTTTTTATTGTCTTCTATTTCAAATTTTATGAGTATAAGCTTTCAAGATTATTTCGATTCCAAATCACCAACTTTCTATGAGAAATAGACAAAACCGTTAAAAGCTCCTCCATAGAGAGAGTTGAGCAACTTCGAACCAACAAAGTTGCTCGGGATACACTTTTTATTGTTCTTCTCTGTCAAATTTTACGAGTATAAGCTTTCTAGATTATTTCGATGCTAAAACACCAACTTTTTATCACAAATGGACAAAACCGTTAAAAGCCCCTCCATAGAGAGAGTTGAGCAACTTCGGACCATCAAAGTTGCTCGGTGTACACTTTTTATTGTCCTTCTATGTCAAATTTTACGAGTATAAGCTTCCAAGATTACTTCGATGCCAAAACACCAACTTTTTATCACAAATGGATAAAACCGTTAAAAGCTCCTCCATAGAGAGAGTTGAGCAACTTCGGACCATCAAAGTTAATTGGTGTACGCTTTTTATAGTTCTTCTATAATCTAGGAAGCTTATACTCGTAAAATTTGACATAGAAGAACAATAAAAAGCGTACACCAAGCAACTTTGATGGTCCGAAGTTGCTCAACTCTCTCTATGGAGGAGCTTTTAATGGTTTTGTCCATTTGTGATAAAAAGTTGGTGTTTTGGCATCGAAGTAATCTTGGAAGCTTATACTCGTAAAATTTGACATAGAAGGACAATAAAAAGAGTATCCCGAGCAACTTTGTTGGTCCGAAGTTGCTCAACTCTCTCTATGTAGGAGCTTTTAACGGTTTTTGTACATTTGTAATTAAAAGTTGGTGTTTTGGCATCGAAATAATCTTGGAAGCTTATACTCGTAAAATTTGACATAGAAGAACAATAAAAAGCGTACACCGAGCAACTTTGATGGTCTGAAGTTGCTCAACTCTCTCTATGGATGGCCTTTTAACGGTTTTGTCCATTTGTCATAGAAAGATGGTGTTTTAGCATCGAAATAATCTAGGAAGCTTATACTCGTAAAATTTGACATAGAAGAACAATAAAAAGCGTACACCAAGCAACTTTGATGGTCCGAAGTTGCTCAACTCTCTCTATGGAGGAGCTTTTAATGGTTTTGTCCATTTGTGATAAAAAGTTGGTGTTTTGGCATCGAAGTAATCTTGGAAGCTTATACTCGTAAAATTTGACATAGAAGGACAATAAAAAGAGTATCCCGAGCAACTTTGTTGGTCCGAAGTTGCTCAACTCTCTCTATGTAGGAGCTTTTAACGGTTTTTGTACATTTGTAATTAAAAGTTGGTGTTTTGGCATCGAAATAATCTTGGAAGCTTATACTCGTAAAATTTGACATAGAAGAACAATAAAAAGCGTACACCGAGCAACTTTGATGGTCTGAAGTTGCTCAACTCTCTCTATGGATGGCCTTTTAACGGTTTTGTCCATTTGTCATAGAAAGATGGTGTTTTAGCATCGAAATAATCTAGGAAGCTTATACTCGTAAAATTTGACATAGAAGAACAATAAAAAGCGTACACGAAGCAACTTTGATGGTCCGAAGTTGCTCAACTCTCTCTATGGAGGAGCTTTTAATGGTTTTGTCCATTTGTGATAAAAAGTTGGTGTTTTGGCATCGAAGTAATCTTGGAAGCTTATACTCGTAAAATTTGACATAGAAGGACAATAAAATGTGTACACCGAGCAACTTTGATGGTCCGAAGTTGCTCAACTCTCTCTATGGAGGAGCTTTTAACGGTTTTGTCCATTTGTGATAAAAAGTTGGTGTTTTGGCATCGAAGTAATCTTGGAAGCTTATACTCGTAAAATTTGACATAGAAGGACAATAAAATGTGTACACCGAGCAACTGTGTTGGTCCGAAGTTGCTCAACTCTCTCTATGGAGGAGATTTTAACGGTTTTTGTACATTTGTAATTAAAAGTTGGTGTTTTGGCATCGAAATAATCTTGGAAGCTTATACTCGTAAAATTTGACATAGAAGAACAATAAAAAGCGTACACCGAGCAACTTTGATGGTCTGAAGTTGCTCAACTCTCTCTATGGATGGCCTTTTAACGGTTTTGTCCATTTGTGATAAAAAGTTGGTGTTTTGGCATCGAAGTAATCTTGGAAGCTTATACTCGTAAAATTTGACATAGAAAGACAATAAAAAGTGTACATCAAGAAACTTTGATGGTTCGAAGTTGCTCAACTCTCTCTATGGAGGAGCTTCTAACGGTTTTGTCTATTTGTCATAGAAAGATGGTGTTTTGGCATCGAAATAATCTAGGAAGCTTATACTCGTAAAATTTGACATAGAAGAACAATAAAAAGTGTATCCTGAGCAACTTTGTTGGTCCGATGTTGTTCAACTCTCTCTATGGAGGAGCTTTTAACGGTTTTGTCCATTTGTGATAAAAAGTTGGTGTTTTGGCATCGAAGTAATCTTGGAAGCTTATACTCGTAAAATTTGACATAGAAGGACAATAAAATGTGTCCACCGAGCAACTGTGTTGGTCCGAAGTTGCTCAACTCTCTCTATGGAGGGGCTTTTAACGGTTTTGTCCATTTGTCATAGAAAGATGGTGTTTTAGCATCGAAATAATCTAGGAAGCTTATACTCGTAAAATTTGACATAGAAGAACAATAAAAAGTGTATCCCGAGCAACTTTGTTGGTCCGAAGTTGCTCAACTCTCTCTATGGAGGAGCTTTTAACGGTTTTGTCTATTTGTCATAGAAAGATGGTGTTTTGGCATCGAAATAATCTAGGAAGCTTATACTCGTGAAATTTGACATAGAAGAACAATAAAAAGTGTATCCCGAGCAACTTTGTTGGTCCGATGTTGCTCAACTCTCTCTATGGAGGAGCTTTTATCGGTTTTGTCTATTTCTCATAGAAAGTTGGTGATTTGGAATCGAAATAATCTTGGAAGCTTAAACTCATAAAATTTGACATAGAAGGACAATAAAAAGTGTCCACCGAGCAACTGTGTTGGTCCGAAGTTGCTCAACTCTCTCTATGGAGGGGCTTTTAACGGTTTTGTCCATTTGTCATAGAAAGATGGTGTTTTAGCATCGAAATAATCTAGGAAGCTTATACTCGTAAAATTTGACATAGAAGAACAATAAAAAGTGTATCCCGAGCAACTTTGTTGGTCCGAAGTTGCTCAACTCTCTCTATGGAGGAGCTTTTAACGGTTTTGTCCATTTGTGATAAAAAGTTGGTGTTTTGGCATCGAAGTAATCTTGGAAGCTTATACTCGTAAAATTTGACATAGAAGGACAATAAAATGTGTACACCGAGCAACTGTATTGGTCCGAAGTTGCTCAACTCTCTCTATGGAGGAGATTTTAACGGTTTTGTCCATTTGTCATAGAAAGATGGTGTTTTCGCATCGAAAAAATCTAGGAAGCTTATACTCGTAAAATTTGACAAAGAAGAACAATAAAAAGTGTATCCCGATCAACTTTGTTGGTTCGACGTTGCTCAACTCTCTGTATGGAGGAGCTTTTAACGGTTTTGTCTATTTCTCATAGAAAGTTGGTGATTTGGAATCGAAATAATCTTGGAAGATTATACTCATAAAATTTGACATAGAAGAACAATAAAAAGTGTACACCGAGCAACTTTGAAGGTCCGAAGTTGCTCAACTCTCTCTATGGATGGGCTTTTAACGGTTTTGTCCATTTGTCATAGAAGGATGGTGTTTTAGCATCGAAATAATCTAGAAAGCTTATACTGGTAAAATTTGACATAGAAGAACAATAAAAAGTGTATCCCGAGCAACTTTGTTGGTCCGAAGTTGCTCAACTCTCTCTATGGAGGGGCTTTTAACGGTTTTATCCATTTGTCATAGAAAGATGGTGTTTTATCATCGAAATATTCTAGGAAGCTTATACTCGTAAAATTTGACAAAGAAGAATAATAAAAAGTGTATCCCGAGCAACTTTGTTGGTCCAAAGTTGCCCAACTCTCTCTATGTACGAGCTTTTAAAGGTTTTGTCCATTTGTGATAAAAAGTTGGTGTTGTTTTGGCATCGAAATAATCTTGCAAGCACAAACTCGTAAAATTTGACGTAGAAGAACAGTAAAAAGTGTACACCGAGCAATTTTGATGGTACGAAGTTGCTCCACTCTCTCTATGCGGGGGCTTTTAACGGTTTTGTCCATTTGTCATAGAAAGATGGAGTTTTACCATCGAAATAATCTAGGAAACTTATACTCGTAAAATTTGACATAGAAGAACGATAAAAAGTATACACCGAGCAACTTCGATTGTTCGAAGTTGCTCAACTCTCTATATGAAGTAGCTTTTAACGGTTTTGTCTATTTCTCATAGAAAGTTGGTGATTTGGAATCGAAATAAATTTGGAAGCTTATACTCGTAAAATTTGACATAGAAGAACAATAAAAAGTGTACACCGAGCAACTTTGATGGTCCGAAGTTGCTCAACTCTCTCTATGGAGGAGATTTTAATGGTTTTGTCCATTTGTCGTAAAAAGTTCATTTTTCGGCATCGAAATAATCTAGGAAGCTTATACTCGTAAAATTTGACAAAGAAGAACAATAAAAAGTGTATTTCGAGCAACTTTGTTGGTTCAAAGTTGCTCAACTCTCTCTATGGAGGAGCTTTGAATGGTTTTGTCCATTTCCCATAGAAAGTTGGTGATTTGGAATCGAAATAATCTTCGAAGCTTATGCTCATAAAATTGGACATAGTATAACAATAAAAAGTGTACACCGAGCAACTTTGATGGTCCTAAGTTGCTCAACTCTCTCTATGGAGGGGCTTTTAACGGTTTTGTCCATTTGTGATAGAAAGATGGTGTTTTAGCATCGAAATAATCTAGGAAGCTTATACTCGTAAAATTTGACAAAGAAGAACAATAAAAATTGTATCCTGAGCAACTTTGATGGTCCGAAGTTGCTCAACTCTCTCTATGGAGGAGCTTTTAACGGTTTTATCCATTTGTGATAAAAAGTTGGTGTTTTGGCATCGAAGTAATCTTGGAAGCTTATACTCGTAAAATTTGACATAGAAGGACAATAAAAAGTGTACACCGAGCAACTTTGATGGTCCGAAGTTGCTCAACTCTCTCTATGGAGGGGCTTTTAACGGTTTTGTCCATTTGTGATAAAAAGTTGGTGTTTTAGCATCGAAATAATCTAGAAAGCTTATACTCGTAAAATTTGACAGAGAAGAACAATAAAAAGTGTATCCCGAGCAACTTTGTTGGTTCGAAGTTGCTCAACTCTCTCTATGGAGGAGCTTTTAACGGTTTTGTCTATTTCTCATAGAAAGTTGGTGATTTGGAATCGAAATAATCTTGAAAGCTTATACTCATAAAATTTGAAATAGAAGACAATAAAAAGTGTACACCGAGCAACTTTGATGGTCCGAAGTTGGTCAACTCTCTCTATGGAGGATCTTTTAACGGTTTTATCAAATTGTCATAGAAAGTTGGTGATTTGGAATCGAAATAATCTTGGAAGCTTATACTCGTAAAATTTGACAAAGAAGAACAATAAAAAGTGTATCCCGAGCAACTTTGTTGGTTCGAAGTTGCTCAACTCTCTCTATGGAGGAGCTTTTAACGGTTTTGTCTATTTCTCATAGAAAGTTGGTGATTTGGAATCGAAATAATCTTGAAAGCTTATACTCATAAAATTTGAAATAGAAGACAATAAAAAGTGTACACCGAGCAACTTTGATGGTCCGAAGTTGTTCAACTCTCTCTATGGAGGATCTTTTAACGGTTTTATCAAATTGTCATAGAAAGTTGGTGATTTGGAATCGAAATAATCTTGGAAGCTTATACTCATAAAATTTCACATAGAATAACAATAAAAAGTGTACACCGAGCAACTTTGATGGTCCTAAGTTGCTCAACTCTCTCTATGGAGGGGCTTTTAACGGTTTTGTCCATTTGTCATAGAAATAATCTTGGAAGCTTATACTCATAAAATTTGACAAAGAAGAACAATAAAAAGTGTATCCCGATCAACTTTGGTGGTCTAAAGTTGCCCCACTCTCTCTATGTAGGAGCTTATAACGGTTTTTGTCCATTTGTGATAAAAAGTTGGTGTTTTGGCATCGAAATAATCTTCGAAGCTTATACTCATAAAATTTAACATAGAAGAACAATAAAAAGTGTACACCGAGCAACTTTGATGGTCCGAAGTTACTCAACTCTCTCTATGGAGGAGCTTTTAACGGTTTTGTCCATTTGTCGTAGAAAGATGGTGTTTTGGTTTCGAAATAATCTTGGAAACTTATACTCGTAAAATTTGACATAGAAGAACAATAAAAAGTGTACACCGAGCAACTTTGATGGTCCGAAGTTGCTCAACTCTCTATATGGAGGAGCTTTTAACGGTTTTGTCCATTTCTCATAGAAAGTTGGTGATTTGGAATCAAAAAAATCTTGGAAGCTTATACTCGTAAAAGTTGACATAGAAGAACAATAAAAATTGTACACCGAGCAACTTTGATGGTCCGAAGTTGCTCAACTCTCTCTATGGAGGAGATTTTATTGGTTTTATCCGTTTGTCGTAAAAAGTTCATTTTTCGGCATCGAAATAATCTAGGAAGCTTATACTCGTAAAATTTGACAAAGAAGAACAATAAAAAGTGTATTTCGAGCAACTTTGTTGGTTCAAAGTTGCTCAACTCTCTCTATGGAGGAGCTTTGAACGGTTTTTTTCATTTCCCATAGAAAGTTGGTGATTTGGAATCGAAATAATCTTGGAAGCTTATACTCATAAAATTTGACATAGAATAACAATAAAAAGTGTACACCGAGCAACTTTGATGGTCCTAAGTTGCTCAACTCTCTCTATGGAGGGGCTTTTAACGGTGTTGTCTATTTGTCATAGAAAGATGGTGTTTTAGCATCGAAATAATCTGGGAAGCTTATACTCGTAAAATTTGACAAAGAAGAACAATAAAAAGTGTATCCCGAGCAACTTTGTTAGTTCGAAGTTGCTCAACTCTCTCTATGGAGGAGCTTTTAACGGTTTTGTCTATTTCTCATAGAAAGTTGGTGATTTGGAATCGAAATAATCTTGAAAGTTTATACTCATAAAATTTGAAATAGAAGACAATAAAAAGTGTACACCGAGCAACTTTGATGGTCCGAAGTTGCTCAACTCTCTCTATGGAGGATCTTTTAACGGTTTTATCAAATTGTCATAGAAAGTTGGTGATTTGGAATCGAAATAATCTTGGAAGCTTATACTTATAAAATTTGACATAGAATAACAATAAAAAGTGTACACCGAGCAACTTTGATGGTCCGAAGTTGCTCAACTCTCTCTATGGAGGGTCTTTTTACGGTTTTGTCCATTTGCCATAGAAAGATGGTGTTTTAGCATCGAAATAATCTAGGAAGCTTATACTCGTAAAATTTGACAAAGAAGAACAATAAAAAGTGTATCCCGAGCAACTTTGTTGGTTCGAAGTTGCTCAACTCTCTCTATGGAGGAGCTTTTAACGGTTTTGTACATTTCTCATAGAAAGTTGGTGATTTGGAATCGAAATAATCTTGGAAGCTTATACTCATAAAATTTGACATAGAAGAACAATAAAAAAAGTACACCGAGCAACTTTGATGGTCCGAAGTTGCTCAACTCTCTCTATCGAGGAGCTTTTAACGGTTTTGTCCATTTGTCATAGGAAGATGGTGTTTTAGCATCGAAATAATCTAGGAAGCTTACACTCGTAAAATTTGACATAGAAGAACAATAAAAAGTGTATCCCGAGCAACTTTGTTGGTCCGAAGTTGCTCAACTCTCTCTATGGAGGAGCTTTTAACGGTTTTGTCCATTTGTGATAAAAAGTTGGTGTTTTGGCATCGAAGTAATCTTGGAAGCTTATACTCGTAAAATTTGACATAGAAGGACAATAAAAAGTGTACACCGAGCAACTGTGTTGGTTCGAAGTTGCTCAACTCTCTCTATAGAGGAGATTTTAACGGTTTTGTCCATTTGTCGTAAAAAGTTCATTTTTCGGCATCGAAATAATCTAGGAAGCTTATACTCGTAAAATTTGACAAAGAAAAACAATAAAAAGTGTATTTCGAGCAACTTTGTTGGTTCAAAGTTGCTCAACTCTCTCTATGGAGGAGCTTTGGATTGTTTTGTCCATTTCCCATAGAAAGTTGGTGATTTGGAATCGAAATAATCTTCGAAGCTTATGCTCATAAAATTGGACATAGTATAACAATAAAAAGTGTACACCGAGCAACTTTGATGGTCCTAAGTTGCTCAACTCTCTCTATGGAGGGGCTTTTAACGGTTTTGTCCATTTGTGATAGAAAGATGGTGTTTTAGCATCGAAATAATCTAGGAAGCTTATACTCGTAAAATTTGACAAAGAAGAACAATAAAAATTGTATCCCGAGCAACTTTGTTGGTTCGAAGTTGCTCAACTCTCTCTATGGAGGAGCTTTTAACGGTTTTGCCCATTTCTCATAGAAAGTTGGCGATTTGGAATCGAAATAATCTAGGAAGCTTATACTCATAAAATTTGACATAGAAGAACAATAAAAAGTGTACACCGAGCAACTTTGATGGTCCGAAGTTGCTCAACTCTCTCAATGGAGGAGCTTTTAACGGTTTTATCCATTTGTCATAGACAGTTGGTGATTTGGAATCGAAATAATCTTGGAAGCTTATACTCATAAACTTTGACATAGAATAACAATAAAAAGTGTACACCGAGCAACTTTGATAGTCCGAAGTTGCTCAACTCTCTCTATGGAGGGTCTTTTATTGGTTTTGTCCATTTGTCATAGAAAGATGGTGTTTTAGCATCAAAATAATCTTGAAAGCTTATACTCCTAAAATTTGACATAGAAGAACAATAAAAAGTGTACACCGAGCAACTGTGATGGTCCGAAGTTGCTCAACTCTCTCTATGGAGGAGATTTTAACGGTTTTGTCCATTTGTCGTAAAAAGTTCATTTTTTGGCATCGAAATAATCTAGGAAGCTTATACTCATAAAATTTAACATAGAAGAACAATAAAAAGTGTACATCGAGCAACTTCGATTGTTCGAAGTTGCTCAACTCTCTCTATGGAGGAGTTTTTAACGGTTTTGTCTATTTCTCATAGAAAGTTGGTGATTTGGAATCGAAATAAATTTGGAAGCTTATACTCGTAAAATTTGACATAGAAGAACAATAAAAAGTGTACACCGAGCAACTTTGATGGTCCGAAGTTGCTCAACTCTCTCTATGGAGGAGATTTTAATGGTTTTGTCCATTTGTCGTAAAAAGTTCATTTTTCGGCATCGAAATAATCTAGGAAGCTTATACTCGTAAAATTTGACAAAGAAGAACAATAAAAAGTGTATTTCGAGCAACTTTGTTGGTTCAAAGTTGCTCAACTCTCTCTATGGAAGAGTTTTGAATGGTTTTGTCCATTTTCCATAGAAAGTTGGTGATTTGGAATCGAAATAATCTTCGAAGCTTATGCTCATAAAATTGGACATAGTATAACAATAAAAAGTGTACACCGAGCAACTTTGATGGTCCTAAGTTGCTCAACTCTCTCTATGGAGGGGCTTTTAACGGTTTTGTCCATTTGTGATAGAAAGATGGTGTTTTAGCATCGAAATAATCTAGGAAGCTTATACTCGTAAAATTTGACAAAGAAGAACAATAAAAATTGTATCCCGAGCAACTTTGTTGGTTCGAAGTTACTCAACTCTCTCTATGGAGGAGCTTTTAACGGTTTTGTCCATTTGTCGTAAAAAGTTCATTTTTTGGCATCGAAATAATCTAGGAAGCTTATACTCGTAAAATTTGACATAGAAGAACAATAAAAAGTGTACACCGAGCAACTTTGATGGTCCGAAGTTGCTCAACTCTCTCTATGGAGGAGATTTTAATGGTTTTGTCCATTTGTCGTAAAAAGTTCATTTTTCGGCATCGAAATAATCTAGGAAGCTTATACTCGTAAAATTTGACAAAGAAGAACAATAAAAAGTGTATTTCGAGCAACTTTGTTGGTTCAAAGTTGCTCAACTCTCTCTATGGAAGAGTTTTGAATGGTTTTGTCCATTTTCCATAGAAAGTTGGTGATTTGGAATCGAAATAATCTTCGAAGCTTATGCTCATAAAATTGGACATAGTATAACAATAAAAAGTGTACACCGAGCAACTTTGATGGTCCTAAGTTGCTCAACTCTCTCTATGGAGGGGCTTTTAACGGTTTTGTCCATTTGTGATAGAAAGATGGTGTTTTAGCATCGAAATAATCTAGGAAGCTTATACTCGTAAAATTTGACAAAGAAGAACAATAAAAATTGTATCCCGAGCAACTTTGTTGGTTCGAAGTTACTCAACTCTCTCTATGGAGGAGCTTTTAACGGTTTTGTCCATTTGTCGTAAAAAGTTCATTTTTTGGCATCGAAATAATCTAGGAAGCTTATACTCGTAAAATTTGACATAGAAGAACAATAAAAAGTGTACACCGAGCAACTTTGATGGTCCGAAGTTGCTCAACTCTCTCTATGGAGGAGATTTTAATGGTTTTGTCCATTTGTCGTAAAAAGTTCATTTTTCGGCATCGAAATAATCTAGGAAGCTTATACTCGTAAAATTTGACAAAGAAGAACAATAAAAAGTGTATTTCGAGCAACTTTGTTGGTTCAAAGTTGCTCAACTCTCTCTATGGAGGAGCTTTGAATGGTTTTGTCCATTTCCCATAGAAAGTTGGTGATTTGGAATCGAAATAATCTTCGAAGCTTATGCTCATAAAATTGGACATAGTATAACAATAAAAAGTGTACACCGAGCAACTTTGATGGTCCTAAGTTGCTCAACTCTCTCTATGGAGGGGCTTTTAACGGTTTTGTCCATTTGTGATAGAAAGATGGTGTTTTAGCATCGAAATAATCTAGGAAGCTTATACTCGTAAAATTTGACAAAGAAGAACAATAAAAATTGTATCCCGAGCAACTTTGATGGTCCGAAGTTGCTCAACTCTCTCTATGGAGGAGCTTTTAACGGTTTTATCCATTTGTGATAAAAAGTTGGTGTTTTGGCATCGAAGTAATCTTGGAAGCTTATACTCGTAAAATTTGACATAGAAGGACAATAAAAAGTGTACACCGAGCAACTTTGATGGTCCGAAGTTGCTCAACTCTCTCTATGGAGGAGCTTTTAACGGTTTTATCCATTTGTGATAAAAAGTTGGTGTTTTGGCATCGAAGTAATCTTGGAAGCTTATACTCGTAAAATTTGACATAGAAGGACAATAAAAAGTGTACACCGAGCAACTTTGATGGTCCGAAGTTGCTCAACTCTCTCTATGGAGGGGCTTTTAACGGTTTTGTCCATTTGTGATAAAAAGTTGGTGTTTTGGCATCGAAGTAATCTTGGAAGCTTATACTCGTAAAATTTGACATAGAAGGACAATAAAAAGTGTACACCGAGCAACTTTGATGGTCCGAAGTTGCTCAACTCTCTCTATGGAGGAGCTTTTAACGGTTTTGTCTATTTCTCATAGAAAGTTGGTGATTTGGAATCGAAATAATCTTGAAAGCTTATACTCATAAAATTTGAAATAGAAGACAATAAAAAGTGTACACCGAGCAACTTTGATGGTCCGAAGTTGGTCAACTCTCTCTATGGAGGATCTTTTAACGGTTTTATCAAATTGTCATAGAAAGTTGGTGATTTGGAATCGAAATAATCTTGGAAGCTTATACTCGTAAAATTTGACAAAGAAGAACAATAAAAAGTGTATCCCGAGCAACTTTGTTGGTTCGAAGTTGCTCAACTCTCTCTATGGAGGAGCTTTTAACGGTTTTGTCTATTTCTCATAGAAAGTTGGTGATTTGGAATCGAAATAATCTTGAAAGCTTATACTCATAAAATTTGAAATAGAAGACAATAAAAAGTGTACACCGAGCAACTTTGATGGTCCGAAGTTGTTCAACTCTCTCTATGGAGGATCTTTTAACGGTTTTATCAAATTGTCATAGAAAGTTGGTGATTTGGAATCGAAATAATCTTGGAAGCTTATACTCATAAAATTTCACATAGAATAACAATAAAAAGTGTACACCGAGCAACTTTGATGGTCCTAAGTTGCTCAACTCTCTCTATGGAGGGGCTTTTAACGGTTTTGTCCATTTGTCATAGAAATAATCTTGGAAGCTTATACTCATAAAATTTGACAAAGAAGAACAATAAAAAGTGTATCCCGATCAACTTTGGTGGTCTAAAGTTGCCCCACTCTCTCTATGTAGGAGCTTATAACGGTTTTTGTCCATTTGTGATAAAAAGTTGGTGTTTTGGCATCGAAATAATCTTCGAAGCTTATACTCATAAAATTTAACATAGAAGAACAATAAAAAGTGTACACCGAGCAACTTTGATGGTCCGAAGTTACTCAACTCTCTCTATGGAGGAGCTTTTAACGGTTTTGTCCATTTTTCGTAGAAAGATGGTGTTTTGGTTTCGAAATAATCTTGGAAACTTATACTCGTAAAATTTGACATAGAAGAACAATAAAAAGTGTACACCGAGCAACTTTGATGGTCCGAAGTTGCTCAACTCTCTATATGGAGGAGCTTTTAACGGTTTTGTCCATTTCTCATAGAAAGTTGGTGATTTGGAATCAAAAAAATCTTGGAAGCTTATACTCGTAAAAGTTGACATAGAAGAACAATAAAAATTGTACACCGAGCAACTTTGTTGGTCCGAAGTTGCTCAACTCTCTCTATGGAGGAGATTTTATTGGTTTTATCCGTTTGTCGTAAAAAGTTCATTTTTCGGCATCGAAATAATCTAGGAAGCTTATACTCGTAAAATTTGACAAAGAAGAACAATAAAAAGTGTATTTCGAGCAACTTTGTTGGTTCAAAGTTGCTCAACTCTCTCTATGGAGGAGCTTTGAACGGTTTTGTCCATTTCCCATAGAAAGTTGGTGATTTGGAATCGAAATAATCTTGGAAGCTTATACTCATAAAATTTGACATAGAATAACAATAAAAAGTGTACACCGAGCAACTTTGATGGTCCTAAGTTGCTCAACTCTCTCTATGGAGGGGCTTTTAACGGTGTTGTCTATTTGTCATAGAAAGATGGTGTTTTAGCATCGAAATAATCTGGGAAGCTTATACTCGTAAAATTTGACAAAGAAGAACAATAAAAAGTGTATCCCGAGCAACTTTGTTAGTTCGAAGTTGCTCAACTCTCTCTATGGAGGAGCTTTTAACGGTTTTGTCTATTTCTCATAGAAAGTTGGTGATTTGGAATCGAAATAATCTTGAAAGTTTATACTCATAAAATTTGAAATAGAAGACAATAAAAAGTGTACACCGAGCAACTTTGATGGTCCGAAGTTGCTCAACTCTCTCTATGGAGGATCTTCTAACGGTTTTATCAAATTGTCATAGAAAGTTGGTGATTTGGAATCGAAATAATCTTGGAAGCTTATACTTATAAAATTTGACATAGAATAACAATAAAAAGTGTACACCGAGCAACTTTGATGGTCCGAAGTTGCTCAACTCTCTCTATGGAGGGTCTTTTTACGGTTTTGTCCATTTGCCATAGAAAGATGGTGTTTTAGCATCGAAATAATCTAGGAAGCTTATACTCGTAAAATTTGACAAAGAAGAACAATAAAAAGTGTATCCCGAGCAACTTTGTTGGTTCGAAGTTGCTCAACTCTCTCTATGGAGGAGCTTTTAACGGTTTTGTACATTTCTCATAGAAAGTTGGTGATTTGGAATCGAAATAATCTTGGAAGCTTATACTCATAAAATTTGACATAGAAGAACAATAAAAAAAGTACACCGAGCAACTTTGATGGTCCGAAGTTGCTCAACTCTCTCTATCGAGGAGCTTTTAACGGTTTTGTCCATTTGTCATAGGAAGATGGTGTTTTAGCATCGAAATAATCTAGGAAGCTTACACTCGTAAAATTTGACATAGAAGAACAATAAAAAGTGTATCCCGAGCAACTTTGTTGGTCCGAAGTTGCTCAACTCTCTCTATGGAGGAGCTTTTAACGGTTTTGTCCATTTGTGATAAAAAGTTGGTGTTTTGGCATCGAAGTAATCTTGGAAGCTTATACTCGTAAAATTTGACATAGAAGGACAATAAAAAGTGTACACCGAGCAACTGTGTTGGTTCGAAGTTGCTCAACTCTCTCTATAGAGGAGATTTTAACGGTTTTGTCCATTTGTCGTAAAAAGTTCATTTTTCGGCATCGAAATAATCTAGGAAGCTTATACTCGTAAAATTTGACAAAGAAAAACAATAAAAAGTGTATTTCGAGCAACTTTGTTGGTTCAAAGTTGCTCAACTCTCTCTATGGAGGAGCTTTGGATTGTTTTGTCCATTTCCCATAGAAAGTTGGTGATTTGGAATCGAAATAATCTTCGAAGCTTATGCTCATAAAATTGGACATAGTATAACAATAAAAAGTGTACACCGAGCAACTTTGATGGTCCTAAGTTGCTCAACTCTCTCTATGGAGGGGCTTTTAACGGTTTTGTCCATTTGTGATAGAAAGATGGTGTTTTAGCATCGAAATAATCTAGGAAGCTTATACTCGTAAAATTTGACAAAGAAGAACAATAAAAATTGTATCCCGAGCAACTTTGTTGGTTCGAAGTTGCTCAACTCTCTCTATGGAGGAGCTTTTAACGGTTTTGCCCATTTCTCATAGAAAGTTGGTGATTTGGAATCGAAATAATCTAGGAAGCTTATACTCATAAAATTTGACATAGAAGAACAATAAAAAGTTTACACCGAGCAACTTTGATGGTCCGAAGTTGCTCAACTCTCTCAATGGAGGAGCTTTTAACGGTTTTATCCATTTGTCATAGACAGTTGGTGATTTGGAATCGAAATAATCTTGGAAGCTTATACTCATAAACTTTGACATAGAATAACAATAAAAAGTGTACACCGAGCAACTTTGATAGTCCGAAGTTGCTCAACTCTCTCTATGGAGGGTCTTTTATTGGTTTTGTCCATTTGTCATAGAAAGATGGTGTTTTAGCATCAAAATAATCTTGAAAGCTTATACTCCTAAAATTTGACATAGAAGAACAATAAAAAGTGTACACCGAGCAACTGTGATGGTCCGAAGTTGCTCAACTCTCTCTATGGAGGAGATTTTAACGGTTTTGTCCATTTGTCGTAAAAAGTTCATTTTTTGGCATCGAAATAATCTAGGAAGCTTATACTCATAAAATTTAACATAGAAGAACAATAAAAAGTGTACATCGAGCAACTTCGATTGTTCGAAGTTGCTCAACTCTCTCTATGGAGGAGTTTTTAACGGTTTTGTCTATTTCTCATAGAAAGTTGGTGATTTGGAATCGAAATAAATTTGGAAGCTTATACTCGTAAAATTTGACATAGAAGAACAATAAAAAGTGTACACCGAGCAACTTTGATGGTCCGAAGTTGCTCAACTCTCTCTATGGAGGAGATTTTAATGGTTTTGTCCATTTGTCGTAAAAAGTTCATTTTTCGGCATCGAAATAATCTAGGAAGCTTATACTCGTAAAATTTGACAAAGAAGAACAATAAAAAGTGTATTTCGAGCAACTTTGTTGGTTCAAAGTTGCTCAACTCTCTCTATGGAAGAGTTTTGAATGGTTTTGTCCATTTTCCATAGAAAGTTGGTGATTTGGAATCGAAATAATCTTCGAAGCTTATGCTCATAAAATTGGACATAGTATAACAATAAAAAGTGTACACCGAGCAACTTTGATGGTCCTAAGTTGCTCAACTCTCTCTATGGAGGGGCTTTTAACGGTTTTGTCCATTTGTGATAGAAAGATGGTGTTTTAGCATCGAAATAATCTAGGAAGCTTATACTCGTAAAATTTGACAAAGAAGAACAATAAAAATTGTATCCCGAGCAACTTTGTTGGTTCGAAGTTACTCAACTCTCTCTATGGAGGAGCTTTTAACGGTTTTGTCCATTTGTCGTAAAAAGTTCATTTTTTGGCATCGAAATAATCTAGGAAGCTTATACTCATAAAATTTAACATAGAAGAACAATAAAAAGTGTACACCGAGCAACTTTGATGGTCCTAAGTTGCTCAACTCTCTCTATGGAGGGGCTTTTAACGGTTTTGTCCATTTCTCATAGAAAGATGGTGTTTTAGCATCGAAATAATCTAGAAAGCTTATACTCGTAAAATTTGACAGAGAAGAACAATAAAAAGTGTATCCCGAGCAACTTTGTTGGTTCGAAGTTGCTCAACTCTCTCTATGGAGGAGCTTTTAACGGTTTTGTCTATTTCTCATAGAAAGTTGGTGATTTGGAATCGAAATAATCTTGAAAGCTTATACTCATAAAATTTGAAATAGAAGACAATAAAAAGTGTACACCGAGCAACTTTGATGGTCCGAAGTTGGTCAACTCTCTCTATGGAGGATCTTTTAACGGTTTTATCAAATTGTCATAGAAAGTTGGTGATTTGGAATCGAAATAATCTTGGAAGCTTATACTCATAAAATTTGACATAGAATAACAATAAAAAGTGTACACCGAGCAACTTTGATGGTCCTAAGTTGCTCAACTCTCTCTATGGAGGGGCTTTTAACGGTTTTGTCCATTTGTCATAGAAAGATGGTGTTTTAGCATCGAAATAATCTAGAAAGCTTATACTCGTAAAATTTGACAAAGAAGAACAATAAAAAGTGTATCCCGAGCAACTTTGTTGGTTCGAAGTTGCTCAACTCTCTCTATGGAGGAGCTTTTAACGGTTTTGTCTATTTCTCATAGAAAGTTGGTGATTTGGAATCGAAATAATCTTGAAAGCTTATACTCATAAAATTTGAAATAGAAGACAATAAAAAGTGTACACCGAGCAACTTTGATGGTCCGAAGTTGTTCAACTCTCTCTATGGAGGATCTTTTAACGGTTTTATCAAATTGTCATAGAAAGTTGGTGATTTGGAATCGAAATAATCTTGGAAGCTTATACTCATAAAATTTCACATAGAATAACAATAAAAAGTGTACACCGAGCAACTTTGATGGTCCTAAGTTGCTCAACTCTCTCTATGGAGGGGCTTTTAACGGTTTTGTCCATTTGTCATAGAAATAATCTTGGAAGCTTATACTCATAAAATTTGACAAAGAAGAACAATAAAAAGTGTATCCCGATCAACTTTGGTGGTCTAAAGTTGCCCCACTCTCTCTATGTAGGAGCTTATAACGGTTTTTGTCCATTTGTGATAAAAAGTTGGTGTTTTGGCATCGAAATAATCTTCGAAGCTTATACTCATAAAATTTAACATAGAAGAACAATAAAAAGTGTACACCGAGCAACTTTGATGGTCCGAAGTTACTCAACTCTCTCTATGGAGGAGCTTTTAACGGTTTTGTCCATTTGTCGTAGAAAGATGGTGTTTTGGTTTCGAAATAATCTTGGAAACTTATACTCGTAAAATTTGACATAGAAGAACAATAAAAAGTGTACACCGAGCAACTTTGATGGTCCGAAGTTGCTCAACTCTCTATATGGAGGAGCTTTTAACGGTTTTGTCCATTTCTCATAGAAAGTTGGTGATTTGGAATCAAAAAAATCTTGGAAGCTTATACTCGTAAAAGTTGACATAGAAGAACAATAAAAATTGTACACCGAGCAACTTTGATGGTCCGAAGTTGCTCAACTCTCTCTATGGAGGAGATTTTATTGGTTTTATCCGTTTGTCGTAAAAAGTTCATTTTTCGGCATCGAAATAATCTAGGAAGCTTATACTCGTAAAATTTGACAAAGAAGAACAATAAAAAGTGTATTTCGAGCAACTTTGTTGGTTCAAAGTTGCTCAACTCTCTCTATGGAGGAGCTTTGAACGGTTTTGTCCATTTCCCATAGAAAGTTGGTGATTTGGAATCGAAATAATCTTGGAAGCTTATACTCATAAAATTTGACATAGAATAACAATAAAAAGTGTACACCGAGCAACTTTGATGGTCCTAAGTTGCTCAACTCTCTCTATGGAGGGGCTTTTAACGGTGTTGTCTATTTGTCATAGAAAGATGGTGTTTTAGCATCGAAATAATCTGGGAAGCTTATACTCGTAAAATTTGACAAAGAAGAACAATAAAAAGTGTATCCCGAGCAACTTTGTTAGTTCGAAGTTGCTCAACTCTCTCTATGGAGGAGCTTTTAACGGTTTTGTCTATTTCTCATAGAAAGTTGGTGATTTGGAATCGAAATAATCTTGAAAGTTTATACTCATAAAATTTGAAATAGAAGACAATAAAAAGTGTACACCGAGCAACTTTGATGGTCCGAAGTTGCTCAACTCTCTCTATGGAGGATCTTTTAACGGTTTTATCAAATTGTCATAGAAAGTTGGTGATTTGGAATCGAAATAATCTTGGAAGCTTATACTGATAAAATTTGACATAGAATAACAATAAAAAGTGTACACCGAGCAACTTTGATGGTCCGAAGTTGCTCAACTCTCTCTATGGAGGGTCTTTTTACGGTTTTGTCCATTTGCCATAGAAAGATGGTGTTTTAGCATCGAAATAATCTAGGAAGCTTATACTCGTAAAATTTGACAAAGAAGAACAATAAAAAGTGTATCCCGAGCAACTTTGTTGGTTCGAAGTTGCTCAACTCTCTCTATGGAGGAGCTTTTAACGGTTTTGTACATTTCTCATAGAAAGTTGGTGATTTGGAATCGAAATAATCTTGGAAGCTTATACTCATAAAATTTGACATAGAAGAACAATTAAAAAGTACACCGAGCAACTTTGATGGTCCGAAGTTGCTCAACTCTCTCTATCGAGGAGCTTTTAACGGTTTTGTCCATTTGTCATAGGAAGATGGTGTTTTAGCATCGAAATAATCTAGGAAGCTTACACTCGTAAAATTTGACATAGAAGAACAATAAAAAGTGTATCCCGAGCAACTTTGTTGGTCCGAAGTTGCTCAACTCTCTCTATGGAGGAGCTTTTAACGGTTTTGTCCATTTGTGATAAAAAGTTGGTGTTTTTGCATCGAAGTAATCTTGGAAGCTTATACTCGTAAAATTTGACATAGAAGGACAATAAAAAGTGTACACCGAGCAACTGTGTTGGTTCGAAGTTGCTCAACTCTCTCTATAGAGGAGATTTTAACGGTTTTGTCCATTTGTCGTAAAAAGTTCATTTTTTGGCATCGAAATAATCTAGGAAGCTTATACTCATAAAATTTAACAGAGCAAAACAATAAAAAGTGTACATCGAGCAACTTTGATGGTTCGAAGTTGGTCAACTCTTTCTATGGAGGAGCTTTTAACGGTTTTGTCTAATTCTCATAGAAAGTTCTTGATTTGGAATCGAAATAATCTTGGAAGCTTATACTCATAAAATTTGACATAGAATAACAATAAAAAGTGTACACCGAGCAACTTTGATGGTCCGAAGTTGCTCAACTCTCTCTATGGAGGGGCTTTTAACGGTTTTGTCCATTTGTCATAGAAAGATGGTGTTTTAGCATCGAAATAAACTAGGAAGCTTATACTTATAAAATTTGACATAGAATAACAATAAAAAGTGTACACCGAGCAACTTTGATGGTCCTAAGTTGCTCAACTCTCTCTATGGAGGAGCTTTTAACGGTTTTGTCCATTTGTGATAAAAAGTTGGTGTTTTGGCATCGAAGTAATCTTGGAAGCTTATACTCGTAAAATTTGACATAGAAGAACAATAAAATGTGTACACCGAGCAACTGTATTGGTCCGAAGTTGCTCAACTCTCTCTATGGAGGAGATTTTAACGGTTTTGTCCATTTGTCATAGAAAGATGGTGTTTTCGCATCGAAAAAATCTAGGAAGCTTATACTCGTAAAATTTGACAAAGAAGAACAATAAAAAGTGTATCCCGATCAACTTTGTTGGTTCGACGTTGCTCAACTCTCTCTATGGAGGAGCTTTTAACGGTTTTGTCTATTTCTCATAGAAAGTTGGTGATTTAGAATCGAAATAATCTTGGAAGCTTAAACTCATAAAATTTGACATAGAAGGACAATAAAAAGTGTCCACCGAGCAACTGTGTTGGTCCGAAGTTGCTCAACTCTCTCTATGGAGGGGCTTTTAACGGTTTTGTCCATTTGTCATAGAAAGATGGTGTTTTAGAAATCGAAATAATCTAGGAAGCTTATACTCGTAAAATTTGACATAGAAGAACAATAAAAAGTGTATCCCGAGCAACTTTGTTGGTCCGAAGTTGCTCAACTCTCTCTATGGAGGAGCTTTTAACGGTTTTGTCCATTTGTGATAAAAAGTTGTTGTTTTGGCATCGAAGTAATCTTGGAAGCTTATACTCGTAAAATTTGACATAGAAGGACAATAAAATGTGTACACCGAGCAACTGTATTGGTCCGAAGTTGCTCAACTCTCTCTATGGAGGAGATTTTAACGGTTTTGTCCATTTGTCATAGAAAGATGGTGTTTTCGCATCGAAAAAATCTAGGAAGCTTATACTCGTAAAATTTGACAAAGAAGAACAATAAAAAGTGTATCCCGATCAACTTTGTTGGTTCGACGTTGCTCAACTCTCTCTATGGAGGAGCTTTTAACGGTTTTGTCTATTTCTCATAGAAAGTTGGTGATTTGGAATCGAAATAATCTTGGAAGATTATACTCATAAAATTTGACATAGAAGAACAATAAAAAGTGTACACCGAGCAACTTTGAAGGTCCGAAGTTGCTCAACTCTCTCTATGGATGGGCTTTTAACGGTTTTGTCCATTTGTCATAGAAGGATGGTGTTTTAGCATCGAAATAATCTAGAAAGCTTATACTCGTAAAATTTGACATAGAAGAACAATAAAAAGTGTATCCCGAGCAACTTTGATGGTCCTAAGTTGCTCAACTCTCTCTATGGAGGAGCTTTTAACGGTTTTGTCCATTTGTGATAAAAAGTTGGTGTTTTGGCATCGAAGTAATCTTGGAAGCTTATACTCGTAAAATTTGACATAGAAGCACAATAAAATGTGTACACCGAGCAACTGTATTGGTCCGAAGTTGCTCAACTCTCTCTATGGAGGAGATTTTAACGGTTTTGTCCATTTGTCATAGAAAGATGGTGTTTTCGCATCGAAAAAATCTAGGAAGCTTATACTCGTAAAATTTGACAAAGAAGAACAATAAAAAGTGTATCCCGATCAACTTTGTTGGTTCGACGTTGCTCAACTCTCTCTATGGAGGAGCTTTTAACGGTTTTGTCTATTTCTCATAGAAAGTTGGTGATTTAGAATCGAAATAATCTTGGAAGCTTAAACTCATAAAATTTGACATAGAAGGACAATAAAAAGTGTCCACCGAGCAACTGTGTTGGTCCGAAGTTGCTCAACTCTCTCTATGGAGGGGCTTTTAACGGTTTTGTCCATTTGTCATAGAAAGATGGTGTTTTAGAAATCGAAATAATCTAGGAAGCTTATACTCGTAAAATTTGACATAGAAGAACAATAAAAAGTGTATCCCGAGCAACTTTGTTGGTCCGAAGTTGCTCAACTCTCTCTATGGAGGAGCTTTTAACGGTTTTGTCCATTTGTGATAAAAAGTTGTTGTTTTGGCATCGAAGTAATCTTGGAAGCTTATACTCGTAAAATTTGACATAGAAGGACAATAAAATGTGTACACCGAGCAACTGTATTGGTCCGAAGTTGCTCAACTCTCTCTATGGAGGAGATTTTAACGGTTTTGTCCATTTGTCATAGAAAGATGGTGTTTTCGCATCGAAAAAATCTAGGAAGCTTATACTCGTAAAATTTGACAAAGAAGAACAATAAAAAGTGTATCCCGATCAACTTTGTTGGTTCGACGTTGCTCAACTCTCTCTATGGAGGAGCTTTTAACGGTTTTGTCTATTTCTCATAGAAAGTTGGTGATTTGGAATCGAAATAATCTTGGAAGATTATACTCATAAAATTTGACATAGAAGAACAATAAAAAGTGTACACCGAGCAACTTTGAAGGTCCGAAGTTGCTCAACTCTCTCTATGGATGGGCTTTTAACGGTTTTGTCCATTTGTCATAGAAGGATGGTGTTTTAGCATCGAAATAATCTAGAAAGCTTATACTCGTAAAATTTGACATAGAAGAACAATAAAAAGTGTATCCCGAGCAACTTTGTTGGTCCGAAGTTGCTCAACTCTCTCTATGGAGGGGCTTTTAACGGTTTTATCCATCTGTCATAGAAAGATGGTGTTTTATCATCGAAATATTCTAGGAAGCTTATACTCGTAAAATTTGACAAAGAATAATAATAAAAAGTGTATCCCGAGCAACTTTGTTGGTCCAAAGTTGCCCAACTCTCTCTATGTACGAGCTTTTAAAGGTTTTGTCCATTTGTGATAAAAAGTTGGTGTTGTTTTGGCATCGAAATAATCTTGCAAGCACAAACTCGTAAAATTTGACGTAGAAGAACAGTAAAAAGTGTACACCGAGCAATTTTGATGGTACGAAGTTGCTCCACTCTCTCTATGCGGGGGCTTTTAACGGTTTTGTCCATTTGTCATAGAAAGATGGAGTTTTACCATCGAAATAATCTAGGAAACTTATACTCGTAAAATTTGACATAGAAGAACGATAAAAAGTATACACCGAGCAACTTCGATTGTTCGAAGTTGCTCAACTCTCTATATGAAGTAGCTTTTAACGGTTTTGTCTATTTCTCATAGAAAGTTGGTGATTTGGAATCGAAATAAATTTGGAAGCTTATACTCGTAAAATTTGACATAGAAGAACAATAAAAAGTGTACACCGAGCAACTTTGATGGTCCGAAGTTGCTCAACTCTCTCTATGGAGGAGATTTTAATGGTTTTGTCCATTTGTCGTAAAAAGTTCATTTTTCGGCATCGAAATAATCTAGGAAGCTTATACTCGTAAAATTTGACAAAGAAGAACAATAAAAAGTGTATTTCGAGCAACTTTGTTGGTTCAAAGTTGCTCAACTCTCTCTATGGAGGAGCTTTGAATGGTTTTGTCCATTTCCCATAGAAAGTTGGTGATTTGGAATCGAAATAATCTTCGAAGCTTATGCTCATAAAATTGGACATAGTATAACAATAAAAAGTGTACACCGAGCAACTTTGATGGTCCTAAGTTGCTCAACTCTCTCTATGGAGGGGCTTTTAACGGTTTTGTCCATTTGTGATAGAAAGATGGTGTTTTAGCATCGAAATAATCTAGGAAGCTTATACTCGTAAAATTTGACAAACAAGAACAATAAAAATTGTATCCCGAGCAACTTTGTTGGTTCGAAGTTGCTCAACTCTCTCTATGGAGGAGCTTTTAACGGTTTTGCCCATTTCTCATAGAAAGTTGGTGATTTGGAATCGAAATAATCTAGGAAGCTTATACTCATAAAATTTGACATAGAAGAACAATAAAAAGTGTACACCGAGCAACTTTGATGGTCCGAAGTTGCTCAACTCTCTCAATGGAGGAGCTTTTAACGGTTTTATCCATTTGTCATAGATAGTTGGTGATTTGGAATCGAAATAATCTTGGAAGCTTATACTCATAAACTTTGACATAGAATAACAATAAAAAGTGTACACCGAGCAACTTTGATAGTCCGAAGTTGCTCAACTCTCTCTATGGAGGGTCTTTTATTGGTTTTGTCCATTTGTCATAGAAAGATGGTGTTTTAGCATCAAAATAATCTTGAAAGCTTATACTCCTAAAATTTGACATAGAAGAACAATAAAAAGTGTACACCGAGCAACTGTGATGGTCCGAAGTTGCTCAACTCTCTCTATGGAGGAGATTTTAACGGTTTTGTCCATTTGTCGTAAAAAGTTCATTTTTTGGCATCGAAATAATCTAGGAAGCTTATACTCATAAAATTTAACATAGAAGAACAATAAAAAGTGTACATCGAGCAACTTCGATTGTTCGAAGTTGCTCAACTCTCTCTATGGAGGAGTTTTTAACGGTTTTGTCTATTTCTCATAGAAAGTTGGTGATTTGGAATCGAAATAAATTTGGAAGCTTATACTCGTAAAATTTGACATAGAAGAACAATAAAAAGTGTACACCGAGCAACTTTGATGGTCCGAAGTTGCTCAACTCTCTCTATGGAGGAGATTTTAATGGTTTTGTCCATTTGTCGTAAAAAGTTCATTTTTCGGCATCGAAATAATCTAGGAAGCTTATACTCGTAAAATTTGACAAAGAAGAACAATAAAAAGTGTATTTCGAGCAACTTTGTTGGTTCAAAGTTGCTCAACTCTCTCTATGGAAGAGCTTTGAATGGTTTTGTCCATTTCCCATAGAAAGTTGGTGATTTGGAATCGAAATAATCTTCGAAGCTTATGCTCATAAAATTGGACATAGTATAACAATAAAAAGTGTACACCGAGCAACTTTGATGGTCCTAAGTTGCTCAACTCTCTCTATGGAGGGGCTTTTAACGGTTTTGTCTATTTGTGATAGAAAGATGGTGTTTTAGCATCGAAATAATCTAGGAAGCTTATACTCGTAAAATTTGACAAAGAAGAACAATAAAAATTGTATCCCGAGCAACTTTGTTGGTTCGAAGTTGCTCAACTCTCTCTATGGAGGAGCTTTTAACGGTTTTGTCCATTTGTCGTAAAAAGTTCATTTTTTGGCATCGAAATAATCTAGGAAGCTTATACTCATAAAATTTAACATAGAAGAACAATAAAAAGTGTACACCGAGCAACTTTGATGGTCCTAAGTTGCTCAACTCTCTCTATGGAGGGGCTTTTAACGGTTTTGTCCATTTGTCATAGAAAGATGATGTTTTAGCATCGAAATAATCTAGAAAGCTTATACTCGTAAAATTTGACAAAGAAGAACAATAAAAAGTGTATCCCGAGCAACTTTGCTGGTTCGAAGTTGCTCAACTCTCTCTATGGAGGAGCTTTTAACGGTTTTGTCTATTTCTCATAGAAAGTTGGTGATTTGGAATCGAAATAATCTTGAAAGCTTATACTCATAAAATTTGAAATAGAAGACAATAAAAAGTGTACACCGAGCAACTTTGATGGTCCGAAGTTGGTCAACTCTCTCTATGGAGGATCTTTTAACGGTTTTATCAAATTGTCATAGAAAGTTGGTGATTTGGAATCGAAATAATCTTGGAAGCTTATACTCATAAAATTTGACATAGAATAACAATAAAAAGTGTACACCGAGCAACTTTGATGGTCCTAAGTTGCTCAACTCTCTCTATGGAGGGGCTTTTAACGGTTTTGTCCATTTGTCATAGAAAGATGGTGTTTTAGCATCGAAATAATCTAGAAAGCTTATACTCGTAAAATTTGACAAAGAAGAACAATAAAAAGTGTATCCCGAGCAACTTTGTTGGTTCGAAGTTGCTCAACTCTCTCTATGGAGGAGCTTTTAACGGTTTTGTCTATTTCTCATAGAAAGTTGGTGATTTGGAATCGAAATAATCTTGAAAGCTTATACTCATAAAATTTGAAATAGAAGACAATAAAAAGTGTACACCGAGCAACTTTGATGGTCCGAAGTTGTTCAACTCTCTCTATGGAGGATCTTTTAACGGTTTTATCAAATTGTCATAGAAAGTTGGTGATTTGGAATCGAAATAATCTTGGAAGCTTATACTCATAAAATTTGACATAGAATAACAATAAAAAGTGTACACTGAGCAACTTTGATGGTCCTAAGTTGCTCAACTCTCTCTATGGAGGGGCTTTTAACGGTTTTGTCCATTTGTCATAGAAATAATCTTGGAAGCTTATACTCATAAAATTTGACAAAGAAGAACAATAAAAAGTGTATCCCGATCAACTTTGGTGGTCTAAAGTTGCCCCACTCTCTCTATGTAGGAGCTTATAACGGTTTTTGTCCATTTGTGATAAAAAGTTGGTGTTTTGGCATCGAAATAATCTTCGAAGCTTATACTCATAAAATTTAACATAGAAGAACAATAAAAAGTGTACACCGAGCAACTTTGATGGTCCGAAGTTACTCAACTCTCTCTATGGAGGAGCTTTTAACGGTTTTGTCCATTTGTCGTAGAAAGATGGTGTTTTGGTTTCGAAATAATCTTGGAAACTTATACTCGTAAAATTTGACATAGAAGAACAATAAAAAGTGTACACCGAGCAACTTTGATGGTCCGAAGTTGCTCAACTCTCTATATGGAGGAGCTTTTAACGGTTTTGTCCATTTCTCATAGAAAGTTGGTGATTTGGAATCAAAAAAATCTTGGAAGCTTATACTCGTAAAAGTTGACATAGAAGAACAATAAAAAGTGTACACCGAGCAACTTTGATGGTCCGAAGTTGCTCAACTCTCTCTATGGAGGAGATTTTATTGGTTTTATCCGTTTGTCGTAAAAAGTTCATTTTTCGGCATCGAAATAATCTAGGAAGCTTATACTCGTAAAATTTGACAAAGAAGAACAATAAAAAGTGTATTTCGAGCAACTTTGTTGGTTCAAAGTTGCTCAACTCTCTCTATGGAGGAGCTTTGAACGGTTTTGTCCATTTCCCATAGAAAGTTGGTGATTTGGAATCGAAATAATCTTGGAAGCTTATACTCATAAAATTTGACATAGAATAAAAATAAAAAGTGTACACCGAGCAACTTTGATGGTCCTAAGTTGCTCAACTCTCTCTATGGAGGGGCTTTTAACGGTGTTGTCCATTTGTCATAGAAAGATGGTGTTTTAGCATCGAAATAATCTAGGAAGCTTATACTCGTAAAATTTGACAAAGAAGAACAATAAAAAGTGTATCCCGAGCAACTTTGTTAGTTCGAAGTTGCTCAACTCTCTCTATGGAGGAGCTTTTAACGGTTTTGTCTATTTCTCATAGAAAGTTGGTGATTTGGAATCGAAATAATCTTGAAAGTTTATACTCATAAAATTTGAAATAGAAGACAATAAAAAGTGTACACCGAACAACTTTGATGGTCCGAAGTTGCTCAACTCTCTCTATGGAGGATCTTTTAACGGTTTTATCAAATTGTCATAGAAAGTTGGTGATTTGGAATCGAAATAATCTTGGAAGCTTATACTTATAAAATTTGACATAGAATAACAATAAAAAGTGTACACCGAGCAACTTTGATGGTCCGAAGTTGCTCAACTCTCTCTATGGAGGGTCTTTTTACGGTTTTGTCCATTTGCCATAGAAAGATGGTGTTTTAGCATCGAAATAATCTAGGAAGCTTATACTCGTAAAATTTGACAAAGAAGAACAATAAAAAGTGTATCCCGAGCAACTTTGTTGGTTCGAAGTTGCTCAACTCTCTCTATGGAGGAGCTTTTAACGGTTTTGTACATTTCTCATAGAAAGTTGGTGATTTGGAATCGAAATAATCTTGGAAGCTTATACTCATAAAATTTGACATAGAAGAACAATAAAAAAAGTACACCGAGCAACTTTGATGGTCCGAAGTTGCTCAACTCTCTCTATCGAGGAGCTTTTAACGGTTTTGTCCATTTGTCATAGGAAGATGGTGTTTTAGCATCGAAATAATCTAGGAAGCTTACACTCGTAAAATTTGACATAGAAGAACAATAAAAAGTGTATCCCGAGCAACTTTGTTGGTCCGAAGTTGCTCAACTCTCTCTATGGAGGAGCTTTTAACGGTTTTGTCCATTTGTGATAAAAAGTTGGTGTTTTGGCATCGAAGTAATCTTGGAAGCTTATACTCGTAAAATTTGACATAGAAGGACAATAAAAAGTCTACACCGAGCAACTGTGTTGGTTCGAAGTTGCTCAACTCTCTCTATAGAGGAGATTTTAACGGTTTTGTCCATTTGTCGTAAAAAGTTCATTTTTTGGCATCGAAATAATCTAGGAAGCTTATACTCATAAAATTTAACAGAGCAGAACAATAAAAAGTGTACATCGAGCAACTTTGATGGTTCGAAGTTGGTCAACTCTTTCTATGGAGGAGCTTTTAACGGTTTTGTCTAATTCTCATAGAAAGTTCTTGATTTGGAATCGAAATAATCTTGGAAGCTTATACTCATAAAATTTGACATAGAATAACAATAAAAAGTGTACACCGAGCAACTTTGATGGTCCGAAGTTGCTCAACTCTATCTATGGAGGGGCTTTTAACGGTTTTGTCCATTTGTCATAGAAAGATGGTGTTTTAGCATCGAAATAAACTAGGAAGCTTATACTTATAAAATTTGACATAGAATAACAATAAAAAGTGTACACCGAGCAACTTTGATGGTCCGAAGTTGCTCAACTCTCTCTATGGAGGGTCTTTTTACGGTTTTGTCCATTTGCCATAGAAAGATGGTGTTTTAGCATCGAAATAATCTAGGAAGCTTATACTCGTAAAATTTGACAAAGAAGAACAATAAAAAGTGTATCCCGAGCAACTTTGTTGGTTCGAAGTTGCTCAACTCTCTCTATGGAGGAGCTTTTAACGGTTTTGTACATTTCTCATAGAAAGTTGCTGATTTGGAATCGAAATAATCTTGGAAGCTTATACTCATAAAATTTGACATAGAAGAACAATAAAAAAAGTACACCGAGCAACTTTGATGGTCCGAAGTTGCTCAACTCTCTCTATCGAGGAGCTTTTAACGGTTTTGTCCATTTGTCATAGGAAGATGGTGTTTTAGCATCGAAATAATCTAGGAAGCTTACACTCGTAAAATTTGACATAGAAGAACAATAAAAAGTGTATCCCGAGCAACTTTGTTGGTCCGAAGTTGCTCAACTCTCTCTATGGAGGAGCTTTTAACGGTTTTGTCTATTTCTAATAGAAAGTTGGTGATTTGGAATTGAAATAATCTTGGAAGCTTATACTCATAAAATTTGACATAGAATAACAATAAAAAGTGTACACCGAGCAACTTTGATGGTCCGAAGTTGCTCAACTTTCTCTATGGAGGGGCTTTTATCGGTTTTGTCCATTTGTCATAGAAAGATGGTGTTTTAGCATCGAAATAATCAAGGAAGCTTATACTCGTAAAATTTGACAAAGAAGAACAATAAAAAGTGTATCCCGATCAACTTTGTTGGTCTTAAGTTGCTCAACTCTCTCTATGTAGGAGCTTATAACGGTTTTTGTCCATTTGTGATAAAAAGTTGGTGTTTTGGCATCGAAATAATCTTCGAAGCTTATACTCATAAAATTTAACATAGAAGAACAATAAAAGGTGTATCCCGACCAACTTTGTTGGTCCGAAGTTGCTCAACTCTCTCTATGTAGGAGCTTCTAACAGTTTTGTCCATTTGTGATAAAAAGTTGGTGTTTTGGTTTCGAAATAATCTTGGAAGCTTATACTCGTAAAATTTGACATAGAAGAACAATAAAAAGTGTACACCGAGCAACTTTGATGGTCCGAAGTTGCTCAACTCTCTCTATGGAAGGGCTTTTAACGGTTTTGTCCATTTGTCATAGAAAGATGGTGTTTTAACATCGAAAAAATCTAGGCAGCTTATACTCGTAAAATTTGATAAAGAAGAACAGTAAAAAGTGTATCCCGAGCAACTTTGTTGGTTCGAAGTTGCTCAACACTCTCTATGGGGGAGCTTTTAACTGTTTTGTGCATTTCTCATAGAAAGTTGGTGATTTGGAATCGAAATAATCTTGGAAGCTTATACTCATAAAATTTGACATAGAAGAACAACAAAAAAAGTAAACCGAGCAACTTTGATGGTCCGAAGTTGTTCAACTCACTCTATCGAGGAGCTTTTAACGGTTTTGTCCATTTGTCATAGGAAGATGGTGTTTTAGCATCGAAATAATCTAGGAAGCTTACACTCGTAAAATTTGACATAGAAGAACAATAAAAAGTGTATCCCGAGTAACTTTGTTGGTCCGAAGTTGCTCAACTCTCTCTATGGAGGAGCTTTTGACGGTTTTGTCCATTTGTGATAAAAAGTTGGTGTTTTGAAATCGAAATAATACTGGAAGCTTATACTCGTAAAATTTGACATAGAAGAACTATAAAAAGTGTACACCGAACAACTTTGATGTTCCGAAGTTTCTCAACTCTCTCTATGGAGGAGCTGTTAACGGTTTTGTCCATTTCTCGTAGAAAGTTGTTGATTTGGATTCGAAATAATCTTCGAAGCTTATACTCATAAAATTTGACGTAGAATAACAATAAAAGGTGTACTCCGAGCAACTTTGATGGTCCGAAGTTGCTCAACTCTCTCTATGGAGAGGCTTTTAACGGTTTTGTCCATTTGTCATAGAAAGATGGTGTTTTAGCATCGAAATAATCTAGGAAGCTTATACTCGTAAAATTTGACAAAGAAGAACAATGAAAAGTGTATCCCGAGCAACTTTGTTGGTCCGAAGTTGCTCAACTCTCTCTATGGAGGAGCTTTTAACGGTTTTGTCCATTTGTGATAAAAATTTGGTGTTTTGGCATCGAAGTAATCTTGGAAGCTTATACTCGTAAAATTTGACATAGAAGGACAATAAAAAGTGTACACCGAGCAACTGTGTTGGTTCGAAGTTGCTCAACTCTCTCTATAGAGGAGATTTTAACGGTTTTGTCCATTTGTCGTAGAAAGTTCCTTTTTTGGCATCGAAATAATCTAGGAAGCTTATACTCATAAAATTTAACAGAGCAGAACAATAAAAAGTGTACATCGAGCAACTTTGATGGTTCGAAGTTGGTCAACTCTTTCTATGGAGGAGCTTTTAAAGGTTTTGTCTAATTCTCATAGAAAGTTCTTGATTTGGAATCGAAATAATCTTGGAAGCTTATACTCATAAAATTTGACATAGAATAACAATAAAAAGTGTACACCGAGCAACTTTGATGGTCCGAAGTTGCTCAACTCTCTCTATGGAGGGGCTTTTAACGGTTTTGTCCATTTGTCATAGAAAGATGGTGTTTTAGCATCGAAATAAACTAGGAAGCTTATACTTGTAAAATTTGACAAAGAAGAACAATAAAAAGTGTATCCCGAGCAACTTTGTTGGTCCGAAGTTGCTCAACTCTCTCTATGTAGGAGCTTATAACGGTTTTTGTCCATTTGTGATAAAAAGTTGGTGTTTTGGCATCGAAATAATCTTGGAAGCTTATACTCGTAAAATTTGACATAGAAGAACAATAAAAAAAGTACACCTAGCAACTTTGATGGTCCGAAGTTGCTTAGCTCTCTCTATCGAGGAGCTTTTAACGGTTTTGTCCATTTGTCATAGGAAGATGGTGTTTTAGCATCGAAATAATCTAGGAAGCTTACACTCGTAAAATTTGACATAGAAGAACAATAAAAAGTGTATCCCGAGCAACTTTGTTGGTTCGAAGTTGCTCAACTCTCTCTATGGAGGAGCTTTTGACGGTTTTGTCCATTTGTGATAAAAAGTTGGTGTTTTGGTATTGAACTAATATTGGAAGCTTATACTCGTAAAATTTGACATAGAAGGACAGTAAAAAGTGTACACCGAGCAACTGTGTTGGTCCGAAGTTGCTCAACTCTCTCTATGGAGGAGATTTTAACGGTTTTGTCCATTTGTCGTAAAAAGTTCTTTTTTTGGCATCGAAATAATCTAGGAAGCTTATACCCATAAAATTTAACATAGAAGAACAATAAAAAGTGTACATCGAGCAACTTTGATGGTTCGAAGTTGCTCAACTCTCTCTATGGAGAAGCTTTTAACGGTTTTGTCTATTTCTCGTAGAAAGTTGGTGATTTGGAATCTAAATAATCTTGGAAGCTTAAACTCAAAAAATTTGACATAGAATAACAATAAAAAGTGTACACCGAGCAACTTTGATTGTCCGAAGTTGCTCAACTCTCTCTATGGAGGGGCTTTTAACGGTTTTGTCCATTTGTCATAGAAATATGGTGTTTTGGCATCGAAATAATTTAGGAAGCTTATACTCGTAAAATTTGACAAAGAAGAACAATAAAAAGTGTATCCCGAGCAACTTTGGTGGTCCAAAGTTGTCCCACTCTCTCTATGTAGGAGCTTTTAACGGTTTTGTCCATTTGTGATAAAAAGTTGGTGTTGTTTTGGCATCGAAATAATCTTGGAAGCTTGTACTCGTAAAATTTGAAATAGAAGACAATAAAAAGTGTACACCGAGCAACTTTGATGGTCCGAAGTTGCTCAACTCTCTCTATGGAGGATCTTTTAACGGTTTTATCGAATTATCATAGAAAGTTGGTGATTTGGAATCGAAATAATCTTGGAAGCTTATACTCATAAAATTTGACATTGAATAACAGTAAAAAGTGTACACCGAGCAAGTTTGATGGTCCGAAGTTGCTCAACTCTCTCTATGGAGGGTCTTTTTACGGTTTCGTCCATTTGCCATAGAAAGATGGTGTTTTAGCATCGAAATAATCTAGGAAGCTTATACTCGTAAAATTTGACAAAGAAGAACAATAAAAAGTGTATCCCGAGCAACTTTGTTGGTCCAAAGTTGCCCCACTCTCTCTATGGAAGGGCTTTTAACGGTTTTGTCCATTTGTCATAGAAAGATGGTGTTTTAACATCGAAAAAATCTAGGCAGCTTATACTCGTAAAATTTGACAAAGAAGAACAATAAAAAGTGTATCCCGAGCAACTTTGTTGGTTCGAAGTTGCTCAACACTCTCTATGGGGGAGCTTTTAACTGTTTTGTCCATTTCTCATAGAAAGTTGGTGATTTGGAATCGAAATAATCTTGGAAGCTTATACTCATAAAATTTGACATAGAAGAACAACAAAAAAGGTAAACCGAGCAACTTTGATGGTCCGAAGTTGTTCAACTCACTCTATCGAGGAGCTTTTAACGGTTTTGTCCATTTGTCATAGGAAGATGGTGTTTTAGCATCGAAATAATCTAGGAAGCTTACACTCGTAAAATTTGACATAGAAGAACAATAAAAAGTGTATCCCGAGTAACTTTATTGGTCCGAAGTTGCTCAACTCTCTCTATGGAGGAGCTTTTGACGGTTTTGTCCATTTGTGATAAAAAGTTGGTGTTTTGGAATCGAAATAATATTGGAAGCTTATACTCGTAAAATTTGACATAGAAGAACTATAAAAAGTGTACACCGAACAACTTTGATGTTCCGAAGTTTCTCAACTCTCTCTATGGAGGAGTTGTTAACGGTTTTGTCCATTTCTCGTAGAAAGTTGTTGATTTGGATTCGAAATAATCTTCGAAGCTTATACTCATAAAATTTGACATAGAATAACAATAAAAGGTGTACTCCGAGCAACTTTGATGGTCCGAAGTTGCTCAACTCTCTCTATGGAGAGGCTTTTAACAGTTTTGTCCATTTGTCATAGAAAGATGGTGTTTTAGCATCGAAATAATCTAGGAAGCTTATACTCGTAAAATTTGACAAAGAAGAACAATGAAAAGTGTATCCCGAGCAACTTTGTTGGTCCGAAGTTGCTCAACTCTCTCTATGGAGGAGCTTTTAACGGTTTTGTACATTTGTGATAAAAAGTTGGTGTTTTGGCATCGAAGTAATCTTGGAAGCTTATACTCGTAAAATTTGACATAGAAGGACAATAAAAAGTGTACACCGAGCAACTTTGATGGTCCGAAGTTGCTCAACTCTCTCTATGGAGAGGCTTTTAACGGTTTTGTCCATTTGTCATAGAAAGATGGTGTTTTAGCATCGAAATAATCTAGGAAGCTTATACTCGTAAAATTTGACAAAGAAGAACAATGAAAAGTGTATCCCGAGCAACTTTGTTGGTCCGAAGTTGCTCAACTCTCTCTATGGAGGAGCTGTTAACGGTTTTGTCCATTTCTCGTAGAAAGTTGTTGATTTGGATTCGAAATAATCTTCGAAGCTTATACTCATAAAATTTGACATAGAATAACAATAAAAGGTGTACTCCGAGCAACTTTGATGGTCCGAAGTTGCTCAACTCTCTCTATGGAGAGGCTTTTAACGGTTTTGTCCATTTGTCATAGAAAGATGGTGTTTTAGCATCGAAATAATCTAGGAAGCTTATACTCGTAAAATTTGACAAAGAAGAACAATGTAAAGTGTATCCCGAGCAACTTTGTTGGTCCGAAGTTGCTCAACTCTCTCTATGGAGGAGCTTTTAACGGTTTTGTACATTTGTGATAAAAAGTTGGTGTTTTGGCATCGAAGTAATCTTGGAAGCTTATACTCGTAAAATTTGACATAGAAGGACAATAAAAAGTGTACACCGAGCAACTGTGTTGGTTCGAAGTTGCTCAACTCTCTCTATAGAGGAGATTTTAACGGTTTTGTCCATTTGTCGTAAAAAGTTCATTTTTTGGCATCGAAATAATCTAGGAAGCTTATACTCATAAAATTTAACAGAGCAGAACAATAAAAAGTGTACATCGAGCAACTTTGATGGTTCGAAGTTGGTCAACTCTTTCTATGGAGGAGCTTTTAACGGTTTTGTCTAATTCTCATAGAAAGTTCTTGATTTGGAATCGAAATAATCTTGGAAGCTTATACTCATAAAATTTGACATAGAATAACAATAAAAAGTGTACACCGAGCAACTTTGATGGTCCGAAGTTGCTCAACTCTCTCTATGGAGGGGCTTTTAACGGTTTTGTCCATTTGTCATAGAAAGATGGTGTTTTAGCATCGAAATAAACCAGGAAGCTTATACTTGTAAAATTTGACAAAGAAGAACAATAAAAAGTGTATCCCGAGCAACTTTGTTGGTCCGAAGTTGCTCAACTCTCTCTATGTAGGAGCTTATAACGGTTTTTGTCCATTTGTGATAAAAAGTTGGTGTTTTAGCATCGAAATAATCTTGGAAGCTTATACTCGTAAAATTTGACATACAAGAACAATAAAAAGTGTACACCGAGCAACTTTGATGGTCCGAAGTTGCTCAACTCTCTCTATCGAGGAGCTTTTAACGGTTTTGTCCATTTGTCATAGGAAGATGGTGTTTTATCATCGAAATAATCTAGGAAGCTTACACTCGTAAAATTTGACATAGAAGAACAATAAAAAGTGTATCCCGAGCAACTTTGTTGGTCCGAAGTTGCTCAACTCTCTCTATGAAGGAGCTTTTGACGGTTTTGTCCATTTGTGATAAAAAGATGGTGTTTTGGCATCGAAGTAATCTTGGAAGCTTATACTCATAAAATTTGACATAGAAGAACAATAAAAAGTGTACACCGAGCAACTTTGTTGGTCCGAGGTTGCTCAACTCTCTCTATGGAGGGGCTTTTAACGGTTTTGTCTATTTCTCGTAGAAAGTTGGTGATTTGGAATCTAAATAATCTTGGAAGCTTAAACTCATAAAATTTGACATAGAATAACAATAAAAAGTGTCACCGAGCAACTTTGATTGTCCGAAGTTGCTCAACTCTCTCTATGGAGGGGCTTTTAACGGTTTTGTCCATTTGTCATAGAAAGATGGTGTTTTGGCATCGAAATAATCTTCGAAGCTTATACTCATAAAATTTGACATAGAATAACAATAAAAGGTGTACTCCGAGCAACTTTGATGGTCCGAAGTTGCTCAACTCTCTCTATGTAGGAGCTTTTAACGGTTTTGTCCATTTGTCATAGAAAGATGGTGTTTTAGCATCGAAATAATCTAGGAAGCTTATACTCGTAAAATTTGACATAGAAGGACAATAAAAAGTGTACACCGAGCAACTGTGTTGGTCCGAAGTTGCTCAACTCTCTCTATGGAGGAGATTTTAACGGTTTTGTCCATTTGTCGTAAAAAGTTCTTTTTTTGGCATCGAAATAATCTAGGAAGCTTATACTCCTAAAATTTGACATAGAAGAACAATAAAAAGTGTATCCCGAGCAACTTTGTTGGTTCGAAGTTGCTCAACTCTCTCTATGGAGGAGCTTTTGACGGTTTTGTCCATTTGTGATAAAAAGTTGGTGTTTTGGTATTGAACTAATATTGGAAGCTTATACTCGTAAAATTTGACATAGAAGGACAATAAAAAGTGTACACCGAGCAACTGTGTTGGTCCGAAGTTGCTCAACTCTCTCTATGGAGGAGATTTTAATGGTTTTGTCCATTTGTCGTAAAAAGTTCTTTTTTTGGCATCGAAATAATCTAGGAAGCTTATACTCATAAAATTTAACATAGAAGAACAATAAAAAGTGTACATCGAGCAACTTTGATGGTTCGAAGTTGCTCAACTCTCTCTATGGAGAAGCTTTTAACGGTTTTGTCTATTTCTCGTAGAAAGTTGGTGATTTGGAATCTAAATAATCTTGGAAGCTTAAACTCAAAAAATTTGACATAGAATAACAATAAAAAGTGTACACCGAGCAACTTTGATTGTCCGAAGTTGCTCAACTCTCTCTATGGAGGGGCTTTTAACGGTTTTGTCCATTTTTCATAGAAATATGGTGTTTTGGCATCGAAATAATTTAGGAAGCTTATACTCGTAAAATTTGACAAAGAAGAACAATAAAAAGTGTATCCCGAGCAACTTTGGTGGTCCAAAGTTGTCCCACTCTCTCTATGTAGGAGCTTTTAACGGTTTTGTCCATTTGTGATAAAAAGTTGGTGTTGTTTTGGCATCGAAATAATCTTGGAAGCTTGTACTCGTAAAATTTGAAATAGAAGACAATAAAAAGTGTACACCGAGCAACTTTGATGGTCCGAAGTTGCTCGACTCTCTCTATGGAGGATCTTTTAACGGTTTTATCGAATTGTCATAGAAAGTTGGTGATTTGGAATCGAAATAATCTTGGAAGCTTATACTCATAAAATTTGACATAGAATAACAATAAAAAGTGTACACCGAGCAAGTTTGATGGTACGAAGTTGCTCAACTCTCTCTATGGAGGGTCTTTTTACGGTTTTGTCCATTTGCCATAGAAAGATGGTGTTTTAGCATCGAAATAATCTAGGAAGCTTATACTCGTAAAATTTGACAAACAAGAACAATAAAAAGTGTATCCCGAGCAACTTTGTTGGTCCAAAGTTGCCCCACTCTCTCTATGGAAGGGCTTTTAACGGTTTTGTCCATTTGTCATAGAAAGATGGTGTTTTAACATCGAAAAAATCTAGGCAGCTTATACTCGTAAAATTTGACAAAGAAGAACAATAAAAAGTGTATCCCGAGCAACTTTGTTGGTTCGAAGTTGCTCAACACTCTCTATGGGGGAGCTTTTAACTGTTTTGTCCATTTCTCATAGAAAGTTGGTGATTTGGAATCGAAATAATCTTGGAAGCTTATACTCATAAAATTTGACATAGAAGAACAACAAAAAAAGTAAACCGAGCAACTTTGATGGTCCGAAGTTGTTCAACTCACTCTATCGAGGAGCTTTTAACGGTTTTGTCCATTTGTCATAGGAAGATGGTGTTTTAGCATCGAAATAATCTAGGAAGCTTACACTCGTAAAATTTGACATAGAAGAACAATAAAAAGTGTATCCCGAGTAACTTTATTGGTCCGAAGTTGCTCAACTCTCTCTATGGAGGAGCTTTTGACGGTTTTGTCCATTTGTGATAAAAAGTTGGTGTTTTGGAATCGAAATAATATTGGAAGCTTATACTCGTAAAATTTGACATAGAAGAACTATAAAAAGTGTACACCGAACAACTTTGATGTTCCGAAGTTTCTCAACTCTCTCTATGGAGGAGCTGTTAACGGTTTTGTCCATTTCTCGTAGAAAGTTGTTGATTTGGATTCGAAATAATCTTCGAAGCTTATACTCATAAAATTTGACATAGAATAACAATAAAAGGTGTACTCCGAGCAACTTTGATGGTCCGAAGTTGCTCAACTCTCTCTATGGAGAGGCTTTTAACGGTTTTGTCCATTTGTCATAGAAAGATGGTGTTTTAGCATCGAAATAATCTAGGAAGCTTATACTCGTAAAATTTGACAAAGAAGAACAATGTAAAGTGTATCCCGAGCAACTTTGTTGGTCCGAAGTTGCTCAACTCTCTCTATGGAGGAGCTTTTAACGGTTTTGTACATTTGTGATAAAAAGTTGGTGTTTTGGCATCGAAGTAATCTTGGAAGCTTATACTCGTAAAATTTGACATAGAAGGACAATAAAAAGTGTACACCGAGCAACTGTGTTGGTCCGAAGTTGCTCAACTCTCTCTATGGAGGAGATTTTAGCGGTTTTGTCCATTTGTCGTAAAAAGTTCTTTTTTTGTCATCGAAATAATCTAGGAAGCTTATACTCATAAAATTTGACATAGAAGAACAATAAAAAGTGTATCCCGAGCAACTTTGTTGGTTCGAAGTTGCTCAACTCTCTCTATGGAGGAGCTTTTGACGGTTTTGTCCATTTGTGATAAAAAGTTGGTGTTTTGGTATTGAACTAATATTGGAAGCTTATACTCGTAAAATTTGACATAGAAGGACAATAAAAAGTGTACACCGAGCAACTGTGTTGGTCCGAAGTTGCTCAACTCTCTCTATGGAGGAGATTTTAATGGTTTTGTCCATTTGTCGTAAAAAGTTCTTTTTTTGGCATCGAAATAATCTAGGAAGCTTATATTCATAAAATTTAACATAGAAGAACAATAAAAAGTGTACATCGAGCAACTTTGATGGTTCGAAGTTGCTCAACTCTCTCTATGGAGAAGCTTTTAACGGTTTTGTCTATTTCTCGTAGAAAGTTGGTGATTTGGAATCTAAATAATCTTGGAAGCTTAAACTCAAAAAATTTGACATAGAATAACAATAAAAAGTGTACACCGAGCAACTTTGATTGTCCGAAGTTGCTCAACTCTCTCTATGGAGGGGCTTTTAACGGTTTTGTCCATTTTTCATAGAAATATGGTGTTTTGGCATCGAAATAATTTAGGAAGCTTATACTCGTAAAATTTGACAAAGAAGAACAATAAAAAGTGTATCCCGAGCAACTTTGGTGGTCCAAAGTTGTCCCACTCTCTCTATGTAGGAGCTTTTAACGGTTTTGTCCATTTGTGATAAAAAGTTGGTGTTGTTTTGGCATCGAAATAATCTTGGAAGCTTGTACTCGTAAAATTTGAAATAGAAGACAATAAAAAGTGTACACCGAGCAACTTTGATGGTCCGAAGTTGCTCGACTCTCTCTATGGAAGATCTTTTAACGGTTTTATCGAATTGTCATAGAAAGTTGGTGATTTGGAATCGAAATAATCTTGGAAGCTTATACTCATAAAATTTGACATAGAATAACAATAAAAAGTGTACACCGAGCAAGTTTGATGGTACGAAGTTGCTCAACTCTCTCTATGGAGGGTCTTTTTACGGTTTTGTCCATTTGCCATAGAAAGATGGTGTTTTAGCATCGAAATAATCTAGGAAGCTTATACTCGTAAAATTTGACAAACAAGAACAATAAAAAGTGTATCCCGAGCAACTTTGTTGGTCCAAAGTTGCCCCACTCTCTCTATGGAAGGGCTTTTAACGGTTTTGTCCATTTGTCATAGAAAGATGGTGTTTTAACATCGAAAAAATCTAGGCAGCTTATACTCGTAAAATTTGACAAAGAAGAACAATAAAAAGTGTATCCCGAGCAACTTTGTTGGTTCGAAGTTGCTCAACACTCTCTATGGGGGAGCTTTTAACTGTTTTGTCCATTTCTCATAGAAAGTTGGTGATTTGGAATCGAAATAATCTTGGAAGCTTATACTCATAAAATTTGACATAGAAGAACAACAAAAAAAGTAAACCGAGCAACTTTGATGGTCCGAAGTTGTTCAACTCACTCTATCGAGGAGCTTTTAACGGTTTTGTCCATTTGTCATAGGAAGATGGTGTTTTAGCATCGAAATAATCTAGGAAGCTTACACTCGTAAAATTTGACATAGAAGAACAATAAAAAGTGTATCCCGAGTAACTTTATTGGTCCGAAGTTGCTCAACTCTCTCTATGGAGGAGCTTTTGACGGTTTTGTCCATTTGTGATAAAAAGTTGGTGTTTTGGAATCGAAATAATATTGGAAGCTTATACTCGTAAAATTTGACATAGAAGAACTATAAAAAGTGTACACCGAACAACTTTGATGTTCCGAAGTTTCTCAACTCTCTCTATGGAGGAGCTGTTAACGGTTTTGTCCATTTCTCGTAGAAAGTTGTTGATTTGGATTCGAAATAATCTTCGAAGCTTATACTCATAAAATTTGACATAGAATAACAATAAAAGGTGTACTCCGAGCAACTTTGATGGTCCGAAGTTGCTCAACTCTCTCTATGGAGAGGCTTTTAACGGTTTTGTCCATTTGTCATAGAAAGATGGTGTTTTAGCATCGAAATAATCTAGGAAGCTTATACTCGTAAAATTTGACAAAGAAGAACAATGTAAAGTGTATCCCGAGCAACTTTGTTGGTCCGAAGTTGCTCAACTCTCTCTATGGAGGAGCTTTTAACGGTTTTGTACATTTGTGATAAAAAGTTGGTGTTTTGGCATCGAAGTAATCTTGGAAGCTTATACTCGTAAAATTTGACATAGAAGGACAATAAAAAGTGTACACCGAGCAACTGTGTTGGTCCGAAGTTGCTCAACTCTCTCTATGGAGGAGATTTTAGCGGTTTTGTCCATTTGTCGTAAAAAGTTCTTTTTTTGTCATCGAAATAATCTAGGAAGCTTATACTCATAAAATTTGACATAGAAGAACAATAAAAAGTGTATCCCGAGCAACTTTGTTGGTTCGAAGTTGCTCAACTCTCTCTATGGAGGAGCTTTTGACGGTTTTGTCCATTTGTGATAAAAAGTTGGTGTTTTGGTATTGAACTAATATTGGAAGCTTATACTCGTAAAATTTGACATAGAAGGACAATAAAAAGTGTACACCGAGCAACTGTGTTGGTCCGAAGTTGCTCAACTCTCTCTATGGAGGAGATTTTAATGGTTTTGTCCATTTGTCGTAAAAAGTTCTTTTTTTGGCATCGAAATAATCTAGGAAGCTTATACTCATAAAATTTAACATAGAAGAACAATAAAAAGTGTACATCGAGCAACTTTGATGGTTCGAAGTTGCTCAACTCTCTCTATGGAGAAGCTTTTAACGGTTTTGTCTATTTCTCGTAGAAAGTTGGTGATTTGGAATCTAAATAATCTTGGAAGCTTAAACTCAAAAAATTTGACATAGAATAACAATAAAAAGTGTACACCGAGCAACTTTGATTGTCCGAAGTTGCTCAACTCTCTCTATGGAGGGGCTTTTAACGGTTTTGTCCATTTGTCATAGAAATATGGTGTTTTGGCATCGAAATAATTTAGGAAGCTTATACTCGTAAAATTTGACAAAGAAGAACAATAAAAAGTGTATCCCGAGCAACTTTGGTGGTCCAAAGTTGTCCCACTCTCTCTATGTAGGAGCTTTTAACGGTTTTGTCCATTTGTGATAAAAAGTTGGTGTTGTTTTGGCATCGAAATAATCTTGGAAGCTTGTACTCGTAAAATTTGAAATAGAAGACAATAAAAAGTGTACACCGAGCAACTTTGATGGTCCGAAGTTGCTCGACTCTCTCTATGGAGGATCTTTTAACGGTTTTATCGAATTGTCATAGAAAGTTGGTGATTTGGAATCGAAATAATCTTGGAAGCTTATACTCATAAAATTTGACATAGAATAACAATAAAAAGTGTACACCGAGCAAGTTTGATGGTACGAAGTTGCTCAACTCTCTCTATGGAGGGTCTTTTTACGGTTTTGTCCATTTGCCATAGAAAGATGGTGTTTTAGCATCGAAATAATCTAGGAAGCTTATACTCGTAAAATTTGACAAACAAGAACAATAAAAAGTGTATCCCGAGCAACTTTGTTGGTCCAAAGTTGCCCCACTCTCTCTATGGAAGGGCTTTTAACGGTTTTGTCCATTTGTCATAGAAAGATGGTGTTTTAACATCGAAAAAATCTAGGCAGCTTATACTCGTAAAATTTGACAAAGAAGAACAATAAAAAGTGTATCCCGAGCAACTTTGTTGGTTCGAAGTTGCTCAACACTCTCTATGGGGGAGCTTTTAACTGTTTTGTCCATTTCTCATAGAAAGTTGGTGATTTGGAATCGAAATAATCTTGGAAGCTTATACTCATAAAATTTGACATAGAAGAACAACAAAAAAAGTAAACCGAGCAACTTTGATGGTCCGAAGTTGTTCAACTCACTCTATCGAGGAGCTTTTAACGGTTTTGTCCATTTGTCATAGGAAGATGGTGTTTTAGCATCGAAATAATCTAGGAAGCTTACACTCGTAAAATTTGACATAGAAGAACAATAAAAAGTGTATCCCGAGTAACTTTATTGGTCCGAAGTTGCTCAACTCTCTCTATGGAGGAGCTTTTGACGGTTTTGTCCATTTGTGATAAAAAGTTGGTGTTTTGGAATCGAAATAATATTGGAAGCTTATACTCGTAAAATTTGACATAGAAGAACTATAAAAAGTGTACACCGAACAACTTTGATGTTCCGAAGTTTCTCAACTCTCTCTATGGAGGAGCTGTTAACGGTTTTGTCCATTTCTCGTAGAAAGTTGTTGATTTGGATTCGAAATAATCTTCGAAGCTTATACTCATAAAATTTGACATAGAATAACAATAAAAGGTGTACTCCGAGCAACTTTGATGGTCCGAAGTTGCTCAACTCTCTCTATGGAGAGGCTTTTAACGGTTTTGTCCATTTGTCATAGAAAGATGGTGTTTTAGCATCGAAATAATCTAGGAAGCTTATACTCGTAAAATTTGACAAAGAAGAACAATGTAAAGTGTATCCCGAGCAACTTTGTTGGTCCGAAGTTGCTCAACTCTCTCTATGGAGGAGCTTTTAACGGTTTTGTACATTTGTGATAAAAAGTTGGTGTTTTGGCATCGAAGTAATCTTGGAAGCTTATACTCGTAAAATTTGACATAGAAGGACAATAAAAAGTGTACACCGAGCAACTGTGTTGGTCCGAAGTTGCTCAACTCTCTCTATGGAGGAGATTTTAGCGGTTTTGTCCATTTGTCGTAAAAAGTTCTTTTTTTGTCATCGAAATAATCTAGGAAGCTTATACTCATAAAATTTGACATAGAAGAACAATAAAAAGTGTATCCCGAGCAACTTTGTTGGTTCGAAGTTGCTCAACTCTCTCTATGGAGGAGCTTTTGACGGTTTTGTCCATTTGTGATAAAAAGTTGGTGTTTTGGTATTGAACTAATATTGGAAGCTTATACTCGTAAAATTTGACATAGAAGGACAATAAAAAGTGTACACCGAGCAACTGTGTTGGTCCGAAGTTGCTCAACTCTCTCTATGGAGGAGATTTTAATGGTTTTGTCCATTTGTCGTAAAAAGTTCTTTTTTTGGCATCGAAATAATCTAGGAAGCTTATACTCATAAAATTTAACATAGAAGAACAATAAAAAGTGTACATCGAGCAACTTTGATGGTTCGAAGTTGCTCAACTCTCTCTATGGAGAAGCTTTTAACGGTTTTGTCTATTTCTCGTAGAAAGTTGGTGATTTGGAATCTAAATAATCTTGGAAGCTTAAACTCAAAAAATTTGACATAGAATAACAATAAAAAGTGTACACCGAGCAACTTTGATTGTCCGAAGTTGCTCAACTCTCTCTATGGAGGGGCTTTTAACGGTTTTGTCCATTTGTCATAGAAATATGGTGTTTTGGCATCGAAATAATTTAGGAAGCTTATACTCGTAAAATTTGACAAAGAAGAACAATAAAAAGTGTATCCCGAGCAACTTTGGTGGTCCAAAGTTGTCCCACTCTCTCTATGTAGGAGCTTTTAACGGTTTTGTCCATTTGTGATATAAAGTTGGTGTTGTTTTGGCATCGAAATAATCTTGGAAGCTTGTACTCGTAAAATTTGAAATAAAAGACAATAAAAAGTGTACACCGAGCAACTTTGATGGTCCGAAGTTGCTCGACTCTCTCTATGGAGGATCTTTTAACGGTTTTATCGAATTGTCATAGAAAGTTGGTGATTTGGAATCGAAATAATCTTGGAAGCTTATACTCATAAAATTTGACATAGAATAACAATAAAAAGTGTACACCGAGCAAGTTTGATGGTACGAAGTTGCTCAACTCTCTCTATGGAGGGTCTTTTTACGGTTTTGTCCATTTGCCATAGAAAGATGGTGTTTTAGCATCGAAATAATCTAGGAAGCTTATACTCGTAAAATTTGACAAACAAGAACAATAAAAAGTGTATCCCGAGCAACTTTGTTGGTCCAAAGTTGCCCCACTCTCTCTATGGAAGGGCTTTTAACGGTTTTGTCCATTTGTCATAGAAAGATGGTGTTTTAACATCGAAAAAATCTAGGCAGCTTATACTCGTAAAATTTGACAAAGAAGAACAATAAAAAGTGTATCCCGAGCAACTTTGTTGGTTCGAAGTTGCTCAACTCTCTCTATGGGGGAGCTTTTAACTGTTTTGTCCATTTCTCATAGAAAGTTGGTGATTTGGAATCGAAATAATCTAGGAAGCTTATACTCATAAAATTTGACATAGAAGAACAATAAAAAGTGTATCCCGACAACTTTGTTGGTCCGAAGTTGCTCAACTCTCTCTATGAAGGAGCTTTTCACGGTTTTGTCCATTTGTGATAAAAAGATGGTGTTTTGGCATCGAAGTAATCTTGGAAGCTTATACTCGTAAAATTTGACATAGAAGAACAATAAAAAGTGTATCCCGAGTAACTTTATTGGTCCGAAGTTGCTCAACTCTCTCTATGGAGGAGCTTTTGACGGTTTTGTCCATTTGTGATAAAAAGTTGGTGTTTTGGAATCGAAATAATATTGGAAGCTTATACTCGTAAAATTTGACATAGAAGAACTATAAAAAGTGTACACCGAACAACTTTGTTGGTCCGAAGTTTCTCAACTCTCTCTATGGAGGAGCTGTTAACGGTTTTGTCCATTTCTCGTAGAAAGTTGTTGATTTGGATTCGAAATAATCTTCGAAGCTTATACTCATAAAATTTGACATAGAATAACAATAAAAGGTGTACTCCGAGCAACTTTGATGGTCCGAAGTTGCTCAACTCTCTCTATGGAGAGGCTTTTAACGGTTTTGTCCATTTGTCATAGAAAGATGGTGTTTTAGCATCGAAATAATCTAGGAAGCATATACTCGTAAAATTTGACAAAGAAGAACAATGTAAAGTGTATCCCGAGCAACTTTGTTGGTCCGAAGTTGCTCAACTCTCTCTATGGAGGAGCTTTTAACGGTTTTGTACATTTGTGATAAAAAGTTGGTGTTTTGGCATCGAAGTAATCTTGGAAGCTTATACTCGTAAAATTTGACATAGAAGGACAATAAAAAGTGTACACCGAGCAACTGTGTTGGTCCGAAGTTGCTCAACTCTCTCTATGGAGGAGATTTTAGCGATTTTGTCCATTTGTCGTAAAAAGTTCTTTTTTTGGCATCGAAATAATCTAGGAAGCTTATACTCATAAAATTTGACATAGAAGAACAATAAAAAGTGTATCCCGAGCAACTTTGTTGGTTCGAAGTTGCTCAACTCTCTCTATGGAGGAGCTTTTGACGGTTTTGTCCATTTGTGATAAAAAGTTGGTGTTTTGGTATTGAACTAATATTGGAAGCTTATACTCGTAAAATTTGACATAGAAGGACAATAAAAAGTGTACACCGAGCAACTGTGTTGGTCCGAAGTTGCTCAACTCTCTCTATGGAGGAGATTTTAATGGTTTTGTCCATTTGTCGTAAAAAGTTCTTTTTTTGGCATCGAAATAATCTAGGAAGCTTATACTCATAAAATTTAACATAGAAGAACAATAAAAAGTGTACATCGAGCAACTTTGATGGTTCGAAGTTGCTCAACTCTCTCTATGGAGAAGCTTTTAACGGTTTTGTCTATTTCTCGTAGAAAGTTGGTGATTTGGAATCTAAATAATCTTGGAAGCTTAAACTCAAAAAATTTGACATAGAATAACAATAAAAAGTGTACACCGAGCAACTTTGATTGTCCGAAGTTGCTCAACTCTCTCTATGGAGGGGCTTTTAACGGTTTTGTCCATTTGTCATAGAAATATGGTGTTTTGGCATCGAAATAATTTAGGAAGCTTATACTCGTAAAATTTGACAAAGAAGAACAATAAAAAGTGTATCCCGAGCAACTTTGGTGGTCCAAAGTTGTCCCACTCTCTCTATGTAGGAGCTTTTAACGGTTTTGTCCATTTGTGATATAAAGTTGGTGTTGTTTTGGGATCGAAATAATCTTGGAAGCTTGTACTCGTAAAATTTGAAATAGAAGACAATAAAAAGTGTACACCGAGCAACTTTGATGGTCCGAAGTTGCTCGACTCTCTCTATGGAGGATCTTTTAACGGTTTTATCGAATTGTCATAGAAAGTTGGTGATTTGGAATCGAAATAATCTTGGAAGCTTATACTCATAAAATTTGACATAGAATAACAATAAAAAGTGTACACCGAGCAACTTTGATGGTCCGAAGTTGCTCAACTCTCTCTATGGAGGGACTTTTAACGGTTTTGTCCATTTGTCATAGAAAGATGGTGTTTTAGCATCGAAATAATCTAGGAAGCTTATACTTGTAAAATTTTACAACAAAGAACAATAAAAAGTGTATCCCGAGCAACTTTGTTGGTCCGAAGTTGCTCAACTCTCTCTATGTAGGAGCTTATAACGGTTTTTGTCCATTTGTGATAAAAAGTTGGTGTTTTGGCATCGAAATAATCTTGGAAGCTTATACTCGTAAAATTTGACATACAAGAACAATAAAAAGTGTACACCGAGCAACTTTGATGGTCCGAAGTTGCTCAACTCTCTCTATCGAGGAGCTTTTAACGGTTTTGTCCATTTGTCATAGGAAGATGGTGTTTTAGCATCGAAATAATCTAGGAAGCTTACACTCGTAAAATTTGACATAGAAGAACAATAAAAAGTGTATCCCGACAACTTTGTTGGTCCGAAGTTGCTCAACTCTCTCTATGAAGGAGCTTTTGACGGTTTTGTCCATTTGTGATAAAAAGATGGTGTTTTGGCATCGAAGTAATCTTGGAAGCTTATACTCGTAAAATTTGACATAGAAGAACAATAAAAAGTGTACACCGAGCAACTTTGTTGGTCCGAAGTTGCTCAACTCTCTCTATGGAGGGGCTTTTAACGGTTTTGTACATTTGTGATAAAAGGTTGGTGTTTTGGCATCGAAGTAATCTTGGAAGCTTATACTCGTAAAATTTGACATAGAAGGACAATAAAAAGTGTACACCGAGCAACTTTGTTGGTCCGAAGTTGCTCAACTCTCTCTATGGAGAAGCTTTTAACGGTTTTGTCTATTTCTCGTAGAAAGTTGGTGATTTGGAATCTAAATAATCTTGGAAGCTTAAACTCATAAAATTTGACATAGAATAACAATAAAAAGTGTACACCGAGCAACTTTGATTTTCCGAAGTTGCTCAACTCTCTCTATGGAGGGGCTTTTAACGGTTTTGTCCATTTGTCATAGAAAGATGGTGTTTTGGCATCGAAATAATCTTCGAAGCTTATTATACTCATAAAATTTGACATAGAATAACAATAAAAGGTGTACTCCGAGCAACTGTGATGGTCCGAAGTTGCTCAACTCTCTCTATGGAGGAGATTTTAACGGTTTTGTCCATTTGTCGTAAAAAGTTCTTTTTTTGGCATCGAAATAATCTAGGAAGCTTATACTCGTAAAATTTGACAAAGAAGAACAATGTAAAGTGTATCCCGAGCAACTTTGTTGGTCCGAAGTTGCTCAACTCTCTCTATGGAGGAGCTTTTAACGGTTTTGTACATTTGTGATAAAAAGTTGGTGTTTTGGCATCGAAGTAATCTTGGAAGCTTATACTCGTAAAATTTGACATAGAAGGACAATAAAAAGTGTACACCGAGCAACTGTGTTGGTTCGAAGTTGCTCAACTCTCTCTATAGAGGAGATTTTAACGGTTTTGTCCATTTGTCGTAAAAAGTTCATTTTTTGGCATCGAAATAATCTAGGAAGCTTATACTCATAAAATTTAACAGAGAAGAACAATAAAAAGTGTACATCGAGCAACTTTGATGGTTCGAAGTTGGTCAACTCTTTCTATGGAGGAGCTTTTAACGGTTTTGTCTAATTCTCATAGAAAGTTCTTGATTTGGAATCGAAATAATCTTGGAAGCTTATACTCATAAAATTTGACATAGAATAACAATAAAAAGTGTACACCGAGCAACTTTGATTGTCCGAAGTTGCTCAACTCTCTCTATGGAGGGGCTTTTAACGGTTTTGTCCATTTGTCATAGAAATATGGTGTTTTGGCATCGAAATAATTTAGAAAGCTTATACTCGTAAAATTTGACAAAGAAGAACAATAAAAAGTGTATCCCGAGCAACTTTGGTGGTCCAAAGTTGTCCCACTCTCTCTATGTAGGAGCTTATAACGGTTTTGTCCATTTGTGATAAAAAGTTGGTGTTGTTTTGGCATCGAAATAATCTTGGAAGCTTGTACTCGTAAAATTTGAAATAGAAGACAATAAAAAGTGTACACCGAGCAACTTTGATGGTCCGAAGTTGCTCAACTCTCTCTATGGAGGATCTTTTAACGGTTTTATTGAATTGTCATAGAAAATTGGTGATTTGGAATCGAAATAATCTTGGAAGCTTATACTCATAAAATTTGACATTGAATAACAATAAAAAGTGTACACCGAGCAAGTTTGATGGTCCGAAGTTGCTCAACTCTCTCTATGGAGGGTCTTTTTACGGTTTTGTCCATTTGCCATAGAAAGATGGTGTTTTAGCATCGAAATAATCTAGGAAGCTTATACTCGTAAAATTGGACAAAGAAGAACAATAAAAAGTGTATCCCGAGCAACTTTGTTGGTCCAAAGTTGCCCCACTCTCTCTATGGAAGGGCTTTTAACGGTTTTGTCCATTTGTCATAGAAAGATGGTGTTTTAACATCGAAAAAATCCCGAGCAACTTTGTTGGTTCGAAGTTGCTCAACACTCTCTATGGGGGAGCTTTTAACTGTTTTGTCCATTTCTCATAGAAAGTTGGTGATTTGGAATCGAAATAATCTTGGAAGCTTATACTCATAAAATTTGACATAGAAGAACAAAAAAAAAAGTAAACCGAGCAACTTTGATGGTCCGAAGTTGTTCAACTCACTCTATCGAGGAGCTTTTAACGGTTTTGTCCATTTGTCATAGGAAGATGGTGTTTTAGCATCGAAATAATCTAGGAAGCTTACACTCGTAAAATTTGACATAGAAGAACAATAAAAAGTGTATCCCGAGTAACTTTATTGGTCCGAAGTTGCTCGACTCTCTCTATGGAGGAGCTTTTGACGGTTTTGTCCATTTGTGATAAAAAGTTGGTGTTTTGGAATCGAAATAATATTGGAAGCTTATACTCGTAAAATTTGACATAGAAGAACTATAAAAAGTGTACACCGAACAACTTTGATGTTCCGAAGTTTCTCAACTCTCTCTATGGAGGAGCTGTTAACGGTTTTGTCCATTTCTCGTAGAAAGTTGTTGATTTGGATTCGAAATAATCTTCGAAGCTTATACTCATAAAATTTGACATAGAATAACAATAAAAGGTGTACTCCGAGCAACTTTGATGGTCCGAAGTTGCTCAACTCTCTCTATGGAGAGGCTTTTAACGGTTTTGTCCATTTGTCATAGAAAGATGGTGTTTTAGCATCGAAATAATCTAGGAAGCTTATACTCGTAAAATTTGACAAAGAAGAACAATGAAAAGTGTATCCCGAGCAACTTTGTTGGTCTGAAGTTGCTCAACTCTCTCTATGGAGGAGCTTTTAACGGTTTTGTACATTTGTGATAAAAAGTTGGTGTTTTGGCATCGAAGTAATCTTGGAAGCTTATACTCGTAAAATTTGACATAGAAGGACAATAAAAAGTGTACACCGAGCAACTTTGATGGTCCGAAGTTGCTCAACTCTCTCTATGGAGAGGCTTTTAACGGTTTTGTCCATTTGTCATAGAAAGATGGTGTTTTAGCATCGAAATAATCTAGGAAGCTTATACTCGTAAAATTTGACAAAGAAGAACAATGAAAAGTGTATCCCGAGCAACTTTGTTGGTCCGAAGTTGCTCAACTCTCTCTATGGAGGAGCTGTTAACGGTTTTGTCCATTTCTCGTAGAAAGTTGTTGATTTGGATTCGAAATAATCTTCGAAGCTTATACTCATAAAATTTGACATAGAATAACAATAAAAGGTGTAGTCCGAGCAACTTTGATGGTCCGAAGTTGCTCAACTCTCTCTATGGAGAGGCTTTTAACGGTTTTGTCCATTTGTCATAGAAAGATGGTGTTTTAGCATCGAAATAATCTAGGAAGCTTATACTCGTAAAATTTGACAAAGAAGAACAATGTAAAGTGTATCCCGAGCAACTTTGTTGGTCCGAAGTTGCTCAACTCTCTCTATGGAGGAGCTTTTAACGGTTTTGTACATTTGTGATAAAAAGTTGGTGTTTTGGCATCGAAGTAATCTTGGAAGCTTATACTCGTAAAATTTGACATAGAAGGACAATAAAAAGTGTACACCGAGCAACTGTGTTGATTCGAAGTTGCTCAACTCTCTCTATAGAGGAGATTTTAACGGTTTTGTCCATTTGTCGTAAAAAGTTCATTTTTTGGCATCGAAATAATCTAGGAAGCTTATACTCATAAAATTTAACAGAGAAGAACAATAAAAAGTGTACATCGAGCAACTTTGATGGTTCGAAGTTGGTCAACTCTTTCTATGGAGGAGCTTTTAACGGTTTTGTCTAATTCTCATAGAAAGTTCTTGATTTGGAATCGAAATAATCTTGGAAGCTTATACTCATAAAATTTGACATAGAATAACAATAAAAAGTGTACACCGAGCAACTTTGATGGTCCGAAGTTGCTCAACTCTCTCTATGGAGGGACTTTTAACGGTTTTGTCCATTTGTCATAGAAAGATGGTGTTTTAGCATCGAAATAATCTAGGAAGCTTATACTTGTAAAATTTGACAACAAAGAACAATAAAAAGTGTATCCCGAGCAACTTTGTTGGTCCGAAGTTGCTCAACTCTCTCTATGTAGGAGCTTATAACGGTTTTTGTCCATTTGTGATAAAAAGTTGGTGTTTTGGCATCGAAATAATCTTGGAAGCTTATACTCGTAAAATTTGACATACAAGAACAATAAAAAGTGTACACCGAGCAACTTTGATGGTCCGAAGTTGCTCAACTCTCTCTATCGAGGAGCTTTTAACGGTTTTGTCCATTTGTCATAGGAAGATGGTGTTTTAGCATCGAAATAATCTAGGAAGTTTACACTCGTAAAATTTGACATAGAAGAACAATAAAAAGTGTATCCCGAGCAACTTTGTTGGTCCGAAGTTGCTCAACTCTCTCTATGAAGGAGCTTTTGACGGTTTTGTCCATTTGTGATAAAAAGATGGTGTTTTGGCATCGAAGTAATCTTGGAAGCTTATACTCGTAAAATTTGACATAGAAGAACAATAAAAAGTGTACACCGAGCAACTTTGTTGGTCCGAAGTTGCTCAACTCTCTCTATGGAGGGGCTTTTAACGGTTTTGTACATTTGTGATAAAAGGTTGGTGTTTTGGCATCGAAGTAATCTTGGAAGCTTATACTCGTGAAATTTGACATAGAAGGACAATAAAAAGTGTACATCGAGCAACTTTGATGGTCCGAAGTTGCTCAACTCTCTCTATGGAGAAGCTTTTAACGGTTTTGTCTATTTCTCGTAGAAAGTTGGTGATTTGGAATCTAAATAATCTTGGAAGCTTAAACTCATAAAATTTAACATAGAAGAACAATAAAAAGTGTACATCGAGCAACTTTGATGGTTCGAAGTTGCTCAACTCTCTCTATGGAGAAGCTTTTAACGGTTTTGTCTATTTCTCGTAGAAAGTTAGTGATTTGGAATCTAAATAATCTTGGAAGCTTAAACTCAAAAAATTTGACATAGAATAACAATAAAAAGTGTACACCGAGCAACTTTGATTGTCCGAAGTTGCTCAACTCTCTCTATGGAGGGGCTTTTAACGGTTTTGTCCATTTGTCATAGAAATATGGTGTTTTGGCATCGAAATAATTTAGGAAGCTTATACTCGTAAAATTTGACAAAGAAGAACAATAAAAAGTGTATCCCGAGCAACTTTGGTGGTCCAAAGTTGCCCCACTCTCTCTATGTAGGAGCTTTTAACGGTTTTGTCCATTTGTGATAAAAAGTTGGTGTTGTTTTGGCATCGAAATAATCTTGGAAGCTTGTACTCGTAAAATTTGAAATAGAAGACAATAAAAAGTGTACACCGAGCAACTTTGATGGTCCGAAGTTGCTCAACTCTCTCTATGGAGGATCTTTTAACGGTTTTATCGAATTGTCATAGAAAGTTGGTGATTTGGAATCGAAATAATCTTGGAAGCTTATACTCATAAAATTTGACATAAAATAACAATAAAAAGTGTACACCGAGCAAGTTTGATTGTCCGAAGTTGCTCAACTCTCTCTATGGAGGGTCTTTTTACGGTTTTGTCCATTTGCCATAGAAAGATGGTGTTTTAGCATCGAAATAATCTAGGAAGCTTATACTCGTAAAATTTGACAAAGAAGAACAATAAAAAGTGTATCCCGAGCAACTTTGTTGGTCCAAAGTTGCCCCACTCTCTCTATGGAAGGGCTTTTAACGGTTTTGTCCATTTGTCATAGAAAGATGGTGTTTTAACATCGAAAAAATCTAGGCAGCTTATACTCGTAAAATTTGACAAAGAAGAACAATAAAAAGTGTATCCCGAGCAACTTTGTTGGTTCGAAGTTGCTCAACACTCTCTATGGGGGAGCTTTTAACTGTTTTGTCCATTTCTCATAGAAAGTTGGTGATTTGGAATCGAAATAATCTTGGAAGCTTATACTCATAAAATTTGACATAGAAGAACAACAAAAAAAGTAAACCGAGCAACTTTGATGGTCCGAAGTTGTTCAACTCACTCTATCGAGGAGCTTTTAACGGTTTTGTCCATTTGTCATAGGAAGATGGTGTTTTAGCATCGAAATAATCTAGGAAGCTTACACTCGTAAAATTTGACATAGAAGAACAATAAAAAGTGTATCCCGAGTAACTTTATTGGTCCGAAGTTGCTCAACTCTCTCTATGGAGGAGCTTTTGACGGTTTTGTCCATTTGTGATAAAAAGTTGGTGTTTTGGAATCGAAATAATATTGGAAGCTTATACTCGTAAAATTTGACATAGAAGAACTATAAAAAGTGTACACCGAACAACTTTGATGTTCCGAAGTTTCTCAACTCTCTCTATGGAGGAGCTGTTAACGGTTTTGTCCATTTCTCGTAGAAAGTTGTTGATTTGGATTCAAAATAATCTTCGAAGCTTATACTCATAAAATTTGACATAGAAGAACAACAAAAAAAGTAAACCGAGCAACTTTGATGGTCCGAAGTTGTTCAACTCACTCTATCGAGGAGCTTTTAACGGTTTTGTCCATTTGTCATAGGAAGATGGTGTTTTAGCATCGAAATAATCTAGGAAGCTTACACTCGTAAAATTTGACATAGAAGAACAATAAAAAGTGTATCCCGAGTAACTTTATTGGTCCGAAGTTGCTCAACTCTCTCTATGTAGGAGCTTATAACGGTTTTTGTCCATTTGTGATAAAAAGTTGGTGTTTTGGCATCGAAATAATCTTGGAAGCTTATACTCGTAAAATTTGACATACAAGAACAATAAAAAGTGTACACCGAGCAACTTTGATGGTCCGAAGTTGCTCAACTCTCTCTATCGAGGAGCTTTTAACGGTTTTGTCCATTTGTCATAGGAAGATGGTGTTTTAGCATCGAAATAATCTAGGAAGCTTACACTCGTAAAATTTGACATAGAAGAACAATAAAAAGTGTATCCCGAGCAACTTTGTTGGTCCGAAGTTGCTCAACTCTCTCTATGAAGGAGCTTTTGACGGTTTTGTCCATTTGTGATAAAAAGATGGTGTTTTGGCATCGAAGTAATCTTGGAAGCTTATACTCGTAAAATTTGACATAGAAGAACAATAAAAAGTGTACACCGAGCAACTTTGTTGGTCCGAAGTTGCTCAACTCTCTCTATGGAGGGGCTTTTAACGGTTTTGTCCATTTGTGATAAAAAGTTGGTGTTTTGGCATCGAAGTAATCTTGGAAGCTTATACTCGTAAAATTTGACATAGAAGGACAATAAAAAGTGTACACCGAGCAACTTTGATGGTCCGAAGTTGCTCAACTCTCTCTATGGAGAGGCTTTTAACGGTTTTGTCCATTTGTCATAGAAAGATGGTGTTTTAGCATCGAAATAATCTAGGAAGCTTATACTCGTAAAATTTGACAAAGAAGAACAATGTAAAGTGTATTCCGAGCAACTTTGTTGGTCCGAAGTTGCTCAACTCTCTCTATGGAGGAGCTTTTAACGGTTTTGTACATTTGTGATAAAAAGTTGGTGTTTTGGCATCGAAGTAATCTTGGAAGCTTATACTCGTAAAATTTGACATAGAAGGACAATAAAAAGTGTACACCGAGCAACTGTGTTGGTTCGAAGTTGCTCAACTCTCTCTATAGAGGAGATTTTAACGGTTTTGTCCATTTGTCGTAAAAAGTTCATTTTTTGGCATCGAAATAATCTAGGAAGCTTATACTCATAAAATTTAACAGAGAAGAACAATAAAAAGTGTACATCGAGCAACTTTGATGGTTCGAAGTTGGTCAACTCTTTCTATGGAGGAGCTTTTAACGGTTTTGTCTAATTCTCATAGAAAGTTCTTGATTTGGAATCGAAATAATCTTTGAAGCTTATACTCATAAAATTTGACATAGAATAACAATAAAAAGTGTACACCGAGCAACTTTGATGGTCCGAAGTTGCTCAACTCTCTCTATGGAGGGACTTTTAACGGTTTTGTCCATTTGTCATAGAAAGATGGTGTTTTAGCATCGAAATAATCTAGGAAGCTTATACTTGTAAAATTTGACAACAAAGAACAATAAAAAGTGTATCCCGAGCAACTTTGTTGGTCCGAAGTTGCTCAACTCTCTCTATGTAGGAGCTTATAACGGTTTTTGTCCATTTGTGATAAAAAGTTGGTGTTTTAGCATCGAAATAATCTAGGAAGCTTATACTCGTAAAATTTGACAAAGAAGAACAATGAAAAGTGTATCCCGAGCAACTTTGTTGGTCTGAAGTTGCTCAACTCTCTCTATGGAGGAGCTTTTAACGGTTTTGTACATTTGTGATAAAAAGTTGGTGTTTTGGCATCGAAGTAATCTTGGAAGCTTATACTCGTAAAATTTGACATAGAAGGACAATAAAAAGTGTACACCGAGCAACTTTGATGGTCCGAAGTTGCTCAACTCTCTCTATGGAGAGGCTTTTAACGGTTTTGTCCATTTGTCATAGAAAGATGGTGTTTTAGCATCGAAATAATCTAGGAAGCTTATACTCGTAAAATTTGACAAAGAAGAACAATGAAAAGTGTATCCCGAGCAACTTTGTTGGTCCGAAGTTGCTCAACTCTCTCTATGGAGGAGCTGTTAACGGTTTTGTCCATTTCTCGTAGAAAGTTGTTGATTTGGATTCGAAATAATCTTCGAAGCTTATACTCATAAAATTTGACATAGAATAACAATAAAAGGTGTAGTCCGAGCAACTTTGATGGTCCGAAGTTGCTCAACTCTCTCTATGGAGAGGCTTTTAACGGTTTTGTCCATTTGTCATAGAAAGATGGTGTTTTAGCATCGAAATAATCTAGGAAGCTTATACTCGTAAAATTTGACAAAGAAGAACAATGTAAAGTGTATCCCGAGCAACTTTGTTGGTCCGAAGTTGCTCAACTCTCTCTATGGAGGAGCTTTTAACGGTTTTGTACATTTGTGATAAAAAGTTGGTGTTTTGGCATCGAAGTAATCTTGGAAGCTTATACTCGTAAAATTTGACATAGAAGGACAATAAAAAGTGTACACCGAGCAACTGTGTTGATTCGAAGTTGCTCAACTCTCTCTATAGAGGAGATTTTAACGGTTTTGTCCATTTGTCGTAAAAAGTTCATTTTTTGGCATCGAAATAATCTAGGAAGCTTATACTCATAAAATTTAACAGAGAAGAACAATAAAAAGTGTACATCGAGCAACTTTGATGGTTCGAAGTTGGTCAACTCTTTCTATGGAGGAGCTTTTAACGGTTTTGTCTAATTCTCATAGAAAGTTCTTGATTTGGAATCGAAATAATCTTGGAAGCTTATACTCATAAAATTTGACATAGAATAACAATAAAAAGTGTACACCGAGCAACTTTGATGGTCCGAAGTTGCTCAACTCTCTCTATGGAGGGACTTTTAACGGTTTTGTCCATTTGTCATAGAAAGATGGTGTTTTAGCATCGAAATAATCTAGGAAGCTTATACTTGTAAAATTTGACAACAAAGAACAATAAAAAGTGTATCCCGAGCAACTTTGTTGGTCCGAAGTTGCTCAACTCTCTCTATGTAGGAGCTTATAACGGTTTTTGTCCATTTGTGATAAAAAGTTGGTGTTTTGGCATCGAAATAATCTTGGAAGCTTATACTCGTAAAATTTGACATACAAGAACAATAAAAAGTGTACACCGAGCAACTTTGATGGTCCGAAGTTGCTCAACTCTCTCTATCGAGGAGCTTTTAACGGTTTTGTCCATTTGTCATAGGAAGATGGTGTTTTAGCATCGAAATAATCTAGGAAGTTTACACTCGTAAAATTTGACATAGAAGAACAATAAAAAGTGTATCCCGAGCAACTTTGTTGGTCCGAAGTTGCTCAACTCTCTCTATGAAGGAGCTTTTGACGGTTTTGTCCATTTGTGATAAAAAGATGGTGTTTTGGCATCGAAGTAATCTTGGAAGCTTATACTCGTAAAATTTGACATAGAAGAACAATAAAAAGTGTACACCGAGCAACTTTGTTGGTCCGAAGTTGCTCAACTCTCTCTATGGAGGGGCTTTTAACGGTTTTGTACATTTGTGATAAAAGGTTGGTGTTTTGGCATCGAAGTAATCTTGGAAGCTTATACTCGTGAAATTTGACATAGAAGGACAATAAAAAGTGTACATCGAGCAACTTTGATGGTCCGAAGTTGCTCAACTCTCTCTATGGAGAAGCTTTTAACGGTTTTGTCTATTTCTCGTAGAAAGTTGGTGATTTGGAATCTAAATAATCTTGGAAGCTTAAACTCATAAAATTTAACATAGAAGAACAATAAAAAGTGTACATCGAGCAACTTTGATGGTTCGAAGTTGCTCAACTCTCTCTATGGAGAAGCTTTTAACGGTTTTGTCTATTTCTCGTAGAAAGTTAGTGATTTGGAATCTAAATAATCTTGGAAGCTTAAACTCAAAAAATTTGACATAGAATAACAATAAAAAGTGTACACCGAGCAACTTTGATTGTCCGAAGTTGCTCAACTCTCTCTATGGAGGGGCTTTTAACGGTTTTGTCCATTTGTCATAGAAATATGGTGTTTTGGCATCGAAATAATTTAGGAAGCTTATACTCGTAAAATTTGACAAAGAAGAACAATAAAAAGTGTATCCCGAGCAACTTTGGTGGTCCAAAGTTGCCCCACTCTCTCTATGTAGGAGCTTTTAACGGTTTTGTCCATTTGTGATAAAAAGTTGGTGTTGTTTTGGCATCGAAATAATCTTGGAAGCTTGTACTCGTAAAATTTGAAATAGAAGACAATAAAAAGTGTACACCGAGCAACTTTGATGGTCCGAAGTTGCTCAACTCTCTCTATGGAGGATCTTTTAACGGTTTTATCGAATTGTCATAGAAAGTTGGTGATTTGGAATCGAAATAATCTTGGAAGCTTATACTCATAAAATTTGACATAAAATAACAATAAAAAGTGTACACCGAGCAAGTTTGATTGTCCGAAGTTGCTCAACTCTCTCTATGGAGGGTCTTTTTACGGTTTTGTCCATTTGCCATAGAAAGATGGTGTTTTAGCATCGAAATAATCTAGGAAGCTTATACTCGTAAAATTTGACAAAGAAGAACAATAAAAAGTGTATCCCGAGCAACTTTGTTGGTCCAAAGTTGCCCCACTCTCTCTATGGAAGGGCTTTTAACGGTTTTGTCCATTTGTCATAGAAAGATGGTGTTTTAACATCGAAAAAATCTAGGCAGCTTATACTCGTAAAATTTGACAAAGAAGAACAATAAAAAGTGTATCCCGAGCAACTTTGTTGGTTCGAAGTTGCTCAACACTCTCTATGGGGGAGCTTTTAACTGTTTTGTCCATTTCTCATAGAAAGTTGGTGATTTGGAATCGAAATAATCTTGGAAGCTTATACTCATAAAATTTGACATAGAAGAACAACAAAAAAAGTAAACCGAGCAACTTTGATGGTCCGAAGTTGTTCAACTCACTCTATCGAGGAGCTTTTAACGGTTTTGTCCATTTGTCATAGGAAGATGGTGTTTTAGCATCGAAATAATCTAGGAAGCTTACACTCGTAAAATTTGACATAGAAGAACAATAAAAAGTGTATCCCGAGTAACTTTATTGGTCCGAAGTTGCTCAACTCTCTCTATGGAGGAGCTTTTGACGGTTTTGTCCATTTGTGATAAAAAGTTGGTGTTTTGGAATCGAAATAATATTGGAAGCTTATACTCGTAAAATTTGACATAGAAGAACTATAAAAAGTGTACACCGAACAACTTTGATGTTCCGAAGTTTCTCAACTCTCTCTATGGAGGAGCTGTTAACGGTTTTGTCCATTTCTCGTAGAAAGTTGTTGATTTGGATTCAAAATAATCTTCGAAGCTTATACTCATAAAATTTGACATAGAAGAACAACAAAAAAAGTAAACCGAGCAACTTTGATGGTCCGAAGTTGTTCAACTCACTCTATCGAGGAGCTTTTAACGGTTTTGTCCATTTGTCATAGGAAGATGGTGTTTTAGCATCGAAATAATCTAGGAAGCTTACACTCGTAAAATTTGACATAGAAGAACAATAAAAAGTGTATCCCGAGTAACTTTATTGGTCCGAAGTTGCTCAACTCTCTCTATGTAGGAGCTTATAACGGTTTTTGTCCATTTGTGATAAAAAGTTGGTGTTTTGGCATCGAAATAATCTTGGAAGCTTATACTCGTAAAATTTGACATACAAGAACAATAAAAAGTGTACACCGAGCAACTTTGATGGTCCGAAGTTGCTCAACTCTCTCTATCGAGGAGCTTTTAACGGTTTTGTCCATTTGTCATAGGAAGATGGTGTTTTAGCATCGAAATAATCTAGGAAGCTTACACTCGTAAAATTTGACATAGAAGAACAATAAAAAGTGTATCCCGAGCAACTTTGTTGGTCCGAAGTTGCTCAACTCTCTCTATGAAGGAGCTTTTGACGGTTTTGTCCATTTGTGATAAAAAGATGGTGTTTTGGCATCGAAGTAATCTTGGAAGCTTATACTCGTAAAATTTGACATAGAAGAACAATAAAAAGTGTACACCGAGCAACTTTGTTGGTCCGAAGTTGCTCAACTCTCTCTATGGAGGGGCTTTTAACGGTTTTGTCCATTTGTGATAAAAAGTTGGTGTTTTGGCATCGAAGTAATCTTGGAAGCTTATACTCGTAAAATTTGACATAGAAGGACAATAAAAAGTGTACACCGAGCAACTTTGATGGTCCGAAGTTGCTCAACTCTCTCTATGGAGAGGCTTTTAACGGTTTTGTCCATTTGTCATAGAAAGATGGTGTTTTAGCATCGAAATAATCTAGGAAGCTTATACTCGTAAAATTTGACAAAGAAGAACAATGTAAAGTGTATTCCGAGCAACTTTGTTGGTCCGAAGTTGCTCAACTCTCTCTATGGAGGAGCTTTTAACGGTTTTGTACATTTGTGATAAAAAGTTGGTGTTTTGGCATCGAAGTAATCTTGGAAGCTTATACTCGTAAAATTTGACATAGAAGGACAATAAAAAGTGTACACCGAGCAACTGTGTTGGTTCGAAGTTGCTCAACTCTCTCTATAGAGGAGATTTTAACGGTTTTGTCCATTTGTCGTAAAAAGTTCATTTTTTGGCATCGAAATAATCTAGGAAGCTTATACTCATAAAATTTAACAGAGAAGAACAATAAAAAGTGTACATCGAGCAACTTTGATGGTTCGAAGTTGGTCAACTCTTTCTATGGAGGAGCTTTTAACGGTTTTGTCTAATTCTCATAGAAAGTTCTTGATTTGGAATCGAAATAATCTTTGAAGCTTATACTCATAAAATTTGACATAGAATAACAATAAAAAGTGTACACCGAGCAACTTTGATGGTCCGAAGTTGCTCAACTCTCTCTATGGAGGGACTTTTAACGGTTTTGTCCATTTGTCATAGAAAGATGGTGTTTTAGCATCGAAATAATCTAGGAAGCTTATACTTGTAAAATTTGACAACAAAGAACAATAAAAAGTGTATCCCGAGCAACTTTGTTGGTCCGAAGTTGCTCAACTCTCTCTATGTAGGAGCTTATAACGGTTTTTGTCCATTTGTGATAAAAAGTTGGTGTTTTGGCATCGAAATAATCTTGGAAGCTTATACTCGTAAAATTTGACATACAAGAACAATAAAAAGTGTACACCGAGCAACTTTGATGGTCCAAAGTTGCTCAACTCTCTCTATCGAGGAGCTTTTAACGGTTTTGTCCATTTGTCATAGGAAGATGGTGTTTTAGCATCGAAATAATCTAGGAAGCTTACTTTCGTAAAATTTGACATAGAAGAACAATAAAAAGTGTATCCCGAACAACTTTGTTGGTCCGAAGTTGCTCAACTCTCTCTATGAAGGAGCTTTTGACGGTTTTGTCCATTTGTGATAAAAAGATGGTGTTTTGGCATCGAAGTAATCTTGGAAGCTTATACTCGTAAAATTTGACATAGAAGAACAATAAAAAGTGTACACCGAGCAACTTTGTTGGTCCGAAGTTGCTCAACTCTCTCTATGGAGGGGCTTTTAACGGTTTTGTACATTTGTGATAAAAGGTTGGTGTTTTGGCATCGAAGTAATCTTGGAAGCTTATACTCGTGAAATTTGACATAGAAGGACAATAAAAAGTGTACATCGAGCAACTTTGATGGTCCGAAGTTGCTCAACTCTCTCTATGGAGAAGCTTTTAACGGTTTTGTCTATTTCTCGTAGAAAGTTGGTGATTTGGAATCTAAATAATCTTGGAAGCTTAAACTCATAAAATTTGACATAGAATAACAATAAAAAGTGTACACCGAGCAACTTTGATTGTCCGAAGTTGCTCAACTCTCTCTATGGAGGGGCTTTTAACGGTTTTGTCTATTTCTCGTAGAAAGTTGGTGATTTGGAATCTAAATAATCTTGGAAGCTTAAACTCATAAAATGGACAAAACCGTTAAAAGCCCCTCCATAGAGAGAGTTGAGCAACTTCGGACAATCAAAGTTGCTCGGTGTACACTTTTTATTGTTCTTCTATGAAGGAGCTTTTGACGGTTTTGTCCATTTGTGATAAAAAGATGGTGTTTTGGCATCGAAGTAATCTTGGAAGCTTATACTCGTAAAATTTGACATAGAAGAACAATAAAAAGTGTACACCGAGCAACTTTGTTGGTCCGAAGTTGCTCAACTCTCTCTATGGAGGGGCTTTTAACGGTTTTGTACATTTGTGATAAAAAGTTGGTGTTTTGGCATCGAAGTAATCTTGGAAGCTTATACTCGTAAAATTTGACATAGAAGGACAATAAAAAGTGTACACCGAGCAACTTTGATGGTCCGAAGTTGCTCAACTCTCTCTATGGAGAGGCTTTTAACGGTTTTGTCCATTTGTCATAGAAAGATGGTGTTTTGGCATCGAAATAATCTTCGAAGCTTATACTCATAAAATTTGACATAGAATAACAATGTAAAGTGTATCCCGAGCAACTTTGATGGTCCGAAGTTGCTCAACTCTCTCTATGGAGGAGCTTTTAACGGTTTTGTCCATTTGTCATAGAAAGATGGTGTTTTAGCATCGAAATAATCTAGGAAGCTTATACTCGTAAAATTTGACATAGAAGGACAATAAAAAGTGTACACCGAGCAACTGTGTTGGTCCGAAGTTGCTCAACTCTCTCTATGGAGGAGATTTTAACGGTTTTGTCCATTTGTCGTAAAAAGTTCTTTTTTTGGCATCGAAATAATCTAGGAAGCTTATACTCATAAAATTTAACATAGAAGAACAATAAAAAGTGTACATCGAGCAACTTTGATGGTTCGAAGTTGCTCAACTCTCTCTATGGAGAAGCTTTTAACGGTTTTGTCTATTTCTCGTAGAAAGTTGGTGATTTGGAATCTAAATAATCTTGGAAGCTTAAACTCAAAAAATTTGACATAGAATAACAATAAAAAGTGTACACCGAGCAACTTTGATTGTCCGAAGTTGCTCAACTCTCTCTATGGAGGGGCTTTTAACGGTTTTGTCCATTTGTCATAGAAATATGGTGTTTTGGCATCGAAATAATTTAGGAAGCTTATACTCGTAAAATTTGACAAAGAAGAACAATAAAAAGTGTATCCCGAGCAACTTTGGTGGTCCAAAGTTGCCCCACTCTCTCTATGTAGGAGCTTTTAACGGTTTTGTCCATTTGTGATAAAAAGTTGGTGTTGTTTTGGCATCGAAATAATCTTGGAAGCTTGTACTCGTAAAATTTGAAATAGAAGACAATAAAAAGTGTACACCGAGTAACTTTGATGGTCCGAAGTTGCTCAACTCTCTCTATGGAGGATCTTTTAACGGTTTTATCGAATTGTCATAGAAAGTTGGTGATTTGGAATCGAAATAATCTTGGAAGCTTATACTCATAAAATTTGACATAGAATAACAATAAAAAGTGTACACCGAGCAAGTTTGATGGTCCGAAGTTGCTCAACTCTCTCTATGGAGGGTCTTTTTACGGTTTTGTCCATTTGCCATAGAAAGATGGTGTTTTAGCATCGAAATAATCTAGGAAGCTTATACTCGTAAAATTTGACAAAGAAGAACAATAAAAAGTGTATCCCGAGCAACTTTGTTGGTCCAAAGTTGCCCCACTCTCTCTATGGAAGGGCTTTTAACGGTTTTGTCCATTTGTCATAGAAAGATGGTGTTTTAACATCGAAAAAATCTAGGCAGCTTATACTCGTAAAATTTGACAAAGAAGAACAATAAAAAGTGTATCCCGAGCAACTTTGTTGGTTCGAAGTTGCTCAACACTCTCTATGGGGGAGCTTTTAACTGTTTTGTCCATTTCTCATAGAAAGTTGGTGATTTGGAATCGAAATAATCTTGGAAGCTTATACTCATAAAATTTGACATAGAAGAACAACAAAAAAAGTAAACCGAGCAACTTTGATGGTCCGAAGTTGTTCAACTCACTCTATCGAGGAGCTTTTAACGGTTTTGTCCATTTGTCATAGGAAGATGGTGTTTTAGCATCGAAATAATCTAGGAAGCTTACACTCGTAAAATTTGACATAGAAGAACAATAAAAAGTGTATCCCGAGTAACTTTATTGGTCCGAAGTTGCTCAACTCTCTCTATGGAGGAGCTTTTGACGGTTTTGTCCATTTGTGATAAAAAGTTGGTGTTTTGGAATCGAAATAATATTGGAAGCTTATACTCGTAAAATTTGACATAGAAGAACTATAAAAAGTGTACACCGAACAACTTTGATGTTCCGAAGTTTCTCAACTCTCTCTATGGAGGAGCTGTTAACGGTTTTGTCCATTTCTCGTAGAAAGTTGTTGATTTGGATTCAAAATAATCTTCGAAGCTTATACTCATAAAATTTGACATAGAAGAACAACAAAAAAAGTAAACCGAGCAACTTTGATGGTCCGAAGTTGTTCAACTCACTCTATCGAGGAGCTTTTAACGGTTTTGTCCATTTGTCATAGGAAGATGGTGTTTTAGCATCGAAATAATCTAGGAAGCTTACACTCGTAAAATTTGACATAGAAGAACAATAAAAAGTGTATCCCGAGTAACTTTATTGGTCCGAAGTTGCTCAACTCTCTCTATGTAGGAGCTTATAACGGTTTTTGTCCATTTGTGATAAAAAGTTGGTGTTTTGGCATCGAAATAATCTTGGAAGCTTATACTCGTAAAATTTGACATACAAGAACAATAAAAAGTGTACACCGAGCAACTTTGATGGTCCGAAGTTGCTCAACTCTCTCTATCGAGGAGCTTTTAACGGTTTTGTCCATTTGTCATAGGAAGATGGTGTTTTAGCATCGAAATAATCTAGGAAGCTTACACTCGTAAAATTTGACATAGAAGAACAATAAAAAGTGTATCCCGAGCAACTTTGTTGGTCCGAAGTTGCTCAACTCTCTCTATGAAGGAGCTTTTGACGGTTTTGTCCATTTGTGATAAAAAGATGGTGTTTTGGCATCGAAGTAATCTTGGAAGCTTATACTCGTAAAATTTGACATAGAAGAACAATAAAAAGTGTACACCGAGCAACTTTGTTGGTCCGAAGTTGCTCAACTCTCTCTATGGAGGGGCTTTTAACGGTTTTGTACATTTGTGATAAAAAGTTGCTGTTTTGGCATCGAAGTAATCTTGGAAGCTTATACTCGTAAAATTTGACATAGAAGGACAATAAAAAGTGTACACCGAGCAACTTTGATGGTCCGAAGTTGCTCAATTCTCTCTATGGAGAAGCTTTTAACGGTTTTGTCTATTTCTCGTAGAAAGTTGGTGATTTGGAATCTAAATAATCTTCGAAGCTTAAACTCATAAAATTTGACATAGAATAACAATAAAAAGTGTACACCGAGCAACTTTGATGGTCCGAAGTTGCTCAACTCTCTCTATGTAGGAGCTTTTAACGGTTTTGTCCATTTGTCATAGAAAGATGGTGTTTTAGCATCGAAATAATCTAGGAAGCTTATACTCGTAAAATTTGACAAAGAAGAACAATGTATAGTGTATCCCGAGCAACTTTGTTGGTCCGAAGTTGCTCAACTCTCTCTATGGAGGAGCTTTTAACGGTTTTGTACATTTGTGATAAAAAGTTGGTGTTTTGGCATCGAAGTAATCTTGGAAGCTTATACTCGTAAAATTTGACATAGAAGGACAATAAAAAGTGTACACCGAGCAACTGTGTTGGTTCGAAGTTGCTCAACTCTCTCTATAGAGGAGATTTTAACGGTTTTGTCCATTTGTCGTAAAAAGTTCATTTTTTGGCATCGAAATAATCTAGGAAGCTTATACTCATAAAATTTAACAGAGAAGAACAATAAAAAGTGTACATCGAGCAACTTTGATGGTTCGAAGTTGGTCAACTCTTTCTATGGAGGAGCTTTTAACGGTTTTGTCTAATTCTCATAGAAAGTTCTTGATTTGGAATCGAAATAATCTTGGAAGCTTATACTCATAAAATTTGACATAGAATAACAATAAAAAGTGTACACCGAGCAACTTTGATGGTCCGAAGTTGCTCAACTCTCTCTATGGAGGGACTTTTAACGGTTTTGTCCATTTGTCATAGAAAGATGGTGTTTTAGCATCGAAATAATCTAGGAAGCTTATACTTGTAAAATTTGACAAAGAAGAACAATAAAAAGTGTATCCCGAGCAACTTTGTTGGTCCGAAGTTGCTCAACTCTCTCTATGTAGGAGCTTATAACGGTTTTTGTCCATTTGTGATAAAAAGTTGGTGTTTTGGCATCGAAATAATCTTGGAAGCTTATACTCGTAAAATTTGACATAGAAGAACAATAAAAAGTGTACACCGAGCAACTTTGATGGTCCGAAGTTGCTCAACTCTCTCTATCGAGGAGCTTTTAACGGTTTTGTCCATTTGTCATAGGAAGATGGTGTTTTAGCATCGAAATAATCTAGGAAGCTTACTTTCGTAAAATTTGACATAGAAGAACAATAAAAAGTGTATCCCGAGCAACTTTGTTGGTCCGAAGTTGCTCAACTCTCTCTATGAAGGAGCTTTTGACGGTTTTGTCCATTTGTGATAAAAAGTTGGTGTTTTGGCATCGAAGTAATCTTGGAAGCTTATACTCGTAAAATTTGACATAGAAGAACAATAAAAAGTGTACACCGAGAAACTTTGATGGTTCGAAGTTGCTCAACTCTCTCTATGGAGGGGATTTTAACGGTTTTGTCCATTTGTTGTAAAAAGTTCCTTTTTGGCATCGAAATAATCTAGGAAGTTTATACTCATAAAATTTAACATAGAAGAACAATAAAAAGTGTACATCGAGCAACTTTGATGGTTCGTAGTTGCTCAACTCTCTCTATGGAGAAGCTTTTAACGGTTTTGTCTATTTCTCGTAGAAAGTTGGTGATTTGGAATCTAAATAATCTTGGAAGCTTAAACTTATAAAATTTGACATAGAATAACAATAAAAAGTGTACACCGAGAAACTTTGATTGTCCGAAGTTGCTCAACTCTCTCTATGGAGGGGCTTTTAACGGTTTTGTCCATTTGTCATAGAAAGATGGTGTTTTGGCATCGAAATAATTTAGGAAGCTTATACTCGTAAAATTTGACAAAGAAGAACAATAAAAAGTGTATCCCGAGCAACTTTGGTGGTCCAAAGTTGCCCCACTCTCTCTATGTAGGAGCTTTTAACGGTTTTGTCCATTTGTGATAAAAAGTTGGTGTTGTTTTGGCATCGAAATAATCTTGGAAGCTTGTACTCGTAAAATTTGACGTAGAAGAACAATAAAAAGTGTACACCGAGCAACTTTGATGGTCCGAAGTTGCTCAACTCTCTCTATGGAGGAGCTTTTAACGGTTTTGTCCATTTGTCATAGAAAGATGGTGTTTTTGCATCGAAATAATCTTGGAAACTTATACTCGTAAAATTTGACATAGAATAACAATAAAAAGTGTACACCGAGCAACTTTGATGGTCCTAAGTTGCTCAACTCTCTCTATGGAGGGGCTTTTAACGGTTTTGTCCATTTGTCATAGAAAGATGGTGTTTTAGCATCGAAATAATCTAGGAAGCTTATACTCGTAAAATTTGACAAAGAAGAACAATAAAAAGTGTATCCCGAGCAACTTTGTTGGTTCGAAGTTGCTCAACTCTCTCTATGGAGGAGCTTTTAACGGTTTTGTCTATTTCTCATAGAAAGTTGGTGATTTGGAATCGAAATAATCTTGAAAGCTTATACTCATAAAATTTGACATAGAATAACAATAAAAAGTGTATACCGAGCAAGTTTGATGGTCCGAAGTTGCTCAACTCTCTCTATGGAGGGTCTTTTTACGGTTTTGTCCATTTGCCATAGAAAGATGGTGTTTTAGCATCGAAATAATCTAGGAAGCTTATACTCGTAAAATTTGACAAAGAAGAACAATAAAAAGTGTATCCCGAGCAACTTTGTTGGTCCAAAGTTGCCCCACTCTCTCTATGGAAGGGCTTTTAACGGTTTTGTCCATTTGTCATAGAAAGATGGTGTTTTAACATCGAAAAAATCTAGGCAGCTTATACTCGTAAAATTTGACAAAGAAGAACAATAAAAAGTGTATCCCGAGCAACTTTGTTGGTTCGAAGTTGCTCAACACTCTCTATGGGGGAGCTTTTAACTGTTTTGTCCATTTCTCATAGAAAGTTGGTGATTTGGAATCGAAATAATCTTGGAAGCTTATACTCATAAAATTTGACATAGAAGAACAACAAAAAAAGTAAACCGAGCAACTTTGATGGTCCGAAGTTGTTCAACTCACTCTATCGAGGAGCTTTTAACGGTTTTGTCCATTTGTCATAGGAAGATGGTGTTTTAGCATCGAAATAATCTAGGAAGCTTACACTCGTAAAATTTGACATAGAAGAACAATAAAAAGTGTATCCCGAGTAACTTTATTGGTCCGAAGTTGCTCAACTCTCTCTATGGAGGAGCTTTTGACGGTTTTGTCCATTTGTGATAAAAAGTTGGTGTTTTGGAATCGAAATAATATTGGAAGCTTATACTCGTAAAATTTGACATAGAAGAACTATAAAAAGTGTACACCGAACAACTTTGATGTTCCGAAGTTTCTCAACTCTCTCTATGGAGGAGCTGTTAACGGTTTTGTCCATTTCTCGTAGAAAGTTGTTGATTTGGATTCAAAATAATCTTCGAAGCTTATACTCATAAAATTTGACATAGAAGAACAACAAAAAAGTAAACCGAGCAACTTTGATGGTCCGAAGTTGTTCAACTCACTCTATCGAGGAGCTTTTAACGGTTTTGTCCATTTGTCATAGGAAGATGGTGTTTTAGCATCGAAATAATCTAGGAAGCTTACACTCGTAAAATTTGACATAGAAGAACAATAAAAAGTGTATCCCGAGTAACTTTATTGGTCCGAAGTTGCTCAACTCTCTCTATGTAGGAGCTTATAACGGTTTTTGTCCATTTGTGATAAAAAGTCGGTGTTTTGGCATCGAAATAATCTTGGAAGCTTATACTCGTAAAATTTGACATACAAGAACAATAAAAAGTGTACACCGAGCAACTTTGATGGTCCGAAGTTGCTCAACTCTCTCTATCGAGGAGCTTTTAACGGTTTTGTCCATTTGTCATAGGAAGATGGTGTTTTAGCATCGAAATAATCTAGGAAGCTTACACTCGTAAAATTTGACATAGAAGAACAATAAAAAGTGTATCCCGAGCAACTTTGTTGGTCCGAAGTTGCTCAACTCTCTCTATGAAGGAGCTTTTGACGGTTTTGTCCATTTGTGATAAAAAGATGGTGTTTTGGCATCGAAGTAATCTTGGAAGCTTATACTCGTAAAATTTGACATAGAAGAACAATAAAAAGTGTACACCGAGCAACTTTGTTGGTCCGAAGTTGCTCAACTCTCTCTATGGAGGGGCTTTTAACGGTTTTGTACATTTGTGATAAAAGGTTGGTGTTTTGGCATCGAAATAATCTTGGAAGCTTATACTCATAAAATTTGACATAGAATAACTATAAAAAGTGTACACCGAGCAACTTTGATGGTCCGAAGTTGCTCAACTCTCTCTATGGAGGGTCTTTTTACGGTTTTGTCCATTTGCCATAGAAAGATGTTGTTTTAGCATCGAAATAATCTAGGAAGCTTATACTCGTAAAATTTGACAAAGAAGAACAATAAAAAGTGTATCCCGAGCAACTTTGTTGGTTCGAAGTTGCTCAACTCTCTCTATGTAGGAGCTTTTAACGGTTTTGTCCATTTCTCATAGAAAGTTGGTGATTTGGAATCGAAATAATCTTGGAAGCTTATACTCATAAAATTTGAAATAGAAGACAATAAAAAGTGTACACCGAGCAACTATGATAGTCCGAAGTTGCTCAACTCTCTCTATGGAGGATCTTATAACGGTTTTGTCCATTTGTCATAGAAAGATGGTGTTTTTGCATCGAAATAATCTTGGAAACTTATACTCGTAAAATTTGACATAGAATAACAATAAAAAGTGTACACCGAGCAACTTTGATGGTCCTAAGTTGCTCAACTCTCTCTATGGAGGGGCTTTTAACGGTTTTGTCCATTTGTCATAGAAAGATGGTGTTTTAGCATCGAAATAATCTAGGAAGCTTATACTCGTAAAATTTGACAAAGAAGAACAATAAAAAGTGTATCCCGAGCAACTTTGTTGGTTCGAAGTTGCTCAACTCTCTCTATGGAGGAGCTTTTAACGGTTTTGTCTATTTCTCATAGAAAGTTGGTGATTTGGAATCGAAATAATCTTGAAAGCTTATACTCATAAAATTTGAAATAGAAGACAATAAAAAGTGTACACCGAGCAACTTTGATAGTCCGAAGTTGCTCAACTCTCTCTATGGAGGATCTTTTAACGGTTTTATCCAATTGTCATAGAAAGTTGGTGATTTGGAATCGAAATAATCTTGGAAGCTTATACTCATAAAATTTGACATAGAATAACTATAAAAAGTGTACACCGAGCAACTTTGATGGTCCGAAGTTGCTCAACTCTCTCTATGGAGGGTCTTTTTACGGTTTTGTCCATTTGCCATAGAAAGATGGTGTTTTAGCATCGAAATAATCTAGGAAGCTTATACTTGTAAAATTTGACAAAGAAGAACAATAAAAAGTGTATCCCGAGCAACTTTGTTGGTTCGAAGTTGCTCAACTCTCTCTATGTAGGAGCTTTTAACGATTTTGTCCATTTCTCATAGAAAGTTGGTGATTTGGAATCGAAATAATCTTGGAAGCTTATACTCATAAAATTTGAAATAGAAGACAATAAAAAGTGTACACCGAGCAACTTTGACAGTCCGAAGTTGCTCAACTCTCTCTATGGAGGATCTTATAACGGTTTTGTCCATTTGTCATAGAAAGATGGTGTTTTTGCATCGAAATAATCTTGGAAACTTATTCTCGTAAAATTTGACATAGAATAACAATAAAAAGTGTACACCGAGCAACTTTGATGGTCCTAAGTTGCTCAACTCTCTCTATGGAGGGGCTCTTAACGGTTTTGTCCATTTGTCATAGAAAGATGGTGTTTTAGCATCGAAATAATCTAGGAAGCTTATACTCGTAAAATTTGACAAAGAAGAACAATAAAAAGTGTATCCCGAGCAACTTTGTTGGTTCGAAGTTGCTCAACTCTCTCTATGGAGGAGCTTTTAACGGTTTTGTCTATTTCTCATAGAAAGTTGGTGATTTGGAATCGAAATAATCTTGAAAGCTTATACTCATAAAATTTGAAATAGAAGACAATAAAAAGTGTACACCGAGCAACTTTGATAGTCCGAAGTTGCTCAACTCTCTCTATGGAGGATCTTTTAACGGTTTTGTCCATTTGTCATAGAAAGATGGTGTTTTTGCATCGAAATAATCTTGGAAACTTATACTCGTAAAATTTGACAAAGAAGAACAATAAAAAGTGTATCCCGAGCAACTTTGTTGGTTCGAAGTTGCTCAACTCTCTCTATGGAGGAGCTTTTAACGGTTTTGTCTATTTCTCATAGAAAGTTGGTGATTTGGAATCGAAATAATCTTGAAAGCTTATACTCATAAAATTTGAAATAGAAGACAATAAAAAGTGTACACCGAGCAACTTTGATGGTCCGAAGTTGCTCAACTCTCTCTATCGAGGAGCTTTTAACGGTTTTGTCCATTTGTAATAGGAAGATGGTGTTTTAGCATCGAAATAATCTAGGAAGCTTACACTCGTAAAATTTGACATAGAAGAACAATAAAAAGTGTATCCCGAGCAACTTTGTTGGTTCGAAGTTGCTCAACTCTCTCTATGGAGGAATTTTGACGGTTTTGTCCATTTGTGATAAAAAGTTGGTGTTTTGGCATCGAAATAATCTAGGAAGCTTACACTCGTAAAATTTGACATAGAAGAACAATAAAAAGTGTATCCCGAGCAACTTTGTTGGTTCGAAGTTGCTCAACTCTCTCTATGGAGGAGCTTTTGACGGTTTTGTCCATTTGTGATAAAAGTTGGTGTTTTGGCATCGAAATAATCTAGGAAGCTTATACTCATAAAATTTAACATAGAAGAACAATAAAAAGTGTACATCGAGCAACTTTGATTTTTCGAAGTTGCTCAACTCTTTCTATGGAGGAGCTTTTGACGGTTTTGTCTATTTCTCATAGAAAGTTGGTGATTTGGAATCGAAATAATCTTGAAAGCTTATACTCATAAAATTTGACATAGAATAACAATAAAAAGTGTACACCGAGCAACTTTGATGGTCCGAAGTTGCTCAACGCTCTCTATGGAGAAGCTTTTAACGGTTTTATCTATTTCTCGTAGAAAGTTGGTGATTTGGAATCGAAATAATCTTGGAAGCTTAAACTCATAAAATTTGACATAGAATAACAATAAAAAGTGTACACCGAGCAACTTTGATGGTCTGAAGTTGCTCAACTCTCTCTATGGAGGGGCTTTTAACGGTTTTGTCCATTTGTCATAGAAAGATGGTGTTTTGGCATCGAAATAATTTAGGAAGCTTATACTCGTAAAATTTGACAAAGAAGAACAATAAAAAGTGTATCCCGAGCAACTTTGGTGGTCCAAAGTTGCCCCACTCTCTCTATGTAGGAGCTTTTAACGGATTTGTCCATTTGTGATAAAAAGTTGGTGTTGTTTTGGCATTGAAATAATCTTGGAAGCTTGTACTCGTAAAATTTGACGTAGAAGAACAATAAAAAGTGTACACCGAGCAACTTTGATGGTCCGAAGTTGCTCAACTCTCTCTATGGAGGAGCTTTTAACGGTTTTGTCCATTTGTCATAGAAAGATGGTGTTTTTGCATCGAAATAATCTTGGAAACTTATACTCATAAAATTTGACATAGAAGAACAATAAAAAGTGTATCCCGAGCAACTTTGGTGGTCCAAAGTTGCCCCACTCTCTCGTTGTAGGAGCTTTTAAAGGTTTTGTCCATTTGTGATAAAAAGTTGGTGTTGTTTTGGCATCGAAATAATCTTGGAAGCTTGTACTCGTAAAATTTGACGTAGAAGAACAATAAAAAGTGTACACCGAGCAACTTTGATGGTCCGAAGTTGCTCAACTCTCTCTATGGAGGAGCTTTTAACGGTTTTGTCCATTTGTCATAGAAAGATGGTGTTTTTGCATCGAAATAATCTTGGAAACTTATACTCGTAAAATTTGACATAGAAGAACAATAAAAAGTGTACACCGAGCAACTTTGATGGTCCGAAGTTGCTCAACTCTCTCTATGGAGAAGATTTTAATGGTTTTGTCCGTTTGTCGTAAAAAGTTCATTTTTCGGCATCGAAATAATCTCGGAAGCTTATACTCGTAAAATTTGACAAAGAAGAACATTAAAAAGTGTATTTCGAGCAACTTTGTTGGTTCGAAGTTGCTCAACTCTCTCTATGGAGGAGCTTTGAATGGTTTTGTCCATTTCCCATAGAAAGTTGGTGATTTGGAATCGAATAAATGTTGGAAGCTTATACTCATAAAATTTGACATAGAATAACAATAAAAAGTGTACACCGAGCAACTTTGATGGTCCGAAGTTGCTCAACTCTCTCTATGGAGGGGCTTTTAACGGTTTTGTCCATTTGTCATAGAAAGATGGTGTTTTGGCATTGAAATAATTTAGGAAGCTTATACTCGTAAAATTTGACAAAGAAGAACAATAAAAAGTGTATCCCGAGCAACTTTGGTGGTTCAAAGTTGCCCCACTCTCTCTATGTAGGAGCTTTTAACGGTTTTGTCCATTTGTGATAAAAAGTTGGTGTTGTTTTTGCATCGAAATAATCTTGGAAGCTTGTACTCGTAAAATTTGACATAGAAGAACAATAAAAAGTGTATCACGAGCAACTTTGGTGGTCCAAAGATGCCCCACTCTCTCTATGTAGGAGCTTTTAACGGTTTTGTCCATTTGTCATAGAAAGATGGTGTTTTTGCATCGAAATAATCTTGGAAGCTTATACTCGTAAAATTTGACAAAGAAGAACAATAAAAAGTGTATCCCGAGCAACTTTGTTGGTTCGAAGTTGCTCAACTCTCTCTATGGAGGAGCTTTTAACGGTTTTGTCTATTTCTCATAGAAAGTTGGTGATTTGGAATCGAAATAATCTTGAAAGCTTATACTCATAAAATTTGAAATAGAAGACAATAAAAAGTGTACACCGAGCAACTTTGATGGTCCGAAGTTGCCCAACTCTCTCTATGGAGGATCTTTTAACGGTTTTATCCAATTGTCATAGAAAGTTGGTGATTTGGAATCGAAATAATCTTGGAAGCTTATACTCATAAAATTTGACATAGAATAACTATAAAAAGTGTACACCGAGCAACTTTGATGGTCCGAAGTTGCTCAACTCTCTCTATGGAGGGTCTTTTTACGGTTTTGTCCATTTGCCATAGAAAGATGGTGTTTTAGCATCGAAATAATCTAGGAAGCTTATACTCGTAAAATTTGACAAAGAAGAACAATAAAAAGTGTATCCCGAGCAACTTTGTTGGTTCGAAGTTGCTCAACTCTCTCTATGTAGGAGCTTTTAACGGTTTTGTCCATTTCTCATAGAAAGTTGGTGATTTGGAATCGAAATAATCTTGGAAGCTTATACTCATAAAATTTGACATAGAAGAACAATAAAAAAAGTACACCAAGCAACTTTGATGGTCCGAAGTTGCTAAGCTCTCTCTATCGAGGAGCTTTTAACGGTTTTGTCCATTTGTCATAGGAAGATGGTGTTTTAGCATCGAAATAATCTAGGAAGCTTACACTCGTAAAATTTGACATAGAAGAACAATAAAAAGTGTATCCCGAGCAACTTTGTTGGTTCGAAGTTGCTCAACTCTCTCTATGGAGGAGCTTTTAACGGTTTTGTCCATTTGTGATAAAAAGTTGGTGTTTTGGTATTGAAATAATATTGGAAGCTTATACTCGTAAAATTTGACATAGAAGGACAATAAAAAGTGTACACCGAGTAACTTTGTTGGTCCGAAGTTGCTCAACTCTCTCTATGGAGGAGATTTTAACGGTTTTGTCCATTTGTCGTAAAAAGTTCTTTTTTTGGCATCGAAATAATCTAGGAAGCTTATACTCATAAAATTTAACATAGAAGAACAATAAAAAGTGTACATCGAGCAACTTTGATGGTTCGAAGTTGCTCAACTCTTTCTATGGAGAAGCTTTTAACGGTTTTGTCTATTTCTCGTAGAAAGTTGGTGATTTGGAATCTAAATAATCTTGGAAGCTTAAACTCATAAAATTTGACATAGAATAACAATAAAAAGTGTACACCGAGCAACTTTGATTGTCCGAAGTTGCTCAACTCTCTCTATGGAGGGGCTTTTAACGGTTTTGTCCATTTGTCATAGAAAGATGGTGTTTTGGCATCGAAATAATTTAGGAAGCTTATACTCGTAAAATTTGACAAAGAAGAACAACAAAAAGTGTATCCCGAGCAACTTTGGTGGTCCAAAGTTGCCCCACTCTCTCTATGTTGGAGCTTTTAACGGTTTTGTCCATTTGTGATAAAAAGTTGGTGTTGTTTTGGCATCGAAATAATCTTGGAAGCTTGTACTCGTAAAATTTGAAATAGAAGACAATAAAAAGTGTACACCGAGCAACTTTGATGGTCCGAAGTTGCTCAACTCTCTCTATGGAGGATCTTTTAACGGTTTTATCGAATTGTCATGGAAAGTTGGTGATTTGGAATCGAAATAATCTTGGAAGCTTATACTCATAAAATTTGACATAGAATAACAATAAAAAGTGTACACCGAGCAAGTTTGATGGTCTGAAGTTGCTCAACTCTCTCTATGGAGGGTCTTTTTACGGTTTTGTCCATTTGCCATAGAAAGATGGTGTTTTAGCATCGAAATAATCTAGGAAGCTTATACTCGTAAAATTTGACAAAGAAGAACAATAAAAAGTGTATCCCGAGCAACTTTGTTGATCCAAAGTTGCCCCACTCTCTCTATGGAAGGACTTTTAACGGTTTTGTCCATTTGTCATAGAAAGATGGTGTTTTAACATCGAAAAAATCCAGGCAGCTTATACTCGTAAAATTTGACAAAGAAGAACAATAAAAAGTGTATCCCGAGCAACTTTGTTGGTTCGAAGTTGCTCAACACTCTCTATGGGGGAGCTTTTAACTGTTTTGTCCATTTCTCGTAGAAAGTTGGTGATTTGGAATCGAAATAATCTTGGAAGCTTATACTCATAAAATTTGACATAGAAGAACAACAAAAAAAGTAAACCGAGCAACTTTGATGGTCCGAAGTTGTTCAACTCACTCTATCGAGGAGCTTTTAACGGTTTTGTCCATTTGTCATAGGAAGATGGTGTTTTAGCATCGAAATAATCTAGGAAGCTTACACTCGTAAAATTTGACATAGAAGAACAATAAAAAGTGTATCCCGAGTAACTTTATTGGTCCGAAGTTGCTCAACTCTCTCTATGGAGGAGCTTTTGACGGTTTTGTCCATTTGTGATAAAAAGTTGGTGTTTTGGAATCGAAATAATATTGGAAGTTATACTCGTAAAATTTGACATAGAAGAAATATAAAAAGTGTACACCGAACAACTTTGATGTTCCGAAGTTTCTCAACTCTCTCTATGGAGGAGCTGTTAACGGTTTTGTCCATTTCTCGTAGAAAGTTGTTGATTTGGATTCGAAATAATCTTCGAAGCTTATACTCATAAAATTTGACATAGAATAACAATAAAAGGTATACTCCGAGCAACTTTGATGGTCTGAAGTTGCTCAACTCTCTCTATGGAGAGGCTTTTAACGGTTTTGTCCATTTGTCATAGAAAGATGGTGTTTTAGCATCGAAATAATCTAGGAAGCTTATACTCGTAAAATTTGACAAAGAAGAACAATGAAAAGTGTATCCCGAGCAACTTTGTTGGTCCGAAGTTGCTCAACTCTCTCTATGGAGGAGCTTTTAACGGTTTTGTACATTTGTGATAAAAAGTTGGTGTTTTGGCATCGAAGTAATCTTGAAAGCTTATACTCGTAAAATTTGACATAGAAGGACAATAAAAAGTGTACACCGAGCAACTGTGTTGGTTCGAAGTTGCTCAACTCTCTCTATAGAGGAGATTTTAACGGTTTTGTCCATTTGTCGTAAAAAGTTCATTTTTTGGCATCGAAATAATCTAGGAAGCTTATACTCATAAAATTTAACAGAGAAGAACAATAAAAAGTGTACATCGAGCAACTTTGATGGTTCGAAGTTGGTCAACTCTTTCTATGGAGGAGCTTTTAACGGTTTTGTCTAATTCTCATAGAAAGTTCTTGATTTGGAATCGAAATAATCTTGGAAGCTTATACTCATAAAATTTGACATAGAATAACAATAAAAAGTGTACACCGAGCAACTTTGATGGTCCGAAGTTGCTCAACTCTCTATATGGAGGGGCTTTTAACGGTTTTGTCCATTTGTCATAGAAAGATGGTGTTTTAGCATCGAAATAATCTAGGAAGCTTATACTTGTAAAATTTGACAAAGAAGAACAATAAAAAGTGTATCCCGAGCAACTTTGTTGGTCCGAAGTTGCTCAACTCTCTCTATGTAGGAGCTTATAACGGTTTTTGTCCATTTGTGATAAAAAGTTGGTGTTTTGGCATCGAAATAATCTTGGAAGCTTATACTCGTAAAAGTTGACATAGAAGAACAAAAAAAAGTGTACACCGAGCAACTTTGATGGTCCGAAGTTGCTCAACTATCTCTATCGAGGAGCTTTTAACGGTTTTGTCCATTTGTCATAGGAGATGGTGTTTTAGCATCGAAATAATCTAGGAAGCTTACACTCGTAAAATTTGACATAGAAGAACAATAAAAAGTGTATCCCGAGCAACTTTGTTGGTCCGAAGTTGCTCAACTCTCTCTATGAAGGAGCTTTTGACGGTTTTGTCCATTTGTGATAAAAAGTTGGTGTTTTGTCATCGAAGTAATCTTGGAAGCTTATACTCGTAAAATTTGACATAGAAGAACAATAAAAAGTGTACACCGAGCAACTTTGATGGTTCGAAGTTGCTCAACTCTCTCTATGGAGGGGATTTTAACGGTTTTGTCCATTTGTCGTAAAAAGTTCCTTTTTGGCATCGAAATAATCTAGGAAGTTTATACTCATAAAATTTAACATAGAAGAACAATAAAAAGTGTACATCGAGCAACTTTGATGGTTCGTAGTTGCTCAACTCTCTATATGGAGAAGCTTTTAACGGTTTTGTCTATTTCTCGTAGAAAGTTGGTGATTTGGAATCTAAATAATCTTGGAAGCTTAAACTCATAAAATTTGACATAGAATAACAATAAAAAGTGTACACAGAGAAACTTTAATTGTCCGAAGTTGCTCAACTCTCTCTATGGAGGGGCTTTTAACGGTTTTGTCCATTTGTCATAGAAAGATGGTGTTTTGGCATCGAAATAATTTAGGAAGCTTATACTCGTAAAATTTGACAAAGAAGAACAATAAAAAGTGTATCCCGAGCAACTTTGGTGGTCCAAAGTTGCCCCACTCTCTCTATGTAGGAGCTTTTAACGGTTTTGTCCATTTGTGATAAAAAGTTGGTGTTGTTTTGGCATCGAAATAATCTTGGAAGCTTGTACTCGTAAAATTTGACATAGAAGAACAATAAAAAGTGTACACCGAGCAACTTTGATGGTCCGAAGTTGCTCAACTCTCTCTATGGAGGAGCTTTTAACGGTTTTGTCCATTTGTCATAGAAAGATGGTGTTTTTGCATCGAAATAATCTTGGAAACTTATACTCGTAAAATTTGACATAGAATAACAATAAAAAGTGTACACCGAGCAATTTTGATGGTCCTAAGTTGCTCAACTCTCTCTATGGAGGGGCTTTTAACGGTTTTGTCCATTTGTCATAGAAAGATGGTGTTTTAGCATCGAAATAATTTAGGAAGCTTATACTCGTAAAATTTGACAAAGAAGAACAATAAAAAGTGTATCCCGAGCAACTTTGTTGGTTCGAAGTTGCTCAACTCTCTCTATGGAGGAGCTTTTAACGGTTTTGTCTATTTCTCATAGAAAGTTGGTGATTTGGAATCGAAATAATCTTGAAAGCTTATACTCATAAAATTTGAAATAGAAGACAATAAAAAGTGTACACCGAGCAACTTTGATAGTCCAAAGTTGCTCAACTCTCTCTATGGAGGATCTTTTAACGGTTTTATCCAATTGTCATAGAAAGTTGGTGATTTGGAATCGAAATAATCTTGGAAGCTTATACTCATAAAATTTGACATAGAATAACAATAAAAAGTGTACACCGAGCAACTTTGATGGTCCGAAGTTGCTCAACTCTCTCTATGGAGGGTCTTTTTACGGTTTTGTCCATTTGCCATAGAAAGATGGTGTTTTAGCATCGAAATAATCTAGGAAGCTTATACTCGTAAAATTTGACAAAGAAGAACAATAAAAAGTGTATCTCGAGCAACTTTGTTGGTTCGAAGTTGCTCAACTCTCTCTATGTAGGAGCTTTTAACGGTTTTGTCCATTTCTCATAGAAAGTTGGTGATTTGGAATCGAAATAATCTTCGAAGCTTATACGCATAAAATTTGACATAGAAGAACAACAAAAAAAGTACACCGAGCAACTTTGATGGTCCGAAGTTGCTCAACTCTCTCTATCGAGGAGCTTTTAACGGTTTTGTCCATTTGTCATAGGAAGATGGTGTTTTAGCATCGAAATAATCTAGGAAGCTTACACTCGTAAAATTTGACATAGAAGAACAATAAAAAGTGTATCCCGAGCAACTTTGTTGGTTCGAAGTTGCTCAACTCTCTCTATGGAGGAACTTTTGACGGTTTTTTCCATTTGTGATAAAAAGTTGGTGTTTTGGCATCGAAATAATCTAGGAAGCTTACACTCGTAAAATTTGACATAGAAGAACAATAAAAAGTGTATCCCGAGCAACTTTGTTGGTTCGAAGTTGCTCAACTCTCTCTATGGAGGAGCTTTTGACGGTTTTGTCCATTTGTGATAAAAAGTTGGTGTTTTGGCATCGAAATAATCTAGGAAGCTTATACTCATAAAATTTGACATAGAAGAACAATAAAAAGTGTATCCCGAGCAACTTTGGTGGTCCAAAGTTGCCCCACTCTCTCTACGTAGGAGCTTTTAACGGTTTTGTCCATTTGTGATAAAAAGTTGGTGTTGTTTTGGCATCGAAATAATCTTGGAAGCTTGTACTCGTAAAATTTGACGTAGAAGAACAATAAAAAGTGTACACCGAGCAACTTTGATGGTCCGAAGTTGCTCAACTCTCTCTATGGAGGGGCTTTTAACGATTTTGTCCATTTGTCATAGAAAGATGGTGTTTTGGCATCGAAATAATTTAGGAAGCTTATACTCGTAAAATTTGACAAAGAAGAACAATAAAAAGTGTATCCCGAGCAACTTTGGTGGTCCAAAGTTGCCCCACTCTCTCTATGTAGGTGCTTTTAACGGTTTTGTCCATTTGTGATAAAAAGTTGGTGTTGTTTTGACATCGAAATAATCTTGGAAGCTTGTACTCGTAAAATTTGACGTAGAAGAACAATAAAAAGTGTACACCGAGCAACTTTGATGGTCCGAAGTTGCTCAACTCTCTCTATGGAGGAGCTTTTAACGGTTTTGTCCATTTGTCATAGAAAGATGGTGTTTTTGCATCGAAATAATCTTGGAAACTTATACTCGTAAAATTTGACATAGAAGAACAATAAAAAGTGTATCCCGAGCAACTTTGGTGGTCCAAAGTTGCCCCACTCTCTCTACGTAGGAGCTTTTAACGGTTTTGTCCATTTGTGATAAAAAGTTGGTGTTGTTTTGGCATCGAAATAATCTTGGAAGCTTGTACTCGTAAAATTTGACGTAGAAGAACAATAAAAAGTGTACACCGAGCAACTTTGATGGTCCGAAGTTGCTCAACTCTCTCTATGGAAGAGCTTTTAACGGTTTTGTCCATTTGTCATAGAAAGATGGTGTTTTTGCATCGAAATAATCTTGGAAACTTATACTCGTAAAATTTGACATAGAAGAACAATAAAAAGTGTACACCGAGCAACTTTGATGGTCCGAAGTTGCTCAACTCTCTATATTGAGGAGCTTTTAACGGTTTTGTCCATTTCTCATAGAAAGTTGGTGATTTAGAATCAAAAAAATCTTGGAAGCTTATACTCGTAAAATTTGACATAGAAGAACAATAAAAAGTGTACACCGAGCAACTTTGATGGTCCGAAGTTGCTCAACTCTCTCTATGGAGGAGATTTTAATGGTTTTATCCGTTTGTCGTAAAAAGTTCATTTTTCGGCATCGAAATAATCTAGAAAGCTTATACTCGTAAAATTTGACAAAGAAGAACAATAAAAAGTGTATTTCGAGCAACTTTGTTGGTTCAAAGTTGCTCAACTCTCTCTATGGAGGAGCTTTGAACGGTTTTGTCCATTTCCCATAGAAAGTTGGTGATTTGGAATCGAAATAATCTTGGAAGCTTATACTCATAAAATTTGACATAGAATAACAATAAAAAGTGTACACCGAGCAACTTTGATGGTCCTAAGTTGCTCAACTCTCTCTATGGAGGGGCTTTTAACGGTTTTGTCCATTTGTCATAGAAAGATGCTGTTTTAGCATCGAAATAATCTAGGAAGCTTATACTCGTAAAATTTGACAAAGAAGAACAATAAAAAGTGTATCCCGAGCAACTTTGTTGGTTCGAAGTTGCTCAACTCTCTCTATGGAGGAGCTTTTAACGGTTTTGTCTATTTCTCATAGAAAGTTGGTGATTTGGAATCGAAATAATCTTGAAAGCTTATACTCATAAAATTTGAAATAGAAGACAATAAAAAGTGTACACCGAGTAACTTTGATGGTCCGAAGTTGCTCAACTCTCTCTATGGAGGGTCTTTTTACGGTTTTGTCCATTTGCCATAGAAAGATGGTGTTTTAGCATCGAAATAATCTAGGAAGCTTATACTCGTAAAATTTGACAAAGAAGAACAATAAAAAGTGTATCTCGAGCAACTTTGTTGGTTCGAAGTTGCTCAACTCTCTCTATGTAGGAGCTTTTAACGGTTTTGTCCATTTCTCATAGAAAGTTGGTGATTTGGAATCGAAATAATCTTCGAAGCTTATACGCATAAAATTTGACATAGAAGAACAACAAAAAAAGTACACCGAGCAACTTTGATGGTCCGAAGTTGCTCAACTCTCTCTATCGAGGAGCTTTTAACGGTTTTGTCCATTTGTCATAGGAAGATGGTGTTTTAGCATCGAAATAATCTAGGAAGCTTACACTCGTAAAATTTGACATAGAAGAACAATAAAAAGTGTATCCCGAGCAACTTTGTTGGTTCGAAGTTGCTCAACTCTCTCTATGGAGGAACTTTTGACGGTTTTTTCCATTTGTGATAAAAAGTTGGTGTTTTGGCATCGAAATAATCTAGGAAGCTTACACTCGTAAAATTTGACATAGAAGAACAATAAAAAGTGTATCCCGAGCAACTTTGTTGGTTCGAAGTTGCTCAACTCTCTCTATGGAGGAGCTTTTGACGGTTTTGTCCATTTGTGATAAAAAGTTGGTGTTTTGGCATCGAAATAATCTAGGAAGCTTATACTCATAAAATTTAACATAGAAGAACAATAAAAAGTGTACATCGAGCAACTTTGATTTTTCGAAGTTGCTCAACTCTCTCTATGGAGGAGCTTTTAACGGTTTTGTCTATTTCTCATAGAAAGTTGGTGATTTGGAATCGAAATAATCTTGGAAGCTTATACTCATAAAATTTGACATAGAATAACAATAAAAAGTGTACACCGAGCAACTTTGATGGTCCGAAGTTGCTCAACTCTCTCTATGGAGAAGCTTTTAACGGTTTTATCTATTTCTCGTAGAAAGTTGGTGATTTGGAATCGAAATAATCTTGGAAGCTTAAACTCATAAAATTTGACATAGAATAACAATAAAAAGTGTACACCGAGCAACTTTGATGGTCCGAAGTTGCTCAACTCTCTCTATGGAGGGGCTTTTAACGGTTTTGTCCATTTGTCATAGGAAGATGGTGTTTTAGCATCGAAATAATCTAGGAAGCTTACACTCGTAAAATTTGACATAGAAGAACAATAAAAAGTGTACACCGAGCAACTTTGATGGTCCGAAGTTGCTCAACTCTCTCTATGGAGAAGATTTTAATGGTTTTGTCCGTTTGTCGTAAAAAGTTCATTTTTCGGCATCGAAATAATCTAGGAAGCTTATACTCGTAAAATTTGACAAAGAAGAACATTAAAAAGTGTATTTCGAGCAACTTTGTTGGTTCGAAGTTGCTCAACTCCCTCTATGGAGGAGCTTTGAACGGTTTTGTCCATTTCCCATAGAAAGTTGGTGATTTGGAATCGAAATAATCTTGGAAGCTTATACTTATAAAATTTGACATAGAATAACAATAAAAAGTGTACACCATGCAACTTTGATGGTCCTAAGTTGCTCAACTCTCTCTATGGAGGGGCTTTTAACGGTTTTGTCCATTTGTCATAGAAAGATGGTGTTTTAGCATCGAAATAATCTAGGAAGCTTACACTCGTAAAATTTGACATAGAAGAACAATAAAAAGTGTACACCGAGCAACTTTGATGGTCCGAAGTTGCTCAACTCTCTCTATGGAGAAGATTTTAATGGTTTTGTCCGTTTGTCGTAAAAAGTTCATTTTTCGGCATCGAAATAATCTAGGAAGCTTATACTCGTAAAATTTGACAAAGAAGAACAATAAAAAGTGTATCCCGAGCAACTTTGTTGGTTCGAAGTTGCTCAACTCTCTCTATGTAGGAGCTTTTAACGGTTTTGTCCATTTCTCATAGAAAGTTGGTGATTTGGAATCGAAATAATCTTGGAAGCTTATACTCATAAAATTTGACATAGAAGAACAATAAAAAAAGTACACCTAGCAACTTTGATGGTCCGAAGTTGCTCAACTCTCTCTATCGAGGAGCTTTTAACGGTTTTGTCCATTTGTCATAGGAAGATGATGTTTTAGCATCGAAATAACCTAGGAAGCTTACACTCGTAAAATTTGACATAGAAGAACAATAAAAAGTGTATCCCGAGCAACTTTGTTGGTTCGAAGTTGCTCAACTCTCTCTATGGAGGAGCTTTTGACGGTTTTGTCCATTTGTGATAAAAAGTTGGTGTTTTGGTATTGAAATAATATTGGAAGCTTATACTCGTAAAATTTGACATAGAAGGACAATAAAAAGTGTACACCGAGCAACTGTGTTGGTCCGAAGTTGCTCAACTCTCTCTATGGAGGAGATTTTAACGGTTTTGTCCATTTGTCGTAAAAAGTTCTTTTTTTGGCATCGAAATAATCTAGGAAGCTTATACTCATAAAATTTAACATAGAAGAGCAATAAAAAGTGTACATCGAGCAACTTTGATTTTTCGAAGTTGCTCAACTCTCTCTATGGAGGAGCTTTTAACGGTTTTGTCTATTTCTCATAGAAAGTTGGTGATTTGAAATCGAAATAATCTTGGAAGCTTATACTCATAAAATTTGACATAGAATAACAATAAAAAGTGTACACCGAGCAACTTTGATGGTCCGAAGTTGCTCAACTCTCTCTATGGAGAAGCTTTTAACGGTTTTGTCTATTTCTCGTAGAAAGTCGGTGATTTGGAATCGAAATAATCTTGGAAGCTTAAACTCATAAAATTTGACATAGAATAACAATAAAAAGTGTACACCGAGCAACTTTGATGGTCCGAAGTTGCTCAACTCTCTCTATGGAGGGGCTTTTAACGATTTTGTCCATTTGTCATAGAAAGATGGTGTTTTGGCATCGAAATAATTTAGGAAGCTTATACTCGTAAAATTTGACAAAGAAGAACAATAAAAAGTGTATCCCGAGCAACTTTGGTGGTCCAAAGTTGCCCCACTCTCTCTATGTAGGTGCTTTTAACGGTTTTGTCCATTTGTGATAAAAAGTTGGTGTTGTTTTGACATCGAAATAATCTTGGAAGCTTGTACTCGTAAAATTTGACGTAGAAGAACAATAAAAAGTGTACACCGAGCAACTTTGATGGTCCGAAGTTGCTCAACTCTCTCTATGGAGGAGCTTTTAACGGTTTTGTCCATTTGTCATAGAAAGATGGTGTTTTTGCATCGAAATAATCTTGGAAACTTATACTCGTAAAATTTGACATAGAAGAACAATAAAAAGTGTATCCCGAGCAACTTTGGTGGTCCAAAGTTGCCCCACTCTCTCTACGTAGGAGCTTTTAACGGTTTTGTCCATTTGTGATAAAAAGTTGGTGTTGTTTTGGCATCGAAATAATCTTGGAAGCTTGTACTCGTAAAATTTGACGTAGAAGAACAATAAAAAGTGTACACCGAGCAACTTTGATGGTCCGAAGTTGCTCAACTCTCTCTATGGAAGAGCTTTTAACGGTTTTGTCCATTTGTCATAGAAAGATGGTGTTTTTGCATCGAAATAATCTTGGAAACTTATACTCGTAAAATTTGACATAGAAGAACAATAAAAAGTGTACACCGAGCAACTTTGATGGTCCGAAGTTGCTCAACTCTCTATATTGAGGAGCTTTTAACGGTTTTGTCCATTTCTCATAGAAAGTTGGTGATTTAGAATCAAAAAAATCTTGGAAGCTTATACTCGTAAAATTTGACATAGAAGAACAATAAAAAGTGTACACCGAGCAACTTTGATGGTCCGAAGTTGCTCAACTCTCTCTATGGAGGAGATTTTAATGGTTTTATCCGTTTGTCGTAAAAAGTTCATTTTTCGGCATCGAAATAATCTAGAAAGCTTATACTCGTAAAATTTGACAAAGAAGAACAATAAAAAGTGTATTTCGAGCAACTTTGTTGGTTCAAAGTTGCTCAACTCTCTCTATGGAGGAGCTTTGAACGGTTTTGTCCATTTCCCATAGAAAGTTGGTGATTTGGAATCGAAATAATCTTGGAAGCTTATACTCATAAAATTTGACATAGAATAACAATAAAAAGTGTACACCGAGCAACTTTGATGGTCCTAAGTTGCTCAACTCTCTCTATGGAGGGGCTTTTAACGGTTTTGTCCATTTGTCATAGAAAGATGCTGTTTTAGCATCGAAATAATCTAGGAAGCTTATACTCGTAAAATTTGACAAAGAAGAACAATAAAAAGTGTATCCCGAGCAACTTTGTTGGTTCGAAGTTGCTCAACTCTCTCTATGGAGGAGCTTTTAACGGTTTTGTCTATTTCTCATAGAAAGTTGGTGATTTGGAATCGAAATAATCTTGAAAGCTTATACTCATAAAATTTGAAATAGAAGACAATAAAAAGTGTACACCGAGTAACTTTGATGGTCCGAAGTTGCTCAACTCTCTCTATGGAGGGTCTTTTTACGGTTTTGTCCATTTGCCATAGAAAGATGGTGTTTTAGCATCGAAATAATCTAGGCAGCTTATACTCGTAAAATTTGACAAAGAAGAACAATAAAAAGTGTACACCGAGCAACTTTGATGGTCCGATGTTGTTCAACTCTCTCTATGGAGGAGCTTTTAACGGTTTTGTCTATTTGTCATAGAAAGATGGTGTTTTTGCGTCGAAATAATCTTGGAAACTTATACTCGTAAAATTTGACATAGAAGAACAATAAAAAGTGTATCCCGAGCAACTTTGGTGGTCCAAAGTTGCCCCACTCTCTCTATGTAGGTGCTTTTAACGGTTTTGTCCATTTGTGATAAAAAAGTTGGTGTTGTTTTGGCATCGAAATAATCTTGGAAGCTTGTACTCGTAAAATTTGACGTAGAAGAACAATAAAAAGTGTACACCGAGCAACTTTGATGGTCCGAAGTTGCTCAACTCTCTCTATGGTGGAGCTTTTAACGGTTTTGTCCATTTGTCATAGAAAGATGGTGTTTTTGCATCGAAATAATCTTGGAAACTTATACTCGTAAAATTTGACATAGAAGAACAATAAAAAGTGTACACCGAGCAACTTTGATGGTCCGAAGTTGCTCAACTCTCTATATTGAGGAGCTTTTAACGGTTTTGTCCATTTGTCATAGAAAGATGGTGTTTTTGCATCGAAATAATCTTGGAAACTTATACTCGTAAAATTTGACATAGAATAACAATAAAAAGTGTACACCGAGCAACTTTGATGGTCCGAAGTTGCTCAACTCTCTCTATGGGGGAGCTTTTAACGGTTTTGTCCATTTGTCATAGAAAGATGGTGTTTTTGCATCGAAATAATCTTGGAAACTTATACTCGTAAAATTTGACATAGAATAACAATAAAAAGTGTACACCGAGCAACTTTGATGGTCCGAAATTGCTCAACTCTCTCTATGGAGGAGCTTTTAACGGTTTTGTCCATTTGTCATAGAAAGATGGTGTTTTTGCATCGAAATAATCTTGGAAACTTATACTCGTAAAATTTGACATAGAAGAACAATAAAAAGTGTACACCGAGCAACTTTGATGGTCCGAAGTTGCTCAACTCTCTATATTGAGGAGCTTTTAACGGTTTTGTCCATTTCTCATAGAAAGTTGGTGATTTGGAATCAAAAAAATCTTGGAAGCTTATACTCGTAAAATTTGACATAGAAGAACAATAAAAAGTGTACACTGAGCAACTTTGATTGGCCGAAGTTGCTCAACTCTCTTTATGGAGGAGATTTTAATGGTTTTATCCGTTTGTCGTAAAAAGTTCATTTTTCGGCATCCAAATAATCTAGGAAGCTTATACTCGTAAAAGTTGACAAAGAATAACAATAAAAAGTGTACACCGAGCAACTTTGATGGTCCGAAGTTGCTCAACTCTCTCTATGGAGGGGCTTTTAACGGTTTTGTCCATTTGTCATAGAAGGATGGTGTTTTAGAATCGAAATAATCTAGGAAGCTTATACTCGTAAAATTTGACATAGAAGAACAATAAAAAGCGTACACCAAGCAACTTTGATGGTCCGAAGTTGCTCAACTCTCTCTATGGAGGACCTTTTAACGGTTTTGTCCATTTGTGATAAAAAGTTGATGTTTTGGCATCGAAGTAATCTTTGAAGCTTATACTCGTAAAATTTGACATAGAAAGACAATAAAAAGTGTACATCAAGAAACTTTGATGGTTCGAAGTTGCTCAACTCTCTCTATGGAGGAGCTTCTAACGGTTTTGTCTATTTGTCATAGAAAGATGGTGTTTTGGCATCGAAATAATCTAGGAAGCTTATACTCGTAAAATTTGACATAGAAGAACAATAAAAAGTGTATCCCGAGCAACTTTGTTGGTCCGATGTTGCTCAACTCTCTCTATGGAGGAGCTTTTAACGGTTTTGTCTATTTCTCATAGAAAGTTGGTGATTTGGAATCGAAATAATCTTGGAAGCTTATACTCATAAAAGTTGACAAAGAATAACAATAAAAAGTGTACACCGAGCAACTTTGATGGTCCGAAGTTGCTCAACTCTCTCTATGGAGGGGCTTTTAGCGGTTTTGTCCATTTGTCATAGAAAGATAGTGTTTTAGCATCGAAATAATCTAGGAAGCTTATACTCGTAAAATTTGACATAGAAGAACAATAAAAAGTATATCCCGAGCAACTTTGTTGGTCCGAAGTTGCTCAACTCTCTCTATGGAGGAGCTTTTAACGGTTTTGTCCATTTATGATGAAAAGTTGGTGTTTTGGCATCGAAGTAGTCTTGGAAGCTTATACTCGCAAAATTTGACATAGAAGGACAATAAAAAGTGTACATCAAGCAACTTTGATGGTTCGAAGTTACTCTACACTCTCTATGGAGGAGCTTTAAACGGTTTTATCCATTTCTCATAGAAAGTTGGTGATTTGGAATCGAAATAATCTTGGAAGATTATACTCGTAAAATTTGACAAAGAAGAACAATAAAAAGTGTATCCCGAGCAACTTTGTTGGTCCGAAGTTGCTCAACTCTCTCTATGGAGGGGCTTTTAACGGTTTTATCCATTTGTCATAGAAAGATGGTGTTTTATCATCGAAATATTCTAGGAAGCTTATACTCGTAGAATTTTACAAAGAAGAACAATAAAAAGTGTATCCCGAGCAACTTTGTTGGTCCAAAGTTGCCCAACTCTCTCTATGTACGAGCTTTTAACGGTTTTGTCCATTTGTGATAAAAAGTTGGTGTTGTTTTGGCATCGAAATAATCTTGCAAGCTTGTACTCGTAAAATTTGACGTAGAAGAACAGTAAAAAGTGTACACCGAGCAACTTTGATGGTACGAAGTTGCTCCACTCTCTCTATGGGGGGGCTTTTAACGGTTTTGTCCATTTGTCATAGAAATATGGAGTTTTACCATCGAAATAATCTAGGAAACTTATACTCGTAAAATTTGACATAGAAGAACGATAAAAAGTATACACCGAGCAACTTTGATGGTCCGAAGTTGCTCAACTCTCTATATGAAGTAGCTTTTAACGGTTTTGTCCATTTCTCATAGAATATTGGTGATTTGGAATCGAAATAAATTTGGAAGCTTATACTCGTAAAATTTGACATAGAAGAACAATAAAAAGTGTACACCGAGCAACTTTGATGGTCCGAAGTTGCTCAACTCTCTCTATGGAGGAGATTTTAATGGTTTTGTCCATTTGTCGTAAAAAGTTCATTTTTCGGCATCGAAATAATCTAGGAAGCTTATACTCGTAAAATTTGACAAAGAAGAACATTAAAAAGTGTATTTCGAGCAACTTTGTTGGTTCAAAGTTGCTCAACTCTCTCTATGGAGGAGCTTTGAATGGTTTTGTCCATTTCCCATAGAAAGTTGGTGATTTGGAATCGAAATAATCTTCGAAGCTTATACTCATAAAATTGGACATAGTATAACAATAAAAAGTGTACACCGAGCAACTTTGATGGTCCTAAGTTGCTCAACTCTCTCTATGGAGGGGCTTTTAACGGTTTAGTCCATTTGTCATAGAAAGATGGTGTTTTAGCATCGAAATAATCTAGGAAGCTTATACTCGTAAAATTTGACAAAGAAGAACAATAAAAATTGTATCCCGAGCAACTTTGTTGGTTCGAAGTTGCTCAACTCTCTCTATGGAGGAGCTTTTAACGGTTTTGCCCATTTCTCATAGAAAGTTGGTGATTTGGAATCGAAATAATCTAGGAAGCTTATACTCATAAAATTTGACATAGAAGAACAATAAAAAGTGTACACCGAGCAACTTTGATGGTCCGAAGTTGCTCAACTCTCTCTATGGAGGAGCTTTTAACGGTTTTATCCATTTGTCATAGAAAGTTGGTGATTTGGAATCGAAATAATCTTGGAAGCTTATACTCATAAACTTTGACATAGAATAACAATAAAAAGTGTACACCGAGCAACTTTGATAGTCCGAAGTTGCTCAACTCTCTCTATGGAGGGTCTTTTATTGGTTTTGTCCATTTGTCATAGAAAGATGGTGTTTTAGCATCAAAATAATCTTGAAAGCTTATACTCCTAAAATTTGACATAGAAGAACAATAAAAAGTGTACACCGAGCAACTGTGATGGTCCGAAGTTGCTCAACTCTCTCTATGGAGGAGATTTTAACGATTTTGTCCATTTGTCGTAAAAAGTTCATTTTTTGGCATCGAAATAATCTAGGAAGCTTATACTCATAAAATTTAACATAGAAGAACAATAAAAAGTGTACATCGAGCAACTTTGATTGTTCGAAGTTGCTCAACTCTCTCTATGGAGGAGTTTTTAACGGTTTTGTCTATTTCTCATAGAAAGTTGGTGATTTGGAATCGAAATAATCTTGGAAGCTTATACTCATAAAATTTGACATAGAAGAACAATAAAAAGTGTACACCGAGCAACTTTGATGGTCCGAAGTTGCTCAACTCTCTCTATGGAGGAGCTTTTAACGGTTTTATCCATTTGTCATAGAAAGTTGGTGATTTGGAATCGAAATAATCTTGGAAGCTTATACTCATAAAATTTGACATAGAATAACAATAAAAAGTGTACACCGAGCAACTTTGATGGTCCGAAGTTGCTCAACTCTCTCTATGGAGGGTCTTTTTACGGTTTTGTCCATTTGCCATAGAAAGATGGAGTTTTAGCATCGAAATAATCTAGGAAGCTTATACTCGTAAAATTTGACAAAGAAGAACAATAAAAAGTGTATCCCGAGCAACTTTGTTGGTTCGAAGTTGCTCAACTCTCTCTATGTAGGAGCTTTTAACGGTTTTGTCCATTTCTCATAGAAAGTTGGTGATTTGGAATCGAAATAATCTTGGAAGCTTATACTCATAAAATTTGACATAGAAGAACAATAAAAAAAGTACACCGAGCAACTTTGATGGTCCGAAGTTGCTCAACTCTCTCTATCGAGGAGCTTTTAACGGTTTTGTCCATTTGTCATAGGAAGATGGTGTTTTAGCATCGAAATAATCTAGGAAGCTAACACTCGTAAAATTTGACATAGAAGAACAATAAAAAGTGTATCCCGAGCAACTTTGTTGGTTCGAAGTTGCTCAACTCTCTCTATGGAGGAGCTTTTGACGGTTTTGTCCATTTGTGATAAAAAGTTGGTGTTTTGGTATCGAAATAATATTGGAAGCTTATACTCGTAAAATTTGACATAGAAGGACAATAAAAAGTGTACACCGAGCAACTTTGATGGTCCGAAGTTGCTCAACACTCTCTATGGAGAAGCTTTTAACGGTTTTGTCTATTTCTCGTAGAAAGTTGGTGATTTGGAATCGAAATAATCTTGGAAGCTTAAACTCATAAAATTTGACATAGAATAACAATAAAAAGTGTACATCGAGCAACTTTGATGGTCCGAAGTTGCTCAACTCTCTCTATGGAGGGGCTTTTATCGGTTTTGTCCATTTGTCATAGAAAGATGGTGTTTTGGCATCGAAATAATTTAGGAAGCTTATACTCGTAAAATTTGACAAAGAAGAACAATAAAAAGTGTATCCCGAGCAACTTTGGTAGTCCAAAGTTGCCTCACTCTCTCTATGTAGGAGCTTTTAACGATTTTGTCCATTTGTGATAAAAAGTTGGTGTTGTTTTGGCATCGAAATAATATTGGAAGCTTGTACTCGTAAAATTTGACGTAGAAGAACAATAAAAAGTGTACACCGAGCAAATTTGATGGTCCGAAGTTGCTCAACTATCTCTATGGAGGAGCTTTTAACGGTTTTGTCCATTTGTCATAGATAGATGGTGTTTTAGCATCGAAATAATCTAGGAAACTTATACTCGTAAAATTTGACATAGAAGAACAATAAAAAGTGTATCCCGAGCAACTATGGTGGTCCAAAGTTGCCCCACTCTCTCTATGTAGGAGCTTTTAACGGTTTTGTCCATTTGTGATAAAAAGTTGGTGTTGTTTTGGCATCGAAATAATCTTGGAAGCTTGTACTCGTAAAATTTGACGTAGAAGAACAATAAAAAGTGTACACCGAGCAACTTTGATGGTCCAAAGTTGCTCAACTCTCTCTATGGAGGAGCTTTTAACGGTTTTGTCCATTTGTCATAGAAAGATGGTGTTGTTTTGGCATCGAAATAATCTTGGAAGCTTGTACTCGTAAAATTTGACATAGAAGAACAATAAAAAGTGTACACCGAGCAACTTTGATGGTCCGAAGTTGCTCAACTCTCTCTATGGAGGAGCTTTTAACGGTTTTGTCTATTTGTCATAGAAAGATGGTGTTTTGGCATCGAAATAATCTAGGAAGCTTATACTCGTAAAATTTGACATAGAAGAACAATAAAAAGTGTATCCCGAGCAACTTTGTTGGTCCGATGTTGCTCAACTCTCTCTATGGAGGAGCTTTTGACGGTTTTGTCTATTTCTCATAGAAAGTTGGTGATTTGGAATCGAAATAATCTTGGAATCTTATACTCATAAAATTTGACATAGAAGGACAATAAAAAGTGTCCACCGAGCAACTGTGTTGGTCCGAAGTTGCTCAACTCTCTCTATGGAGGGGCTTTTAACGGTTTTGTCCATTTGTCATAGAAAGATTGTGTTTTAGCATCGAAATAATCTAGGAAGCTTATACTCGTAAAATTTGACAAAGAAGTTAATAAAAAGTGTATTTCGAGCAACTTTGTTGGTTCAAAGTTGCTCAACTCTCTCTATGGAGGAGCTTTGAATGGTTTTGTCCATTTCCCATAGAAAGTTGGTGATTTGGAATCGAAATAATCTTCGAAGCTTATACTCATAAAATTGGACATAGTATAACAATAAAAAGTGTACACCGAGCAACTTTGATGGTCCTAAGTTGCTCAACTCTCTCTATGGAGGGGCTTTTAACGGTTTAGTCCATTTCTCATAGAAAGTTGGTGATTTGGAATCGAAATAATCTTGGAAGATTATACTCGTAAAATTTGACAAAGAAGAACAATAAAAAGTGTATCCCGAGCAACTTTGTTGGTCCGAAGTTGCTCAACTCTCTCTATGGAGGGGCTTTTAACGGTTTTATCCATTTGTCATAGAAAGATGGTGTTTTATCATCGAAATATTCTAGGAAGCTTATACTCGTAGAATTTTACAAAGAAGAACAATAAAAAGTGTATCCCGAGCAACTTTGTTGGTCCAAAGTTGCCCAACTCTCTCTATGTACGAGCTTTTAACGGTTTTGTCCATTTGTGATAAAAAGTTGGTGTTGTTTTGGCATCGAAATAATCTTGCAAGCTTGTACTCGTAAAATTTGACGTAGAAGAACAGTAAAAAGTGTACACCGAGCAACTTTGATGGTACGAAGTTGCTCCACTCTCTCTATGGGGGGGCTTTTAACGGTTTTGTCCATTTGTCATAGAAATATGGAGTTTTACCATCGAAATAATCTAGGAAACTTATACTCGTAAAATTTGACATAGAAGAACGATAAAAAGTATACACCGAGCAACTTTGATGGTCCGAAGTTGCTCAACTCTCTATATGAAGTAGCTTTTAACGGTTTTGTCCATTTCTCATAGAATATTGGTGATTTGGAATCGAAATAAATTTGGAAGCTTGTACTCGTAAAATTTGACATAGAAGAACAATAAAAAGTGTACACCGAGCAACTTTGATGGTCCGAAGTTGCTCAACTCTCTCTATGGAGAAGATTTTAATGGTTTTGTCCGTTTGTCGTAAAAAGTTCATTTTTCGGCATCGAAATAATCTAGGAAGCTTATACTCGTAAAATTTGACAAAGAAGAACATTAAAAAGTGTATTTCGAGCAACTTTGTTGGTTCGAAGTTGCTCAACTCTCTCTATGGAGGAGCTTTGAACGGTTTTGTCCATTTCCCATAGAAAGTTGTTGATTTGGAATCGAAATAATCTTCGAAGCTTATACTCATAAAATTGGACATAGTATAACAATAAAAAGTGTACACCGAGCAACTTTGATGGTCCTAAGTTGCTCAACTCTCTCTATGGGGGGGCTTTTATCGGTTTAGTCCATTTGTCATAGAAAGATGGTGTTTTAGCATCGAAATAATCTAGGAAGCTTATACTCGTAAAATTTGACAAAGAAGAACAATAAAAATTGTATCCCGAGCAACTTTGTTGGTTCGAAGTTGCTCAACTCTCTCTATGGAGGAGCTTTTAACGGTTTTGCCCATTTCTCATAGAAAGTTGGTGATTTGGAATCGAAATAATCTAGGAAGCTTATACTCATAAAATTTGACATAGAAGAACAATAAAAAGTGTACACCGAGCAACTTTGATGGTCCGAAGTTGCTCAACTCTCTCTATGGAGGAGCTTTTAACGGTTTTATCCATTTGTCATAGAAAGTTGGTGATTTGGAATCGAAATAATCTTGGAAGCTTATACTCATAAACTTTGACATAGAATAACAATAAAAAGTGTACACCGAGCAACTTTGATAGTCCGAAGTTGCTCAACTCTCTCTATGGAGGGTCTTTTATTGGTTTTGTCCATTTGTCATAGAAAGATGGTGTTTTAGCATCAAAATAATCTTGAAAGCTTATACTCCTAAAATTTGACATAGAAGAACAATAAAAAGTGTACACCGAGCAATTGTGATGGTCCGAAGTTGCTCAACTCTCTCTATGGAGGAGATTTTAACGATTTTGTCCATTTGTCGTAAAAAGTTCATTTTTTGGCATCGAAATAATCTAGGAAGCTTATACTCATAAAATTTAACATAGAAGAACAATAAAAAGTGTACATCGAGCAACTTTGATTGTTCGAAGTTGCTCAACTCTCTCTATGGAGGAGTTTTTAACGGTTTTGTCTATTTCTCATAGAAAGTTGGTGATTTGGAATCGAAATAATCTTGGAAGCTTATACTCATAAAATTTGACATAGAAGAACAATAAAAAGTGTACACCGAGCAACTTTGATGGTCCGAAGTTGCTCAACTCTCTCTATGGAGGAGCTTTTAACGGTTTTATCCATTTGTCATAGAAAGTTGGTGATTTGGAATCGAAATAATCTTGGAAGCTTATACTCATAAAATTTGACATAGAATAACAATAAAAAGTGTACACCGAGCAACTTTGATGGTCCGAAGTTGCTCAACTCTCTCTATGGAGGGTCTTTTTACGGTTTTGTCCATTTGCCATAGAAAGATGGAGTTTTAGCATCGAAATAATCTAGGAAGCTTATACTCGTAAAATTTGACAAAGAAGAACAATAAAAAGTGTATCCCGAGCAACTTTGTTGGTTCGAAGTTGCTCAACTCTCTCTATGTAGGAGCTTTTAACGGTTTTGTCCATTTCTCATAGAAAGTTGGTGATTTGGAATCGAAATAATCTTGGAAGCTTATACTCATAAAATTTGACATAGAAGAACAATAAAAAAAGTACACCGAGCAACTTTGATGGTCCGAAGTTGCTCAACTCTCTCTATGGAGAAGCTTTTAACGGTTTTGTCTATTTCTCGTAGAAAGTTGGTGATTTGGAATCGAAATAATCTTGGAAGCTTAAACTCATAAAATTTGACATAGAATAACAATAAAAAGTGTACATCGAGCAACTTTGATGGTCCGAAGTTGCTCAACTCTCTCTATGGAGGGGCTTTTATCGGTTTTGTCCATTTGTCATAGAAAGATGGTGTTTTGGCATCGAAATAATTTAGGAAGCTTATACTCGTAAAATTTGACAAAGAAGAACAATAAAAAGTGTATCCCGAGCAACTTTGGTAGTCCAAAGTTGCCTCACTCTCTCTATGTAGGAGCTTTTAACGGTTTTGTCCATTTGTGATAAAAAGTTGGTGTTGTTTTGGCATCGAAATAATTTTGGAAGCTTGTACTCGTAAAATTTGACGTAGAAGAATAATAAAAAGTGTACACCGAGCAACTTTGATTGTCCGAAGTTGCTCAACTATCTCTATGGAGGAGCTTTTAACGGTTTTGTCCATTTGTCATAGATAGATGGTGTTTTAGCATCGAAATAATCTAGGAAACTTATACTCGTAAAATTTGACATAGAAGAACAATAAAAAGTTTATCCCGAGCAACTTTGGTGGTCCAAATTTGCCCCACTCTCTCTATGTAGGAGCTTTTAACGGTTTTGTCCATTTGTGATAAAAAGTTGGTGCTGTTTTGGCATCGAAATAATCTTGGAAGCTTGTACTCGTAAAATTTGACGTAGAAGAACAATAAAAAATGTACACCGAGCAACTTTGATGGTCCGAAGTTGCTCAACTCTCTCTATGGAGGAGCTTTTAACGGTTTTGTCCATTTGTCATAGAAAGATGGTGTTAATTTGGCATCGAAATAATCTTGGAAGCTTGTACTCGTAAAATTTGACATAGAAGAACAATAAAAAGTGTACACCGAGCAACTTTGATGGTCCGAAGTTGCTCAACTCTCTCTATGGAGAAGATTTTAATGGTTTTGTCCGTTTGTCGTAAAAAGTTCATTTTTCGGCATCGAAATAATCTAGGAAGCTTATACTCGTAAAATTTGACAAAGAAGAACATTAAAAAGTGTATTTCGAGCAACTTTGTTGGTTCGAAGTTGCTCAACTCTCTCTATGGAGGAGCTTTGAACGGTTTTGTCCATTTCCCATAGAAAGTTGTTGATTTGGAATCGAAATAATCTTCGAAGCTTATACTCATAAAATTGGACATAGTATAACAATAAAAAGTGTACACCGAGCAACTTTGATGGTCCTAAGTTGCTCAACTCTCTCTATGGGGGGGCTTTTATCGGTTTAGTCCATTTGTCATAGAAAGATGGTGTTTTAGCATCGAAATAATCTAGGAAGCTTATACTCGTAAAATTTGACAAAGAAGAACAATAAAAATTGTATCCCGAGCAACTTTGTTGGTTCGAAGTTGCTCAACTCTCTCTATGGAGGAGCTTTTAACGGTTTTGCCCATTTCTCATAGAAAGTTGGTGATTTGGAATCGAAATAATCTAGGAAGCTTATACTCATAAAATTTGACATAGAAGAACAATAAAAAGTGTACACCGAGCAACTTTGATGGTCCGAAGTTGCTCAACTCTCTCTATGGAGGAGCTTTTAACGGTTTTATCCATTTGTCATAGAAAGTTGGTGATTTGGAATCGAAATAATCTTGGAAGCTTATACTCATAAACTTTGACATAGAATAACAATAAAAAGTGTACACCGAGCAACTTTGATAGTCCGAAGTTGCTCAACTCTCTCTATGGAGGGTCTTTTATTGGTTTTGTCCATTTGTCATAGAAAGATGGTGTTTTAGCATCAAAATAATCTTGAAAGCTTATACTCCTAAAATTTGACATAGAAGAACAATAAAAAGTGTACACCGAGCAATTGTGATGGTCCGAAGTTGCTCAACTCTCTCTATGGAGGAGATTTTAACGATTTTGTCCATTTGTCGTAAAAAGTTCATTTTTTGGCATCGAAATAATCTAGGAAGCTTATACTCATAAAATTTAACATAGAAGAACAATAAAAAGTGTACATCGAGCAACTTTGATTGTTCGAAGTTGCTCAACTCTCTCTATGGAGGAGTTTTTAACGGTTTTGTCTATTTCTCATAGAAAGTTGGTGATTTGGAATCGAAATAATCTTGGAAGCTTATACTCATAAAATTTGACATAGAAGAACAATAAAAAGTGTACACCGAGCAACTTTGATGGTCCGAAGTTGCTCAACTCTCTCTATGGAGGAGCTTTTAACGGTTTTATCCATTTGTCATAGAAAGTTGGTGATTTGGAATCGAAATAATCTTGGAAGCTTATACTCATAAAATTTGACATAGAATAACAATAAAAAGTGTACACCGAGCAACTTTGATGGTCCGAAGTTGCTCAACTCTCTCTATGGAGGGTCTTTTTACGGTTTTGTCCATTTGCCATAGAAAGATGGAGTTTTAGCATCGAAATAATCTAGGAAGCTTATACTCGTAAAATTTGACAAAGAAGAACAATAAAAAGTGTATCCCGAGCAACTTTGTTGGTTCGAAGTTGCTCAACTCTCTCTATGTAGGAGCTTTTAACGGTTTTGTCCATTTCTCATAGAAAGTTGGTGATTTGGAATCGAAATAATCTTGGAAGCTTATACTCATAAAATTTGACATAGAAGAACAATAAAAAAAGTACACCGAGCAACTTTGATGGTCCGAAGTTGCTCAACTCTCTCTATCGAGGAGCTTTTAACGGTTTTGTCCATTTGTCATAGGAAGATGGTGTTTTAGCATCGAAATAATCTAGGAAGCTAACACTCGTAAAATTTGACATAGAAGAACAATAAAAAGTGTATCCCGAGCAACTTTGTTGGTTCGAAGTTGCTCAACTCTCTCTATGGAGGAGCTTTTGACGGTTTTGTCCATTTCTGATAAAAAGTTGGTGTTTTGGTATCGAAATAATATTGGAAGCTTATACTCGTAAAATTTGACATAGAAGGACAATAAAAAGTGTACACCGAGCAACTTTGATGGTCCGAAGTTGCTCAACACTCTCTATGGAGAAGCTTTTAACGGTTTTGTCTATTTCTCGTAGAAAGTTGGTGATTTGGAATCGAAATAATCTTGGAAGCTTAAACTCATAAAATTTGACATAGAATAACAATAAAAAGTGTACATCGAGCAACTTTGATGGTCCGAAGTTGCTCAACTCTCTCTATGGAGGGGCTTTTATCGGTTTTGTCCATTTGTCATAGAAAGATGGTGTTTTGGCATCGAAATAATTTAGGAAGCTTATACTCGTAAAATTTGACAAAGAAGAACAATAAAAAGTGTATCCCGAGCAACTTTGGTAGTCCAAAGTTGCCTCACTCTCTCTATGTAGGAGCTTTTAACGATTTTGTCCATTTGTGATAAAAAGTTGGTGTTGTTTTGGCATCGAAATAATATTGGAAGCTTGTACTCGTAAAATTTGACGTAGAAGAACAATAAAAAGTGTACACCGAGCAAATTTGATGGTCCGAAGTTGCTCAACTATCTCTATGGAGGAGCTTTTAACGGTTTTGTCCATTTGTCATAGATAGATGGTGTTTTAGCATCGAAATAATCTAGGAAACTTATACTCGTAAAATTTGACATAGAAGAACAATAAAAAGTGTATCCCGAGCAACTATGGTGGTCCAAAGTTGCCCCACTCTCTCTATGTAGGAGCTTTTAACGGTTTTGTCCATTTGTGATAAAAAGTTGGTGTTGTTTTGGCATCGAAATAATCTTGGAAGCTTGTACTCGTAAAATTTGACGTAGAAGAACAATAAAAAGTGTACACCGAGCAACTTTGATGGTCCGAAGTTGCTCAACTCTCTCTATGGAGGAGCTTTTAACGGTTTTGTCCATTTGTCATAGAAAGATGGTGTTGTTTTAGCATCGAAATAATCTTGGAAGCTTGTACTCGTAAAATTTGACATAGAAGAACAATAAAAAGTGTACACCGAGCAACTTTGATGGTCCGAAGTTGCTCAACTCTCTCTATGGAGGAGCTTTTAACGGTTTTGTCTATTTGTCATAGAAAGATGGTGTTTTGGCATCGAAATAATCTAGGAAGCTTATACTCGTAAAATTTGACATAGAAGAACAATAAAAAGTGTATCCCGAGCAACTTTGTTGGTCCGATGTTGCTCAACTCTCTCTATGGAGGAGCTTTTGACGGTTTTGTCTATTTCTCATAGAAAGTTGGTGATTTGGAATCGAAATAATCTTGGAATCTTATACTCATAAAATTTGACATAGAAGGACAATAAAAAGTGTCCACCGAGCAACTGTGTTGGTCCGAAGTTGCTCAACTCTCTCTATGGAGGGGCTTTTAACGGTTTTGTCCATTTGTCATAGAAAGATTGTGTTTTAGCATCGAAATAATCTAGGAAGCTTATACTCGTAAAATTTGACAAAGAAGTTAATAAAAAGTGTATTTCGAGCAACTTTGTTGGTTCAAAGTTGCTCAACTCTCTCTATGGAGGAGCTTTGAATGGTTTTGTCCATTTCCCATAGAAAGTTGGTGATTTGGAATCGAAATAATCTTCGAAGCTTATACTCATAAAATTGGACATAGTATAACAATAAAAAGTGTACACCGAGCAACTTTGATGGTCCTAAGTTGCTCAACTCTCTCTATGGAGGGGCTTTTAACGGTTTAGTCCATTTCTCATAGAAAGTTGGTGATTTGGAATCGAAATAATCTTGGAAGATTATACTCGTAAAATTTGACAAAGAAGAACAATAAAAAGTGTATCCCGAGCAACTTTGTTGGTCCGAAGTTGCTCAACTCTCTCTATGGAGGGGCTTTTAACGGTTTTATCCATTTGTCATAGAAAGATGGTGTTTTATCATCGAAATATTCTAGGAAGCTTATACTCGTAGAATTTTACAAAGAAGAACAATAAAAAGTGTATCCCGAGCAACTTTGTTGGTCCAAAGTTGCCCAACTCTCTCTATGTACGAGCTTTTAACGGTTTTGTCCATTTGTGATAAAAAGTTGGTGTTGTTTTGGCATCGAAATAATCTTGCAAGCTTGTACTCGTAAAATTTGACGTAGAAGAACAGTAAAAAGTGTACACCGAGCAACTTTGATGGTACGAAGTTGCTCCACTCTCTCTATGGGGGGGCTTTTAACGGTTTTGTCCATTTGTCATAGAAATATGGAGTTTTACCATCGAAATAATCTAGGAAACTTATACTCGTAAAATTTGACATAGAAGAACGATAAAAAGTATACACCGAGCAACTTTGATGGTCCGAAGTTGCTCAACTCTCTATATGAAGTAGCTTTTAACGGTTTTGTCCATTTCTCATAGAATATTGGTGATTTGGAATCGAAATAAATTTGGAAGCTTATACTCGTAAAATTTGACATAGAAGAACAATAAAAAGTGTACACCGAGCAACTTTGATGGTCCGAAGTTGCTCAACTCTCTCTATGGAGGAGATTTTAATGGTTTTGTCCATTTGTCGTAAAAAGTTCATTTTTCGGCATCGAAATAATCTAGGAAGCTTATACTCGTAAAATTTGACAAAGAAGAACATTAAAAAGTGTATTTCGAGCAACTTTGTTGGTTCAAAGTTGCTCAACTCTCTCTATGGAGGAGCTTTGAATGGTTTTGTCCATTTCCCATAGAAAGTTGGTGATTTGGAATCGAAATAATCTTCGAAGCTTATACTCATAAAATTGGACATAATATAACAATAAAAAGTGTACACCGAGCAACTTTGATGGTCCTAAGTTGCTCAACTCTCTCTATGGAGGGGCTTTTAACGGTTTAGTCCATTTGTCATAGAAAGATGGTGTTTTAGCATCGAAATAATCTAGGAAGCTTATACTCGTAAAATTTGACAAAGAAGAACAATAAAAATTGTATCCCGAGCAACTTTGTTGGTTCGAAGTTGCTCAACTCTCTCTATGGAGGAGCTTTTAACGGTTTTGCCCATTTCTCATAGAAAGTTGGTGATTTGGAATCGAAATAATCTAGGAAGCTTATACTCATAAAATTTGACATAGAAGAACAATAAAAAGTGTACACCGAGCAACTTTGATGGTCCGAAGTTGCTCAACTCTCTCTATGGAGGAGCTTTTAACGGTTTTATCCATTTGTCATAGAAAGTTGGTGATTTGGAATCGAAATAATCTTGGAAGCTTATACTCATAAACTTTGACATAGAATAACAATAAAAAGTGTACACCGAGCAACTTTGATAGTCCGAAGTTGCTCAACTCTCTCTATGGAGGGTCTTTTATTGGTTTTGTCCATTTGTCATAGAAAGATGGTGTTTTAGCATCAAAATAATCTTGAAAGCTTATACTCCTAAAATTTGACATAGAAGAACAATAAAAATTGTACACCGAGCAACTGTGATGGTCCGAAGTTGCTCAACTCTCTCTATGGAGGAGATTTTAACGATTTTGTCCATTTGTCGTAAAAAGTTCATTTTTTGGCATCGAAATAATCTAGGAAGCTTATACTCATAAAATTTAACATAGAAGAACAATAAAAAGTGTACATCGAGCAACTTTGATTGTTCGAAGTTGCTCAACTCTCTCTATGGAGGAGTTTTTAACGGTTTTGTCTATTTCTCATAGAAAGTTGGTGATTTGGAATCGAAATAATCTTGGAAGCTTATACTCATAAAATTTGACATAGAAGAACAATAAAAAGTGTACACCGAGCAACTTTGATGGTCCGAAGTTGCTCAACTCTCTCTATGGAGGAGCTTTTAACGGTTTTATCCATTTGTCATAGAAAGTTGGTGATTTGGAATCGAAATAATCTTGGAAGCTTATACTCATAAAATTTGACATAGAATAACAATAAAAAGTGTACACCGAGCAACTTTGATGGTCCGAAATTGCTCAACTCTCTCTATGGAGGGTCTTTTTACGGTTTTGTCCATTTGCCATAGAAAGATGGAGTTTTAGCATCGAAATAATCTAGGAAGCTTATACTCGTAAAATTTGACAAAGAAGAACAATAAAAAGTGTATCCCGAGCAACTTTGTTGGTTCGAAGTTGCTCAACTCTCTCTATGTAGGAGCTTTTAACGGTTTTGTCCATTTCTCATAGAAAGTTGGTGATTTGGAATCGAAATAATCTTGGAAGCTTATACTCATAAAATTTGACATAGAAGAACAATAAAAAAAGTACACCGAGCAACTTTGATGGTCCGAAGTTGCTCAACTCTCTCTATGGAGAAGCTTTTAACGGTTTTGTCTATTTCTCGTAGAAAGTTGGTGATTTGGAATCGAAATAATCTTGGAAGCTTAAACTCATAAAATTTGACATAGAATAACAATAAAAAGTGTACATCGAGCAACTTTGATGGTCCGAAGTTGCTCAACTCTCTCTATGGAGGGGCTTTTATCGGTTTTGTCCATTTGTCATAGAAAGATGGTGTTTTGGCATCGAAATAATTTAGGAAGCTTATACTCGTAAAATTTGACAAAGAAGAACAATAAAAAGTGTATCCCGAGCAACTTTGGTAGTCCAAAGTTGCCTCACTCTCTCTATGTAGGAGCTTTTAACGGTTTTGTCGATTTGTGATAAAAAGTTGGTGTTGTTTTGGCATCGAAATAATTTTGGAAGCTTGTACTCGTAAAATTTGACGTAGAAGAATAATAAAAAGTGTACACCGAGCAACTTTGATTGTCCGAAGTTGCTCAACTATCTCTATAGAGGAGCTTTTAACGGTTTTGTCCATTTGTCATAGATAGATGGTGTTTTAGCATCGAAATAATCTAGGAAACTTATACTCGTAAAATTTGACATAGAAGAACAATAAAAAGTTTATCCCGAGCAACTTTGGTGGTCCAAAGTTGCCCCACTCTCTCTATGTAGGAGCTTTTAACGGTTTTGTCCATTTGTGATAAAAAGTTGGTGCTGTTTTGGCATCGAAATAATCTTGGAAGCTTGTACTCGTAAAATTTGACGTAGAAGAACAATAAAAAATGTACACCGAGCAACTTTGATGGTCCGAAGTTGCTCAACTCTCTCTATGGAGGAGCTTTTAACGGTTTTGTCCATTTGTCATAGAAAGATGGTGTTAATTTGGCATCGAAATAATCTTGGAAGCTTGTACTCGTAAAATTTGACATAGAAGAACAATAAAAAGTGTACACCGAGCAACTTTGATGGTCCGAAGTTGCTCAACTCTCTCTATGGAGAAGATTTTAATGGTTTTGTCCGTTTGTCGTAAAAAGTTCATTTTTCGGCATCGAAATAATCTAGGAAGCTTATACTCGTAAAATTTGACAAAGAAGAACATTAAAAAGTGTATTTCGAGCAACTTTGTTGGTTCGAAGTTGCTCAACTCTCTCTATGGAGGAGCTTTGAACGGTTTTGTCCATTTCCCATAGAAAGTTGTTGATTTGGAATCGAAATAATCTTCGAAGCTTATACTCATAAAATTGGACATAGTATAACAATAAAAAGTGTACACCGAGCAACTTTGATGGTCCTAAGTTGCTCAACTCTCTCTATGGAGGGGCTTTTATCGGTTTAGTCCATTTGTCATAGAAAGATGGTGTTTTAGCATCGAAATAATCTAGGAAGCTTATACTCGTAAAATTTGACAAAGAAGAACAATAAAAATTGTATCCCGAGCAACTTTGTTGGTTCGAAGTTGCTCAACTCTCTCTATGGAGGAGCTTTTAACGGTTTTGCCCATTTCTCATAGAAAGTTGGTGATTTGGAATCGAAATAATCTAGGAAGCTTATACTCATAAAATTTGACATAGAAGAACAATAAAAAGTGTACACCGAGCAACTTTGATGGTCCGAAGTTGCTCAACTCTCTCTATGGAGGAGCTTTTAACGGTTTTATCCATTTGTCATAGAAAGTTGGTGATTTGGAATCGAAATAATCTTGGAAGCTTATACTCATAAACTTTGACATAGAATAACAATAAAAAGTGTACACCGAGCAACTTTGATAGTCCGAAGTTGCTCAACTCTCTCTATGGAGGGTCTTTTATTGGTTTTGTCCATTTGTCATAGAAAGATGGTGTTTTAGCATCAAAATAATCTTGAAAGCTTATACTCCTAAAATTTGACATAGAAGAACAATAAAAAGTGTACACCGAGCAATTGTGATGGTCCGAAGTTGCTCAACTCTCTCTATGGAGGAGATTTTAACGATTTTGTCCATTTGTCGTAAAAAGTTCATTTTTTGGCATCGAAATAATCTAGGAAGCTTATACTCATAAAATTTAACATAGAAGAACAATAAAAAGTGTACATCGAGCAACTTTGATTGTTCGAAGTTGCTCAACTCTCTCTATGGAGGAGTTTTTAACGGTTTTGTCTATTTCTCATAGAAAGTTGGTGATTTGGAATCGAAATAATCTTGGAAGCTTATACTCATAAAATTTGAGATAGAAGAACAATAAAAAGTGTACACCGACCAACTTTGATGGTCCGAAGTTGCTCAACTCTCTCTATGGAGGAGCTTTTAACGGTTTTATCCATTTGTCATAGAAAGTTGGTGATTTGGAATCGAAATAATCTTGGAAGCTTATACTCATAAAATTTGACATAGAATAACAATAAAAAGTGTACACCGAGCAACTTTGATGGTCCGAAGTTGCTCAACTCTCTCTATGGAGGGTCTTTTTACGGTTTTGTCCATTTGCCATAGAAAGATGGAGTTTTAGCATCGAAATAATCTAGGAAGCTTATACTCGTAAAATTTGACAAAGAAGAACAATAAAAAGTGTATCCCGAGCAACTTTGTTGGTTCGAAGTTGCTCAACTCTCTCTATGTAGGAGCTTTTAACGGTTTTGTCCATTTCTCATAGAAAGTTGGTGATTTGGAATCGAAATAATCTTGGAAGCTTATACTCATAAAATTTGACATAGAAGAACAATAAAAAAAGTACACCGAGCAACTTTGATGGTCCGAAGTTGCTCAACTCTCTTTATCGAGGAGCTTTTAACGGTTTTGTCCATTTGTCATAGGAAGATGGTGTTTTAGCATCGAAATAATCTAGGAAGCTTACACTCGTAAAATTTGACATAGAAGAACAATAAAAAGTGTATCCCGAGCAACTTTGTTGGTTCGAAGTTGCTCAACTCTCTCTATGGAGGAGCTTTTGACGGTTTTGTCCATTTGTGATAAAAAGTTGGTGTTTTGGTATCGAAATAATATTGGAAGCTTATACTCGTAAAATTTGACATAGAAGGACAATAAAAAGTGTACACCGAGCAACTCTGTTGGTCCGAAGTTGCTCAACTCTCTCTATGGAGGAGATTTTAACGGTTTTGTCTATTTGTCGTAAAAAGTTCATTTTTTGGCATCGAAATAATCTAGGAAGCTTATACTCATAAAATTTAACATAGAAGAACAATAAAAAGTGTACATCGAGCAACTTTTATTTTTCGAAGTTGCTCAACTCTCTCTACGGATGAGCTTTTAACGGTTTTGTCTATTTCTCATAGAAAGTTGGTGATTTGGAATCGAAATAATCTTGGAAGCTTATACTCATAAAATTTGACATAGAATAACAATAAAAAATGTACACCGAGCAAATTTGATGGTCCGAAGTTGCTCAACACTCTCTATGGAGAAGCTTTTAACGGTTTTGTCTATTTCTCGTAGAAAGTTGGTGATTTGGAATCGAAATAATCTTGGAAGCTTAAACTCATAAAATTTGACATAGAATAACAATAAAAAGTGTACATCGAGCAACTTTGATGGTCCGAAGTTGCTCAACTCTCTCTATGGAGGGGCTTTTATCGGTTTTGTCCATTTGTCATAGAAAGATGGTGTTTTGGCATCGAAATAATTTAGGAAGCTTATAATCGTAAAATTTGACAAAGAAGAACAATAAAAAGTATATCCCGAGCAACTTTGGTAGTCCAAAGTTGCCTCACTCTCTCTATGTAGGAGCTTTTAACGGTTTTGTCCATTTGTGATAAAAAGTTGGTGTTGTTTTGGCATCGAAATAATAATGGAAGCTTGTACTCGTAAAATTTGACGTAGAAGAACAATAAAAAGTGTACACCGAGCAACTTTGATGGTCCGAAGTTGCTCAACTATCTCTATGGAGGAGCTTTTAACGGTTTTGTCCATTTGTCATAGATAGATGGTGTTTTAACATCGAAATAATCTAGGAAACTTATACTCGTAAAATTTGACATAGAAGAACAATAAAAAGTGTATCCCGAGCAACTTTGGTGGTCCAAAGTTGCCGCACTCTCTCTATGTAGGAGCTTTTAACGGTTTTGTCCATTTGTGATAAAAAGTTGGTGTTGTTTTAGCATCGAAATAATCTTGGAAGCTTGTACTCGTAAAATTTGACGTAGAAGAACAATAAAAAGTGTACACCGAGCAACTTTGATGGTCCGAAGTTGCTCAACTCTCTCTATGGAGGAGCTTTTAACGGTTTTGTCCATTTGTCATAGAAAGATGGTGTTTTTGCATCGAAATAATCTTGGAAACTTATACTCGTAAAATTTGACATAGAAGAACAATAAAAAGTGTACACCGAGCAACTTTGATGGTCCGAAGTTGCTCAACTCTCTTTATGGAGGAGCTTTTAACGGTTTTGTCCATTTCTCATAGAAAGTTGGTGATTTGGAATCAAAAAAATCTTGGAAGCTTATACTCGTAAAATTTGACATAGAAGAACAATAAAAAGTGTACACCGAGCAACTTTGATGGTCCGAAGTTGCTCAACTCTCTCTATGGAGGAGATTTTATTGGTTTTATCCGTTTGTCGTAAAAAGTTCATTTTTCGGCATCGAAATAATCTAGGAAGCTTATACTCGTAAAATTTGACAAAGAAGAACAATCAAAAGTGTATTTCGAGCAACTTTGTTGGTTCAAAGTTGCTCAACTCTCTCTATGGAGGAGCTTTGAACGGTTTTGTCCATTTCCCATAGAAAGTTGGTGATTTGGAATCGAAATAATCTTGGAAGCTTATACTCATAAAATTTGACATAGAATAACAATAAAAAGTGTACACCGAGCAACTTTGATGGTCCTAAGTTGCTCAACTCTCTCTATGGAGGGGCTTTTAACGGTTTTGTCCATTTGTCATAGAAAGATGGTGTTTTAGCATCGAAATAATCTAGGAAGCTTATACTCGTAAAATTTGACAAAGAAGAACAATAAAAAGTGTATCCCGAGCAACTTTGTTGGTTCGAAGTTGCTCAACTCTCTCTATGGAGGAGCTTTTAACGGTTTTGTCCATTTCTCATAGAAAGTTGGTGATTTGGAATCGAAATAATCTTGGAAGCTTATACTCATAAAATTTGACATAGAAGAACAATAAAAAAAGTACACCGAGCAACTTTGATGGTCCGAAGTTGCTCAACTCTCTCTATCGAGGAGCTTTTAACGGTTTTGTCCATTTGTCATAGGAAGATGGTGTTTTAGCATCGAAATAATCTAGGAAGCTTATACTCGTAAAATTTGACATAGAAGAACAATAAAAAGTGTATCCCGAGCAACTTTGTTGGTCCGAAGTTGCTCAACTCTCTCTATGGAGGAGCTTTTAACGGTTTTGTCTATTTGTCATAGAAAGATGGTGTTTTGGCATCGAAATAATCTAGGAAGCTTATACTCGTAAAATTTGACATAGAAGAACAATAAAAAGTGTATCCCGAGCAACTTTGTTGGTCCGATGTTGCTCAACTCTCTCTATGGAGGAGCTTTTGACGGTTTTGTCTATTTCTCATAGAAAGTTGGTGATTTGGAATCGAAATAATCTTGGAATCTTATACTCATAAAATTTGACATAGAAGGACAATAAAAAGTGTCCACCGAGCAACTGTGTTGGTCCGAAGTTGCTCAACTCTCTCTATGGAGGGGCTTTTAACGGTTTTGTCCATTTGTCATAGAAAGATGGTGTTTTAGCATCGAAAAAATCTAGGAAGCTTATACTCGTAAAATTTGACATAGAAGAACAATAAAAAGTGTATCCCGAGCAACTTTGTTGGTCCGAAGTTGCTCAACTCTATCTATGGAGGAGCTTTTAACGGTTTTGTTCATTTGTGATAAAAGTTGGTGTTTTGGCATCGAAGTAATCTTGGAAGCTTATACTCGTAAAATTTGACATAGAAGGACAATAAAATGTGTACACCGAGCAACTGTGTTGGTCCGAAGTTGCTCAACTCTCTCTATGGAGGAGATTTTAACGGTTTTGTCCATTTGTCATAGAAAGATGGTGTTTTAGCATCGAAAAAATCTAGGAAGCTTATACTCGTAAAATTTGACAAAGAAGAACAATAAAAAGTGTATCCCGATCAACTTTGTTGGTTCGACGTTGCTCAACTCTCTCTATGGAGGAGCTTTTAACGGTTTTGTCTATTTCTCATAGAAAGTTGGTGATTTGGAATCGAAATAATCTTGGAAGCTTATACTCATAAAAGTTGACAAAGAATAACAATAAAAAGTGTACACCGAGCAACTTTGATGGTCCGAAGTTGCTCAACTCTCTCTATGGAGGGGCTTTTAACGGTTTTGTCCATTTGTCATAGAAGGATGGTGTTTTAGAATCGAAATAATCTAGGAAGCTTATACTCGTAAAATTTGACATAGAAGAACAATAAAAAGCGTACACCAAGCAACTTTGATGGTCCGAAGTTGCTCAACTCTCTCTATGGAGGACCTTTTAACGGTTTTGTCCATTTGTGATAAAAAGTTGGTGTTTTGGCATCGAAGTAATCTTTGAAGCTTATACTCGTAAAATTTGACATAGAAAGACAATAAAAAGTGTACATCAAGAAACTTTGATGGTTCGAAGTTGCTCAACTCTCTCTATGGAGGAGCTTCTAACGGTTTTGTCTATTTGTCATAGAAAGATGGTGTTTTGGCATCGAAATAATCTAGGAAGCTTATACTCCTAAAATTTGGCATAGAAGAACAATAAAAAGTGTATCCCGAGCAACTTTGTTGGTCCGATGTTGCTCAACTCTCTCTATGGAGGAGCTTTTAACTGTTTTGTCTATTTCTCATAGAAAGTTGGTGATTTGGAATCGAAATAATCTTGGAAGCTTATACTCATAAAAGTTGACAAAGAATAACAATAAAAAGTGTACACCGAGCAACTTTGATGGTCCGAAGTTGCTCAACTCTCTCTATGGAGGGGCTTTTAGCGGTTTTGTCCATTTGTCATAGAAAGATGGTGTTTTAGCATCGAAATAATCTAGGAAGCTTATACTCGTAAAATTTGACATAGAAGAACAATAAAAAGTATATCCCGAGCAACTTTGTTGGTCCGAAGTTGCTCAACTCTCTCTATGGAGGAGCTTTTAACAGTTTTGTCCATTTCTCATAGAAAGTTGGTGATTTGGAATCGAAATAATCTTGAAAGCTTATACTCATAAAATTTGACATAGAAGAACAATAAAAAGTGTACACCGAGCAACTTTGATGGTCCGAAGTTGCTCAACTCTCTCTATGGATGGGCTTTTAACGGTTTTGTCCATTTGTCATAGAAGGATGGTGTTTTAGCATCGAAATAATCTAGAAAGCTTATACTCGTAAAATTTGACATAGGAGAACAATAAAAAGTGTATCCCGAGCAACTTTGTTGGTCCGAAGTTGCTCAACTCTCTCTATGGAGGGGCTTTTAACGGTTTTATCCATTTGTCATAGAAAGATGGTGTTTTATCATCGAAATATTCTAGGAAGCTTATACTCGTAGAATTTTACAAAGAAGAACAATAAAAAGTGTATCCCGAGCAACTTTGTTGGTCCAAAGTTGCCCAACTCTCTCTATGTACGAGCTTTTAACGGTTTTGTCCATTTGTGATAAAAAGTTGGTGTTGTTTTGGCATCGAAATAATCTTGCAAGCTTGTACTCGTAAAATTTGACGTAGAAGAACAGTAAAAAGTGTACACCGAGCAACTTTGATGGTACGAAGTTGCTCCACTCTCTCTATGGGGGGGCTTTTAACGGTTTTGTCCATTTGTCATAGAAATATGGAGTTTTACCATCGAAATAATCTAGGAAACTTATACTCGTAAAATTTGACATAGAAGAACGATAAAAAGTATACACGGAGCAACTTTGATGGTCCGAAGTTGCTCAACTCTCTATATGAAGTAGCTTTTAACGGTTTCGTCCATTTCTCATAGAAAGTTGGCGATTTGGAATCGAAATAATCTTCGAAGCTTATACTCATAAAATTGGACATAGAATAACAATAAAAAGTGTACACCGAGCAACTTTGATGGTCCTAAGTTGCTCAACTCTCTCTATGGAGGGGCTTTTAACGGTTTTGTCCATTTGTCATAGAAAGATGGTGTTTTAGCATCGAAATAATCTAGGAAGCTTATACTCGTAAAATTTGACAAAGAAGAACAATAAAAATTGTATCCCGAGCAACTTTGTTGGTTCGAAGTTGCTCAACTCTCTCTATGGAGGAGCTTTTAACGGTTTTGCCCATTTCTCATAGAAAGTTGGTGATTTGGAATCGAAATAATCTAGGAAGCTTATACTCATAAAATTTGACATAGAAGAACAATAAAAAGTGTACACCGAGCAACTTTGATGGTCCGAAGTTGCTCAACTCTCTCTATGGAGGAGCTTTTAACGGTTTTATCCATTTGTCATAGAAAGTTGGTGATTTGGAATCGAAATAATCTTGGAAGCTTATACTCATAAACTTTGACATAGAATAACAATAAAAAGTGTACACCGAGCAACTTTGATGGTCCGAAGTTGCTCAACTCTCTCTATGGAGGGTCTTTTTACGGTTTTGTCCATTTGCCATAGAAAGATGGTGTTTTAGCATCGAAATAATCTAGGAAGCTTATACTCGTAAAAGTTGACAAAGAAGAACAATAAAAAGTGTATCCCGAGCAACTTTGTTGGTTCGAAGTTGCTCAACTCTCTCTATGGAGGAGCTTTTAACGGTTTTGTCCATTTCTCATAGAAAGTTGGTGATTTGGAATCGAAATAATCTTGGAAGCTTATACTCATAAAATTTGACATAGAAGAACAATAAAAAAAGTACACCGAGCAACTTTGATGGTCCGAAGTTGCTCAACTCTCTCTATCGAGGAGCTTTTAACGGTTTTGTACATTTGTCATAGGAAGATGGTGTTTTAGCATCGAAATAATCTAGGAAGCTTATACTCGTAAAATTTGACATAGAAGAACAATAAAAAGTGTATCCCGAGCAACTTTGTTGGTCCGAAGTTTCTCAACTCTCTCTATGGAGGAGCTTTTAACGGTTTTGTCTATTTGTCATAGAAAGATGGTGTTTTGGCATCGAAATAATCTAGGAAGCTTATACTCGTAAAATTTGACATAGAAGAACAATAAAAAGTGTATCCCGAGCAACTTTGTTGGTCCGATGTTGCTCAACTCTCTCTATGGAGGAGCTTTTGACGGTTTTGTCTATTTCTCATAGAAAGTTGGTGATTTGGAATCGAAATAATCTTGGAATCTTATACTCATAAAATTTGACATAGAAGGACAATAAAAAGTGTCCACCGAGCAACTGTGTTGGTCCGAAGTTGCTCAATTCTCTCTATGGAGGGGCTTTTAACGGTTTTGTCCATTTGTCATAGAAAGATGGTGTTTTAGCATCGAAATAATCTAGGAAGCTTATACTCATAAAATTTGACATAGAAGAACAATAAAAAGTGTACACCGAGCAACTTTGATGGTCCTAAGTTGCTCAACTCTCTCTATGGAGGGGCTTTTAACGGTTTTGTCCATTTGTCATAGAAAGATGGTGTTTTAGCATCGAAATAATCTAGGAAGCTTATACTCGTAAAATTTGACAAAGAAGAACAATAAAAATTGTATACCGAGCAACTGTGTTGGTCCGAAGTTGCTCAACTCTCTCTATAGAGGAGATTTTAACGGTTTTGTCCATTTGTCATAGAAAGTTGGTGATTTGGAATCGAAATAATCTTGGAAGCTTATACTCATAAAAGTTGACAAAGAATAACAATAAAAAGTGTACACCGAGCAACTTTGATGGTCCGAAGTTGCTCAACTCTCTCTATGGAGGGGCTTTTAACGGTTTTCTCCATTTGTCATAGAAGGATGGTGTTTTAGAATCGAAATAATCTAGGAAGCTTATACTTGTAAAATTTGACATAGAAGAACAATAAAAAGCGTACACCAAGTAACTTTGATGGTCCGAAGTTGCTCAACTCTCTCTATGGAGGACCTTTTAACGGTTTTGTCCATTTGTGATAAAAAGTTGGTGTTTTGGCATCGAAGTAATCTTTGAAGCTTATACTCGTAAAATTTGACATAGAAAGACAATAAAAAGTGTACATCAAGAAACTTTGATGGTTCGAAGTTGCTCAACTCTCTCTATGGAGGAGCTTCTAACGGTTTTGTCTATTTGTCATAGAAAGATGGTGTTTTGGCATCGATATAATCTAGGAAGCTTATACTCGTAAAATTTGACATAGAAGAACAATAAAAAGTGTATCCCGAGCAACTTTGTTGGTCCGATGTTGCTCAACTCTCTCTATGGAGGAGCTTTTAACGGTTTTGTCTATTTCTCATAGAAAGTTGGTGATTTGGAATCGAAATAATCTTGGAAGCTTATACTCATAAAAGTTGACAAAGAATAACAATAAAAAGTGTACACCGAGCAACTTTGATGGTCCGAAGTTGCTCAACTCTCTCTATGGAGGGGCTTTTAGCGGTTTTGTCCATTTGTCATAGAAAGATGATGTTTTAGCATCGAAATAATCTAGGAAGCTTATACTCGTAAAATTTGACATAGAAGAACAATAAAAAGTATATCCCGAGCAACTTTGTTGGTCCGAAGTTGCTCAACTCTCTCTATGGAGGAGCTTTTAACGGTTTTGTCCATTTGTGATGAAAAGTTGGTGTTTTGGCATTGAAGTAATCTTGGAAGCTTATACTCGTAAAATTTGACATAGAAGGACAATAGAAAGTGTACATCAAGCAACTTTGATGGTTCGAAGTTACTCCACACTCTCTATGGAGGAGCTTTAAATGGTTTTATCCATTTCTCATAGAAAGTTGGTGATTTGGAATCGAAATAATCTTGGAAGATTATACTCATAAAATTTGACATAGAAGAACAATAAAAAGTGTACACCGAGCAACTTTGATGGTCCGAAGTTGCTCAACTCTCTCTATGGATGGGCTTTTAACGGTTTTGTCCATTTGTCATAGAAGGATGGTGTTTTAGCATCGAAATAATCTAGAAAGCTTATACTCGTAAAATTTGACATAGAAGAACAATAAAAAGTGTATCCCGAGCAACTTTGTTGGTCCGAAGTTGCTCAACTCTCTCTATGGAGGGGCTTTTAACGGTTTTATCCATTTGTCATAGAAAGATGGTGTTTTATCATCGAAATATTCTAGGAAGCTTATACTCGTAGAATTTTACAAAGAAGAACAATAAAAAGTGTATCCCGAGCAACTTTGTTGGTCCAAAGTTGCCCAACTCTCTCTTTGTACGAGCTTTTAACGGTTTTGTCCATTTGTGATAAAAAGTTGGTGTTGTTTTGCCATCGAAATAATCTTGCAAGCTTGTACTCGTAAAATTTGACGTAGAAGAACAGTAAAAAGTGTACACCGAGCAACTTTGATGGTACGAAGTTGCTCCACTCTCTCTATGGGGGGGCTTTTAACGGTTTTGTCCATTTGTCATAGAAATATGGAGTTTTACCATCGAAATAATCTAGGAAACTTATACTCGTAAAATTTGACAAAGAAGAACAATAAAAATTGTATACCGAGCAACTGTGTTGGTCCGAAGTTGCTCAATTCTCTCTATGGAGGGGCTTTTAACGGTTTTGTCCATTTGTCATAGAAAGATGGTGTTTTAGCATCGAAATAATCTAGGAAGCTTATACTCATAAAATTTGACATAGAAGAACAATAAAAAGTGTACACCGAGCAACTTTGATGGTCCTAAGTTGCTCAACTCTCTCTATGGAGGGGCTTTTAACGGTTTTGTCCATTTGTCATAGAAAGATGGTGTTTTAGCATCGAAATAATCTAGGAAGCTTATACTCGTAAAATTTGACAAAGAAGAACAATAAAAATTGTATACCGAGCAACTGTGTTGGTCCGAAGTTGCTCAACTCTCTCTATAGAGGAGATTTTAACGGTTTTGTCCATTTGTCATAGAAAGTTGGTGATTTGGAATCGAAATAATCTTGGAAGCTTATACTCATAAAAGTTGACAAAGAATAACAATAAAAAGTGTACACCGAGCAACTTTGATGGTCCGAAGTTGCTCAACTCTCTCTATGGAGGGGCTTTTAACGGTTTTCTCCATTTGTCATAGAAGGATGGTGTTTTAGAATCGAAATAATCTAGGAAGCTTATACTTGTAAAATTTGACATAGAAGAACAATAAAAAGCGTACACCAAGTAACTTTGATGGTCCGAAGTTGCTCAACTCTCTCTATGGAGGACCTTTTAACGGTTTTGTCCATTTGTGATAAAAAGTTGGTGTTTTGGCATCGAAGTAATCTTTGAAGCTTATACTCGTAAAATTTGACATAGAAAGACAATAAAAAGTGTACATCAAGAAACTTTGATGGTTCGAAGTTGCTCAACTCTCTCTATGGAGGAGCTTCTAACGGTTTTGTCTATTTGTCATAGAAAGATGGTGTTTTGGCATCGATATAATCTAGGAAGCTTATACTCGTAAAATTTGACATAGAAGAACAATAAAAAGTGTATCCCGAGCAACTTTGTTGGTCCGATGTTGCTCAACTCTCTCTATGGAGGAGCTTTTAACGGTTTTGTCTATTTCTCATAGAAAGTTGGTGATTTGGAATCGAAATAATCTTGGAAGCTTATACTCATAAAAGTTGACAAAGAATAACAATAAAAAGTGTACACCGAGCAACTTTGATGGTCCGAAGTTGCTCAACTCTCTCTATGGAGGGGCTTTTAGCGGTTTTGTCCATTTGTCATAGAAAGATGATGTTTTAGCATCGAAATAATCTAGGAAGCTTATACTCGTAAAATTTGACATAGAAGAACAATAAAAAGTATATCCCGAGCAACTTTGTTGGTCCGAAGTTGCTCAACTCTCTCTATGGAGGAGCTTTTAACGGTTTTGTCCATTTGTGATGAAAAGTTGGTGTTTTGGCATTGAAGTAATCTTGGAAGCTTATACTCGTAAAATTTGACATAGAAGGACAATAGAAAGTGTACATCAAGCAACTTTGATGGTTCGAAGTTACTCCACACTCTCTATGGAGGAGCTTTAAATGGTTTTATCCATTTCTCATAGAAAGTTGGTGATTTGGAATCGAAATAATCTTGGAAGATTATACTCATAAAATTTGACATAGAAGAACAATAAAAAGTGTACACCGAGCAACTTTGATGGTCCGAAGTTGCTCAACTCTCTCTATGGATGGGCTTTTAACGGTTTTGTCCATTTGTCATAGAAGGATGGTGTTTTAGCATCGAAATAATCTAGAAAGCTTATACTCGTAAAATTTGACATAGAAGAACAATAAAAAGTGTATCCCGAGCAACTTTGTTGGTCCGAAGTTGCTCAACTCTCTCTATGGAGGGGCTTTTAACGGTTTTATCCATTTGTCATAGAAAGATGGTGTTTTATCATCGAAATATTCTAGGAAGCTTATACTCGTAGAATTTTACAAAGAAGAACAATAAAAAGTGTATCCCGAGCAACTTTGTTGGTCCAAAGTTGCCCAACTCTCTCTTTGTACGAGCTTTTAACGGTTTTGTCCATTTGTGATAAAAAGTTGGTGTTGTTTTGCCATCGAAATAATCTTGCAAGCTTGTACTCGTAAAATTTGACGTAGAAGAACAGTAAAAAGTGTACACCGAGCAACTTTGATGGTACGAAGTTGCTCCACTCTCTCTATGGGGGGGCTTTTAACGGTTTTGTCCATTTGTCATAGAAATATGGAGTTTTACCATCGAAATAATCTAGGAAACTTATACTCGTAAAATTTGACAAAGAAGAACAATAAAAATTGTATACCGAGCAACTGTGTTGGTCCGAAGTTGCTCAATTCTCTCTATGGAGGGGCTTTTAACGGTTTTGTCCATTTGTCATAGAAAGATGGTGTTTTAGCATCGAAATAATCTAGGAAGCTTATACTCATAAAATTTGACATAGAAGAACAATAAAAAGTGTACACCGAGCAACTTTGATGGTCCTAAGTTGCTCAACTCTCTCTATGGAGGGGCTTTTAACGGTTTTGTCCATTTGTCATAGAAAGATGGTGTTTTAGCATCGAAATAATCTAGGAAGCTTATACTCGTAAAATTTGACAAAGAAGAACAATAAAAATTGTATACCGAGCAACTGTGTTGGTCCGAAGTTGCTCAACTCTCTCTATAGAGGAGATTTTAACGGTTTTGTCCATTTGTCATAGAAAGTTGGTGATTTGGAATCGAAATAATCTTGGAAGCTTATACTCATAAAAGTTGACAAAGAATAACAATAAAAAGTGTACACCGAGCAACTTTGATGGTCCGAAGTTGCTCAACTCTCTCTATGGAGGGGCTTTTAACGGTTTTCTCCATTTGTCATAGAAGGATGGTGTTTTAGAATCGAAATAATCTAGGAAGCTTATACTTGTAAAATTTGACATAGAAGAACAATAAAAAGCGTACACCAAGTAACTTTGATGGTCCGAAGTTGCTCAACTCTCTCTATGGAGGACCTTTTAACGGTTTTGTCCATTTGTGATAAAAAGTTGGTGTTTTGGCATCGAAGTAATCTTTGAAGCTTATACTCGTAAAATTTGACATAGAAAGACAATAAAAAGTGTACATCAAGAAACTTTGATGGTTCGAAGTTGCTCAACTCTCTCTATGGAGGAGCTTCTAACGGTTTTGTCTATTTGTCATAGAAAGATGGTGTTTTGGCATCGATATAATCTAGGAAGCTTATACTCGTAAAATTTGACATAGAAGAACAATAAAAAGTGTATCCCGAGCAACTTTGTTGGTCCGATGTTGCTCAACTCTCTCTATGGAGGAGCTTTTAACGGTTTTGTCTATTTCTCATAGAAAGTTGGTGATTTGGAATCGAAATAATCTTGGAAGCTTATACTCATAAAAGTTGACAAAGAATAACAATAAAAAGTGTACACCGAGCAACTTTGATGGTCCGAAGTTGCTCAACTCTCTCTATGGAGGGGCTTTTAGCGGTTTTGTCCATTTGTCATAGAAAGATGATGTTTTAGCATCGAAATAATCTAGGAAGCTTATACTCGTAAAATTTGACATAGAAGAACAATAAAAAGTATATCCCGAGCAACTTTGTTGGTCCGAAGTTGCTCAACTCTCTCTATGGAGGAGCTTTTAACGGTTTTGTCCATTTGTGATGAAAAGTTGGTGTTTTGGCATTGAAGTAATCTTGGAAGCTTATACTCGTAAAATTTGACATAGAAGGACAATAGAAAGTGTACATCAAGCAACTTTGATGGTTCGAAGTTACTCCACACTCTCTATGGAGGAGCTTTAAATGGTTTTATCCATTTCTCATAGAAAGTTGGTGATTTGGAATCGAAATAATCTTGGAAGATTATACTCATAAAATTTGACATAGAAGAACAATAAAAAGTGTACACCGAGCAACTTTGATGGTCCGAAGTTGCTCAACTCTCTCTATGGATGGGCTTTTAACGGTTTTGTCCATTTGTCATAGAAGGATGGTGTTTTAGCATCGAAATAATCTAGAAAGCTTATACTCGTAAAATTTGACATAGAAGAACAATAAAAAGTGTATCCCGAGCAACTTTGTTGGTCCGAAGTTGCTCAACTCTCTCTATGGAGGGGCTTTTAACGGTTTTATCCATTTGTCATAGAAAGATGGTGTTTTATCATCGAAATATTCTAGGAAGCTTATACTCGTAGAATTTTACAAAGAAGAACAATAAAAAGTGTATCCCGAGCAACTTTGTTGGTCCAAAGTTGCCCAACTCTCTCTATGTACGAGCTTTTAACGGTTTTGTCCATTTGTGATAAAAAGTTGGTGTTGTTTTGGCATCGAAATAATCTTGCAAGCTTGTACTCGTAAAATTTGACGTAGAAGAACAGTAAAAAGTGTACACCGAGCAACTTTGATGGTACGAAGTTGCTCCACTCTCTCTATGGGGGGGCTTTTAACGGTTTTGTCCATTTGTCACAGAAATATGGAGTTTTACCATCGAAATAATCTAGGAAACTTATACTCGTAAAATTTGACATAGAAGAACGATAAAAAGTATACACGGAGCAACTTTGATGGTCCGAAGTTGCTCAACTCTCTATATGAAGTAGCTTTTAACGGTTTCGTCCATTTCTCATAGAAAGTTGGTGATTTGGAATCGAAATAAATTTGGAAGCTTATACTCGAAAAATTTGACAAAGAAGAACAATAAAAAGTGTATTTCGAGCAACTTTGTTGGTTCAAAGTTGCTCAACTCTCTCTATGGAGGAGCTTTGAATGGTTTTGTCCATTTCTCATAGAAAGTTGGCGATTTGGAATCGAAATAATCTTCGAAGCTTATACTCATAAAATTGGACATAGAATAACAATAAAAAGTGTACACCGAGCAACTTTGATGGTCCTAAGTTGCTCAACTCTCTCTATGGAGGGGCTTTTAACGGTTTTGTCCATTTGTCATAGAAAGATGGTGTTTTAGCATCGAAATAATCTAGGAAGCTTATACTCGTAAAATTTGACAAAGAAGAACAATAAAAATTGTATCCCGAGCAACTTTGTTGGTTCGAAGTTGCTCAACTCTCTCTGTGGAGGAGCTTTTAACGGTTTTGCCCATTTCTCATAGAAAGTTGGTGATTTGGAATCGAAATAATCTAGGAAGCTTATACTCATAAAATTTGACATAGAAGAACAATAAAAAGTGTACACCGAGCAACTTTGATGGTCCGAAGTTGCTCAACTCTCTCTATGGAGGAGCTTTTAACGGTTTTATCCATTTGTCATAGAAAGTTGGTGATTTGGAATCGAAATAATCTTGGAAGCTTATACTCATAAACTTTGACATAGAATAACAATAAAAAGTGTACACCGAGCAACTTTGATGGTCCGAAGTTGCTCAACTCTCTCTATGGAGGGTCTTTTTACGGTTTTGTCCATTTGCCATAGAAAGATGGTGTTTTAGCATCGAAATAATCTAGGAAGCTTATACTCGTAAAATTTGACAAAGAAGAACAATAAAAATTGTATCCCGAGCAACTTTGTTGGTTCGAAGTTGCTCAACTCTCTCTATGGAGGAGCTTTTAACGGTTTTGCCCATTTCTCATAGAAAGTTGGTGATTTGGAATCGAAATAATCTAGGAAGCTTATACTCATAAAATTTGACATAGAAGAACAATAAAAAGTGTACACCGAGCAACTTTGATGGTCCGAAGTTGCTCAACTCTCTCTATGGAGGAGCTTTTCACGGTTTTATCCATTTGTCATAGAAAGTTGGTGATTTGGAATCGAAATAATCTTGGAAGCTTATACTCATAAAAGTTGACAAAGAATAACAATAAAAAGTGTACACCGAGCAACTTTGATGGTCCGAAGTTGCTCAACTCTCTCTATGGAGGGGCTTTTAACGGTTTTCTCCATTTGTCATAGAAGGATGGTGTTTTAGAATCGAAATAATCTAGGAAGCTTATACTTGTAAAATTTGACATAGAAGAACAATAAAAAGCGTACACCAAGTAACTTTGATGGTCCGAAGTTGCTCAACTCTCTCTATGGAGGACCTTTTAACGGTTTTGTCCATTTGTGATAAAAAGTTGGTGTTTTGGCATCGAAGTAATCTTTGAAGCTTATACTCGTAAAATTTGACATAGAAAGACAATAAAAAGTGTACATCAAGAAACTTTGATGGTTCGAAGTTGCTCAACTCTCTCTATGGAGGAGCTTCTAACGGTTTTGTCTATTTGTCATAGAAAGATGGTGTTTTGGCATCGAAATAATCTAGGAAGCTTATACTCGTAAAATTTGACATAGAAGAACAATAAAAAGTGTATCCCGAGCAACTTTGTTGGTCCGATGTTGCTCAACTCTCTCTATGGAGGAGCTTTTAACGGTTTTGTCTATTTCTCATAGAAAGTTGGTGATTTGGAATCGAAATAATCTTGGAAGCTTATACTCATAAAAGTTGACAAAGAATAACAATAAAAAGTGTACACCGAGCAACTTTGATGGTCCGAAGTTGCTCAACTCTCTCTATGGAGGGGCTTTTAGCGGTTTTGTCCATTTGTCATAGAAAGATGATGTTTTAGCATCGAAATAATCTAGGAAGCTTATACTCGTAAAATTTGACATAGAAGAACAATAAAATGTATATCCCGAGCAACTTTGTTGGTCCGAAGTTGCTCAACTCTCTCTATGGAGGAGCTTTTAACGGTTTTGTCCATTTGTGATGAAAAGTTGGTGTTTTGGCATTGAAGTAATCTTGGAAGCTTATACTCGTAAAATTTGACATAGAAGGACAATAGAAAGTGTACATCAAGCAACTTTGATGGTTCGAAGTTACTCCACACTCTCTATGGAGGAGCTTTAAATGGTTTTATCCATTTCTCATAGAAAGTTGGTGATTTGGAATCGAAATAATCTTGGAAGATTATACTCATAAAATTTGACATAGAAGAACAATAAAAAGTGTACACCGAGCAACTTTGATGGTCCGAAGTTGCTCAACTATCTCTATGGATGGGCTTTTAACGGTTTTGTCCATTTGTCATAGAAGGATGGTGTTTTAGCATCGAAATAATCTAGAAAGCTTATACTCGTAAAATTTGACATAGAAGAACAATAAAAAGTGTATCCCGAGCAACTTTGTTGGTCCGAAGTTGCTCAACTCTCTCTATGGAGGGGCTTTTAACGGTTTTATCCATTTGTCATAGAAAGATGGTGTTTTATCATCGAAATATTCTAGGAAGCTTATACTCGTAGAATTTTACAAAGAAGAACAATAAAAAGTGTATCCCGAGCAACTTTGTTGGTCCAAAGTTGCCCAACTCTCTCTATGTACGAGCTTTTAACGGTTTTGTCCATTTGTGATAAAAAGTTGGTGTTGTTTTGGCATCGAAATAATCTTGCAAGCTTGTACTCGTAAAATTTGACGTAGAAGAACAGTAAAAAGTGTACACCGAGCAACTTTGATGGTACGAAGTTGCTCCACTCTCTCTATGGGGGGGCTTTTAACGGTTTTGTCCATTTGTCATAGAAATATGGAGTTTTACCATCGAAATAATCTAGGAAACTTATACTCGTAAAATTTGACATAGAAGAACGATAAAAAGTATACACGGAGCAACTTTGATGGTCCGAAGTTGCTCAACTCTCTATATGAAGTAGCTTTTAACGGTTTCGTCCATTTCTCATAGAAAGTTGGCGATTTGGAATCGAAATAATCTTCGAAGCTTATACTCGTAAAATTTGACATAGAAGAACAATAAAAAGTGTACACCGAGCAACTTTGATGGTCCTAAGTTGCTCAACTCTCTCTATGGAGGGGCTTTTAACGGTTTTGTCCATTTGTCATAGAAAGATGGTGTTTTAGCATCGAAATAATCTAGGAAGCTTATACTCGTAAAATTTGACAAAGAAGAACAATAAAAATTGTATCCCGAGCAACTTTGTTGGTTCGAAGTTGCTCAACTCTCTCTATGGAGGAGCTTTTAACGGTTTTGCCCATTTCTCATAGAAAGTTGGTGATTTGGAATCGAAATAATCTAGGAAGCTTATACTCATAAAATTTGACATAGAAGAACAATAAAAAGTGTACACCGAGCAACTTTGATGGTCCGAAGTTGCTCAACTCTCTCTATGGAGGAGCTTTTAACGGTTTTATCCATTTGTCATAGAAAGTTGGTGATTTGGAATCGAAATAATCTTGGAAGCTTATACTCATAAACTTTGACATAGAATAACAATAAAAAGTGTACACCGAGCAACTTTGATGGTCCGAAGTTGCTCAACTCTCTCTATGGAGGGTCTTTTTACGGTTTTGTCCATTTGCCATAGAAAGATGGTGTTTTAGCATCGAAATAATCTAGGAAGCTTATACTCGTAAAAGTTGACAAAGAAGAACAATAAAAAGTGTATCCCGAGCAACTTTGTTGGTTCGAAGTTGCTCAACTCTCTCTATGGAGGAGCTTTTAACGGTTTTGTCCATTTCTCATAGAAAGTTGGTGATTTGGAATCGAAATAATCTTGGAAGCTTATACTCATAAAATTTGACATAGAAGAACAATAAAAAAAGTACACCGAGCAACTTTGATGGTCCGAAGTTGCTCAACTCTCTCTATCGAGGAGCTTTTAACGGTTTTGTCCATTTGTCATAGGAAGATGGTGTTTTAGCATCGAAATAATCTAGGAAGCTTATACTCGTAAAATTTGACATAGAAGAACAATAAAAAGTGTATCCCGAGCAACTTTGTTGGTCCGAAGTTTCTCAACTCTCTCTATGGAGGAGCTTTTAACGGTTTTGTCTATTTGTCATAGAAAGATGGTGTTTTGGCATCGAAATAATCTAGGAAGCTTATACTCGTAAAATTTGACATAGAAGAACAATAAAAAGTGTATCCCGAGCAACTTTGTTGGTCCGATGTTGCTCAACTCTCTCTATGGAGGAGCTTTTGACGGTTTTGTCTATTTCTCATAGAAAGTTGGTGATTTGGAATCGAAATAATCTTGGAATCTTATACTCATAAAATTTGACATAGAAGGACAATAAAAAGTGTCCACCGAGCAACTGTGTTGGTCCGAAGTTGCTCAATTCTCTCTATGGAGGGGCTTTTAACGGTTTTGTCCATTTGTCATAGAAAGATGGTGTTTTAGCATCGAAATAATCTAGGAAGCTTATACTCATAAAATTTGACATAGAAGAACAATAAAAAGTGTACACCGAGCAACTTTGATGGTCCTAAGTTGCTCAACTCTCTCTATGGAGGGGCTTTTAACGGTTTTGTCCATTTGTCATAGAAAGATGGTGTTTTAGCATCGAAATAATCTAGGAAGCTTATACTCGTAAAATTTGACAAAGAAGAACAATAAAAATTGTATACCGAGCAACTGTGTTGGTCCGAAGTTGCTCAACTCTCTCTATAGAGGAGATTTTAACGGTTTTGTCCATTTGTCATAGAAAGTTGGTGATTTGGAATCGAAATAATCTTGGAAGCTTATACTCATAAAAGTTGACAAAGAATAACAATAAAAAGTGTACACCGAGCAACTTTGATGGTCCGAAGTTGCTCAACTCTCTCTCTATGGAGGGGCTTTTAACGGTTTTCTCCATTTGTCATAGAAGGATGGTGTTTTAGAATCGAAATAATCTAGGAAGCTTATACTTGTAAAATTTGACATAGAAGAACAATAAAAAGCGTACACCAAGTAACTTTGATGGTCCGAAGTTGCTCAACTCTCTCTATGGAGGACCTTTTAACGGTTTTGTCTATTTGTGATAAAAAGTTGGTGTTTTGGCATCGAAGTAATCTTTGAAGCTTATACTCGTAAAATTTGACATAGAAAGACAATAAAAAGTGTACATCAAGAAACTTTGATGGTTCGAAGTTGCTCAACTCTCTCTATGGAGGAGCTTCTAACGGTTTTGTCTATTTGTCATAGAAAGATGGTGTTTTGGCATCGATATAATCTAGGAAGCTTATACTCGTAAAATTTGACATAGAAGAACAATAAAAAGTGTATCCCGAGCAACTTTGTTGGTCCGATGTTGCTCAACTCTCTCTATGGAGGAGCTTTTAACGGTTTTGTCTATTTCTCATAGAAAGTTGGTGATTTGGAATCGAAATAATCTTGGAAGCTTATACTCATAAAAGTTGACAAAGAATAACAATAAAAAGTGTACACCGAGCAACTTTGATGGTCCGAAGTTGCTCAACTCTCTCTATGGAGGGGCTTTTAGCGGTTTTGTCCATTTGTCATAGAAAGATGATGTTTTAGCATCGAAATAATCTAGGAAGCTTATACTCGTAAAATTTGACATAGAAGAACAATAAAAAGTATATCCCGAGCAACTTTGTTGGTCCGAAGTTGCTCAACTCTCTCTATGGAGGAGCTTTTAACGGTTTTGTCCATTTGTGATGAAAAGTTGGTGTTTTGGCATTGAAGTAATCTTGGAAGCTTATACTCGTAAAATTTGACATAGAAGGACAATAGAAAGTGTACATCAAGCAACTTTGATGGTTCGAAGTTACTCCACACTCTCTATGGAGGAGCTTTAAATGGTTTTATCCATTTCTCATAGAAAGTTGGTGATTTGGAATCGAAATAATCTTGGAAGATTATACTCATAAAATTTGACATAGAAGAACAATAAAAAGTGTACACCGAGCAACTTTGATGGTCCGAAGTTGCTCAACTCTCTCTATGGATGGGCTTTTAACGGTTTTGTCCATTTGTCATAGAAGGATGGTGTTTTAGCATCGAAATAATCTAGAAAGCTTATACTCGTAAAATTTGACATAGAAGAACAATAAAAAGTGTATCCCGAGCAACTTTGTTGGTCCGAAGTTGCTCAACTCTCTCTATGGAGGGGCTTTTAACGGTTTTATCCATTTGTCATAGAAAGATGGTGTTTTATCATCGAAATATTCTAGGAAGCTTATACTCGTAGAATTTTACAAAGAAGAACAATAAAAAGTGTATCCCGAGCAACTTTGTTGGTCCAAAGTTGCCCAACTCTCTCTTTGTACGAGCTTTTAACGGTTTTGTCCATTTGTGATAAAAAGTTGGTGTTGTTTTGCCATCGAAATAATCTTGCAAGCTTGTACTCGTAAAATTTGACGTAGAAGAACAGTAAAAAGTGTACACCGAGCAACTTTGATGGTACGAAGTTGCTCCACTCTCTCTATGGGGGGGCTTTTAACGGTTTTGTCCATTTGTCATAGAAATATGGAGTTTTACCATCGAAATAATCTAGGAAACTTATACTCGTAAAATTTGACATAGAAGAACGATAAAAAGTATACACGGAGCAACTTTGATGGTCCGAAGTTGCTCAACTCTCTATATGAAGTAGCTTTTAACGGTTTCGTCCATTTCTCATAGAAAGTTGGTGATTTGGAATCGAAATAAATTTGGAAGCTTATACTCGAAAAATTTGACAAAGAAGAACAATAAAAAGTGTATTTCGAGCAACTTTGTTGGTTCAAAGTTGCTCAACTCTCTCTATGGAGGAGCTTTGAATGGTTTTGTCCATTTCTCATAGAAAGTTGGCGATTTGGAATCGAAATAATCTTCGAAGCTTATACTCATAAAATTGGACATAGAATAACAATAAAAAGTGTACACCGAGCAACTTTGATGGTCCTAAGTTGCTCAACTCTCTCTATGGAGGGGCTTTTAACGGTTTTGTCCATTTGTCATAGAAAGATGGTGTTTTAGCATCGAAATAATCTAGGAAGCTTATACTCGTAAAATTTGACAAAGAAGAACAATAAAAATTGTATCCCGAGCAACTTTGTTGGTTCGAAGTTGCTCAACTCTCTCTGTGGAGGAGCTTTTAACGGTTTTGCCCATTTCTCATAGAAAGTTGGTGATTTGGAATCGAAATAATCTAGGAAGCTTATACTCATAAAATTTGACATAGAAGAACAATAAAAAGTGTACACCGAGCAACTTTGATGGTCCGAAGTTGCTCAACTCTCTCTATGGAGGAGCTTTTAACGGTTTTATCCATTTGTCATAGAAAGTTGGTGATTTGGAATCGAAATAATCTTGGAAGCTTATACTCAAAAACTTTGACATAGAATAACAATAAAAAGTGTACACCGAGCAACTTTGATGGTCCGAAGTTGCTCAACTCTCTCTATGGAGGGTCTTTTTACGGTTTTGTCCATTTGCCATAGAAAGATGGTGTTTTAGCATCGAAATAATCTAGGAAGCTTATACTCGTAAAATTTGACAAAGAAGAACAATAAAAATTGTATCCCGAGCAACTTTGTTGGTTCGAAGTTGCTCAACTCTCTCTATGGAGGAGCTTTTAACGGTTTTGCCAATTTCTCATAGAAAGTTGGTGATTTGGAATCGAAATAATCTAGGAAGCTTATACTCATAAAATTTGACATAGAAGAACAATAAAAAGTGTACACCGAGCAACTTTGATGGTCCGAAGTTGCTCAACTCTCTCTATGGAGGAGCTTTTAACGGTTTTATCCATTTGTCATAGAAAGTTGGTGATTTGGAATCGAAATAATCTTGGAAGCTTATACTCATAAAAGTTGACAAAGAATAACAATAAAAAGTGTACACCGAGCAACTTTTATGGTCCGAAGTTGCTCAACTCTCTCTATGGAGGGGCTTTTAACGGTTTTCTCCATTTGTCATAGAAGGATGGTGTTTTAGAATCGAAATAATCTAGGAAGCTTATACTTGTAAAATTTGACATAGAAGAACAATAAAAAGCGTACACCAAGTAACTTTGATGGTCCGAAGTTGCTCAACTCTCTCTATGGAGGACCTTTTAACGGTTTTGTCCATTTGTGATAAAAAGTTGGTGTTTTGGCATCGAAGTAATCTTTGAAGCTTATACTCGTAAAATTTGACATAGAAAGACAATAAAAAGTGTACATCAAGAAACTTTGATGGTTCGAAGTTGCTCAACTCTCTCTATGGAGGAGCTTCTAACGGTTTTGTCTATTTGTCATAGAAGGATGGTGTTTTGGCATCGAAATAATCTAGGAAGCTTATACTCGTAAAATTTGACATAGAAGAACAATAAAAAGTGTATCCCGAGCAACTTTGTTGGTCCGATGTTGCTCAACTCTCTCTATGGAGGAGCTTTTAACGGTTTTGTCTATTTCTCATAGAAAGTTGGTGATTTGGAATCGAAATAATCTTGGAAGCTTATACTCATAAAAGTTGACAAAGAATAACAATAAAAAGTGTACACCGAGCAACTTTGATGGTCGGAAGTTGCTCAACTCTCTCTATGGAGGGGCTTTTAGCGGTTTTGTCCATTTGTCATAGAAAGATGATGTTTTAGCATCGAAATAATCTAGGAAGCTTATACTCGTAAAATTTGACATAGAAGAACAATAAAAAGTATATCCCGAGCAACTTTGTTGGTCCGAAGTTGCTCAACTCTCTCTATGGAGGAGCTTTTAACGGTTTTGTCCATTTGTGATGAAAAGTTGGTGTTTTGGCATTGAAGTAATCTTGGAAGCTTATACTCGTAAAATTTGACATAGAAGGACAATAGAAAGTGTACATCAAGCAACTTTGATGGTTCGAAGTTACTCCACACTCTCTATGGAGGAGCTTTAAATGGTTTTATCCATTTCTCATAGAAAGTTGGTGATTTGGAATCGAAATAATCTTGGAAGATTATACTCATAAAATTTGACATAGAAGAACAATAAAAAGTGTACACCGAGCAACTTTGATGGTCCGAAGTTGCTCAACTATCTCTATGGATGGGCTTTTAACGGTTTTGTCCATTTGTCATAGAAGGATGGTGTTTTAGCATCGAAATAATCTAGAAAGCTTATACTCGTAAAATTTGACATAGAAGAACAATAAAAAGTGTATCCCGAGCAACTTTGTTGGTCCGAAGTTGCTCAACTCTCTCTATGGAGGGGCTTTTAACGGTTTTATCCATTTGTCATAGAAAGATGTTGTTTTATCATCGAAATATTCTAGGAAGCTTATACTCGTAGAATTTTACAAAGAAGAACAATAAAAAGTGTATCCCGAGCAACTTTGTTGGTCCAAAGTTGCCCAACTCTCTCTATGTACGAGCTTTTAACGGTTTTGTCCATTTGTGATAAAAAGTTGGTGTTGTTTTGGCATCGAAATAATCTTGCAAGCTTGTACTCGTAAAATTTGACGTAGAAGAACAGTAAAAAGTGTACACCGAGCAACTTTGATGGTACGAAGTTGCTCCACTCTCTCTATGGGGGGGCTTTTAACGGTTTTGTCCATTTGTCATAGAAATATGGAGTTTTACCATCGAAATAATCTAGGAAACTTATACTCGTAAAATTTGACATAGAAGAACGATAAAAAGTATAAACGGAGCAACTTTGATGGTCCGAAGTTGCTCAACTCTCTATATGAAGTAGCTTTTAACGGTTTCGTCCATTTCTCATAGAAAGTTGGTGATTTGGAATCGAAATAAATTTGGAAGCTTATACTCGTAAAATTTGACATAGAAGAACAATAAAAAGTGTACACCGAGCAACTTTGATGGTCCGAAGTTGCTCAACTCTCTCTATGGAGGAGATTTTAACGGTTTCGTCCATTTCTCATGGAAAGTTGGTGATTTGGAATCGAAATAATCTTGGAAGCTTTTACTCATAAAAGTTGACAAAGAATAACAATAAAAAGTGTACACCGAGCAACTTTGATGGTCCGAAGTTGCTCAACTCTCTCTATGGAGGGGCTTTTAGCGGTTTTGTCCATTTGTCATAGAAAGATGGTGTTTTAGCATCGAAATAATCTAGGAAGCTTATACTCGTAAAATTTGACATAGAAGAACAATAAAAAGTATATCCCGAGCAACTTTGTTGGTCCGAAGTTGCTCAACTCTCTCTATGGAGGAGCTTTTAACAGTTTTGTCCATTTCTCATAGAAAGTTGGTGATTTGGAATCGAAATAATCTTGAAAGCTTATACTCATAAAATTTGACATAGAAGAACAATAAAAAGTGTACACCGAGCAACTTTGATGGTCCGAAGTTGCTCAACTCTCTCTATGGATGGGCTTTTAACGGTTTTGTACATTTGTCATAGAAGGATGGTGTTTTAGCAATGAAATAATCTAGAAAGCTTATACTCGTAAAATTTGACATAAAAGAACAATAAAAAGTGTATCCCGAGCAACTTTGTTGGTCCGAAGTTGCTCAACTCTCTCTATGGAGGGGCTTTTAACGGTTTTATCCATTTGTCATAGAAAGATGGTGTTTTATCATCGAAATATTCTAGGAAGCTTATACTCGTAGAATTTTACAAAGAAGAACAATAAAAAGTGTATCCCGAGCAACTTTGTTGGTCCAAAGTTGCCCAACTCTCTCTATGTACGAGCTTTTAACGGTTTTGTCCATTTGTGATAAAAAGTTGGTGTTGTTTTGGCATCGAAATAATCTTGCAAGCTTGTACTCGTAAAATTTGACGTAGAAGAACAGTAAAAAGTGTACACCGAGCAACTTTGATGGTACGAAGTTGCTCCACTCTCTCTATGGGGGGGCTTTTAACGGTTTTGTCCATTTGTCATAGAAATATGGAGTTTTACCATCGAAATAATCTAGGAAACTTATACTCGTAAAATTTGACATAGAAGAACGATAAAAAGTATACACGGAGCAACTTTGATGGTCCGAAGTTGCTCAACTCTCTATATGAAGTAGCTTTTAACGGTTTCGTCCATTTCTCATAGAAAGTTGGTGATTTGGAATCGAAATAAATTTGGAAGCTTATACTCGTAAAATTTGACGAAGAAGAACAATAAAAAGTGTATTTCGAGCAACTTTGTTGGTTCAAAGTTGCTCAACTCTCTCTATGGAGGAGCTTTGAATGGTTTTGTCCATTTCTCATAGAAAGTTGGCGATTTGGAATCGAAATAATCTTCGAAGCTTATACTCATAAAATTGGACATAGTATAACAATAAAAAGTGTACACCGAGCAACTTTGATGGTCCGAAGTTGCTCAACTCTCTCTATGGAGGAGCTTTTAACGGTTTTACCCATTTCTCATAGAAAGTTGGTGTTTTGGCATCGAAATAATCTAGGAAGCTTATACTCGTAAAATTTGACATAGAAGAACAATAAAAAGTATATCCCGAGCAACTTTGTTGGTCCGAAGTTGCTCAACTCTCTCTATGGAGGAGCTTTTAACGGTTTTGTCCATTTGTGATGAAAAGTTGGTGTTTTGGCATTGAAGTAATCTTGGAAGCTTATACTCGTAAAATTTGACATAGAAGGACAATAGAAAGTGTACATCAAGCAACTTTGATGGTTCGAAGTTACTCCACACTCTCTATGGAGGAGCTTTAAATGGTTTTATCCATTTCTCATAGAAAGTTGGTGATTTGGAATCGAAATAATCTTGGATGATTATACTCATAAAATTTGACATAGAAGAACAATAAAAAGTGTACACCGAGCAACTTTGATGGTCCGAAGTTGCTCAACTCTCTCTATGGATGGGCTTTTAACGGTTTTGTCCATTTGTCATAGAAGGATGGTGTTTTAGCATCGAAATAATCTAGAAAGTTTATACTCGTAAAATTTGACATAGAAGAACAATAAAAAGTGTATCCCGAGCAACTTTGTTGGTCCGAAGTTGCTCAACTCTCTCTATGGAGGGGCTTTTAACGGTTTTATCCATTTGTCATAGAAAGATGGTGTTTTATCATCGAAATATTCTAGGAAGCTTATACTCGTAGAATTTTACAAAGAAGAACAATAAAAAGTGTATCCCGAGCAACTTTGTTGGTCCAAAGTTGCCCAACTCTCTCTATGTACGAGCTTTTAACGGTTTTGTCCATTTGTGATAAAAAGTTGGTGTTGTTTTGGCATCGAAATAATCTTGCAAGCTTGTACTCGTAAAATTTGACGTAGAAGAACAGTAAAAAGTGTACACCGAGCAACTTTGATGGTACGAAGTTGCTCCACTCTCTCTATGGGGGGGCTTTTAACGGTTTTGTCCATTTGTCATAGAAATATGGAGTTTTACCATCGAAATAATCTAGGAAACTTATACTCGTAAAATTTGACATAGAAGAACGATAAAAAGTATACACGGAGCAACTTTGATGGTCCGAAGTTGCTCAACTCTCTATATGAAGTAGCTTTTAACGGTTTCGTCCATTTCTCATAGAAAGTTGGTGATTTGGAATCGAAATAAATTTGGAAGCTTATACTCGTAAAATTTGACATAGAAGAACAATAAAAAGTGTACACCGAGCAACTTTGATGGTCCGAAGTTGCTCAACTCTCTCTATGGAGGAGATTTTAACGGTTTCGTCCATTTCTCATAGAAAGTTGGTGATTTGGAATCGAAATAATCTTGGAAGCTTTTACTCATAAAAGTTGACAAAGAATAACAATAAAAAGTGTACACCGAGCAACTTTGATGGTCCGAAGTTGCTCAACTCTCTCTATGGAGGGGCTTTTAGCGGTTTTGTCCATTTGTCATAGAAAGATGGTGTTTTAGCATCGAAATAATCTAGGAAGCTTATACTCGTAAAATTTGACATAGAAGAACAATAAAAAGTATATCCCGAGCAACTTTGTTGGTCCGAAGTTGCTCAACTCTCTCTATGTAGGAGCTTTTAACAGTTTTGTCCATTTCTCATAGAAAGTTGGTGATTTGGAATCGAAATAATCTTGAAAGCTTATACTCATAAAATTTGACATAGAAGAACAATAAAAAGTGTACACCGAGCAACTTTGATGGTCCGAAGTTGCTCAACTCTCTCTATGGATGGGCTTTTAACGGTTTTGTACATTTGTCATAGAAGGATGGTGTTTTAGCATCGAAATAATCTAGAAAGCTTATACTCGTAAAATTTGACATAAAAGAACAATAAAAAGTGTATCCCGAGCAACTTTGTTGGTCCGAAGTTGCTCAACTCTCTCTATGGAGGGGCTTTTAACGGTTTTATCCATTTGTCATAGAAAGATGGTGTTTTATCATCGAAATATTCTAGGAAGCTTATACTCGTAGAATTTTACAAAGAAGAACAATAAAAAGTGTATCCCGAGCAACTTTGTTGGTCCAAAGTTGCCCAACTCTCTCTATGTACGAGCTTTTAACGGTTTTGTCCATTTGTGATAAAAAGTTGGTGTTGTTTTGCATCGAAATAATCTTGCAAGCTTGTACTCGTAAAATTTGACGTAGAAGAACAGTAAAAAGTGTACACCGAGCAACTTTGATGGTACGAAGTTGCTCCACTCTCTCTATGGGGGGGCTTTTAACGGTTTTGTCCATTTGTCATAGAAATATGGAGTTTTACCATCGAAATAATCTAGGAAACTTATACTCGTAAAATTTGACATAGAAGAACGATAAAAAGTATACACGGAGCAACTTTGATGGTCCGAAGTTGCTCAACTCTCTATATGAAGTAGCTTTTAACGGTTTCGTCCATTTCTCATAGAAAGTTGGTGATTTGGAATCGAAATAAATTTGGAAGCTTATACTCGTAAAATTTGACAAAGAAGAACAATAAAAAGTGTATTTCGAGCAACTTTGTTGGTTCAAAGTTGCTCAACTCTCTCTATGGAGGAGCTTTGAATGGTTTTGTCCATTTCTCATAGAAAGTTGGCGATTTGGAATCGAAATAATCTTCGAAGCTTATACTCATAAAATTGGACATAGTATAACAATAAAAAGTGTACACCGAGCAACTTTGATGGTCCGAAGTTGCTCAACTCTCTCTATGGAGGAGCTTTTAACGGTTTTACCCATTTCTCATAGAAAGTTGGTGTTTTGGCATCGAAATAATCTAGGAAGCTTATACTCGTAAAATTTGACATAGAAGAACAATAAAAAGTGTATCCCGAGCAACTTTGTTGGTCCGATGTTGCTCAACTCTCTCTATGGAGGAGCTTTTGACGGTTTTGTCTATTTCTCATAGAAAGTTGGTGATTTGGAATCGAAATAATCTTGGAATCTTATACTCATAAAATTTGACATAGAAGGACAATAAAAAGTGTCCACCGAGCAACTGTGTTGGTCCGAAGTTGCTCAACTCTCTCTATGGAGGGGCTTTTAACGGTTTTGTCCATTTGTCATAGAAAGATGGTGTTTTAGCATCGAAATAATCTAGGAAGCTTATACTCATAAAATTTGACATAGAAGAACAATAAAAAGTATATCCCGAGCAACTTTGTTGGTCCGAAGTTGCTCAACTCTCTCTATGGAGGAGCTTTTAACGGTTTTGTCCACTTGTCGTAAAAAGTTCATTTTTTGGCATCGAAATAATCTAGGAAGCTTATACTCATAAAATTTAACATAGAAGAACAATAAAAAGTGTACATCGAGCAACTTTGATTGTTCGAAGTTGCTCAACTCTCTCTATGGAGGAGTTTTTAACGGTTTTGCCTATTTCTCATAGAAAGTTGGTGATTTGGAATCGAAATAATCTTGGAAGCTTATACTCATAAAATTTGACATAGAAGAACAATAAAAAGTGTACACCGAGCAACTTTGATGGTCCGAAGTTGCTCAACTCTCTCTATGGAGGAGCTTTTAATGGTTTTATCCATTTGTCATAGAAAGTTGGTGATTTGGAATCGAAATAATCTTGGAAGCTTATACTCATAAAATTTGACATAGAATAACAATAAAAAGTGTACACCGAGCAACTTTGATGGTCCGAAGTTGCTCAACTCTTTCTATGGAGGGTCTTTTTACGGTTTTGTCCATTTGCCATAGAAAGATGGTGTTTTGGCATCGAAATAATTTAGGAAGCTTATACTCGTAAAATTTGACATAGAAGGACAATAAAAAGTGTACACCGAGCAACTGTGTTGGTCCGAAGTTGCTCAACTCTCTCTATGGAGGAGATTTTAACGGTTTTTTCTATTTGTCGTAAAAAGTTTATTTTTTGGCATCAAAATAATCTAGGAAGCTTATACTCATAAAATTTAACATAGAAGAACATTAAAAAGTGTACATCGAGCAACTTTTATTTTTCGAAGTTGCTCAAATCTCTCTACGGATGAGCTTTTAACGGTTTTGTCTATTTCTCATAGAAAGTTGGTGATTTGGAATCGAAATAATCTTGGAAACTTATACTAATAAAATTTGACATAGAATAACAATAAAAAATGTACACCGAGCAACTTTGATGGTCCGAAATTGCTCAACACTCTCTATGGAGAAGCTTTTAACGGTTTTGTCTATTTCTCGTAGAAAGTTGGTGATTTGAAATCGAAATAATCTTGGAAGCTTAAACTCATAAAATTTGACATAGAATAACAATAAAAAGTGTACATCGAGCAACTTTGATGGTCCGAAGTTGCTCAACTCTCTCTATGGAGGGGCTTTTATCGGTTTTGTCCATTTGTCATAGAAAGATGGTGTTTTGGCATCGAAATAATTTAGGAAGCTTATACTCGTAAAATTTGACAAAGAAGAACGATAAAAAGTGTATCCCGAGCAACTTTGGTGGTCCAAAGTTGCCCCACTCTCTCTATGTAGGAGCTTTTAACGGTTTTGTCCATTTGTGATAAAAAGTTGGTGTTGTTTTGGCATCGAAATAATATTGGAAGCTTGTACTCGTAAAATTTGACGTAGAAGAACAATAAAAAGTGTACACCGAGCAACTTTGATGGTCCGAAGTTGCTCAACTCTCTCTATGGAGGAGCTTTTAACGGTTTTGTCCATTTGTCATAGAAAGATGGTGTTTTTGCATCGAAATAATCTTGGAAACTTATACTCGTAAAATTTGACATAGAAGAACAATAAAAAGTGTATCCCGAGCAACTTTGGTGGTCCAAAGTTGCCCCACTCTCTCGTTGTAGGAGCTTTTAACGATTTTGTCCATTTGTGATAAAAAGTTGGTGTTGTTTTGGCATCGAAATAATCTTGGAAGCTTGTACTCGTAAAATTTGACGTAGAAGAACAATAAAAAGTGTACACCGAGCAACTTTGATGGTCCGAAGTTGCTCAACTCTCTCTATGGAGGAGCTTATAACGGTTTTTGTCCATTTGTGATAAAAAGTTGGTGTTTTGGCATCGAAATAATCTTGGAAGCTTATACTCGTAAAATTTGACATAGAAGAACAATAAAAAGTGTACACCGAGCAACTTTGATGGTCCGAAGTTGCTCAACTCTCTCTATCGAGGAGCTTTTAACGGTTTTGTCCATTTGTCATAGGAAGATGGTGTTTTAGCATCGAAATAATCTAGGAAGCTTACACTCGTAAAATTTGACATAGAAGAACAATAAAAAGTGTATTCCGAGCAACTTTGTTGGTCCGAAGTTGCTCAACTCTCTCTATGAAGGAGCTTTTGACGGTTTTGTCCATTTGTGATAAAAAGTTGGTGTTTTGGCATCGAAGTAATCTTGGAAGCTTATACTCGTAAAATTTGACATAGAAGAACAATAAAAAGTGTACACCGAGCAACTTTGATGGTTCGAAGTTGCTCAACTCTCTCTATGGAGGGGATTTTAACGGTTTTGTCCATTTGTCGTAAAAAGTTCCTTTTTGGCATCGAAATAATCTAGGAAGTTTATACTCATAAAATTTAACATAGAAGAACAATAAAAAGTGTACATCGAGCAACTTTGATGGTTCGAAGTTGCTCAACTCTCTCTATGGAGAAGCTTTTAACGGTTTTGTCTATTTCTCGTAGAAAATTGGTGATTTGGAATCTAAATAATCTTGGAAGCTTAAACTCATAAAATTTGACATAGAATAACAATAAAAAGTGTACACCGAGCAACTTTGATTGTCCGAAGTTGCTCAACTCTCTCTATGGAGGGGCTTTTAACGGTTTTGTCCATTTGTCATAGAAAGATGGTGTTTTGGCATCGAAATAATTTAGGAAGCTTATACTCGTAAAATTTGACAAAGAAGAACAATAAAAAATGTATCCCGAGCAACTTTGGTGGTCCAAAGTTGCCCCACTCTCTCTATGTAGGAGCTTTTAACGGTTTTGTCCATTTGTGATAAAAAGTTGGTGTTGTTTTGGCATCGAAATAATCTTGGAAGCTTGTACTCGTAAAATTTGACGTAGAAGAACAATAAAAAGTGTACACCGAGCAACTTTGATGGTCCGAAGTTGCTCAACTCTCTCTATGGAGGAGATTTTAACGGTTTTGTCCATTTGTCATAGAAAGATGGTGTTTTTGCATCGAAATAATCTTGGAAACTTATACTCGTAAAATTTGACATAGAATAACAATAAAAAGTGTACACCGAGCAACTTTGATGGTCCTAAGTTGCTCAACTCTCTCTATGGAGGGGCTTTTAACGGTTTTGTCCATTTGTCATAGAAAGATGGTGTTTTAGCATCGAAATAATCTAGGAAGCTTATACTCGTAAAATTTGACAAAGAAGAACAATAAAAAGTGTATCCCGAGCAACTTTGTTGGTTCGAAGTTGCTCAACTCTCTCTATGGAGGAGCTTTTAACGGTTTTGTCTATTTCTCATAGAAAGTTGGTGATTTGGAATCGAAATAATCTTGAAAGCTTATACTCATAAAATTTGAAATAGAAGACAATAAAAAGTGTACACCGAGCAACTTTGATAGTCCGAAGTTGCTCAACTCTCTCTATGGAGGATCTTTTAACGGTTTTATCCAATTGTCATAGAAAGTTGGTGATTTGGAATCGAAATAATCTAGGAAGCTTATACTCATAAAATTTAACATAGAAGAACAATAAAAAGTGTACATCGAGCAACTTCGATTTTTCGAAATTGCTCAATTCTCTCTATGGATGAGCTTTTAACGGTTTTGTCTATTTCTCATAGAAAGTTGGTGATTTGGAATCGAAATAATCTTGGAAGCTTATACTCATAAAATTTGACATAGAATAACAATAAAAAGTGTACACCGAGCAACTTTGATGGTCCGAAGTTGCTCGACTCTCTCTATGGAGGGTCTTTTTACGGTTTTGTCCATTTGCCATAGAAAGATGGTGTTTTAGCATCGAAATAATCTAGGAAGCTTATACTCGTAAAATTTGACAAAGAAGAACAATAAAAAGTGTATCCCGAGCAACTTTGTTGGTTCGAAGTTGCTCAACTCTCTCTATGTAGGAGTTTTTAACGGTTTTGTCCATTTCTCATAGAAAGTTGGTGATTTGGAATCGAAATAATCTTGGAAGCTTATACTCATAAAATTTGACATAGAAGAACAATAAAAAAAGTACACCGAGCAACTTTGATGGTCCGAAGTTGCTCAACTCTCTCTATCGAGGAGCTTTTAACGGTTTTGTCCATTTGTCATAGGAAGATGGTGTTTTAGCATCGAAATAATCTAGGAAGCTTATACTCATAAAATTTGACATAGAATAACAATAAAAATTGTACACCGAGCAACTTTGATGGTCCGAAGTTGCTCAACTCTCTCTATGGAGGGTCTTTTTACGGTTTTGTCCATTTTCCATAGAAAGATGGTGTTTTAGCATCGAAATAATCTAGGAAGCTTATACTCGTAAAATTTGACAAAGAAGAACAATAAAAAGTGTATCCCGAGCAACTTTGTTGGTTCGAAGTTGCTCAACTCTCTCTATGTAGGAGCTTTTAACGGTTTTGTCCATTTCTCATAAAAAGTTGGTGATTTGGAATCGAAATAATCTTGGAAGCTTATACTCATAAAATTTTACATAGAAGAACAATAAAAAAAGTACACCGAGCAACTTTGATGGTCCGAAGTTGCTCAACTCTCTCTATGGAGGAGCTTATAACGGTTTTTGTCCATTTGTGATAAAAAGTTGGTGTTTTGGCACCGAAATAATCTTGGAAGCTTATACTCGTAAAATTTGACATAGAAGAACAATAAAAAGTGTACACCGAGCAACTTTGATGGTCCGAAGTTGCTCAACTCTCTCTATCGAGGAGCTTTTAACGGTTTTGTCCATTTGTCATAGGAAGATGGTGTTTTAGCATCGAAATAATCTAGGAAGCTTACACTCGTAAAATTTGACATAGAAGAACAATAAAAAGTGTATCCCGAGCAACTTTGTTGGTTCGAAGTTGCTCAACTCTCTCTATGGAGGAGCTTTTGACGGTTTTGTCCATTTGTGATAAAAAGTTGGTGTTTTGGTATCGAAATAATATTGGAAGCTTATACTCGTAAAATTTGACATAGAAGGACAATAAAAAGTGTACACCGAGCAACTGTGTTGGTCCGAAGTTGCTCAACTCTCTCTATGGAGGAGATTTTAACGGTTTTTTCTATTTGTCGTAAAAAGTTTATTTTTTGGCATCAAAATAATCTAGGAAGCTTATACTCATAAAATTTAACATAGAAGAACATTAAAAAGTGTACATCGAGCAACTTTTATTTTTCGAAGTTGCTCAAATCTCTCTACGGATGAGCTTTTAACGGTTTTGTCTATTTCTCATAGAAAGTTGGTGATTTGGAATCGAAATAATCTTGGAAACTTATACTAATAAAATTTGACATAGAATAACAATAAAAAATGTACACCGAGCAACTTTGATGGTCCGAAATTGCTCAACACTCTCTATGGAGAAGCTTTTAACGGTTTTGTCTATTTCTCGTAGAAAGTTGGTGATTTGAAATCGAAATAATCTTGAAAGCTTAAACTCATAAAATTTGACATAGAATAACAATAAAAAGTGTACATCGAGCAACTTTGATGGTCCGAAGTTGCTCCACTCTCTCTATGGAGGGGCTTTTATCGGTTTTGTCCATTTGTCATAGAAAGATGGTGTTTTGGCATCGAAATAATTTAGGAAGCTTATACTCGTAAAATTTGACAAAGAAGAACGATAAAAAGTGTATCCCGAGCAACTTTGGTGGTCCAAAGTTGCCCCACTCTCTCTATGTAGGAGCTTTTAACGGTTTTGTCCATTTGTGATAAAAAGTTGGTGTTGTTTTGGCATCGAAATAATATTGGAAGCTTGTACTCGTAAAATTTGACGTAGAAGAACAATAAAAAGTGTACACCGAGCAACTTTGATGGTCCGAAGTTGCTCAACTCTCTCTATGGAGGAGCTTTTAACGGTTTTGTCTATTTGTCATAGAAAGATGGTGTTTTTGCATCGAAATAATCTTGGAAACTTATACTCGTAAAATTTGACATAGAAGAACAATAAAAAGTGTATCCCGAGCAACTTTGGTGGTCCAAAGTTGCCCCACTCTCTCGTTGTAGGAGCTTTTAACGATTTTGTCCATTTGTGATAAAAAGTTGGTGTTGTTTTGGCATCGAAATAATCTTGGAAGCTTGTACTCGTAAAATTTGACGTAGAAGAACAATAAAAAGTGTACACCGAGCAACTTTGATGGTCCGAAGTTGCTCAACTCTCTCTATGGAGGAGCTTATAACGGTTTTTGTCCATTTGTGATAAAAAGTTGGTGTTTTGGCATCGAAATAATCTTGGAAGCTTATACTCGTAAAATTTGACATAGAAGAACAATAAAAAGTGTACACCGAGCAACTTTGATGGTCCGAAGTTGCTCAACTCTCTCTATCGAGGAGCTTTTAACGGTTTTGTCCATTTGTCATAGGAAGATGGTGTTTTAGCATCGAAATAATCTAGGAAGCTTACACTCGTAAAATTTGACATAGAAGAACAATAAAAAGTGTATTCCGAGCAACTTTGTTGGTCCGAAGTTGCTCAACTCTCTCTATGAAGGAGCTTTTGACGGTTTTGTCCATTTGTGATAAAAAGTTGGTGTTTTGGCATCGAAGTAATCCTGGAAGCTTATACTCGTAAAATTTGACATAGAAGAACAATAAAAAGTGTACACCGAGCAACTTTGATGGTTCGAAGTTGCTCAACTCTCTCTATGGAGGGGATTTTAACGGTTTTGTCCATTTGTCGTAAAAAGTTCCTTTTTGGCATCGAAATAATCTAGGAAGTTTATACTCATAAAATTTAACATAGAAGAACAATAAAAAGTGTACATCGAGCAACTTTGATGGTTCGAAGTTGCTCAACTCTCTCTATGGAGAAGCTTTTAACGGTTTTGTCTATTTCTCGTAGAAAGTTGGTGATTTGGAATCTAAATAATCTTGGAAGCTTAAACTCATAAAATTTGACATAGAATAACAATAAAAAGTGTACACCGAGCAACTTTGATTGTCCGAAGTTGCTCAACTCTCTCTATGGAGGGGCTTTTAACGGTTTTGTCCATTTGTCATAGAAAGATGGTGTTTTGGCATCGAAATAATTTAGGAAGCTTATACTCGTAAAATTTGACAAAGAAGAACAATAAAAAATGTATCCCGAGCAACTTTGGTGGTCCAAAGTTGCCCCACTCTCTCTATGTAGGAGCTTTTAACGGTTTTGTCCATTTGTGATAAAAAGTTGGTGTTGTTTTGGCATCGAAATAATCTTGGAAGCTTGTACTCGTAAAATTTGACGTAGAAGAACAATAAAAAGTGTACACCGAGCAACTTTGATGGTCCGAAGTTGCTCAACTCTCTCTATGGAGGAGATTTTAACGGTTTTGTCCATTTGTCATAGAAAGATGGTGTTTTTGCATCGAAATAATCTTGGAAACTTATACTCGTAAAATTTGACATAGAATAACAATAAAAAGTGTACACCGAGCAACTTTGATGGTCCTAAGTTGCTCAACTCTCTCTATGGAGGGGCTTTTAACGGTTTTGTCCATTTGTCATAGAAAGATGGTGTTTTAGCATCGAAATAATCTAGGAAGCTTATACTCGTAAAATTTGACAAAGAAGAACAATAAAAAGTATATCCCGAGCAACTTTGTTGGTTCGAAGTTGCTCAACTCTCTCTATGGAGGAGCTTTTAACGGTTTTGTCTATTTCTCATAGAAAGTTGGTGATTTGGAATCGAAATAATCTTGAAAGCTTATACTCATAAAATTTGAAATAGAAGACAATAAAAAGTGTACACCGAGCAACTTTGATGGTCCGAAGTTGCTCAACTCTCTCTATGGAGGATCTTTTAACGGTTTTATCCAATTGTCATAGAAAGTTGGTGATTTGGAATCGAAATAATCTAGGAAGCTTATACTCATAAAATTTAACATAGAAGAACAATAAAAAGTGTACATCGAGCAACTTCGATTTTTCGAAGTTGCTCAACTCTCTCTATGGAGGAGCTTTTAACGGTTTTGTCTATTTCTCATAGAAAGTTGGTGATTTGGAATCGAAATAATCTTGGAAGCTTATACTCATAAAATTTGACATAGAATAACAATAAAAAGTGTACACCGAGCAACTTTGATGGTCCGAAGTTGCTCAACTCTCTCTATGGAGGGTCTTTTTACGGTTTTGTCCATTTGCCATAGAAAGATGGTGTTTTAGCATCGAAATAATCTAGGAAGCTTATACTCGTAAAATTTGACAAAGAAGAACAATAAAAAGTGTATCCCGAGCAACTTTGTTGGTTCGAAGTTGCTCAACTCTCTCTATGTAGGAGTTTTTAACGGTTTTGTCCATTTCTCATAGAAAGTTGGTGATTTGGAATCGAAATAATCTTGGAAGCTTATACTCATAAAATTTGACATAGAAGAACAATAAAAAAAGTACACCGAGCAACTTTGATGGTCCGAAGTTGCTCAACTCTCTCTATCGAGGAGCTTTTAACGGTTTTGTCCATTTGTCATAGGAAGATGGTGTTTTAGCATCGAAATAATCTAGGAAGCTTATACTCATAAAATTTGACATAGAATAACAATAAAAATTGTACACCGAGCAACTTTGATGGTCCGAAGTTGCTCAATCTCTCTATGGAGGGTCTTTTTACGGTTTTGTCCATTTGCCATAGAAAGATGGTGTTTTAGCATCGAAATAATCTAGGAAGCTTATACTCGTAAAATTTGACAAAGAAGAACAATAAAAAGTGTATCCCGAGCAACTTTGTTGGTTCGAAGTTGCTCAACTCTCTCTATGTAGGAGCTTTTAACGGTTTTGTCCATTTCTCATAAAAAGTTGGTGATTTGGAATCGAAATAATCTTGGAAGCTTATACTCATAAAATTTAACATAGAAGAACAATAAAAAAAGTACACCGAGCAACTTTGATGGTCCGAAGTTGCTCAACTCTCTCTATGGAGGAGCTTATAACGGTTTTTGTCCATTTGTGATAAAAAGTTGGTGTTTTGGCACCGAAATAATCTTGGAAGCTTATACTCGTAAAATTTGACATAGAAGAACAATAAAAAGTGTACACCGAGCAACTTTGATGGTCCGAAGTTGCTCAACTCTCTCTATCGAGGAGCTTTTAACGGTTTTGTCCATTTGTCATAGGAAGATGGTGTTTTAGCATCGAAATAATCTAGGAAGCTTACACTCGTAAAATTTGACATAGAAGAACAATAAAAAGTGTATCCCGAGCAACTTTGTTGGTTCGAAGTTGCTCAACTCTCTCTATGAAGGAGCTTTTGACGGTTTTGTCCATTTGTGATAAAAAGTTGTTGTTTTGGCATCGAAGTAATCTTGGAAGCTTATACTCGTAAAATTTGACATAGAAGAACAATAAAAAGTGTACACCGAGCAACTTTGATGGTTCGAAGTTGCTCAACTCTCTCTATGGAGGGGATTTTAACGGTTTTGTCCATTTGTCGTAAAAAGTTCCTTTTTGGCATCGAAATAATCTAGGAAGTTTATACTCATAAAATTTAACATAGAAGAACAATAAAAAGTGTACATCGAGCAACTTTGATGGTTCGAAGTTGCTCAACTCTCTCTATGGAGAAGCTTTTAACGGTTTTGTCTATTTCTCGTAGAAAGTTGGTGATTTGGAATCTAAATAATCTTGGAAGCTTAAACTCATAAAATTTGACATAGAATAACAATAAAAAGTGTACACCGAGCAACTTTGATTGTCCGAAGTTGCTCAACTCTCTCTATGGAGGGGCTTTTAACGGTTTTGTCCATTTGTCATAGAAAGATGGTGTTTTGGCATCGAAATAATTTAGGAAGCTTATACTCGTAAATTTTGACAAAGAAGAACAATAAAAAGTGTATCCCGAGCAACTTTGGTGGTCCAAAGTTGCCCCACTCTCTCTATTTAGGAGCTTTTAACGGTTTTGTCCATTTGTGATAAAAAGTTGGTGTTGTTTTGGCATCGAAATAATCTTGGAAGCTTGTACTCGTAAAATTTGACGTAGAAGAACAATAAAAATTGTACACCGAGCAACTTTGATGGTCCGAAGTTGCTCAACTCTCTCTATGGAGGAGATTTTAACGGTTTTGTCCATTTGTCATAGAAAGATGGTGTTTTTGCATCGAAATAATCTTGGAAACTTATACTCGTAAAATTTGACATAGAATAACAATAAAAAGTGTACACCGAGCAACTTTGATGGTCCTAAGTTGCTCAACTCTCTCTATGGAGGGGCTTTTAACGGTTTTGTCCATTTGTCATAGAAAGATGGTGTTTTAGCATCGAAATAATCTAGGAAGCTTATACTCGTAAAATTTGACAAAGAAGAACAATAAAAAGTGTATCCCGAGCAACTTTGTTGCTTCGAAGTTGCTCAACTCTCTCTATGGAGGAGCTTTTAACGGTTTTGTCTATTTCTCATAGAAAGTTGGTGATTTGGAATCGAAATAATCTTGAAAGCTTATACTCATAAAATTTGAAATAGAAGACAATAAAAAGTGTACACCGAGCAACTTTGATGGTCCGAAGTTGCTCAACTCTCTCTATGGAGGATCTTTTAACGGTTTTATCCAATTGTCATAGAAAGTTGGTGATTTGGAATCGAAATAATCTTGGAAGCTTATACTCATAAAATTTGACATAGAAGAACAATAAAAAGTGTACACCGAGCAACTTTGATGGTCCGAAGTTGCTCAACTCTCTCTATGGAGGAGCTTTTAATGGTTTTATCCATTTGTCATAGAAAGTTGGTGATTTGGAATCGAAATAATCTTCGAAGCTTATACTCATAAAATTTGACATAGAATAACAATAAAAAGTGTACACCGAGCAACTTTGATGGTCCGAAGTTGCTCAACTCTCTCAATGGAGGGTCTTTTTACGGTTTTGTCCATTTGCCATAGAAAGATGGTATTTTGGCATCGAAATAATCTAGGAAGCTTATACTCGTAAAATTTGACATAGAAGAACAATAAAAAGTGTATCCCGAGCAACTTTGTTGGTTCGAAGTTGCTCAACTCTCTCTATGTAGGAGCTTTTAACGGTTTTGTCCATTTCTCATAGAAAGTTGGTGATTTGGAATCGAAATAATCTTGGAAGCTTATACTCATAAAATTTGACATAGAAGAACAATAAAAAAAGTACACCGAGCAACTTTGATGGTCCGAAGTTGCTCAACTCTCTCTATCGAGGAGCTTTTAACGGTTTTGTCCATTTGTCATAGGAAGATGGTGTTTTAGCATCGAAATAATCTAGGAAGCTTACACTCGTAAAATTTGACATAGAAGAACAATAAAAAGTGTATCCCGAGCAACTTTGTTGGTTCGAAGTTGCTCAACTCTCTCTATGGAGGAGCTTTTGACGGTTTTGTCCATTTGTGATAAAAAGTTGGTGTTTTGGTATCGAAATAATATTGGAAGCTTATACTCGTAAAATTTGACATAGAAGGACAATAAAAAGTGTACACCGAGCAACTGTGTTGGTCCGAAGTTGTTCAACTCTCTCTATGGAGGAGATTTTAACGGTTTTTTTCTATTTGTCGTAAAAAGTTTATTTTTTGGCATCGAAATAATCTTGGAAACTTATACTCGTAAAATTTGACATAGAATAACAATAAAAAGTGTACACCGAGCAACTTTGATGGTCCTAAGTTGCTCAACTCTCTCTATGGAGGGGCTTTTAACGGTTTTATCCATTTGTCATAGAAAGATGGTGTTTTAGCATCGAAATAATCTACGAAGCTTATACTCGTAAAATTTGACAAAGAAGAACAATAAAATGTGTATCCCGAGCAACTTTGTTGGTTCGAAGTTGCTCAACTCTCTCTATGGAGGAGCTTTTAACGGTTTTGTCTATTTCTCATAGAAAGTTGGTGATTTGGAATCGAAATAATCTTGAAAGCTTATACTCATAAAATTTGAAATAGAAGACAATAAAAAGTGTACACCGAGCAACTTTGATGGTCCGAAGTTGCTCAACTCTCTCTATGGAGGATCTTTTAACGGTTTTATCCAATTGTCATAGAAAGTTGGTGATTTGGAATCGAAATAATCTTGGAAGCTTATACTCATAAAATTTGACATAGAATAACAATAAAAAGTGTACACCGAGCAACTTTGATGGTCCGAAGTTGCTCAACTCTCTCTATGGAGGGTCTTTTTACGGTTTTGTCCATTTGCCATAGAAAGATGGTGTTTTAGCATCGAAATAATCTAGGAAGCTTATACTCGTAAAATTTGACAAAGAAGAACAATAAAAAGTGTATCCCGAGCAACTTTGTTGGTTCGAAGTTGCTCAACTCTCTCTATGTAGGAGCTTTTAACGGTTTTGTCCATTTCTGATAGAAAGTTGGTGATTTGGAATCGAAATAATCTTGGAAGCTTATACTCATAAAATTTGACATAGAAGAACAACAAAAAAAGTACACCGAGCAACTTTGATGGTCCGAAGTTGCTCAACTCTCTCTATCGAGGAGCTTTTAACGGTTTTGTCCATTTGTCATAGGAAGATGGTGTTTTAGCATCGAAATAATCTAGGAAGCTTACACTCGTAAAATTTGACATAGAAGAACAATAAAAAGTATATCCCGAGCAACTTTGTTGGTTCGAAGTTGCTCAACTCTCTCTATGGAGGAGCTTTTGACGGTTTTGTCCATTTCTCATAGAAAGTTGGTGTTTTGGCATCGAAATAATCTAGGAAGCTTACACTCGTAAAATTTAACATAGAAGAACAATAAAAAGTGTATCCCGAGCAACTTTGTTGGTTCGAAGTAGCTCAACTCTCTCTATGGGGGAGCTTTTGACAGTTTTGTCCATTTGTGATAAAAAGTTGGTGTTTTGGCATCGAAATAATCTAGGAAGCTTATACTCATAAAATTTAACATAGAAGAACAATAAAAAGTGTACATCGAGCAACTTCGATTTTTCGAAGTTGCTCAACTCTCTCTATGGAGGAGCTTTTAACGGTTTTGTCTATTTCTCATAGAAAGTTGGTGATTTGGAATCGAAATAATCTTGGAAGCTTATACTCATAAAATTTGACATAGAATAACAATAAAAAGTGTACACCGAGCAACTTTGATGGTCCGAAGTTGCTCAACTCTCTCTATGGAGGGTCTTTTTACGGTTTTGTCCATTTGCCATAGAAAGATGGTATTTTAGCATCGAAATAATCTAGGAAGCTTATACTCGTAAAATTTGAAAAAGAAGAACAATAAAAAGTGTATCCCGAGCAACTTTGTTGGTTCGAAGTTGCTCAACTCTCTCTATGTAGGAGCTTTTAACGGTTTTGTCCATTTCTCATAGAAAGTTGGTGATTTGGAATCGAAATAATCTTGGAAGCTTATACTCATAAAATTTGACATAGAAGAACAATAAAAAAAGTACACCGAGCAACTTTGATGGTCCGAAGTTGCTCAACTCTCTCTATCGAGGAGCTTTTAACGGTTTTGTCCATTTGTCATAGGAAGATGGTGTTTTCGCATCGAAATAATCTAGGAAGCTTATACTCATAAAATTTGACATAGAATAACAATAAAAAGTGTACACCGAGCAACTTTGATGGTCCGAAGTTGCTCAACTCTCTCTATGGAGGGTCTTTTGACGGTTTTGTCCATTTGCCATAGAAAGATGGTGTTTTAGCATCGAAATAATCTAGGAAGCTTATACTCGTAAAATTTGACAAAGAAGAACAATAAAAAGTGTATCCCGAGCAACTTTGTTGGTTCGAAGTTGCTCAACTCTCTCTATGTAGGAGCTTTTAACGTTTTTGTCCATTTCTCATAGAAAGTTGGTGATTTGGAATCGAAATAATCTTGGAAGCTTATACTCCTAAAATTTGACATAGAAGAACAATAAAAAAAGTACACCGAGCAACTTTGATGGTCCGAAGTTGCTCAACTCTCTCTATCGAGGAGCTTTTAACGGTTTTGTCCATTTGTCATAAGAAGATGGTGTTTTAGCATCGAAATAATCTAGGAAGCTTATACTCATAAAATTTGACATAGAATAACAATAAAAAGTGTACACCGAGCAACTTTGATGGTTCGAAGTTGCTCAACTCTCTCTATGGAGAAGCTTTTAACGGTTTTGTCTATTTCTCGTAGAAAGTTGGTGATTTGGAATCTAAATAATCTTGGAAGCTTAAACTCATAAAATTTGACATAGAATAACAATAAAAAGTGTACACCGAGCAACTTTGATTGTCCGAAGTTGCTCAACTCTCTCTATGGAGGGGCTTTTAACGGTTTTGTCCATTTGTCATAGGAAGATGGTGTTTTGGCATCGAAATAATTTAGGAAGCTTATACTCGTAAAATTTGACAAAGAAGAACAATAAAAAGTGTACACCGAGCAACTTTGGTGGTCCGAAGTTGCCCCACTCTCTCTATGTAGGGTCTTTTGACGGTTTTGTCCATTTGTGATAAAAAGTTGGTGTTGTTTTGGCATCGAAATAATCTTGGAAGCTTGTACTCGTAAAATTTGACGTAGAAGAACAATAAAAAGTGTACACCGAGCAACTTTGATGGTCCGAAGTTGCTCAACTCTCTCTATGGAGGAGCTTTTAACGGTTTTGTCCATTTGTGATAAAAAGTTGGTGTTTTTGCATCGAAATAATCTTGGAAGCTTGTACTCGTAAAATTTGACGTAGAAGAACAATAAAAAGTGTATCCCGAGCAACTTTGGTGGTCCAAAGTTGCCCCACTCTCTCTATGTAGGAGCTTTTAACGGTTTTGTCCATTTGTGATAAAAAGTTGGTGTTGTTTTGGCATCGAAATAATCTTGGAAGCTTGTACTCGTAAAATTTGACGTAGAAGAACAATAAAAAGTGTATCCCGAGCAACTTTGGTGGTCCAAAGTTGCCCCACTCTCTCTATGTAGGAGCTTTTAACGGTTTTGTCCATTTGTGATAAAAAGTTGGTGTTGTTTTGGCATCGAAATAATCTTGGAAGCTTGTACTCGTAAAATTTGACGTAGAAGAACAATAAAAAGTGTACACCGAGCAACTTTGATGGTCCGAAGTTGCTCAACTCTCTCTATGGAGGAGCTTTTAACGGTTTTGTCCATTTGTCATAGAAAGATGGTGTTTTTGCATCGAAATAATCTTGGAAGCTTATACTCGTAAAATTTGACATAGAATAACAATAAAAAGTGTATCCCGAGCAACTTTGTTGGTTCGAAGTTGCTCAACTCTCTCTATGTAGGAGCTTTTAACGGTTTTGTCCATTTCTCATAGAAAGTTGGTGATTTGGAATCGAAATAATCTTGGAAGCTTATACTCATAAAATTTGACATAGAAGAACAATAAAAAAAGTACACCGAGCAACTTTGATGGTCCGAAGTTGCTCAACTCTCTCTATCGAGGAGTTTTTAACGGTTTTGTCCATTTGTCATAGGAAGATGGTGTTTTCGCATCGAAATAATCTAGGAAGCTTATACTCATAAAATTTGACATAGAATAACAATAAAAAGTGTACACCGAGCAACTTTGATGGTCCGAAGTTGCTCAACTCTCTCTATGGAGGGTCTTTTGACGGTTTTGTCCATTTGCCATAGAAAGATGGTGTTTTAGCATCGAAATAATCTAGGAAGCTTATACTCGTAAAATTTGACAAAGAAGAACAATAAAAAGTGTATCCCGAGCAACTTTGTTGGTTCGAAGTTGCTCAACTCTCTCTATGTAGGAGCTTTTAACGTTTTTGTCCATTTCTCATAGAAAGTTGGTGATTTGGAATCGAAATAATCTTGGAAGCTTATACTCCTAAAATTTGACATAGAAGAACTATAAAAAAAGTACACCGAGCAACTTTGATGGTCCGAAGTTGCTCAACTCTCTCTATCGAGGAGCTTTTAACGGTTTTGTCCATTTGTCATAGGAAGATGGTGTTTTAGCATCGAAATAATCTAGGAAGCTTACACTCGTAAAATTTGACATAGAAGAACAATAAAAAGTGTATCCCGAGCAACTTTGTTGGTTCGAAGTTGCTCAACTCTCTCTATGGAGGAGCTTTTGACGGTTTTGTCCATTTGTGATAAAAAGTTGGTGTTTTGGTATCGAAATAATATTGGAAGCTTATACTCGTAAAATTTGTCATAGAAGGACAATAAAAAGTGTACACCGAGCAACTGTGTTGGTCCGAAGTTGCTCAACTCTCTCTATGGAGGAGATTTAACGGTTTTTTCTATTTGTCGTAAAAAGTTTATTTTTTGGCATCGAAATAATCTAGGAAGCTTATACTCATAAAATTTAACATAGAAGAACAATAAAAAGTGTAGATCGAGCAACTTTTATTTTTCGAAGTTGCTCAACTCTCTCTACGGATGAGCTTTTAACGGTTTTGTCTATTTCTCATAGAAAGTTGGTGATTTGGAATCGAAATAATCTTGGAAGCTTATACTAATAAAATTTGACATAGAATAACAATAAAAAATGTACACCGAGCAACTTTGATGGTCCGAAGTTGCTCAACACTCTCTATGGAGAAGCTTTTAACGGTTTTGTCTATTTCTCGTAGAAAGTTGGTGATTTGAAATCGAAATAATCTTGGAAGCTTAAACTCATAAAATTTGACATAGAATAACAATAAAAAGTGTACATCGAGCAACTTTGATGGTCCGAAGTTGCTCCACTCTCTCTATGGAGGGGCTTTTATCGGTTTTGTCCATTTGTCATAGAAAGATGGTGTTTTGGCATCGAAATAATTTAGGAAGCTTATACTCGTAAAATTTGACAAAGAAGAACAATAAAAAGTGTATCCCGAGCAACTTTGGTGGTCCAAAGTTGCCCCACTCTCTCTATGTAGGAGCTTTTAACGGTTTTGTCCATTTGTGATAAAAAGTTGGTGTTGTTTTGCCATCGAAATAATAATGGAAGCTTGTACTCGTAAAATTTGACGTAGAAGAACAATAAAAAGTGTACACCGAGCAACTTTGATGGTCCGAAGTTGCTCAACTCTCTCTATGGAGGAGCTTTTAACGGTTTTGTCCATTTGTCATAGAAAGATGGTGTTTTTGCATCGAAATAATCTTGGAAACTTATACTCGTAAAATTTGACATAGAAGAACAATAAAAAGTGTATCCCGAGCAACTTTGGTGGTCCAAAGTTGCCCCACTCTCTCGTTGTAGGAGCTTTTAACGATTTTGTCCATTTGTGATAAAAAGTTGGTGTTGTTTTGGCATCGAAATAATCTTGGAAGCTTGTACTCGTAAAATTTGACGTAGAAGAACAATAAAAAGTGTACACCGAGCAACTTTGATGGTCCGAAGTTGCTCAACTCTCTCTATGGAGGAGCTTATAACGGTTTTTGTCCATTTGTGATAAAAAGTTGGTGTTTTGGCATCGAAATAATCTTGGAAGCTTATACTCGTAAAATTTGACATAGAAGAACAATAAAAAGTGTACACCGAGCAACTTTGATGGTCCGAAGTTGCTCAACTCTCTCTATCGAGGAGCTTTTAACGGTTTTGTCCATTTGTCATAGGAAGATGGTGTTTTAGCATCGAAATAATCTAGGAAGCTTACACTCGTAAAATTTGACATAGAAGAACAATAAAAAGTGTATCCCGAGCAACTTTGTTGGTCCGAAGTTGCTCAACTCTCTCTATGAAGGAGCTTTTGACGGTTTTGTCCATTTGTGATAAAAAGTTGGTGTTTTGGCATCGAAGTAATCTTGGAAGCTTATACTCGTAAAATTTGACATAGAAGAACAATAAAAAGTGTACACCGAGCAACTTTGATGGTTCGAAGTTGCTCAACTCTCTCTATGGAGGGGATTTTAACGGTTTTGTCCATTTGTCGTAAAAAGTTCCTTTTTGGCATCGAAATAATCTAGGAAGTTTATACTCATAAAATTTAACATAGAAGAACAATAAAAAGTGTACATCGAGCAACTTTGATGGTTCGAAGTTGCTCAACTCTCTCTATGGAGAAGCTTTTAACGGTTTTGTCTATTTCTCGTAGAAAGTTGGTGATTTGGAATCTAAATAATCTTGGAAGCTTAAACTCATAAAATTTGACATAGAATAACAATAAAAAGTGTACACCGAGCAACTTTGATTGTCCGAAGTTGCTCAACTCTCTCTATGGAGGGGCTTTTAACGGTTTTGTCCATTTGTCATAGGAAGATGGTGTTTTGGCATCGAAATAATTTAGGAAGCTTATACTCGTAAAATTTGACAAAGAAGAACAATAAAAAGTGTACACCGAGCAACTTTGGTGGTCCGAAGTTGCCCCACTCTCTCTATGTAGGGTCTTTTGACGGTTTTGTCCATTTGTGATAAAAAGTTGGTGTTGTTTTGGCATCGAAATAATCTTGGAAGCTTGTACTCGTAAAATTTGACGTAGAAGAACAATAAAAAGTGTACACCGAGCAACTTTGATGGTCCGAAGTTGCTCAACTCTCTCTATGGAGGAGCTTTTAACGGTTTTGTCCATTTGTGATAAAAAGTTGGTGTTTTTGCATCGAAATAATCTTGGAAGCTTGTACTCGTAAAATTTGACGTAGAAGAACAATAAAAAGTGTATCCCGAGCAACTTTGGTGGTCCAAAGTTGCCCCACTCTCTCTATGTAGGAGCTTTTAACGGTTTTGTCCATTTGTGATAAAAAGTTGGTGTTGTTTTGGCATCGAAATAATCTTGGAAGCTTGTACTCGTAAAATTTGACGTAGAAGAACAATAAAAAGTGTATCCCGAGCAACTTTGGTGGTCCAAAGTTGCCCCACTCTCTCTATGTAGGAGCTTTTAACGGTTTTGTCCATTTGTGATAAAAAGTTGGTGTTGTTTTGGCATCGAAATAATCTTGGAAGCTTGTACTCGTAAAATTTGACGTAGAAGAACAATAAAAAGTGTACACCGAGCAACTTTGATGGTCCGAAGTTGCTCAACTCTCTCTATGGAGGAGCTTTTAACGGTTTTGTCCATTTGTCATAGAAAGATGGTGTTTTTGCATCGAAATAATCTTGGAAGCTTATACTCGTAAAATTTGACATAGAATAACAATAAAAAGTGTATCCCGAGCAACTTTGTTGGTTCGAAGTTGCTCAACTCTCTCTATGTAGGAGCTTTTAACGGTTTTGTCCATTTCTCATAGAAAGTTGGTGATTTGGAATCGAAATAATCTTGGAAGCTTATACTCATAAAATTTGACATAGAAGAACAATAAAAAAAGTACACCGAGCAACTTTGATGGTCCGAAGTTGCTCAACTCTCTCTATCGAGGAGCTTTTAACGGTTTTGTCCATTTGTCATAGGAAGATGGTGTTTTCGCATCGAAATAATCTAGGAAGCTTATACTCATAAAATTTGACATAGAATAACAATAAAAAGTGTACACCGAGCAACTTTGATGGTCCGAAGTTGCTCAACTCTCTCTATGGAGGGTCTTTTGACGGTTTTGTCCATTTGCCATAGAAAGATGGTGTTTTAGCATCGAAATAATCTAGGAAGCTTATACTCGTAAAATTTGACAAAGAAGAACAATAAAAAGTGTATCCCGAGCAACTTTGTTGGTTCGAAGTTGCTCAACTCTCTCTATGTAGGAGCTTTTAACGTTTTTGTCCATTTCTCATAGAAAGTTGGTGATTTGGAATCAAAATAATCTTGGAAGCTTATACTCCTAAAATTTGACATAGAAGAACTATAAAAAAAGTACACCGAGCAACTTTGATGGTCCGAAGTTGCTCAACTCTCTCTATCGAGGAGCTTTTAACGGTTTTGTCCATTTGTCATAGGAAGATGGTGTTTTAGCATCGAAATAATCTAGGAAGCTTACACTCGTAAAATTTGACATAGAAGAACAATAAAAAGTGTATCCCGAGCAACTTTGTTGGTTCGAAGTTGCTCAACTCTCTCTATGGAGGAGCTTTTGACGGTTTTGTCCATTTGTGATAAAAAGTTGGTGTTTTGGTATCGAAATAATATTGGAAGCTTATACTCGTAAAATTTGTCATAGAAGGACAATAAAAAGTGTACACCGAGCAACTGTGTTGGTCCGAAGTTGCTCAACTCTCTCTATGGAGGAGATTTTAACGGTTTTTTCTATTTGTCGTAAAAAGTTTATTTTTTGGCATCGAAATAATCTAGGAAGCTTATACTCATAAAATTTAACATAGAAGAACAATAAAAAGTGTAGATCGAGCAACTTTTATTTTTCGAAGTTGCTCAACTCTCTCTACGGATGAGCTTTTAACGGTTTTGTCTATTTCTCATAGAAAGTTGGTGATTTGGAATCGAAATAATCTTGGAAGCTTATACTAATAAAATTTGACATAGAATAACAATAAAAAATGTACACCGAGCAACATTGATGGTCCGAAGTTGCTCAACACTCTCTATGGAGAAGCTTTTAACGGTTTTGTCTATTTCTCGTAGAAAGTTGGTGATTTGAAATCGAAATAATCTTGGAAGCTTAAACTCATAAAATTTGACATAGAATAACAATAAAAAGTGTACATCGAGCAACTTTGATGGTCCGAAGTTGCTCAACTCTCTCTATGGAGGGGCTTTTATCGGTTTTGTCCATTTGTCATAGAAAGATGGTGTTTTGGCATCGAAATAATTTAGGAAGCTTATACTCGTAAAATTTGACAAAGAAGAACAATAAAAAGTGTATCCCGAGCAACTTTGGTGGTCCAAAGTTGCCCCACTCTCTCTATGTAGGAGCTTTTAACGGTTTTGTCCATTTGTGATAAAAAGTTGGTGTTGTTTTGCCATCGAAATAATATTGGAAGCTTGTACTCGTAAAATTTGACGTAGAAGAACAATAAAAAGTGTACACCGAGCAACTTTGATGGTTCGAAGTTGCTCAACTCTCTCTATGGAGGAGCTTTTAACGGTTTTGTCCATTTGTCATAGAAAGATGGTGTTTTTGCATCGAAATAATCTTGGAAACTTATACTCGTAAAATTTGACATAGAAGAACAATAAAAAGTGTATCCCGAGCAACTTTGGTGGTCCAAAGTTGCCCCACTCTCTCGTTGTAGGAGCTTTTAACGATTTTGTCCATTTGTGATAAAAAGTTGGTGTTGTTTTGGCATCGAAATAATCTTGGAAGCTTGTACTCGTAAAATTTGACGTAGAAGAACAATAAAAAGTGTACACCGAGCAACTTTGATGGTCCGAAGTTGCTCAACTCTCTCTATGGAGGAGCTTATAACGGTTTTTGTCCATTTGTGATAAAAAGTTGGTGTTTTGGCATCGAAATAATCTTGGAAGCTTATACTCGTAAAATTTGACATAGAAGAACAATAAAAAGTGTACACCGAGCAACTTTGATGGTCCGAAGTTGCTCAACTCTCTCTATCGAGGAGCTTTTAACGGTTTTGTCCATTTGTCATACGAAGATGGTGTTTTAGCATCGAAATAATCTAGGAAGCTTACACTCGTAAAATTTGACATAGAAGAACAATAAAAAGTGTATCCCGAGCAACTTTGTTGGTCCGAAGTTGCTCAACTCTCTCTATGAAGGAGCTTTTGACGGTTTTGTCCATTTGTGATAAAAAGTTGGTGTTTTGGCATCGAAGTAATCTTGGAAGCTTATACTCGTAAAATTTGACATAGAAGAACAATAAAAAGTGTACACCGAGCAACTTTGATGGTTCGAAGTTGCTCAACTCTCTCTATGGAGGGGATTTTAACGGTTTTGTCCATTTGTCGTAAAAAGTTCCTTTTTGGCATCGAAATAATCTAGGAAGTTTATACTCATAAAATTTAACATAGAAGAACAATAAAAAGTGTACATCGAGCAACTTTGATGGTTCGAAGTTGCTCAACTCTCTCTATGGAGAAGCTTTTAACGGTTTTGTCTATTTCTCGTAGAAAGTTGGTGATTTGGAATCTAAATAATCTTGGAAGCTTAAACTCATAAAATTTGACATAGAATAACAATAAAAAGTGTACACCGAGCAACTTTGATTGTCCGAAGTTGCTCAACTCTCTCTATGGAGGGGCTTTTAACGGTTTTGTCCATTTGTCATAGGAAGATGGTGTTTTGGCATCGAAATAATTTAGGAAGCTTATACTCGTAAAATTTGACAAAGAAGAACAATAAAAAGTGTACACCGAGCAACTTTGGTGGTCCGAAGTTGCCCCACTCTCTCTATGTAGGGTCTTTTGACGGTTTTGTCCATTTGTGATAAAAAGTTGGTGTTGTTTTGGCATCGAAATAATCTTGGAAGCTTGTACTCGTAAAATTTGACGTAGAAGAACAATAAAAAGTGTACACCGAGCAACTTTGATGGTCCGAAGTTGCTCAACTCTCTCTATGGAGGAGCTTTTAACGGTTTTGTCCATTTGTGATAAAAAGTTAGTGTTTTTGCATCGAAATAATCTTGGAAGCTTGTACTCGTAAAATTTGACGTAGAAGAACAATAAAAAGTGTATCCCGAGCAACTTTGGTGGTCCAAAGTTGCCCCACTCTCTCTATGTAGGAGCTTTTAACGGTTTTGTCCATTTGTGATAAAAAGTTGGTGTTGTTTTGGCATCGAAATAATCTTGGAAGCTTGTACTCGTAAAATTTGACGTAGAAGAACAATAAAAAGTGTATCCCGAGCAACTTTGGTGGTCCAAAGTTGCCCCACTCTCTCTATGTAGGAGCTTTTAACGGTTTTGTCCATTTGTGATAAAAAGTTGGTGTTGTTTTGGCATCGAAATAATCTTGGAAGCTTGTACTCGTAAAATTTGACGTAGAAGAACAATAAAAAGTGTACACCGAGCAACTTTGATGGTCCGAAGTTGCTCAACTCTCTCTATGGAGGAGCTTTTAACGGTTTTGTCCATTTGTCATAGAAAGATGGTGTTTTTGCATCGAAATAATCTTGGAAGCTTATACTCGTAAAATTTGACATAGAATAACAATAAAAAGTGTATCCCGAGCAACTTTGTTGGTTCGAAGTTGCTCAACTCTCTCTATGGAGGAGCTTTTAACGGTTTTGTCTATTTCTCATAGAAAGTTGGTGATTTGGAATCGAAATAATCTTGAAAGCTTATACTCATAAAATTTGAAATAGAAGACAATAAAAAGTGTACACCGAGCAACTTTGATGGTCCGAAGTTGCTCAACTCTCTCTATGGAGGATCTTTTAACGGTTTTATCCAATTGTCATAGAAAGTTGGTGATTTGGAATCGAAATAATCTTGGAAGCTTATACTCATAAAATTTGACATAGAATAACAATAAAAAGTGTACACCGAGCAACTTTGATGGTCCGAAGTTGCTCAACTCTCTCTATGGAGGGTCTTTTTACGGTTTTGTCCATTTGCCATAGAAAGATGGTGTTTTAGCATCGAAATAATCTAGGAAGCTTATACTCGTAAAATTTGACAAAGAAGAACAATAAAAAGTGTATCCCGAGCAACTTTGTTGGTTCGAAGTTGCTCAACTCTCTCTATGTAGGAGCTTTTAACGGTTTTGTCCATTTCTCATAGAAAGTTGGTGATTTGGAATCGAAATAATCTTGGAAGCTTATACTCATAAAATTTGACATAGAAGAACAACAAAAAAAGTACACCGAGCAACTTTGATGGTCCGAAGTTGCTCAACTCTCTCTATCGAGGAGCTTTTAACGGTTTTGTCCATTTGTCATAGGAAGATGGTGTTTTAGCATCGAAATAATCTAGGAAGCTTACACTCGTAAAATTTGACATAGAAGAACAATAAAAAGTGTATCCCGAGCAACTTTGTTAGTTCGAAGTTGCTCAACTCTCTCTATGGAGGAGCTTTTGACGGTTTTGTCCATTTGTGATAAAAAGTTGGTGTTTTAGCATCGAAATAATCTAGGAAGCTTACACTCGTAAAATTTGACATAGAAGAACAATAAAAAGTGTATCCCGAGCAACTTTGTTGGTTCGAAGTTGCTCAACTCTCTCTATGGAGGAGCTTTTGACGGTTTTGTCCATTTGTGATAAAAAGTTGGTGTTTTGGCATCGAAATAATCTAGGAAGCTTATACTCATAAAATTTAACATAGAAGAACAATAAAAAGTGTACATCGAGCAACTTCGATTTTTCGAAGTTGCTCAACTCTCTCTATGAAGGAGCTTTTAACGGTTTTGTCTATTTCTCATAGAAAGTTGGTGATTTGGAATCGAAATAATCTTGGAAGCTTATACTCATAAAATTTGACATAGAATAACAATAAAAAGTGTACACCGAGCAACTTTGATGGTCCGAAGTTGCTCAACTCTCTCTATGGAGGGTCTTTTTACGGTTTTGTCCATTTGCCATAGAAAGATGGTGTTTTAGCATCGAAATAATCTAGGAAGCTTATACTCGTAAAATTTGACAAAGAAGAACAATAAAAAGTGTATCCCGAGCAACTTTGTTGGTTCGAAGTTGCTCAACTCTCTCTATGTAGGAGCTTTTAACGGTTTTGTCCATTTCTCATAGAAAGTTGGTGATTTGGAATCGAAATAATCTTGGAAGCTTATACTCATAAAATTTGACATAGAAGAACAATAAAAAAAGTACACCGAGCAACTTTGATGGTCCGAAGTTGCTCAACTCTCTCTATCGAGGAGCTTTTAACGGTTTTGTCCATTTGTCATAAGAAGATGGTGTTTTAGCATCGAAATAATCTAGGAAGCTTATACTCATAAAATTTGACATAGAATAACAATAAAAAGTGTACACCGAGCAACTTTGATGGTCCAAAGTTGCTCAACTCTCTCTATGGAGGGTCTTTTTACGGTTTTGTCCATTTGCCATAGAAAGATGGTGTTTTAGCATCGAAATAATCTAGGAAGCTTATACTCGTAAAATTTGACAAAGAAGAACAATAAAAAGTGTATCCCGAGCAACTTTGTTGGTTCGAAGTTGCTCAACTCTCTCTATGGAGGAGCTTTTGACGGTTTTGTCCATTTGTGATAAAAAGTTGGTGTTTTGGTATCGAAATAATATTGGAAGCTTATACTCGTAAAATTTGTCATAGAAGGACAATAAAAAGTGTACACCGAGCAACTGTGTTGGTCCGAAGTTGCTCAACTCTCTCTATGGAGGAGATTTTAACGGTTTTTTCTATTTGTCGTAAAAAGTTTATTTTTTGGCATCGAAATAATCTAGGAAGCTTATACTCATAAAATTTAACATAGAAGAACAATAAAAAGTGTAGATCGAGCAACTTTTATTTTTCGAAGTTGCTCAACTCTCTCTACGGATGAGCTTTTAACGGTTTTGTCTATTTCTCATAGAAAGTTGGTGATTTGGAATCGAAATAATCTTGGAAGCTTATACTAATAAAATTTGACATAGAATAACAATAAAAAATGTACACCGAGCAACTTTGATGGTCCGAAGTTGCACAACACTCTCTATGGAGAAGCTTTTAACGGTTTTGTCTATTTCTCGTAGAAAGTTGGTGATTTGAAATCGAAATAATCTTGGAAGCTTAAACTCATAAAATTTGACATAGAATAACAATAAAAAGTGTACATCGAGCAACTTTGATGGTCCGAAGTTGCTCAACTCTCTCTATGGAGGGGCTTTTATCGGTTTTGTCCATTTGTCATAGAAAGATGGTGTTTTGGCATCGAAATAATTTAGGAAGCTTATACTCGTAAAATTTGACAAAGAAGAACAATAAAAAGTGTATCCCGAGCAACTTTTGTGGTCCAAAGTTGCCCCACTCTCTCTATGTAGGAGCTTTTAACGGTTTTGTCCATTTGTGATAAAAAGTTGGTGTTGTTTTGGCATCGAAATAATATTGGAAGCTTGTACTCGTAAAATTTGACGTAGAAGAACAATAAAAAGTGTACACCGAGCAACTTTGATGGTCCGAAGTTGCTCAACTCTCTCTATGGAGGAGCTTTTAACGGTTTTGTCCATTTGTCATAGAAAGATGGTGTTTTTGCATCGAAATAAACTTGGAAACTTATACTCGTAAAATTTGACATAGAAGAACAATAAAAAGTGTATCCCGAGCAACTTTGGTGGTCCAAAGTTGCCCCACTCTCTCGTTGTAGGAGCTTTTAACGATTTTGTCCATTTGTGATAAAAAGTTGGTGTTGTTTTGGCATCGAAATAATCTTGGAAGCTTGTACTCGTAAAATTTGACGTAGAAGAACAATAAAAAATGTACACCGAGCAACTTTGATGGTCCGAAGTTGCTCAACTCTCTCTATGGAGGAGCTTATAACGGTTTTTGTCCATTTGTGATAAAAAGTTGGTGTTTTGGCATCGAAATAATCTTGGAAGCTTATACTCGTAAAATTTGACATAGAAGAACAATAAAAAGTGTACACCGAGCAACTTTGATGGTCCGAAGTTGCTCAACTCTCTCTATCGAGGAGCTTTTAACGGTTTTGTCCATTTGTCATAGGAAGATGGTGTTTTAGCATCGAAATAATCTAGGAAGCTTACACTCGTAAAATTTGACATAGAAGAACAATAAAAAGTGTATCCCGAGCAACTTTGTTGGTCCGAAGTTGCTCAACTCTCTCTATGAAGGAGCTTTTGACGGTTTTGTCCATTTGTGATAAAAAGTTGGTGTTTTGGCATCGAAGTAATCTTGGAAGCTTATACTCGTAAAATTTGACATAGAAGAACAATAAAAAGTGTACACCGAGCAACTTTGATGGTTCGAAGTTGCTCAACTCTCTCTATGGAGGGGATTTTAACGGTTTTGTCCATTTGTCGTAAAAAGTTCCTTTTTGGCATCGAAATAATCTAGGAAGTTTATACTCATAAAATTTAACATAGAAGAACAATAAAAAGTGTACATCGAGCAACTTTGATGGTTCGAAGTTGCTCAACTCTCTCTATGGAGAAGCTTTTAACGGTTTTGTCTATTTCTCGTAGAAAGTTGGTGATTTGGAATCTAAATAATCTTGGAAGCTTAAACTCATAAAATTTGACATAGAATAACAATAAAAAGTGTACACCGAGCAACTTTGATTGTCCGAAGTTGCTCAACTCTCTCTATGGAGGGGCTTTTAACGGTTTTGTCCATTTGTCATAGAAAGATGGTGTTTTGGCATCGAAATAATTTAGGAAGCTTATACTCGTAAAATTTGACAAAGAAGAACAATAAAAAGTGTATCCCGAGCAACTTTGGTGGTCCAAAGTTGCCCCACTCTCTCTATGTAGGAGCTTTTAACGGTTTTGTCCATTTGTGATAAAAAGTTGGTGTTGTTTTGGCATCGAAATAATCTTGGAAGCTTGTACTCGTAAAATTTGACGTAGAAGAACAATAAAAAGTGTACACCGAGCAACTTTGATGGTCCGAAGTTGCTCAACTCTCTCTATGGAGGAGCTTTTAACGGTTTTGTCCATTTGTGATAAAAAGTTGGTGTTTTTGCATCGAAATAATCTTGGAAGCTTGTACTCGTAAAATTTGACGTAGAAGAACAATAAAAAGTGTATCCCGAGCAACTTTGGTGGTCCAAAGTTGCCCCACTCTCTCTATGTAGGAGCTTTTAACGGTTTTGTCCATTTGTGATAAAAAGTTGGTGTTGTTTTGGCATCGAAATAATCTTGGAAGCTTGTACTCGTAAAATTTGACGTAGAAGAACAATAAAAAGTGTATCCCGAGCAACTTTGGTGGTCCAAAGTTGCCCCACTCTCTCTATGTAGGAGCTTTTAACGGTTTTGTCCATTTGTGATAAAAAGTTGGTGTTGTTTTGGCATCGAAATAATCTTGGAAGCTTGTACTCGTAAAATTTGACGTAGAAGAACAATAAAAAGTGTACACCGAGCAACTTTGATGGTCCGAAGTTGCTCAACTCTCTCTATGGAGGAGCTTTTAACGGTTTTGTCCATTTGTCATAGAAAGATGGTGTTTTTGCATCGAAATAATCTTGGAAGCTTATACTCGTAAAATTTGACATAGAATAACAATAAAAAGTGTATCCCGAGCAACTTTGTTGGTTCGAAGTTGCTCAACTCTCTCTATGGAGGAGCTTTTAACGGTTTTGTCTATTTCTCATAGAAAGTTGGTGATTTGGAATCGAAATAATCTTGAAAGCTTATACTCATAAAATTTGAAATAGAAGACAATAAAAAGTGTACACCGAGCAACTTTGATGGTCCGAAGTTGCTCAACTCTCTCTATGGAGGATCTTTTAACGGTTTTATCCAATTGTCATAGAAAGTTGGTGATTTGGAATCGAAATAATCTTGGAAGCTTATACTCATAAAATTTGACATAGAATAACAATAAAAAGTGTACACCGAGCAACTTTGATGGTCCGAAGTTGCTCAACTCTCTCTATGGAGGGTCTTTTTACGGTTTTGTCCATTTGCCATAGAAAGATGGTGTTTTAGCATCGAAATAATCTAGGAAGCTTATACTCGTAAAATTTGACAAAGAAGAACAATAAAAAGTGTATCCCGAGCAACTTTGTTGGTTCGAAGTTGCTCAACTCTCTCTATGTAGGAGCTTTTAACGGTTTTGTCCATTTCTCATAGAAAGTTGGTGATTTGGAATCGAAATAATCTTGGAAGCTTATACTCATAAAATTTGACATAGAAGAACAACAAAAAAAGTACACCGAGCAACTTTGATGGTCCGAAGTTGCTCAACTCTCTCTATCGAGGAGCTTTTAACGGTTTTGTCCATTTGTCATAGGAAGATGGTGTTTTAGCATCGAAATAATCTAGGAAGCTTACACTCGTAAAATTTGACATAGAAGAACAATAAAAAGTGTATCCCGAGCAACTTTGTTAGTTCGAAGTTGCTCAACTCTCTCTATGGAGGAGCTTTTGACGGTTTTGTCCATTTGTGATAAAAAGTTGGTGTTTTAGCATCGAAATAATCTAGGAAGCTTACACTCGTAAAATTTGACATAGAAGAACAATAAAAAGTGTATCCCGAGCAACTTTGTTGGTTCGAAGTTGCTCAACTCTCTCTATGGAGGAGCTTTTGACGGTTTTGTCCATTTGTGATAAAAAGTTGGTGTTTTGGCATCGAAATAATCTAGGAAGCTTATACTCATAAAATTTAACATAGAAGAACAATAAAAAGTGTACATCGAGCAACTTCGATTTTTCGAAGTTGCTCAACTCTCTCTATGAAGGAGCTTTTAACGGTTTTGTCTATTTCTCATAGAAAGTTGGTGATTTGGAATCGAAATAATCTTGGAAGCTTATACTCATAAAATTTGACATAGAATAACAATAAAAAGTGTACACCGAGCAACTTTGATGGTCCGAAGTTGCTCAACTCTCTCTATGGAGGGTCTTTTTACGGTTTTGTCCATTTGCCATAGAAAGATGGTGTTTTAGCATCGAAATAATCTAGGAAGCTTATACTCGTAAAATTTGACAAAGAAGAACAATAAAAAGTGTATCCCGAGCAACTTTGTTGGTTCGAAGTTGCTCAACTCTCTCTATGTAGGAGCTTTTAACGGTTTTGTCCATTTCTCATAGAAAGTTGGTGATTTGGAATCGAAATAATCTTGGAAGCTTATACTCATAAAATTTGACATAGAAGAACAATAAAAAAAGTACACCGATCAACTTTGATGGTCCGAAGTTGCTCAACTCTCTCTATCGAGGAGCTTTTAACGGTTTTGTCCATTTTTCATAAGAAGATGGTGTTTTAGCATCGAAATAATCTAGGAAGCTTATACTCATAAAATTTGACATAAAATAACAATAAAAAGTGTACACCGAGCAACTTTGATGGTCCAAAGTTGCTCAACTCTCTCTATGGAGGGTCTTTTTACGGTTTTGTCCATTTGCCATAGAAAGATGGTGTTTTAGCATCGAAATAATCTAGGAAGCTTATACTCGTAAAATTTGACAAAGAAGAACAATAAAAAGTGTATCCCGAGCAACTTTGTTGGTTCGAAGTTGCTCAACTCTCTCTATGGAGGAGCTTTTGACGGTTTTGTCCATTTGTGATAAAAAGTTGGTGTTTTGGTATCGAAATAATATTGGAAGCTTATACTCGTAAAATTTGTCATAGAAGGACAATAAAAAGTGTACACCGAGCAACTGTGTTGGTCCGAAGTTGCTCAACTCTCTCTATGGAGGAGATTTTAACAGTTTTTTCTATTTGTCGTAAAAAGTTTATTTTTTGGCATCGAAATAATCTAGGAAGCTTATACTCATAAAATTTAACATAGAAGAACAATAAAAAGTGTAGATCGAGCAACTTTTATTTTTCGAAGTTGCTCAACTCTCTCTACGGATGAGCTTTTAACGGTTTTGTCTATTTCTCATAGAAAGTTGGTGATTTGGAATCGAAATAATCTTGGAAGCTTATACTAATAAAATTTGACATAGAATAACAATAAAAAATGTACACCGAGCAACTTTGATGGTCCGAAGTTGCTCAACACTCTCTATGGAGAAGCTTTTAACGGTTTTGTCTATTTCTCGTAGAAAGTTGGTGATTTGAAATCGAAATAATCTTGGAAGCTTAAACTCATAAAATTTGACATAGAATAACAATAAAAAAGTGTACATCGAGCAACTTTGATGGTCCGAAGTTGCTCAACTCTCTCTATGGAGGGGCTTTTATCGGTTTTGTCCATTTGTCATAGAAAGATGGTGTTTTGGCATCGAAATAATTTAGGAAGCTTATACTCGTAAAATTTGACAAAGAAGAACAATAAAAAGTGTATCCCGAGCAACTTTTTTGGTCCAAAGTTGCCCCACTCTCTCTATGTAGGAGCTTTTAACGGTTTTGTCCATTTGTGATAAAAAGTTGGTGTTGTTTTGGCATCGAAATAATATTGGAAGCTTGTACTCGTAAAATTTGACGTAGAAGAACAATAAAAAGTGTACACCGAGCAACTTTGATGGTCCGAAGTTGCTCAACTCTCTCTATGGAGGAGCTTTTAACGGTTTTGTCCATTTGTCATAGAAAGATGGTGTTTTTGCATCGAAATAAACTTGGAAACTTATACTCGTAAAATTTGACATAGAAGAACAATAAAAAGTGTATCCCGAGCAACTTTGGTGGTCCAAAGTTGCCCCACTCTCTCGTTGTAGGAGCTTTTAACGATTTTGTCCATTTGTGATAAAAAGTTGGTGTTGTTTTGGCATCGAAATAATCTTGGAAGCTTGTACTCGTAAAATTTGACGTAGAAGAACAATAAAAAGTGTACACCGAGCAACTTTGATGGTCCGAAGTTGCTCAACTCTCTCTATGGAGGAGCTTATAACGGTTTTTGTCCATTTGTGATAAAAAGTTGGTGTTTTGGCATCGAAATAATCTTGGAAGCTTATACTCGTAAAATTTGACATAGAAGAACAATAAAAAGTGTACACCGAGCAACTTTGATGGTCCGAAGTTGCTCAACTCTCTCTATCGAGGAGCTTTTAACGGTTTTGTCCATTTGTCATAGGAAGATGGTGTTTTAGCATCGAAATAATCTAGGAAGCTTACACTCGTAAAATTTGACATAGAAGAACAATAAAAAGTGTATCCCGAGCAACTTTGTTAGTTCGAAGTTGCTCAACTCTCTCTATGGAGGAGCTTTTAACGGTTTTGTTTATTTCTCGTAGAAAGTTGGTGATTTGGAATCTAAATAATCTTGGAAGCTTAAACTCATAAAATTTGACATAGAATAACAATAAAAAGTGTACACCGAGCAACTTTGATTGTCCGAAGTTGCTCAACTCTCTCTATGGAGGGGCTTTTAACGGTTTTGTCCATTTGTCATAGAAATATGGTGTTTTGGCATCGAAATAATTTAGGAAGCTTATACTCGTAAAATTTGACAAAGAAGAACAATAAAAAGTGTATCCCGAGCAACTTTGGTGGTCCAAAGTTGCCCCACTCTCTCTATGTAGGAGCTTTTAACGGTTTTGTCCATTTGTGATAAAAAGTTGGTGTTGTTTTGGCATCGAAATAATCTTGGAAGCTTGTACTCGTAAAATTTGACGTAGAAGAACAATAAAAAGTGTACACCGAGCAACTTTGATGGTCCGAAGTTGCTCAACTCTCTCTATGGAGGAGATTTTAACGGTTTTGTCCATTTGTCATAGAAAGATGGTGTTTTTGCATCGAAATAATCTTGGAAACTTATACTCGTAAAATTTGACATAGAATAACAATAAAAAGTGTACACCGAGCAACTTTGATGGTCCTAAGTTGCTCAACTCTCTCTATGGAGGGGCTTTTAACGGTTTTGTCCATTTGTCATAGAAAGATGGTGTTTTAGCATCGAAATAATCTAGGAAGCTTATACTCGTAAAATTTGACAAAGAAGAACAATAAAAAGTGTGTCCCGAGCAACTTTGATGGTCCGAAGTTGCTCAACTCTCTCTATGGAGGATCTTTTAACGGTTTTATCCAATTGTCATAGAAAGTTGGTGATTTGGAATCGAAATAATCTTGGAAGCTTATACTCATAAAATTTGACATAGAATAACAATAAAAAGTGTACACCGAGCAACTTTGATGGTCCGAAGTTGCTCAACTCTCTCTATGGAGGGTCTTTTTACGGTTTTGTCCATTTGCCATAGAAAGATGGTGTTTTAGCATCGAAATAATCTAGGAAGCTTATACTCGTAAAATTTGACAAAGAAGAACAATAAAAAGTGTATCCCGAGCAACTTTGTTGGTTCGAAGTTGCTCAACTCTCTCTATGTAGGAGCTTTTAACGGTTTTGTCCATTTCTCATAGAAAGTTGGTGATTTGGAATCGAAATAATCTTGGAAGCTTATACTCATAAAATTTGACATAGAAGAACAACAAAAAAAGTACACCGAGCAACTTTGATGGTCCGAAGTTGCTCAACTCTCTCTATCGAGGAGCTTTTAACGGTTTTGTCCATTTGTCATAGGAAGATGGTGTTTTAGCAACGAAATAATCTAGGAAGCTTACACTCGTAAAATTTGACATAGAAGAACAATAAAAAGTGTATCCCGAGCAACTTTGTTGGTTCGAAGTTGCTCAACTCTCTCTATGGAGGAGCTTTTGACGGTTTTGTCCATTTGTGATAAAAAGTTGGTGTTTTAGCATCGAAATAATCTAGGAAGCTTACACTCGTAAAATTTAACATAGAAGAACAATAAAAAGTGTATCCCGAGCAACTTTGTTGGTTCGAAGTAGCTCAACTCTCTCTATGGAGGAGCTTTTGACGGTTTTGTCCATTTGTGATAAAAAGTTGGTGTTTTGGCATCGAAATAATCTAGGAAGCTTATACTCATAAAATTTAACATAGAAGAACAATAAAAAGTGTACATCGAGCAACTTCGATTTTTCGAAGTTGCTCAACTCTCTCTATGGAGGAGCTTTTAACGGTTTTGTCTATTTCTCATAGAAAGTTAGTGATTTGGAATCGAAATAATCTTGGAAGCTTATACTCATAAAATTTGACATAGAATAACAATAAAAAGTGTACACCGAGCAACTTTGATGGTCCGAAGTTGCTCAACTCTCTCTATGGAGGGTCTTTTTACGGTTTTGTCCATTTGCCATAGAAAGATGGTGTTTTAGCATTGAAATAATCTAGGAAGCTTATACTCGTAAAATTTGACAAAGAAGAACAATAAAAAGTGTATCCCGAGCAACTTTGTTGGTTCGAAGTTGCTCAACTCTCTCTATGTAGGAGCTTTTAACGGTTTTGTCCATTTCTCATAGAAAGTTGGTGATTTGGAATCGAAATAATCTTGGAAGCTTATACTCATAAAATTTGACATAGAAGAACAATAAAAAAAGTACACCGAGCAACTTTGATGGTCCGAAGTTGCTCAACTCTCTCTATCGAGGAGCTTTTAACGGTTTTGTCCATTTGTCATAGGAAGATGGTGTTTTAGCATCGAAATAATCTAGGAAGCGTATACTCATAAAATTTGACATAGAATAACAATAAAAAGTGTACACCGAGCAACTTTGATGGTCCGAAGTTGCTCAACTCTCTCTATGGAGGGTCTTTTGACGGTTTTGTCCATTTGCCATAGAAAGATGGTGTTTTAGCATCGAAATAATCTAGGAAGCTTATACTCGTAAAATTTGACAAAGAAGAACAATAAAAAGTGTATCCCGAGCAACTTTGTTGGTTCGAAGTTGCTCAACTCTCTCTATGTAGGAGCTTTTAACGGTTTTGTCCATTTCTCATAGAAAGTTGGTGATTTGGAATCGAAATAATCTTGGAAGCTTATACTCATAAAATTTGACATAGAAGAACAATAAAAAAAGTACACCGAGTAACTTTGATGGTCCGAAGTTGCTCAACTCTCTCTATCGAGGAACTTTTAATGGTTTTGTCCATTTGTCATAGGAAGATGGTGTTTTAGCATCGTAATAATCTAGGAAGCTTACACTCGTAAAATTTGACATAGAAGAACAATAAAAAGTGTATCCCGAGCAACTTTGTTGGTTCGAAGTTGCTCAACTCTCTCTATGGAGGAGCTTTTGACGGTTTTGTCCATTTGTGATAGAAAGTTGGTGTTTTGGTATCGAAATATTATTGGAAGCTTATACTCGTAAAATTTGTCATAGAAGGACAGTAAAAAGTGTACACCGAGCAACTGTGTTGGTCCGAAGTTGCTCAACTCTCTCTATGGAGGAGATTTTAACGGTTTTTTCTATTTGTCGTAAAAAGTTTATTTTTTGGCATCGAAATAATCTAGGAAGCTTATACTCATAAAATTTAACATAGAAGAACAATAAAAAGTGTAGATCGAGCAACTTTTATTTTTCGAAGTTGCTCAACTCTCTCTACGGATGAGCTTTTAACGGTTTTGTCTATTTCTCATAGAAAGTTGGTGATTTGGAATCGAAATAATCTTGGAAGCTTATACTAATAAAATTTGACATAGAATAACAATAAAAAATGTACACCGAGCAACTTTGATGGTCCGAAGTTGCTCAACACTCTCTATGGAGAAGCTTTTAACGGTTTTGTCTATTTCTCGTAGAAAGTTGGTGATTTGAAATCGAAATAATCTTGGAAGCTTAAACTCATAAAATTTGACATAGAATAACAATAAAAAGTGTACACCGAGCAACTTTGATGGTCCGAAGTTGCTCAACTCTCTCTATGGAGGGTCTTTTTACGGTTTTGTCCATTTGTGATAAAAAGTTGGTGTTTTTGCATCGAAATAAACTTGGAAACTTATACTCGTAAAATTTGTCATAGAAGGACAATAAAAAGTGTATCCCGAGCAACTTTGGTGGTCCGAAGTTGCCCCACTCTCTCGTTGTAGGAGCTTTTAACGATTTTGTCCATTTGTGATAAAAAGTTGGTGTTGTTTTGGCATCGAAATAATCTTGGAAGCTTGTACTCGTAAAATTTGACGTAGAAGAACAATAAAAAGTGTACACCGAGCAACTTTGATGGTCCGAAGTTGCTCAACTCTCTCTATGGAGGAGCTTATAACGGTTTTTGTCCATTTGTGATAAAAAGTTGGTGTTTTGGCATCGAAATAATCTTGGAAGCTTATACTCGTAAAATTTGACATAGAAGAACAATAAAAAGTGTACACCGAGCAACTTTGATGGTCCGAAGTTGCTCAACTCTCTCTATCGAGGAGCTTTTAACGGTTTTGTCCATTTGTCATAGGAAGATGGTGTTTTAGCATCGAAATAATCTAGGAAGCTTACACTCGTAAAATTTGACATAGAAGAACAATAAAAAGTGTATCCCGAGCAACTTTGTTGGTCCGAAGTTGCTCAACTCTCTCTATGAAGGAGCTTTTGACGGTTTTGTCCATTTGTGATAAAAAGTTGGTGTTTTGGCATCGAAGTAATCTTGGAAGCTTATACTCGTAAAATTTGACATAGAAGAACAATAAAAAGTGTACACCGAGCAACTTTGATGGTTCGAAGTTGCTCAACTCTCTCTATGGAGTGGATTTAAACGGTTTTGTCCATTTCTCGTAAAAAGTTCCTTTTTGGCATCGAAATAATCTAGGAAGTTTATACTCATAAAATTTAACATAGAAGAACAATAAAAAGTGTACATCGAGCAACTTTGATGGTTCGAAGTTGCTCAACTCTCTCTATGGAGAAGCCTTTAACGGTTTTGTCTATTTCTCGTAGAAAGTTGGTGATTTGGAATCTAAATAATCTTGGAAGCTTAAACTCATAAAATTTGACATAGAATAACAATAAAAAGTGTACACCGAGCAACTTTGATTGTCCGAAGTTGCTCAACTCTCTCTATGGCGGGGCTTTTAACGGTTTTGTCCATTTGTCATAGAAAGATGGTGTTTTGGCATCGAAATAATTTAGGAAGCTTATACTCGTAAAATTTGACAAAGAAGAACAATAAAAAGTGTATCCCGAGCAACTTTGGTGGTCCAAAGTTGCCCCACTCTCTCTATGTAGGAGCTTTTAACGGTTTTGTCCATTTGTGATAAAAAGTTGGTGTTGTTTTGGCATCGAAATAATCTTGGAAGCTTGTACTCGTAAAATTTGACGTAGAAGAACAATAAAAAGTGTACACCGAGCAACTTTGATGGTCCGAAGTTGCTCAACTCTCTCTATGGAGGAGCTTTTAACGGTTTTGTCCATTTGTGATAAAAAGTTGGTGTTTTTGCATCGAAATAATCTTGGAAGCTTGTACTCGTAAAATTTGACGTAGAAGAACAATAAAAAGTGTATCCCGAGCAACTTTGGTGGTCCAAAGTTGCCCCACTCTCTCTATGTAGGAGCTTTTAACGGTTTTGTCCATTTGTGATAAAAAGTTGGTGTTGTTTTGGCATCGAAATAATCTTGGAAGCTTGTACTCGTAAAATTTGACGTAGAAGAACAATAAAAAGTGTATCCCGAGCAACTTTGGTGGTCCAAAGTTGCCCCACTCTCTCTATGTAGGAGCTTTTAACGGTTTTGTCCATTTGTGATAAAAAGTTGGTGTTGTTTTGGCATCGAAATAATCTTGGAAGCTTGTACTCGTAAAATTTGACGTAGAAGAACAATAAAAAGTGTACACCGAGCAACTTTGATGGTCCGAAGTTGCTCAACTCTCTCTATGGAGGAGCTTTTAACGGTTTTGTCCATTTGTCATAGAAAGATGGTGTTTTTGCATCGAAATAATCTTGGAAGCTTATACTCGTAAAATTTGACATAGAATAACAATAAAAAGTGTATCCCGAGCAACTTTGTTGGTTCGAAGTTGCTCAACTCTCTCTATGGAGGAGCTTTTAACGGTTTTGTCTATTTCTCATAGAAAGTTGGTGATTTGGAATCGAAATAATCTTGAAAGCTTATACTCATAAAATTTGAAATAGAAGACAATAAAAAGTGTACACCGAGCAACTTTGATGGTCCGAAGTTGCTCAACTCTCTCTATGGAGGATCTTTTAACGGTTTTATCCAATTGTCATAGAAAGTCGGTGATTTGGAATCGAAATAATCTTGGAAGCTTATACTCATAAAATTTGACATAGAATAACAATAAAAAGTGTACACCGAGCAACTTTGATGGTCCGAAGTTGCTCAACTCTCTCTATGGAGGGTCTTTTTACGGTTTTGTCCATTTGCCATAGAAAGATGGTGTTTTAGCATCGAAATAATCTAGGAAGCTTATACTCGTAAAATTTGACAAAGAAGAACAATAAAAAGTGTATCCCGAGCAACTTTGTTGGTTCGAAGTTGCTCAACTCTCTCTATGTAGGAGCTTTTAACGGTTTTGTCCATTTCTCATAGAAAGTTGGTGATTTGGAATCGAAATAATCTTGGAAGCTTATACTCATAAAATTTGACATAGAAGAACAACAAAAAAAGTACACCGAGCAACTTTGATGGTCCGAAGTTGCTCAACTCTCTCTATCGAGGAGCTTTTAACGGTTTTGTCCATTTGTCATAGGAAGATGGTGTTTTAGCATCGAAATAATCTAGGAAGCTTACACTCGTAAAATTTGACATAGAAGAACAATAAAAAGTGTATCCCGAGCAACTTTGTTAGTTCGAAGTTGCTCAACTCTCTCTATGGAGGAGCTTTTGACGGTTTTGTCCATTTGTGATAAAAAGTTGGTGTTTTAGCATCGAAATAATCTAGGAAGCTTACACTCGTAAAATTTGACATAGAAGAACAATAAAAAGTGTATCCCGAGCAACTTTGTTGGTTCGAAGTTGCTCAACTCTCTCTATGGAGGAGCTTTTGACGGTTTTGTCCATTTGTGATAAAAAGTTGGTGTTTTGGCATCGAAATAATCTAGGAAGCTTATACTCATAAAATTTAACATAGAAGAACAATAAAAAGTGTACATCGAGCAACTTCGATTTTTCGAAGTTGCTCAACTCTCTATATGAAGGAGCTTTTAACGGTTTTGTCTATTTCTCATAGAAAGTTGGTGATTTGGAATCGAAATAATCTTGGAAGCTTATACTCATAAAATTTGACATAGAATAACAATAAAAAGTATACACCGAGCAACTTTGATGGTCCGAAGTTGCTCAACTCTCTCTATGGAGGGTCTTTTTACGGTTTTGTCCATTTGCCATAGAAAGATGGTGTTTTAGCATCGAAATAATCTAGGAAGCTTATACTCGTAAAATTTGACAAAGAAGAACAATAAAAAGTGTATCCCGAGCAACTTTGTTGGTTCGAAGTTGCTCAACTCTCTCTATGTAGGAGCTTTTAACGGTTTTGTCCATTTCTCATAAAAAGTTGGTGATTTGGAATCGAAATAATCTTGGAAGCTTATACTCATAAAATTTGACATAGAAGAACAATAAAAAAAGTACACCGAGCAACTTTGATGGTCCGAAGTTGCTCAACTCTCTCTATGGAGGAGCTTATAACGGTTTTTGTCCATTTGTGATAAAAAGTTGGTGTTTTGGCATCGAAATAATCTTGGAAGCTTATACTCGTAAAATTTGACATAGAAGAACAATAAAAAGTGTACACCGAGCAACTTTGATGGTCCGAAGTTGCTCAACTCTCTCTATCGAGGAGCTTTTAACGGTTTTGCCCATTTGTCATAGGAAGATGGTGTTTTAGCATCGAAATAATCTAGGAAGCTTACACTCGTAAAATTTGACATAGAAGAACAATAAAAAGTGTATCCCGAGCAACTTTGTTGGTTCGAAGTTGCTCAACTCTCTCTATGAAGGAGCTTTTGACGGTTTTGTCCATTTGTGATAAAAAGTTGGTGTTTTGGCATCGAAGTAATCTTGGAAGCTTATACTCGTAAAATTTGACATAGAAGAACAATAAAAAGTGTACACCGAGCAACTTTGATGGTTCGAAGTTGCTCAACTCTCTCTATGGAGGGGATTTTAACGGTTTTGTCCATTTGTCGTAAAAAGTTCCTTTTTGGCATCGAAATAATCTAGGAAGTTTATACTCATAAAATTTAACATAGAAGAACAATAAAAAGTGTACATCGAGCAACTTTGATGGTTCGAAGTTGCTCAACTCTCTCTATGGAGAAGCTTTTAACGGTTTTATCTATTTCTCGTAGAAAGTTGGTGATTTGGAATCTAAATAATCTTGGAAGCTTAAACTCATAAAATTTGACATAGAATAACAATAAAAAGTGTACACCGAGCAACTTTGATTGTCCGAAGTTGCTCAACTCTCTCTATGGAGGGGCTTTTAACGGTTTTGTCCATTTGTCATAGAAAGATGGTGTTTTGGCATCGAAATAATTTAGGAAGCTTATACTCGTAAAATTTGACAAAGAAGAACAATAAAAAGTGTATCCCGAGCAACTTTGGTGGTCCAAAGTTGCCCCACTCTCTCTATGTAGGAGCTTTTAACGGTTTTGTCCATTTGTGATAAAAAGTTGGTGTTTGATGGTCCGAAGTTGCTCAACTCTCTCTATCGAGGAGCTTTTAACGGTTTTGTCCATTTGTCATAGGAAGATGGTGTTTTAGCATCGAAATAATCTAGGAAGCTTACACTCGTAAAATTTGACATAGAAGAACAATAAAAAGTGTATCCCGAGCAACTTTGTTGGTTCGAAGTTGCTCAACTCTCTCTATGGAGGAGCTTTTGACGGTTTTGTCCATTTGTGATAAAAAGTTGGTGTTTTAGCATCGAAATATTCTAGGAAGCTTACACTCGTAAAATTTGACATAGAAGAACAATAAAAAGTGTATCCCGAGCAACATTGTTGGTTCGAAGTTGCTCAACTCTCTCTATGGAGGAGATTTTGACGGTTTTGTCCATTTGTGATAAAAAGTTGGTGTTTTGGCATCGAAATAATCTAGGAAACTTATACTCATAAAATTTAACATAGAAGAACAATAAAAAGTGTACATCGAGCAACTTTGATTTTTCGAAGTTGCTCAACTCTCTCTATGGAGGAGCTTTTAACGGTTTTGTCTATTTCTCATAGAAAGTTGGTGATTTGGAATCGAAATAATCTTGGAAGCTTATACTCATAAAATTTGACATAGAATAACAATAAAAAGTGTACACCGAGCAACTTTGATGGTCCGAAGTTGCTCAACTCTCTCTATGGAGAAGCTTTTAACGGTTTTATCTATTTCTCGTAGAAAGTCGGTGATTTGGAATCGAAATAATCTTGGAAGCTTAAACTCATAAAATTTGACATAGAATAACAATAAAAAGTGTACACCGAGCAACTTTGATGGTCCGAAGTTGCTCAACTCTCTCTATGGAGGGGCTTTTAACGGTTTTATCCATTTGTCATAGAAAGATGGTGTTTTGGCATCGAAATAATTTAGGAAGCTTATACTCGTAAAATTTGACAAAGAAGAACAATAAAAAGTGTATCCCGAGCAACTTTGGTGGTCCAAAGTTGCCCCACTCTCTCTATGTAGGAGATTTTAACGGTTTTGTCCATTTGTGATAAAAAGTTGGTGTTGTTTTGGAATCGAAATAATCTTGGAAGCTTGTACTCGTAAAATTTGACGTAGAAGAACAATAAAAGGTGTACACCGAGCAACTTTGATGGTCCGAAGTTGCTCAACTCTCTCTATGGAGGAGCTTTTAACGGTTTTGTCCATTTGTCATAGAAAGATGGTGTTTTTGCATCGAAATAATCTTGGAAACTTATACTCGTAAAATTTGACATAGAAGAACAATAAAAAGTGTATCCCGAGCAACTTTGGTGGTCCAAAGTTGCCCCACTCTCTCGTTGTAGGAGCTTTTAACGGTTTTGTCCATTTGTGATAAAAAGTTGGTGTTGTTTTGGCATCGAAATAATCTTGGAAGCTTGTACTCGTAAAACTTGACGTAGAAGAACAATAAAAAGTGTACACCGAGCAACTTTGATGGTCCGAAGTTGCTCAACTCTCTCTATGGAGGAGCTTTTAACGGTTTTGTCCATTTGTCATAGAAAGATGGTGTTTTTGCATCGAAATAATCTTGGAAACTTATACTCGTAAAATTTGACATAGAAGAACAATAAAAAGTGTACACCGAGCAACTTTGATGGTCCGAAGTTGCTCAACTCTCTCTATGGAGAAGATTTTAATGGTTTTGTCCGTTTGTCGTAAAAAGTTCATTTTTCGGCATCGAAATAATCTAGGAAGCTTATACTCGTAAAATTTGACAAAGAAGAACATTAAAAAGTGTATTTCGAGCAACTTTGTTGGTTCGAAGTTGCTCAACTCTCTCTATGGAGGAGCTTTGAACGGTTTTGTCCATTTCCCATAGAAAGTTGGTGATTTGGAATCGAAATAATCTTGGAAGCTTATACTCCTAAAATTTGACATAGAATAACAATAGAAAGTGTACACCGAGCAACGTTGATGGTCCTAAGTTGCTCAACTCTCTCTATGGAGGGGCTTTTAACGGTTTTGTCCATTTGTCATAGAAAGATGGTGTTTTAGCATCGAAATAATCCAGGAAGCTTATACTCGTAAAATTTGACAAAGAAGAACAATAAAAAGTGTATCCCGAGCAACTTTGTTGGTTCGAAGTTGCTCAACTCTCTCTATGGAGGAGCTTTTAACGGTTTTGTCTATTTCTCATAGAAAGTTGGTGATTTGGAATCGAAATAATCTTGAAAGCTTATACTCATAAAATTTGAAATAGAAGACAATAAAAAGTGTACACCGAGCAACTTTGATGGTCCGAAGTTGCTCAACTCTCTCTATGGAGGATCTTTTAACGGTTTTATCCAATTGTCATAGAAAGTCGGTGATTTGGAATCGAAATAATCTTGGAAGCTTATACTCATAAAATTTGACATAGAATAACAATAAAAAGTGTACACCGAGCAACTTTGATGGTCCGAAGTTGCTCAACTCTCTCTATGGAGGGTCTTTTTACGGTTTTGTCCATTTGCCATAGAAAGATGGTGTTTTAGCATCGAAATAATCTAGGAAGCTTATACTCGTAAAATTTGACAAAGAAGAACAATAAAAAGTGTATCCCGAGCAACTTTGTTGGTTCGAAGTTGCTCAACTCTCTCTATGTAGGAGCTTTTAACGGTTTTGTCCATTTCTCATAGAAAGTTGGTGATTTGGAATCGAAATAATCTTGGAAGCTTATACTCATAAAATTTGACATAGAAGAACAACAAAAAAAGTACACCGAGCAACTTTGATGGTCCGAAGTTGCTCAACTCTCTCTATCGAGGAGCTTTTAACGGTTTTGTCCATTTGTCATAGGAAGATGGTGTTTTAGCATCGAAATAATCTAGGAAGCTTACACTCGTAAAATTTGACATAGAAGAACAATAAAAAGTGTATCCCGAGCAACTTTGTTAGTTCGAAGTTGCTCAACTCTCTCTATGGAGGAGCTTTTGACGGTTTTGTCCATTTGTGATAAAAAGTTGGTGTTTTAGCATCGAAATAATCTAGGAAGCTTACACTCGTAAAATTTGACATAGAAGAACAATAAAAAGTGTATCCCGAGCAACTTTGTTGGTTCGAAGTTGCTCAACTCTCTCTATGGAGGAGCTTTTGACGGTTTTGTCCATTTGTGATAAAAAGTTGGTGTTTTGGCATCGAAATAATCTAGGAAGCTTATACTCATAAAATTTAACATAGAAGAACAATAAAAAGTGTACATCGAGCAACTTCGATTTTTCGAAGTTGCTCAACTCTCTCTATGAAGGAGCTTTTAACGGTTTTGTCTATTTCTCATAGAAAGTTGGTGATTTGGAATCGAAATAATCTTGGAAGCTTATACTCATAAAATTTGACATAGAATAACAATAAAAAGTATACACCGAGCAACTTTGATGGTCCGAAGTTGCTCAACTCTCTCTATGGAGGGTCTTTTTACGGTTTTGTCCATTTGCCATAGAAAGATGGTGTTTTAGCATCGAAATAATCTAGGAAGCTTATACTCGTAAAATTTGACAAAGAAGAACAATAAAAAGTGTATCCCGAGCAACTTTGTTGGTTCGAAGTTGCTCAACTCTCTCTATGTAGGAGCTTTTAACGGTTTTGTCCATTTCTCATAAAAAGTTGGTGATTTGGAATCGAAATAATCTTGGAAGCTTATACTCATAAAATTTGACATAGAAGAACAATAAAAAAAGTACACCGAGCAACTTTGATGGTCCGAAGTTGCTCAACTCTCTCTATGGAGGAGCTTATAACGGTTTTTGTCCATTTGTGATAAAAAGTTGGTGTTTTGGCATCGAAATAATCTTGGAAGCTTATACTCGTAAAATTTGACATAGAAGAACAATAAAAAGTGTACACCGAGCAACTTTGATGGTCCGAAGTTGCTCAACTCTCTCTATCGAGGAGCTTTTAACGGTTTTGCCCATTTGTCATAGGAAGATGGTGTTTTAGCATCGAAATAATCTAGGAAGCTTACACTCGTAAAATTTGACATAGAAGAACAATAAAAAGTGTATCCCGAGCAACTTTGTTGGTTCGAAGTTGCTCAACTCTCTCTATGCAGGAGCTTTTGACGGTTTTGTCCATTTGTGATAAAAAGTTGGTGTTTTGGCATCGAAGTAATCTTGGAAGCTTATACTCGTAAAATTTGACATAGAAGAACAATAAAAAGTGTACACCGAGCAACTTTGATGGTTCGAAGTTGCTCAACTCTCTCTATGGAGGGGATTTTAACGGTTTTGTCCATTTGTCGTAAAAAGTTCCTTTTTGGCATCGAAATAATCTAGGAAGTTTATACTCATAAAATTTAACATAGAAGAACAATAAAAAGTGTACATCGAGCAACTTTGATGGTTCGAAGTTGCTCAACTCTCTCTATGGAGAAGCTTTTAACGGTTTTATCTATTTCTCGTAGAAAGTTGGTGATTTGGAATCTAAATAATCTTGGAAGCTTAAACTCATAAAATTTGACATAGAATAACAATAAAAAGTGTACACCGAGCAACTTTGATTGTCCGAAGTTGCTCAACTCTCTCTATGGAGGGGCTTTTAACGGTTTTGTCCATTTGTCATAGAAAGATGGTGTTTTGGCATCGAAATAATTTAGGAAGCTTATACTCGTAAAATTTGACAAAGAAGAACAATAAAAAGTGTATCCCGAGCAACTTTGGTGGTCCAAAGTTGCCCCACTCTCTCTATGTAGGAGCTTTTAACGGTTTTGTCCATTTGTGATAAAAAGTTGGTGTTTGATGGTCCGAAGTTGCTCAACTCTCTCTATCGAGGAGCTTTTAACGGTTTTGTCCATTTGTCATAGGAAGATGGTGTTTTAGCATCGAAATAATCTAGGAAGCTTACACTCGTAAAATTTGACATAGAAGAACAATAAAAAGTGTATCCCGAGCAACTTTGTTGGTTCGAAGTTGCTCAACTCTCTCTATGGAGGAGCTTTTGACGGTTTTGTCCATTTGTGATAAAAAGTTGGTGTTTTAGCATCGAAATATTCTAGGAAGCTTACACTCGTAAAATTTGACATAGAAGAACAATAAAAAGTGTATCCCGAGCAACATTGTTGGTTCGAAGTTGCTCAACTCTCTCTATGGAGGAGATTTTGACGGTTTTGTCCATTTGTGATAAAAAGTTGGTGTTTTGGCATCGAAATAATCTAGGAAACTTATACTCATAAAATTTAACATAGAAGAACAATAAAAAGTGTACATCGAGCAACTTTGATTTTTCGAAGTTGCTCCACTCTCTCTATGGAGGAGCTTTTAACGGTTTTGTCTATTTCTCATAGAAAGTTGGTGATTTGGAATCGAAATAATCTTGGAAGCTTATACTCATAAAATTTGACATAGAATAACAATAAAAAGTGTACACCGAGCAACTTTGATGGTCCGAAGTTGCTCAACTCTCTCTATGGAGAAGCTTTTAACGGTTTTATCTATTTCTCGTAGAAAGTCGGTGATTTGGAATCGAAATAATCTTGGAAGCTTAAACTCATAAAATTTGACATAGAATAACAATAAAAAGTGTACACCGAGCAACTTTGATGGTCCGAAGTTGCTCAACTCTCTCTATGGAGGGGCTTTTAACGGTTTTATCCATTTGTCATAGAAAGATGGTGTTTTGGCATCGAAATAATTTAGGAAGCTTATACTCGTAAAATTTGACAAAGAAGAACAATAAAAAGTGTATCCCGAGCAACTTTGGTGGTCCAAAGTTGCCCCACTCTCTCTATGTAGGAGATTTTAACGGTTTTGTCCATTTGTGATAAAAAGTTGTTGTTGTTTTGGAATCGAAATAATCTTGGAAGCTTGTACTCGTAAAATTTGACGTAGAAGAACAATAAAAGGTGTACACCGAGCAACTTTGATGGTCCGAAGTTGCTCAACTCTCTCTATGGAGGAGCTTTTAACGGTTTTGTCCATTTGTCATAGAAAGATGGTGTTTTTGCATCGAAATAATCTTGGAAACTTATACTCGTAAAATTTGACATAGAAGAACAATAAAAAGTGTATCCCGAGCAACTTTGGTGGTCCAAAGTTGCCCCACTCTCTCGTTGTAGGAGCTTTTAACGGTTTTGTCCATTTGTGATAAAAAGTTGGTGTTGTTTTGGCATCGAAATAATCTTGGAAGCTTGTACTCGTAAAACTTGACGTAGAAGAACAATAAAAAGTGTACACCGAGCAACTTTGATGGTCCGAAGTTGCTCAACTCTCTCTATGGAGGAGCTTTTAACGGTTTTGTCCATTTGTCATAGAAAGATGGTGTTTTTGCATCGAAATAATCTTGGAAACTTATACTCGTAAAATTTGACATAGAAGAACAATAAAAAGTGTACACCGAGCAACTTTGATGGTCCGAAGTTGCTCAACTCTCTCTATGGAGAAGATTTTAATGGTTTTGTCCGTTTGTCGTAAAAAGTTCATTTTTCGGCATCGAAATAATCTAGGAAGCTTATACTCGTAAAATTTGACAAAGAAGAACATTAAAAAGTGTATTTCGAGCAACTTTGTTGGTTCGAAGTTGCTCAACTCTCTCTATGGAGGAGCTTTGAACGGTTTTGTCCATTTCCCATAGAAAGTTGGTGATTTGGAATCGAAATAATCTTGGAAGCTTATACTCCTAAAATTTGACATAGAATAACAATAGAAAGTGTACACCGAGCAACGTTGATGGTCCTAAGTTGCTCAACTCTCTCTATGGAGGGGCTTTTAACGGTTTTGTCCATTTGTCATAGAAAGATAGTGTTTTAGCATCGAAATAATCCAGGAAGCTTATACTCGTAAAATTTGACAAAGAAGAACAATAAAAAGTGTATCCCGAGCAACTTTGTTGGTTCGAAGTTGCTCAACTCTCTCTATGGAGGAGCTTTTAACGGTTTTGTCTATTTCTCATAGAAAGTTGGTGATTTGGAATCGAAATAATCTTGAAAGCTTATACTCATAAAATTTGAAATAGAAGACAATAAAAAGTGTACACCGAGCAACTTTGATGGTCCGAAGTTGCTCAACTCTCTCTATGGAGGATCTTTTAACGGTTTTATCCAATTGTCATAGAAAGTTGGTGTTTTGGAATCGAAATAATCTTGGAAGCTTATACTCATAAAATTTGAAATAGAATAACAATAAAAAGTGTACACCGAGCAACTTTGATGGTCCGAAGTTGCTCAACTCTCTCTATGGAGGGTCTTTTTACGGTTTTGTCCATTTGCCATAGAAAGATGGTGTTTTAACATCGAAATAATCTAGGAAGCTTATACTCGTAAAATTTGACAAAGAAGAACAATAAAAAGTGTATCCCGAGCAACTTTGTTGGTTCGAAGTTGCTCAACTCTCTCTATGTAGGAGCTTTTAACGGTTTTGTCCATTTCTCATAGAAAGTTGGTGATTTGGAATCGAAATAATGTTGGAAGCTTATACTCATAAAATTTGACATAGAATAACAATAAAAAAAGTACACCTAGCAACTTTGATGGTCCGAAGTTGCTCAACTCTCTCTATCGAGGAGCTTTTAACGGTTTTGTCCATTTGTCATAGGAAGATGGTGTTTTAGCATCGAAATAATCTAGGAAGCTTACACTCGTAAAATTTGACATAGAAGAACAATAAAAAGTGTATCCCGAGCAACTTTGTTGGTTCGAAGTTGCTCAACTCTCTCTACGGAGGAGCTTTTGACGGTTTTGTCCATTTGTGATAAAAAGTTGGTGTTTTGGTATCGAAATAATATTGGAAGCTTATACTCGTAAAATTTGACATAGAAGGACAATAAAAAGTGTACACCGAGCAACTGTGTTGGTCCGAAGTTGCTCAACTCTCTCTATGGAGGAGATTTTAACGGTTTTGTCCATTTGTCGTAAAAAGTTCATTTTTTGGCATCGAGAGAATCTAGGAAGCTTATACTCATAAAATTTAACATAGAAGAACAATAAAAAGTGTACATCGAGCAACTTTGATTTTTCGAAGTTGCTCAACTCTCTCTATGGAGGAGCTTTTAACGGTTTTGTGTATTTCTCATAGAAAGTTGGTGATTTGGAATCGAAATAATCTTGGAAGCTTATACTCATAAAATTTGACATAGAATAACAATAAAAAGTGTACACCGAGCAACTTTGATGGTCCGAAGTTGCTCAACTCTCTCTATGGAGAAGCTTTTAACGGTTTTGTCTATTTCTCGTAGAAAGTCGGTGATTTGGAATCGAAATAATCTTGGAAGCTTAAACTCATAAAATTTGACATAGAATAACAATAAAAAGTGTACACCGAGCAACTTCGATGGTCCGGAGTTGCTCAACTCTCTCTATGGAGGGGCTTTTAACGGTTTTCTCCATTTGTCATAGAAAGATGGTGTTTTGGCATCGAAATAATTTAGGAAGCTTATACTCGTAAAATTTGACAAAGAAGAACAATAAAAAGTGTATCCCGAGCAACTTTGGTGGTCCAAAGTTGCCCCACTCTCTCTATGTAGGTGCTTTTAACGGTTTTGTCATTTTGTGATAAAAAGTTGGTGTTGTTTTGGCATCGAAATAATCTTGGAAGCTTGTACTCGTAAAATTTGACGTAGAAGAACAATAAAAAATGTACACCTAGCAACTTTGATGGTCCGAAGTTGCTCAACTCTCTCTATGGAGGAGCTTTTAACGGTTTTGTCCATTTGTCATAGAAAGATGGTGTTTTTGCATCGAAATAATCTTGGAAACTTATACTCGTAAAATTTGACATAGAAGAAGAATAAAAAGTGTATCCCGAGCAACTTTGGTGGTCCAAAGTTGCCCCACTCTCTCTATGTAGGAGCTTTTAACGGTTTTGTCCATTTGTGATAAAAAGTTGGTGTTGTTTTGGCATCGAAATAATCTTGGAAGCTTGTACTCGTAAAATGTGACGTAAAAGAACAATAAAAAGTGTACACCGAGCAACTTTGATGGTCCGAAGTTGCTCAACTCTCTCTATGGAGGAGCTTTTAACGGTTTTGTCCATTTGTCATAGAAAGATGGTGTTTTTGCATCGAAATAATCTTGGAAACTTATACTCGTAAAATTTGACATAGAAGAACAATAAAAAGTGTACACCGAGCAACTTTGATGGTCCGAAGTTGCTCAACTCTCTATATTGAGGAGCTTTTAACGGTTTTGTCCATTTCTCATAGAAAGTTGGTGATTTGGAATCAAAAAAATCTTGAAAGCTTATACTCGTAAAATTTGACATAGAAGAACAATAAAAAGTGTACACCGAGCAACTTTGATGGTCCGAAGTTGCTCAACTCTCTCTATGGAGGAGATTTTAATGGTTTTATCCGTTTGTCGTAAAAAGTTCATTTTTCGGCATCGAAATAATCTAGGAAGCTTATACTCGTAAAATTTGACAAAGAAGAACAATAAAAAGTGTATTTCGAGCAACTTTGTTGGTTCAAAGTTGCTCAACTCTCTCTATGGAGGAGCTTTTAACGGTTTTGTCTATTTCTCATAGAAAGTTGGTGATTTGGAATCGAAATAATCTTGAAAGCTTATACTCATAAAATTTGAAATAGAAGACAATAAAAAGTGTACGCCGAGCAATTTTGATGGTCCGAAGTTGCTCAACTCTCTCTATGGAGGATCTTTTAACGGTTTTGTCCATTTGTGATAAAAAGTTGGTGTTTTGGCTTCGAAATAATCTTCGAAGCTTATACTCATAAAATTTAATATAGAAGAACAATAAAAGGTGTATCCCGAGCAACTTTGTTGGTCCGAAGTTGCTCAACTCTCTCTATGTAGGAGCTTCTAACGGTTTTGTCCATTTGTGATAAAAAGTTGGTGTTTTGGCTTCGAAATAATCTTGGAAGCTTATACTCGTAAACTTTGACATAGAAGAACAATAAAAAGTGTATACCGAGCAACATTGATGGTCCGAAGTTGCTCAACTCTCTCTATGGAAGGGCTTTTAACGGTTTTGTCGATTTGTCATAGAAAGATGGTGTTTTAGCATCGAAAAAATCTAGGAAGCTTATACTCGTAAAATTTGACAAAGAAGAACAATAAAAAGTGTATCCCGAGCAACTTTGTTGGTTCGAAGTTGCTCAACACTCTCTATAGGGGAGCTTTTAACTGTTTTGTCCATTTCTCATAGAAAGTTGGTGATTTGGAATCGAAATAATCTTGGAAGCTTATACTCATAAAATTTGACATAGAAGAACAACAAAAAAGGTACACCGAGCAACTTTGATGGTCCGAAGTTGTTCAACTCACTCTATCGAGGAGCTTTTAACGGTTTTGTCCATTTGTCATAGGAAGATGGTGTTTTAGCATCGAAATAATCTAGGAAGTTTACACTCGTAGAATTTGACATAGAAGAACAATAAAAAGTGTATCCCGAGTAACTTTGTTGGTCCGAAGTTGCTCAACTCTCTCTATGGAGGAGCTTTCGACGTTTTTGTCCATTTGTGATAAAAAGTTGGTGTTTTGGAATCGAAATAATATTGGAAGCTTATACTCGTAAAATTTGACATAGAAGAACTATAAAAAGTGTACACCGAGCAACTTTGATGTTCCGAAGTTTCTCAACTCTCTCTATGGAGAAGCTGTTAACGGTTTTGTCCATTTCTCGTAGAAAGTTGTTGATTTGGATTCGAAATAATCTTCGAAGCTTATACTCATCAAATTTGACATAGAATAACAATAAAAGGTGTACTCCGAGCAACTTTGATGGTCCGAAGTTGCTCAACTCTCTCTATGGAGGGGCTTTTAACAGTTTTGTCCATTTGTCATAGAAAGATGGTGTTTTAGCATCGAAATAATCTAGGAAGCTTATACTCGTAAAATTTGACAAAGAAGAACAATGAAAAGTGTATCCCGAGCAACTTTGTTGGTCCGAAGTTGCTCAACTCTCTCTATGGAGGAGCTTTTAACGGTTTTGTCCATTTGTGATAAAAAGTTGGTGTTTTGGCATCGAAGTAATCATGGAAGCTTATACTCGTAAAATTTGACATAGAAGGACAATAAAAAGTGTACACCGAGCAACTGTGTTGGTCCGAAGTTGCTCAACTCTCTCTATAGGGGAGATTTTAACGGTTTTGTCCATTTGTCGTAAAAAGTTCATTTTTTGGCATCGAAATAATCTAGGAAGCTTATACTCATAAAATTTAACAGAGAAGAACAATAAAAAGTGTACATCGAGCAACTTTGGTGGTTCGAAGTTGGTCAACACTTTCTATGGAGGAGCTTTTAACGGTTTTGTCTAATTCTCATAGAAAGTTCTTGATTTGGAATCGAAATAATCTTGGAAGCTTATACTCATAAAATTTGACATAGAATAACAATAAAAAGTGTACACCGAGCAACTTTGATGGTCCGAAGTTGCTCAACTCTCTCTATGGAGGGGCTTTTAACGGTTTTGTCCATTTGTCATAGAAAGATGGTGTTTTAGCATCGAAATAATCTAGGAATCTTATACTCGTAAAATTTGACAAAGAAGAACAATAAAAAGTGTATCCCGAGCAACTTTGTTGGTCCGAAGTTGCTCAACTCTCTCTATGTAGGAGCTTATAACGGTTTTTGTCCATTTGTGATAAAAAGTTGGTGTTTTGGCATCGAAATAATCTTGGAAGCTTGTACTCGTAAAATTTGACATAGAAGAACAATAAAAAGTGTACACCGAGCAACTCCGATGGTCCGAAGTTGCTCAACTCTCTCTATCGAGGAGCTTTTAACGGTTTTGTCCATTTGTCACAGGAAGATGGTGTTTTAGCATCGAAATAATCTAGGAAGCTTACACTCGTAAAATTTGACATAGAAGAACAATAAAAAGTGTATCCCGAGCAACTTTGTTGTTCCGAAGTTGCTCAACTCTCTCTATGAAGGAGCTTTTGACGGTTTTGTCCATTTGTGATAAAAAGTTGGTGTTTTGGCATCGAAGTAATCTTGGAAGCTTATACTCGTAAAATTTGACATAGAAGGACAATAAAAAGTGTACACCGAGCAACTTTGATGGTTCGAAGTTGCTCAACTCTCTCTATGGAGGGGATTTTAACGGTTTTGTCCATTTGTCGTAAAAAGTTCCTTTTTGGCATCGAAATAATCTAGGAAATTTATACTCATAAAATTTAACATAGAAGAACAATAAAAAGTGTATCCCGAGCAACTTTGGTGGTCCAAAGTTGCCCCACTCTCTCTATGTAGGAGCTTTTAACGGTTTTGTCCATTTGTGATAAAAAGTTGGTGTTGTTTTGGCATCGAAATAATCTTGGAAGCTTGTACTCGTAAAATTTGACGTAAAAGAACAATAAAAAGTGTACACCGAGCAACTTTGATGGTCCGAAGTTGCTCAACTCTCTCTATGGAGGAGCTTTTAACGGTTTTGTCCATTTGTCATAGAAAGATGGTGTTTTTGCATCGAAATAATCTTGGAAACTTATACTCGTAAAATTTGACATAGAAGAACAATAAAAAGTGTACACCGAGCAACTTTGATGGTCCGAAGTTGCTCAACTCTCTATATTGAGGAGCTTTTAACGGTTTTGTCCATTTCTCATAGAAAGTTGGTGATTTGGAATCAAAAAAATCTTGGAAGCTTATACTCGTAAAATTTGACATAGAAGAACAATAAAAAGTGTACACCGAGCAACTTTGATGGTCCGAAGTTGCTCAACTCTCTCTATGGAGGAGATTTTAATGGTTTTATCCGTTTGTCGTAAAAAGTTCATTTTTCGGCATCGAAATAATCTAGGAAGCTTATACTCGTAAAATTTGACAAAGAAGAACAATAAAAAGTGTATTTCGAGCAACTTTGTTGGTTCAAAGTTGCTCAACTCTCTCTATGGAGGAGCTTTTAACGGTTTTGTCTATTTCTCATAGAAAGTTGGTGATTTGGAATCGAAATAATCTTGAAAGCTTATACTCATAAAATTTGAAATAGAAGACAATAAAAAGTGTACACCGAGCAATTTTGATGGTCCGAAGTTGCTCAACTCTCTCTATGTAGGAGCTTCTAACGGTTTTGTCCATTTGTGATAAAAAGTTGGTGTTTTGGCTTCGAAATAATCTTGGAAGCTTATACTCGTAAACTTTGACATAGAAGAACAATAAACAGTGTACACCGAGCAACATTGATGGTCCGAAGTTGCTCAACTCTCTCTATGGAAGGACTTTTAACGGTTTTGTCGATTTGTCATAGAAAGATGGTGTTTTAGCATCGAAAAAATCTAGGCAGCTTATACTCGTAAAATTTGACAAAGAAGAACAATAAAAAGTGTATCCCGAGCAACTTTGTTGGTTCGAAGTTGCTCAACACTCTCTATAGGGGAGCTTTTAACTGTTTTGTCCATTTCTCATAGAAAGTTGGTGATTTGGAATCGAAATAATCTTGGAAGCTTATACTCATAAAATTTGACATAGAAGAACAACAAAAAAGGTACACCGAGCAACTTTGATGGTCCGAAGTTGTTCAACTCACTCTATCGAGGAGCTTTTAACGGTTTTGTCCATTTGTCATAGGAAGATGGTGTTTTAGCATCGAAATAATCTAGGAAGTTTACACTCGTAGAATTTGACATAGAAGAACAATAAAAAGTGTATCCCGAGTAACTTTGTTGGTCCGAAGTTGCTCAACTCTCTCTATGGAGGAGCTTTCGACGGTTTTGTCCATTTGTGATAAAAAGTTGGTGTTTTGGAATCGAAATAATATTGGAAGCTTATACTCGTAAAATTTGACATAGAAGAACTATAAAAAGTGTACACCGAGCAACTTTGATGTTCCGAAGTTTCTCAACTCTCTCTATGGAGAAGCTGTTAACGGTTTTGTCCATTTCTCGTAGAAAGTTGTTGATTTGGATTCGAAATAATCTTCGAAGCTTATACTCATCAAATTTGACATAGAATAACAATAAAAGGTGTACTCCGAGCAACTTTGATGGTCCGAAGTTGCTCAACTCTCTCTATGGAGGGGCTTTTAACAGTTTTGTCCATTTGTCATAGAAAGATGGTGTTTTAGCATCGAAATAATCTAGGAAGCTTATACTCGTAAAATTTGACAAAGAAGAACAATGAAAAGTGTATCCCGAGCAACTTTGTTGGTCCGAAGTTGCTCAACTCTCTCTATGGAGGAACTTTTAACGGTTTTGTCCATTTGTGATAAAAAGTTGGTGTTTTGGCATCGAAGTAATCATGGAAGCTTATACTCGTAAAATTTGACATAGAAGGACAATAAAAAGTGTACACCGAGCAACTGTGTTGGTCCGAAGTTGCTCAACTCTCTCTATAGGGGAGATTTTAACGGTTTTGTCCATTTGTCGTAAAAAGTTCATTTTTTGGCATCGAAATAATCTAGGAAGCTTATACTCATAAAATTTAACAGAGAAGAACAATAAAAAGTGTACATCGAGCAACTTTGGTGGTTCGAAGTTGGTCAACACTTTCTATGGAGGAGCTTTTAACGGTTTTGTCTAATTCTCATAGAAAGTTCTTGATTTGGAATCGAAATAATCTTGGAAGCTTATACTCATAAAATTTGACATAGAATAACAATAAAAAGTGTACACCGAGCAACTTTGATGGTCCGAAGTTGCTCAACTCTCTCTATGGAGGGGCTTTTAACGGTTTTGTCCATTTGTCATAGAAAGATGGTGTTTTAGCATCGAAATAATCTAGGAAGCTTATACTCGTAAAATTTGACAAAGAAGAACAATAAAAAGTGTATCCCGAGCAACTTTGTTGGTCCGAAGTTGCTCAACTCTCTCTATGTAGGAGCTTATAACGGTTTTTGTCCATTTGTGATAAAAAGTTGGTGTTTTGGCATCGAAATAATCTTGGAAGCTTGTACTCGTAAAATTTGACATAGAAGAACAATAAAAAGTGTACACCGAGCAACTTTGATGGTCCGAAGTTGCTCAACTCTCTCTATCGAGGAGCTTTTAACGGTTTTGTCCATTTGTCACAGGAAGATGGTGTTTTAGCATCGAAATAATCTAGGAAGCTTACACTCGTAAAATTTGACATAGAAGAACAATAAAAAGTGTATCCCGAGCAACTTTGTTGTTCCGAAGTTGCTCAACTCTCTCTATGAAGGAGCTTTTGACGGTTTTGTCCATTTGTGATAAAAAGTTGGTGTTTTGGCATCGAAGTAATCTTGGAAGCTTATACTCGTAAAATTTGACATAGAAGAACAATAAAAAGTGTACACCGAGCAACTTTGATGGTTCGAAGTTGCTCAACTCTCTCTATGGAGGGGATTTTAACGGTTTTGTCCATTTGTCGTAAAAAGTTCCTTTTTGGCATCGAAATAATCTAGGAAATTTATACTAATAAAATTTAACATAGAAGAACAATAAAAAGTGTATCCCGAGCAACTTTGTTGGTCCGAAGTTGCTCAACTCTCTCTATGAAGGAGCTTTTGACGGTTTTGTCCATTTGTGATAAAAAGTTGGTGTTTTGGCATCGAAGTAATCTTGGAAGCTTATACTCGTAAAATTTGACATAGAAGAACAATAAAAATTGTACACCGAGCAACTTTGATGGTCCGAAGTTGCTCAACTCTCTCTATGGAGAAGATTTTAATGGTTTTGTCCGTTTGTCGTAAAAAGTTCATTTTTCGGCATCGAAATAATCTAGGAAGCTTATACTCGTAAAATTTGACAAAGAAGAACATTAAAAAGTGTATTTCGAGCAACTTTGTTGGTTCGATGTTGCTCAAGTCTCTCTATGGAGGAGCTTTGAACGATTTTGTCCATTTCCCATAGAAAGTTGGTGATTTGGAATCGAAATAATCTTGGAAGCTTATACTCATAAAATTTGACGTAGAATAACAATAAAAAATGTACACCGAGCAACTTTGATGGTCCTAAGTTGCTCAACTCTCTCTATGGAGGGGCTTTTAACGGTTTTGTCCATTTGTCATAGAAAGATGGTATTTTAGCATCGAAATAATCTAGGAAGCTTATACTCGTAAAATTTGACAAAGAAGAACAATAAAAAGTGTATCCCGAGCAACTTTGTTGGTTCGAAGTTGCTCAACTCTCTCTATGGAGGAGCTTTTAACGGTTTTGTCTATTTCTCATAGAAAGTTGGTGATTTGGAATCGAAATAATCTTGAAAGCTTATACTCATAAAATTTGAAATAGAAGACAATAAAAAGTGTACACCGAGCAACTTTGATTGTCCGAAGTTGCTCAACTCTCTCTATGGAGGATCTTTTAACGGTTTTATCCAATTGTCATAGAAAGTTGGTGATTTGGAATCGAATTAATCTTGGAAGCTTATACTCATAAAATTTGACATAGAATAACAATAAAAAGTGTACACCGAGCAACTTTGATGGTCCGAAGTTGCTCAACTCTCTCTATGGAGGGTCTTTTTACGGTTTTGTCCATTTGCCATAGAAAGATGGTGTTTTAGCATCGAAATAATCTAGGAAGCTTATACTCGTAAAATTTGACAAAGAAGAACAATAAAAAGTGTATCCCGAGCAACTTTGTTGGTTCGAAGTTGCTCAACTCTCTCTATGTAGGAGCTTTTAACGGTTTTGTCCATTTCTCATAGAAAGTTGGTGATTTGGAATCGAAATAATCTTGGAAGCTTATACTCATAAAATTTGACAAAGAAGAACAATAAAAAGTGTACATCGAGCAACTTTGATTTTTCGAAGTTGCTCAACTCTCTCTATGGAGGAGCTTTTAACGGTTTTGTCTATTTCTCATAGAAACTTGGTGATTTGGAATCGAAATAATCTTGGAAGCTTATACTCATAAAATTTGACATAGAATAACAATAAAAAGTGTACACCGAGCAACTTTGATGGTCCGAAGTTGCTCAACTCTCTCTATGGAGAAGCTTTTAACGGTTTTGTCTATTTCTCGTAGAAAGTTGTTGATTTGGAATCGAAATAATCTTGGAAGCTTAAACTCATAAAATTTGACATAGAATAACAATAAAAAGTGTACACCGAGCAACTTTGATGGTCCGAAGTTGCTCAACTCTCTCTATGGAGGGGCTTTTAACGGTTTTGTCCATTTGTCATAGAAAGATGGTGTTTTGGCATCGAAATAATTTAGGAAGCTTATACTCGTAAAATTTGACAAAGAAGAACAATAAAAAGTGTATCCCGAGCAACTTTGGTGGTCCAAAGTTGCCCCACTCTCTCTATGTAGGAGCTTTTAACGGTTTTGTCCATTTGTGATAAAAAGTTGGTGTTGTTTTTGCATCGAAATAATCTTGGAAGCTTGTACTCGTAAAATTTGACATAGAAGAACAATAAAAAGTGTATCCCGAGCAACTTTGGTGGTCCAAAGATGCCCCACTCTCTCTATGTAGGAGCTTTTAACGGTTTTGTCCATTTGTGATAAAAAGTTGGTGTTGTTTTGGCATCGAAATAATCTTGGAAGCTTGTACTCGTAAAATTTGACGTAGAAGAACAATAAAAAGTGTACACCGAGCAACTTTGATGGTCAGAAGTTGCTCAACTCTCTCTATGGAGGAGCTTTTAACGGTTTTGTCCATTTGTCATTGAAAGATGGTGTTTTTGCATCGAAATAATCTTGGAAACTTATACTCGTAAAATTTGACATAGAAGAACAATAAAAAGTGTACACCGAGCAACTTTGATGGTCCGAAGTTGCTCAACTCTCTATATGTAGGAGCTTTTAACGGTTTTGTCCATTTCTCATAGAAAGTTGGTGATTTGGAATCAAAAAAATCTTGGAAGCTTATACTCGTAAAATTTGACATAGAAGAACAATAAAAAGTGTACACCGAGCAACTTTGATGGTCCGAAGTTGCTCAACTCTCTCTATGGAGGAGATTTTAATGGTTTTATCTGTTTGTCGTAAAAAGTTCATTTTTCGGCATCGAAATAATCTAGGAAGCTTATACTCGTAAAATTTGACAAAGAAGAATAATAAAAAGTGTATTTCGAGCAACTTTGTTGGTTCAAAGTTGCTCAACTCTCTCTATGGAGGAGCTTTGAACGGTTTTGTCCATTTCTCATAGAAAGTTGGTGATTTGGAATCGAAATAATCTTGGAAGCTTACACTCATAAAATTTGACATAGAATAACAATAAAAAGTGTACACCGAGCAACTTTGATGGTCCTAAGTTGCTCAACTCTCTCTATGGAGGGGCTTTTAACGGTTTTATCCATTTGTCATAGAAAGATGGTGTTTTAGCATCGAAATAATCTAGGAAGCTTATACTCGTAAAATTTGACAAAGAAGAACAATAAAAAGTGTATCCCGAGCAACTTTGTTGGTTCGAAGTTGCTCAATGGAGGAGCTTTTAACGGTTTTGTCTATTTCTCATACAAAGTTGGTGATTTGGAATCGAAATAATCTTGAAAGCTTATACTCATAAAATTTGAAATAGAAGACAATAAAAAGTGTACACCGAGCAACTTTGATGGTCCGAAGTTGCTCAACTCTCTCTATGGAGGATCTTTTAACGGTTTTATCAAATTGTCATAGAAAGTTGGTGATTTGGAATCGAAATAATCTTGGAAGCTTATACTCATAAAATTTGACATAGAATAACAATAAAAAGTGTACACCGAGCAACTTTGATGGTCCGAAGTTGCTCAACTCTCTCTATGGAGGGTCTTTTTACGGTTTTGTCCATTTGCCATAGAAAGATGGTGTTTTGGCATCGAAATAATCTAGGAAGCTTATACTCGTAAAATTTGAGAAAGAAGAACAATAAAAAGTGTATCCCGAGCAACTTTGTTGGTTCGAAGTTGCTCAACTCTCTCTATGGAGGAGCTTTTAACGGTTTTGTCCATTTCTCATAGAAAGTTGGTGTTGTTTTGGCATCGAAATAATCTTGGAAGCTTGTACTCGTAAAATTTGACATAGAAGAACAATAAAAAAAGTACACCGAGCAACTTTGATGGTCCGAAGTTGCTCAACTCTCTCTATCGAAGAGCTTTTAACGGTTTTGTCCATTTGTCATAGGAAGATGGTGTTTTAGCATCGAAATAATCTAGGAAGCTTACACTCGTAAAATTTGACATAGAAGAACAATAAAAAGTGTATCCCGAGCAACTTTGTTGGTCCAAAGTTGCTCAACTCTCTCTATGGAGGAGCTTTTAACGGTTTTGTCTATCTCTCACAGAAAGTTTGGTGATTTGGAATCAAAATAATCTTGGAAGCTTAAACTCATAAAATTTGACATAGAATAACAATAAAAAGTGTACACCGAGCAACTTTGATGGTCCGAAGTTGCTCAACTCTCTCTATGGAGGGGTTTTTAACGGTTTTGTCCATTTGTCATAGAAAGATGGTGTTTTAGCATCAAAATAATCTAGGAAGCTTATACTCGTAAAATTTGACAAAGAAGAACAATAAAAAGTGTATCCCGAGCAACTTTGTTGGTCTGAAGTTGCTCAACTCTCTCTATGTAGGAGCTTATAACGGTTTTTGTCCATTTGTGATAAAAAGTTGGTGTTTTGGCATCGAAATAATCTTGGAAGCTTATACTCGTAAAATTTGACATAGAAAAACAATAAAAAGTGTACACCGAGCAACTTTGATGGTCCGAAGTTGCTCAACTCTCTCTATCGATGAGCTTTTAACGGTTTTGTCCATTTGTCATAGGAAGATGGTGTTTTAGCATCGAAATAATCTAGGAAGCTTACACTCGTAAAATTTGACATAGAAGAACAATAAAAAGTGTATCCCGAGCAACTTTGTTGGTCCGAAGTTTCTCAACTCTCTCTATGGAGGAGCTTTTGACGGTTTTGTCCAGTTGTGATAAAAAGTTGGTGTTTTGGCATCGAAGTAATCTTGGAAGCTTATACTCGTAAAATTTGACATAGAAGAACAATAAAAAGTGTACACCGAGCAACTGTGATGGTTCGAAGTTGCTCAACTCTCTCTATGGAGGGGCTTTTAACGGTTTTGTCCATTTGTCATAGAAAGATGATGTTTTATCATCGAAATAATCTAGGAAGCTTATACTCGTAAAATTTGACAAGGAAGAACAATAAAAAGTGTATCCCGAGCAACTTTGTTGGTCCAAAGTTGCCCAACTCTCTCTATGTACGAGCTTTTAACGGTTTTGTCCATTTGTGATAAAAAGTTGGTGTTGTTTTGGCATCGAAATAATCTTGCAAGCTTGTACTCGCAAAATTTGACGTAGAAGAACAGTAAAAAGTGTACACCGAGCAACTTTGATGGTACGAAGTTGCTCCACTCTCTCTATGGGGGGGCTTTTAACGGTTTTGTCCATTTGTCATAGAAAGATGGAGTTTTACCATCGAAATAATCTAGGAAACTTATACTCGTAAAATTTGACATAGAAGAACAATAAAAAGTATACACCGAGCAACTTTGATGGTCCGAAGTTGCTCAACTCTCTATATGAAATAGCTTTTAACGGTTTTGTCCATTTCTCATAGAGAGTTGGTGATTTGGAATCGAAATAATCTTGGAAGCTTATACTCATAAAAGTTGACATAGAATAACAATAAAAAGTGTACACCGAGCAACTTTGATGGTCCGAAGTTGCTCAACTCTCTCTATGAAGGAGATTTTAACGGTTTTGTCCATTTGTCATAAAAAGTTCATTTTTTGGCATCGAAATAATCTAGGAAGCTTATACTCGTAAAATTTGACATAGAAGAACAATAAAAAGTGTAAACCGAGCAACTTTGATGTTCCGAAGTTTCTCAACTCTCTCTATGGAGGAGCTTTTAACCGTTTTGTCCTTTTGTCGTAAAAAGTTCATTTTTTCGCATCGAAATAATCTAGGAAGCTTATACTCATAAAATTTTACATAGAAGAACAATAAAAAGTGTACATCGAGCAACTTTGATGGTTCGAAGTTGCTCAACTCTCTCTATGGAGGAGCTTTTAATGGTTTTGTCTATTTCTCATAGAAAGTTAGTGATTTTTAATCGAAATAATCTTGGAAGCTTATACTCATAAAATTTGACATAGAAGAACAATAAAAAGTGTACACCGAGCAACTGTGATGGTCCGAAGTTGCTCAACTCTTTCTATGGAGGTGATTTTAACGGTTTTGTCCATTTGTGGTAAAAAGTTCATTTTTTGGCATCGAAATAATCTAGGAAGCTTATACTCGTAAATTTTTAAATAGAAGAACAATAAAAAGTGTACACCGAGCAACTTTTATGGTCCGAAGTTGCTCAACTCTCTATATGAAATAGCTTTTAACGGTTTTGTCCATTTCTCATAGAGAGTTGGTGATTTGGAATCGAAATAATCTTGGAAGCTTATACTCATAAAAGTTGACATAGAATAACAATAAAAAGTGTACACCGAGCAACTTTGATGGTCCGAAGTTGCTCAACTCTCTCTATGAAGGAGATTTTAACGGTTTTGTCCATTTGTCATAAAAAGTTCATTTTTTGGCATCGAAATAATCTAGGAAGCTTATACTCGTAAAATTTGACATAGAAGAACAATAAAAAGTGTAAACCGAGCAACTTTGATGTTCCGAAGTTTCTCAACTCTCTCTATGGAGGAGCTTTTAACCGTTTTGTCCTTTTGTCGTAAAAAGTTCATTTTTTCGCATCGAAATAATCTAGGAAGCTTATACTCATAAAATTTTACATAGAAGAACAATAAAAAGTGTACATCGAGCAACTTTGATGGTTCGAAGTTGCTCAACTCTCTCTATGGAGGAGCTTTTAACGGTTTTGTCTATCTCTCACAGAAAGTTTGGTGATTTGGAATCGAAATAATCTTGGAAGCTTAAACTCATAAAATTTGACATAGAATAACAATAAAAAGTGTACACCGAGCAACTTTGATGGTCCGAAGTTGCTCAACTCTCTCTATGGAGGGGTTTTTAACGGTTTTGTCCATTTGTCATAGAAAGATGGTGTTTTAGCATCAAAATAATCTAGGAAGCTTATACTCGTAAAATTTGACAAAGAAGAACAATAAAAAGTGTATCCCGAGCAACTTTGTTGGTCTGAAGTTGCTCAACTCTCTCTATGTAGGAGCTTATAACGGTTTTTGTCCATTTGTGATAAAAAGTTGGTGTTTTGGCATCGAAATAATCTTGGAAGCTTATACTTGTAAAATTTGACATAGAAAAACAATAAAAAGTGTACACCGAGCAACTTTGATGGTCCGAAGTTGCTCAACTCTCTCTATCGATGAGCTTTTAACGGTTTTGTCCATTTGTCATAGGAAGATGGTGTTTTAGCATCGAAATAATCTAGGAAGCTTACACTCGTAAAATTTGACATAGAAGAACAATAAAAAGTGTATCCCGAGCAACTTTGTTGGTCCGAAGTTTCTCAACTCTCTCTATGGAGGAGCTTTTGACGGTTTTGTCCAGTTGTGATAAAAAGTTGGTGTTTTGGCATCGAAGTAATCTTGGAAGCTTATACTCGTAAAATTTGACATAGAAGAACAATAAAAAGTGTACACCGAGCAACTGTGATGGTAGGAAGTTGCTCAACTCTCTCTATGGAGGGGCTTTTAACGGTTTTGTCCATTTGTCATAGAAAAATGATGTTTTATCATCGAAATAATCTAGGAAGCTTATACTCGTAAAATTTGACAAGGAAGAACAATAAAAAGTGTATCCCGAGCAACTTTGTTGGTCCAAAGTTGCCCAACTCTCTCTATGTACGAGCTTTTAACGGTTTTGTCCATTTGTGATAAAAAGTTGGTGTTGTTTTGGCATCGAAATAATCTTGCAAGCTTGTACTCGCAAAATTTGACGTAGAAGAACAGTAAAAAGTGTACACCGAGCAACTTTGATGGTACGAAGTTGCTCCACTCTCTCTATGGGGGGGCTTTTAACGGTTTTGTCCATTTGTCATAGAAAGATGGAGTTTTACCATCGAAATAATCTAGGAAACTTATACTCGTAAAATTTGACATAGAAGAACAATAAAAAGTATACACCGAGCAACTTTGATGGTCCGAAGTTGCTCAACTCTCTATATGAAATAGCTTTTAACGGTTTTGTCCATTTCTCATAGAGAGTTGGTGATTTGGAATCGAAATAATCTTGGAAGCTTATACTCATAAAAGTTGACATAGAATAACAATAAAAAGTGTACACCGAGCAACTTTGATGGTCCGAAGTTGCTCAACTCTCTCTATGAAGGAGATTTTAACGGTTTTGTCCATTTGTCATAAAAAGTTCATTTTTTGGCATCGAAATAATCTAGGAAGCTTATACTCGTAAAATTTGACATAGAAGAACAATAAAAAGTGTAAACCGAGCAACTTTGATGTTCCGAAGTTTCTCAACTCTCTCTATGGAGGAGCTTTTAACCGTTTTGTCATTTTGTCGTAAAAAGTTCATTTTTTCGCATCGAAATAATCTAGGAAGCTTATACTCATAAAATTTTACATAGAAGAACAATAAAAAGTGTACATCGAGCAACTTTGATGGTTCGAAGTTGCTCAACTCTCTCTATGGAGGAGCTTTTAATGGTTTTGTCTATTTCTCATAGAAAGTTAGTGATTTTTAATCGAAATAATCTTGGAAGCTTATACTCATAAAATTTGACATAGAAGAACAATAAAAAGTGTACACCGAGCAACTGTGATGGTCCGAAGTTGCTCAACTCTTTCTATGGAGGTGATTTTAACGGTTTTGTCCATTTGTGGTAAAAAGTTCATTTTTTGGCATCGAAATAATCTAGGAAGCTTATACTCGTAAATTTTTAAATAGAAGAACAATAAAAAGTGTACACCGAGCAACTTTTATGGTCCGAAGTTGCTCAACTCTCTATATGAAATAGCTTTTAACGGTTTTGTCCATTTCTCATAGAGAGTTGGTGATTTGGAATCGAAATAATCTTGGAAGCTTATACTCATAAAAGTTGACATAGAATAACAATAAAAAGTGTACACCGAGCAACTTTGATGGTCCGAAGTTGCTCAACTCTCTCTATGAAGGAGATTTTAACGGTTTTGTCCATTTGTCATAAAAAGTTCATTTTTTGGCATCGAAATAATCTAGGAAGCTTATACTCGTAAAATTTGACATAGAAGAACAATAAAAAGTGTAAACCGAGCAACTTTGATGTTCCGAAGTTTCTCAACTCTCTCTATGGAGGAGCTTTTAACCGTTTTGTCCTTTTGTCGTAAAAAGTTCATTTTTTCGCATCGAAATAATCTAGGAAGCTTATACTCATAAAATTTTACATAGAAGAACAATAAAAAGTGTACATCGAGCAACTTTGATGGTTCGAAGTTGCTCAACTCTCTCTATGGAGGAGCTTTTAATGGTTTTGTCTATTTCTCATAGAAAGTTAGTGATTTTTAATCGAAATAATCTTGGAAGCTTATACTCATAAAATTTGACATAGAAGAACAATAAAAAGTGTACACCGAGCAACTGTGATGGTCCGAAGTTGCTCAACTCTTTCTATGGAGGTGATTTTATCGGTTTTGTCCATTTGTGGTAAAAAGTTCATTTTTTGGCATCGAAATAATCTAGGAAGCTTATACTCGTAAATTTTTAAATAGAAGAACAATAAAAAGTGTACACCGAGCAACTTTTATGGTCCGAAGTTGCTCAACTCTCTATATGAAATAGCTTTTAACGGTTTTGTCCATTTCTCATAGAGAGTTGGTGATTTGGAATCGAAATAATCTTGGAAGCTTATACTCATAAAATTTGACATAGAAGAACAATATAAAGTGTACACCGAGCAACTTTGATGGTCCGAAGTTGCTCAACTCTCTTTATGGAGGAGATTTTAACGGTTTTGTCCATTTGTCGTAAAAAGTTCTTTTTTGGCATCGTAATAATCTAGGAAGCTTATACTCGTAAAATTTAACATAGAAGAACAATAAAAAGTGTACACCGAGCAACTTTGATGGTCCGAAGTTGCTCAACTCTCTATATGGAGGAGCTTTTAATGGTTTTGTCTATTTCTCATAGAAAGTTGGTGATTTGGAATCGAAATATTCTTGGAAGCTTATACTCGTAAAATTTGACATAGAATAACAATAAAAAGTGTACACCGAGCAACTTTGATGGTCCGAAGTTGCTCAATTCTCTCTATGGAGGGGCTTTTAACGGTTTTGTCCATTTGTCATAGAAAGTTGGTGATTTGGAATCGAAATAATCATGGAAGCTTATACTCGTAAAATTTGACATAGAAGAACAATAAAAAGTGTACACCGAGCAACTGTGATGGTCCGAAGTTGCTCAACTCTCTCTATGGAGGAGATTTTAACGGTTTTGTCCATTTGTCGTAAAAAGTTCATTTTTTGGCATCGAAATAATCTAGCAAGCTTATACTCATAAAATTTAACATAGAAGAACAATAAAAATTGTACATCGAGCAACTTTGATTGTTCGAAGTTGCTCAACTCTCTCTATGGAGGAGTTTTTAACGGTTTTGTCTATTTCTCATAGAAAGTTGGTGATTTGGAATCGAAATAATCTTGGAAGCTTATACTCATAAAATTTGACATAGAATAACAATAAAAAGTGTACACCGAGCAACTTTGATGGTCCGAAGTTGCTCAACTCTCTCTATGGAGGGTCTTTTAACGGTTTTGTCCATTTGTCATAGAAAGATGGTGTTTTAGCATCGAAATAATCTAGGAAGCTTATACTCGTAAAATTTGACATAGAAGAACAATAAAAAGTGTACACCGAGCAACTGCGATGGTCCGAAGTTGCTCAACTCTCTCTATGTAGGAGCTTATAACGGTTTTTGTCAATTTGTGATAAAAAGTTGGTTTTTTGGCATCGAAATAATCTTGGAAGCTTATACTTGTAAAATTTAACATAGAAGAACAATAAAAAGTGTACACCGAGCAACTTTGATGGTCCGAAGTTGCCCAACTCTCTCTATCGAGGAGCTTTTAACGGTTTTGTCCATTTGTCATAGGAAGATGGTGTTTTAGCATCGAAATAATCTATGAAGCTTATACTCGTAAAATTTGACAAAGAAGAACAATAAAAAGTGTATCCCGAGCAACTTTGATGGTCCGAAGTTGCTCAACTCTCTCTATGGAGAAGCTTTTAACGGTTTTGTCTATTTCTCGTAGAAAGTTGGCGATTTTGAATCGAAATAATCTTGGAAGCTTATACTAATAAAATTTGACATATAATAACAATAAAAAGTGTACACCGAGCAACTTTGATGGTCCGAAGTTGCTCAACTCTCTCTATGTGGAGATTTTAACGGTTTTGTCCATTTGTCATAGAAAGCTCGTTTTTTGGCATCGAAATAATCTAGGAAGCTTATACTCGTAAAATTTGACAAAGAAGAACAATAAAAAGTATATCCCGAGCAACTTTGTTGGTTCGAAGTTGCTCAACTCTCTCTATGGAGGAGCTTTTAACGGTTTTGTCCATTTGTCGTAAAAAGTTCATTTTTTGGCGTCAAAATAATCTAGGAAGCTTATACTCGTAAAATTTAACATAGAAGAACAATAAAAAGTGTACACCGAGCAACTTTGATGGTCCGAAGTTGCTCAACTCTCTCTATGAAGGAGATTTTAACGGTTTTGTCCATTTGTCATAAAAAGTTCATTTTTTGGCATCGAAATAATCTAGGAAGCTTATACTCGTAAAATTTGACATAGAAGAACAATAAAAAGTGTAAACAGAGCAACTTTGATGTTCCGAAGTTTCTCAACTCTCTCTATGGAGGAGCTTTTAACCGTTTTGTCCTTTTGTCGTAAAAAGTTCATTTTTTCGCATCGAAATAATCTAGGAAGCTTATACTCATAAAATTTTACATAGAAGAACAATAAAAAGTGTACATCGAGCAACTTTGATGGTTCGAAGTTGCTCAACTCTCTCTATGGAGGAGCTTTTAATGGTTTTGTCTATTTCTCATAGAAAGTTAGTGATTTTTAATCGAAATAATCTTGGAAGCTTATACTCATAAAATTTGACATAGAAGAACAATAAAAAGTGTACACCGAGCAACTGTGATGGTCCGAAGTTGCTCAACTCTTTCTATGGAGGTGATTTTAACGGTTTTGTCCATTTGTGGTAAAAAGTTCATTTTTTGGCATCGAAATAATCTAGGAAGCTTATACTCGTAAATTTTTAAATAGAAGAACAATAAAAAGTGTACACCGAGCAACTTTTATGGTCCGAAGTTGCTCAACTCTCTATATGGAGGAGCTTTTAACGGATTTGTCCATTTCTCATAGAAAGTTGGCGATTTGGAATCGAAATAATTTTGGAAGCTTATACTCATAAAATTTGACATAGAAGAACAATAAAAAGTGTACACCGAGCAACTTTGATGGTCCGAAGTTGCTCAACTCTCTTTATGGAGGAGATTTTAACGGTTTTGTCCATTTGTCGTAAAAAGTTCTTTTTTGGCATCGTAATAATCTAGGAAGCTTATACTCGTAAAATTTAACATAGAAGAACAATAAAAAGTGTACACCGAGCAACTTTGATGGTCCGAAGTTGCTCAACTCTCTATATGGAGGAGCTTTTAATGGTTTTGTCTATTTCTCATAGAAAGTTGGTGATTTGGAATCGAAATATTCTTGGAAGCTTATACTCGTAAAATTTGACATAGAATAACAATAAAAAGTGTACACCGAGCAACTTTGATGGTCCGAAGTTGCTCAATTCTCTCTATGGAGGGGCTTTTAACGGTTTTGTCCATTTGTCATAGAAAGTTGGTGATTTGGAATCGAAATAATCATGGAAGCTTATACTCGTAAAATTTGACATAGAAGAACAATAAAAAGTGTACACCGAGCAACTGTGATGGTCCGAAGTTGCTCAACTCTCTCTATGGAGGAGATTTTAACGGTTTTGTCCATTTGTCGTAAAAAGTTCATTTTTTGGCATCGAAATAATCTAGCAAGCTTATACTCATAAAATTTAACATAGAAGAACAATAAAAAGTGTACATCGAGCAACTTTGATTGTTCGAAGTTGCTCAACTCTCTCTATGGAGGAGTTTTTAACGGTTTTGTCTATTTCTCATAGAAAGTTGGTGATTTGGAATCGAAATAATCTTGGAAGCTTATACTCATAAAATTTGACATAGAATAACAATAAAAAGTGTACACCGAGCAACTTTGATGGTCCGAAGTTGCTCAACTCTCTCTATGGAGGGTCTTTTAACGGTTTTGTCCATTTGTCATAGAAAGATGGTGTTTTAGCATCGAAATAATCTAGGAAGCTTATACTCGTAAAATTTGACATAGAATAACAATAAAAAGTGTACAACGAGCAACTGTGATGGTCCGAAGTTGCTCAACTCTCTCAATGGAGGGGCTTTTAACGGTTTTGTCCATTTGTCGTAAAAAGTTCATTTTTTGGCATCGAAATAATCTAGCAAGCTTATACTCATAAAATTTAACATAGAAGAACAATAAAAATTGTACATCGAGCAACTTTGATTGTTCGAAGTTGCTCAACTCTCTCTATGGAGGAGTTTTTAACGGTTTTGTCCATTTGTCGTAAAAAGTTGGTGATTTGGAATCGAAATAATCTTGGAAGCTTATACTCATAAAATTTGACATAGAATAACAATAAAAAGTGTACACCGAGCAACTTTGTTGGTCCGAAGTTGCTCAACTCTCTCTATGGAGGGTCTTTTAACGGTTTTGTCCATTTGTCATAGAAAGATGGTGTTTTAGCATCGAAATAATCTAGGAAGCTTATACTCGTAAAATTTGACATAGAAGAACAATAAAAAGTGTACACCGAGCAACTGCGATGGTCCGAAGTTGCTCAACTCTCTCTATGTAGGAGCTTATAACGGTTTTTGTCAATTTGTGATAAAAAGTTGGTTTTTTGGCATCGAAATAATCTTGGAAGCTTATACTTGTAAAATTTAACATAGAAGAACAATAAAAAGTGTACACCGAGCAACTTTGATGGTCCGAAGTTGCCCAACTCTCTCTATCGAGGAGCTTTTAACGGTTTTGTCCATTTGTCATAGGAAGATGGTGTTTTAGCATCGAAATAATCTATGAAGCTTATACTCGTAAAATTTGACAAAGAAGAACAATAAAAAGTGTATCCCGAGCAACTTTGTTGGTCCGAAGTTGCTCAACTCTCTCTATGTAGGAGCTTTTAACGGTTTTTGTCCATTTGTGATAAAAAGTTGGTGTTTTGCAATCGAAATAATCTTGGAAGCTTATACTCGTAAAATTTGACATAGAAGAACAATAAAAAGTGTACACCGAGCAACTTTGATGGTCCGAAGTTGCTCAACTCTCTCTATGGCGGGGCTTTTAACGGTTTTGTTCATTTGTCATAGAAAGATGGTGTTTTAGCATCGAAAAAATCTAGGAAGCTTATACTCGTAAAATTTGACAAAAAAGAACAGTAAAAAGTGTATCCCGAGCAACTTTGTTGGTTCGAAGTTGCTCAACTCTCTTTATCGGGGAGCTTTTAACGGTTTTCTCCGTTTCTCATAGAAAGTTGGTGATTTGGAATCGAAATAATCTTGAAAGCTTATACTCATAAAATTTGACATACAAGAACAATAAAAAAAGTACACCGAGCAACTTTGATGGTCCGAAGTTGCTCAACTCTCTCTATCGAGGAGCTTTTAACGGTTTTATCCATTTGTCATTGGAAGATGGTGTTTTAGCATCGAAATAATCTGGGAAGCTTACACTCGTAAAATTTAACATAGAAGAACAATAAAAAGTGTATCCCGAGCAACTTTGCTGGTCCGAAGTTGCTCAACTCTCTCTATGGAGGAGCTTTTGACAGTTTTGTCCATTTGTGATAAAAAGTTGGTGATTTGGAATCGAACTAATCTTGGAAGCTTATACTCATAAAATTTGCCATAGAATAACAATAAAAAGTGTACACCGAGCAACCTTGATCGTCCGAAGTTGTTTAACTCTCTGTATGGAGGAGATTTTAACGGTTTTGTCCGTTTGTCGTAAAAAGTTCGTTTTTCGGCATCGAAATAATCTAGGAAGCTTATATTCGTAAAATTTGACGAAGAAGAACGATAAAAAGTGTATTTCGAGCAACTTTGTTGGTTCAAAGTTGCTCAACTATATCTATGTATGAGCTTTTAACGGATTTGTCCATTTCTCATAGAAAGTTGGTGATTTGGAATCGAAATAATTTTGGAAGCTTATACTCGTAAAATTTGACATAGAAGAACAATAAAAAGTGTACATCGAGCAACTTTGATGGTCCGAAGTTGCTCAACTCTCTCTATGGAGGAGATTTTAACGGTTTTGTCCGTTTGTCGTAAAAAGTTTATTTTTTGGCGTCGAAATAATCTAGGAAGCTTATACTCGTAAAATTTAACATAGAAGAACAATAAAAAGTGTACACCGAGCAACTTTGATGGTCCGAAGTTGCTCAACTCTCTCTATGGAGGAGATTTTAACGGTTTTGTCCATTTGTCGTAAAAAGTTCATTTTTTGGCATCGAAATAATCTAGGAAGCTTAAACTCGTAAAATTTAACAAAGAAGAACAATAAAAAGTGTACACCGAGCAACTTTGATGGTCCGAAGTTGCTCAACTCTCTATATAGAGGAGCTTTTAACGGTTTTGTCCATTTCTCATAGAAAGTTGGTGATTTGGAATCGAAATAATCTTGGAAGCTTATACTCATAAAATTTGACATAGAAGAACAATAAAAAGTGTACACCGAGCAACTTTGATGGTCCGAAGTTGCTCAACTCTCTCTATGGAGGAGATTTTAACGGTTTTGTCCATTTGTCGTAAAAAGTTCATTTTTTGGCATCGAAATAATCTAGGAAGCTTATACTCGTAAAGTTTAACATAGAAGAACAATAAAAAGTGTACACCGAGCAACTTTGATGGTCCGAAGTTGCTCAACTCTCTCTATGGAGGAGATTTCAACGGTTTTGTCCTTTTGTCGTAAAAAGTTCGTTTTTCGCATCGAAATAATCTAGGAAGCTTATACTCGTAAAATTTGACAAAGAAGAACAATAAAAACTGTATTTCGAGCAACTTCGTGGTTCGAAGTTGCTCAACTCTCTCTATGGAGGAGCTTTGAACGGTTTTTTCCATTTCTCATAGAAAGTTGGTAATTTGGAATCGAAATAATCTTGGAAGCTTATACTCATAAAATTTGCCATAGAATAAAAATAAAAAGTGTACACCGAGCAACTTTGATGGTCCGAAGTTGCTCAACTCTCTCTATGGAGGGGCTTTTATCGATTTTGTCCATTTGTCATAGAAAGATGGTGTTTTCGCATCAAAATAATCTTGGAAGCTTATACTCATAAAAGTTGACATAGAATAACAATAAAAAGTGTACACCGAGCAACTTTGATGGTCCGAAGTTGCTCAACTCTCTATATGGAGGAGCTTTTAATGGTTTTGTCCATTTCTCATAGAAAGTTGGTGATTTGGAATCGAAATATTCTTGGAAGCTTATACTCGTAAAATTTGACATAGAATAACAATAAAAAGTGTACACCGAGCAACTTTGATAGTCCGAAGTTGCTCAATTCTCTCTATGGAGGGGCTTTTAACGGTTTTGTCTATTTGTCATAGAAAGTTGGTGATTTGGAATCGAAATAATCTTGGAAGCTTATACTCGTAAAATTTGACATAGAATAACAATAAAAAGTGTACAACGAGAAACTTTGATGGTCCGAAGTTGCTCAACTCTCTCAATGGAGGGGCTTTTAATGGTTTTGTCCATTTGTCATAGAAAGATGGTGTTTTAGCATCGAAATAATCTAGGAAGCTTATACTCGTAAAATTTGAAAAAGAAGAACAATAAAAAGTGTATCCCGAGCAACTTTGTTGGTTCGAAGTTGCTCAACTCTCTCTATGGAGGGGCTTTTAACGGTTTTGTCCATTTGTCGTAAAAAGTTTATTTTTTGACGTCGAAATAATCTAGGAAGCTTATACTCGTAAAATTTAACATAGAAGAACAATAAAAAGTGTACACCGAACAACTTTGATGGTCCGAAGTTGCTCAACTCTCTCTATGGAGGAGATTATAACGGTTTTGTCCATTTGTCGTAAAAAGTTCATTTTTTGGCATCGAAATAATCTAGGAAGCTTAAACTCGTAAAATTTAACATAGAAGAACAATAAAAAGTGTACACCGAGCAACTTTGATGGTCCGAAGTTGCTCAACTCTCTATATAGAGGAGCTTTTAACGGTTTTGTCCATTTCTCATAGAAAGTTGGTGATTTGGAATCGAAATAATCTTGGAAGCTTATACTCGTAAAATTTGACATAGAATAATAATAAAAAGTGTACACCGAGCAACTTTGATGGTCCGAAGTTGCTCAACTCTCTCTATGGATGGGCTTTTAACGGATTTGTCCATTTGTCATAGAAAGTTGGTGATTTGGAATCGAAATAATCTTGGAAGCTTATACTCATAAAATTTGAAATAGAATAACAATAAAAAGTGTACACCGAGCAACTTTGATGGTCCGAAGTTGCTCAACTCTCTCTATGGAGGGGATTTTAACGGTTTTGTCCATTTGTCATAGAAAGATGGTGTTTTAGCATCGAAATAATCTAGGAAGCTTATACTCGTAAAATTTGACAAAGAAGAACAATAAAAAGTATATCCCGAGCAACTTTGTTGGTTCGAAGTTGCTCAACTCTCTCTATGGAGGAGCTTTTAACGGTTTTGTCCATTTGTCGTAAAAATTTCATTTTTTGGCGTCGAAATAATCTAGGAAGCTTATACTCGTAAAATTTAACATAGAAGAACAATAAAAAGTGTACACCGAGCAACTTTGATGGTCCGAAGTTGCTCAACTCTTTATATGGAGGAGCTTTTATCGGTTTTGTCCATTTCTCATAGAAAGTTGGCGATTTTGAATCGAAATAATCTTGGAAGCTTATACTAATAAAATTTGACATATAATAACAATAAAAAGTGTACACCGAGCAACTTTGATGGTCCGAAGTTGCTCAACTCTCTCTATGTGGAGATTTTAACGGTTTTGTCCATTTGTCATAGAAAGCTCGTTTTTTGGCATCGAAATAATCCAGGAAGCTTATACTCGTAAAATTTGACAAAGAATAACAATAAAAAGTATATCCCGAGCAACTTTGTTGGTTCGAAGTTGCTCAACTCTCTCTATGGAGGAGCTTTTAACGGTTTTTTCCATTTGTCGTAAAAAGTTCATTTTTTGGCGTCAAAATAATCTAGGAAGCTTATACTCGTAAAATTTAACATAGAAGAACAATAAAAAGTGTACACCGAGCAACTTTGATGGTCCGAAGTTGCTCAACTCTTTATATGGAGGAGCTTTTATCGGTTTTGTCCATTTCTCATAGAAAGTTGGTGATTTTCAATCGAAATAATCTTGGAAGCTTATACTAATAAAATTTGACATAGAATAACAATAAAAAGTGTACACCGAGCAAGTTTGATGGTCCGAAGTTGCTCAACTCTCTCTATGAAGGAGATTGTAACGGTTTTGTCTATTTGTCATAAAAAGTTCATTTTTTGGCATCGAAATAATCTAGGAAGCTTATACTCGTAAAATTTGACATAGAAGAACAATAAAAAGTGTAAACCGAGCAACTTTGATGTTCCGAAGTTTCTCAACTCTCTCTATGGAGGAGCTTTTAACCGTTTTGTCCTTTTGTCGTAAAAAGTTCATTTTTTCGCGTCGAAATAAACTAGGAAGCTTATACTCATAAAATTTTACATAGAAGAACAATAAAAAGTGTACATCGAGCAACTTTGATGGTTCGAAGTTGCTCAACTCTCTCTATGGAGGAGCTTTTAATGGTTTTGTCTATTTCTCATAGAAAGTTAGTGATTTTTAATCGAAATAATCTTGGAAGCTTATACTCATAAAATTTGACATAGAAGAACAATAAAAAGTGTACACCGAGCAACTGTGATGGTCCGAAGTTGCTCAACTCTTTCTATGGAGGAGATTTTAACGGTTTTGTCCATTTGTGGTAAAAAGTTCATTTTTTGGCATCGAAATAATCTAGGAAGCTTATACTCGTAAATTTTTAAATAGAAGAACAATAAAAAGTGTACACCGAGCAACTTTGATGGTCCGAAGTTGCTCAACTCTCTATATGGAGGAGCTTTTAATGGTTTTGTCTATTTCTCATAGAAAGTTGGTGATTTGGAATCGAAATATTCTTGGAAGCTTATACTCGTAAAATTTGACATAGAATAACAATAAAAAGTGTACAACGAGCAACTTTGATGGTCCGAAGTTGCTCAATTCTCTCTATGGAGGGGCTTTTAACGGTTTTGTCCATTTGTCATAGAAAGTTGGTGATTTGGAATCGAAATAATCATGGAAGCTTATTCTCGTAAAATTTGACATAGAAGAACTATAAAAAGTGTACACCGAGCAACTTTGATGGTACGAAGTTGCTCAACTCTCTTTATGGAGGAGATTTTAACAGTTTTGTCCATTTGTCGTAAAAAGTTCTTTTTTGGCATCGTAATAATCTAGGAAGCTTATACTCGTAAAATTTAACATAGAAGAACAATAAAAAGTGTACACCGAGCAACTTTGATGGTCCGAAGTTGCTCAACTCTCTATATGGAGGAGCTTTTAATGGTTTTGTCTATTTCTCATAGAAAGTTGGTGATTTGGAATCGAAATATTCTTGGAAGCTTATACTCGTAAAATTTGACATAGAATAACAATAAAAAGTGTACACCGAGCAACTTTGATGGTCCGAAGTTGCTCAATTCTCTCTATGGAGGGGCTTTTAACGGTTTTGTCCATTTGTCATAGAAAGTTGGTGATTTGGAATCGAAATAATCATGGAAGCTTATACTCGTAAAATTTGACATAGAATAACAATAAAAAGTGTACAACGAGCAACTTTGATGGTCCGAAGTTGCTCAACTCTCTCAATGGAGGGGCTTTTAACGGTTTTGTCCATTTGTCATAGAAAGATGGTGTTTTAGCATCGAAATAATCTAGCAAGCTTATACTCGTAAAATTTGACAAAGAAGAACAATAAAAAGTGTATCCCGAGCAACTTTGTTGGTTCGAAGTTGCTCAACTCTCTCTATGGAGGGGCTTTTAACGGTTTTGTCCATTTGTCGTAAAAAGTTTATTTTTTGGCGTCGAAATAATCTAGGAAGCTTATACTCGTAAAATTTAACATAGAAGAACTATAAAAAGTGTACACCGAGCAACTTTGATGGTCCAAAGTTGCTCAACTCTCTCTATCGAGATGCTTTTAACGGTTTTGTCCATTTGTCGTAGAAAGTTGGTGATTTGTAATCGAAATAATCTTGGAAGCTTATACTCATTAAATTTGACATAGAAGAACAATAAAAAGTGTAAACCGAGCAACTGTTATGGTCCGAAGTTGCTCAACTCTCTCTATGGAGGAGATTTTAACGGTTTTGTCCATTTGTCGTAAAAAGTTCATTTTTTGGCATCGAAATAATCTAGGAAGCTTAAACTTGTAAAATTTAACATAGAAGAACAATAAAAAGTGTACATCGAGCAACTTTGATGGTCCGAAGTTGCTCAACTCTCTCTATGGAGAAGATTTTAACGGTTTTGTCTATTTCTCGTAGAAAGTTGGTGATTTGGAATCGAAATAATCTTGGAAGCTTAAACTCGTAAAATTTGACATAGAATAACAATAAAAAGTGTACACCGAGCAACTTTGATGGTCCGAAGTTGCTCAACTCTCTCTGTGGAGGAGATTTTAATGGTTTTGTCCATTTGTCGTAAAAAGTTTATTTTTTGGCGTCGAAATAATCTAGGAAGCTTATACTCGTAAAATTTAACATAGAAGAACAATAAAAAGTGTACACCGAGCAACTTTGATGGTCCGAAGTTGCTCAACTCTCTCTATGGAGGAGCTTTTAACGGTTTTGTCTATTTCTCATAGAAAGTTGGTGATTTGGAATCGAAATAATCTTGAAAGCTTTTCGAAGTTGCTCAACTCTCTTTGATTTTTCGAAGTTGCTCAACTCTCTCTATGGAGGAGCTTTTAACGGTTTTGTCCATTTCTCATAGAAAGTTGGTGATTTGGAATCGAAATAATCTTGAAAGCTTATACTCATAAAATTTGACATAGAATAACAATAAAAAGTGTACACCGAGCAACTTTGATGGTCCGAAGTTGCTCAACTCTCTCTATGGAGGGGCTTTTAACGGTTTTGTCCATTTGTCATAGAAAGATGGTGTTTTGGCATCAAAATAATTTAGGAAGCTTATACTCGTAAAATTTGACAAAGAAGAACAATAAAAAGTGTATCCCGAGCAACTTTGGTGGTCCAAAGTTGCCCCACTCTCTCTATGTAGGAGCTTTTAACGGTTTTGTCTATTTGTGATAAAAAGTTGGTGTTGTTTTGGCATCGAAATAATCTAGGAAGCTTACACTCGTAAAATTTGACATAGAAGGACAATAAAAAGTGTACACCGAGCAACTGTGTTGGTCCGAAGTTGCTCAACTCTCTCTATGGAGGAGCTTTTAACGGTTTTGTCTATTTCTCATAGAAAGTTGGTGATTTGGAATCGAAATATTCTTGGAAGCTTATACTCGTAAAATTTGACATAGAATAACAATAAAAAGTGTACACCGAGCAACTTTGATGGTCCGAAGTTGCTCAATTCTCTCTATGGAGGGGCTTTTAACGGTTTTGTCCATTTGTCATAGAAAGTTGGTGATTTGGAATCGAAATAATCATGGAAGCTTATACTCGTAAAATTTGACATAGAATAACAATAAAAAGTGTACAACGAGCAACTTTGATGGTCCGAAGTTGCTCAACTCTCTCAATGGAGGGGCTTTTAACGGTTTTGTCCATTTGTCATAGAAAGATGGTGTTTTAGCATCGAAATAATCTAGCAAGCTTATACTCGTAAAATTTGACAAAGAAGAACAATAAAAAGTGTATCCCGAGCAACTTTGTTGGTTCGAAGTTGCTCAACTCTCTCTATGGAGGGGCTTTTAACGGTTTTGTCCATTTGTCGTAAAAAGTTTATTTTTTGGCGTCGAAATAATCTAGGAAGCTTATACTCGTAAAATTTAACATAGAAGAACTATAAAAAGTGTACACCGAGCAACTTTGATGGTCCAAAGTTGCTCAACTCTCTCTATCGAGATGCTTTTAACGGTTTTGTCCATTTGTCGTAGAAAGTTGGTGATTTGTAATCGAAATAATCTTGGAAGCTTATACTCATTAAATTTGACATAGAAGAACAATAAAAAGTGTAAACCGAGCAACTGTTATGGTCCGAAGTTGCTCAACTCTCTCTATGGAGGAGATTTTAACGGTTTTGTCCATTTGTCGTAAAAAGTTCATTTTTTGGCATCGAAATAATCTAGGAAGCTTAAACTCGTAAAATTTAACAAAGAAGAACAATAAAAAGTGTACACCGAGCAACTTTGATGGTCCGAAGTTGCTCAACTCTCTATATAGAGGAGCTTTTAACGGTTTTGTCCATTTCTCATAGAAAGTTGGTGATTTGGAATCGAAATAATCTTGGAAGCTTATACTCATAAAATTTGACATAGAAGAACAATAAAAAGTGTACACCGAGCAACTTTGATGGTCCGAAGTTGCTCAACTCTCTCTATGGAGGAGATTTTAACGGTTTTGTCCATTTGTCGTAAAAAGTTCATTTTTTGGCATCGAAATAATCTAGGAAGCTTATACTCGTAAAGTTTAACATAGAAGAACAATAAAAAGTGTACACCGAGCAACTTTGATGGTCCGAAGTTGCTCAACTCTCTCTATGGAGGAGATTTCAACGGTTTTGTCCTTTTGTCGTAAAAAGTTCGTTTTTCGCATCGAAATAATCTAGGAAGCTTATACTCGTAAAATTTGACAAAGAAGAACAATAAAAACTGTATTTCGAGCAACTTCGTGGTTCGAAGTTGCTCAACTCTCTCTATGGAGGAGCTTTGAACGGTTTTTTCCATTTCTCATAGAAAGTTGGTAATTTGGAATCGAAATAATCTTGGAAGCTTATACTCATAAAATTTGCCATAGAATAAAAATAAAAAGTGTACACCGAGCAACTTTGATGGTCCGAAGTTGCTCAACTCTCTCTATGGAGGGGCTTTTATCGATTTTGTCCATTTGTCATAGAAAGATGGTGTTTTCGCATCAAAATAATCTTGGAAGCTTATACTCATAAAAGTTGACATAGAATAACAATAAAAAGTGTACACCGAGCAACTTTGATGGTCCGAAGTTGCTCAACTCTCTATATGGAGGAGCTTTTAATGGTTTTGTCCATTTCTCATAGAAAGTTGGTGATTTGGAATCGAAATATTCTTGGAAGCTTATACTCGTAAAATTTGACATAGAATAACAATAAAAAGTGTACACCGAGCAACTTTGATAGTCCGAAGTTGCTCAATTCTCTCTATGGAGGGGCTTTTAACGGTTTTGTCTATTTGTCATAGAAAGTTGGTGATTTGGAATCGAAATAATCTTGGAAGCTTATACTCGTAAAATTTGACATAGAATAACAATAAAAAGTGTACAACGAGAAACTTTGATGGTCCGAAGTTGCTCAACTCTCTCAATGGAGGGGCTTTTAATGGTTTTGTCCATTTGTCATAGAAAGATGGTGTTTTAGCATCGAAATAATCTAGGAAGCTTATACTCGTAAAATTTGAAAAAGAAGAACAATAAAAAGTGTATCCCGAGCAACTTTGTTGGTTCGAAGTTGCTCAACTCTCTCTATGGAGGGGCTTTTAACGGTTTTGTCCATTTGTCGTAAAAAGTTTATTTTTTGACGTCGAAATAATCTAGGAAGCTTATACTCGTAAAATTTAACATAGAAGAACAATAAAAAGTGTACACCGAACAACTTTGATGGTCCGAAGTTGCTCAACTCTCTCTATGGAGGAGATTATAACGGTTTTGTCCATTTGTCGTAAAAAGTTCATTTTTTGGCATCGAAATAATCTAGGAAGCTTAAACTCGTAAAATTTAACATAGAAGAACAATAAAAAGTGTACACCGAGCAACTTTGATGGTCCGAAGTTGCTCAACTCTCTATATAGAGGAGCTTTTAACGGTTTTGTCCATTTCTCATAGAAAGTTGGTGATTTGGAATCGAAATAATCTTGGAAGCTTATACTCGTAAAATTTGACATAGAATAATAATAAAAAGTGTACACCGAGCAACTTTGATGGTCCGAAGTTGCTCAACTCTCTCTATGGATGGGCTTTTAACGGATTTGTCCATTTGTCATAGAAAGTTGGTGATTTGGAATCGAAATAATCTTGGAAGCTTATACTCATAAAATTTGAAATAGAATAACAATAAAAAGTGTACACCGAGCAACTTTGATGGTCCGAAGTTGCTCAACTCTCTCTATGGAGGGGATTTTAACGGTTTTGTCCATTTGTCATAGAAAGATGGTGTTTTAGCATCGAAATAATCTAGGAAGCTTATACTCGTAAAATTTGACAAAGAAGAACAATAAAAAGTATATCCCGAGCAACTTTGTTGGTTCGAAGTTGCTCAACTCTCTCTATGGAGGAGCTTTTAACGGTTTTGTCCATTTGTCGTAAAAATTTCATTTTTTGGCGTCGAAATAATCTAGGAAGCTTATACTCGTAAAATTTAACATAGAAGAACAATAAAAAGTGTACACCGAGCAACTTTGATGGTCCGAAGTTGCTCAACTCTTTATATGGAGGAGCTTTTATCGGTTTTGTCCATTTCTCATAGAAAGTTGGCGATTTTGAATCGAAATAATCTTGGAAGCTTATACTAATAAAATTTGACATATAATAACAATAAAAAGTGTACACCGAGCAACTTTGATGGTCCGAAGTTGCTCAACTCTCTCTATGTGGAGATTTTAACGGTTTTGTCCATTTGTCATAGAAAGCTCGTTTTTTGGCATCGAAATAATCCAGGAAGCTTATACTCGTAAAATTTGACAAAGAATAACAATAAAAAGTATATCCCGAGCAACTTTGTTGGTTCGAAGTTGCTCAACTCTCTCTATGGAGGAGCTTTTAACGGTTTTTTCCATTTGTCGTAAAAAGTTCATTTTTTGGCGTCAAAATAATCTAGGAAGCTTATACTCGTAAAATTTAACATAGAAGAACAATAAAAAGTGTACACCGAGCAACTTTGATGGTCCGAAGTTGCTCAACTCTTTATATGGAGGAGCTTTTATCGGTTTTGTCCATTTCTCATAGAAAGTTGGTGATTTTCAATCGAAATAATCTTGGAAGCTTATACTAATAAAATTTGACATAGAATAACAATAAAAAGTGTACACCGAGCAAGTTTGATGGTCCGAAGTTGCTCAACTCTCTCTATGAAGGAGATTGTAACGGTTTTGTCTATTTGTCATAAAAAGTTCATTTTTTGGCATCGAAATAATCTAGGAAGCTTATACTCGTAAAATTTGACATAGAAGAACAATAAAAAGTGTAAACCGAGCAACTTTGATGTTCCGAAGTTTCTCAACTCTCTCTATGGAGGAGCTTTTAACCGTTTTGTCCTTTTGTCGTAAAAAGTTCATTTTTTCGCGTCGAAATAAACTAGGAAGCTTATACTCATAAAATTTTACATAGAAGAACAATAAAAAGTGTACATCGAGCAACTTTGATGGTTCGAAGTTGCTCAACTCTCTCTATGGAGGAGCTTTTAATGGTTTTGTCTATTTCTCATAGAAAGTTAGTGATTTTTAATCGAAATAATCTTGGAAGCTTATACTCATAAAATTTGACATAGAAGAACAATAAAAAGTGTACACCGAGCAACTGTGATGGTCCGAAGTTGCTCAACTCTTTCTATGGAGGAGATTTTAACGGTTTTGTCCATTTGTGGTAAAAAGTTCATTTTTTGGCATCGAAATAATCTAGGAAGCTTATACTCGTAAATTTTTAAATAGAAGAACAATAAAAAGTGTACACCGAGCAACTTTGATGGTCCGAAGTTGCTCAACTCTCTATATGGAGGAGCTTTTAATGGTTTTGTCTATTTCTCATAGAAAGTTGGTGATTTGGAATCGAAATATTCTTGGAAGCTTATACTCGTAAAATTTGACATAGAATAACAATAAAAAGTGTACAACGAGCAACTTTGATGGTCCGAAGTTGCTCAATTCTCTCTATGGAGGGGCTTTTAACGGTTTTGTCCATTTGTCATAGAAAGTTGGTGATTTGGAATCGAAATAATCATGGAAGCTTATTCTCGTAAAATTTGACATAGAAGAACTATAAAAAGTGTACACCGAGCAACTTTGATGGTACGAAGTTGCTCAACTCTCTTTATGGAGGAGATTTTAACAGTTTTGTCCATTTGTCGTAAAAAGTTCTTTTTTGGCATCGTAATAATCTAGGAAGCTTATACTCGTAAAATTTAACATAGAAGAACAATAAAAAGTGTACACCGAGCAACTTTGATGGTCCGAAGTTGCTCAACTCTCTATATGGAGGAGCTTTTAATGGTTTTGTCTATTTCTCATAGAAAGTTGGTGATTTGGAATCGAAATATTCTTGGAAGCTTATACTCGTAAAATTTGACATAGAATAACAATAAAAAGTGTACACCGAGCAACTTTGATGGTCCGAAGTTGCTCAATTCTCTCTATGGAGGGGCTTTTAACGGTTTTGTCCATTTTTCATAGAAAGTTGGTGATTTGGAATCGAAATAATCATGGAAGCTTATACTCGTAAAATTTGACATAGAATAACAATAAAAAGTGTACAACGAGCAACTTTGATGGTCCGAAGTTGCTCAACTCTCTCAATGGAGGGGCTTTTAACGGTTTTGTCCATTTGTCATAGAAAGATGGTGTTTTAGCATCGAAATAATCTAGCAAGCTTATACTCGTAAAATTTGACAAAGAAGAACAATAAAAAGTGTATCCCGAGCAACTTTGTTGGTTCGAAGTTGCTCAACTCTCTCTATGGAGGGGCTTTTAACGGTTTTGTCCATTTGTCGTAAAAAGTTTATTTTTTGGCGTCGAAATAATCTAGGAAGCTTATACTCGTAAAATTTAACATAGAAGAACTATAAAAAGTGTACACCGAGCAACTTTGATGGTCCAAAGTTGCTCAACTCTCTCTATCGAGATGCTTTTAACGGTTTTGTCCATTTGTCGTAGAAAGTTGGTGATTTGTAATCGAAATAATCTTGGAAGCTTATACTCATTAAATTTGACATAGAAGAACAATAAAAAGTGTAAACCGAGCAACTGTTATGGTCCGAAGTTGCTCAACTCTCTCTATGGAGGAGATTTTAACGGTTTTGTCCATTTGTCGTAAAAAGTTCATTTTTTGGCATCGAAATAATCTAGGAAGCTTAAACTTGTAAAATTTAACATAGAAGAACAATAAAAAGTGTACATCGAGCAACTTTGATGGTCCGAAGTTGCTCAACTCTCTCTATGGAGAAGATTTTAACGGTTTTGTCTATTTCTCGTAGAAAGTTGGTGATTTGGAATCGAAATAATCTTGGAAGCTTAAACTCGTAAAATTTGACATAGAATAACAATAAAAAGTGTACACCGAGCAACTTTGATGGTCCGAAGTTGCTCAACTCTCTCTGTGGAGGAGATTTTAATGGTTTTGTCCATTTGTCGTAAAAAGTTTATTTTTTGGCGTCGAAATAATCTAGGAAGCTTATACTCGTAAAATTTAACATAGAAGAACAATAAAAAGTGTACACCGAGCAACTTTGATGGTCCGAAGTTGCTCAACTCTCTCTATGGAGGAGCTTTTAACGGTTTTGTCTATTTCTCATAGAAAGTTGGTGATTTGGAATCGAAATAATCTTGAAAGCTTTTCGAAGTTGCTCAACTCTCTTTGATTTTTCGAAGTTGCTCAACTCTCTCTATGGAGGAGCTTTTAACGGTTTTGTCCATTTCTCATAGAAAGTTGGTGATTTGGAATCGAAATAATCTTGAAAGCTTATACTCATAAAATTTGACATAGAATAACAATAAAAAGTGTACACCGAGCAACTTTGATGGTCCGAAGTTGCTCAACTCTCTCTATGGAGGGGCTTTTAACGGTTTTGTCCATTTGTCATAGAAAGATGGTGTTTTGGCATCAAAATAATTTAGGAAGCTTATACTCGTAAAATTTGACAAAGAAGAACAATAAAAAGTGTATCCCGAGCAACTTTGGTGGTCCAAAGTTGCCCCACTCTCTCTATGTAGGAGCTTTTAACGGTTTTGTCTATTTGTGATAAAAAGTTGGTGTTGTTTTGGCATCGAAATAATCTAGGAAGCTTACACTCGTAAAATTTGACATAGAAGGACAATAAAAAGTGTACACCGAGCAACTGTGTTGGTCCGAAGTTGCTCAACTCTCTCTATGGAGGAGCTTTTAACGGTTTTGTCTATTTCTCATAGAAAGTTGGTGATTTGGAATCGAAATAATCTTGGAAGCTTATACTCATAAAATTTGACATAGAATAAAAATAAAAAGTGTACACCGAGCAACTTTGATGGTCCGAAGTTGCTCTCTCTATGGAGGGGCTTTTAACGGTTTTGTCCATTTGTCATAGAAAGATGGTGTTTTAGCATCGAAATAATCTAGGAAGCTTATACTCGTAAAATTTGACAAAGAAGAACAATAAAAAGAGTATCCCGAGCAACTTTGTTGGTACGAAGTTGCTCAACTCTCTCTATGGAGGAGCTTTTAACGGTTTTGTCCATTTGTGATAAAAAGTTGGTGTTTTGGCATCGAAGTAATCTTGGAAGCTTATACTCGTATAATTTGACATACAAGGACAATAAAAAGTGTACACCGAGCAACTGTGTTGGTCCGAAGTTGCTCAACTCTCTCTATGGAGGGTCTTTTAACGGTTTTGTCCATTTGTCGAAAAAAGTTCATTTTTTGGCATCGAAATAATCTAGGAAGCTTATACTCATAAAATTTAACATAGAAGAACAATAAAAAGTTTACATCGAGCAACTTTGATTGTTCAAAGTTGCTCAGCTCTCTCTATGGAGGAGTTTTTAACGGTTTTGTCTATCTCTCATAGAAAGTTTTGTGATTTGGAATCGAAATAATCTTGCAAGCTTGTACTCGTAAAATTTGACGTAGAAGAACACTAAAAAGTGTACACCGAGCAACTTTGATGGTACGAAGTTGCTCCACTCTCTCTATGGGGGGGCTTTTAACGGTTTTGTCCATTTGTCATAGAAAGATGGAGTTTTACCATCGAAATAATCTAGGAAACTTATACTCGTAAAATTTGACATAGAAGAACAATAAAAAGTATACACCGAGCAACTTTGATGGTCCGAAGTTGCTCAACTCTCTATATGAAGTAGCTTTTAACGGTTTTGTCCATTTCTCATAGAGAGTTGGTGATTTGGAATCGAAATAAATTTGGAAGCTTATACTCGTAAAATTTGACATAGAAGAACAAGAAAAAGTGTACACCGAGCAACTTTGATGGTCCGAAGTTGCTCAACTCTCTCTATGGAGGAGATTTTAATGGTTTTGTCCATTTGTCGTAAAAAGTTCATTTTTCGGCATCGAAATAATCTAGGAAGCTTATACTCGTAAAATTTGACAAAGAAGAACAATAAAAAGTGTATTTCGAGCAACTTTGTTGGTTCAAAGTTGCTCAACTCTCTCTATGGAGGAGCTTTGAATGGTTTTGTCCATTTCCCATAGAAAGTTGGTGATTTGAAATCGAAATAATCTTGGAAGCTTATACTCATAAAATTGGACATAGTATAACAATAAAAAGTGTACACCGAGAAACTTTGATGGTCCTAAGATGCTCAACTCTCTCTATGGAGGGGCTTTTAACGGTTTTGTCCATTTGTCATAGAAAGATGGTGTTTTAGCATCGAAATAATCTAGGAAGCTTATACTCGTAAAATTTGACAAAGAAGAACAATAAAAAGTGTATCCCGAGCAACTTTGTTGGTCTGAAGTTGCTCAACTCTCTCTATGTAGGAGCTTATAACGGTTTTTGTCCATTTGTGATAAAAAAGTAGGTGTTTTGGCATCGAAATAATCTTGGAAGCTCATACTCGTAAAATTTGACATAGAAAAACAATAAAATGTGTACACCGAGCAACTTTGATGGTCCGAAGTTGCTCTACTCTCTCTATGGAGGAGCTTTTAACGGTTTTATCCATTTGTCATAGAAAGTTGGTGATTTGGAATCGAAATAATCTTGGAAGCTTATACCCATAAACTTTGACATAGAATAACAATAAAAAGTGTACACCGAGCAACTTTGATAGTCCGAAGTTCCTCAACTCTCTCTATGGAGGGTCTTTTAATGGTTTTGTCCATTTGTCATAGAAAGATGGTATTTTAGCATCAAAATAATCTTGAAAGCTTATACTCCTAAAATTTGACATAGAAGAACAATAAAAAGTGTATCCCGAGCAACATTGTTGGTTCGATGTTGCTCAACTCTCTCTATGGAGGAGCTTTTAACAGTTTTGTCCATTTCTCATAGAAAGTTGGTGATTTGGAATCGAAATAATCTCGAAAGCTTATACTCATAAAATTTGACATAGAAGAACAATAAAAAGTGTATCCCGAGCAACTTTGTTGGTTCGAAGTTGCTCAACTCTCTCTATGGAGGAGCTTTTAACGGTTTTGTCCATTTCTCATAGAAAGTTGGTGATTTGGAATCGAAATAATCTTGAAAGCTTATACTCATAAAATTTGACATAGAATAACAATAAAAAGTGTAGGCCGAGCAACTTTGATGGTCCGAAGTTGCTCAACTCTCTCTATGGAGGGTCTTTTAACGGTTTTGTCCATTTGTCATAGAAAGATGGTGTTTTAGCATCGAAATAATCTAGGAAGCTTATACTCGTAAAATTTGACATAGAAGAACAATAAAAAGTGTACACCGAGCAACTGTGATGGTCCGAAGTTGCTCAACTCTCTCTATGGAGGAGATTTTAACGGTTTTGTCCATTTGTCGTAAAAAGTTCATTTTTTGGCATCGAAATAATCTAGGAAGCTTATACCCATAAAATTTAACATAGAAGAACAATAAAAAGTGTACGTCGAGCAACTTTGATTGTTCGAAATTGCTCAACTCTCACCATGGAGGAGTTTTTCACGGTTTTGTCTATTTCTCATAGAAAGTTGGTGATTTGGAATCGAAATAATCTTGGAAGCTTATACTCATAAAATTTGACATAGAATAACAATAAAAAGTGTACACCGAGCAACTTTGAAGGTCCGAAGTTGCTCAACTCTCTCTATGGAGGGGCTTTTAACGGTTTCGTCCATTTGTCATAGAAAGATGGTGTTTTAGCATCGAAATAATCTAGGAAGCTTATACTCGTAAAATTTGACAAAGAAGAACAATAAAAAGTGTATCCCGAGCAACTTTGTTGGTCTGAAGTTGCTCAACTCTCTCTATGTAGGAGCTTATAACGGTTTTGGTCCATTTGTGATAAAAAGTTGGTGATTTGGAATCGAAATAAATTTGGAAGCTTATACTCGTAAAATTTGACATAGAAGAACAATAAAAAGTGTACACCGAGCAACTTTGATGGTCCGAAGTTGCTCAACTCTCTCTATGGAGGAGATTTTAATGGTTTTGTCCATTTGTCGTAAAAAGTTCATTTTTCGGCATCGAAATAATCTAGGAAGCTTATACTCGTAAAATTTGACAAAGAAGAACAATAAAAAGTGTATTTCGAGCAACTTTGTTGGTTCAAAGTTGCTCAACTCTCTCTATGGAGGAGCTTTGAATGGTTTTGTCCATTTCCCATAGAAAGTTGGTGATTTGAAATCGAAATAATCTTGGAAGCTTATACTCATAAAATTGGACATAGTATAACAATAAAAAGTGTACACCGAGAAACTTTGATGGTCCTAAGATGCTCAACTCTCTCTATGGAGGGGCTTTTAACGGTTTTGTCCATTTGTCATAGAAAGATGGTGTTTTAGCATCGAAATAATCTAGGAAGCTTATACTCGTAAAATTTGACAAAGAAGAACAATAAAAAGTGTATCCCGAGCAACTTTGTTGGTCTGAAGTTGCTCAACTCTCTCTATGTAGGAGCTTATAACGGTTTTTGTCCATTTGTGATAAAAAAGTAGGTGTTTTGGCATCGAAATAATCTTGGAAGCTCATACTCGTAAAATTTGACATAGAAAAACAATAAAATGTGTACACCGAGCAACTTTGATGGTCCGAAGTTGCTCTACTCTCTCTATGGAGGAGCTTTTAACGGTTTTATCCATTTGTCATAGAAAGTTGGTGATTTGGAATCGAAATAATCTTGGAAGCTTATACCCATAAACTTTGACATAGAATAACAATAAAAAGTGTACACCGAGCAACTTTGATAGTCCGAAGTTCCTCAACTCTCTCTATGGAGGGTCTTTTAATGGTTTTGTCCATTTGTCATAGAAAGATGGTATTTTAGCATCAAAATAATCTTGAAAGCTTATACTCCTAAAATTTGACATAGAAGAACAATAAAAAGTGTATCCCGAGCAACATTGTTGGTTCGATGTTGCTCAACTCTCTCTATGGAGGAGCTTTTAACAGTTTTGTCCATTTCTCATAGAAAGTTGGTGATTTGGAATCGAAATAATCTCGAAAGCTTATACTCATAAAATTTGACATAGAAGAACAATAAAAAGTGTATCCCGAGCAACTTTGTTGGTTCGAAGTTGCTCAACTCTCTCTATGGAGGAGCTTTTAACGGTTTTGTCCATTTCTCATAGAAAGTTGGTGATTTGGAATCGAAATAATCTTGAAAGCTTATACTCATAAAATTTGACATAGAATAACAATAAAAAGTGTAGGCCGAGCAACTTTGATGGTCCGAAGTTGCTCAACTCTCTCTATGGAGGGTCTTTTAACGGTTTTGTCCATTTGTCATAGAAAGATGGTGTTTTAGCATCGAAATAATCTAGGAAGCTTATACTCGTAAAATTTGACATAGAAGAACAATAAAAAGTGTACACCGAGCAACTGTGATGGTCCGAAGTTGCTCAACTCTCTCTATGGAGGAGATTTTAACGGTTTTGTCCATTTGTCGTAAAAAGTTCATTTTTTGGCATCGAAATAATCTAGGAAGCTTATACCCATAAAATTTAACATAGAAGAACAATAAAAAGTGTACGTCGAGCAACTTTGATTGTTCGAAATTGCTCAACTCTCACCATGGAGGAGTTTTTCACGGTTTTGTCTATTTCTCATAGAAAGTTGGTGATTTGGAATCGAAATAATCTTGGAAGCTTATACTCATAAAATTTGACATAGAATAACAATAAAAAGTGTACACCGAGCAACTTTGAAGGTCCGAAGTTGCTCAACTCTCTCTATGGAGGGGCTTTTAACGGTTTCGTCCATTTGTCATAGAAAGATGGTGTTTTAGCATCGAAATAATCTAGGAAGCTTATACTCGTAAAATTTGACAAAGAAGAACAATAAAAAGTGTATCCCGAGCAACTTTGTTGGTCTGAAGTTGCTCAACTCTCTCTATGTAGGAGCTTATAACGGTTTTGGTCCATTTGTGATAAAAAGTTGGTGATTTGGAATCGAAATAAATTTGGAAGCTTATACTCGTAAAATTTGACATAGAAGAACAATAAAAAGTGTACACCGAGCAACTTTGATGGTCCGAAGTTGCTCAACTCTCTCTATGGAGGAGATTTTAATGGTTTTGTCCATTTGTCGTAAAAAGTTCATTTTTCGGCATCGAAATAATCTAGGAAGCTTATACTCGTAAAATTTGACAAAGAAGAACAATAAAAAGTGTATTTCGAGCAACTTTGTTGGTTCAAAGTTGCTCAACTCTCTCTATGGAGGAGCTTTGAATGGTTTTGTCCATTTCCCATAGAAAGTTGGTGATTTGAAATCGAAATAATCTTGGAAGCTTATACTCATAAAATTGGACATAGTATAACAATAAAAAGTGTACACCGAGAAACTTTGATGGTCCTAAGATGCTCAACTCTCTCTATGGAGGGGCTTTTAACGGTTTTGTCCATTTGTCATAGAAAGATGGTGTTTTAGCATCGAAATAATCTAGGAAGCTTATACTCGTAAAATTTGACAAAGAAGAACAATAAAAAGTGTATCCCGAGCAACTTTGTTGGTCTGAAGTTGCTCAACTCTCTCTATGTAGGAGCTTATAACGGTTTTTGTCCATTTGTGATAAAAAAGTAGGTGTTTTGGCATCGAAATAATCTTGGAAGCTCATACTCGTAAAATTTGACATAGAAAAACAATAAAATGTGTACACCGAGCAACTTTGATGGTCCGAAGTTGCTCTACTCTCTCTATGGAGGAGCTTTTAACGGTTTTATCCATTTGTCATAGAAAGTTGGTGATTTGGAATCGAAATAATCTTGGAAGCTTATACCCATAAACTTTGACATAGAATAACAATAAAAAGTGTACACCGAGCAACTTTGATAGTCCGAAGTTCCTCAACTCTCTCTATGGAGGGTCTTTTAATGGTTTTGTCCATTTGTCATAGAAAGATGGTATTTTAGCATCAAAATAATCTTGAAAGCTTATACTCCTAAAATTTGACATAGAAGAACAATAAAAAGTGTATCCCGAGCAACATTGTTGGTTCGATGTTGCTCAACTCTCTCTATGGAGGAGCTTTTAACAGTTTTGTCCATTTCTCATAGAAAGTTGGTGATTTGGAATCGAAATAATCTCGAAAGCTTATACTCATAAAATTTGACATAGAAGAACAATAAAAAGTGTATCCCGAGCAACTTTGTTGGTTCGAAGTTGCTCAACTCTCTCTATGGAGGAGCTTTTAACGGTTTTGTCCATTTCTCATAGAAAGTTGGTGATTTGGAATCGAAATAATCTTGAAAGCTTATACTCATAAAATTTGACATAGAATAACAATAAAAAGTGTAGGCCGAGCAACTTTGATGGTCCGAAGTTGCTCAACTCTCTCTATGGAGGGTCTTTTAACGGTTTTGTCCATTTGTCATAGAAAGATGGTGTTTTAGCATCGAAATAATCTAGGAAGCTTATACTCGTAAAATTTGACATAGAAGAACAATAAAAAGTGTACACCGAGCAACTGTGATGGTCCGAAGTTGCTCAACTCTCTCTATGGAGGAGATTTTAACGGTTTTGTCCATTTGTCGTAAAAAGTTCATTTTTTGGCATCGAAATAATCTAGGAAGCTTATACCCATAAAATTTAACATAGAAGAACAATAAAAAGTGTACGTCGAGCAACTTTGATTGTTCGAAATTGCTCAACTCTCACCATGGAGGAGTTTTTCACGGTTTTGTCTATTTCTCATAGAAAGTTGGTGATTTGGAATCGAAATAATCTTGGAAGCTTATACTCATAAAATTTGACATAGAATAACAATAAAAAGTGTACACCGAGCAACTTTGAAGGTCCGAAGTTGCTCAACTCTCTCTATGGAGGGGCTTTTAACGGTTTCGTCCATTTGTCATAGAAAGATGGTGTTTTAGCATCGAAATAATCTAGGAAGCTTATACTCGTAAAATTTGACAAAGAAGAACAATAAAAAGTGTATCCCGAGCAACTTTGTTGGTCTGAAGTTGCTCAACTCTCTCTATGTAGGAGCTTATAACGGTTTTGGTCCATTTGTGATAAAAAGTTGGTGATTTGGAATCGAAATAAATTTGGAAGCTTATACTCGTAAAATTTGACATAGAAGAACAATAAAAAGTGTACACCGAGCAACTTTGATGGTCCGAAGTTGCTCAACTCTCTCTATGGGGGAGATTTTAATGGTTTTGTCCATTTGTCGTAAAAAGTTCATTTTTCGGCATCGAAATAATCTAGGAAGCTTATACTCGTAAAATTTGACAAAGAAGAACAATAAAAAGTGTATTTCGAGCAACTTTGTTGGTTCAAAGTTGCTCAACTCTCTCTATGGAGGAGCTTTGAATGGTTTTGTCCATTTCCCATAGAAAGTTGGTGATTTGAAATCGAAATAATCTTGGAAGCTTATACTCATAAAATTGGACATAGTATAACAATAAAAAGTGTACACCGAGAAACTTTGATGGTCCTAAGATGCTCAACTCTCTCTATGGAGGGGCTTTTAACGGTTTTGTCCATTTGTCATAGAAAGATGGTGTTTTAGCATCGAAATAATCTAGGAAGCTTATACTCGTAAAATTTGACAAAGAAGAACAATAAAAAGTGTATCCCGAGCAACTTTGTTGGTCTGAAGTTGCTCAACTCTCTCTATGTAGGAGCTTATAACGGTTTTTGTCCATTTGTGATAAAAAAGTAGGTGTTTTGGCATCGAAATAATCTTGGAAGCTCATACTCGTAAAATTTGACATAGAAAAACAATAAAATGTGTACACCGAGCAACTTTGATGGTCCGAAGTTGCTCTACTCTCTCTATGGAGGAGCTTTTAACGGTTTTATCCATTTGTCATAGAAAGTTGGTGATTTGGAATCGAAATAATCTTGGAAGCTTATACCCATAAACTTTGACATAGAATAACAATAAAAAGTGTACACCGAGCAACTTTGATAGTCCGAAGTTCCTCAACTCTCTCTATGGAGGGTCTTTTAATGGTTTTGTCCATTTGTCATAGAAAGATGGTATTTTAGCATCAAAATAATCTTGAAAGCTTATACTCCTAAAATTTGACATAGAAGAACAATAAAAAGTGTATCCCGAGCAACATTGTTGGTTCGATGTTGCTCAACTCTCTCTATGGAGGAGCTTTTAACAGTTTTGTCCATTTCTCATAGAAAGTTGGTGATTTGGAATCGAAATAATCTCGAAAGCTTATACTCATAAAATTTGACATAGAAGAACAATAAAAAGTGTATCCCGAGCAACTTTGTTGGTTCGAAGTTGCTCAACTCTCTCTATGGAGGAGCTTTTAACGGTTTTGTCCATTTCTCATAGAAAGTTGGTGATTTGGAATCGAAATAATCTTGAAAGCTTATACTCATAAAATTTGACATAGAATAACAATAAAAAGTGTAGGCCGAGCAACTTTGATGGTCCGAAGTTGCTCAACTCTCTCTATGGAGGGTCTTTTAACGGTTTTGTCCATTTGTCATAGAAAGATGGTGTTTTAGCATCGAAATAATCTAGGAAGCTTATACTCGTAAAATTTGACATAGAAGAACAATAAAAAGTGTACACCGAGCAACTGTGATGGTCCGAAGTTGCTCAACTCTCTCTATGGAGGAGATTTTAACGGTTTTGTCCATTTGTCGTAAAAAGTTCATTTTTTGGCATCGAAATAATCTAGGAAGCTTATACCCATAAAATTTAACATAGAAGAACAATAAAAAGTGTACGTCGAGCAACTTTGATTGTTCGAAATTGCTCAACTCTCACCATGGAGGAGTTTTTCACGGTTTTGTCTATTTCTCATAGAAAGTTGGTGATTTGGAATCGAAATAATCTTGGAAGCTTATACTCATAAAATTTGACATAGAATAACAATAAAAAGTGTACACCGAGCAACTTTGAAGGTCCGAAGTTGCTCAACTCTCTCTATGGAGGGGCTTTTAACGGTTTCGTCCATTTGTCATAGAAAGATGGTGTTTTAGCATCGAAATAATCTAGGAAGCTTATACTCGTAAAATTTGACAAAGAAGAACAATAAAAAGTGTATCCCGAGCAACTTTGTTGGTCTGAAGTTGCTCAACTCTCTCTATGTAGGAGCTTATAACGGTTTTGGTCCATTTGTGATAAAAAGTTGGTGATTTGGAATCGAAATAAATTTGGAAGCTTATACTCGTAAAATTTGACATAGAAGAACAATAAAAAGTGTACACCGAGCAACTTTGATGGTCCGAAGTTGCTCAACTCTCTCTATGGAGGAGATTTTAATGGTTTTGTCCATTTGTCGTAAAAAGTTCATTTTTCGGCATCGAAATAATCTAGGAAGCTTATACTCGTAAAATTTGACAAAGAAGAACAATAAAAAGTGTATTTCGAGCAACTTTGTTGGTTCAAAGTTGCTCAACTCTCTCTATGGAGGAGCTTTGAATGGTTTTGTCCATTTCCCATAGAAAGTTGGTGATTTGAAATCGAAATAATCTTGGAAGCTTATACTCATAAAATTGGACATAGTATAACAATAAAAAGTGTACACCGAGAAACTTTGATGGTCCTAAGATGCTCAACTCTCTCTATGGAGGGGCTTTTAACGGTTTTGTCCATTTGTCATAGAAAGATGGTGTTTTAGCATCGAAATAATCTAGGAAGCTTATACTCGTAAAATTTGACAAAGAAGAACAATAAAAAGTGTATCCCGAGCAACTTTGTTGGTCTGAAGTTGCTCAACTCTCTCTATGTAGGAGCTTATAACGGTTTTTGTCCATTTGTGATAAAAAAGTTGGTGTTTTGGCATCGAAATAATCTTGGAAGCTGATACTCGTAAAATTTGACATAGAAAAACAATAAAATGTGTACACCGAGCAACTTTGATGGTCCGAAGTTGCTCTACTCTCTCTATGGAGGAGCTTTTAACGGTTTTATCCATTTGTCATAGAAAGTTGGTGATTTGGAATCGAAATAATCTTGGAAGCTTATACTCATAAACTTTGACATAAAATAACAATAAAAAGTGTACACCGAGCAACTTTGATAGTCCGAAGTTCCTCAACTCTCTCTATGGAGGGTCTTTTAATGGTTTTGTCCATTTGTCATAGAAAGATGGTATTTTAGCATCAAAATAATCTTGAAAGCTTATACTCCTAAAATTTGACATAGAAGAACAATAAAAAGTGTATCCCGACCAACATTGTTGGTTCGAAGTTGCTCAACTCTCTCTATGGAGGAGCTTTTAACAGTTTTGTCCATTTCTCATAGAAAGTTGGTGATTTGGAATCGAAATAATCTCGAAAGCTTATACTCATAAAATTTGACATAGAAGAACAATAAAAAGTGTATCCCGAGCAACTTTGTTGGTTCGAAGTTGCTCAACTCTCTCTATGGAGGAGCTTTTAACGGTTTTGTCCATTTCTCATAGAAAGTTGGTGATTTGGAATCGAAATAATCTCGAAAGCTTATACTCATAAAATTTGACATAGAAGAACAATAAAAAGTGTATCCCGAGCAACTTTGTTGGTTCGAAGTTGCTCAACTCTCTCTATGGAGGAGCTTTTAACGGTTTTGTCCATTTCTCATAGAAAGTTGGTGATTTGGAATCGAAATAATCTTGAAAGCTTATACTCATAAAATTTGACATAGAATAACAATAAAAAGTGTACACCGAGCAACTTTGATGGTCCGAAGTTGCTCAACTCTCTCTATGGAGGGTCTTTTAACGGTTTTGTCCATTTGTCATAGAAAGATGGTGTTTTAGCATCGAAATAATCTAGGAAGCTTATACTCGTAAAATTTGACATAGAAGAACAATAAAAAGTGTACACCGAGCAACTGTGATGGTCCGAAGTTGCTCAACTCTCTCTATGGAGGAGATTTAAACGGTTTTGTCCATTTGTCGTAAAAAGTTCATTTTTTGGCATCGAAATAATCTGGGAAGCTTATACCCATAAAATTTAACATAGAAGAACAATAAAAAGTGTACATCGAGCAACTTTGATTGTTCGAAATTGCTCAACTCTCTCCATGGAGGAGTTTTTAACGGTTTTGTCTATTTCTCATAGAAAGTTGGTGATTTGGAATCGAAATAATCTTGGAAGCTTATACTCATAAATTTTGACATAGAATAACAATAAAAAGTGTACACCGAGCAACTTTGATGGTCCGAAGTTGCTCAACTCTCTCTATGGAGGGGCTTTTAACGGTTTTGTCCATTTGTCATAGAAAGATGGTGTTTTAGCATCGAAATAATCTAGGAAGCTTATACTCGTAAAATTTGACAAAGAAGAACAATAAAAAGTGTATCCCGAGCAACTTTGTTGGTCTGAAGTTGCTCAACTCTCTCTATGTAGGAGCTTATAACGGTTTTTGTCCATTTGTGATAAAAAGTTGGTGTTTTGGCATCGAAATAATCTTGGAAGCTTATACTCGTAAAATTTGACATAGAAGAACAATAAAAAGTGTACACCGAGCAACTTTGATGGTCCGAAGTTGCTCAACTCTCTCTATGGAGGAGATTTTAACGGTTTTGTCCATTTGTCGTAAAAAGTTCATTTTTTGGCATCGAAATAATCTAGGAAGCTTAAACTCGTAAAATTTAACATAGAAGAACAATAAAAAGTGTACACCGAGCAACTTTGATGGTTCGAAGTTGCTCAACTCTCTCTATGGAGGAGCTTTTAACGGTTTTGTCCATTTCTCATAGAAAGTTGGTGATTTGGAATCGAAATAATCTTGAAAGCTTATACTCATAAAATTTGACATAGAATAACAATAAAAAGTGTACACCGAGCAACTTTGATGGTCCGAAGTTGCTCAACTCTCTCTATGGAGGGGCTTTTAACGGTTTTGTCCATTTGTCATAGAAAGATGGTGTTTTGGCATCAAAATAATTTAGGAAGCTTATACTCGTAAAATTTGACAAAGAAGAACAATAAAAAGTGTATCCCGAGCAACTTTGGTGGTCCAAAGTTGCCCCACTCTCTCTATGTAGGAGCTTTTAACGGTTTTGTCTATTTGTGATAAAAAGTTGGTGTTGTTTTGGCATCGAAATAATCTAGGAAGCTTACACTCGTAAAATTTGACATAGAAGGACAATAAAAAGTGTACACCGAGCAACTGTGTTGGTCCGAAGTTGCTCAACTCTCTCTATGGAGGAGCTTTTAACGGTTTTGTCTATTTCTCATAGAAAGTTGGTGATTTGGAATCGAAATAATCTTGGAAGCTTATACTCATAAAATTTGACATAGAATAAAAATAAAAAGTGTACACCGAGCAACTTTGATGGTCCGAAGTTGCTCTCTCTATGGAGGGGCTTTTAACGGTTTTGTCCATTTGTCATAGAAAGATGGTGTTTTAGCATCGAAATAATCTAGGAAGCTTATACTCGTAAAATTTGACAAAGAAGAACAATAAAAAGAGTATCCCGAGCAACTTTGTTGGTACGAAGTTGCTCAACTCTCTCTATGGAGGAGCTTTTAACGGTTTTGTCCATTTGTGATAAAAAGTTGGTGTTTTGGCATCGAAGTAATCTTGGAAGCTTATACTCGTATAATTTGACATACAAGGACAATAAAAAGTGTACACCGAGCAACTGTGTTGGTCCGAAGTTGCTCAACTCTCTCTATGGAGGGTCTTTTAACGGTTTTGTCCATTTGTCGAAAAAAGTTCATTTTTTGGCATCGAAATAATCTAGGAAGCTTATACTCATAAAATTTAACATAGAAGAACAATAAAAAGTTTACATCGAGCAACTTTGATTGTTCAAAGTTGCTCAGCTCTCTCTATGGAGGAGTTTTTAACGGTTTTGTCTATCTCTCATAGAAAGTTTTGTGATTTGGAATCGAAATAATCTTGCAAGCTTGTACTCGTAAAATTTGACGTAGAAGAACACTAAAAAGTGTACACCGAGCAACTTTGATGGTACGAAGTTGCTCCACTCTCTCTATGGGGGGGCTTTTAACGGTTTTGTCCATTTGTAATAGAAAGATGGAGTTTTACCATCGAAATAATCTAGGAAACTTATACTCGTAAAATTTGACATAGAAGAACAATAAAAAGTATACACCGAGCAACTTTGATGGTCCGAAGTTGCTCAACTCTCTATATGAAGTAGCTTTTAACGGTTTTGTCCATTTCTCATAGAGAGTTGGTGATTTGGAATCGAAATAAATTTGGAAGCTTATACTCGTAAAATTTGACATAGAAGAACAATAAAAAGTGTACACCGAGCAACTTTGATGGTCCGAAGTTGCTCAACTCTCTCTATGGAGGAGATTTTAATGGTTTTGTCCATTTGTCGTAAAAAGTTCATTTTTCGGCATCGAAATAATCTAGGAAGCTTATACTCGTAAAATTTGACAAAGAAGAACAATAAAAAGTGTATTTCGAGCAACTTTGTTGGTTCAAAGTTGCTCAACTCTCTCTATGGAGGAGCTTTGAATGGTTTTGTCCATTTCCCATAGAAAGTTGGTGATTTGAAATCGAAATAATCTTGGAAGCTTATACTCATAAAATTGGACATAGTATAACAATAAAAAGTGTACACCGAGAAACTTTGATGGTCCTAAGATGCTCAACTCTCTCTATGGAGGGGCTTTTAACGGTTTTGTCCATTTGTCATAGAAAGATGGTGTTTTAGCATCGAAATAATCTAGGAAGCTTATACTCGTAAAATTTGACAAAGAAGAACAATAAAAAGTGTATCCCGAGCAACTTTGTTGGTCCGAAGTTGCTCAACTCTCTCTATGTAGGAGCTTATAACGGTTTTTGTCCATTTGTGATAAAAAAGTAGGTGTTTTGGCATCGAAATAATCTTGGAAGCTTATACTCGTAAAATTTGACATAGAAAAACAATAAAATGTGTACACCGAGCAACTTTGATGGTCCGAAGTTGCTCTACTCTCTCTATGGAGGAGCTTTTAACGGTTTTATCCATTTGTCATAGAAAGTTGGTGATTTGGAATCGAAATAATCTTGGAAGCTTATACCCATAAACTTTGACATAGAATAACAATAAAAAGTGTACACCGAGCAACTTTGATAGTCCGAAGTTCCTCAACTCTCTCTATGGAGGGTCTTTTAATGGTTTTGTCCATTTGTCATAGAAAGATGGTATTTTAGCATCAAAATAATCTTGAAAGCTTATACTCCTAAAATTTGACATAGAAGAACAATAAAAAGTGTATCCCGAGCAACATTGTTGGTTCGATGTTGCTCAACTCTCTCTATGGAGGAGCTTTTAACAGTTTTGTCCATTTCTCATAGAAAGTTGGTGATTTGGAATCGAAATAATCTCGAAAGCTTATACTCATAAAATTTGACATAGAAGAACAATAAAAAGTGTATCCCGAGCAACTTTGTTGGTTCGAAGTTGCTCAACTCTCTCTATGGAGGAGCTTTTAACGGTTTTGTCCATTTCTCATAGAAAGTTGGTGATTTGGAATCGAAATAATCTTGAAAGCTTATACTCATAAAATTTGACATAGAATAACAATAAAAAGTGTACACCGAGCAACTTTGATGGTCCGAAGTTGCTCAACTCTCTCTATGGAGGGTCTTTTAACGGTTTTGTCCATTTGTCATAGAAAGATGGTGTTTTAGCATCGAAATAATCTAGGAAGCTTATACTCGTAAAATTTGACATAGAAGAACAATAAAAAGTGTACACCGAGCAACTGTGATGGTCCGAAGTTGCTCAACTCTCTCTATGGAGGAGATTTTAACGGTTTTGTCCATTTGTCGTAAAAAGTTCATTTTTTGGCATCGAAATAATCTAGGAAGCTTATACCCATAAAATTTAACATAGAAGAACAATAAAAAGTGTACGTCGAGCAACTTTGATTGTTCGAAATTGCTCAACTCTCACCATGGAGGAGTTTTTCACGGTTTTGTCTATTTCTCATAGAAAGTTGGTGATTTGGAATCGAAATAATCTTGGAAGCTTATACTCATAAAATTTGACATAGAATAACAATAAAAAGTGTACACCGAGCAACTTTGAAGGTCCGAAGTTGCTCAACTCTCTCTATGGAGGGGCTTTTAACGGTTTCGTCCATTTGTCATAGAAAGATGGTGTTTTAGCATCGAAATAATCTAGGAAGCTTATACTCGTAAAATTTGACAAAGAAGAACAATAAAAAGTGTATCCCGAGCAACTTTGTTGGTCTGAAGTTGCTCAACTCTCTCTATGTAGGAGCTTATAACGGTTTTGGTCCATTTGTGATAAAAAGTTGGTGATTTGGAATCGAAATAAATTTGGAAGCTTATACTCGTAAAATTTGACATAGAAGAACAATAAAAAGTGTACACCGAGCAACTTTGATGGTCCGAAGTTGCTCAACTCTCTCTATGGAGGAGATTTTAATGGTTTTGTCCATTTGTCGTAAAAAGTTCATTTTTCGGCATCGAAATAATCTAGGAAGCTTATACTCGTAAAATTTGACAAAGAAGTACAATAAAAAGTGTATTTCGAGCAACTTTGTTGGTTCAAAGTTGCTCAACTCTCTCTATGGAGGAGCTTTGAATGGTTTTGTCCATTTCCCATAGAAAGTTGGTGATTTGAAATCGAAATAATCTTGGAAGCTTATACTCATAAAATTGGACATAGTATAACAATAAAAAGTGTACACCGAGAAACTTTGATGGTCCTAAGATGCTCAACTCTCTCTATGGAGGGGCTTTTAACGGTTTTGTCCATTTGTCATAGAAAGATGGTGTTTTAGCATCGAAATAATCTAGGAAGCTTATACTCGTAAAATTTGACAAAGAAGAACAATAAAAAGTGTATCCCGAGCAACTTTGTTGGTCTGAAGTTGCTCAACTCTCTCTATGTAGGAGCTTATAACGGTTTTTGTCCATTTGTGATAAAAAAGTTGGTGTTTTGGCATCGAAATAATCTTGGAAGCTTATACTCGTAAAATTTGACATAGAAAAACAATAAAATGTGTACACCGAGCAACTTTGATGGTCCGAAGTTGCTCTACTCTCTCTATGGAGGAGCTTTTAACGGTTTTATCCATTTGTCATAGAAAGTTGGTGATTTGGAATCGAAATAATCTTGGAAGCTTATACTCATAAACTTTGACATAGAATAACAATAAAAAGTGTACACCGAGCAACTTTGATAGTCCGAAGTTCCTCAACTCTCTCTATGGAGGGTCTTTTAATGGTTTTGTCCATTTGTCATAGAAAGATGGTATTTTAGCATCAAAATAATCTTGAAAGCTTATACTCCTAAAATTTGACATAGAAGAACAATAAAAAGTGTATCCCGACCAACATTGTTGGTTCGAAGTTGCTCAACTCTCTCTATGGAGGAGCTTTTAACAGTTTTGTCCATTTCTCATAGAAAGTTGGTGATTTGGAATCGAAATAATCTCGAAAGCTTATACTCATAAAATTTGACATAGAAGAACAATAAAAAGTGTATCCCGAGCAACTATGGTGGTCCAAAGTTGCCCCACTCTCTCTATGTAGGAGCTTTTAACGGTTTTGTCCATTTGTGATAAAAAGTTGGTGTTGTTTTGGCATCGAAATAATCTTGGAAGCTTGTACTCGTAAAATTTGACGTAGAAGAACAATAAAAAGTGTACACCGAGCAACTTTGATGGTCCGAAGTTGCTCAACTCTCTCTATGGAGGAGCTTTTAACGGTTTTGTCCATTTGTCATAGAAAGATGGTGTTGTTTTGGCATCGAAATAATCTTGGAAGCTTGTACTCGTAAAATTTGACATAGAAGAACAATAAAAAGTGTACACCGAGCAACTTTGATGGTCCGAAGTTGCTCAACTCTCTCTATGGAGGAGCTTTTAACGGTTTTGTCTATTTGTCATAGAAAGATGGTGTTTTGGCATCGAAATAATCTAGGAAGCTTATACTCGTAAAATTTGACATAGAAGAACAATAAAAAGTGTATCCCGAGCAACTTTGTTGGTCCGATGTTGCTCAACTCTCTCTATGGAGGAGCTTTTGACGGTTTTGTCTATTTCTCATAGAAAGTTGGTGATTTGGAATCGAAATAATCTTGGAATCTTATACTCATAAAATTTGACATAGAAGGACAATAAAAAGTGTCCACCGAGCAACTGTGTTGGTCCGAAGTTGCTCAACTCTCTCTATGGAGGGGCTTTTAACGGTTTTGTCCATTTGTCATAGAAAGATTGTGTTTTAGCATCGAAATAATCTAGGAAGCTTATACTCGTAAAATTTGACAAAGAAGTTAATAAAAAGTGTATTTCGAGCAACTTTGTTGGTTCAAAGTTGCTCAACTCTCTCTATGGAGGAGCTTTGAATGGTTTTGTCCATTTCCCATAGAAAGTTGGTGATTTGGAATCGAAATAATCTTCGAAGCTTATACTCATAAAATTGGACATAGTATAACAATAAAAAGTGTACACCGAGCAACTTTGATGGTCCTAAGTTGCTCAACTCTCTCTATGGAGGGGCTTTTAACGGTTTAGTCCATTTCTCATAGAAAGTTGGTGATTTGGAATCGAAATAATCTTGGAAGATTATACTCGTAAAATTTGACAAAGAAGAACAATAAAAAGTGTATCCCGAGCAACTTTGTTGGTCCGAAGTTGCTCAACTCTCTCTATGGAGGGGCTTTTAACGGTTTTATCCATTTGTCATAGAAAGATGGTGTTTTATCATCGAAATATTCTAGGAAGCTTATACTCGTAGAATTTTACAAAGAAGAACAATAAAAAGTGTATCCCGAGCAACTTTGTTGGTCCAAAGTTGCCCAACTCTCTCTATGTACGAGCTTTTAACGGTTTTGTCCATTTGTGATAAAAAGTTGGTGTTGTTTTGGCATCGAAATAATCTTGCAAGCTTGTACTCGTAAAATTTGACGTAGAAGAACAGTAAAAAGTGTACACCGAGCAACTTTGATGGTACGAAGTTGCTCCACTCTCTCTATGGGGGGGCTTTTAACGGTTTTGTCCATTTGTCATAGAAATATGGAGTTTTACCATCGAAATAATCTAGGAAACTTATACTCGTAAAATTTGACATAGAAGAACGATAAAAAGTATACACCGAGCAACTTTGATGGTCCGAAGTTGCTCAACTCTCTATATGAAGTAGCTTTTAACGGTTTTGTCCATTTCTCATAGAAAGTTGGTGATTTGGAATCGAAATAATCTTGAAAGCTTATACTCATAAAATTTGACATAGAATAACAATAAAAAGTGTACACCGAGCAACTTTGATGGTCCGAAGTTGCTCAACTCTCTCTATGGAGGGTCTTTTAACGGTTTTGTCCATTTGTCATAGAAAGATGGTGTTTTAGCATCGAAATAATCTAGGAAGCTTATACTCGTAAAATTTGACATAGAAGAACAATAAAAAGTGTACACCGAGCAACTGTGATGGTCCGAAGTTGCTCAACTCTCTCTATGGAGGAGATTTAAACGGTTTTGTCCATTTGTCGTAAAAAGTTCATTTTTTGGCATCGAAATAATCTGGGAAGCTTATACCTATAAAATTTAACATAGAAGAACAATAAAAAGTGTACATCGAGCAACTTTGATTGTTCGAAATTGCTCAACTCTCTCCATGGAGGAGTTTTTAACGGTTTTGTCTATTTCTCATAGAAAGTTGGTGATTTGGAATCGAAATAATCTTGGAAGCTTATACTCATAAATTTTGACATAGAATAACAATAAAAAGTGTACACCGAGCAACTTTGATGGTCCGAAGTTGCTCAACTCTCTCTATGGAGGGGCTTTTAACGGTTTTGTCCATTTGTCATAGAAAGATGGTGTTTTAGCATCGAAATAATCTAGGAAGCTTATACTCGTAAAATTTGACAAAGAAGAACAATAAAAAGTGTATCCCGAGCAACTTTGTTGGTCTGAAGTTGCTCAACTCTCTCTATGTAGGAGCTTATAACGGTTTTTGTCCATTTGTGATAAAAAGTTGGTGTTTTGGCATCGAAATAATCTTGGAAGCTTATACTCGTAAAATTTGACATAGAAGAACAATAAAAAGTGTACACCGAGCAACTTTGATGGTCCGAAGTTGCTCAACTCTCTCTATGGAGGAGATTTTAATGGTTTTGTTTATTTGTCGTAAAAAGTTCATTTTTCGGCATCGAAATAATCTAGGAAGCTTATACTCGTAAAATTTGACAAAGAAGAACAATAAAAAGTGTATTTCGAGCAACTTTGTTGGTTCAAAGTTGCTCAACTCTCTCTATGGAGGAGCTTTGAATGGTTTTGTCCATTTCCCATAGAAAGTTGGTGATTTGAAATCGAAATAATCTTGGAAGCTTATACTCATAAAATTGGACATAGTATAACAATAAAAAGTGTACACCGAGAAACTTTGATGGTCCTAAGATGCTCAACTCTCTCTATGGAGGGGCTTTTAACGGTTTTGTCCATTTGTCATAGAAAGATGGTGTTTTAGCATCGAAATAATCTAGGAAGCTTATACTCGTAAAATTTGACAAAGAAGAACAATAAAAAGTGTATCCCGAGCAACTTTGTTGGTCTGAAGTTGCTCAACTCTCTCTATGTAGGAGCTTATAACGGTTTTTGTCCATTTGTGATAAAAAAGTTGGTGTTTTGGCATCGAAATAATCTTGGAAGCTTATACTCGTAAAATTTGACATAGAAAAATAATAAAATGTGTACACCGAGCAACTTTGATGGTCCGAAGTTGCTCTACTCTCTCTATGGAGGAGCTTTTAACGGTTTTATCCATTTGTCATAGAAAGTTGGTGATTTGGAATCGAAATAATCTTGGAAGCTTATACTCATAAACTTTGACATAGAATAACAATAAAAAGTGTACACCGAGCAACTTTGATAGTCCGAAGTTCCTCAACTCTCTCTATGGAGGGTCTTTTAATGGTTTTGTCCATTTGTCATAGAAAGATGGTATTTTAGCATCAAAATAATCTTGAAAGCTTATACTCCTAAAATTTGACATAGAAGAACAATAAAAAGTGTATCCCGAGCAACATTGTTGGTTCGAAGTTGCTCAACTCTCTCTATGGAGGAGCTTTTAACAGTTTTGTCCATTTCTCATAGAAAGTTGGTGATTTGGAATCGAAATAATCTCGAAAGCTTATACTCATAAAATTTGACATAGAAGAACAATAAAAAGTGTATCCCGAGCAACTTTGTTGGTTCGAAGTTGCTCAACTCTCTCTATGGAGGAGCTTTTAACGGTTTTGTCCATTTCTCATAGAAAGTTGGTGATTTGGAATCGAAATAATCTTGAAAGCTTATACTCATAAAATTTGACATAGAATAACAATAAAAAGTGTACACCGAGCAACTTTGATGGTCCGAAGTTGCTCAACTCTCTCTATGGAGGGTCTTTTAACGGTTTTGTCCATTTGTCATAGAAAGATGGTGTTTTAGCATCGAAATAATCTAGGAAGCTTATACTCGTAAAATTTGACATAGAAGAACAATAAAAAGTGTACACCGAGCAACTGTGATGGTCCGAAGTTGCTCAACTCTCTCTATGGAGGAGATTTTAACGGTTTTGTCCATTTGTCGTAAAAAGTTCATTTTTTGGCATCGAAATAATCTAGGAAGCTTATACCCATAAAATTTAACATAGAAGAACAATAAAAAGTGTACATCGAGCAACTTTGATTGTTCGAAATTGCTCAACTCTCTCCATGGAGGAGTTTTTAACGGTTTTGTCTATTTCTCATAGAAAGTTGGTGATTTGGAATCGAAATAATCTTGGAAGCTTATACTCATAAATTTTGACATAGAATAACAATAAAAAGTGTACACCGAGCAACTTTGATGGTCCGAAGTTGCTCAACTCTCTCTATGGAGGGGCTTTTAACGGTTTTGTCCATTTGTCATAGAAAGATGGTGTTTTAGCATCGAAATAATCTAGGAAGCTTATACTCGTAAAATTTGACAAAGAAGAACAATAAAAAGTGTATCCCGAGCAACTTTGTTGGTCTGAAGTTGCTCAACTCTCTCTATGTAGGAGCTTATAACGGTTTTTGTCCATTTGTGATAAAAAGTTGGTGTTTTGGCATCGAAATAATCTTGGAAGCTTATACTCGTAAAATTTGACATAGAAGAACAATAAAAAGTGTACACCGAGCAACTTTGATGGTCCGAAGTTGCTCAACTCTCTCTATGGAGGAGATTTTAATGGTTTTGTCCATTTGTCGTAAAAAGTTCATTTTTCGGCATCGAAATAATCTAGGAAGCTTATACTCGTAAAATTTGACAAAGAAGAACAATAAAAAGTGTATTTCGAGCAACTTTGTTGGTTCAAAGTTGCTCAACTCTCTCTATGGAGGAGCTTTGAATGGTTTTGTCCATTTCCCATAGAAAGTTGGTGATTTGAAATCGAAATAATCTTGGAAGCTTATACTCATAAAATTGGACATAGTATAACAATAAAAAGTGTACACCGAGAAACTTTGATGGTCCTAAGATGCTCAACTCTCTCTATGGAGGGGCTTTTAACGGTTTTGTCCATTTGTCATAGAAAGATGGTGTTTTAGCATCGAAATAATCTAGGAAGCTTATACTCGTAAAATTTGACAAAGAAGAACAATAAAAAGTGTATCCCGAGCAACTTTGTTGGTCTGAAGTTGCTCAACTCTCTCTATGTAGGAGCTTATAACGGTTTTTGTCCATTTGTGATAAAAAAGTTGGTGTTTTGGCATCGAAATAATCTTGGAAGCTTATACTCGTAAAATTTGACATAGAAAAACAATAAAATGTGTACACCGAGCAACTTTGATGGTCCGAAGTTGCTCTACTCTCTCTATGGAGGAGCTTTTAACGGTTTTATCCATTTGTCATAGAAAGTTGGTGATTTGGAATCGAAATAATCTTGGAAGCTTATACTCATAAACTTTGACATAGAATAACAATAAAAAGTGTACACCGAGCAACTTTGATAGTCCGAAGTTCCTCAACTCTCTCTATGGAGGGTCTTTTAATGGTTTTGTCCATTTGTCATAGAAAGATCGTATTTTAGCATCAAAATAATCTTGAAAGCTTATACTCCTAAAATTTGACATAGAAGAACAATAAAAAGTGTATCCCGAGCAACATTGTTGGTTCGAAGTTGCTCAACTCTCTCTATGGAGGAGCTTTTAACAGTTTTGTCCATTTCTCATAGAAAGTTGGTGATTTGGAATCGAAATAATCTCGAAAGCTTATACTCATAAAATTTGACATAGAAGAACAATAAAAAGTGTATCCCGAGCAACTTTGTTGGTTCGAAGTTGCTCAACTCTCTCTATGGAGGAGCTTTTAACGGTTTTGTCCATTTCTCATAGAAAGTTGGTGATTTGGAATCGAAATAATCTTGAAAGCTTATACTCATAAAATTTGACATAGAATAACAATAAAAAGTGTACACCGAGCAACTTTGATGGTCCGAAGTTGCTCAACTCTCTCTATGGAGGGTCTTTTAACGGTTTTGTCCATTTGTCATAGAAAGATGGTGTTTTAGCATCGAAATAATCTAGGAAGCTTATACTCGTAAAATTTGACATAGAAGAACAATAAAAAGTGTACACCGAGCAACTGTGATGGTCCGAAGTTGCTCAACTCTCTCTATGGAGGAGATTTTAACGGTTTTGTCCATTTGTCGTAAAAAGTTCATTTTTTGGCATCGAAATAATCTAGGAAGCTTATACCCATAAAATTTAACATAGAAGAACAATAAAAAGTGTACATCGAGCAACTTTGATTGTTCGAAATTGCTCAACTCTCTCCATGGAGGAGTTTTTAACGGTTTTGTCTATTTCTCATAGAAAGTTGGTGATTTGGAATCGAAATAATCTTGGAAGCTTATACTCATAAATTTTGACATAGAATAACAATAAAAAGTGTACACCGAGCAACTTTGATGGTCCGAAGTTGCTCAACTCTCTCTATAGAGGGGCTTTTAACGGTTTTGTCCATTTGTCATAGAAAGATGGTGTTTTAGCATCGAAATAATCTAGGAAGCTTATACTCGTAAAATTTGACAAAGAAGAACAATAAAAAGTGTATCCCGAGCAACTTTGTTGGTCTGAAGTTGCTCAACTCTCTCTATGTAGGAGCTTATAACGGTTTTTGTCCATTTGTGATAAAAAGTTGGTGTTTTGGCATCGAAATAATCTTGGAAGCTTATACTCGTAAAATTTGACATAGAAGAACAATAAAAAGTGTACACCGAGCAACTTTGATGGTCCGAAGTTGCTCAACTCTCTCTATGGAGGAGATTTTAATGATTTTGTCCATTTGTCGTAAAAAGTTCATTTTTCGGCATCGAAATAATCTAGGAAGCTTATACTCGTAAAATTTGACAAAGAAGAACAATAAAAAGTGTATTTCGAGCAACTTTGTTGGTTCAAAGTTGCTCAACTCTCTCTATGGAGGAGCTTTGAATGGTTTTGTCCATTTCCCATAGAAAGTTGGTGATTTGAAATCGAAATAATCTTGGAAGCTTATACTCATAAAATTGGACATAGTATAACAATAAAAAGTGTACACCGAGAAACTTTGATGGTCCTAAGATGCTCAACTCTCTCTATGGAGGGGCTTTTAACGGTTTTGTCCATTTGTCATAGAAAGATGGTGTTTTAGCATCGAAATAATCTAGGAAGCTTATACTCATAAAATTTGACAAAGAAGAACAATAAAAAGTGTATCCCGAGCAACTTTGTTGGTCTGAAGTTGCTCAACTCTCTCTATGTAGGAGCTTATAACGGTTTTTGTCCATTTGTGATAAAAAAGTTGGTGTTTTGGCATCGAAATAATCTTGGAAGCTTATACTCGTAAAATTTGACATAGAAAAACAATAAAATGTGTACACCGAGCAACTTTGATGGTCCGAAGTTGCTCTACTCTCTCTATGGAGGAGCTTTTAACGGTTTTATCCATTTGTCATAGAAAGTTGGTGATTTGGAATCGAAATAATCTTGGAAGCTTATACTCATAAACTTTGACATAGAATAACAATAAAAAGTGTACACCGAGCAACTTTGATAGTCCGAAGTTCCTCAACTCTCTCTATGGAGGGTCTTTTAATGGTTTTGTCCATTTGTCATAGAAAGATGGTATTTTAGCATCAAAATAATCTTGAAAGCTTATACTCCTAAAATTTGACATAGAAGAACAATAAAAAGTGTATCCCGACCAACATTGTTGGTTCGAAGTTGCTCAACTCTCTCTATGGAGGAGCTTTTAACAGTTTTGTCCATTTCTCATAGAAAGTTGGTGATTTGGAATCGAAATAATCTCGAAAGCTTATACTCATAAAATTTGACATAGAAGAACAATAAAAAGTGTATCCCGAGCAACTTTGTTGGTTCGAAGTTGCTCAACTCTCTCTATGGAGGAGCTTTTAACGGTTTTGTCCATTTCTCATAGAAAGTTGGTGATTTGGAATCGAAATAATCTTGAAAGCTTATACTCATAAAATTTGACATAGAATAACAATAAAAAGTGTACACCGAGCAACTTTGATGGTCCGAAGTTGCTCAACTCTCTCTATGGAGGGTCTTTTAACGGTTTTGTCCATTTGTCATAGAAAGATGGTGTTTTAGCATCGAAATAATCTAGGAAGCTTATACTCGTAAAATTTGACATAGAAGAACAATAAAAAGTGTACACCGAGCAACTGTGATGGTCCGAAGTTGCTCAACTCTCTCTATGGAGGAGATTTTAACGGTTTTGTCCATTTGTCGTAAAAAGTTCATTTTTTGGCATCGAAATAATCTAGGAAGCTTATACCCATAAAATTTAACATAGAAGAACAATAAAAAGTGTACATCGAGCAACTTTGATTGTTCGAAATTGCTCAACTCTCTCCATGGAGGAGTTTTTAACGGTTTTGTCTATTTCTCATAGAAAGTTGGTGATTTGGAATCGAAATAATCTAGGAAGCTTATACTCGTAAAATTTGACATAGAAGAACAATAAAAAGTATACACCGAGCAACTTTGATGGTCCGAAGTTGCTCAACTCTCTATATGAAGTAGCTTTTAACGGTTTTGTCCATTTCTCATAGAGAGTTGGTGATTTGGAATCGAAATAAATTTGGAAGCTTATACTCGTAAAATTTGACATAGAAGAACAATAAAAAGTGTACACCGAGCAACTTTGATGGTCCGAAGTTGCTCAACTCTCTCTATGGAGGAGATTTTAATGGTTTTGTCCATTTGTCGTAAAAAGTTCATTTTTCGGCATCGAAATAATCTAGGAAGCTTATACTCGTAAAATTTGACAAAGAAGAACAATAAAAAGTGTATTTCGAGCAACTTTGTTGGTTCAAAGTTGCTCAACTCTCTCTATGGAGGAGCTTTGAATGGTTTTGTCCATTTCCCATAGAAAGTTGGTGATTTGAAATCGAAATAATCTTGGAAGCTTATACTCATAAAATTGGACATAGTATAACAATAAAAAGTGTACACCGAGAAACTTTGATGGTCCTAAGATGCTCAACTCTCTCTATGGAGGGGCTTTTAACGGTTTTGTCCATTTGTCATAGAAAGATGGTGTTTTAGCATCGAAATAATCTAGGAAGCTTATACTCGTAAAATTTGACAAAGAAGAACAATAAAAAGTGTATCCCGAGCAACTTTGTTGGTCCGAAGTTGCTCAACTCTCTCTATGTAGGAGCTTATAACGGTTTTTGTCCATTTGTGATAAAAAAGTAGGTGTTTTGGCATCGAAATAATCTTGGAAGCTTATACTCGTAAAATTTGACATAGAAAAACAATAAAATGTGTACACCGAGCAACTTTGATGGTCCGAAGTTGCTCTACTCTCTCTATGGAGGAGCTTTTAACGGTTTTATCCATTTGTCATAGAAAGTTGGTGATTTGGAATCGAAATAATCTTGGAAGCTTATACCCATAAACTTTGACATAGAATAACAATAAAAAGTGTACACCGAGCAACTTTGATAGTCCGAAGTTCCTCAACTCTCTCTATGGAGGGTCTTTTAATGGTTTTGTCCATTTGTCATAGAAAGATGGTATTTTAGCATCAAAATAATCTTGAAAGCTTATACTCCTAAAATTTGACATAGAAGAACAATAAAAAGTGTATCCCGAGCAACATTGTTGGTTCGATGTTGCTCAACTCTCTCTATGGAGGAGCTTTTAACAGTTTTGTCCATTTCTCATAGAAAGTTGGTGATTTGGAATCGAAATAATCTCGAAAGCTTATACTCATAAAATTTGACATAGAAGAACAATAAAAAGTGTATCCCGAGCAACTTTGTTGGTTCGAAGTTGCTCAACTCTCTCTATGGAGGAGCTTTTAACGGTTTTGTCCATTTCTCATAGAAAGTTGGTGATTTGGAATCGAAATAATCTTGAAAGCTTATACTCATAAAATTTGACATAGAATAACAATAAAAAGTGTACACCGAGCAACTTTGATGGTCCGAAGTTGCTCAACTCTCTCTATGGAGGGTCTTTTAACGGTTTTGTCCATTTGTCATAGAAAGATGGTGTTTTAGCATCGAAATAATCTAGGAAGCTTATACTCGTAAAATTTGACATAGAAGAACAATAAAAAGTGTACACCGAGCAACTGTGATGGTCCGAAGTTGCTCAACTCTCTCTATGGAGGAGATTTTAACGGTTTTGTCCATTTGTCGTAAAAAGTTCATTTTTTGGCATCGAAATAATCTAGGAAGCTTATACCCATAAAATTTAACATAGAAGAACAATAAAAAGTGTACGTCGAGCAACTTTGATTGTTCGAAATTGCTCAACTCTCACCATGGAGGAGTTTTTCACGGTTTTGTCTATTTCTCATAGAAAGTTGGTGATTTGGAATCGAAATAATCTTGGAAGCTTATACTCATAAAATTTGACATAGAATAACAATAAAAAGTGTACACCGAGCAACTTTGAAGGTCCGAAGTTGCTCAACTCTCTCTATGGAGGGGCTTTTAACGGTTTCGTCCATTTGTCATAGAAAGATGGTGTTTTAGCATCGAAATAATCTAGGAAGCTTATACTCGTAAAATTTGACAAAGAAGAACAATAAAAAGTGTATCCCGAGCAACTTTGTTGGTCTGAAGTTGCTCAACTCTCTCTATGTAGGAGCTTATAACGGTTTTGGTCCATTTGTGATAAAAAGTTGGTGATTTGGAATCGAAATAAATTTGGAAGCTTATACTCGTAAAATTTGACATAGAAGAACAATAAAAAGTGTACACCGAGCAACTTTGATGGTCCGAAGTTGCTCAACTCTCTCTATGGAGGAGATTTTAATGGTTTTGTCCATTTGTCGTAAAAAGTTCATTTTTCGGCATCGAAATAATCTAGGAAGCTTATACTCGTAAAATTTGACAAAGAAGTACAATAAAAAGTGTATTTCGAGCAACTTTGTTGGTTCAAAGTTGCTCAACTCTCTCTATGGAGGAGCTTTGAATGGTTTTGTCCATTTCCCATAGAAAGTTGGTGATTTGAAATCGAAATAATCTTGGAAGCTTATACTCATAAAATTGGACATAGTATAACAATAAAAAGTGTACACCGAGAAACTTTGATGGTCCTAAGATGCTCAACTCTCTCTATGGAGGGGCTTTTAACGGTTTTGTCCATTTGTCATAGAAAGATGGTGTTTTAGCATCGAAATAATCTAGGAAGCTTATACTCGTAAAATTTGACAAAGAAGAACAATAAAAAGTGTATCCCGAGCAACTTTGTTGGTCTGAAGTTGCTCAACTCTCTCTATGTAGGAGCTTATAACGGTTTTTGTCCATTTGTGATAAAAAAGTTGGTGTTTTGGCATCGAAATAATCTTGGAAGCTTATACTCGTAAAATTTGACATAGAAAAACAATAAAATGTGTACACCGAGCAACTTTGATGGTCCGAAGTTGCTCTACTCTCTCTATGGAGGAGCTTTTAACGGTTTTATCCATTTGTCATAGAAAGTTGGTGATTTGGAATCGAAATAATCTTGGAAGCTTATACTCATAAACTTTGACATAGAATAACAATAAAAAGTGTACACCGAGCAACTTTGATAGTCCGAAGTTCCTCAACTCTCTCTATGGAGGGTCTTTTAATGGTTTTGTCCATTTGTCATAGAAAGATGGTATTTTAGCATCAAAATAATCTTGAAAGCTTATACTCCTAAAATTTGACATAGAAGAACAATAAAAAGTGTATCCCGACCAACATTGTTGGTTCGAAGTTGCTCAACTCTCTCTATGGAGGAGCTTTTAACAGTTTTGTCCATTTCTCATAGAAAGTTGGTGATTTGGAATCGAAATAATCTCGAAAGCTTATACTCATAAAATTTGACATAGAAGAACAATAAAAAGTGTATCCCGAGCAACTATGGTGGTCCAAAGTTGCCCCACTCTCTCTATGTAGGAGCTTTTAACGGTTTTGTCCATTTGTGATAAAAAGTTGGTGTTGTTTTGGCATCGAAATAATCTTGGAAGCTTGTACTCGTAAAATTTGACGTAGAAGAACAATAAAAAGTGTACACCGAGCAACTTTGATGGTCCGAAGTTGCTCAACTCTCTCTATGGAGGAGCTTTTAACGGTTTTGTCCATTTGTCATAGAAAGATGGTGTTGTTTTGGCATCGAAATAATCTTGGAAGCTTGTACTCGTAAAATTTGACATAGAAGAACAATAAAAAGTGTACACCGAGCAACTTTGATGGTCCGAAGTTGCTCAACTCTCTCTATGGAGGAGCTTTTAACGGTTTTGTCTATTTGTCATAGAAAGATGGTGTTTTGGCATCGAAATAATCTAGGAAGCTTATACTCGTAAAATTTGACATAGAAGAACAATAAAAAGTGTATCCCGAGCAACTTTGTTGGTCCGATGTTGCTCAACTCTCTCTATGGAGGAGCTTTTGACGGTTTTGTCTATTTCTCATAGAAAGTTGGTGATTTGGAATCGAAATAATCTTGGAATCTTATACTCATAAAATTTGACATAGAAGGACAATAAAAAGTGTCCACCGAGCAACTGTGTTGGTCCGAAGTTGCTCAACTCTCTCTATGGAGGGGCTTTTAACGGTTTTGTCCATTTGTCATAGAAAGATTGTGTTTTAGCATCGAAATAATCTAGGAAGCTTATACTCGTAAAATTTGACAAAGAAGTTAATAAAAAGTGTATTTCGAGCAACTTTGTTGGTTCAAAGTTGCTCAACTCTCTCTATGGAGGAGCTTTGAATGGTTTTGTCCATTTCCCATAGAAAGTTGGTGATTTGGAATCGAAATAATCTTCGAAGCTTATACTCATAAAATTGGACATAGTATAACAATAAAAAGTGTACACCGAGCAACTTTGATGGTCCTAAGTTGCTCAACTCTCTCTATGGAGGGGCTTTTAACGGTTTAGTCCATTTCTCATAGAAAGTTGGTGATTTGGAATCGAAATAATCTTGGAAGATTATACTCGTAAAATTTGACAAAGAAGAACAATAAAAAGTGTATCCCGAGCAACTTTGTTGGTCCGAAGTTGCTCAACTCTCTCTATGGAGGGGCTTTTAACGGTTTTATCCATTTGTCATAGAAAGATGGTGTTTTATCATCGAAATATTCTAGGAAGCTTATACTCGTAGAATTTTACAAAGAAGAACAATAAAAAGTGTATCCCGAGCAACTTTGTTGGTCCAAAGTTGCCCAACTCTCTCTATGTACGAGCTTTTAACGGTTTTGTCCATTTGTGATAAAAAGTTGGTGTTGTTTTGGCATCGAAATAATCTTGCAAGCTTGTACTCGTAAAATTTGACGTAGAAGAACAGTAAAAAGTGTACACCGAGCAACTTTGATGGTACGAAGTTGCTCCACTCTCTCTATGGGGGGGCTTTTAACGGTTTTGTCCATTTGTCATAGAAATATGGAGTTTTACCATCGAAATAATCTAGGAAACTTATACTCGTAAAATTTGACATAGAAGAACGATAAAAAGTATACACCGAGCAACTTTGATGGTCCGAAGTTGCTCAACTCTCTATATGAAGTAGCTTTTAACGGTTTTGTCCATTTCTCATAGAAAGTTGGTGATTTGGAATCGAAATAATCTTGAAAGCTTATACTCATAAAATTTGACATAGAATAACAATAAAAAGTGTACACCGAGCAACTTTGATGGTCCGAAGTTGCTCAACTCTCTCTATGGAGGGTCTTTTAACGGTTTTGTCCATTTGTCATAGAAAGATGGTGTTTTAGCATCGAAATAATCTAGGAAGCTTATACTCGTAAAATTTGACATAGAAGAACAATAAAAAGTGTACACCGAGCAACTGTGATGGTCCGAAGTTGCTCAACTCTCTCTATGGAGGAGATTTAAACGGTTTTGTCCATTTGTCGTAAAAAGTTCATTTTTTGGCATCGAAATAATCTGGGAAGCTTATACCTATAAAATTTAACATAGAAGAACAATAAAAAGTGTACATCGAGCAACTTTGATTGTTCGAAATTGCTCAACTCTCTCCATGGAGGAGTTTTTAACGGTTTTGTCTATTTCTCATAGAAAGTTGGTGATTTGGAATCGAAATAATCTTGGAAGCTTATACTCATAAATTTTGACATAGAATAACAATAAAAAGTGTACACCGAGCAACTTTGATGGTCCGAAGTTGCTCAACTCTCTCTATGGAGGGGCTTTTAACGGTTTTGTCCATTTGTCATAGAAAGATGGTGTTTTAGCATCGAAATAATCTAGGAAGCTTATACTCGTAAAATTTGACAAAGAAGAACAATAAAAAGTGTATCCCGAGCAACTTTGTTGGTCTGAAGTTGCTCAACTCTCTCTATGTAGGAGCTTATAACGGTTTTTGTCCATTTGTGATAAAAAGTTGGTGTTTTGGCATCGAAATAATCTTGGAAGCTTATACTCGTAAAATTTGACATAGAAGAACAATAAAAAGTGTACACCGAGCAACTTTGATGGTCCGAAGTTGCTCAACTCTCTCTATGGAGGAGATTTTAATGGTTTTGTTTATTTGTCGTAAAAAGTTCATTTTTCGGCATCGAAATAATCTAGGAAGCTTATACTCGTAAAATTTGACAAAGAAGAACAATAAAAAGTGTATTTCGAGCAACTTTGTTGGTTCAAAGTTGCTCAACTCTCTCTATGGAGGAGCTTTGAATGGTTTTGTCCATTTCCCATAGAAAGTTGGTGATTTGAAATCGAAATAATCTTGGAAGCTTATACTCATAAAATTGGACATAGTATAACAATAAAAAGTGTACACCGAGAAACTTTGATGGTCCTAAGATGCTCAACTCTCTCTATGGAGGGGCTTTTAACGGTTTTGTCCATTTGTCATAGAAAGATGGTGTTTTAGCATCGAAATAATCTAGGAAGCTTATACTCGTAAAATTTGACAAAGAAGAACAATAAAAAGTGTATCCCGAGCAACTTTGTTGGTCTGAAGTTGCTCAACTCTCTCTATGTAGGAGCTTATAACGGTTTTTGTCCATTTGTGATAAAAAAGTTGGTGTTTTGGCATCGAAATAATCTTGGAAGCTTATACTCGTAAAATTTGACATAGAAAAATAATAAAATGTGTACACCGAGCAACTTTGATGGTCCGAAGTTGCTCTACTCTCTCTATGGAGGAGCTTTTAACGGTTTTATCCATTTGTCATAGAAAGTTGGTGATTTGGAATCGAAATAATCTTGGAAGCTTATACTCATAAACTTTGACATAGAATAACAATAAAAAGTGTACACCGAGCAACTTTGATAGTCCGAAGTTCCTCAACTCTCTCTATGGAGGGTCTTTTAATGGTTTTGTCCATTTGTCATAGAAAGATGGTATTTTAGCATCAAAATAATCTTGAAAGCTTATACTCCTAAAATTTGACATAGAAGAACAATAAAAAGTGTATCCCGAGCAACATTGTTGGTTCGAAGTTGCTCAACTCTCTCTATGGAGGAGCTTTTAACAGTTTTGTCCATTTCTCATAGAAAGTTGGTGATTTGGAATCGAAATAATCTCGAAAGCTTATACTCATAAAATTTGACATAGAAGAACAATAAAAAGTGTATCCCGAGCAACTTTGTTGGTTCGAAGTTGCTCAACTCTCTCTATGGAGGAGCTTTTAACGGTTTTGTCCATTTCTCATAGAAAGTTGGTGATTTGGAATCGAAATAATCTTGAAAGCTTATACTCATAAAATTTGACATAGAATAACAATAAAAAGTGTACACCGAGCAACTTTGATGGTCCGAAGTTGCTCAACTCTCTCTATGGAGGGTCTTTTAACGGTTTTGTCCATTTGTCATAGAAAGATGGTGTTTTAGCATCGAAATAATCTAGGAAGCTTATACTCGTAAAATTTGACATAGAAGAACAATAAAAAGTGTACACCGAGCAACTGTGATGGTCCGAAGTTGCTCAACTCTCTCTATGGAGGAGATTTTAACGGTTTTGTCCATTTGTCGTAAAAAGTTCATTTTTTGGCATCGAAATAATCTAGGAAGCTTATACCCATAAAATTTAACATAGAAGAACAATAAAAAGTGTACATCGAGCAACTTTGATTGTTCGAAATTGCTCAACTCTCTCCATGGAGGAGTTTTTAACGGTTTTGTCTATTTCTCATAGAAAGTTGGTGATTTGGAATCGAAATAATCTTGGAAGCTTATACTCATAAATTTTGACATAGAATAACAATAAAAAGTGTACACCGAGCAACTTTGATGGTCCGAAGTTGCTCAACTCTCTCTATGGAGGGGCTTTTAACGGTTTTGTCCATTTGTCATAGAAAGATGGTGTTTTAGCATCGAAATAATCTAGGAAGCTTATACTCGTAAAATTTGACAAAGAAGAACAATAAAAAGTGTATCCCGAGCAACTTTGTTGGTCTGAAGTTGCTCAACTCTCTCTATGTAGGAGCTTATAACGGTTTTTGTCCATTTGTGATAAAAAGTTGGTGTTTTGGCATCGAAATAATCTTGGAAGCTTATACTCGTAAAATTTGACATAGAAGAACAATAAAAAGTGTACACCGAGCAACTTTGATGGTCCGAAGTTGCTCAACTCTCTCTATGGAGGAGATTTTAATGGTTTTGTCCATTTGTCGTAAAAAGTTCATTTTTCGGCATCGAAATAATCTAGGAAGCTTATACTCGTAAAATTTGACAAAGAAGAACAATAAAAAGTGTATTTCGAGCAACTTTGTTGGTTCAAAGTTGCTCAACTCTCTCTATGGAGGAGCTTTGAATGGTTTTGTCCATTTCCCATAGAAAGTTGGTGATTTGAAATCGAAATAATCTTGGAAGCTTATACTCATAAAATTGGACATAGTATAACAATAAAAAGTGTACACCGAGAAACTTTGATGGTCCTAAGATGCTCAACTCTCTCTATGGAGGGGCTTTTAACGGTTTTGTCCATTTGTCATAGAAAGATGGTGTTTTAGCATCGAAATAATCTAGGAAGCTTATACTCGTAAAATTTGACAAAGAAGAACAATAAAAAGTGTATCCCGAGCAACTTTGTTGGTCTGAAGTTGCTCAACTCTCTCTATGTAGGAGCTTATAACGGTTTTTGTCCATTTGTGATAAAAAAGTTGGTGTTTTGGCATCGAAATAATCTTGGAAGCTTATACTCGTAAAATTTGACATAGAAAAACAATAAAATGTGTACACCGAGCAACTTTGATGGTCCGAAGTTGCTCTACTCTCTCTATGGAGGAGCTTTTAACGGTTTTATCCATTTGTCATAGAAAGTTGGTGATTTGGAATCGAAATAATCTTGGAAGCTTATACTCATAAACTTTGACATAGAATAACAATAAAAAGTGTACACCGAGCAACTTTGATAGTCCGAAGTTCCTCAACTCTCTCTATGGAGGGTCTTTTAATGGTTTTGTCCATTTGTCATAGAAAGATCGTATTTTAGCATCAAAATAATCTTGAAAGCTTATACTCCTAAAATTTGACATAGAAGAACAATAAAAAGTGTATCCCGAGCAACATTGTTGGTTCGAAGTTGCTCAACTCTCTCTATGGAGGAGCTTTTAACAGTTTTGTCCATTTCTCATAGAAAGTTGGTGATTTGGAATCGAAATAATCTCGAAAGCTTATACTCATAAAATTTGACATAGAAGAACAATAAAAAGTGTATCCCGAGCAACTTTGTTGGTTCGAAGTTGCTCAACTCTCTCTATGGAGGAGCTTTTAACGGTTTTGTCCATTTCTCATAGAAAGTTGGTGATTTGGAATCGAAATAATCTTGAAAGCTTATACTCATAAAATTTGACATAGAATAACAATAAAAAGTGTACACCGAGCAACTTTGATGGTCCGAAGTTGCTCAACTCTCTCTATGGAGGGTCTTTTAACGGTTTTGTCCATTTGTCATAGAAAGATGGTGTTTTAGCATCGAAATAATCTAGGAAGCTTATACTCGTAAAATTTGACATAGAAGAACAATAAAAAGTGTACACCGAGCAACTGTGATGGTCCGAAGTTGCTCAACTCTCTCTATGGAGGAGATTTTAACGGTTTTGTCCATTTGTCGTAAAAAGTTCATTTTTTGGCATCGAAATAATCTAGGAAGCTTATACCCATAAAATTTAACATAGAAGAACAATAAAAAGTGTACATCGAGCAACTTTGATTGTTCGAAATTGCTCAACTCTCTCCATGGAGGAGTTTTTAACGGTTTTGTCTATTTCTCATAGAAAGTTGGTGATTTGGAATCGAAATAATCTTGGAAGCTTATACTCATAAATTTTGACATAGAATAACAATAAAAAGTGTACACCGAGCAACTTTGATGGTCCGAAGTTGCTCAACTCTCTCTATAGAGGGGCTTTTAACGGTTTTGTCCATTTGTCATAGAAAGATGGTGTTTTAGCATCGAAATAATCTAGGAAGCTTATACTCGTAAAATTTGACAAAGAAGAACAATAAAAAGTGTATCCCGAGCAACTTTGTTGGTCTGAAGTTGCTCAACTCTCTCTATGTAGGAGCTTATAACGGTTTTTGTCCATTTGTGATAAAAAGTTGGTGTTTTGGCATCGAAATAATCTTGGAAGCTTATACTCGTAAAATTTGACATAGAAGAACAATAAAAAGTGTACACCGAGCAACTTTGATGGTCCGAAGTTGCTCAACTCTCTCTATGGAGGAGATTTTAATGATTTTGTCCATTTGTCGTAAAAAGTTCATTTTTCGGCATCGAAATAATCTAGGAAGCTTATACTCGTAAAATTTGACAAAGAAGAACAATAAAAAGTGTATTTCGAGCAACTTTGTTGGTTCAAAGTTGCTCAACTCTCTCTATGGAGGAGCTTTGAATGGTTTTGTCCATTTCCCATAGAAAGTTGGTGATTTGAAATCGAAATAATCTTGGAAGCTTATACTCATAAAATTGGACATAGTATAACAATAAAAAGTGTACACCGAGAAACTTTGATGGTCCTAAGATGCTCAACTCTCTCTATGGAGGGGCTTTTAACGGTTTTGTCCATTTGTCATAGAAAGATGGTGTTTTAGCATCGAAATAATCTAGGAAGCTTATACTCATAAAATTTGACAAAGAAGAACAATAAAAAGTGTATCCCGAGCAACTTTGTTGGTCTGAAGTTGCTCAACTCTCTCTATGTAGGAGCTTATAACGGTTTTTGTCCATTTGTGATAAAAAAGTTGGTGTTTTGGCATCGAAATAATCTTGGAAGCTTATACTCGTAAAATTTGACATAGAAAAACAATAAAATGTGTACACCGAGCAACTTTGATGGTCCGAAGTTGCTCTACTCTCTCTATGGAGGAGCTTTTAACGGTTTTATCCATTTGTCATAGAAAGTTGGTGATTTGGAATCGAAATAATCTTGGAAGCTTATACTCATAAACTTTGACATAGAATAACAATAAAAAGTGTACACCGAGCAACTTTGATAGTCCGAAGTTCCTCAACTCTCTCTATGGAGGGTCTTTTAATGGTTTTGTCCATTTGTCATAGAAAGATGGTATTTTAGCATCAAAATAATCTTGAAAGCTTATACTCCTAAAATTTGACATAGAAGAACAATAAAAAGTGTATCCCGACCAACATTGTTGGTTCGAAGTTGCTCAACTCTCTCTATGGAGGAGCTTTTAACAGTTTTGTCCATTTCTCATAGAAAGTTGGTGATTTGGAATCGAAATAATCTCGAAAGCTTATACTCATAAAATTTGACATAGAAGAACAATAAAAAGTGTATCCCGAGCAACTTTGTTGGTTCGAAGTTGCTCAACTCTCTCTATGGAGGAGCTTTTAACGGTTTTGTCCATTTCTCATAGAAAGTTGGTGATTTGGAATCGAAATAATCTTGAAAGCTTATACTCATAAAATTTGACATAGAATAACAATAAAAAGTGTACACCGAGCAACTTTGATGGTCCGAAGTTGCTCAACTCTCTCTATGGAGGGTCTTTTAACGGTTTTGTCCATTTGTCATAGAAAGATGGTGTTTTAGCATCGAAATAATCTAGGAAGCTTATACTCGTAAAATTTGACATAGAAGAACAATAAAAAGTGTACACCGAGCAACTGTGATGGTCCGAAGTTGCTCAACTCTCTCTATGGAGGAGATTTTAACGGTTTTGTCCATTTGTCGTAAAAAGTTCATTTTTTGGCATCGAAATAATCTAGGAAGCTTATACCCATAAAATTTAACATAGAAGAACAATAAAAAGTGTACATCGAGCAACTTTGATTGTTCGAAATTGCTCAACTCTCTCCATGGAGGAGTTTTTAACGGTTTTGTCTATTTCTCATAGAAAGTTGGTGATTTGGAATCGAAATAATCTTGGAAGCTTATACTCATAAATTTTGACATAGAATAACAATAAAAAGTGTACACCGAGCAACTTTGATGGTCCGAAGTTGCTCAACTCTCTCTATGGAGGGGCTTTTAACGGTTTTGTCCATTTGTCATAGAAAGATGGTGTTTTAGCATCGAAATAATCTAGGAAGCTTATACTCGTAAAATTTGACAAAGAAGAACAATAAAAAGTGTATCCCGAGCAACTTTGTTGGTCTGAAGTTGCTCAACTCTCTCTATGTAGGAGCTTATAACGGTTTTTGTCCATTTGTGATAAAAAGTTGGTGTTTTGGCATCGAAATAATCTTGGAAGCTTATACTCGTAAAATTTGACATAGAAGAACAATAAAAAGTGTACACCGAGCAACTTTGATGGTCCGAAGTTGCTCAACTCTCTCTATGGAGGAGATTTTAATGGTTTTGTCCATTTGTCGTAAAAAGTTCATTTTTCGGCATCGAAATAATCTAGGAAGCTTATACTCGTAAAATTTGACAAAGAAGAACAATAAAAAGTGTATTTCGAGCAACTTTGTTGGTTCAAAGTTGCTCAACTCTCTCTATGGAGGAGCTTTGAATGGTTTTGTCCATTTCCCATAGAAAGTTGGTGATTTGAAATCGAAATAATCTTGGAAGCTTATACTCATAAAATTGGACATAGTATAACAATAAAAAGTGTACACCGAGAAACTTTGATGGTCCTAAGATGCTCAACTCTCTCTATGGAGGGGCTTTTAACGGTTTTGTCCATTTGTCATAGAAAGATGGTGTTTTAGCATCGAAATAATCTAGGAAGCTTATACTCGTAAAATTTGACAAAGAAGAACAATAAAAAGTGTATCCCGAGCAACTTTGTTGGTCTGAAGTTGCTCAACTCTCTCTATGTAGGAGCTTATAACGGTTTTTGTCCATTTGTGATAAAAAAGTTGGTGTTTTGGCATCGAAATAATCTCGGAAGCTTATACTCGTAAAATTTGACATAGAAAAACAATAAAATGTGTACACCGAGCAACTTTGATGGTCCGAAGTTGCTCTACTCTCTCTATGGAGGAGCTTTTAACGGTTTTATCCATTTGTCATAGAAAGTTGGTGATTTGGAATCGAAATAATCTTGGAAGCTTATACTCATAAACTTTGACATAGAATAACAATAAAAAGTGTACACCGAGCAACTTTGATAGTCCGAAGTTCCTCAACTCTCTCTATGGAGGGTCTTTTAATGGTTTTGTCCATTTGTCATAGAAAGATGGTATTTTAGCATCAAAATAATCTTGAAAGCTTATACTCCTAAAATTTGACATAGAAGAACAATAAAAAGTGTATCCCGAGCAACATTGTTGGTTCGAAGTTGCTCAACTCTCTCTATGGAGGAGCTTTTAACAGTTTTGTCCATTTCTCATAGAAAGTTGGTGATTTGGAATCGAAATAATCTCGAAAGCTTATACTCATAAAATTTGACATAGAAGAACAATAAAAAGTGTATCCCGAGCAACTTTGTTGGTTCGAAGTTGCTCAACTCTCTCTATGGAGGAGCTTTTAACGGTTTTGTCCATTTCTCATAGAAAGTTGGTGATTTGGAATCGAAATAATCTTGAAAGCTTATACTCATAAAATTTGACATAGAATAACAATAAAAAGTGTACACCGAGCAACTTTGATGGTCCGAAGTTGCTCAACTCTCTCTATGGAGGGTCTTTTAACGGTTTTGTCCATTTGTCATAGAAAGATGGTGTTTTAGCATCGAAATAATCTAGGAAGCTTATACTCGTAAAATTTGACATAGAAGAACAATAAAAAGTGTACACCGAGCAACTGTGATGGTCCGAAGTTGCTCAACTCTCTCTATGGAGGAGATTTTAACGGTTTTGTCCATTTGTCGTAAAAAGTTCATTTTTTGGCATCGAAATAATCTAGGAAGCTTATACCCATAAAATTTAACATAGAAGAACAATAAAAAGTGTACATCGAGCAACTTTGATTGTTCGAAATTGCTCAACTCTCTCCATGGAGGAGTTTTTAACGGTTTTGTCTATTTCTCATAGAAAGTTGGTGATTTGGAATCGAAATAATCTTGGAAGCTTATACTCATAAATTTTGACATAGAATAACAATAAAAAGTGTACACCGAGCAACTTTGATGGTCCGAAGTTGCTCAACTCTCTCTATGGAGGGGCTTTTAACGGTTTTGTCCATTTGTCATAGAAAGATGGTGTTTTAGCATCGAAATAATCTAGGAAGCTTATACTCGTAAAATTTGACAAAGAAGAACAATAAAAAGTGTATCCCGAGCAACTTTGTTGGTCTGAAGTTGCTCAACTCTCTCTATGTAGGAGCTTATAACGGTTTTTGTCCATTTGTGATAAAAAGTTGGTGTTTTGGCATCGAAATAATCTTGGAAGCTTATACTCGTAAAATTTGACATAGAAGAACAATAAAAAGTGTACACCGAGCAACTTTGATGGTCCGAAGTTGCTCAACTCTCTCTATGGAGGAGATTTTAATGGTTTTGTCCATTTGTCGTAAAAAGTTCATTTTTCGGCATCGAAATAATCTAGGAAGCTTATACTCGTAAAATTTGACAAAGAAGAACAATAAAAAGTGTATTTCGAGCAACTTTGTTGGTTCAAAGTTGCTCAACTCTCTCTATGGAGGAGCTTTGAATGGTTTTGTCCATTTCCCATAGAAAGTTGGTGATTTGAAATCGAAATAATCTTGGAAGCTTATACTCATAAAATTGGACATAGTATAACAATAAAAAGTGTACACCGAGAAACTTTGATGGTCCTAAGATGCTCAACTCTCTCTATGGAGGGGCTTTTAACGGTTTTGTCCATTTGTCATAGAAAGATGGTGTTTTAGCATCGAAATAATCTAGGAAGCTTATACTCGTAAAATTTGACAAAGAAGAACAATAAAAAGTGTATCCCGAGCAACTTTGTTGGTCTGAAGTTGCTCAACTCTCTCTATGTAGGAGCTTATAACGGTTTTTGTCCATTTGTGATAAAAAAGTTGGTGTTTTGGCATCGAAATAATCTTGGAAGCTTATACTCGTAAAATTTGACATAGAAAAACAATAAAATGTGTACACCGAGCAACTTTGATGGTCCGAAGTTGCTCTACTCTCTCTATGGAGGAGCTTTTAACGGTTTTATCCATTTGTCATAGAAAGTTGGTGATTTGGAATCGAAATAATCTTGGAAGCTTATACTCATAAACTTTGACATAGAATAACAATAAAAAGTGTACACCGAGCAACTTTGATAGTCCGAAGTTCCTCAACTCTCTCTATGGAGGGTCTTTTAATGGTTTTGTCCATTTGTCATAGAAAGATCGTATTTTAGCATCAAAATAATCTTGAAAGCTTATACTCCTAAAATTTGACATAGAAGAACAATAAAAAGTGTATCCCGAGCAACATTGTTGGTTCGAAGTTGCTCAACTCTCTCTATGGAGGAGCTTTTAACAGTTTTGTCCATTTCTCATAGAAAGTTGGTGATTTGGAATCGAAATAATCTCGAAAGCTTATACTCATAAAATTTGACATAGAAGAACAATAAAAAGTGTATCCCGAGCAACTTTGTTGGTTCGAAGTTGCTCAACTCTCTCTATGGAGGAGCTTTTAACGGTTTTGTCCATTTCTCATAGAAAGTTGGTGATTTGGAATCGAAATAATCTTGAAAGCTTATACTCATAAAATTTGACATAGAATAACAATAAAAAGTGTACACCGAGCAACTTTGATGGTCCGAAGTTGCTCAACTCTCTCTATGGAGGGTCTTTTAACGGTTTTGTCCATTTGTCATAGAAAGATGGTGTTTTAGCATCGAAATAATCTAGGAAGCTTATACTCGTAAAATTTGACATAGAAGAACAATAAAAAGTGTACACCGAGCAACTGTGATGGTCCGAAGTTGCTCAACTCTCTCTATGGAGGAGATTTTAACGGTTTTGTCCATTTGTCGTAAAAAGTTCATTTTTTGGCATCGAAATAATCTAGGAAGCTTATACCCATAAAATTTAACATAGAAGAACAATAAAAAGTGTACATCGAGCAACTTTGATTGTTCGAAATTGCTCAACTCTCTCCATGGAGGAGTTTTTAACGGTTTTGTCTATTTCTCATAGAAAGTTGGTGATTTGGAATCGAAATAATCTTGGAAGCTTATACTCATAAATTTTGACATAGAATAACAATAAAAAGTGTACACCGAGCAACTTTGATGGTCCGAAGTTGCTCAACTCTCTCTATAGAGGGGCTTTTAACGGTTTTGTCCATTTGTCATAGAAAGATGGTGTTTTAGCATCGAAATAATCTAGGAAGCTTATACTCGTAAAATTTGACAAAGAAGAACAATAAAAAGTGTATCCCGAGCAACTTTGTTGGTCTGAAGTTGCTCAACTCTCTCTATGTAGGAGCTTATAACGGTTTTTGTCCATTTGTGATAAAAAGTTGGTGTTTTGGCATCGAAATAATCTTGGAAGCTTATACTCGTAAAATTTGACATAGAAGAACAATAAAAAGTGTACACCGAGCAACTTTGATGGTCCGAAGTTGCTCAACTCTCTCTATGTAGGAGATTTTAATGATTTTGTCCATTTGTCGTAAAAAGTTCATTTTTCGGCATCGAAATAATCTAGGAAGCTTATACTCGTAAAATTTGACAAAGAAGAACAATAAAAAGTGTATTTCGAGCAACTTTGTTGGTTCAAAGTTGCTCAACTCTCTCTATGGAGGAGCTTTGAATGGTTTTGTCCATTTCCCATAGAAAGTTGGTGATTTGAAATCGAAATAATCTTGGAAGCTTATACTCATAAAATTGGACATAGTATAACAATAAAAAGTGTACACCGAGAAACTTTGATGGTCCTAAGATGCTCAACTCTCTCTATGGAGGGGCTTTTAACGGTTTTGTCCATTTGTCATAGAAAGATGGTGTTTTAGCATCGAAATAATCTAGGAAGCTTATACTCATAAAATTTGACAAAGAAGAACAATAAAAAGTGTATCCCGAGCAACTTTGTTGGTCTGAAGTTGCTCAACTCTCTCTATGTAGGAGCTTATAACGGTTTTTGTCCATTTGTGATAAAAAAGTTGGTGTTTTGGCATCGAAATAATCTTGGAAGCTTATACTCGTAAAATTTGACATAGAAAAACAATAAAATGTGTACACCGAGCAACTTTGATGGTCCGAAGTTGCTCTACTCTCTCTATGGAGGAGCTTTTAACGGTTTTATCCATTTGTCATAGAAAGTTGGTGATTTGGAATCGAAATAATCTTGGAAGCTTATACTCATAAACTTTGACATAGAATAACAATAAAAAGTGTACACCGAGCAACTTTGATAGTCCGAAGTTCCTCAACTCTCTCTATGGAGGGTCTTTTAATGGTTTTGTCCATTTGTCATAGAAAGATGGTATTTTAGCATCAAAATAATCTTGAAAGCTTATACTCCTAAAATTTGACATAGAAGAACAATAAAAAGTGTATCCCGACCAACATTGTTGGTTCGAAGTTGCTCAACTCTCTCTATGGAGGAGCTTTTAACAGTTTTGTCCATTTCTCATAGAAAGTTGGTGATTTGGAATCGAAATAATCTCGAAAGCTTATACTCATAAAATTTGACATAGAAGAACAATAAAAAGTGTATCCCGAGCAACTTTGTTGGTTCGAAGTTGCTCAACTCTCTCTATGGAGGAGCTTTTAACGGTTTTGTCCATTTCTCATAGAAAGTTGGTGATTTGGAATCGAAATAATCTTGAAAGCTTATACTCATAAAATTTGACATAGAATAACAATAAAAAGTGTACACCGAGCAACTTTGATGGTCCGAAGTTGCTCAACTCTCTCTATGGAGGGTCTTTTAACGGTTTTGTCCATTTGTCATAGAAAGATGGTGTTTTAGCATCGAAATAATCTAGGAAGCTTATACTCGTAAAATTTGACATAGAAGAACAATAAAAAGTGTACACCGAGCAACTGTGATGGTCCGAAGTTGCTCAACTCTCTCTATGGAGGAGATTTTAACGGTTTTGTCCATTTGTCGTAAAAAGTTCATTTTTTGGCATCGAAATAATCTAGGAAGCTTATACCCATAAAATTTAACATAGAAGAACAATAAAAAGTGTACATCGAGCAACTTTGATTGTTCGAAATTGCTCAACTCTTTCCATGGAGGAGTTTTTAACGGTTTTGTCTATTTCTCATAGAAAGTTGGTGATTTCGAATCGAAATAATCTTGGAAGCTTATACTCATAAATTTTGACATAGAATAACAATAAAAAGTGTACACCGAGCAACTTTGATGGTCCGAAGTTGCTCAACTCTCTCTATGGAGGGGCTTTTAACGGTTTTGTCCATTTGTCATAGAAAGATGGTGTTTTAGCATCGAAATAATCTAGGAAGCTTATACTCGTAAAATTTGACAAAGAAGAACAATAAAAAGTGTATCCCGAGCAACTTTGTTGGTCTGAAGTTGCTCAACTCTCTCTATGTAGGAGCTTATAACGGTTTTTGTCCATTTGTGATAAAAAGTTGGTGTTTTGGCATCGAAATAATCTTGGAAGCTTATACTCGTAAAATTTGACATAGAAGAACAATAAAAAGTGTACACCGAGCAACTTTGATGGTCCGAAGTTGCTCAACTCTCTCTATGGAGGAGATTTTAATGGTTTTGTCCATTTGTCGTAAAAAGTTCATTTTTCGGCATCGAAATAATCTAGGAAGCTTATACTCGTAAAATTTGACAAAGAAGAACAATAAAAAGTGTATTTCGAGCAACTTTGTTGGTTCAAAGTTGCTCAACTCTCTCTATGGAGGAGCTTTGAATGGTTTTGTCCATTTCCCATAGAAAGTTGGTGATTTGAAATCGAAATAATCTTGGAAGCTTATACTCATAAAATTGGACATAGTATAACAATAAAAAGTGTACACCGAGAAACTTTGATGGTCCTAAGATGCTCAACTCTCTCTATGGAGGGGCTTTTAACGGTTTTGTCCATTTGTCATAGAAAGATGGTGTTTTAGCATCGAAATAATCTAGGAAGCTTATACTCGTAAAATTTGACAAAGAAGAACAATAAAAAGTGTATCCCGAGCAACTTTGTTGGTCTGAAGTTGCTCAACTCTCTCTATGTAGGAGCTTATAACGGTTTTTGTCCATTTGTGATAAAAAAGTTGGTGTTTTGGCATCGAAATAATCTTGGAAGCTTATACTCGTAAAATTTGACATAGAAAAACAATAAAATGTGTACACCGAGCAACTTTGATGGTCCGAAGTTGCTCTACTCTCTCTATGGAGGAGCTTTTAACGGTTTTATCCATTTGTCATAGAAAGTTGGTGATTTGGAATCGAAATAATCTTGGAAGCTTATACTCATAAACTTTGACATAGAATAACAATAAAAAGTGTACACCGAGCAACTTTGATAGTCCGAAGTTCCTCAACTCTCTCTATGGAGGGTCTTTTAATGGTTTTGTCCATTTGTCATAGAAAGATGGTATTTTAGCATCAAAATAATCTTGAAAGCTTATACTCCTAAAATTTGACATAGAAGAACAATAAAAAGTGTATCCCGACCAACATTGTTGGTTCGAAGTTGCTCAACTCTCTCTATGGAGGAGCTTTTAACAGTTTTGTCCATTTCTCATAGAAAGTTGGTGATTTGGAATCGAAATAATCTCGAAAGCTTATACTCATAAAATTTGACATAGAAGAACAATAAAAAGTGTATCCCGAGCAACTTTGTTGGTTCGAAGTTGCTCAACTCTCTCTATGGAGGAGCTTTTAACGGTTTTGTCCATTTCTCATAGAAAGTTGGTGATTTGGAATCGAAATAATCTTGAAAGCTTATACTCATAAAATTTGACATAGAATAACAATAAAAAGTGTACACCGAGCAACTTTGATGGTCCGAAGTTGCTCAACTCTCTCTATGGAGGGTCTTTTAACGGTTTTGTCCATTTGTCATAGAAAGATGGTGTTTTAGCATCGAAATAATCTAGGAAGCTTATACTCGTAAAATTTGACATAGAAGAACAATAAAAAGTGTACACCGAGCAACTGTGATGGTCCGAAGTTGCTCAACTCTCTCTATGGAGGAGATTTTAACGGTTTTGTCCATTTGTCGTAAAAAGTTCATTTTTTGGCATCGAAATAATCTAGGAAGCTTATACCCATAAAATTTAACATAGAAGAACAATAAAAAGTGTACATCGAGCAACTTTGATTGTTCGAAATTGCTCAACTCTCTCCATGGAGGAGTTTTTAACGGTTTTGTCTATTTCTCATAGAAAGTTGGTGATTTGGAATCGAAATAATCTTGGAAGCTTATACTCATAAATTTTGACATAGAATAACAATAAAAAGTGTACACCGAGCAACTTTGATGGTCCGAAGTTGCTCAACTCTCTCTATGGAGGGGCTTTTAACGGTTTTGTCCATTTGTCATAGAAAGATGGTGTTTTAGCATCGAAATAATCTAGGAAGCTTATACTCGTAAAATTTGACAAAGAAGAACAATAAAAAGTGTATCCCGAGCAACTTTGTTGGTCTGAAGTTGCTCAACTCTCTCTATGTAGGAGCTTATAACGGTTTTTGTCCATTTGTGATAAAAAGTTGGTGTTTTGGCATCGAAATAATCTTGGAAGCTTATACTCGTAAAATTTGACATAGAAGAACAATAAAAAGTGTACACCGAGCAACTTTGATGGTCCGAAGTTGCTCAACTCTCTCTATGGAGGAGATTTTAATGGTTTTGTCCATTTGTCGTAAAAAGTTCATTTTTCGGCATCGAAATAATCTAGGAAGCTTATACTCGTAAAATTTGACAAAGAAGAACAATAAAAAGTGTATTTCGAGCAACTTTGTTGGTTCAAAGTTGCTCAACTCTCTCTATGGAGGAGCTTTGAATGGTTTTGTCCATTTCCCATAGAAAGTTGGTGATTTGAAATCGAAATAATCTTGGAAGCTTATACTCATAAAATTGGACATAGTATAACAATAAAAAGTGTACACCGAGAAACTTTGATGGTCCTAAGATGCTCAACTCTCTCTATGGAGGGGCTTTTAACGGTTTTGTCCATTTGTCATAGAAAGATGGTGTTTTAGCATCGAAATAATCTAGGAAGCTTATACTCGTAAAATTTGACAAAGAAGAACAATAAAAAGTGTATCCCGAGCAACTTTGTTGGTCTGAAGTTGCTCAACTCTCTCTATGTAGGAGCTTATAACGGTTTTTGTCCATTTGTGATAAAAAAGTTGGTGTTTTGGCATCGAAATAATCTTGGAAGCTTATACTCGTAAAATTTGACATAGAAAAACAATAAAATGTGTACACCGAGCAACTTTGATGGTCCGAAGTTGCTCTACTCTCTCTATGGAGGAGCTTTTAACGGTTTTATCCATTTGTCATAGAAAGTTGGTGATTTGGAATCGAAATAATCTTGGAAGCTTATACTCATAAACTTTGACATAGAATAACAATAAAAAGTGTACACCGAGCAACTTTGATAGTCCGAAGTTCCTCAACTCTCTCTATGGAGGGTCTTTTAATGGTTTTGTCCATTTGTCATAGAAAGATGGTATTTTAGCATCAAAATAATCTTGAAAGCTTATACTCCTAAAATTTGACATAGAAGAACAATAAAAAGTGTATCCCGACCAACATTGTTGGTTCGAAGTTGCTCAACTCTCTCTATGGAGGAGCTTTTAACAGTTTTGTCCATTTTCTAATAGAAAGTTGGTGATTTGGAATCGAAATAATCTCGAAAGCTTATACTCATAAAATTTGACATAGAAGAACAATAAAAAGTGTATCCCGAGCAACTTTGTTGGTTCGAAGTTGCTCAACTCTCTCTATGGAGGAGCTTTTAACGGTTTTGTCCATTTCTCATAGAAAGTTGGTGATTTGGAATCGAAATAATCTTGAAAGCTTATACTCATAAAATTTGACATAGAATAACAATAAAAAGTGTACACCGAGCAACTTTGATGGTCCGAAGTTGCTCAACTCTCTCTATGGAGGGTCTTTTAACGGTTTTGTCCATTTGTCATAGAAAGATGGTGTTTTAGCATCGAAATAATCTAGGAAGCTTATACTCGTAAAATTTGACATAGAAGAACAATAAAAAGTGTACACCGAGCAACTGTGATGGTCCGAAGTTGCTCAACTCTCTCTATGGAGGAGATTTTAACGGTTTTGTCCATTTGTCGTAAAAAGTTCATTTTTTGGCATCGAAATAATCTAGGAAGCTTATACCCATAAAATTTAACATAGAAGAACAATAAAAAGTGTACATCGAGCAACTTTGATTGTTCGAAATTGCTCAACTCTCTCCATGGAGGAGTTTTTAACGGTTTTGTCTATTTCTCATAGAAAGTTGGTGATTTGGAATCGAAATAATCTTGGAAGCTTATACTCATAAATTTTGACATAGAATAACAATAAAAAGTGTACACCGAGCAACTTTGATGGTCCGAAGTTGCTCAACTCTCTCTATGGAGGGGCTTTTAACGGTTTTGTCCATTTGTCATAGAAAGATGGTGTTTTAGCATCGAAATAATCTAGGAAGCTTATACTCGTAAAATTTGACAAAGAAGAACAATAAAAAGTGTATCCCGAGCAACTTTGTTGGTCTGAAGTTGCTCAACTCTCTCTATGTAGGAGCTTATAACGGTTTTTGTCCATTTGTGATAAAAAGTTGGTGTTTTGGCATCGAAATAATCTTGGAAGCTTATACTCGTAAAATTTGACATAGAAGAACAATAAAAAGTGTACACCGAGCAACTTTGATGGTCCGAAGTTGCTCAACTCTCTCTATGGAGGAGATTTTAATGGTTTTGTCCATTTGTCGTAAAAAGTTCATTTTTCGGCATCGAAATAATCTAGGAAGCTTATACTCGTAAAATTTGACAAAGAAGAACAATAAAAAGTGTATTTCGAGCAACTTTGTTGGTTCAAAGTTGCTCAACTCTCTCTATGGAGGAGCTTTGAATGGTTTTGTCCATTTCCCATAGAAAGTTGGTGATTTGAAATCGAAATAATCTTGGAAGCTTATACTCATAAAATTGGACATAGTATAACAATAAAAAGTGTACACCGAGAAACTTTGATGGTCCTAAGATGCTCAACTCTCTCTATGGAGGGGCTTTTAACGGTTTTGTCCATTTGTCATAGAAAGATGGTGTTTTAGCATCGAAATAATCTAGGAAGCTTATACTCGTAAAATTTGACAAAGAAGAACAATAAAAAGTGTATCCCGAGCAACTTTGTTGGTCTGAAGTTGCTCAACTCTCTCTATGTAGGAGCTTATAACGGTTTTTGTCCATTTGTGATAAAAAAGTTGGTGTTTTGGCATCGAAATAATCTCGGAAGCTTATACTCGTAAAATTTGACATAGAAAAACAATAAAATGTGTACACCGAGCAACTTTGATGGTCCGAAGTTGCTCTACTCTCTCTATGGAGGAGCTTTTAACGGTTTTATCCATTTGTCATAGAAAGTTGGTGATTTGGAATCGAAATAATCTTGGAAGCTTATACTCATAAACTTTGACATAGAATAACAATAAAAAGTGTACACCGAGCAACTTTGATAGTCCGAAGTTCCTCAACTCTCTCTATGGAGGGTCTTTTAATGGTTTTGTCCATTTGTCATAGAAAGATGGTATTTTAGCATCAAAATAATCTTGAAAGCTTATACTCCTAAAATTTGACATAGAAGAACAATAAAAAGTGTATCCCGACCAACATTGTTGGTTCGAAGTTGCTCAACTCTCTCTATGGAGGAGCTTTTAACAGTTTTGTCCATTTCTCATAGAAAGTTGGTGATTTGGAATCGAAATAATCTCGAAAGCTTATACTCATAAAATTTGACATAGAAGAACAATAAAAAGTGTATCCCGAGCAACTTTGTTGGTTCGAAGTTGCTCAACTCTCTCTATGGAGGAGCTTTTAACGGTTTTGTCCATTTCTCATAGAAAGTTGGTGATTTGGAATCGAAATAATCTTGAAAGCTTATACTCATAAAATTTGACATAGAATAACAATAAAAAGTGTACACCGAGCAACTTTGATGGTCCGAAGTTGCTCAACTCTCTCTATGGAGGGTCTTTTAACGGTTTTGTCCATTTGTCATAGAAAGATGGTGTTTTAGCATCGAAATAATCTAGGAAGCTTATACTCGTAAAATTTGACATAGAAGAACAATAAAAAGTGTACACCGAGCAACTGTGATGGTCCGAAGTTGCTCAACTCTCTCTATGGAGGAGATTTTAACGGTTTTGTCCATTTGTCGTAAAAAGTTCATTTTTTGGCATCGAAATAATCTAGGAAGCTTATACCCATAAAATTTAACATAGAAGAACAATAAAAAGTGTACATCGAGCAACTTTGATTGTTCGAAATTGCTCAACTCTCTCCATGGAGGAGTTTTTAACGGTTTTGTCTATTTCTCATAGAAAGTTGGTGATTTGGAATCGAAATAATCTTGGAAGCTTATACTCATAAATTTTGACATAGAATAACAATAAAAAGTGTACACCGAGCAACTTTGATGGTCCGAAGTTGCTCAACTCTCTCTATGGAGGGGCTTTTAACGGTTTTGTCCATTTGTCATAGAAAGATGGTGTTTTAGCATCGAAATAATCTAGGAAGCTTATACTCGTAAAATTTGACAAAGAAGAACAATAAAAAGTGTATCCCGAGCAACTTTGTTGGTCTGAAGTTGCTCAACTCTCTCTATGTAGGAGCTTATAACGGTTTTTGTCCATTTGTGATAAAAAGTTGGTGTTTTGGCATCGAAATAATCTTGGAAGCTTATACTCGTAAAATTTGACATAGAAGAACAATAAAAAGTGTACACCGAGCAACTTTGATGGTCCGAAGTTGCTCAACTCTCTCTATGGAGGAGATTTTAATGGTTTTGTCCATTTGTCGTAAAAAGTTCATTTTTCGGCATCGAAATAATCTAGGAAGCTTATACTCGTAAAATTTGACAAAGAAGAACAATAAAAAGTGTATTTCGAGCAACTTTGTTGGTTCAAAGTTGCTCAACTCTCTCTATGGAGGAGCTTTGAATGGTTTTGTCCATTTCCCATAGAAAGTTGGTGATTTGAAATCGAAATAATCTTGGAAGCTTATACTCATAAAATTGGACATAGTATAACAATAAAAAGTGTACACCGAGAAACTTTGATGGTCCTAAGATGCTCAACTCTCTCTATGGAGGGGCTTTTAACGGTTTTGTCCATTTGTCATAGAAAGATGGTGTTTTAGCATCGAAATAATCTAGGAAGCTTATACTCGTAAAATTTGACAAAGAAGAACAATAAAAAGTGTATCCCGAGCAACTTTGTTGGTCTGAAGTTGCTCAACTCTCTCTATGTAGGAGCTTATAACGGTTTTTGTCCATTTGTGATAAAAAAGTTGGTGTTTTGGCATCGAAATAATCTCGGAAGCTTATACTCGTAAAATTTGACATAGAAAAACAATAAAATGTGTACACCGAGCAACTTTGATGGTCCGAAGTTGCTCTACTCTCTCTATGGAGGAGCTTTTAACGGTTTTATCCATTTGTCATAGAAAGTTGGTGATTTGGAATCGAAATAATCTTGGAAGCTTATACTCATAAACTTTGACATAGAATAACAATAAAAAGTGTACACCGAGCAACTTTGATAGTCCGAAGTTCCTCAACTCTCTCTATGGAGGGTCTTTTAATGGTTTTGTCCATTTGTCATAGAAAGATGGTATTTTAGCATCAAAATAATCTTGAAAGCTTATACTCCTAAAATTTGACATAGAAGAACAATAAAAAGTGTATCCCGACCAACATTGTTGGTTCGAAGTTGCTCAACTCTCTCTATGGAGGAGCTTTTAACAGTTTTGTCCATTTCTCATAGAAAGTTGGTGATTTGGAATCGAAATAATCTCGAAAGCTTATACTCATAAAATTTGACATAGAAGAACAATAAAAAGTGTATCCCGAGCAACTTTGTTGGTTCGAAGTTGCTCAACTCTCTCTATGGAGGAGCTTTTAACGGTTTTGTCCATTTCTCATAGAAAGTTGGTGATTTGGAATCGAAATAATCTTGAAAGCTTATACTCATAAAATTTGACATAGAATAACAATAAAAAGTGTACACCGAGCAACTTTGATGGTCCGAAGTTGCTCAACTCTCTCTATGGAGGGTCTTTTAACGGTTTTGTCCATTTGTCATAGAAAGATGGTGTTTTAGCATCGAAATAATCTAGGAAGCTTATACTCGTAAAATTTGACATAGAAGAACAATAAAAAGTGTACACCGAGCAACTGTGATGGTCCGAAGTTGCTCAACTCTCTCTATGGAGGAGATTTTAACGGTTTTGTCCATTTGTCGTAAAAAGTTCATTTTTTGGCATCGAAATAATCTAGGAAGCTTATACCCATAAAATTTAACATAGAAGAACAATAAAAAGTGTACATCGAGCAACTTTGATTGTTCGAAATTGCTCAACTCTCTCCATGGAGGAGTTTTTAACGGTTTTGTCTATTTCTCATAGAAAGTTGGTGATTTGGAATCGAAATAATCTTGGAAGCTTATACTCATAAATTTTGACATAGAATAACAATAAAAAGTGTACACCGAGCAACTTTGATGGTCCGAAGTTGCTCAACTCTCTCTATGGAGGGGCTTTTAACGGTTTTGTCCATTTGTCATAGAAAGATGGTGTTTTAGCATCGAAATAATCTAGGAAGCTTATACTCGTAAAATTTGACAAAGAAGAACAATAAAAAGTGTATCCCGAGCAACTTTGTTGGTCTGAAGTTGCTCAACTCTCTCTATGTAGGAGCTTATAACGGTTTTTGTCCATTTGTGATAAAAAGTTGGTGTTTTGGCATCGAAATAATCTTGGAAGCTTATACTCGTAAAATTTGACATAGAAGAACAATAAAAAGTGTACACCGAGCAACTTTGATGGTCCGAAGTTGCTCAACTCTCTCTATGGAGGAGATTTTAATGGTTTTGTCCATTTGTCGTAAAAAGTTCATTTTTCGGCATCGAAATAATCTAGGAAGCTTATACTCGTAAAATTTGACAAAGAAGAACAATAAAAAGTGTATTTCGAGCAACTTTGTTGGTTCAAAGTTGCTCAACTCTCTCTATGGAGGAGCTTTGAATGGTTTTGTCCATTTCCCATAGAAAGTTGGTGATTTGAAATCGAAATAATCTTGGAAGCTTATACTCATAAAATTGGACATAGTATAACAATAAAAAGTGTACACCGAGAAACTTTGATGGTCCTAAGATGCTCAACTCTCTCTATGGAGGGGCTTTTAACGGTTTTGTCCATTTGTCATAGAAAGATGGTGTTTTAGCATCGAAATAATCTAGGAAGCTTATACTCGTAAAATTTGACAAAGAAGAACAATAAAAAGTGTATCCCGAGCAACTTTGTTGGTCTGAAGTTGCTCAACTCTCTCTATGTAGGAGCTTATAACGGTTTTTGTCCATTTGTGATAAAAAAGTTGGTGTTTTGGCATCGAAATAATCTTGGAAGCTTATACTCGTAAAATTTGACATAGAAAAACAATAAAATGTGTACACCGAGCAACTTTGATGGTCCGAAGTTGCTCTACTCTCTCTATGGAGGAGCTTTTAACGGTTTTATCCATTTGTCATAGAAAGTTGGTGATTTGGAATCGAAATAATCTTGGAAGCTTATACTCATAAACTTTGACATAGAATAACAATAAAAAGTGTACACCGAGCAACTTTGATAGTCCGAAGTTCCTCAACTCTCTCTATGGAGGGTCTTTTAATGGTTTTGTCCATTTGTCATAGAAAGATGGTATTTTAGCATCAAAATAATCTTGAAAGCTTATACTCCTAAAATTTGACATAGAAGAACAATAAAAAGTGTATCCCGACCAACATTGTTGGTTCGAAGTTGCTCAACTCTCTCTATGGAGGAGCTTTTAACAGTTTTGTCCATTTCTCATAGAAAGTTGGTGATTTGGAATCGAAATAATCTCGAAAGCTTATACTCATAAAATTTGACATAGAAGAACAATAAAAAGTGTATCCCGAGCAACTTTGTTGGTTCGAAGTTGCTCAACTCTCTCTATGGAGGAGCTTTTAACGGTTTTGTCCATTTCTCATAGAAAGTTGGTGATTTGGAATCGAAATAATCTTGAAAGCTTATACTCATAAAATTTGACATAGAATAACAATAAAAAGTGTACACCGAGCAACTTTGATGGTCCGAAGTTGCTCAACTCTCTCTATGGAGGGTCTTTTAACGGTTTTGTCCATTTGTCATAGAAAGATGGTGTTTTAGCATCGAAATAATCTAGGAAGCTTATACTCGTAAAATTTGACATAGAAGAACAATAAAAAGTGTACACCGAGCAACTGTGATGGTCCGAAGTTGCTCAACTCTCTCTATGGAGGAGATTTTAACGGTTTTGTCCATTTGTCGTAAAAAGTTCATTTTTTGGCATCGAAATAATCTAGGAAGCTTATACCCATAAAATTTAACATAGAAGAACAATAAAAAGTGTACATCGAGCAACTTTGATTGTTCGAAATTGCTCAACTCTCTCCATGGAGGAGTTTTTAACGGTTTTGTCTATTTCTCATAGAAAGTTGGTGATTTGGAATCGAAATAATCTTGGAAGCTTATACTCATAAATTTTGACATAGAATAACAATAAAAAGTGTACACCGAGCAACTTTGATGGTCCGAAGTTGCTCAACTCTCTCTATGGAGGGGCTTTTAACGGTTTTGTCCATTTGTCATAGAAAGATGGTGTTTTAGCATCGAAATAATCTAGGAAGCTTATACTCGTAAAATTTGACAAAGAAGAACAATAAAAAGTGTATCCCGAGCAACTTTGTTGGTCTGAAGTTGCTCAACTCTCTCTATGTAGGAGCTTATAACGGTTTTTGTCCATTTGTGATAAAAAGTTGGTGTTTTGGCATCGAAATAATCTTGGAAGCTTATACTCGTAAAATTTGACATAGAAGAACAATAAAAAGTGTACACCGAGCAACTTTGATGGTCCGAAGTTGCTCAACTCTCTCTATGGAGGAGATTTTAATGGTTTTGTCCATTTGTCGTAAAAAGTTCATTTTTCGGCATCGAAATAATCTAGGAAGCTTATACTCGTAAAATTTGACAAAGAAGAACAATAAAAAGTGTATTTCGAGCAACTTTGTTGGTTCAAAGTTGCTCAACTCTCTCTATGGAGGAGCTTTGAATGGTTTTGTCCATTTCCCATAGAAAGTTGGTGATTTGAAATCGAAATAATCTTGGAAGCTTATACTCATAAAATTGGACATAGTATAACAATAAAAAGTGTACACCGAGAAACTTTGATGGTCCTAAGATGCTCAACTCTCTCTATGGAGGGGCTTTTAACGGTTTTGTCCATTTGTCATAGAAAGATGGTGTTTTAGCATCGAAATAATCTAGGAAGCTTATACTCGTAAAATTTGACAAAGAAGAACAATAAAAAGTGTATCCCGAGCAACTTTGTTGGTCTGAAGTTGCTCAACTCTCTCTATGTAGGAGCTTATAACGGTTTTTGTCCATTTGTGATAAAAAAGTTGGTGTTTTGGCATCGAAATAATCTTGGAAGCTTATACTCGTAAAATTTGACATAGAAAAACAATAAAATGTGTACACCGAGCAACTTTGATGGTCCGAAGTTGCTCTACTCTCTCTATGGAGGAGCTTTTAACGGTTTTATCCATTTGTCATAGAAAGTTGGTGATTTGGAATCGAAATAATCTTGGAAGCTTATACTCATAAACTTTGACATAGAATAACAATAAAAAGTGTACACCGAGCAACTTTGATAGTCCGAAGTTCCTCAACTCTCTCTATGGAGGGTCTTTTAATGGTTTTGTCCATTTGTCATAGAAAGATGGTATTTTAGCATCAAAATAATCTTGAAAGCTTATACTCCTAAAATTTGACATAGAAGAACAATAAAAAGTGTATCCCGACCAACATTGTTGGTTCGAAGTTGCTCAACTCTCTCTATGGAGGGTCTTTTAATGGTTTTGTCCATTTGTCATAGAAAGATGGTATTTTAGCATCAAAATAATCTTGAAAGCTTATACTCCTAAAATTTGACATAGAAGAACAATAAAAAGTGTATCCCGACCAACATTGTTGGTTCGAAGTTGCTCAACTCTCTCTATGGAGGAGCTTTTAACAGTTTTGTCCATTTCTCATAGAAAGTTGGTGATTTGGAATCGAAATAATCTCGAAAGCTTATACTCATAAAATTTGACATAGAAGAACAATAAAAAGTGTATCCCGAGCAACTTTGTTGGTTCGAAGTTGCTCAACTCTCTCTATGGAGGAGCTTTTAACGGTTTTGTCCATTTCTCATAGAAAGTTGGTGATTTGGAATCGAAATAATCTTGAAAGCTTATACTCATAAAATTTGACATAGAATAACAATAAAAAGTGTACACCGAGCAACTTTGATGGTCCGAAGTTGCTCAACTCTCTCTATGGAGGGTCTTTTAACGGTTTTGTCCATTTGTCATAGAAAGATGGTGTTTTAGCATCGAAATAATCTAGGAAGCTTATACTCGTAAAATTTGACATAGAAGAACAATAAAAAGTGTACACCGAGCAACTGTGATGGTCCGAAGTTGCTCAACTCTCTCTATGGAGGAGATTTTAACGGTTTTGTCCATTTGTCGTAAAAAGTTCATTTTTTGGCATCGAAATAATCTAGGAAGCTTATACCCATAAAATTTAACATAGAAGAACAATAAAAAGTGTACATCGAGCAACTTTGATTGTTCGAAATTGCTCAACTCTCTCCATGGAGGAGTTTTTAACGGTTTTGTCTATTTCTCATAGAAAGTTGGTGATTTGGAATCGAAATAATCTTGGAAGCTTATACTCATAAATTTTGACATAGAATAACAATAAAAAGTGTACACCGAGCAACTTTGATGGTCCGAAGTTGCTCAACTCTCTCTATGGAGGGGCTTTTAACGGTTTTGTCCATTTGTCATAGAAAGATGGTGTTTTAGCATCGAAATAATCTAGGAAGCTTATACTCGTAAAATTTGACAAAGAAGAACAATAAAAAGTGTATCCCGAGCAACTTTGTTGGTCTGAAGTTGCTCAACTCTCTCTATGTAGGAGCTTATAACGGTTTTTGTCCATTTGTGATAAAAAGTTGGTGTTTTGGCATCGAAATAATCTTGGAAGCTTATACTCGTAAAATTTGACATAGAAGAACAATAAAAAGTGTACACCGAGCAACTTTGATGGTCCGAAGTTGCTCAACTCTCTCTATGGAGGAGATTTTAATGGTTTTGTCCATTTGTCGTAAAAAGTTCATTTTTCGGCATCGAAATAATCTAGGAAGCTTATACTCGTAAAATTTGACAAAGAAGAACAATAAAAAGTGTATTTCGAGCAACTTTGTTGGTTCAAAGTTGCTCAACTCTCTCTATGGAGGAGCTTTGAATGGTTTTGTCCATTTCCCATAGAAAGTTGGTGATTTGAAATCGAAATAATCTTGGAAGCTTATACTCATAAAATTGGACATAGTATAACAATAAAAAGTGTACACCGAGAAACTTTGATGGTCCTAAGATGCTCAACTCTCTCTATGGAGGGGCTTTTAACGGTTTTGTCCATTTGTCATAGAAAGATGGTGTTTTAGCATCGAAATAATCTAGGAAGCTTATACTCGTAAAATTTGACAAAGAAGAACAATAAAAAGTGTATCCCGAGCAACTTTGTTGGTCTGAAGTTGCTCAACTCTCTCTATGTAGGAGCTTATAACGGTTTTTGTCCATTTGTGATAAAAAAGTTGGTGTTTTGGCATCGAAATAATCTCGGAAGCTTATACTCGTAAAATTTGACATAGAAAAACAATAAAATGTGTACACCGAGCAACTTTGATGGTCCGAAGTTGCTCTACTCTCTCTATGGAGGAGCTTTTAACGGTTTTATCCATTTGTCATAGAAAGTTGGTGATTTGGAATCGAAATAATCTTGGAAGCTTATACTCATAAACTTTGACATAGAATAACAATAAAAAGTGTACACCGAGCAACTTTGATAGTCCGAAGTTCCTCAACTCTCTCTATGGAGGGTCTTTTAATGGTTTTGTCCATTTGTCATAGAAAGATGGTATTTTAGCATCAAAATAATCTTGAAAGCTTATACTCCTAAAATTTGACATAGAAGAACAATAAAAAGTGTATCCCGACCAACATTGTTGGTTCGAAGTTGCTCAACTCTCTCTATGGAGGAGCTTTTAACAGTTTTGTCCATTTCTCATAGAAAGTTGGTGATTTGGAATCGAAATAATCTCGAAAGCTTATACTCATAAAATTTGACATAGAAGAACAATAAAAAGTGTATCCCGAGCAACTTTGTTGGTTCGAAGTTGCTCAACTCTCTCTATGGAGGAGCTTTTAACGGTTTTGTCCATTTCTCATAGAAAGTTGGTGATTTGGAATCGAAATAATCTTGAAAGCTTATACTCATAAAATTTGACATAGAATAACAATAAAAAGTGTACACCGAGCAACTTTGATGGTCCGAAGTTGCTCAACTCTCTCTATGGAGGGTCTTTTAACGGTTTTGTCCATTTGTCATAGAAAGATGGTGTTTTAGCATCGAAATAATCTAGGAAGCTTATACTCGTAAAATTTGACATAGAAGAACAATAAAAAGTGTACACCGAGCAACTGTGATGGTCCGAAGTTGCTCAACTCTCTCTATGGAGGAGATTTTAACGGTTTTGTCCATTTGTCGTAAAAAGTTCATTTTTTGGCATCGGAATAATCTAGGAAGCTTATACCCATAAAATTTAACATAGAAGAACAATAAAAAGTGTACATCGAGCAACTTTGATTGTTCGAAATTGCTCAACTCTCTCCATGGAGGAGTTTTTAACGGTTTTGTCTATTTCTCATAGAAAGTTGGTGATTTGGAATCGAAATAATCTTGGAAGCTTATACTCATAAATTTTGACATAGAATAACAATAAAAAGTGTACACCGAGCAACTTTGATGGTCCGAAGTTGCTCAACTCTCTCTATGGAGGGGCTTTTAACGGTTTTGTCCATTTGTCATAGAAAGATGGTGTTTTAGCATCGAAATAATCTAGGAAGCTTATACTCGTAAAATTTGACAAAGAAGAACAATAAAAAGTGTATCCCGAGCAACTTTGTTGGTCTGAAGTTGCTCAACTCTCTCTATGTAGGAGCTTATAACGGTTTTTGTCCATTAGTGATAAAAAGTTGGTGTTTTGGCATCGAAATAATCTTGGAAGCTTATACTCGTAAAATTTGACATAGAAGAACAATAAAAAGTGTACACCGAGCAACTTTGATGGTCCGAAGTTGCTCAACTCTCTCTATGGAGGAGATTTTAATGGTTTTGTCCATTTGTCGTAAAAAGTTCATTTTTCGGCATCGAAATAATCTAGGAAGCTTATACTCGTAAAATTTGACAAAGAAGAACAATAAAAAGTGTATTTCGAGCAACTTTGTTGGTTCAAAGTTGCTCAACTCTCTCTATGGAGGAGCTTTGAATGGTTTTGTCCATTTCCCATAGAAAGTTGGTGATTTGAAATCGAAATAATCTTGGAAGCTTATACTCATAAAATTGGACATAGTATAACAATAAAAAGTGTACACCGAGAAACTTTGATGGTCCTAAGATGCTCAACTCTCTCTATGGAGGGGCTTTTAACGGTTTTGTCCATTTGTCATAGAAAGATGGTGTTTTAGCATCGAAATAATCTAGGAAGCTTATACTCGTAAAATTTGACAAAGAAGAACAATAAAAAGTGTATCCCGAGCAACTTTGTTGGTCTGAAGTTGCTCAACTCTCTCTATGTAGGAGCTTATAACGGTTTTTGTCCATTTGTGATAAAAAAGTTGGTGTTTTGGCATCGAAATAATCTTGGAAGCTTATACTCGTAAAATTTGACATAGAAAAACAATAAAATGTGTACACCGAGCAACTTTGATGGTCCGAAGTTGCTCTACTCTCTCTATGGAGGAGCTTTTAACGGTTTTATCCATTTGTCATAGAAAGTTGGTGATTTGGAATCGAAATAATCTTGGAAGCTTATACTCATAAACTTTGACATAGAATAACAATAAAAAGTGTACACCGAGCAACTTTGATAGTCCGAAGTTCCTCAACTCTCTCTATGGAGGGTCTTTTAATGGTTTTGTCCATTTGTCATAGAAAGATCGTATTTTAGCATCAAAATAATCTTGAAAGCTTATACTCCTAAAATTTGACATAGAAGAACAATAAAAAGTGTATCCCGAGCAACATTGTTGGTTCGAAGTTGCTCAACTCTCTCTATGGAGGAGCTTTTAACAGTTTTGTCCATTTCTCATAGAAAGTTGGTGATTTGGAATCGAAATAATCTCGAAAGCTTATACTCATAAAATTTGACATAGAAGAACAATAAAAAGTGTATCCCGAGCAACTTTGTTGGTTCGAAGTTGCTCAACTCTCTCTATGGAGGAGCTTTTAACGGTTTTGTCCATTTCTCATAGAAAGTTGGTGATTTGGAATCGAAATAATCTTGAAAGCTTATACTCATAAAATTTGACATAGAATAACAATAAAAAGTGTACACCGAGCAACTTTGATGGTCCGAAGTTGCTCAACTCTCTCTATGGAGGGTCTTTTAACGGTTTTGTCCATTTGTCATAGAAAGATGGTGTTTTAGCATCGAAATAATCTAGGAAGCTTATACTCGTAAAATTTGACATAGAAGAACAATAAAAAGTGTACACCGAGCAACTGTGATGGTCCGAAGTTGCTCAACTCTCTCTATGGAGGAGATTTTAACGGTTTTGTCCATTTGTCGTAAAAAGTTCATTTTTTGGCATCGAAATAATCTAGGAAGCTTATACCCATAAAATTTAACATAGAAGAACAATAAAAAGTGTACATCGAGCAACTTTGATTGTTCGAAATTGCTCAACTCTCTCCATGGAGGAGTTTTTAACGGTTTTGTCTATTTCTCATAGAAAGTTGGTGATTTGGAATCGAAATAATCTTGGAAGCTTATACTCATAAATTTTGACATAGAATAACAATAAAAAGTGTACACCGAGCAACTTTGATGGTCCGAAGTTGCTCAACTCTCTCTATGGAGGGGCTTTTAACGGTTTTGTCCATTTGTCATAGAAAGATGGTGTTTTAGCATCGAAATAATCTAGGAAGCTTATACTCGTAAAATTTGACAAAGAAGAACAATAAAAAGTGTATCCCGAGCAACTTTGTTGGTCTGAAGTTGCTCAACTCTCTCTATGTAGGAGCTTATAACGGTTTTTGTCCATTTGTGATAAAAAGTTGGTGTTTTGGCATCGAAATAATCTTGGAAGCTTATACTCGTAAAATTTGACATAGAAGAACAATAAAAAGTGTACACCGAGCAACTTTGATGGTCCGAAGTTGCTCAACTCTCTCTATGGAGGAGATTTTAATGGTTTTGTCCATTTGTCGTAAAAAGTTCATTTTTCGGCATCGAAATAATCTAGGAAGCTTATACTCGTAAAATTTGACAAAGAAGAACAATAAAAAGTGTATTTCGAGCAACTTTGTTGGTTCAAAGTTGCTCAACTCTCTCTATGGAGGAGCTTTGAATGGTTTTGTCCATTTCCCATAGAAAGTTGGTGATTTGAAATCGAAATAATCTTGGAAGCTTATACTCATAAAATTGGACATAGTATAACAATAAAAAGTGTACACCGAGAAACTTTGATGGTCCTAAGATGCTCAACTCTCTCTATGGAGGGGCTTTTAACGGTTTTGTCCATTTGTCATAGAAAGATGGTGTTTTAGCATCGAAATAATCTAGGAAGCTTATACTCGTAAAATTTGACAAAGAAGAACAATAAAAAGTGTATCCCGAGCAACTTTGTTGGTCTGAAGTTGCTCAACTCTCTCTATGTAGGAGCTTATAACGGTTTTTGTCCATTTGTGATAAAAAAGTTGGTGTTTTGGCATCGAAATAATCTCGGAAGCTTATACTCGTAAAATTTGACATAGAAAAACAATAAAATGTGTACACCGAGCAACTTTGATGGTCCGAAGTTGCTCTACTCTCTCTATGGAGGAGCTTTTAACGGTTTTATCCATTTGTCATAGAAAGTTGGTGATTTGGAATCGAAATAATCTTGGAAGCTTATACTCATAAACTTTGACATAGAATAACAATAAAAAGTGTACACCGAGCAACTTTGATAGTCCGAAGTTCCTCAACTCTCTCTATGGAGGGTCTTTTAATGGTTTTGTCCATTTGTCATAGAAAGATGGTATTTTAGCATCAAAATAATCTTGAAAGCTTATACTCCTAAAATTTGACATAGAAGAACAATAAAAAGTGTATCCCGACCAACATTGTTGGTTCGAAGTTGCTCAACTCTCTCTATGGAGGAGCTTTTAACAGTTTTGTCCATTTCTCATAGAAAGTTGGTGATTTGGAATCGAAATAATCTCGAAAGCTTATACTCATAAAATTTGACATAGAAGAACAATAAAAAGTGTATCCCGAGCAACTTTGTTGGTTCGAAGTTGCTCAACTCTCTCTATGGAGGAGCTTTTAACGGTTTTGTCCATTTCTCATAGAAAGTTGGTGATTTGGAATCGAAATAATCTTGAAAGCTTATACTCATAAAATTTGACATAGAATAACAATAAAAAGTGTACACCGAGCAACTTTGATGGTCCGAAGTTGCTCAACTCTCTCTATGGAGGGTCTTTTAACGGTTTTGTCCATTTGTCATAGAAAGATGGTGTTTTAGCATCGAAATAATCTAGGAAGCTTATACTCGTAAAATTTGACATAGAAGAACAATAAAAAGTGTACACCGAGCAACTGTGATGGTCCGAAGTTGCTCAACTCTCTCTATGGAGGAGATTTTAACGGTTTTGTCCATTTGTCGTAAAAAGTTCATTTTTTGGCATCGGAATAATCTAGGAAGCTTATACCCATAAAATTTAACATAGAAGAACAATAAAAAGTGTACATCGAGCAACTTTGATTGTTCGAAATTGCTCAACTCTCTCCATGGAGGAGTTTTTAACGGTTTTGTCTATTTCTCATAGAAAGTTGGTGATTTGGAATCGAAATAATCTTGGAAGCTTATACTCATAAATTTTGACATAGAATAACAATAAAAAGTGTACACCGAGCAACTTTGATGGTCCGAAGTTGCTCAACTCTCTCTATGGAGGGGCTTTTAACGGTTTTGTCCATTTGTCATAGAAAGATGGTGTTTTAGCATCGAAATAATCTAGGAAGCTTATACTCGTAAAATTTGACAAAGAAGAACAATAAAAAGTGTATCCCGAGCAACTTTGTTGGTCTGAAGTTGCTCAACTCTCTCTATGTAGGAGCTTATAACGGTTTTTGTCCATTAGTGATAAAAAGTTGGTGTTTTGGCATCGAAATAATCTTGGAAGCTTATACTCGTAAAATTTGACATAGAAGAACAATAAAAAGTGTACACCGAGCAACTTTGATGGTCCGAAGTTGCTCAACTCTCTCTATGGAGGAGATTTTAATGGTTTTGTCCATTTGTCGTAAAAAGTTCATTTTTCGGCATCGAAATAATCTAGGAAGCTTATACTCGTAAAATTTGACAAAGAAGAACAATAAAAAGTGTATTTCGAGCAACTTTGTTGGTTCAAAGTTGCTCAACTCTCTCTATGGAGGAGCTTTGAATGGTTTTGTCCATTTCCCATAGAAAGTTGGTGATTTGAAATCGAAATAATCTTGGAAGCTTATACTCATAAAATTGGACATAGTATAACAATAAAAAGTGTACACCGAGAAACTTTGATGGTCCTAAGATGCTCAACTCTCTCTATGGAGGGGCTTTTAACGGTTTTGTCCATTTGTCATAGAAAGATGGTGTTTTAGCATCGAAATAATCTAGGAAGCTTATACTCGTAAAATTTGACAAAGAAGAACAATAAAAAGTGTATCCCGAGCAACTTTGTTGGTCTGAAGTTGCTCAACTCTCTCTATGTAGGAGCTTATAACGGTTTTTGTCCATTTGTGATAAAAAAGTTGGTGTTTTGGCATCGAAATAATCTTGGAAGCTTATACTCGTAAAATTTGACATAGAAAAACAATAAAATGTGTACACCGAGCAACTTTGATGGTCCGAAGTTGCTCTACTCTCTCTATGGAGGAGCTTTTAACGGTTTTATCCATTTGTCATAGAAAGTTGGTGATTTGGAATCGAAATAATCTTGGAAGCTTATACTCATAAACTTTGACATAGAATAACAATAAAAAGTGTACACCGAGCAACTTTGATAGTCCGAAGTTCCTCAACTCTCTCTATGGAGGGTCTTTTAATGGTTTTGTCCATTTGTCATAGAAAGATGGTATTTTAGCATCAAAATAATCTTGAAAGCTTATACTCCTAAAATTTGACATAGAAGAACAATAAAAAGTGTATCCCGACCAACATTGTTGGTTCGAAGTTGCTCAACTCTCTCTATGGAGGAGCTTTTAACAGTTTTGTCCATTTCTCATAGAAAGTTGGTGATTTGGAATCGAAATAATCTCGAAAGCTTATACTCATAAAATTTGACATAGAAGAACAATAAAAAGTGTATCCCGAGCAACTTTGTTGGTTCGAAGTTGCTCAACTCTCTCTATGGAGGAGCTTTTAACGGTTTTGTCCATTTCTCATAGAAAGTTGGTGATTTGGAATCGAAATAATCTTGAAAGCTTATACTCATAAAATTTGACATAGAATAACAATAAAAAGTGTACACCGAGCAACTTTGATGGTCCGAAGTTGCTCAACTCTCTCTATGGAGGGTCTTTTAACGGTTTTGTCCATTTGTCATAGAAAGATGGTGTTTTAGCATCGAAATAATCTAGGAAGCTTATACTCGTAAAATTTGACATAGAAGAACAATAAAAAGTGTACACCGAGCAACTGTGATGGTCCGAAGTTGCTCAACTCCCTCTATGGAGGAGATTTTAACGGTTTTGTCCATTTGTCGTAAAAAGTTCATTTTTTGGCATCGAAATAATCTAGGAAGCTTATACCCATAAAATTTAACATAGAAGAACAATAAAAAGTGTACATCGAGCAACTTTGATTGTTCGAAATTGCTCAACTCTCTCCATGGAGGAGTTTTTAACGGTTTTGTCTATTTCTCATAGAAAGTTGGTGATTTGGAATCGAAATAATCTTGGAAGCTTATACTCATAAATTTTGACATAGAATAACAATAAAAAGTGTACACCGAGCAACTTTGATGGTCCGAAGTTGCTCAACTCTCTCTATGGAGGGGCTTTTAACGGTTTTGTCCATTTGTCATAGAAAGATGGTGTTTTAGCATCGAAATAATCTAGGAAGCTTATACTCGTAAAATTTGACAAAGAAGAACAATAAAAAGTGTATCCCGAGCAACTTTGTTGGTCTGAAGTTGCTCAACTCTCTCTATGTAGGAGCTTATAACGGTTTTTGTCCATTTGTGATAAAAAGTTGGTGTTTTGACATCGAAATAATCTTGGAAGCTTATACTCGTAAAATTTGACATAGAAGAACAATAAAAAGTGTACACCGAGCAACTTTGATGGTCCGAAGTTGCTCAACTCTCTCTATGGAGGAGATTTTAATGGTTTTGTCCATTTGTCGTAAAAAGTTCATTTTTCGGCATCGAAATAATCTAGGAAGCTTATACTCGTAAAATTTGACAAAGAAGAACAATAAAAAGTGTATTTCGAGCAACTTTGTTGGTTCAAAGTTGCTCAACTCTCTCTATGGAGGAGCTTTGAATGGTTTTGTCCATTTCCCATAGAAAGTTGGTGATTTGAAATCGAAATAATCTTGGAAGCTTATACTCATAAAATTGGACATAGTATAACAATAAAAAGTGTACACCGAGAAACTTTGATGGTCCTAAGATGCTCAACTCTCTCTATGGAGGGGCTTTTAACGGTTTTGTCCATTTGTCATAGAAAGATGGTGTTTTAGCATCGAAATAATCTAGGAAGCTTATACTCGTAAAATTTGACAAAGAAGAACAATAAAAAGTGTATCCCGAGCAACTTTGTTGGTCTGAAGTTGCTCAACTCTCTCTATGTAGGAGCTTATAACGGTTTTTGTCCATTTGTGATAAAAAAGTTGGTGTTTTGGCATCGAAATAATCTCGGAAGCTTATACTCGTAAAATTTGACATAGAAAAACAATAAAATGTGTACACCGAGCAACTTTGATGGTCCGAAGTTGCTCTACTCTCTCTATGGAGGAGCTTTTAACGGTTTTATCCATTTGTCATAGAAAGTTGGTGATTTGGAATCGAAATAATCTTGGAAGCTTATACTCATAAACTTTGACATAGAATAACAATAAAAAGTGTACACCGAGCAACTTTGATAGTCCGAAGTTCCTCAACTCTCTCTATGGAGGGTCTTTTAATGGTTTTGTCCATTTGTCATAGAAAGATGGTATTTTAGCATCAAAATAATCTTGAAAGCTTATACTCCTAAAATTTGACATAGAAGAACAATAAAAAGTGTATCCCGACCAACATTGTTGGTTCGAAGTTGCTCAACTCTCTCTATGGAGGAGCTTTTAACAGTTTTGTCCATTTCTCATAGAAAGTTGGTGATTTGGAATCGAAATAATCTCGAAAGCTTATACTCATAAAATTTGACATAGAAGAACAATAAAAAGTGTATCCCGAGCAACTTTGTTGGTTCGAAGTTGCTCAACTCTCTCTATGGAGGAGCTTTTAACGGTTTTGTCCATTTCTCATAGAAAGTTGGTGATTTGGAATCGAAATAATCTTGAAAGCTTATACTCATAAAATTTGACATAGAATAACAATAAAAAGTGTACACCGAGCAACTTTGATGGTCCGAAGTTGCTCAACTCTCTCTATGGAGGGTCTTTTAACGGTTTTGTCCATTTGTCATAGAAAGATGGTGTTTTAGCATCGAAATAATCTAGGAAGCTTATACTCGTAAAATTTGACATAGAAGAACAATAAAAAGTGTACACCGAGCAACTGTGATGGTCCGAAGTTGCTCAACTCTCTCTATGGAGGAGATTTTAACGGTTTTGTCCATTTGTCGTAAAAAGTTCATTTTTTGGCATCGAAATAATCTAGGAAGCTTATACCCATAAAATTTAACATAGAAGAACAATAAAAAGTGTACATCGAGCAACTTTGATTGTTCGAAATTGCTCAACTCTCTCCATGGAGGAGTTTTTAACGGTTTTGTCTATTTCTCATAGAAAGTTGGTGATTTGGAATCGAAATAATCTTGGAAGCTTATACTCATAAATTTTGACATAGAATAACAATAAAAAGTGTACACCGAGCAACTTTGATGGTCCGAAGTTGCTCAACTCTCTCTATGGAGGGGCTTTTAACGGTTTTGTCCATTTGTCATAGAAAGATGGTGTTTTAGCATCGAAATAATCTAGGAAGCTTATACTCGTAAAATTTGACAAAGAAGAACAATAAAAAGTGTATCCCGAGCAACTTTGTTGGTCTGAAGTTGCTCAACTCTCTCTATGTAGGAGCTTATAACGGTTTTTGTCCATTTGTGATAAAAAGTTGGTGTTTTGGCATCGAAATAATCTTGGAAGCTTATACTCGTAAAATTTGACATAGAAGAACAATAAAAAGTGTACACCGAGCAACTTTGATGGTCCGAAGTTGCTCAACTCTCTCTATGGAGGAGATTTTAATGGTTTTGTCCATTTGTCGTAAAAAGTTCATTTTTCGGCATCGAAATAATCTAGGAAGCTTATACTCGTAAAATTTGACAAAGAAGAACAATAAAAAGTGTATTTCGAGCAACTTTGTTGGTTCAAAGTTGCTCAACTCTCTCTATGGAGGAGCTTTGAATGGTTTTGTCCATTTCCCATAGAAAGTTCGTGATTTGAAATCGAAATAATCTTGGAAGCTTATACTCATAAAATTGGACATAGTATAACAATAAAAAGTGTACACCGAGAAACTTTGATGGTCCTAAGATGCTCAACTCTCTCTATGGAGGGGCTTTTAACGGTTTTATCCATTTGTCATAGAAAGATGGTGTTTTAGCATCGAAATAATCTAGGAAGCTTATACTCGTAAAATTTGACAAAGAAGAACAATAAAAAGTGTATCCCGAGCAACTTTGTTGGTCCGAAGTTGCTCAACTCTCTCTATGTAGGAGCTTATAACGGTTTTTGTCCATTTGTGATAAAAAAGTTGTTGTTTTGGCATCGAAATAATCTTGGAAGCTTATACTCGTAAAATTTGACATAGAAAAACAATAAAATGTGTACACCGAGCAACTTTGATGGTCCGAAGTTGCTCTACTCTCTCTATGGAGGAGCTTTTAACGGTTTTATCCATTTGTCATAGAAAGTTGGTGATTTGGAATCGAAATAATCTTGGAAGCTTATACTCATAAACTTTGACATAGAATAACAATAAAAAGTGTACACCGAGCAACTTTGATAGTCCGAAGTTCCTCAACTCTCTCTATGGAGGGTCTTTTAATGGTTTTGTCCATTTGTCATAGAAAGATGGTATTTTAGCATCAAAATAATCTTGAAAGCTTATACTCCTAAAATTTGACATAGAAGAACAATAAAAAGTGTATCCCGACCAACATTGTTGGTTCGAAGTTGCTCAACTCTCTCTATGGAGGAGCTTTTAACAGTTTTGTCCATTTCTCATAGAAAGTTGGTGATTTGGAATCGAAATAATCTCGAAAGCTTATACTCATAAAATTTGACATAGAAGAACAATAAAAAGTGTATCCCGAGCAACTTTGTTGGTTCGAAGTTGCTCAACTCTCTCTATGGAGGAGCTTTTAACGGTTTTGTCCATTTCTCATAGAAAGTTGGTGATTTGGAATCGAAATAATCTTGAAAGCTTATACTCATAAAATTTGACATAGAATAACAATAAAAAGTGTACACCGAGCAACTTTGATGGTCCGAAGTTGCTCAACTCTCTCTATGGAGGGTCTTTTAACGGTTTTGTCCATTTGTCATAGAAAGATGGTGTTTTAGCATCGAAATAATCTAGGAAGCTTATACTCGTAAAATTTGACATAGAAGAACAATAAAAAGTGTACACCGAGCAACTGTGATGGTCCGAAGTTGCTCAACTCTCTCTATGGAGGAGATTTTAACGGTTTTGTCCATTTGTCGTAAAAAGTTCATTTTTTGGCATCGAAATAATCTAGGAAGCTTATACCCATAAAATTTAACATAGAAGAACAATAAAAAGTGTACATCGAGCAACTTTGATTGTTCGAAATTGCTCAACTCTCTCCATGGAGGAGTTTTTAACGGTTTTGTCTATTTCTCATAGAAAGTTGGTGATTTGGAATCGAAATAATCTTGGAAGCTTATACTCATAAATTTTGACATAGAATAACAATAAAAAGTGTACACCGAGCAACTTTGATGGTCCGAAGTTGCTCAACTCTCTCTATGGAGGGGCTTTTAACGGTTTTGTCCATTTGTCATAGAAAGATGGTGTTTTAGCATCGAAATAATCTAGGAAGCTTATACTCGTAAAATTTGACAAAGACGAACAATAAAAAGTGTATCCCGAGCAACTTTGTTGGTCTGAAGTTGCTCAACTCTCTCTATGTAGGAGCTTATAACGGTTTTTGTCCATTTGTGATAAAAAGTTGGTGTTTTGGCATCGAAATAATCTTGGAAGCTTATACTCGTAAAATTTGACATAGAAGAACAATAAAAAGTGTACACCGAGCAACTTTGATGGTCCGAAGTTGCTCAACTCTCTCTATGGAGGAGATTTTAATGGTTTTGTCCATTTGTCGTAAAAAGTTCATTTTTCGGCATCGAAATAATCTAGGAAGCTTATACTCGTAAAATTTGACAAAGAAGAACAATAAAAAGTGTATTTCGAGCAACTTTGTTGGTTCAAAGTTGCTCAACTCTCTCTATGGAGGAGCTTTGAATGGTTTTGTCCATTTCCCATAGAAAGTTGGTGATTTGATATCGAAATAATCTTGGAAGCTTATACTCATAAAATTGGACATAGTATAACAATAAAAAGTGTACACCGAGAAACTTTGATGGTCCTAAGATGCTCAACTCTCTCTATGGAGGGGCTTTTAACCGTTTTGTCCATTTGTCATAGAAAGATGGTGTTTTAGCATCGAAATAATCTAGGAAGCTTATACTCGTAAAATTTGACAAAGAAGAACAATAAAAAGTGTATCCCGAGCAACTTTGTTGGTCTGAAGTTGCTCAACTCTCTCTATGTAGGAGCTTATAACGGTTTTTGTCCATTTGTGATAAAAAAGTTGGTGTTTTGGCATCGAAATAATCTTGGAAGCTTATACTCGTAAAATTTGACATAGAAAAACAATAAAATGTGTACACCGAGCAACTTTGATGGTCCGAAGTTGCTCTACTCTCTCTATGGAGGAGCTTTTAACGGTTTTATCCATTTGTCATAGAAAGTTGGTGATTTGGAATCGAAATAATCTTGGAAGCTTATACTCATAAACTTTGACATAGAATAACAATAAAAAGTGTACACCGAGCAACTTTGATAGTCCGAAGTTCCTCAACTCTCTCTATGGAGGGTCTTTTAATGGTTTTGTCCATTTGTCATAGAAAGATGGTATTTTAGCATCAAAATAATCTTGAAAGCTTATACTCCTAAAATTTGACATAGAAGAACAATAAAAAGTGTATCCCGACCAACATTGTTGGTTCGAAGTTGCTCAACTCTCTCTATGGAGGAGCTTTTAACAGTTTTGTCCATTTCTCATAGAAAGTTGGTGATTTGGAATCGAAATAATCTCGAAAGCTTATACTCATAAAATTTGACATAGAAGAACAATAAAAAGTGTATCCCGAGCAACTTTGTTGGTTCGAAGTTGCTCAACTCTCTCTATGGAGGAGCTTTTAACGGTTTTGTCCATTTCTCATAGAAAGTTGGTGATTTGGAATCGAAATAATCTTGAAAGCTTATACTCATAAAATTTGACATAGAATAACAATAAAAAGTGTACACCGAGCAACTTTGATGGTCCGAAGTTGCTCAACTCTCTCTATGGAGGGTCTTTTAACGGTTTTGTCCATTTGTCATAGAAAGATGGTGTTTTAGCATCGAAATAATCTAGGAAGCTTATACTCGTAAAATTTGACATAGAAGAACAATAAAAAGTGTACACCGAGCAACTGTGATGGTCCGAAGTTGCTCAACTCTCTCTATGGAGGAGATTTTAACGGTTTTGTCCATTTGTCGTAAAAAGTTCATTTTTTGGCATCGAAATAATCTAGGAAGCTTATACCCATAAAATTTAACATAGAAGAACAATAAAAAGTGTACATCGAGCAACTTTGATTGTTCGAAATTGCTCAACTCTCTCCATGGAGGAGTTTTTAACGGTTTTGTCTATTTCTCATAGAAAGTTGGTGATTTGGAATCGAAATAATCTTGGAAGCTTATACTCATAAATTTTGACATAGAATAACAATAAAAAGTGTACACCGAGCAACTTTGATGGTCCGAAGTTGCTCAACTCTCTCTATGGAGGGGCTTTTAACGGTTTTGTCCATTTGTCATAGAAAGATGGTGTTTTAGCATCGAAATAATCTAGGAAGCTTATACTCGTAAAATTTGACAAAGACGAACAATAAAAAGTGTATCCCGAGCAACTTTGTTGGTCTGAAGTTGCTCAACTCTCTCTATGTAGGAGCTTATAACGGTTTTTGTCCATTTGTGATAAAAAGTTGGTGTTTTGGCATCGAAATAATCTTGGAAGCTTATACTCGTAAAATTTGACATAGAAGAACAATAAAAAGTGTACACCGAGCAACTTTGATGGTCCGAAGTTGCTCAACTCTCTCTATGGAGGAGATTTTAATGGTTTTGTCCATTTGTCGTAAAAAGTTCATTTTTCGGCATCGAAATAATCTAGGAAGCTTATACTCGTAAAATTTGACAAAGAAGAACAATAAAAAGTGTATTTCGAGCAACTTTGTTGGTTCAAAGTTGCTCAACTCTCTCTATGGAGGAGCTTTGAATGGTTTTGTCCATTTCCCATAGAAAGTTGGTGATTTGATATCGAAATAATCTTGGAAGCTTATACTCATAAAATTGGACATAGTATAACAATAAAAAGTGTACACCGAGAAACTTTGATGGTCCTAAGATGCTCAACTCTCTCTATGGAGGGGCTTTTAACCGTTTTGTCCATTTGTCATAGAAAGATGGTGTTTTAGCATCGAAATAATCTAGGAAGCTTATACTCGTAAAATTTGACAAAGAAGAACAATAAAAAGTGTATCCCGAGCAACTTTGTTGGTCTGAAGTTGCTCAACTCTCTCTATGTAGGAGCTTATAACGGTTTTTGTCCATTTGTGATAAAAAAGTTGGTGTTTTGGCATCGAAATAATCTTGGAAGCTTATACTCGTAAAATTTGACATAGAAAAACAATAAAATGTGTACACCGAGCAACTTTGATGGTCCGAAGTTGCTCTACTCTCTCTATGGAGGAGCTTTTAACGGTTTTATCCATTAGTCATAGAAAGTTGGTGATTTGGAATCGAAATAATCTTGGAAGCTTATACTCATAAACTTTGACATAGAATAACAATAAAAAGTGTACACCGAGCAACTTTGATAGTCCGAAGTTCCTCAACTCTCTCTATGGAGGGTCTTTTAATGGTTTTGTCCATTTGTCATAGAAAGATGGTATTTTAGCATCAAAATAATCTTGAAAGCTTATACTCCTAAAATTTGACATAGAAGAACAATAAAAAGTGTATCCCGACCAACATTGTTGGTTCGAAGTTGCTCAACTCTCTCTATGGAGGAGCTTTTAACAGTTTTGTCCATTTCTCATAGAAAGTTGGTGATTTGGAATCGAAATAATCTCGAAAGCTTATACTCATAAAATTTGACATAGAAGAACAATAAAAAGTGTATCCCGAGCAACTTTGTTGGTTCGAAGTTGCTCAACTCTCTCTATGGAGGAGCTTTTAACGGTTTTGTCCATTTCTCATAGAAAGTTGGTGATTTGGAATCGAAATAATCTTGAAAGCTTATACTCATAAAATTTGACATAGAATAACAATAAAAAGTGTACACCGAGCAACTTTGATGGTCCGAAGTTGCTCAACTCTCTCTATGGAGGGTCTTTTAACGGTTTTGTCCATTTGTCATAGAAAGATGGTGTTTTAGCATCGAAATAATCTAGGAAGCTTATACTCGTAAAATTTGACATAGAAGAACAATAAAAAGTGTACACCGAGCAACTGTGATGGTCCGAAGTTGCTCAACTCTCTCTATGGAGGAGATTTTAACGGTTTTGTCCATTTGTCGTAAAAAGTTCATTTTTTGGCATCGAAATAATCTAGGAAGCTTATACCCATAAAATTTAACATAGAAGAACAATAAAAAGTGTACATCGAGCAACTTTGATTGTTCGAAATTGCTCAACTCTCTCTATGGAGGAGCTTTTAACGGTTTTGTCCATTTCTCATAGAAAGTTGGTGATTTGGAATCGAAATAATCTTGAAAGCTTATACTCATAAAATTGGACATAGAATAACAATAAAAAGTGTACACCGAGCAACTGTGATGGTCCGAAGTTGCTCAACTCTCTCTATGGAGGAGATTTTAACGGTTTTGTCCATTTGTCGTAAAAAGTTCATTTTTTGGCATCGAAATAATCTAGGAAGCTTATACCCATAAAATTTAACATAGAAGAACAATAAAAAGTGTACATCGAGCAACTTTGATTGTTCGAAATTGCTCAACTCTCTCCATGGAGGAGTTTTTAACGGTTTTGTCTATTTCTCATAGAAAGTTGGTGATTTAGAATCGAAATAATCTTGGAAGCTTATACTCATAAATTTTGACATAGAATAACAATAAAAAGTGTACACCGAGCAACTTTGATGGTCCGAAGTTGCTCAACTCTCTCTATGGAGGGTCTTTTAACGGTTTTGTCCATTTGTCATAGAAAGATGGTGTTTTAGCATCGAAATAATCTAGGAAGCTTATACTCGTAAAATTTGACAAAGAAGAACAATAAAAAGTGTATCCCGAGCAACTTTGTTGGTCTGAAGTTGCTCAACTCTCTCTATGTAGGAGCTTATAACGGTTTTTGTCCATTTGTGATAAAAAGTTGGTGTTTTGGCATCGAAATAATCTTGGAAGCTTATACTCGTAAAATTTGACATAGAAGAACAATAAAAAGTGTACACCGAGCAACTTTGATGGTCCGAAGTTGCTCAACTCTCTCTATGGAGGAGATTTTAATGGTTTTGTCCATTTGTCGTAAAAAGTTCATTTTTCGGCATCGAAATAATCTAGGAAGCTTATACTCGTAAAATTTGACAAAGAAGAACAATAAAAAGTGTATTTCGATCAACTTTGTTGGTTCAAAGTTGCTCAACTCTCTCTATGGAGGAGCTTTGAATGGTTTTGTCCATTTCCCATAGAAAGTTGGTGATTTGAAATCGAAATAATCTTGGAAGCTTATACTCATAAAATTGGACATAGTATAACAATAAAAAGTGTACACCGAGAAACTTTGATGGTCCTAAGATGCTCAACTCTCTCTATGGAGGGGCTTTTAACGGTTTTGTCCATTTGTCATAGAAAGATGGTGTTTTAGCATCGAAATAATCTAGGAAGCCTATACTCGTAAAATTTGACAAAGAAGAACAATAAAAAGTGTATCCCGAGCAACTTTGTTGGTCTGAAGTTGCTCAACTCTCTCTATGTAGGAGCTTATAACGGTTTTTGTCCATTTGTGATAAAAAAGTTGGTGTTTTGGCATCGAAATAATCTTGGAAGCTTATACTCGTAAAATTTGACATAAGAAAAACAATAAAATGTGTACACCGAGCAACTTTGATGGTCCGAAGTTGCTCTACTCTCTCTATGGAGGAGCTTTTAACGGTTTTATCCATTTGTCATAGAAAGTTGGTGATTTGGAATCGAAATAATCTTGGAAGCTTATACTCATAAACTTTGACATAGAATAACAATAAAAAGTGTACACCGAGCAACTTTGATAGTCCGAAGTTCCTCAACTCTCTCTATGGAGGGTCTTTTAATGGTTTTGTCCATTTGTCATAGAAAGATGGTATTTTAGCATCAAAATAATCTTGAAAGCTTATACTCCTAAAATTTGACATAGAAGAACAATAAAAAGTGTATCCCGAGCAACATTGTTGGTTCGAAGTTGCTCAACTCTCTCTATGGAGGAGCTTTTAACAGTTTTGTCCATTTCTCATAGAAAGTTGGTGATTTGGAATCGAAATAATCTCGAAAGCTTATACTCATAAAATTTGACATAGAAGAACAATAAAAAGTGTATCCCGAGCAACTTTGTTGGTTCGAAGTTGCTCAACTCTCTCTATGGAGGAGCTTTTAACGGTTTTGTCCATTTCTCATAGAAAGTTGGTGATTTGGAATCGAAATAATCTTGAAAGCTTATACTCATAAAATTTGACATAGAATAACAATAAAAAGTGTACACCGAGCAACTTTGATGGTCCGAAGTTGCTCAACTCTCTCTATGGAGGGTCTTTTAACGGTTTTGTCCATTTGTCATAGAAAGATGGTGTTTTAGCATCGAAATAATCTAGGAAGCTTATACTCGTAAAATTTGACATAGAAGAACAATAAAAAGTGTACACCGAGCAACTGTGATGGTCCGAAGTTGCTCAACTCTCTCTATAGAGGAGATTTTAACGGTTTTGTCCATTTGTCGTAAAAAGTTCATTTTTTGGCATCGAAATAATCTAGGAAGCTTATACCCATAAAATTTAACATAGAAGAACAATAAAAAGTGTACATCGAGCAACTTTGATTGTTCGAAATTGCTCAACTCTCTCCATGGAGGAGTTTTTAACGGTTTTGTCCATTTCTCATAGAAAGTTGGTGATTTGGAATCGAAATAATCTTGGAAGCTTATACTCATAAATTTTGACATAGAATAACAATAAAAAGTGTACACCGAGCAACTTTGATGGTCCGAAGTTGCTCAACTCTCTCTATGGAGGGGCTTTTAACGGTTTTGTCCATTTGTCATAGAAAGATGGTGTTTTAGCATCGAAATAATCTAGGAAGCTTATACTCGTAAAATTTGACAAAGAAGAACAATAAAAAGTGTATCCCGAGCAACTTTGTTGGTCTGAAGTTGCTCAACTCTCTCTATGTAGGAGCTTATAACGGTTTTTGTCCATTTGTGATAAAAAGTTGGTGTTTTGGCATCGAAATAATCTTGGAAGCTTATACTCGTAAAATTTGACATAGAAGAACAATAAAAAGTGTACACCGAGCAACTTTGATGGTCCGAAGTTGCTCAACTCTCTCTATGGAGGAGATTTTAATGGTTTTGTCCATTTGTCGTAAAAAGTTCATTTTTCGGCATCGAAATAATCTAGGAAGCTTATACTCGTAAAATTTGACAAAGAAGAACAATAAAAAGTGTATTTCGAGCAACTTTGTTGGTTCAAAGTTGCTCAACTCTCTCTATGGAGGAGCTTTGAATGGTTTTGTCCATTTCCCATAGAAAGTTGGTGATTTGAAATCGAAATAATCTTGGAAGCTTATACTCATAAAATTGGACATAGTATAACAATAAAAAGTGTACACCGAGAAACTTTGATGGTCCTGAGATGCTCAACTCTCTCTATGGAGGGGCGTTTAACGGTTTTGTCCATTTGTCATAGAAAGATGGTGTTTTAGCATCGAAATAATCTAGGAAGCTTATACTCGTAAAATTTGACAAAGAAGAACAATAAAAAGTGTATCCCGAGCAACTTTGTTGGTCTGAAGTTGCTCAACTCTCTCTATGTAGGAGCTTATAACGGTTTTTGTCCATTTGTGATAAAAAAGTTGGTGTTTTGGCATCGAAATAATCTTGGAAGCTTATACTCGTAAAATTTGACATAGAAAAACAATAAAATGTGTACACCGAGCAACTTTGATGGTCCGAAGTTGCTCCACTCTCTCTATGGAGGAGCTTTTAACGGTTTTATCCATTTGTCATAGAAAGTTGGTGATTCGGAATCGAAATAATCTTGGAAGCTTATACTCATAAACTTTGACATAGAATAACAATAAAAAGTGTACACCGAGCAACTTTGATAGTCCGAAGTTCCTCAACTCTCTCTATGGAGGGTCTTTTAATGGTTTTGTCCATTTGTCATAGAAAGATGGTATTTTAGCATCAAAATAATCTTGAAAGCTTATACTCCTAAAATTTGACATAGAAGAACAATAAAAAGTGTATCCCGACCAACATTGTTGGTTCGAAGTTGCTCAACTCTCTCTATGGAGGAGCTTTTAACAGTTTTGTCCATTTCTCATAGAAAGTTGGTGATTTGGAATCGAAATAATCTCGAAAGCTTATACTCATAAAATTTGACATAGAAGAACAATAAAAAGTGTATCCCGAGCAACTTTGTTGGTTCGAAGTTGCTCAACTCTCTCTATGGAGGAGCTTTTAACGGTTTTGTCCATTTCTCATAGAAAGTTGGTGATTTGGAATCGAAATAATCTTGAAAGCTTATACTCATAAAATTTGACATAGAATAACAATAAAAAGTGTACACCGAGCAACTTTGATGGTCCGAAGTTGCTCAACTCTCTCTATGGAGGGTCTTTTAACGGTTTTGTCCATTTGTCATAGAAAGATGGTGTTTTAGCATCGAAATAATCTAGGAAGCTTATACTCGTAAAATTTGACATAGAAGAACAATAAAAAGTGTACACCGAGCAACTGTGATGGTCCGAAGTTGCTCAACTCTCTCTATGGAGGAGATTTTAACGGTTTTGTCCATTTGTCGTAAAAAGTTCATTTTTTGGCATCGAAATAATCTAGGAAGCTTATACCCATAAAATTTAACATAGAAGAACAATAAAAAGTGTACATCGAGCAACTTTGATTGTTCGAAATTGCTCAACTCTCTCCATGGAGGAGTTTTTAACGGTTTTGTTTATTTCTCATAGAAAGTTGGTGATTTAGAATCGAAATAATCTTGGAAGCTTATACTCATAAATTTTGACATAGAATAACAATAAAAAGTGTACACCGAGCAACTTTGATGGTCCGAAGTTGCTCAACTCTCTCTATGGAGGGGCTTTTAACGGTTTTGTCCATTTGTCATAGAAAGATGGTGTTTTAGCATCGAAATAATCTAGGAAGCTTATACTCGTAAAATTTGACAAAGAAGAACAATAAAAAGTGTATCCCGAGCAACTTTGTTGGTCTGAAGTTGCTCAACTCTCTCTATGTAGGAGCTTATAACGATTTTTGTCCATTTGTGATAAAAAGTTGGTGTTTTGGCATCGAAATAATCTTGGAAGCTTATACTCGTAAAATTTGACATAGAAGAACAATAAAAAGTGTACACCGAGCAACTTTGATGGTCCGAAGTTGCTCAACTCTCTCTATGGAGGAGATTTTAATGGTTTTGTCCATTTGTCGTAAAAAGTTCATTTTTCGGCATCGAAATAATCTAGGAAGCTTATACTCGTAAAATTTGACAAAGAAGAACAATAAAAAGTGTATTTCGAGCAACTTTGTTGGTTCAAAGTTGCTCAACTCTCTCTATGGAGGAGCTTTGAATGGTTTTGTCCATTTCCCATAGAAAGTTGGTGATTTGAAATCGAAATAATCTTGGAAGCTTATACTCATAAAATTGGACATAGTATAACAATAAAAAGTGTACACCGAGAAACTTTGATGGTCCTAAGATCCTCAACTCTCTCTATGGAGGGGCTTTTAACGGTTTTGTCCATTTGTCATAGAAAGATGGTGTTTTAGCATCGAAATAATCTAGGAAGCTTATACTCGTAAAATTTGACAAAGAAGAACAATAAAAAGTGTATCCCGAGCAACTTTGTTGGTCTGAAGTTGCTCAACTCTCTCTATGTAGGAGCTTATAACGGTTTTTGTCCATTTGTGATAAAAAAGTTGGTGTTTTGGCATCGAAATAATCTTGGAAGCTTATACTCGTAAAATTTGACATAGAAAAACAATAAAATGTGTACACCGAGCAACTTTGATGGTCCGAAGTTGCTCTACTCTCTCTATGGAGGAGCTTTTAACGGTTTTATCCATTTGTCATAGAAAGTTGGTGATTTGGAATCGAAATAATCTTGGAAGCTTATACTCATAAACTTTGACATAGAATAACAATAAAAAGTGTACACCGAGCAACTTTGATAGTCCGAAGTTCCTCAACTCTCTCTATGGAGGGTCTTTTAATGGTTTTGTCCATTTGTCATAGAAAGATGGTATTTTAGCATCAAAATAATCTTGAAAGCTTATACTCCTAAAATTTGACATAGAAGAACAATAAAAAGTGTATCCCGAGCAACATTGTTGGTTCGAAGTTGCTCAACTCTCTCTATGGAGGAGCTTTTAACAGTTTTGTCCATTTCTCATAGAAAGTTGGTGATTTGGAATCGAAATAATCTCGAAAGCTTATACTCATAAAATTTGACATAGAAGAACAATAAAAAGTGTATCCCGAGCAACTTTGTTGGTTCGAAGTTGCTCAACTCTCTCTATGGAGGAGCTTTTAACGGTTTTGTCCATTTCTCATAGAAAGTTGGTGATTTAGAATCGAAATAATCTTGAAAGCTTATACTCATAAAATTGGACATAGAATAACAATAAAAAGTGTACACCGAGCAACTTTGATGGTCCGAAGTTGCTCAACTCTCTCTATGGAGGGTCTTTTAACGGTTTTGTCCATTTGTCATAGAAAGATGGTGTTTTAGCATCGAAATAATCTAGGAAGCTTATACTCGTAAAATTTGACATAGAAGAACAATAAAAAGTGTACACCGAGCAACTGTGATGGTCCGAAGTTGCTCAACTCTCTCTATGGAGGAGATTTTAACGGTTTTGTCCATTTGTCGTAAAAAGTTCATTTTTTGGCATCGAAATAATCTAGGAAGCTTATACCCATAAAATTTAACATAGAAGAACAATAAAAAGTGTACATCGAGCAACTTTGATTGTTCGAAATTGCTCAACTCTCTCCATGGAGGAGTTTTTAACGGTTTTGTCTATTTCTCATAGAAAGTTGGTGATTTGGAATCGAAATAATCTTGGAAGCTTATACTCATAAATTTTGACATAGAATAACAATAAAAAGTGTACACCGAGCAACTTTGATGGTCCGAAGTTGCTCAACTCTCTCTATGGAGGGGCTTTTAACGGTTTTGTCCATTTGTCATAGAAAGATGGTGTTTTAGCATCGAAATAATCTAGGAAGCTTATACTCGTAAAATTTGACAAAGAAGAACAATAAAAAGTGTATCCCGAGCAACTTTGTTGGTCTGAAGTTGCTCAACTCTCTCTATGTAGGAGCTTATAACGGTTTTTGTCCATTTGTGATAAAAAGTTGTTGTTTTGGCATCGAAATAATCTTGGAAGCTTATACTCGTAAAATTTGACATAGAAGAACAATAAAAAGTGTACACCGAGCAACTTTGATGGTCCGAAGTTGCTCAACTCTCTCTATGGAGGAGATTTTAATGGTTTTGTCCATTTGTCGTAAAAAGTTCATTTTTCGGCATCGAAATAATCTAGGAAGCTTATACTCGTAAAATTTGACAAAGAAGAACAATAAAAAGTGTATATCGAGCAACTTTGTTGGTTCAAAGTTGCTCAACTCTCTCTATGGAGGAGCTTTGAATGGTTTTGTCCATTTCCCATAGAAAGTTGGTGATTTGAAATCGAAATAATCTTGGAAGCTTATACTCATAAAATTGGACATAGTATAACAATAAAAAGTGTACACCGAGAAACTTTGATGGTCCTAAGATGCTCAACTCTCTCTATGGAGGGGCTTTTAACGGTTTTGTCCATTTGTCATAGAAAGATGGTGTTTTAGCATCGAAATAATCTAGGAAGCTTATACTCGTAAAATTTGACAAAGAAGAACAATAAAAAGTGTATCCCGAGCAACTTTGTTGGTCTGAAGTTGCTCAACTCTCTCTATGTAGGAGCTTATAACGGTTTTTGTCCATTTGTGATAAAAAAGTTGGTGTTTGGCATCGAAATAATCTTGGAAGCTTATACTCGTAAAATTTGACATAGAAAAACAATAAAATGTGTACACCGAGCAACTTTGATGGTCCGAAGTTGCTCTACTCTCTCTATGGAGGAGCTTTTAACGGTTTTATCCATTTGTCATAGAAAGTTGGTGATTTGGAATCGAAATAATCTTGGAAGCTTATACTCATAAACTTTGACATAGAATAACAATAAAAAGTGTACACCGAGCAACTTTGATAGTCCGAAGTTCCTCAACTCTCTCTATGGAGGGTCTTTTAATGGTTTTGTCCATTTGTCATAGAAAGATGGTATTTTAGCATCAAAATAATCTTGAAAGCTTATACTCCTAAAATTTGACATAGAAGATCAATAAAAAGTGTATCCCGAGCAACATTGTTGGTTCGAAGTTGCTCAACTCTCTCTATGGAGGAGTTTTTAACGGTTTTGTCTATTTCTCATAGAAAGTTGGTGATTTGGAATCGAAATAATCTTGAAAGCTTATAGTCATAAAATTTGACATAGAATAACAATAAAAAGTGTACACCGAGCAACTTTGATAGTCCGAAGTTCCTCAACTCTCTCTATGGAGGGTCTTTTAACGGTTTTGTCCATTTGTCATAGAAAGATGGTATTTTAGCATCAAAATAATCTTGAAAGCTTATACTCCTAAAATTTGACATAGAAGATCAATAAAAAGTGTATCCCGAGCAACATTGTTGGTTCGAAGTTGCTCAACTCTCTCTATGGAGGAGTTTTTAACGGTTTTGTCTATTTCTCATAGAAAGTTGGTGATTTGGAATCGAAATAATCTTGAAAGCTTATAGTCATAAAATTTGACATAGAATAACAATAAAAAGTGTACACCGAGCAACTTTGATGGTCCGAAGTTGCTCAACTCTCTCTATGGAGGGGCTTTTAACGGTTTTGTCCATTTGTCATAGAAAGATGGTGTTTTAGCATCGAAATAATCTAGGAAGCTTATACTCCTAAAATTTGAAAAAGAAGAACAATAAAAAGTGTATCCCGAGCAACTTTGTTGGTTCGAAGTTGCTCAACTCTCTCTATGGAGGAGCTTTTAACGGTTTTGTCCATTTCTCATAGAAAGTTGGTGATTTGGAATCGAAATAATCTTGAAAGCTTATACTCATAAAATTTGACATAGAAGAACAATAAAAAGTGTACACCGAGCAACTTTGATGGTCAGAAGTTGCTCAACTCTCTCTATGGAGGAGCTTTTAACGGTTTTATCCATTTGTCATAAAAGTTGGTGATTTGGAATCGAAATAATCTTGGAAGCTTATACTCATAAAATTTGACATAGAATAACAATAAAAAGTGTACACCGAGCAACTTTGATAGTCCGAAGTTACTCAACTCTCTCTATGGAGGGTCTTTTAATGGTTTTCTCCATTTGTCATAGAAATATGGTGTTTGAGCATCAAAATAATCTTGAAAGCTTATACTCCTAAAATTTGACACAGAAGAACAATAAAAAGTGTATCCCGAGCAACTTTGTTGGTTCGAATTTGCTCAACTCTCTCTATGGAGGAGTTTTTAACGGTTTTGTCTATTTCTCATAGAAAGTTGGTGATTTGGAATCGAAATAATCTTGAAAGCTTATACTCATAAAATTTGACATAGAATAACAATAAAAAGTGTACACCGAGCAACTTTGATGGTCCGAAGTTGCTCAACTCTCTCTATGGAGGGGCTTTTAACGGTTTTGTCCATTTGTCATAGAAAGATGGTGTTTTAGAATCGAAATAATCTAGGAAGCTTATACTCGTAAAATTTGACAAAGAAGAACAATAAAAAGTGTATCCCGAGCAACTTTGATGGTCAGAAGTTGCTCAACTCTCTCTATGGAGGAGCTTTTAACGGTTTTGTCCATTTCTCATAGAAAGTTGGTGATTTGGAATCGAAATAATCTTGGAAGCTTATACTCATAAAATTTGACATAGAATAACAATAAAAAGTGTACACCGAGCAACTTTGATAGTCCGAAGTTGCTCAACTCTCTCTATAGAGGGTCTTTTAATGGTTTTCTCCATTTGTCATAGAAAGATGGTGTTTGAGCATCAAAATAATCTTGAAAGCTTATACTCCTAAAATTTGACACAGAAGAACAATAAAAAGTGTATCCCGAGCAACTTTGTTGGTTCGAAGTTGCTCAACTCTCTCTATGGAGGAGTTTTTAACGGTTTTGTCTATTTCTCATAGAAAGTTGGTGATTTGGAATCGAAATAATCTTGAAAGATTATACTTATAAAATTTGACATAGAATAACAATAAAAAGTGTACACCGAGCAACTTTGATGGTCCGAAGTTGCTCAACTCTCTCTATGGAGGGGCTTTTAACGGTTTTGTCCATTTGTCATAGAAAGATGGTGTTTTAGCATCGAAATAATCTAGGAAGCTTATACTCCTAAAATTTGACATAGAAGAACAATAAAAAGTGTACACCGAGCAACTTTGATGGTCATAAGTTGCTCAACTCTCTCTATGGAGGAGCTTTTAACGGTTTTATCCATTTGTCATAAAAGTTGGTGATTTGGAATCGAAATAATCTTGGAAGCTTATACTCCTAAAATTTGACAAAGAAGAACAATAAAAAGTGTATCTCGAGCAACTTTGTTGGTCTGAAGTTGCTCAACTCTCTCTATGTAGGAGCTTATAACGGTTTTTGTCCATTTGTGATAAAAAGTTGGTGTTTTAGCATCGAAATAATCTTGGAAGCTTATACTCGTAAAATTTGACATAGAAGAACAATAAAAAGTGTACACCGAGCAACTTTGATGGTCCGAAGTTGCCCAACTCTCTATCGAGGAGCTTTTAACGGTTTCGTCCATTTGTCATAGGAAGATGGTGTTTTCCCATCGAAATAATCTAGGAATCTTACACTCGTAAAATTTGACATAGAAGAACAATAAAAAGTGTGCACCGAGCAACTTTGATAGTCCGAAGTTGCTCAACTCTGTCTATGGAGGAGATTTTAACGGTTTTGACCATTTGTCGTAAAAAGTTCATTTTTCGGCATCGAAATAATCTAGGAAGCTTATACTCGTAAAATTTGACAAAGAAGAACAATAAAAAGTGTATTTCGAGCAACTTTGTTGGTTCGAAGTTGCTCAACTCTCTCTATGGAGGAGCTTTGAACGGTTTTGTCCATTTCCCATAGAAAGTTGGTGATTTGGAATCGAAATAATCTTGGAAGCTTATACTCATAAAATTGGACATAGTATAACAATAAAAAGTGTACACCGAGCAACTTTGATGGTCCTAACTTGCTCAACTCTCTCTATGGAGGGGCTTTTAACGGTTTTGTCCATTTGTCATAGAAAGATGGTGTTTTAGCATCGAAATAATCTAGGAAGCTTATACTCGTAAAATTTGACAAAGAAGAACAACAAAAAGTGTATCCCGAGCAACTTTGTTGGTTCGAAGTTGCTCAACTCTCTCTATGGAGGAGCTTTTAACGGTTTTGTCCATTTCTCATAGAAAGTTGGTGATTTGGAATCGAAATAATCTTGAAAGCTTATACTCATAAAATTTGACATAGAAGAACAATAAAAAGTGTACACCGAGCAACTTTGATGGTCAGAAGTTGCTCTACTCTCTCTATGGAGGAGTTTTTAACGGTTTTATCCATTTGTCATAGAAAGTTGTTGATTTGGAATCGAAATAATCTTGGAAGCTTATACTCATAAAATTTGACATAGAATAACAATAAAAAGTGTACACCGAGCAACTTTGATAGTCCGAAGTTGCTCAACTCTCTCTATGGAGTGTCTTTTAATGGTTTTCTCCATTTGTCATAGAAAGATGGTGTTTGAGCATCAAAATAATCTTGAAAGCTTATACTCCTAAAATTTGACACAAAAGAACAATAAAAAGTGTATCCCGAGCAACTTTGTTGGTTCGAAGTTGCTCAAATCTCTCTATGGAGGAGCTTTTAACAGTTTTGTCCATTTCTCATAGAAAGTTGGCGATTTGGAATCGAAATAATCTTGAAAGCTTATACTCATAAAATTTGACATAGAAGAACAATAAAAAGTGTATCCCGAGCAACTTTGTTGGTTCGAAGTTGCTCAACTCTCTCTATGGAGGAGCTTTTAACGGTTTTGTCCATTTCTCATAGAAAGTTGGTGATTTGGAATCGAAATAATCTTGAAAGCTTATACTCATAAAATTTGACATAGAATAACAATAAAAAGTGTACACCTAGCAACTTTGATGGTCCGAAGTTGCTCAACTCTCTCTATGGAGGGTCTTTTAACGGTTTTGTACATTTGTCATAGAAAGATGGTGTTTTAGCATCGAAATAATCTAGGAAGCTTATACTCCTAAAATTTGACATAGAAGAACAATAAAAAGTGTACACCGAGCAACTGTGATGGTTCAAAGTTGCTCAACACTCTCTATGGAGGAGATTTTAACGGTTTTGTCCATTTGTCGTAAAAAGTTCTTTTTTTGGCATCGAAATAATCTAGAAAGCTTATACTTGTAAAATTTAACATAGAAGAACAATAAAAAGTGTACACCGAGCAACTTTGATGGTCCGAAGTTGCTCAACTCTCTCTATCGAGGGGCTTTTAACGGTTTTGTCCATTTGTCATAGAAAGATGGTGTTTTTGCATCGAAATAATCTAGGAAGCCTATACTCGTAAAATTTGACAAAGAAGAACAATAAAAAGTGTATCCCGAGCAACATTGTTGGTCCGAAGTTGCTCAACTCTCTCTATGTAGGAGCTTTTAACAGTTTTTGTCCATTTGTGATAAAAAGATGGTGTTTTGCAATCGAAATAATCTTGGAAGCTTATACTCGTAAAATTTGACATAGAAGAACAATAAAAAGTGTACACCGAGCAACTTTGATGGTCCGAAGTTGCTCAACTCTCTCTATGGCGGGGCTTTTAATGGTTTTGTTCATTTGTCATAGAAAGATGGTGTTTTTGCATCGAAATAATCTAGGAAGCTTATACTCGTAAAATTTGACAAAGAAGAACAATAAAAAGTGTATCCCGAGCAACATTGTTGGTCCGAAGTTGCTCAACTCTCTCTATGTAGGAGCTTTTAACGGTTTTTGTCCATTTGTGATAAAAAGATGGTGTTTTGCAATCGAAATAATCTTGGAAGCTTATACTCGTAAAATTTGACATAGAAGAACAATAAAAAGTGTACACCGAGCAACTTTGATGGTCCGAAGTTGCTCAACTCTCTCTATGGCGGGGCTTTTAATGGTTTTGTTCATTTGTCATAGAAAGATGGTGTTTTAGCATCGAAAAAATCTAGGAATCTTATACTCGTAAAATTTGACAGAAAAGAACAATAAAAAGTGTATCCCGAGCAACTTTGTTGGTTCGAAGTTGCTCAACTCTCACTATCGGGGAGCTTTTAACGGTTTTGTCCGTTTCTCATAGAAAGTTGGTGATTTGGAATCGAAATAATCTTGGAAGCTTATACTCCTAAAATTTGACATAGAAGAACAATAAAAAAAGTACACCGAGCAACTTTGATGGTCCGAAGTTGCTCAACTCTCTCTATCGAGGAGCTTTTAACGGTTTTGTCCATTTGTCGTAAAAAGTTCATTTTTTGGCATCGAAATAATCTAGGAAGCTTATACTCATAAAATTTAACATAAAAGAACAATAAAAAGTGTACATCGAGCAACTTTGATTGTTCGAAATTGCTCAACTCTCTCTATGGAGGAGTTTTTAACGGTTTTGTCTATTTCTCATAGAAAGTTGGTGATTTGGAATCGAAATAATCTTGGAAGCTTATACTCATAAAATTTGACTTAGAATAACAATAAAAAGTGTACACCGAGCAACTTTGATGGTCCGAAGTTGCTCAACTCTCTCTATGGAGGTGCTTTTAACGGTTTTGTGCATTTGTCATAGAAAGACGGTGTTTTAGCATCGAAATAATCTAGGAAGCTTATACTCGTAAAATTTGACAAAGAAGAACAATAAAAAGTGTATCCCGAGCAACTTTGTTGGTTCGAAGTTGCTCAACTCTCTCTATGGAGGAGCTTTTAACAGTTTTGTCCATTTCTCATAGAAAGTTGGTGATTTGGAATCGAAATAATCTTGAAAGCTTATACTCATAAAATTTGACATAGAAGAACAATAAAAAGGGTATCCCGAGCAACTTTGTTGGTTCGAAATTGCTCAACTCTCTCTATGGAGGAGCTTTTAACGGTTTTGTCCATTTCTCATAGAAAGTTGGTGATTTGGAATCGAAATAATCTTGAAAGCTTATACTCATAAAATTTGACACAGAAGAACAATGAAAAGTGTATCCCGAGCAACTTTGTTGGTCCAAAGTTGCCCAACTCTCTCTATGTACGAGCTTTTAACGGTTATGTCCCTTTGTGATAAAAAGTTGGTGTTGTTTTGGCATCGAAATAAACTTGCAAGCTTGTACTCGTAAAATTTGACGTAGAAGAACAGTAAAAACTATACACCGAGCAACTTTGATGGTACGAAGTTGCTCAACTCTCTCTATGGAGGGGCTTTTAACGGTTTTGTCCATTTGTCATAGAAAGATGGAGTTTTACCATCGAAATAATTTAGGAAACTTATACTCGTAAAATTTGACATAGAAGAACAATAAAAAGTATACACCGAGAAACTTTGATGGTCCGAAGTTGCTCAACTCTCTCTATGGCGGGGCTTTTAATGGTTTTGTTCATTTGTCATAGAAAGATGGTGTTTTAGCATCGAAAAAATCTAGGAATCTTATACTCGTAAAATTTGACATAGAAGAACAATAAAAAGTGTATCCCGAGCAACTTTGTTGGTTCGAAGTTGCTCAACTCTCTCTATGGAGGAGCTTTTAACGGTTTTGTCCATTTCTCATAGAAAGTTGGTGATTTGGAATCGAAATAATCTTGGAAGCTTATACTCATAAAATTTGACATAGAATAACAATAAAAAGTGTACACCGAGCAACTTTGATGGTCCGTAGTTGCTCAACTCTCTCTATGGAGGGGCTTTTAACGGTTTTGTCCATTTGTCATAGAAAGATGGTGTTTTAGCATCGAAATAATCTAGGAAGCTTATACTCCTAAAATTTGACATAGAAGAACAATAAAAAGTGTACACCGAGCAACTTTGATGGTCAGAAGTTGCTCAACTCTCTCTATTGAGGAGCTTTTAACGGTTTTATCCATTTGTCATAAAAGTTGGTGATTTGGAATCGAAATAATCTTGGAAGCTTATACTCATAAAATTTGACGTAGAATAACAATAAAAAGTGTACACCCAGCAACTTTGATAGTCCGAAGTTGCTCAACTCTCTCTATGGAGGGTCTTTTAATGGTTTTCTCCATTTGTCATAGAAAGATGGTGTTTGAGCATCAAAATAATCTTGAAAGCTTATACTCCTAAAATTTGACACAGAAGAACAATAAAAAGTGTATCCCGAGGAACTTTGTTGGTTCTTAGTTGCTCAACTCTCTCTATGGAGGAGTTTTTAACGGTTTTGTCTATTTCTCATAGAAAGTTGGTGATTTGGAATCGAAATAATCTTGAAAGCTTATACTCATAAAATTTGACATAGAATAACAATAAAAAGTGTACACCGAGCAACTTTGATGGTCCGAAGTTGCTCAACTCTCTCTATGGAGGGGCTTTTAACGGTTTTGTCCATTTGTCATAGAAAGATGGTGTTTTAGCATCGAAATAATCTAGGAAGCTTATACTCCTAAAATTTGACAAAGAAGAACAATAAAAAGTGTATCCCGAGCAACTTTGTTGGTCTGAAGTTGCTCAACTCTCTCTATGTAGGAGCTTATAACGGTTTTTGTCCATTTGTGATAAAAAGTTGGTGTTTTGGCATCGAAATAATCTTGGAAGCTTATACTCGTAAAATTTGACATAGAAGAACAATAAAAAGTGTACACCGAGCAACTTTGATGGTCCGAAGTTGCCCAACTCTCTATCGAGGAGCTTTTAACGGTTTCGTCCATTTGTCATAGGAAGATTGTGTTTTCGCATCGAAATAATCTAGGAATCTTACACTCGTAAAATTTGACATAGAAGAACAATAAAAAGTGTGCACCGAGCAACTTTGATAGTCCGAAGTTGCTCAACTCTGTCTATGGAGGAGATTTTAACGGTTTTGACCATTTGTCGTAAAAAGTTCATTTTTCGGCATCGAAATAATCTAGGAAGCTTATACTCGTAAAATTTGACAAAGAAGAACAATAAAAAGTGTATTTCGAGCAACTTTGTTGGTTCGAAGTTGCTCAACTCTCTCTATGGAGGAGCTTTGAACGGTTTTGTCCATTTCCCATAGAAAGTTGGTGATTTGGAATCGAAATAATCTTGGAAGCTTATACTCATAAAATTGGACATAGTATAACAATAAAAAGTGTACACCGAGCAACTTTGATGGTCCTAACTTGCTCAACTCTCTCTATGGAGGGGCTTTTAACGGTTTTGTCCATTTGTCATAGAAAGATGGTGTTTTAGCATCGAAATAATCTAGGAAGCTTATACTCGTAAAATTTGACAAAGAAGAACAATAAAAAGTGTATCCCGAGCAACTTTGTTGGTTCGAAGTTGCTCAACTCTCTCTATGGAGGAGCTTTTAACGGTTTTGTCCATTTCTCATAGAAAGTTGGTGATTTGGAATCGAAATAATCTTGAAAGCTTATACTCATAAAATTTGACATAGAAGAACAATAAAAAGTGTACACCGAGCAACTTTGATGGTCAGAAGTTGCTCTACTCTCTCTATGGAGGAGTTTTTAACGGTTTTATCCATTTGTCATAGAAAGTTGTTGATTTGGAATCGAAATAATCTTGGAAGCTTATACTCATAAAATTTGACATAGAATAACAATAAAAAGTGTACACCGAGCAACTTTGATAGTCCGAAGTTGCTCAACTCTCTCTATGGAGTGTCTTTTAATGGTTTTCTCCATTTGTCATAGAAAGATGGTGTTTGAGCATCAAAATAATCTTGAAAGCTTATACTCCTAAAATTTGACACAAAAGAACAATAAAAAGTGTATCCCGAGCAACTTTGTTGGTTCGAAGTTGCTCAAATCTCTCTATGGAGGAGCTTTTAACAGTTTTGTCCATTTCTCATAGAAAGTTGGCGATTTGGAATCGAAATAATCTTGAAAGCTTATACTCATAAAATTTGACATAGAAGAACAATAAAAAGTGTATCCCGAGCAACTTTGTTGGTTCGAAGTTGCTCAACTCTCTCTATGGAGGAGCTTTTAACGGTTTTGTCCATTTCTCATAGAAAGTTGGTGATTTGGAATCGAAATAATCTTGAAAGCTTATACTCATAAAATTTGACATAGAATAACAATAAAAAGTGTACACCTAGCAACTTTGATGGTACGAAGTTGCTCAACTCTCTCTATGGAGGGTCTTTTAACGGTTTTGTACATTTGTCATAGAAAGATGGTGTTTTAGCATCGAAATAATCTAGGAAGCTTATAGTCCTAAAATTTGACATAGAAGAACAATAAAAAGTGTACACCGAGCAACTGTGATGGTTCAAAGTTGCTCAACACTCTCTATGGAGGAGATTTTAACGGTTTTGTCCATTTGTCGTAAAAAGTTCTTTTTTTGGCATCGAAATAATCTAGAAAGCTTATACTTGTAAAATTTAACATAGAAGAACAATAAAAAGTGTACACCGAGCAACTTTGATGGTCCGAAGTTGCTCAACTCTCTCTATCGAGGGGCTTTTAACGGTTTTGTCCATTTGTCATAGAAAGATGGTGTTTTTGCATCGAAATAATCTAGGAAGCTTATACTCGTAAAATTTGACAAAGAAGAACAATAAAAAGTGTATCCCGAGCAACATTGTTGGTCCGAAGTTGCTCAACTCTCTCTATGTAGGAGCTTTTAACGGTTTTTGTCTATTTGTGATAAAAAGATGGTGTTTTGCAATCGAAATAATCTTGGAAGCTTATACTCGTAAAATTTGACATAGAAGAACAATAAAAAGTGTACACCGAGCAACTTTGATGGTCCGAAGTTGCTCAACTCTCTCTATGGCGGGGCTTTTAATGGTTTTGTTCATTTGTCATAGAAAGATGGTGTTTTAGCATCGAAAAAATCTAGGAATCTTATACTCGTAAAATTTGACAGAAATGAACAATAAAAAGTGTATCCCGAGCAACTTTGTTGGTTCGAAGTTGCTCAACTCTCACTATCGGGGAGCTTTTAACGGTTTTGTCCGTTTCTCATAGAAAGTTGGTGATTTGGAATCGAAATAATCTTGGAAGCTTATACTCCTAAAATTTGACATAGAAGAACAATAAAAAAAGTACACCGAGCAACTTTGATGGTCCGAAGTTGCTCAACTCTCTCTATCGAGGAGCTTTTAACGGTTTTGTCCATTTGTCGAAAAAAGTTCATTTTTTGGCATCGAAATAATCTAGGAAGCTTATACTCATAAAATTTAACATAAAAGAACAATAAAAAGTGTACATCGAGCAACTTTGATTGTTCGAAATTGCTCAACTCTCTCTATGGAGGAGTTTTTAACGGTTTTGTCTATTTCTCATAGAAAGTTGGTGATTTGGAATCGAAATAATCTTGGAAGCTTATACTCATAAAATTTGACTTAGAATAACAATAAAAAGTGTACACCGAGCAACTTTGATGGTCCGAAGTTGCTCAACTCTCTCTATGGAGGTGCTTTTAACGGTTTTGTGCATTTGTCATAGAAAGACGGTGTTTTAGCATCGAAATAATCTAGGAAGCTTATACTCGTAAAATTTGACAAAGAAGAACAATAAAAAGGGTATCCCGAGCAACTTTGTTGGTTCGAAGTTGCTCAACTCTCTCTATAGAGGAGCTTTTAACAGTTTTGTCCATTTCTCATAGAAAGTTGGTGATTTGGAATCGAAATAATCTTGAAAGCTTATACTCATAAAATTTGACATAGAAGAACAATAAAAAGGGTATCCCGAGCAACTTTGTTGGTTCGAAATTGCTCAACTCTCTCTATGGAGGAGCTTTTAACGGTTTTGTCCATTTCTCATAGAAAGTTGGTGATTTGGAATCGAAATAATCTTGAAAGCTTATACTCATAAAATTTGACACAGAAGAACAATGAAAAGTGTATCCCGAGCAACTTTGTTGGTCCAAAGTTGCCCAACTCTCTCTATGTACGAGCTTTTAACGGTTATGTCCCTTTGTGATAAAAAGTTGGTGTTGTTTTGGCATCGAAATAAACTTGCAAGCTTGTACTCGTAAAATTTGACGTAGAAGAACAGTAAAAACTATACACCGAGCAACTTTGATGGTACGAAGTTGCTCAACTCTCTCTATGGAGGGGCTTTTAACGGTTTTGTCCATTTGTCATAGAAAGATGGAGTTTTACCATCGAAATAATTTAGGAAACTTATACTCGTAAAATTTGACATAGAAGAACAATAAAAAGTATACACCGAGAAACTTTGATGGTCCGAAGTTGCTCAACTCTCTCTATGGAGGAGCTTTTAACGGTTTTGTCCATTTCTCATAGAAAGTTGGTGATTTGGAATCGAAATAATCTTGAAAGCTTATACTCATAAAATTTGACATAGAATAACAATAAAAAGTGTACACCTAGCAACTTTGATGGTCCGAAGTTGCTCAACTCTCTCTATGGAGGGTCTTTTAACGGTTTTGTCCATTTCTCATAGAAAGTTGGTGATTTGGAATCGAAATAATCTTGAAAGCTTATACTCATAAAATTTGACATAGAAGAACAATAAAAAGTGTACACCGAGCAACTGTGATGGTTCAAAGTTGCTCAACACTCTCTATGGAGGAGATTTTAACGGTTTTGTCCATTTGTCGTAAAAAGTTCTTTTTTTGGCATCGAAATAATCTAGAAAGCTTATACTTGTAAAATTTAACATAGAAGAACAATAAAAAGTGTACACCGAGCAACTTTGATGGTCCGAAGTTGCTCAACTCTCTCTATCGAGGGGCTTTTAACGGTTTTGTCCATTTGTCATAGAAAGATGGTGTTTTTGCATCGAAATAATCTAGGAAGCTTATACTCGTAAAATTTGACAAAGAAGAACAATAAAAAGTGTATCCCGAGCAACATTGTTGGTCCGAAGTTGCTCAACTCTCTCTATGTAGGAGCTTTTAACGGTTTTTGTCCATTTGTGATAAAAAGATGGTGTTTTGCAATCGAAATAATCTTGGAAGCTTATACTCGTAAAATTTGACATAGAAGAACAATAAAAAGTGTACACCGAGCAACTTTGATGGTCCGAAGTTGCTCAACTCTCTCTATGGCGGGGCTTTTAATGGTTTTGTTCATTTGTCATAGAAAGATGGTGTTTTAGCATCGAAAAAATCTAGGAATCTTATACTCGTAAAATTTGACAGAAAAGAACAACAAAAAGTGTATCCCGAGCAACTTTGTTGGTTCGAAGTTGCTCAACTCTCACTATTGGGGAGCTTTTAACGGTTTTGTCCGTTTCTCATAGAAAGTTGGTGATTTGGAATCGAAATAATCTTGGAAGCTTATACTCCTAAAATTTGACATAGAAGAACAATAAAAAAAGTACACCGAGCAACTTTGATGGTCCGAAGTTGCTCAACTCTCTCTATCGAGGAGCTTTTAACGGTTTTGTCCATTTGTCGTAAAAAGTTCATTTTTTGGCATCGAAATAATCTAGGAAGCTTATACTCATAAAATTTAACATAAAAGAACAATAAAAAGTGTACATCGAGCAACTTTGATTGTTCGAAATTGCTCAACTCTCTCTATGGAGGAGTTTTTAACGGTTTTGTCTATTTCTCATAGAAAGTTGGTGATTTGGAATCGAAATAATCTTGGAAGCTTATACTCATAAAATTTGACTTAGAATAACAATAAAAAGTGTACACCGAGCAACTTTGATGGTCCGAAGTTGCTCAACTCTCTCTATGGAGGTGCTTTTAACGGTTTTGTGCATTTGTCATAGAAAGACGGTGTTTTAGCATCGAAATAATCTAGGAAGCTTATACTCGTAAAATTTGACAAAGAAGAACAATAAAAAGTGTATCCCGAGCAACTTTGTTGGTTCGAAGTTGCTCAACTCTCTCTATGGAGGAGCTTTTAACAGTTTTGTCCATTTCTCATAGAAAGTTGGTGATTTGGAATCGAGATAATCTTGAAAGCTTATACTCATAAAATTTGACATAGAAGAACAATAAAAAGGGTATCCCGAGCAACTTTGTTGGTTCGAAATTGCTCAACTCTCTCTATGGAGGAGCTTTTAACGGTTTTGTCCATTTCTCATAGAAAGTTGGTGATTTGGAATCGAAATAATCTTGAAAGCTTATACTCATAAAATTTGACACAGAAGAACAATGAAAAGTGTATCCCGAGCAACTTTGTTGGTCCAAAGTTTCCCAACTCTCTCTATGTACGAGCTTTTAACGGTTATGTCCCTTTGTGATAAAAAGTTGGTGTTGTTTTGGCATCGAAATAAACTTGCAAGCTTGTACTCGTAAAATTTGACGTAGAAGAACAGTAAAAACTATACACCGAGCAACTTTGATGGTACGAAGTTGCTCAACTCTCTCTATGGAGGGGCTTTTAACGGTTTTGTCCATTTGTCATAGAAAGATGGAGTTTTACCATCGAAATAATTTAGGAAACTTATACTCGTAAAATTTGACATAGAAGAACAATAAAAAGTATACACCGAAAAACTTTGATGGTCCGAAGTTGCTCAACTCTCTCTATGGCGGGGCTTTTAATGGTTTTGTTCATTTGTCATAGAAAGATGGTGTTTTAGCATCGAAAAAATCTAGGAATCTTATACTCGTAAAATTTAACATAGAAGAACAATAAAAAGTGTATCCCGAGCAACTTTGTTGGTTCGAAGTTGCTCAACTCTCTCTATGGAGGAGCTTTTAACGGTTTTGTCCATTTCTCATAGAAAGTTGGTGATTTGGAATCGAAATAATCTTGAAAGCTTATACTCATAAAATTTGACATAGAAGAACAATAAAAAGTGTACACCGAGCAACTGTGATGGTTCAAAGTTGCTCAACACTCTCTATGGAGGAGATTTTAACGGTTTTGTCCATTTGTCGTAAAAAGTTCTTTTTTTGGCATCGAAATAATCTAGAAAGCTTATACTTGTAAAATTTAACATAGAAGAACAATAAAAAGTGTACACCGAGCAACTTTGATGGTCCGAAGTTGCTCAACTCTCTCTATCGAGGGGCTTTTAACGGTTTTGTCCATTTGTCATAGAAAGATGGTGTTTTTGCATCGAAATAATCTAGGAAGCTTATACTCGTAAAATTTGACAAAGAAGAACAATAAAAAGTGTATCCCGAGCAACTTTGTTGGTTCGAAGTTGCTCAACTCTCTCTATGGAGGAGCTTTTAACAGTTTTGTCCATTTCTCATAGAAAGTTGGTGATTTGGAATCGAAATAATCTTGAAAGCTTATACTCATAAAATTTGACATAGGAGAACAATAAAAAGGGTATCCCGAGCAACTTTGTTGGTTCGAAATTGCTCAACTCTCTCTATGGAGGAGCTTTTAACGGTTTTGTCCATTTCTCATAGAAAGTTGGTGATTTGGAATCGAAATAATCTTGAAAGCTTATACTCATAAAATTTGACACAGAAGAACAATGAAAAGTGTATCCCGAGCAACTTTGTTGGTCCAAAGTTGCCCAACTCTCTCTATGTACGAGCTTTTAACGGTTATGTCCCTTTGTGATAAAAAGTTGGTGTTGTTTTGGCATCGAAATAAACTTGCAAGCTTGTACTCGTAAAATTTGACGTAGAAGAACAGTAAAAACTATACACCGAGCAACTTTGATGGTACGAAGTTGCTCAACTCTCTCTATGGAGGGGCTTTTAACGGTTTTGTCCATTTGTCATAGAAAGATGGAGTTTTACCATCGAAATAATTTAGGAAACTTATACTCGTAAAATTTGACATAGAAGAACAATAAAAAGTATACACCGAGAAACTTTGATGGTCCGTAGTTGCTCAACTCTCTCTATGGCGGGGCTTTTAATGGTTTTGTTCATTTGTCATAGAAAGATGGTGTTTTAGCATCGAAAAAATCTAGGAATCTTATACTCGTAAAATTTGACATAGAAGAACAATAAAAAGTGTATCCCGAGCAACTTTGTTGGTTCGAAGTTGCTCAACTCTCTCTATGGAGGAGCTTTTAACGGTTTTGTCCATTTCTCATAGAAAGTTGGTGATTTGGAATCGAAATAATCTTGAAAGCTTATACTCATAAAATTTGACATAGAATAACAATAAAAAGTGTACACCGAGCAACTTTGATGGTCCGAAGTTGCTCAACTCTCTCTATGGAGGGTCTTTTAACGGTTTTGTCCATTTGTCATAGAAAGATGGTGTTTTAGCATCGAAATAATCTAGGAAGCTTATACTCATAAAATTTGACATAGAAGAACAATAAAAAGTGTACACCGAGCAACTGTGATGGTCCGAAGTTGCTCAATTCTCTCTATGGAGGAGATTTTAACGGTTTTGTCCATTTGTCGTAAAAAGTTCATTTTTTGGCATCGAAATAATCTAGAAAGCTTATAGTTGTAAAATTTAACATAGAAGAATAATAAAAAGTGTACACCGAGCAACTTTGATGGTCCGAAGTAACTCAACTCTCTCTATCGAGGGGCTTTTAACGGTTTTGTCCATTTGTCATAGAAAGATGGTGTTTTTGCATCGAAATAATCTATGAAGCTTATACTCGTAAAATTTGACAAAGAAGAACAAGAAAAAGTGTATCCCGAGCAACTTTGTTGGTCCGAAGTTGCTCAAATCTCTCTATGTAGGAGCTTTTAACGGTTTTTGTCCATTTGTGATAAAAAGTTGGTGTTTTGCAATCGAAATAATCTTGGAAGCTTATACTCGTAAAATTTGACATAGAAGAACAATAAAAAGTGTACACCGAGCAACTTTGATGGTCCGAAGTTGCTCAACTCTCTCTATGGCGGGGCTTTTAACGGTTTTGTTCATTTGTCATAGAAAGATGGTGTTTTAGCATCGAAAAAATCTAGGAAGCTTATACTCGTAAAATTTGACAAAAAAGAACAATAAAAAGTGTATCCCGAGCAACTTTGTTGGTTCGAAGTTGCTCAACTCTCTCTATCGGGGAGCTTTTAACGGTTTTCTCCGTTTCTCATAGAAAGTTGGTGATTTGGAATCGAAATAATCTTGGAAGCTTATACTCATAAAATTTGACATAGAAGAACAATAAAAAAAGTACACCGAGCAACTTTGATGGTTCGAAGTTGCTCAACTCTCTCTATCGAGGAGCTTCTAACGGTTTTATCCATTTGTCATTGGAAGATGGTGTTTTAGCATCGAAATAATCTGGGAAGCTTAACCTCGTAAAATTTAACATAGAAGAACAATAAAAAGTGTTTCCCGAGCAACTTAGCTGGTCCGAAGTTGCTCAACTCTCTCTATGGAGGAGCTTTTGACAGCTTTGTCCATTTGTGATAAAAAGTTGGTGATTTGGAATCGAACTAATCTTGGAATCTTATACTCATAAAATTTGCCATAGAATAACAATAAAAAGTGTACACCGAGCAACCTTGATCGTCCGAAGTTGTTCAACTCTCTGTATGGAGGAGATTTTAACCGTTTTGTCCGTTTGTCGTAAAAAGTTCGTTTTTCGGCATCGAAATAATCTAGGAAGCTTATACTCGTAAAATTTGACGAAGAAGAACAATAAAAAGTGTATTTCGAGCAACTTTGTTGGTTCAAAGTTGCTCAACTATATCTATGTATGAGCTTTTAACGGTTTTGTCCATTTCTCATAGAAAGTTGGTGATTTGGAATCGAAATAATTTTGGAAGCTTATACTCGTAAAATTTGACATAGAAGAACAATAAAAAGTGTACACCGAGCAACTTTGATGGTCCGAAGTTGCTAAAGTCTCTCTATGGAGGAGATTTTAACGGTTTTGTCCGTTTGTCGTAAAAATTTCGTTTTTCGCATCGAAATAATCTAGTAAGCTTATACTCGTAAAATTTGACAAAGAAGAACAATAAAAAGTGTATTTCGAGAAACTTTGTTGGTTCGAAGTTGCTCAACTCTCTCTATGGAGGAGCTTTGAACGGTTTTGTCCATTTCTCATAGAAAGTTGGTGATTTGGAATCGAAATAATTTTGGAAGCTTATACTCATAAAATTTGACATAGAAGAACAATAAAAAGTGTACACCGAGCAACTTTGATGGTCCGAAGTTGCTCAACTCTCTCTATGGAGGAGATTTTAACGGTTTTGTCCTTTTGTCGTAAAAAGTTCGTTTTTCGCATCTAAATAACCTAGGAAGCTTATACTCGTAAAATTTGACAAAGAAGAACAATAAAAACTGTATTTCGAGCAACTTTGTTGGTCCGAAGTTGCTCAACTCTCTCTATGGAGGGGCTTTTAACGGTTTTGTCCATTTGTCATAGAAAGATGGTGTTTTCGCATCAAAATAATCTAGGAAGCTTATACTCTTAAAATTTGACAAAGAAGAACAATAAAAAGTGTATCCCGAGCAACTTTCTTGGTTCGAGGTTGCTCAACTCTCTCTATGGAGGAGCTTTTAACGGTTTTGTCCGTTTCTCATAGTTGGTGATTTGGAATCGAAATAACCTTGGAAGCTTATACTCATAAAATTTGACATAGAAGAACAATAAAAAGTGTACACCGAGCAACTTTGATTGTCCGAAGTTGCTCAACTCTCTCTTTGGAGGAGATTTTAACGGTTTTGTCCATTTGTCGTAAAAAGTTCATTTTTTGGCATCGAAATAATCTAGGAAGCTTATACTCGTAAAATTTAACATAGAAGAACAATAAAAAGTGTACACCGAGCAACTTTGATGGTCCGAAGTTGCTCAACTCTCTCTATGGAGGAGATTTTAACGGTTTTGTCCTTTTGTCTTAAAAAGTTCGTTTTTCGCATCGAAATAATCTAGGAAGCTTATACTCGTAAAATTTGACAAAGAAGAACAATAAAAACTGTATTTCGAGCAACTTTGTGGTTCGAAGTTGCTCAACTCTCTCTATGGAGGAGCTTTGAACGGTTTTGTCCATTTCTCATAGAAAGTTGGTAATTTGGAATCGAAATAATCTTGGAAGCTTATACTCATAAAATTTGCCATAGAATAAAAATAAAAAGTGTACACCGAGCAACTTTGATGGTCCGAAGTTGCTCAACTCTCTCTATGTAGGGGCTTTTAACGATTTTGTCCATTTGTCATAGAAAGATGGTGTTTTCGCATCAAAATAATCTAGGAAGCTTATACTCGTAAAATTTGACAATGAAGAACAATAAAAAGTGTATCCCGAGCAACTTTCTTGGTTCGAGGTTGCTCAACTCTCTCTATGGAGGAGCTTTTAACGGTTTTGTCCATTTCTCATAGAAAGTTGGTGATTTGGAATCGAAATAATCTTGGAAGCTTATACTCATAAAATTTGACATAGAAGAACAATAAAAAGTGTACACCGAGCAACTTTGATGGTCCGAAGTTGCTCAACTCTCTCTGTGGAGGAGATTTTAACGGTTTTGTCCATTTGTCGTAAAAAGTTCTTTTTTGGCGTCGAAATAATCTAGGAAGCTTATACTCGTAAAATTTAACATAGAAGAACAATAAAATGTGTACACCGAGCAACTTTGATGGTCTGAAGTTGCTCAACTCTCTATATGCAGGAGCTTTTAATGGTTTTGTTCATTTCTCATAGAAAGTTGGTGATTTGGAATCGAAATATTCTTGGAAGCTTATACTCGTAAAATTTGACATAGAATAACAATAAAAAGTGTACACCGAGCAACTTTGATGGTCCGAAGTTGCTCAATTCTCTCTATGGAGGGGTTTTTAACGGTTTTGTCCATTTGTCATAGAAAGTTGGTGATTTGGAATCGAAATAATCTTGGAAGCTTATACTCGTAAAATTTGACATAGAATAACAATAAAAAGTGTACATCGAGCAACTTTGATGGTCCGAAGTTGCTCAACTCTCTCAATGGAGGTGCTTTTAACGGTTTTGTCCATTTGTCATAGAAAGATGGTGTTTTAGCATCGAAATAATCTAGGAAGCTTATACTCGTAAAATTTGACAAAGAAGAACAATAAAAAGTATATCCTGAGCAACTTTGTTGGTTTGAAGTTGCTCAACTCTCTCTATGGAGGGGCTTTTAACGGTTTTGTCCATTTGTCGTAAAAAGTTTATTTTTTGGCGTCGAAATAATCTAGGAAGTTTATACTCGTAAAATTTAACATAGAAGAACAATAAAAAGTGTACACCGAGCAATTTTGATGGTCCGAAGTTGCTCAACTCTCTCTATGGAGGAGATTTTAACGGTTTTGTCCTTTTGTCATAGAAAGATGGTGTTTTAGCATCGAAATAATCTGGGAAGCTTATACTCATAAAATTTGACAAAGAAGAACAATAAAAAGTGTATCCCGAGCAACTTTGTTGGTTCGAAGTTGCTCAATTCTCTCTATGGAGGAGCTTTTAACAGTTTTGTCCATTTCTCATAGAAAGTTGGTGATTTGGAATCGAAATAATCTTGAAAGCTTATACTCATAAAATTTGACATAGAAGAACAATAAAAAGGGTATCCCGAGCAACTTTGTTGGTTCGAAGTTGCTCAACTCTCTCTATGGAGGAGCTTTTAACGGTTTTGTCCATTTCTCATAGAAAGTTGGTGATTTGGAATTGAAATAATCTAGGAAGCTTATACTCGTAAAATTTGACATAGAAGAACAATAAAAAGTTTACACCGAGCAACTATGATGGTCCGAAGTTGCTCAACTCTCTCTATGGAGGAGATTTTAACGGTTTTGTCCATTTGTCGTAAAAAGTTCATTTTTTGGCATCGAAATAATCTAGAAAGCTTATACTTGTAAAATTTAACATAGAAGAACAATAAAAAGTGTACGCCGAGCAACTTTGATGGTCCGAAGTTGCTCAACTCTCTCTGTCGAGGGGCTTTTAACGGTTTTGTCCATTTGTCATAGAAAGATGGTGTTTTTGCATCGAAATAATCTATGAAGCTTATACTCGTAAAATTTGACAAAGAAGAACAATAAAAAGTGTATCCCGAGCAACTTTGTTGGTCCGAAGTTGCTCAACTCTCTCTATGTAGGAGCTTTTAACGGTTTTTGTCCATTTGTGATAAAAAGTTGGTGTTTTGCAATCGGAATAATCTTGGAAGCTTATACTCGTAAAATTTGACATAGAAGAACAATAAAAAGTGTAAATCGAGCAACTTTGATGGTCCGAAGTTGCTCAACTCTCTCTATCGAGGAGCTTCTAACGGTTTTGTTCATTTGTCATAGAAAGATGGTGTTTTTGCATCGAAATAATCTTGGAAGCTTATACTCATAAAATTTGACATAGAAGAACAATAAAAAGTGTATCCCGAGCAACTTTGCTGGTCCGAAGTTGCTCAACTCTCTCTATGGAGGAGCTTTTGACAGTTTTGTCCATTTGTGATAAAAAGTTGGTGATTTGGAATCGAACTAATCTTGGAAGCTTATACTCATAAAATTTGCCATAGACTAACAATAAAAAGTGTACACCGAGCAACCTTGATCGTCCGAAGTTGTTCAACTCTCTGTATGGAGGAGATTTTAACGGGTTTGTCCGTTTGTCATAAAAAGTTCGTTTTTCGGCATCGAAATATTCTAGGAAGCTTATACTCGTAAAATTTGACGAAGAAGAACAATAAAAAGTGTATTTCGAGCAACTTTGTTGGTTCAAAGTTGCTCAACTATATCTATGTATGAGCTTTTAACGGTTTTGTCCATTTCTCATAGAAAGTTGGTGATTTGGAATCGAAATAATTTTGGAAGCTTATACTCGTAAAATTTGACAAAGAAGAACAATAAAAAGTGTATTTCGAGAAACTATGTTGGTTCGAAGTTGCTCAACTCTCTCTATGGAGGAGCTTTGAACGGTTTTGTCCATTTCTCATAGAAAGTTGGTGATTTGGAATCGAAATAATTTTGGAAGCTTATACTCATAAAATTTGACATAGAAGAACAATAAAAAGTGTACACCGAGCAACTTTGATGGTCCAAAGTTGCTCAACTCTCTCTATGGAGGAGATTTTAACGGTTTTGTCCTTTTGTCGTAAAAAGTTCGTTTTTCGCATCTAAATAACCTAGGAAGCTTATACTCGTAAAATTTGACAAATAAGAACAATAAAAACTGTATTTCGAGCAACTTTGATGGTCCGAAGTTGCCCAACTCTCTCTTTGGAGGAGATTTTAACGGTTTTGTCCATTTGTCGTAAAAAGTTCATTTTTTGGCATCGAAATAATCTAGGAAGCTTATACTCGTAAAATTTAACATAGAAGAACAATAAAAAGTGTACACCGAGCAACTTTGATGGTCCGAAGTTGCTTAACTCTCTCTATGGAGGAGATTTTAACGGTTTTGTCCTTTTGTCTTAAAAAGTTCGTTTTTCGCATCGAAATAATCTAGGAAGCTTATACTCGTAAAATTTGACAAAGAAGAACAATAAAAACTGTATTTCGAGCAACTTTGTGGTTCGAAGTTGCTCAACTCTCTCTATGGAGGAGCTTTGAACGGTTTTGTCCATTTCTCATAGAAAGTTGGTAATTTGGAATCGAAATAATCTTGGAAGCTTATACTCATAAAATTTGCCATAGAATAAAAATAAAAAGTGTACACCGAGCAACTTTGATGGTCCGAAGTTGCTCAACTCTCTCTATGGAGGGGCTTTTAACGATTTTGTCCATTTGTCATAGAAAGATGGTGTTTTCGCATCAAAATAATCTAGGAAGCTTATACTCGTAAAATTTGACAAAGAAGAACAATAAAAAGTGTATCCCGAGCAACTTTCTTGGTTCGAGGTTGCTCAACTCTCTCTATGGAGGAGCTTTTAACGGTTTTGTCCATTTCTCATAGAAAGTTGGTGATTTGGAATCGAAATAATCTTGGAAGCTTATACTCATAAAATTTGACATAGAAGAACAATAAAAAGTGTACACCGAGCAACTTTGATGGTCCGAAGTTGCTCAACTCTCTCTATGGAGGAGATTTTAACGGTTTTGTCCATTTGTCGTAAAAAGTTCTTTTTTGGCGTCGAAATAATCTAGGAAGCTTATACTCGTAAAATTTAACATAGAAGAACAATAAAAAGTGTACACCGAGCAACTTTGATGGTCTGAAGTTGCTCAACTCTCTATATGCAGGAGCTTTTAATGGTTTTGTCCATTTCTCATAGAAAGTTGGTGATTTGGAATCGAAATATTCTTGGAAGCTTATACTCGTAAAATTTGACATAGAATAACAATAAAAAGTGTACACCGAGCAACTTTGATGGTCCGAAGTTGCTCAATTCTCTCTATGGAGGGGTTTTTAACGGTTTTGTCCATTTGTCATAGAAAGTTGGTGATTTGGAATCGAAATAATCTTGGAAGCTTATACTCGTAAAATTTGACATAGAATAACAATAAAAAGTGTACATCGAGCAACTTTGATGGTCCGAAGTTGCTCAACTCTCTCAATGGAGGGGCTTTTAACGGTTTTGTCCATTTGTCAAAGAAAGATGGTGTTTTAGCATCGAAATAATCTTGGAAGCTTATACTCGTAAAATTTGACAAAGAAGAACAATAAAAAGTGTATCCTGAGCAACTTTGTTGGTTCGAAGTTGCTCAACTCTCTCTATGGAGGGGCTTTTAACGGTTTTGTCCATTTGTCGTAAAAAGTTTATTTTTTGGCGTCGAAATAATCTAGGAAGTTTATACTCGTAAAATTTAACATAGAAGAACAATAAAAAGTGTACACCGAGCAATTTTGATGGTCCGAAGTTGCTCAACTCTCTCTATGGAGGAGATTTTAACGGTTTTGTCCTTTTGTCGTAGAAAGATGGTGTTTTAGCATCGAAATAATCTAGGAAGCTTATACTCGTAAAATTTGACAAAGAAGAACAATAAAAAGTGTATCCCGAGCAACTTTGTTGGTTCGAAGTTGCTCAACTCTCTCTATGGAGGAGCTTTTAACAGTTTTGTCCATTTCTCATAGAAAGTTGGTGATTTGGAATCGAAATAATCTTGAAAGCTTATACTCATAAAATTTGACATAGAAGAACAATAAAAAGGGTATCCCGAGCAACTTTGTTGGTTCGAAGTTGCTCAACTCTCTCTATGGAGGAGCTTTTAACGGTTTTGTCCATTTCTCATAGAAAGTTGGTGATTTGGAATCGAAATAATCTTGAAAGCTTATACTCATAAAATTTGACACAGAATAACAATAAAAAGTGTACACCGAGCAACTTTGATGGTCCGAAGTTGCTCAACTCTCTCTATGGAGGGTCTTTTAACGGTTTTGTCCATTTGTCATAGAAAGATGGTGTTTTAGCATCGAAATAATCTAGGAAGCTTATACTCGTAAAATTTGACATAGAAGAACAATAAAAAGTTTACACCGAGCAACTGTGATGGTCCGAAGTTGCTCAACTCTCTCTATGGAGGAGATTTTAACGGTTTTGTCCATTTGTCGTAAAAAGTTCATTTTTTGGCATCGAAATAATCTAGAAAGCTTATACTTGTAAAATTTAACATAGAAGAACAATAAAAAGTGTACGCCGAGCAACTTTGATGGTCCGAAGTTGCTCAACTCTCTCTATCGAGGGGCTTTTAACGGTTTTGTCCATTTGTCATAGAAAGATGGTGTTTTTGCATCGAAATAATCTATGAAGCTTATACTCGTAAAATTTGACAAAGAAGAACAATAAAAAGTGTATCCCGAGCAACTTTGTTGGTCCGAAGTTGCTCAACTCTCTCTATGTAGGAGCTTTTAACGGTTTTGTTCCATTTGTGATAAAAAGTTGGTGTTTTGCAATCGGAATAATCTTGGAAGCTTATACTCGTAAAATTTGACATAGAAGAACAATAAAAATTGTAAACCGAGCAACTTTGATGGTCCGAAGTTGCTCAACTCTCTCTATCGAGGAGCTTCTAACGGTTTTGTTCATTTGTCATAGAAAGATGGTGTTTTTGCATCGAAATAATCTTGGAAGCTTATACTCATAAAATTTGACATAGAAGAACAATAAAAAGTGTATCCCGAGCAACTTTGCTGGTCCGAAGTTGCTCAACTCTCTCTATGGAGGAGCTTTTGACAGTTTTGTCCATTTGTGATAAAAAGTTGGTGATTTGGAATCGAACTAATCTTGGAAGCTTATACTCATAAAATTTGCCATAGACTAACAATAAAAAGTGTACACCGAGCAACCTTGATCGTCCGAAGTTGTTCAACTCTCTGTATGGAGGAGATTTTAACGGGTTTGTCCGTTTGTCATAAAAAGTTCGTTTTTCGGCATCGAAATATTCTAGGAAGCTTATACTCGTAAAATTTGACGAAGAAGAACAATAAAAAGTGTATTTCGAGCAACTTTGTTGGTTCAAAGTTGCTCAACTATATCTATGTATGAGCTTTTAACGGTTTTGTCCATTTCTCATAGAAAGTTGGTGATTTGGAATCGAAATAATTTTGGAAGCTTATACTCGTAAAATTTGACAAAGAAGAACAATAAAAAGTGTATTTCGAGAAACTATGTTGGTTCGAAGTTGCTCAACTCTCTCTATGGAGGAGCTTTGAACGGTTTTGTCCATTTCTCATAGAAAGTTGGTGATTTGGAATCGAAATAATTTTGGAAGCTTATACTCATAAAATTTGACATAGAAGAACAATAAAAAGTGTACACCGAGCAACTTTGATGGTCCAAAGTTGCTCAACTCTCTCTATGGAGGAGATTTTAACGGTTTTGTCCTTTTGTCGTAAAAAGTTCGTTTTTCGCATCTAAATAACCTAGGAAGCTTATACTCGTAAAATTTGACAAATAAGAACAATAAAAACTGTATTTCGAGCAACTTTGATGGTCCGAAGTTGCCCAACTCTCTCTTTGGAGGAGATTTTAACGGTTTTGTCCATTTGTCGTAAAAAGTTCATTTTTTGGCATCGAAATAATCTAGGAAGCTTATACTCGTAAAATTTAACATAGAAGAACAATAAAAAGTGTACACCGAGCAACTTTGATGGTCCGAAGTTGCTTAACTCTCTCTATGGAGGAGATTTTAACGGTTTTGTCCTTTTGTCTTAAAAAGTTCGTTTTTCGCATCGAAATAATCTAGGAAGCTTATACTCGTAAAATTTGACAAAGAAGAACAATAAAAACTGTATTTCGAGCAACTTTGTGGTTCGAAGTTGCTCAACTCTCTCTATGGAGGAGCTTTGAACGGTTTTGTCCATTTCTCATAGAAAGTTGGTAATTTGGAATCGAAATAATCTTGGAAGCTTATACTCATAAAATTTGCCATAGAATAAAAATAAAAAGTGTACACCGAGCAACTTTGATGGTCCGAAGTTGCTCAACTCTCTCTATGGAGGGGCTTTTAACGATTTTGTCCATTTGTCATAGAAAGATGGTGTTTTCGCATCAAAATAATCTAGGAAGCTTATACTCGTAAAATTTGACAAAGAAGAACAATAAAAAGTGTATCCCGAGCAACTTTCTTGGTTCGAGGTTGCTCAACTCTCTCTATGGAGGAGCTTTTAACGGTTTTGTCCATTTCTCATAGAAAGTTGGTGATTTGGAATCGAAATAATCTTGGAAGCTTATACTCATAAAATTTGACATAGAAGAACAATAAAAAGTGTACACCGAGCAACTTTGATGGTCCGAAGTTGCTCAACTCTCTCTATGGAGGAGATTTTAACGGTTTTGTCCATTTGTCGTAAAAAGTTCTTTTTTGGCGTCGAAATAATCTAGGAAGCTTATACTCGTAAAATTTAACATAGAAGAACAATAAAAAGTGTACACCGAGCAACTTTGATGGTCTGAAGTTGCTCAACTCTCTATATGCAGGAGCTTTTAATGGTTTTGTCCATTTCTCATAGAAAGTTGGTGATTTGGAATCGAAATATTCTTGGAAGCTTATACTCGTAAAATTTGACATAGAATAACAATAAAAAGTGTACACCGAGCAACTTTGATGGTCCGAAGTTGCTCAATTCTCTCTATGGAGGGGTTTTTAACGGTTTTGTCCATTTGTCATAGAAAGTTGGTGATTTGGAATCGAAATAATCTTGGAAGCTTATACTCGTAAAATTTGACATAGAATAACAATAAAAAGTGTACATCGAGCAACTTTGATGGTCCGAAGTTGCTCAACTCTCTCAATGGAGGGGCTTTTAACGGTTTTGTCCATTTGTCAAAGAAAGATGGTGTTTTAGCATCGAAACAATCTTGGAAGCTTATACTCGTAAAATTTGACAAAGAAGAACAATAAAAAGTGTATCCTGAGCAACTTTGTTGGTTCGAAGTTGCTCAACTCTCTCTATGGAGGGGCTTTTAACGGTTTTGTCCATTTGTCGTAAAAAGTTTATTTTTTGGCGTCGAAATAATCTAGGAAGTTTATACTCGTAAAATTTAACATAGAAGAACAATAAAAAGTGTACACCGAGCAATTTTGATGGTCCGAAGTTGCTCAACTCTCTCTATGGAGGAGATTTTAACGGTTTTGTCCTTTTGTCGTAGAAAGATGGTGTTTTAGCATCGAAATAATCTAGGAAGCTTATACTCGTAAAATTTGACAAAGAAGAACAATAAAAAGTGTATCCCGAGCAACTTTGTTGGTTCGAAGTTGCTCAACTCTCTCTATGGAGGAGCTTTTAACAGTTTTGTCCATTTCTCATAGAAAGTTGGTGATTTGGAATCGAAATAATCTTGAAAGCTTATACTCATAAAATTTGACATAGAAGAACAATAAAAAGGGTATCCCGAGCAACTTTGTTGGTTCGAAGTTGCTCAACTCTCTCTATGGAGGAGCTTTTAACGGTTTTGTCCATTTCTCATAGAAAGTTGGTGATTTGGAATCGAAATAATCTTGAAAGCTTATACTCATAAAATTTGACACAGAATAACAATAAAAAGTGTACACCGAGCAACTTTGATGGTCCGAAGTTGCTCAACTCTCTCTATGGAGGGTCTTTTAACGGTTTTGTCCATTTGTCATAGAAAGATGGTGTTTTAGCATCGAAATAATCTAGGAAGCTTATACTCGTAAAATTTGACATAGAAGAACAATAAAAAGTTTACACCGAGCAACTGTGATGGTCCGAAGTTGCTCAACTCTCTCTATGGAGGAGATTTTAACGGTTTTGTCCATTTGTCGTAAAAAGTTCATTTTTTGGCATCGAAATAATCTAGAAAGCTTATACTTGTAAAATTTAACATAGAAGAACAATAAAAAGTGTACGCCGAGCAACTTTGATGGTCCGAAGTTGCTCAACTCTCTCTATCGAGGGGCTTTTAACGGTTTTGTCCATTTGTCATAGAAAGATGGTGTTTTTGCATCGAAATAATCTATGAAGCTTATACTCGTAAAATTTGACAAAGAAGAACAATAAAAAGTGTATCCCGAGCAACTTTGTTGGTCCGAAGTTGCTCAACTCTCTCTATGTAGGAGCTTTTAACGGTTTTGTTCCATTTGTGATAAAAAGTTGGTGTTTTGCAATCGGAATAATCTTGGAAGCTTATACTCGTAAAATTTGACATAGAAGAACAATAAAAATTGTAAACCGAGCAACTTTGATGGTCCGAAGTTGCTCAACTCTCTCTATCGAGGAGCTTCTAACGGTTTTGTTCATTTGTCATAGAAAGATGGTGTTTTTGCATCGAAATAATCTTGGAAGCTTATACTCATAAAATTTGACATAGAAGAACAATAAAAAGTGTATCCCGAGCAACTTTGCTGGTCCGAAGTTGCTCAACTCTCTCTATGGAGGAGCTTTTGACAGTTTTGTCCATTTGTGATAAAAAGTTGGTGATTTGGAATCGAACTAATCTTGGAAGCTTATACTCATAAAATTTGCCATAGACTAACAATAAAAAGTGTACACCGAGCAACCTTGATCGTCCGAAGTTGTTCAACTCTCTGTATGGAGGAGATTTTAACGGGTTTGTCCGTTTGTCATAAAAAGTTCGTTTTTCGGCATCGAAATATTCTAGGAAGCTTATACTCGTAAAATTTGACGAAGAAGAACAATAAAAAGTGTATTTCGAGCAACTTTGTTGGTTCAAAGTTGCTCAACTATATCTATGTATGAGCTTTTAACGGTTTTGTCCATTTCTCATAGAAAGTTGGTGATTTGGAATCGAAATAATTTTGGAAGCTTATACTCGTAAAATTTGACAAAGAAGAACAATAAAAAGTGTATTTCGAGAAACTATGTTGGTTCGAAGTTGCTCAACTCTCTCTATGGAGGAGCTTTGAACGGTTTTGTCCATTTCTCATAGAAAGTTGGTGATTTGGAATCGAAATAATTTTGGAAGCTTATACTCATAAAATTTGACATAGAAGAACAATAAAAAGTGTACACCGAGCAACTTTGATGGTCCAAAGTTGCTCAACTCTCTCTATGGAGGAGATTTTAACGGTTTTGTCCTTTTGTCGTAAAAAGTTCGTTTTTCGCATCTAAATAACCTAGGAAGCTTATACTCGTAAAATTTGACAAATAAGAACAATAAAAACTGTATTTCGAGCAACTTTGATGGTCCGAAGTTGCCCAACTCTCTCTTTGGAGGAGATTTTAACGGTTTTGTCCATTTGTCGTAAAAAGTTCATTTTTTGGCATCGAAATAATCTAGGAAGCTTATACTCGTAAAATTTAACATAGAAGAACAATAAAAAGTGTACACCGAGCAACTTTGATGGTCCGAAGTTGCTTAACTCTCTCTATGGAGGAGATTTTAACGGTTTTGTCCTTTTGTCTTAAAAAGTTCGTTTTTCGCATCGAAATAATCTAGGAAGCTTATACTCGTAAAATTTGACAAAGAAGAACAATAAAAACTGTATTTCGAGCAACTTTGTGGTTCGAAGTTGCTCAACTCTCTCTATGGAGGAGCTTTGAACGGTTTTGTCCATTTCTCATAGAAAGTTGGTAATTTGGAATCGAAATAATCTTGGAAGCTTATACTCATAAAATTTGCCATAGAATAAAAATAAAAAGTGTACACCGAGCAACTTTGATGGTCCGAAGTTGCTCAACTCTCTCTATGGAGGGGCTTTTAACGATTTTGTCCATTTGTCATAGAAAGATGGTGTTTTCGCATCAAAATAATCTAGGAAGCTTATACTCGTAAAATTTGACAAAGAAGAACAATAAAAAGTGTATCCCGAGCAACTTTCTTGGTTCGAGGTTGCTCAACTCTCTCTATGGAGGAGCTTTTAACGGTTTTGTCCATTTCTCATAGAAAGTTGGTGATTTGGAATCGAAATAATCTTGGAAGCTTATACTCATAAAATTTGACATAGAAGAACAATAAAAAGTGTACACCGAGCAACTTTGATGGTCCGAAGTTGCTCAACTCTCTCTATGGAGGAGATTTTAACGGTTTTGTCCATTTGTCGTAAAAAGTTCTTTTTTGGCGTCGAAATAATCTAGGAAGCTTATACTCGTAAAATTTAACATAGAAGAACAATAAAAAGTGTACACCGAGCAACTTTGATGGTCTGAAGTTGCTCAACTCTCTATATGCAGGAGCTTTTAATGGTTTTGTCCATTTCTCATAGAAAGTTGGTGATTTGGAATCGAAATATTCTTGGAAGCTTATACTCGTAAAATTTGACATAGAATAACAATAAAAAGTGTACACCGAGCAACTTTGATGGTCCGAAGTTGCTCAATTCTCTCTATGGAGGGGTTTTTAACGGTTTTGTCCATTTGTCATAGAAAGTTGGTGATTTGGAATCGAAATAATCTTGGAAGCTTATACTCGTAAAATTTGACATAGAATAACAATAAAAAGTGTACATCGAGCAACTTTGATGGTCCGAAGTTGCTCAACTCTCTCAATGGAGGGGCTTTTAACGGTTTTGTCCATTTGTCAAAGAAAGATGGTGTTTTAGCATCGAAACAATCTTGGAAGCTTATACTCGTAAAATTTGACAAAGAAGAACAATAAAAAGTGTATCCTGAGCAACTTTGTTGGTTCGAAGTTGCTCAACTCTCTCTATGGAGGGGCTTTTAACGGTTTTGTCCATTTGTCGTAAAAAGTTTATTTTTTGGCGTCGAAATAATCTAGGAAGTTTATACTCGTAAAATTTAACATAGAAGAACAATAAAAAGTGTACACCGAGCAATTTTGATGGTCCGAAGTTGCTCAACTCTCTCTATGGAGGAGATTTTAACGGTTTTGTCCTTTTGTCGTAGAAAGATGGTGTTTTAGCATCGAAATAATCTAGGAAGCTTATACTCGTAAAATTTGACAAAGAAGAACAATAAAAAGTGTATCCCGAGCAACTTTGTTGGTTCGAAGTTGCTCAACTCTCTCTATGGAGGAGCTTTTAACAGTTTTGTCCATTTCTCATAGAAAGTTGGTGATTTGGAATCGAAATAATCTTGAAAGCTTATACTCATAAAATTTGACATAGAAGAACAATAAAAAGGGTATCCCGAGCAACTTTGTTGGTTCGAAGTTGCTCAACTCTCTCTATGGAGGAGCTTTTAACGGTTTTGTCCATTTCTCATAGAAAGTTGGTGATTTGGAATCGAAATAATCTTGAAAGCTTATACTCATAAAATTTGACACAGAATAACAATAAAAAGTGTACACCGAGCAACTTTGATGGTCCGAAGTTGCTCAACTCTCTCTATGGAGGGTCTTTTAACGGTTTTGTCCATTTGTCATAGAAAGATGGTGTTTTAGCATCGAAATAATCTAGGAAGCTTATACTCGTAAAATTTGACATAGAAGAACAATAAAAAGTTTACACCGAGCAACTGTGATGGTCCGAAGTTGCTCAACTCTCTCTATGGAGGAGATTTTAACGGTTTTGTCCATTTGTCGTAAAAAGTTCATTTTTTGGCATCGAAATAATCTAGAAAGCTTATACTTGTAAAATTTAACATAGAAGAACAATAAAAAGTGTACGCCGAGCAACTTTGATGGTCCGAAGTTGCTCAACTCTCTCTATCGAGGGGCTTTTAACGGTTTTGTCCATTTGTCATAGAAAGATGGTGTTTTTGCATCGAAATAATCTATGAAGCTTATACTCGTAAAATTTGACAAAGAAGAACAATAAAAAGTGTATCCCGAGCAACTTTGTTGGTCCGAAGTTGCTCAACTCTCTCTATGTAGGAGCTTTTAACGGTTTTGTTCCATTTGTGATAAAAAGTTGGTGTTTTGCAATCGGAATAATCTTGGAAGCTTATACTCGTAAAATTTGACATAGAAGAACAATAAAAATTGTAAACCGAGCAACTTTGATGGTCCGAAGTTGCTCAACTCTCTCTATCGAGGAGCTTCTAACGGTTTTGTTCATTTGTCATAGAAAGATGGTGTTTTTGCATCGAAATAATCTTGGAAGCTTATACTCATAAAATTTGACATAGAAGAACAATAAAAAGTGTATCCCGAGCAACTTTGCTGGTCCGAAGTTGCTCAACTCTCTCTATGGGGGAGCTTTTGACAGTTTTGTCCATTTGTGATAAAAAGTTGGTGATTTGGAATCGAACTAATCTTGGAAGCTTATACTCATAAAATTTGCCATAGAATAACGATAAAAAGTGTACACCGAGCAACCTTGATCGTCCGAAGTTGTTCAACTCTCTGTATGGAGGAGATTTTAACGGTTTTGTCCGTTTGTCGTAAAAAGTTCGTTTTTCGACATCGAAATAATCTAGGAAGCTTATACTCGTAAAATTTGACGAAGAAGAACAATAAAAAGTGTATTTCGAGCAACTTTGTTGGTTCAAAGTTGCTCAACTATATCTATGTATGAGCTTTTAACGGTTTTGTCCATTTCTCATAGAAAGTTGGTGATTTGGAATCGAAATAATTTTGGAAGCTTATACTCGTAAAATTTGACAAAGAAGAACAATAAAAAGTGTATTTTGAGAAACTTTGTTGGTTCGAAGTTGCTCAACTCTCTCTATGGAGGAGCTTTGAACGGTTTTGTCCATTTCTCATAGAAAGTTGGTGATTTGGAATCGAAATAATTTTGGAAGCTTATACTCATAAAATTTGACATAGAAGAACAATAAAAAGTGTACACCGAGCAACTTTGATGGTCCGAAGTTGCTCAACTCTCTCTATGGAGGAGATTTTAACGGTTTTGTCCTTTTGTCGTAAAAAGTTCGTTTTTCGCATCTAAATAACCTAGGAAGCTTATACTCGTAAAATTTGACAAATAAGAACAATAAAAACTGTATTTCGAGCAACTTTGTTGGTCCGAAGTTGCTCAACTCTCTCTATGGAGGGGCTTTTAACGGTTTTGTCCATTTGTCATAGAAAGATAGTGTTTTCGCATCAAAATAATCTAGGAAGCTTATACTCTTAAAATTTGACAAAGAAGAACAATAAAAGGTGTATCCCGAGCAACTTTCTTGGTTCGAGGTTGCTCAACTCTCTCTATGGAGGAGCTTTTAACGGTTTTGTCCATTTCTCATAGTTGGTGATTTGGAATCGAAATAACCTTGGAAGCTTATACTCATAAAATTTGACATAGAAGAACAATAAAAAGTGTACACCGAGCAACTTTGATTGTCCGAAGTTGCTCAACTCTCTCTTTGGAGGAGATTTTAACGGTTTTGTCCATTTGTCATAGAAAGTTGGTGATTTGGAATCGAAATAATCTTGGAAGCTTATACTCGTAAAATTTGACATAGAATAACAATAAAAAGTGTACATCGAGCAACTTTGATGGTCCGAAGTTGCTCAACTCTCTCAATGGAGGGGCTTTTAACGGTTTTGTCCATTTGTCATAGAAAGATGGTGTTTTAGCATCGAAATAATCTAGGAAGCTTATACTCGTAAAATTTGACAAAGAAGAACAAAAAAAATTGTATCCTGAGCAACTTTGTTGGTTCGAAGTTACTCAACTCTCTCTATAAAGGGGCTTTTAACGGTTTTGTCCATTTGTCGTAAAAAGTTTATTTTTTGGCGTCGAAATAATCTAGGAAGTTTATACTCGTAAAATTTAACATAGAAGAACAATAAAAAGTGTACACCGAGCAATTTTGATGGTCCGAAGTTGCTCAACTCTCTCTATGGAGGAGATTTTAACGGTTTTGTCCTTTTGTCATAGAAAGATGGTGTTTTAGCATCGAAATAATCTAGGAAGCTTATACTCGTAAAATTTGACAAAGAAGAACAATAAAAAGTGTATCCCGAGCAACTTTGTTGGTTCGAAGTTGCTCAACTCTCTCTATGGAGGAGCTTTCAACAGTTTTGTCCATTTCTCATAGAAAGTTGGTGATTTGGAATCGAAATAATCTTGAAAGCTTATACTCATAAAATTTGACATAGAAGAACAATAAAAAGGGTATCCCGAGCAACTTTGTTGGTTCGAAGTTGCTCAACTCTCTCTATGGAAGAGCTTTTAACGGTTTTGTCCATTTCTCATAGAAAGTTGGTGATTTGGAATCGAAATAATCTTGAAAGCTTATACTCATAAAATTTGACACAGAATAACAATAAAAAGTGTACACCGAGCAACTTTGATGGTCCGAAGTTGCTCAACTCTCTCTATGGAGGGTCTTTTAACGGTTTTGTCCATTTGTCATAGAAAGATGGTGTTTTAGCATCGAAATAATCTAGGAAGCTTAGACTCGTAAAATTTGACATAGAAGAACAATAAAAAGTTTACACCGAGCAACTGTGATGGTCCGAAGTTGCTCAACTCTCTCTATGGAGGAGATTTTAACGGTTTTGTCCATTTGTCGTAAAAAGTTCATTTTTTGGCATCGAAATAATCTAGAAAGCTTATACTTGTAAAATTTAACATAGAAGAACAATAAAAAGTGTACGCCGAGCAACTTTGATGGTCCGAAGTTGCTCAACTCTCTCTATCGAGGGGCTTTTAACGGTTTTGTCCATTTGTCATAGAAAGATGGTGTTTTTGCATCGAAATAATCTATGAAGCTTATACTCGTAAAATTTGACAAAGAAGAACAATAAAAAGTGTATCCCGAGCAACTTTGTTGGTCCGAAGTTGCTCAACTCTCTCTATGTAGGAGCTTTTAACGGTTTTTGTCCATTTGTGATAAAAAGTTGGTGTTTTGCAATCGGAATAATCTTGGAAGCTTATACTCGTAAAATTTGACATAGAAGAACAATAAAAAGTGTAAACCGAGCAACTTTGATGGTCCGAAGTTGCTCAACTCTCTCTATCGAGGAGCTTCTAACGGTTTTGTTCATTTGTCATAGAAAGATGGTGTTTTTGCATCGAAATAATCTTGGAAGCTTATACTCATAAAATTTGACATAGAAGAACAATAAAAAGTGTATCCCGAGCAACTTTGCTGGTCCGAAGTTGCTCAACTCTCTCTATGGAGGAGCTTTTGACAGTTTTGTCCATTTGTGATAAAAAGTTGGTGATTTGGAATCGAACTAATCTTGGAAGCTTATACTCATAAAATTTGCCATAGAATAACAATAAAAAGTGTACACCGAGCAACCTTGATCGTCCGAAGTTGTTCAACTCTCTGTATGGAGGAGATTTTAACGGTTTTGTCCGTTTGTCGTAAAAAGTTCGTTTTTCGGCATCGAAATAATCTAGGAAGCTTATACTCGTAAAATTTGACGAAGAAGAACAATAAAAAGTGTATTTCGAGCAACTTTGTTGGTTCAAAGTTGCTCAACTATATCTATGTATGAGCTTTTAACGGTTTTGTCCATTTCTCATAGAAAGTTGGTGATTTGGAATCGAAATAATTTTGGAAGCTTATACTCGTAAAATTTGACAAAGAAGAACAATAAAAAGTGTATTTTGAGAAACTTTGTTGGTTCGAAGTTGCTCAACTCTCTCTATGGAGTTGCTTTGAACGGTTTTGTCCATTTCTCATAGAAAGTTGGTGATTTGGAATCGAAATAATTTTGGAAGCTTATACTCATAAAATTTGACATAGAAGAACAATAAAAAGTGTACACCGAGCAACTTTGATGGTCCGAAGTTGCTCAACTCTCTCTATGGAGGAGATTTTAACGGTTTTGTCCTTTTGTCGTAAAAAGTTCGTTTTTCGCATCTAAATAACCTAGGAAGCTTATACTCGTAAAATTTGACAAATAAGAACAATAAAAACTGTATTTCGAGCAACTTTGTTGGTCCGAAGTTGCTCAACTCTCTCTATGGAGGGGCTTTTAACGGTTTTGTCCATTTGTCATAGAAAGATAGTGTTTTCGCATCAAAATAATCTAGGAAGCTTATACTCTTAAAATTTGACAAAGAAGAACAATAAAAAGTGTATCCCGAGCAACTTTCTTGGTTCGAGGTTGCTCAACTCTCTCTATGGAGGAGCTTTTAACGGTTTTGTCCATTTCTCATAGTTGGTGATTTGGAATCGAAATAACCTTGGAAGCTTATACTCATAAAATTTGACATAGAAGAACAATAAAAAGTGTACACCGAGCAACTTTGATTGTCCGAAGTTGCTCAACTCTCTCTTTGGAGGAGATTTTAACGGTTTTGTCCATTTGTCGTAAAAAGTTCATTTTTTGGCATCGAAATAATCTAGGAAGTTTATACTCGTAAAATTTAACATAGAAGAACAATAAAAAGTGTACACCGAGCAACTTTGATGGTCCGAAGTTGCTCAACTCTCTCTATGGAGGAGATTTTAACGGTTTTGTCCATTTCTCATAGAAAGTTGGTGATTTGGAATCGAAATAATCTTGGAAGCTTATACTCATAAAATTTGACATAGAAGAACAATAAAAAGTGTACACCGAGCAACTTTGATGGTCCGAAGTTGCTCAACTCTCTCTTTGGAGGAGATTTTAACGGTTTTGTCCATTTGTCGTAAAAAGTTCGTTTTTCGCATCGAAATAATCTAGGAAGCTTATACTCGTAAAATTTGACAAAGAAGAACAATAAAAACTGTATTTCGAGCAACTTTGTGGTTCGAAGTTGCTCAACTCTCTCTATGGAGGAGCTTTGAACGGTTTTGTCCATTTCTCATAGAAAGTTGGTAATTTGGAATCGAAATAATCTTGGAAGCTTATACTCATAAAATTTGCCATAGAATAAAAATAAAAAGTGTACACCGAGCAACTTTGATGGTCCGAAGTTGCTCAACTCTCTCTATGGAGGGGCTTTTAACGATTTTGTCCATTTGTCATAGAAAGATGGTGTTTTCGCATCAAAATAATCTAGGAAGCTTATACTCGTAAAATTTGACAAAGAAGAACAATAAAAAGTGTATCCCGAGCAACTTTCTTGGTTCGAGGTTGCTCAACTCTCTCTATGGAGGAGCTTTTAACGGTTTTGTCCATTTCTCATAGAAAGTTGGTGATTTGGAATCGAAATAATCTTGGAAGCTTATACTCATAAAATTTGACATAGAAGAACAATAAAAAGTGTACACCGAGCAACTTTGATGGTCCGAAGTTGCTCAACTCTCTCTATGGAGGAGATTTTAACGGTTTTGTCCATTTGTCGTAAAAAGTTCTTTTTTGGCGTCGAAATAATCTAGGAAGCTTATACTCGTAAAATTTAACATAGAAGAACAATAAAAAGTGTATCCCGAGCAACTTTCTTGGTTCGAGGTTGCTCAACTCTCTCTATGGAGGAGCTTTTAACGGTTTTGTCCATTTCTCATAGAAAGTTGGTGATTTGGAATCGAAATAATCTTGGAAGCTTATACTCATAAAATTTAACATAGAAGAACAATAAAAAGTGTACACCGAGCAACTTTGATGGTCTGAAGTTGCTCAACTCTCTATATGGAGGAGCTTTTAATGGTTTTGTTCATTTGTCATAGAAAGTTGGTGATTTGGAATCGAAATATTCTTGGAAGCTTATACTCGTAAAATTTGACATAGAATAACAATAAAAAGTGTACACCGAGCAACTTTGATGGTCCGAAGTTGCTCAATTCTCTCTATGGAGGGGTTTTTAACGGTTTTGTCCATTTGTCATAGAAAGTTGGTGATTTGGAATCGAAATAATCTTGGAAGCTTATACTCGTAAAATTTGACATAGAATAACAATAAAAAGTGTACATCGAGCAACTTTGATGGTCCGAAGTTGCTCAACTCTCTCAATGGAGGGGCTTTTAACGGTTTTGTCCATTTGTCATAGAAAGTTGGTGATTTGGAATCGAAATAATCTTGGAAGCTTATACTCGTAAAATTTGACATAGAATAACAATAAAAAGTGTACACCGAGCAACTTTGATGGTCCGAAGTTGCTCAATTCTCTCTATGGAGGGGTTTTTAACGGTTTTGTCCATTTGTCAAAGAAAGTTGGTGATTTGGAATCGAAATAATCTTGGAATCTTATACTCGTAAAATTTGACATAGAATAACAATAAAAAGTGTACATCGCGCAACTTTGATGGTCCGAAGTTGCTCAATTCTCTCTATGGAGGGGTTTTTAACGGTTTTGTCCATTTGTCATAGAAAGTTGGTGATTTGGAATCGAAATAATCTTGGAAGCTTATACTCGTAAAATTTGACATAGAATAACAATAAAAAGTGTACACCGAGCAACTTTGATGGTCCGAAGTTGCTCAATTCTCTCTATGGAGGGGTTTTTAACGGTTTTGTCCATTTGTCATAGAAAGTTGGTGATTTGGAATCGAAATAATCTTGGAAGCTTATACTCGTAAAATTTGACATAGAATAACAATAAAAAGTGTACATCGCGCAACTTTGATGATCCGAAGTTGCTCAACTCTCTCAATGGTTTAACGGTTTTGTCCATTTTTCATAGAAAGATGGTGTTTTAGCATCGAAATAATCTAGGAAGCTTATACTCGTAAAATTTGACAAAGAAGAACAATAAAAAGTGTATCCTGAGCAACTTTGTTGGTTCGAAGTTGCTCAACTCTCTCTATGGAGGGGCTTTTAACGGTTTTGTCCATTTGTCGTAAAAAGTTTATTTTTTGGCGTCGAAATAATCTAGGAAGCTTATACTCGTAAAATTTAACATAGAAGAACAACAAAAAGTGTAGACCGAGCAACTTTGATGGTCCGAAGTTGCTCAACTCTCTCTATAGAGGAGATTTTAACGGTTTTGTCCTTTTGTCATAGAAAGATGGTGTTTTAGCATCGAAATAATCTAGGAAGCTTATACTCGTAAAATTTGACAAAGAAGAACAATAAAAAGTGTATCCCGATTAGCTTTGTTGGTTCGAAGTTGCTCAACTCTCTCTATGGAGGAGCTTTTAACAGTTTTGTCCATTTCTCATAGAAAGTTGGTGATTTGGAATCGAAATAATCTTGAAAGCTTATACTCATAAAATTTGACATAGAAGAACAATAAAAAGGGTATCCCGAGCAACTTTGTTGGTTCGAAGTTGCTCAACTCTCTCTGTGGAGGAGCTTTTAACGGTTTTGTCCATTTCTCATAGAAAGTCGGTGATTTGGAATCGAAATAATCTTGAAAGCTTATACTCATAAAATTTGACACAGAATAACAATAAAAAGTGTACACCGAGCAACTTTGATGGTCCGAAGTTGCTCAACTCTCTCTATGGAGGGTCTTTTAACGGTTTTGTCCATTTGTCATAGAAAGATGGTGTTTTAGCATCGAAATAATCTAGGAAGCTTATACTCGTAAAATTTGACATAGAAGAACAATAAAAAGTTTACACCGAGCAACTGTGATGGTCCGAAGTTGCTCAACTCTCTCTATGGAGGAGATTTTAACGGTTTTGTCCATTTGTCGTAAAAAGTTCATTTTTTGGCATCGAAATAATCTAGAAAGCTTATACTTGTAAAATTTAACATAGAAGAACAATAAAAAGTGTACGCCGAGCAACTTTGATGGTCCGAAGTTGCTCAACTCTCTCTATCGAGGGGCTTTTAACGGTTTTGTCCATTTGTCATAGAAAGATGGTGTTTTTGCATCGAAATAATCTATGAAGCTTATACTCGTAAAATTTGACAAAGAAGAACAATAAAAAGTGTATCCCGAGCAACTTTGTTGGTCCGAAGTTGCTCAACTCTCTCTATGTAGGAGCTTTTAACGGTTTTTGTCCATTTGTGATAAAAAGTTGGTGTTTTGCAATCGGAATAATCTTGGAAGCTTATACTCGTAAAATTTGACATAGAAGAACAATAAAAAGTGTAAACCGAGCAACTTTGATGGTCCGAAGTTGCTCAACTCTCTCTATGGCGGGGCTTTTAACGGTTTTGTTCATTTGTCATAGAAAGATGGTGTTTTTGCATCGAAATAATCTTGGAAGCTTATACTCATAAAATTTGACATAGAATAACAATAAAAAGTGTACACCGAGCAACTTTGATAGTCCGAAGTTGCTCAACTCTCTCTATGGAGGGTCTTTTAATGGTTTTGTCCATTTGTCATAGAAAGATGGTGTTTTAGCATCAAAATAATCTTGAAAGCTTATACTCCTAAAATTTGACATAGAAGAACAATAAAAAGTGTACACCGAGCAACTTTGATGGTCTGAAGTTGCTCAACTCTCTATATGGAGGAGCTTTTAATGGTTTTGTCCATTTCTCATAGAAAGTTGGTGATTTGGAATCGAAATATTCTTGGAAGCTTATACTCGTAAAATTTGACATAGAATAATAATAAAAAGTGTACACCGAGCAACTTTGATGGTCCGAAGTTGCTCAATTCTCTCTATGGATGGGCTTTTAACGGTTTTGTCCATTTCTCATAGAAAGTTGGTGATTTGGAATCGAAATAATCTTGAAAGCTTATACTCATAAAATTTGACATAAAATAACAATAAAAAGTGTACACCGAGCAACTTTGATGGTCCGAAGTTGCTCAACTCTCTCTATGGAGGGTCTTTTAACGGTTTTGTCCATTTGCCATAGAAAGATGGTGTTTTAGCATCGAAATAATCTAGGAAGCTTATACTCGTAAAATTTGACATAGAAGAACAATAAAAAGTGTACACCGAGCAACTGTGATGGTCCGAAGTTGCTCAACTCTCTCTATGGAGGAGATTTTAACGGTTTTGTCCATTTGTCGTAAAAAGTTCATTTTTTGGCATCGAAATAATCTAGAAAGCTTATACTTGTAAAATTTAACATAGAAGAACAATAAAAAGTGTACGCCGAGCAACTTTGATGGTCCGAAGTTGCTCAACTCTCTCTATCGAGGGGCTTTTAACGGTTTTGTCCATTTGTCATAGAAAGATGGTGTTTTTGCATCGAAATAATCTATGAAGCTTATACTCGTAAAATTTGACAAAGAAGAACAATAAAAAGTGTATCCCGAGCAACTTTGTTGGTCCGAAGTTGCTCAACTCTCTCTATGTAGGAGCTTTTAACGGTTTTTGTCCATTTGTGATAAAAGTTGGTGTTTTGCAATCGGAATAATCTTGGAAGCTTATACTCGTAAAATTTGACATAGAAGAACAATAAAAAGTGTAAACCGAGCAACTTTGATGGTCCGAAGTTGCTCAACTCTCTCTATGGCGGGGCTTTTAACGGTTTTGTTCATTTGTCATAGAAAGATGGTGTTTTTGCATCGAAATAATCTTGGAAGCTTATACTCATAAAATTTGACATAGAATAACAATAAAAAGTGTACACCGAGCAACTTTGATAGTCCGAAGTTGCTCAACTCTCTCTATGGAGGGTCTTTTAATGGTTTTGTCCATTTGTCATAGAAAGATGGTGTTTTAGCATCAAAATAATCTTGAAAGCTTATACTCCTAAAATTTGACATAGAAGAACAATAAAAAGTGTACACCGAGCAACTTTGATGGTCTGAAGTTGCTCAACTCTCTATATGGAGGAGCTTTTAATGGTTTTGTCCATTTCTCATAGAAAGTTGGTGATTTGGAATCGAAATATTCTTGGAAGCTTATACTCGTAAAATTTGACATAGAATAATAATAAAAAGTGTACACCGAGCAACTTTGATGGTCCGAAGTTGCTCAATTCTCTCTATGGAGGGGCTTTTAACGGTTTTGTCCATTTCTCATAGAAAGTTGGTGATTTGGAATCGAAATAATCTTGAAAGCTTATACTCATAAAATTTGACATAAAATAACAATAAAAAGTGTACACCGAGCAACTTTGATGGTCCGAAGTTGCTCAACTCTCTCTATGGAGGGTCTTTTAACGGTTTTGTCCATTTGTCATAGAAAGATGGTGTTTTAGCATCGAAATAATCTAGGAAGCTTATACTCGTAAAATTTGACATAGAAGAACAATAAAAAGTGTACACCGAGCAACTGTGATGGTCCGAAGTTGCTCAACTCTCTCTATGGAGGAGATTTTAACGGTTTTGTCCATTTGTCGTAAAAAGTTCATTTTTTGGCATCGAAATAATCTAGAAAGCTTATACTTGTGAAATTTGACATAGAAGAACAATAAAAAGTTTACACCGAGCAACTTTGATGGTCCGAAGTTGCTCAATTTTCTCTATCGAGGGGCTTTTAACGGTTTTGTCCATTTGTCATAGAAAGATGGTGTTTTTGCATCGAAATAATCTATGAAGCTTATACTCGTAAAATTTGACAAAGAAGAACAATAAAAAGTGTATCCCGAGCAACTTTGTTGGTCCGAAGTTGCTCAACTCTCTCTATGTTGGAGCTTTTAACGGTTTTTGTCCATTTGTGATAAAAAGTTGGTGTTTTGCAATCGAAATAATCTTGGAAGCTTATACTCGTAAAATTTGACATAGAAGAACAATAAAAAGTGTACCCCGAGCAACTTTGATGGTCCGAAGTTGCTCAACTCTCTCTATGGCGGGGCTTTTAACGGTTTTGTTCATTTGTCATAGAAAGATGGTGTTTTAGCATCGAAAAAAATCTAGGAAGCTTATACTCGTAAAATTTGACAAAAAAGAACAATAAAAAGTGTATCCCGAGCAACTTTGTTGGTTCGAAGTTGCTCAACTCTCTCTATCGGGGAGCTTTTAACGGTTTTCTCCGTTTCTCATAGAAAGTTGGTGATTTGGAATCGAAATAATCTTGGAAGCTTATACTCATAAAATTTGACATAGAAGAACAATAAAAAAAATACACCGAGCAACTTTGATGGTCCGAAGTTGCTCAACTCTCTCTATCGACGAGCTTCTAACGGTTTTATCCATTTGTCATTGGAAGATGGTGTTTTAGCATCGAAATAATCTGGGAAGCTTACACTCGTAAAATTTAAAATAGAAGAACAATAAAAAGTGTATCCCGAGCAACTTTGCTGGTCCGAAGTTGCTCAACTCTCTCTATGGAGGAGCTTTTGACAGTTTTGTCCATTTGTGATAAAAAGTTGGTGATTTGGAATCGAAGTAATCTTGGAAGCTTATACTCATAAAATTTGCCATAGAATAACAATAAAAAGTGTACACCGAGCAACCTTGATCGTCCGTAGTTGTTCAACTCTCTGTATGGAGGAGATTTTAACGGTTTTGTCCGTTTGTCGTAAAAAGTTCATTTTTCGGCATCGAAATAATCTAGGAAGCTTATACTCGTAAAATTTGACGAAGAAGAACAATAAAAAGTGTATTTCGAGCAACTTTGTTGGTTCAAAGTTGCTCAACTATATCTATGTATGAGCTTTTAACGGTTTTGTCCATTTCTCATAGAAAGTTGGTGATTTGGAATCGAAATAATTTTGGAAGCTTATACTCGTAAAATTTGACATAGAAGAACAATAAAAAGTGTACACCGAGCAAATTTGATGGTCCGAAGTTGCTCAACTCTCTCTATGGAGGAGATTTTAACGGTTTTGTCCGTTTGTCGTAAAAAGTTCGTTTTTCGCATCGAAATAATCTAGTAAGCTTATACTCGTAAAATTTGACAAAGAAGAACAATAAAAAGTGTATTTCGAGAAACTTTGTTGGTTCGATGTTGCTCAACTCTCTCTATGGAGGAGCTTTGAACGGTTTTGTCCATTTCTCATAGAAAGTTGGTGATTTGGAATCGAAATAATTTTGGAAGCTTATACTCATAAAATTTGACATAGAAGAACAATAAAAAGTGTACACCGAGCAACTTTGACGGTCCGAAGTTGCTCAACTCTCTCTATGGAGGAGATTTTAACGGTTTTGTCCATTTGTCGTAAAAAGTTCATTTTTTGGAATCGAAATAATCTAGGAAGCTTATACTCGTAAAATTTAACATAGAAGAACAATAAAAAGTGTACACCGAGCAACTTTGATGGTCCGAAGTTGCTCAACTCTCTCTATGGAGGAGATTTTAACGGTTTTGTCCTTTTGTCTTAAAAAGTTCCTTTTTCGCATCGAAATAATCTAGGAAGCTTATACTCATAAAATTTGACAAAGAAGAACAATAAAAACTGTATTTCGAGCAACTTTGTGGTTCGAAGTTGCTCAACTCTCTCTATGGAGGAGCTTTGAACGGTTTTGTCCATTGCTCATAGAAAGTTGGTAATTTGGAATCGAAATAATCTTGGAAGCTTATACTCATAAAATTTGCAATAGAATAAAAATAAAATGTGTACACCGAGCAACTTTGATGGTCCGAAGTTGCTCAACTCTCTCTATGGAGGGGCTTTTAACGATTTTGTCCATTTGTCATAGAAAGATGGTGTTTTCGCATCAAAATAATCTAGGAAGCTTATACTCGTAAAATTTGACAAAGAAGAACAATAAAAGTGTATCCCGAGCAACTTTCTTGGTTCGTGGTTGCTCAACTCTCTCTATGGAGGAGCTTTTAACGGTTTTGTCCATTTCTCATAGAAAGTTGGTGATTTGGAATCGAAATAATCTTGGAAGCTTATACTCATAAAATTTGACATAGAAGAACAATAAAAAGTGTACACCGAGCAACTTTGATGGTCCGAAGTTGCTCAACTCTCTCTATGGAGGAGATTTTAACGGTTTTGTCCATTTGTCGTAAAAAGTTCTTTTTTGGCATCGAAATAATCTAGGAAGCTTATACTCGTAAAATTTAACATAGAAGAACAATAAAAAGTGTACACCGAGCAACTTTGATGGTCTGAAGTTGCTCAACTCTCTCTATCGAGGAGCTTCTAACGGTTTTGTTCATTTGTCATAGAAAGATGGTGTTTTTGCATCGAAATAATCTTGGAAGCTTATACTCATAAAATTTGACATAGAAGAACAATAAAAAGTGTATCCCGAGCAACTTTGCTGGTCCGAAGTTGCTCAACTCTCTCTATGGAGGAGCTTTTGACAGTTTTGTCCATTTGTGATAAAAAGTTGGTGATTTGGAATCGAACTAATCTTGGAAGCTTATACTCATAAAATTTGCCATAGAATAACAATAAAAAGTGTACACCGAGCAACCTTGATCGTCCGAAGTTGTTCAACTCTCTGTATGGAGGAGATTTTATCGGTTTTGTCCATTTGTCGTAAAAAGTTCTTTTTTGGCATCGAAATAATCTAGGAAGCTTATACTCGTAAAATTTAACATAGAAGAACAATAAAAAGTGTACACCGAGCAACTTTGATGGTCTGAAGTTGCTCAACTCTCTATATGGAGGAGCTTTTAATGGTTTTGTCCATTTCTCATAGAAAGTTGGTGATTTGGAATCGAAATATTCTTGGAAGCTTATACTCGTAAAATTTGACATAGAATAATAATAAAAAGTGTACACAGAGCAACTTTGATGGTCCGAAGTTGCTCAATTCTCTCTATGGAGGGGCTTTTAACGGTTTTGTCCATTTGTCATAGAAAGTTGGTGATTTGGAATCGAAATAATCTTGGAAGCTTATACTCGTAAAATTTGACATAGAATAACAATAAAAAGTGTACAACGAGCAACTTTGATGGTCCGAAGTTGCTCAACTCTCTCAATGGAGGGGCTTTTAACGGTTTTGTCCATTTGTCATAGAAAGATGGTGTTTTAGCATCGAAATAATCTAGGAAGCTTATACTCGTAAAATTTGACAAAGAAGAACAATAAAAAGTGTATCCCGAGCAACTTTGTTGGTTCGAAGTTGCTCAACTCTCTCTATGGAGGGGCTTTTAACGGTTTTGTCCATTTGTCGTAAAAAGTTTATTTTTTGGCGTCGAAATAATCTAGGAAGCTTATACCCGTAAAATTTAACATAGAAGAACAATAAAAACTGTACACCGAGCAACTTTGATGGTCCGAAGTTGCTCAACTCTCTCTATCGAGAAGCTTTTAACGGTTTTGTCCATTTGTCGTAGAAAGTTGGTGATTTGTAATCGAAATAATCTTGGAAGCTTATACTCATAAAATTTGACATAGAAGAACAATAAAAAGTGTACACCGAGCAATTGTGATGGTCCGAAGTTGCTCAACTCTCTCTATGGAGGAGATTTTAACGGTTTGGTCCATTTGTCGTAAAAAGTTCGTTTTTTGGCATCGAAATAATCTAGGAAGCTTAAACTCGTAAAATTTAACATAGAAGAACAATAAAAAGTGTACACCGAGCAACTTTGATGGTCCGAAGTTGCTCAACTCTCTATATAGAGGAGCTTTTAACGGTTTTGTCCATTTCTCATAGAAAGTTGGTGATTTGGAATCGAAATAATCTTGGAAGCTAGAATAACAATAAAAAGTGTACACCGAGCAACTTTGATGGTCTGAAGTTGCTCAACTCTCTCTATGGATGGGCTTTTAACGGATTTGTCCATTTGTCATAGAAAGTTGGTGATTTGGAATCGAAATAATCTTGGAAGCTTATACTCATAAAATTTGACATAGAATAACAATAAAAAGTGTACACCGAGCAACTTTAATGGTCCGAAGTTGCTCAACTCTCTCTATGGAGGGGATTTTAACGGTTTTGTCCATTTGTCATAGAAAGATGGTGTTTTAGCATCAAAATAATCTAGGAAGCTTATACTCGTAAAATTTGACAAAGAAGAACAATAAAAAGTATATCCCGAGCAACTTTGTTGGTTTGTTGTTGCTCAACTCTCTCTATGGAGGAGCTTTTAACGGTTTTGTCCATTTGTCGTAAAAAGTTCATTTTTTGGCGTCGAAATAATCTAGGAAGCTTATACTCGTAAAATTTAACATAGAAGAACAATAAAAAGTGTACACCGAGCAACTTTGATGGTCCGAAGTTGCTCAACTCCTTATATGGAGGAGCTTTTATCGGTTTTGTCCATTTCTCATAGAAAGTTGGTGATTTTGAATCGAAATAATCTTGGAAGCTTATACTAATAAAATTTGACATATAATAACAATAAAAAGTGTACACCGAGCAACTTTGATGGTCCGAAGTTGCTCAACTCTCTCTATGTGGAGATTTTAACGGTTTTGTCCATTTGTCATAAAAAGTTCGTTTTTTGGCATCGAAATAATCTAGGAAGCTTAAATTTGACAAAGAAGAACAATAAAAAGTATATCCCGAGCAACTTTGTTTTTTCGAAGTTGCTCAACTCTCTCTATGGAAAACCTTTTAACGGTTTTGTCCATTTGTCGTAAAAAGTTCATTTTTTGGCGTCAAAATAATCTAGGAAGCTTATACTCGTAAAATTTAACATAGAAGAACAATAAAAAGTGTATCCCGAGCAACTTTCTTGGTTCGAGGTTGCTCAACTCTCTCTATGGAGGAGCTTTTAACGGTTTTGTCCATTTCTCATAGAAAGTTGGTGATTTGGAATCGAAATAATCTTGGAAGCTTATACTCATAAAATTTGACATAGAAGAACAATAAAAAGTGTACACCGAGCAACTTTGATGGTCCGAAGTTGCTCAACTCTCTCTATGGAGGAGATTTTAACGGTTTTGTCCATTTGTCGTAAAAAGTTCTTTTTTGGCATCGAAATAATCTAGGAAGCTTATACTCGTAAAATTTAACATAGAAGAACAATAAAAAGTGTACACCGAGCAACTTTGATGGTCTGAAGTTGCTCAACTCTCTCTATGGAGGAGCTTTTAACGGTTTTGTCCTTTTGTCGTAAAAAGTTTATTTTTTGGCGTCGAAATAATCTAGGAAGCTTATACTCGTAAAATTTAACATAGAAGAACAATAAAAAGTGTATCCCGAGCAACTTTGCTGGTCCGAAGTTGCTCAACTCTCTCTATGGAGGAGCTTTTGACAGTTTTGTCCATTTGTGATAAAAAGTTGGTGATTTGGAATCGAACTAATCTTGGAAGCTTATACTCATAAAATTTGCCATAGAATAACAATAAAAAGTGTACACCGAGCAACCTTGATCGTCCGAAGTTGTTCAACTCTCTGTATGGAGGAGATTTTAACGGTTTTGTCCATTTGTCGTAAAAAGTTCATTTTTTGGCATCGAAATAATCTAGGAAGCTTAAACTCGTAAAATTTAACATAGAAGAACAATAAAAAGTGTACACCGAGCAACTTTGATGGTCTGAAGTTGCTCAACTCTCTATATGGAGGAGCTTTTAATGGTTTTGTCCATTTCTCATAGAAAGTTGGTGATTTGGAATCGAAATATTCTTGGAAGCTTATACTCGTAAAATTTGACATAGAATAATAATAAAAAGTGTACACAGAGCAACTTTGATGGTCCGAAGTTGCTCAATTCTCTCTATGGAGGGGCTTTTAACGGTTTTGTCCATTTGTCATAGAAAGTTGGTGATTTGGAATCGAAATAATCTTGGAAGCTTATACTCGTAAAATTTGACATAGAATAACAATAAAAAGTGTACAACGAGCAACTTTGATGGTCCGAAGTTGCTCAACTCTCTCAATGGAGGGGCTTTTAACGGTTTTGTCCATTTGTCATAGAAAGATGGTGTTTTAGCATCGAAATAATCTAGGAAGCTTATACTCGTAAAATTTGACAAAGAAGAACAATAAAAAGTGTATCCCGAGCAACTTTGTTGGTTCGAAGTTGCTCAACTCTCTCTATGGAGGGGCTTTTAACGGTTTTGTCCATTTGTCGTAAAAAGTTTATTTTTTGGCGTCGAAATAATCTAGGAAGCTTATACTCGTAAAATTTAACAAAGAAGAACAATAAAAACTGTACACCGAGCAACTTTGATGGTCCGAAGTTGCTCAACTCTCTCTATCGAGAAGCTTTTAACGGTTTTGTCCATTTGTCGTAGAAAGTTGGTGATTTGTAATCGAAATAATCTTGGAAGCTTATACTCATAAAATTTGAGATAGAAGAACAACAAAAAGTGTACACCGAGCAATTGTGATGGTCCGAAGTTGCTCAACTCTCTCTATGGAGGAGATTTTAACGGTTTGGTCCATTTGTCGTAAAAAGTTCGTTTTTTGGCATCGAAATAATCTAGGAAGCTTAAACTCGTAAAATTTAACATAGAAGAACAATAAAAAGTGTACACCGAGCAACTTTGATGGTCCGAAGTTGCTCAACTCTCTATATAGAGGAGCTTTTAACGGTTTTGTCCATTTCTCATAGAAAGTTGGTGATTTGGAATCGAAATAATCTTGGAAGCTAGAATAACAATAAAAAGTGTACACCGAGCAACTTTGATGGTCTGAAGTTGCTCAACTCTCTCTATGGATGGGCTTTTAACGGATTTGTCCATTTGTCATAGAAAGTTGGTGATTTGGAATCGAAATAATCTTGGAAGCTTATACTCATAAAATTTGACATAGAATAACAATAAAAAGTGTACACCGAGCAACTTTAATGGTCCGAAGTTGCTCAACTCTCTCTATGGAGGGGATTTTAACGGTTTTGTCCATTTGTCATAGAAAGATGGTGTTTTAGCATCAAAATAATCTAGGAAGCTTATACTCGTAAAATTTGACAAAGAAGAACAATAAAAAGTATATCCCGAGCAACTTTGTTGGTTTGTTGTTGCTCAACTCTCTCTATGGAGGAGCTTTTAACGGTTTTGTCCATTTGTCGTAAAAAGTTCATTTTTTGGCGTCGAAATAATCTAGGAAGCTTATACTCGTAAAATTTAACATAGAAGAACAATAAAAAGTGTACACCAAGCAACTTTGATGGTCCGAAGTTGCTCAACTCCTTATATGGAGGAGCTTTTATCGGTTTTGTCCATTTCTCATAGAAAGTTGGTGATTTTGAATCGAAATAATCTTGGAAGCTTATACTAATAAAATTTGACATATAATAACAATAAAAAGTGTACACCGAGCAACTTTGATGGTCCGAAGTTGCTCAACTCTCTCTATGTGGAGATTTTAACGGTTTTGTCCATTTGTCATAAAAAGTTCGTTTTTTGGCATCGAAATAATCTAGGAAGCTTAAATTTGACAAAGAAGAACAATAAAAAGTATATCCCGAGCAACTTTGTTTTTTCGAAGTTGCTCAACTCTCTCTATGGAAAACCTTTTAACGGTTTTGTCCATTTGTCGTAAAAAGTTCATTTTTTGGCGTCAAAATAATCTAGGAAGCTTATACTCGTAAAATTTAACATAGAAGAACAATAAAAAGTGTACACCGAGCAACTTTGATGGTCCGAAGTTGATCAACTCTTTATATGGAGGAGCTTTTATCGGTTTTGTCCATTTCTCATAGAAAGTTGGTGATTTGGAATCGAAATAATCTTGGAAGCTTATACTCGTAAAATTTGACATAGAATAACAATAAAAAGTGTACACCGAGCAACTTTGATGGTCTGAAGTTGCTCAACTCTCTTTATGGATGGGCTTTTAACGGATTTGTCCATTTGTCATAGAAAGTTGGTGATTTGGAATCGAAATATTCTTGGAAGCATATACTCATAAAATTTGACATAGAATAACAATAAAAAGTGTACACCGAGCAACTTTGATGGTTCGAAGTTGCTCAACTCTCTCTATGTGGAGATTTTAACGGTTTTGTCCATTTGTCATAAAAAGTTCGTTTTTTGGCATCGAAATAATCTAGGAAGCTTATACTCGTAAAATTTGACAAAGAAGAACAATAAAAAGTATATCACGAGCAACTTTGTTGGTTCGAAGTTGCTCAACTCTCTCTATGGAGGAGCTTTTAACGGTTTTGTCCATTTGTCGTAAAAAGTTCATTTTTTGGCGTCAAAATAATCTAGGAAGCTTATACTCGTAAAATTTAACATAGAAGAACAATAAAAAGTGTACACCGAGCAACTTTGATGGTCCGAAGTTGCTCAACTCTTTATATGGAGGAGCTTTTATCGGTTTTGTCCATTTCTCATAGAAAGTTGGTGATTTTGAATCGAAATAATCTTGGAAGCTTATACTAATAAAATTTGACATAGAATACCAATAAAAAGTGTACACCGAGCAACTTTGATGGTCCGAAGTTGCTCAACTCTCTCTATGTGGAGATTTTAACGGTTTTGTCCATTTGTCATAAAAAGTTCGTTTTTTGGCATCGAAATAATCTAGGAAGCTTATACTCGTAAAATTTGACAAAGAAGAACAATAAAAAGTATATCACGAGCAACTTTGTTGGTTCGAAGTTGCTCAACTCTCTCTATGGAGGAGCTTTTAACGGTTTTGTCCATTTGTCGTAAAAAGTTCATTTTTTGGCGTCAAAATAATCTAGGAAGCTTATACTCGTAAAATTTAACATAGAAGAACAATAAAAAGTGTACACCGAGCAACTTTGATGGTCCGAAGTTGCTCAACTCTTTATATGGAGGAGCTTTTATCGGTTTTGTCCATTTCTCATAGAAAGTTGGTGATTTTGAATCGAAATAATCTTGGAAGCTTATACTAATAAAATTTGACATAGAATACCAATAAAAAGTGTACACCGAGCAACTTTGATGGTCCGAAGTTGCTCAACTCTCTCTATGTGGAGATTTTAACGGTTTTGTCCATTTGTCATAAAAAGTTCGTTTTTTGGCATCGAAATAATCTAGGAAGCTTAAATTTGACAAAGAAGAACAATAAAAAGTATATCCCGAGCAACTTTGTTTTTTCGAAGTTGCTCAACTCTCTCTATGGAAAACCTTTTAACGGTTTTGTCCATTTGTCGTAAAAAGTTCATTTTTTGGCGTCAAAATAATCTAGGAAGCTTATACTCGTAAAATTTAACATAGAAGAACAATAAAAAGTGTATCCCGAGCAACTTTCTTGGTTCGAGGTTGCTCAACTCTCTCTATGGAGGAGCTTTTAACGGTTTTGTCCATTTCTCATAGAAAGTTGGTGATTTGGAATCGAAATAATCTTGGAAGCTTATACTCATAAAATTTGACATAGAAGAACAATAAAAAGTGTACACCGAGCAACTTTGATGGTCCGAAGTTGCTCAACTCTCTCTATGGAGGAGATTTTAACGGTTTTGTCCATTTGTCGTAAAAAGTTCTTTTTTGGCATCGAAATAATCTAGGAAGCTTATACTCGTAAAATTTAACATAGAAGAACAATAAAAAGTGTACACCGAGCAACTTTGATGGTCTGAAGTTGCTCAACTCTCTCTATGGAGGAGCTTTTAACGGTTTTGTCCTTTTGTCGTAAAAAGTTTATTTTTTGGCGTCGAAATAATCTAGGAAGCTTATACTCGTAAAATTTAACATAGAAGAACAATAAAAAGTGTATCCCGAGCAACTTTGCTGGTCCGAAGTTGCTCAACTCTCTCTATGGAGGAGCTTTTGACAGTTTTGTCCATTTGTGATAAAAAGTTGGTGATTTGGAATCGAACTAATCTTGGAAGCTTATACTCATAAAATTTGCCATAGAATAACAATAAAAAGTGTACACCGAGCAACCTTGATCGTCCGAAGTTGTTCAACTCTCTGTATGGAGGAGATTTTAACGGTTTTGTCCATTTGTCGTAAAAAGTTCATTTTTTGGCATCGAAATAATCTAGGAAGCTTAAACTCGTAAAATTTAACATAGAAGAACAATAAAAAGTGTACACCGAGCAACTTTGATGGTCTGAAGTTGCTCAACTCTCTATATGGAGGAGCTTTTAATGGTTTTGTCCATTTCTCATAGAAAGTTGGTGATTTGGAATCGAAATATTCTTGGAAGCTTATACTCGTAAAATTTGACATAGAATAATAATAAAAAGTGTACACAGAGCAACTTTGATGGTCCGAAGTTGCTCAATTCTCTCTATGGAGGGGCTTTTAACGGTTTTGTCCATTTGTCATAGAAAGTTGGTGATTTGGAATCGAAATAATCTTGGAAGCTTATACTCGTAAAATTTGACATAGAATAACAATAAAAAGTGTACAACGAGCAACTTTGATGGTCCGAAGTTGCTCAACTCTCTCAATGGAGGGGCTTTTAACGGTTTTGTCCATTTGTCATAGAAAGATGGTGTTTTAGCATCGAAATAATCTAGGAAGCTTATACTCGTAAAATTTGACAAAGAAGAACAATAAAAAGTGTATCCCGAGCAACTTTGTTGGTTCGAAGTTGCTCAACTCTCTCTATGGAGGGGCTTTTAACGGTTTTGTCCATTTGTCGTAAAAAGTTTATTTTTTGGCGTCGAAATAATCTAGGAAGCTTATACTCGTAAAATTTAACAAAGAAGAACAATAAAAACTGTACACCGAGCAACTTTGATGGTCCGAAGTTGCTCAACTCTCTCTATCGAGAAGCTTTTAACGGTTTTGTCCATTTGTCGTAGAAAGTTGGTGATTTGTAATCGAAATAATCTTGGAAGCTTATACTCATAAAATTTGAGATAGAAGAACAACAAAAAGTGTACACCGAGCAATTGTGATGGTCCGAAGTTGCTCAACTCTCTCTATGGAGGAGATTTTAACGGTTTGGTCCATTTGTCGTAAAAAGTTCGTTTTTTGGCATCGAAATAATCTAGGAAGCTTAAACTCGTAAAATTTAACATAGAAGAACAATAAAAAGTGTACACCGAGCAACTTTGATGGTCCGAAGTTGCTCAACTCTCTATATAGAGGAGCTTTTAACGGTTTTGTCCATTTCTCATAGAAAGTTGGTGATTTGGAATCGAAATAATCTTGGAAGCTAGAATAACAATAAAAAGTGTACACCGAGCAACTTTGATGGTCTGAAGTTGCTCAACTCTCTCTATGGATGGGCTTTTAACGGATTTGTCCATTTGTCATAGAAAGTTGGTGATTTGGAATCGAAATAATCTTGGAAGCTTATACTCATAAAATTTGACATAGAATAACAATAAAAAGTGTACACCGAGCAACTTTAATGGTCCGAAGTTGCTCAACTCTCTCTATGGAGGGGATTTTAACGGTTTTGTCCATTTGTCATAGAAAGATGGTGTTTTAGCATCAAAATAATCTAGGAAGCTTATACTCGTAAAATTTGACAAAGAAGAACAATAAAAAGTATATCCCGAGCAACTTTGTTGGTTTGTTGTTGCTCAACTCTCTCTATGGAGGAGCTTTTAACGGTTTTGTCCATTTGTCGTAAAAAGTTCATTTTTTGGCGTCGAAATAATCTAGGAAGCTTATACTCGTAAAATTTAACATAGAAGAACAATAAAAAGTGTACACCAAGCAACTTTGATGGTCCGAAGTTGCTCAACTCCTTATATGGAGGAGCTTTTATCGGTTTTGTCCATTTCTCATAGAAAGTTGGTGATTTTGAATCGAAATAATCTTGGAAGCTTATACTAATAAAATTTGACATATAATAACAATAAAAAGTGTACACCGAGCAACTTTGATGGTCCGAAGTTGCTCAACTCTCTCTATGTGGAGATTTTAACGGTTTTGTCCATTTGTCATAAAAAGTTCGTTTTTTGGCATCGAAATAATCTAGGAAGCTTAAATTTGACAAAGAAGAACAATAAAAAGTATATCCCGAGCAACTTTGTTTTTTCGAAGTTGCTCAACTCTCTCTATGGAAAACCTTTTAACGGTTTTGTCCATTTGTCGTAAAAAGTTCATTTTTTGGCGTCAAAATAATCTAGGAAGCTTATACTCGTAAAATTTAACATAGAAGAACAATAAAAAGTGTACACCGAGCAACTTTGATGGTCCGAAGTTGATCAACTCTTTATATGGAGGAGCTTTTATCGGTTTTGTCCATTTCTCATAGAAAGTTGGTGATTTGGAATCGAAATAATCTTGGAAGCTTATACTCGTAAAATTTGACATAGAATAACAATAAAAAGTGTACACCGAGCAACTTTGATGGTCTGAAGTTGCTCAACTCTCTTTATGGATGGGCTTTTAACGGATTTGTCCATTTGTCATAGAAAGTTGGTGATTTGGAATCGAAATATTCTTGGAAGCATATACTCATAAAATTTGACATAGAATAACAATAAAAAGTGTACACCGAGCAACTTTGATGGTTCGAAGTTGCTCAACTCTCTCTATGTGGAGATTTTAACGGTTTTGTCCATTTGTCATAAAAAGTTCGTTTTTTGGCATCGAAATAATCTAGGAAGCTTATACTCGTAAAATTTGACAAAGAAGAACAATAAAAAGTATATCACGAGCAACTTTGTTGGTTCGAAGTTGCTCAACTCTCTCTATGGAGGAGCTTTTAACGGTTTTGTCCATTTGTCGTAAAAAGTTCATTTTTTGGCGTCAAAATAATCTAGGAAGCTTATACTCGTAAAATTTAACATAGAAGAACAATAAAAAGTGTACACCGAGCAACTTTGATGGTCCGAAGTTGCTCAACTCTTTATATGGAGGAGCTTTTATCGGTTTTGTCCATTTCTCATAGAAAGTTGGTGATTTTGAATCGAAATAATCTTGGAAGCTTATACTAATAAAATTTGACATAGAATACCAATAAAAAGTGTACACCGAGCAACTTTGATGGTCCGAAGTTGCTCAACTCTCTCTATGAAGGAGATTTTAACGGTTTTGTCCATTTGTCATAAAAAGTTCGTTTTTTGGCATCGAAATAATCTAGGAAGCTTATACTCGTAAAATTTGACATAGAAGAACAATAAAAAGTGTAAACCGAGCAACTTTGATGTTCCGAAGTTTCTCAACTCTCTCTATGGAGGAGCTTTTAACGGTTTTGTCCTTTTGTCGTAAAAAGTTTATTTTTTGGCGTCGAAATAATCTAGGAAGCTTATACTCGTAAAATTTAACATAGAAGAACAATAAAAAGTGTACACCGAGCAACTTTGATGGTCCGAAGTTGCTCAACTCTCTCTATCGAGAAGCTTTTAACGGTTTTGTCCATTTGTCGTAGAAAGTTGGTGATTTGTAATCGAAATAATCTTGGAAGCTTATACTCATAAAATTTGACATAGAAGAACAATAAAAAGTGTACACCGAGCAACTGTGATGGTCCGAAGTTGCTCAACTCTCTCTATGGAGGAGATTTTAACGGTTTGGTCCATTTGTCGTAAAAAGTTCATTTTTTGGCATCGAAATAATCTAGGAAGCTTAAATTCGTAAAATTTAACATAGAAGAACAATAAAAAGTGTACACCGAGCAACTTTGATGGTCCGAAGTTGCTCAACTCTCTATATAGAGGAGCTTTTAACGGTTTTATCCATTTCTCATAGAAAGTTGGTGATTTGGAATCGAAATAATCTTGGAAGCTTATACTCGTAAAATTTGACATAGAATAACAATAAAAAGTGTACACCGAGCAACTTTGATGGTCTGAAGTTGCTCAACTCTCTATATAGAGGAGCTTTTAACGGTTTTATCCATTTCTCATAGAAAGTTGGTGATTTGGAATCGAAATAATCTTGGAAGCTTATACTCATAAAATTTGACATAGAATAACAATAAAAAGTGTACACCGAGCAACTTTGATGGTTCGAAGTTGCTCAACTCTCTCTATGTGGAGATTTTAACGGTTTTGTCCATTTGTCATAAAAAGTTCATTTTTTGGTATCGAAATAATCTAGGAAGCTTATACTCGTAAAATTTGACAAAGAAGAACAATAAAAAGTATATCACGAGCAACTTTGTTGGTTCGAAGTTGCTCAACTCTCTCTATGGAGGAGCTTTTAACGGTTTTGTCCATTTGTCGTAAAAAGTTCATTTTTTGGCGTCAAAATAATCTAGGAAGCTTATACTCGTAAAATTTAACATAGAAGAACAATAAAAAGTGTACACCGAGCAACTTTGATGGTCCGAAGTTGCTCAACTCTTTATATGGAGGAGCTTTTATCGGTTTTGTCCATTTCTCATAGAAAGTTGGTGATTTTGAATCGAAATAATCTTGGAAGCTTATACTAATAAAATTTGACATAGAATTACTATAAAAAGTGTACACCGAGCAACTTTGATGGTCCGAAGTTGCTCAACTCTCTCTATGAAGGAGATTTTAACGGTTTTGTCCATTTGTCATAAAAAGTTCGTTTTTTGGCATCGAAATAATCTAGGAAGCTTATACTCGTAAAATTTGACATAGAAGAACAATAAAAAGTGTAAACCGAGCAACTTTGATGTTCCGAAGTTTCTCAACTCTCTCTATGGAGGAGCTTTTAACGGTTTTGTCCTTTTGTCGTAAAAAGTTCGTTTTTTCGAATCGAAAAAATCTAGGAAGCTTATACTCATAAAATTTTACATAGAAGAACAATAAAAAGTGTACATCGAGCAACTTTGATGGTTCGAAGTTGCTCAACTCTCTCTATGGAGGAGCTTTTAATGGTTTTATCTATTTCTCATAGAAACTTAGTGATTTGGAATCGAAATAATCTTGGAAGCTTATACTCATAAAATTTGACATAGAAGCACAATAAAAAGTGTACACCGAGCAACTTTGATTGTCCGAAGTTGCTCAACTCTCTCTTTGGAGGAGATTTTAACGGTTTTGTCCATTTGTCGTAAAAAGTTCATTTTTTGGCATCGAAATAATCTAGGAAGCTTATACTCGTAAAATTTAACATAGAAGAACAATAAAAAGTGTACACCGAGCAACTTTGATGGTCCGAAGTTGCTCAACTCTCTCTATGGAGGAGATTTTAACGGTTTTGTCCTTTTGTCTTAAAAAGTTCATTTTTCGCATCGAAATAATCTAGGAAGCTTATACTCGTAAAATTTGACAAAGAAGAACAATAAAAACTGTATTTCGAGCAACTTTGTGGTTCGAAGTTGCTCAACTCTCTCTATGGAGGAGCTTTGAACGGTTTTGTCCATTTCTCATAGAAAGTTGGTAATTTGGAATCGAAATAATCTTGGAAGCTTATACTCATAAAATTTGCCATAGAATAAAAATAAAAAGTGTACACCGAGCAACTTTGATGGTCCGAAGTTGCTCAACTCTCTCTATGGAGGGGCTTTTAACGATTTTTTTCATTTGTCATAGAAAGATGGTGTTTTCGCATCAAAATAATCTAGGAAGCTTATACTCGTAAAATTTGACAAAGAAGAACAATAAAAACTGTATCCCGAGCAACTTTCTTGGTTCGAGGTTGCTCAACTCTCTCTATGGAGGAGCTTTTAACGGTTTTGTCCATTTCTCATAGAAAGTTGGTGATTTGGAATCGAAATAATCTTAGAAGCTTATACTCATAAAATTTGACATAGAAGAACAATAAAAAGTGTACACCGAGCAACTTTGATGGTCCGAAGTTGCTCAACTCTCTCTATGGAGGAGATTTTAACGGTTTTGTCCATTTGTCGTAAAAAGTTCTTTTTTGGCGTCGAAATAATCTAGGAAGCTTATACTCGTAAAATTTAACATAGAAGAACAATAAAAAGTGTACACCGAGCAACTTTGATGGTCTGAAGTTGCTCAACTCTCTATATGGAGGAGCTTTTAATGGTTTTGTCCATTTCTCATAGAAAGTTGGTGATTTGGAATCGAAATATTCTTGGAAGCTTATACTCGTAAAATTTGACATAGAATAACAATAAAAAGTGTACATCGAGCAACTTTGATGGTCCGAAGTTGCTCAACTCTCTCAATGGAGGGGCTTTTAACGGTTTTGTCCATTTGTCATAGAAAGATGGTGTTTTAGCATCGAAATAATCTAGGAAGCTTATACTCGTAAAATTTGACAAAGAAGAACAATAAAAAGTGTATCCTGAGCAACTTTGTTGGTTCGAAGTTGCTCAACTCTCTCTATGGAGGGGCTTTTAACGGTTTTGTCCATTTGTCGTAAAAAGTTTATTTTTTGGCGTCGAAATAATCTAGGAAGCTTATACTCGTAAAATTTAACATAGAAGAACAACAAAAAGTGTACACCGAGCAACTTTGATGGTCCGAAGTTGCTCAACTCTCTCTATGGAGGAGATTTTAACGGTTTTGTCCTTTTGTCATAGAAAGATGGTGTTTTAGCATCGAAATAATCTAGGAAGCTTATACTCGTAAAATTTGACAAAGAAGAACAATAAAAAGTGTATCCCGATTAACTTTGTTGGTTCGAAGTTGCTCAACTCTCTCTATGGAGGAGCTTTTAACAGTTTTGTCCATTTCTCATAGAAAGTTGGTGATTTGGAATCGAAATAATCTTGAAAGCTTATACTCATAAAATTTGACATAGAAGAACAATAAAAAGGGTATCCCGAGCAACTTTGTTGGTTCGAAGTTGCTCAACTCTATATGGAGGAGCTTTTAACGGTTTTGTCCATTTCTCATAGAAAGTTGGTGATTTGGAATCGAAATAATCTTGAAAGCTTATACTCATAAAATTTGACACAGAATAATAATAAAAAGTGTACACCGAGCAACTTTGATGGTCCGAAGTTGCTCAACTCTCTCTATGGAGGGTCTTTTAACGGTTTTGTCCATTTGTCATAGAAAGATGGTGTTTTAGCATCGAAATAATCTAGGAAGCTTATACTCGTAAAATTTGACATAGAAGAACAATAAAAAGTTTACACCGAGCAACTGTGATGGTCCGAAGTTGCTCAACTCTCTCTATGGAGGAGATTTTAACGGTTTTGTCCATTTGTCGTAAAAAGTTCATTTTTTGGCATCGAAATAATCTAGAAAGCTTATACTTGTAAAATTTAACATAGAAGAACAATAAAAAGTGTACGCCGAGCAACTTTGATGGTCCGAAGTTGCTCAACTCTCTCTATCGAGGGGCTTTTAACGGTTTTGTCCATTTGTCATAGAAAGATGGTGTTTTTGCATCGAAATAATCTATGAAGCTTATACTCGTAAAATTTGACAAAGAAGAACAATAAAAAGTGTATCCCGAGCAACTTTGTTGGTCCGAAGTTGCTCAACTCTCTATATGTAGGAGCTTTTAACGGTTTTTGTCCATTTGTGATAAAAAGTTGGTGTTTTGCAATCGGAATAATCTTGGAAGCTTATACTCGTAAAATTTGACATAGAAGAACAATAAAAAGTGTAAACCGAGCAACTTTGATGGTCCGAAGTTGCTCAACTCTCTCTATGGCGGGGCTTTTAACGGTTTTGTTCATTTGTCATAGAAAGATGGTGTTTTTGCATCGAAATAATCTTGGAAGCTTATACTCATAAAATTTGACATAGAATAACAATAAAAAGTGTACACCGAGCAACTTTGATAGTCCGAAGTTGCTCAACTCTCTCTATGGAGGGTCTTTTAATGGTTTTGTCCATTTGTCATAGAAAGATGGTGTTTTAGCATCAAAATAATCTTGAAAGCTTATACTCCTAAAATTTGACATAGAAGAACAATAAAAAGTGTACACCGAGCAACTTTGATGGTCTGAAGTTGCTCAACTCTCTATATGGAGGAGCTTTTAATGGTTTTGTCCATTTCTCATAGAAAGTTGGTGATTTGGAATCGAAATATTCTTGGAAGCTTATACTCGTAAACAAACAAAGAGCACACAAACAACCTAATAACACTTCTAGGCAGCAAGTAATTCACAAATCAGATTTTCACACCAAAAACAACTCAAGACAGCAAGTAAATCACACAAGAGATTTAGAGTGGTTCGGAGAACTTCTCCTACATCCACTACCTAAGTTCACCAACTTAGGACTTTTCAAATCCACTAAGGAATGTGGTTTTACAAGTTCACCACTAACTTAGGGTTTTAGCCAAGCTAACCCCAAACTTCACAAGGTTTAAAGATAACCTCCAACTAGAGATTTTACAAGACAATCTCCAAACTTTCACACTAGGGTTTACAGCTCACCCAAAACTTCAACACCTCAAAAGGCTTTGCCCAAAAATGGGACTTTCACAAGTGATGGATATTTTGGTTCACTCTAGGTTTGCTCTAGGCAAGTTTGGGTAGAGGAACTCTCAACAATAACACACAAGCTCACTGGTTTGATATGAAATAAAATCTGGTGTAGCTTTGTGTAGAACACTCAAGAACTCTCAAACAAGACTCAAGACTGAACATGAAGGTAAGAACAAGTGAGGCTCTTTTTGGGTTCTTGAAATCAGTGGCTATGGGCTGTAAAAGTTTCAACCTCTTGCAAAAGCAATTTGTTGGATGAAGTTATGGTAGCACACTTGGAGAAGAAGCTTGAAGATGGCAGCAAGAAAGCTTTGATGGCAAATCTTTGAAATTTCTCTGAAAATATCGTTTGGCTTCTCCAGAATCCAAATGAGAGAGAGACCTCTCTTTTGTTGCAATTGCTGTGACAATCTCCAACCCTTGGATCTTCCTTAAAATCAAATCTTGACCATTCATCTCAGCTTCTAATCTGGACCATTGATTCAAAATAACAAACAAATCTGAGCCATCAAATAAAGATACGTTGGAGCCATTTTTTCTTTAAGAGTACGTCTCTAACTTGGGCCATGTTTGCATCTTCCATTTCTTGCATAAAAACAACACTTGATAATGAGCTCCAGCCAAACACTGCCTTGATTATTGATGGTAGTAGGTTTATTGTCACTCTCCTAGTTGAGTGTTGTCTCCACTCTCCTTTTTTTAAAACTTGAAACTTCCCTCTCAAGAAGGCAAACCGTCCAGCACCTCTTTCAGCTCTTCTAGAAGGATTCCAAGCATATTCTTTATTTAAAACAGCTCATATAAGTGCATGTATATGCATGGTTGCACCTGGTCCATTGTAGAGTCAACTTCTTCGAACATGCCTGAACTGGTCCATTCATGTAATGCACCATAATAGCTGAAATTTGTTGATCTTCATGGATGCAAAGTCTCAGAATAATGTAGCACAAAGTCTAGTTCCATATCATCTTGATTTTATCCTTAGTGGCATTGGTGAACTCTAGGCTTTTCTTAGCACATCCTAGAACTCCAAGTCCATTCTTGGATGGCCGGATTAAATACAACTACATTCAGCTCAGATAACTCAAATCTTGATTAACGGATTGTACCTACAAATAAATAGGTGATCGAACACCTCAATTTTGCTTGTAAGCTCAAAAGAGCTTCATGCATTGCAATTAGGTCAATCTCATTTAAGACGCACCCAGAAAATTCAAATCAATAGATGATAAATCATATTAGGCACATTACAATGTCCATGTCAAATTTCAAAGCAATTGGACAACATTTGATCACTCAATCAAGTAATTCACTCAATGTGCACAATTCTGAATTTTCTAAGTGTTATAGCTACTGCCAATGGAAAATCCCCATGAGGCATCCATAAATCTTGTATGAAAGATATTGTTATCAAATAATATGTATAGCATAGTGTTCACACAAAATTTCAGCTCAATAGAATCACAAATGAATAAGTTATGCATTAGTCAAGTATAGTCATAGAGTGCACTTGGCATAGGTAAGCTACCTCAAGGCTACATGGATATTCAAACTCAATCAATATTAATCATCATTCAAAGCATTCTCAAATAGCACATAAGGATGTATGTATATCATCAAAATCACAAATGTAGGACCTATGGTCCAACAATCTCCCCCTTTTTGATGATTACAAAACAATGATAATGTAAAAACTATTTTGATGCTAATTGAGTTTAATATCAAATCAAATGCATGAAGTGAGCTAAGTTATATCCATTAAGCATTTCTAGATCATAAACATACTCCCCCTCACTTCAAGATATATAACTCTCCCTTTCATGGCAAGCTCACTCCCCCTTAAATTATGCTTCTAATACCATTGAAAAATATGCACATTTTATTTCAAAATAAGTAACTTTTACATCAATATCTCTCCCCCTTTTTGTAAGAACTCAAAAAGTGGAGGATTAAGGGGTTTATCCAAGTGCCAAAAATATTTTATCAAGAATTGATCATTTGGAGCTCAAAATCAGCAAACACATTATACATTTTCAAAACAAGCAAGTCTCCCCCTAAAACACAAATCGCTCCCCAAGAGAGATATCAAATGAAGTCACTCCCCCTACAATAATTCCCCCATAGAAATGCATTCAAGCAAATATATACTCATGGTGCTTCAGTCATACCTAATGCATTTCTTAAGGTTAAAAATCTATCCTTGGCTAGAGGTTTTGTGAACAAATCAGCAATGTTGTATTCTCCTTCTACATGTTCAAGCACAATGTTTCCTTTTTGCACATGATCTCTAATGAAATGATGTCTAATGTCAATATGCTTTGCTCTACCATGATAAACCAGATTTTTAGTCAATTGAATGGCACTAATATTATCACAATAAGTGGGAATATGACTAAAATCCATATGGAAATCAAGCATTTGTTGTTTAATCCAAAGCAATTGACACACTCCACTACTAATAGCCATATATTCAGCCTCAGTTGTGCTTAGTGCATTACTAGTTTGCTTTTTGGAAAAACATGAGATGAGCATCTTTCCTAGAAACTGACAAGTCCCACTAGTGGATTTCCTATCAATTTTACATCCCCCATAATCGGCATCTACATAAGAATGCAAGTCAAAAGAAGATTTCCTATCATACCACAACCCTAAGGTTGATGTTTCCTTTAAGTATCTTAGAAAGTTGGTGATTTGGAATCGAAATAATCTTGGAAGCTTATACTCATAAAATTTGGCATAGAATAACAATAAAAAGTGTACAACGAGCAACTTTGATGGTCCGAAGTTGCTCAACTCTCTCTATGGAGGGGCTTTTAACGGTTTTGTCCATTTTTCATAGAAAGATGGTGTTTTAGCAACGAAATAATCTAGAAAGCTTATACTCGTAAAATTTGACAAAGAAGAACAATAAAAAGTGTATCCCGAGCAACTTTGTTGGTTCGAAGTTGCTCAACTCTCTCTATGGAGGAGCTTTTAACGGTTTTTTCCATTTGTCGTAAAAAGTTCATTTTTTGGCATTGAAATAATCTAGGAAGCTTATACTCGTAAAATTTAACATAGAAGAACAATAAAAAGTGTACACCGAGCAACTTTGATGGTCCGAAGTTGCTCAACTCTCTATATGGAGGAGCTTTTAACGGTTTTGTCCATTTCTCATAGAAAGTCGGTGATTTGGAATCGAAATAATTTTTGAAGCTTATACTCGTAAAATTTGACATAGAAGAACAATAAAAAGTGTACACCGAGCAACTTTGATGGTCCGAAGTTGCTCAACTCTCTCTATGGAGAAGCTTTTAACGATTTTGTCCATTTGTCATAGAAAGTTGGTGATTTGTAATCGAAATAATCTTCGAAGCTTATACTCATAAAATTTGACATAGAATAACAATAAAAAGTGTACACCGAGCTACTGTGATGGTCCGAAGTCGCTCAACTCTCTCTATGGAGGAGATTTTAACGGTTTTGTCCATTTGTCGTAAAAAGTTCATTTTTTGGTATCGAAATAATCTAGGAAGCTTATACTCGTAAAATTTAACATAGAAGAACAATAAAAAGTGTACACCGAGCAACTTTGATGGTCTGAAGTTGCTCAACTTTCTATATGGAGGAGCTTTTAACGGTTTTGTCCATTTCTCATAGAAAGTTGTTGATTTGGAATCGAAATAATCTTGCAAGCTTATAGTTGTAAAATTTGACATAGAATAACAATAAAAAGTGTACACCGAGCAACTTTGATGGTCCGAAGTTGCTCAACTCTCTCTATGGAGGGGCTTTTAACGGTTTTGTCCATTTGTCATAGAAAGTTGGTGATTTGGAATCGAAATAATCTTGGAAGCTTATACTCATAAAATTTGACATAGAATAACAATAAAAAGTGTACACAGAGCAACTTCGATGGTCCGAAGTTGCTCAACTCTCTCTATGGAGGGGCTTTTAACGGTTTTGTCCATTCGTCATAGAAAGATGGTGTTTTAGCATCGAAATAATCTAGGAAGCTTATCCTCGTAAAATTTGACAAAGAAGAACAATAAAAAGTGTATCTCGAGCAACTTTGATGGTCTGAAGTTGCTCAACTCTTTATATGGAGGAGCTTTTATCGGTTTTGTCCATTTCTCATAGAAAGTCGGTGATTTGGAATCGAAATAATTTTTGAAGCTTATACTCGTAAAGTTTGACATAGAAGAACAATAAAAAGTGTACACCGAGCAACTTTGATGGTCCGAAGTTGCTCAACTCTCTCTATGGAGAAGCTTTTAACGGTTTTGTCCATTTGTCATAGAAAGTTGGTGATTTGTAATCGAAATAATCTTCGAAGCTTATACTCATAAAATTTGACATAGAAGAACAATAAAAAGTGTACACCGAGCTACTGTGATGGTCCGAAGTTGCTCAACTCTCTCTATGGAGGAGAATTTAACGGTTTTGTCCATTTGTCGTAAAAAGTTCATTTTTTGGTATCGAAATAATCTAGGAAGCTTATACTCGTAAAATTTAACATAGAAGAACAATAAAAAGTGTACACCGAGCAACTTTGATGGTCTGAAGTTGCTCAACTTTCTATATGGAGGAGCTTTTAACGGTTTTGTCCATTTCTCATAGAAAGTTGTAGATTTGGAATCGAAATAATCTTGCAAGCTTATACTTGTAAAATTTGACATAGAATAACAATAAAAAGTGTACACCGAGCAACTTTGATGGTCCGAAGTTGCTCAACTCTCTCTATGGAGGGGCTTTTAACGGTTTTGTCCATTTGTCATAGAAAGTTGGTGATTTGGAATCGAAATAATCTTGGAAGCTTATACTCATAAAATTTGACATAGAATAACAATAAAAAGTGTACACCGAGCAACTTTGATGGTCCGAAGTTGCTCAACTCTCTCAATGGAGGAGCTTTTAACGGTTTTGTCCATTTGTCGTAAAAAGTTTATTTTTTTGCGTCGAAATAATCTAGGAAGCTTATACTCGTAAAATTTAACATAGAAGAACAATAAAAAGTGTACACCGAGCAACTTTGATGGTCCGAAGTTGCTGAACTCTTTATATGGGGAGCTTTTATCGGTTTTGTCCATTTCTCATAGAAAGTTGGTGATTTTGAATCGAAATAATCTTGGAAGCTTATACTAATAAAATTTGACATAGAATAACAATAAAAAGTGTACACCGAGCAACTTTGATGGTCCGAAGTTGCTCAACTCTTTATATGGAGGAGGTTTTATCGGTTTTGTCCATTTCTCATAGAAAGTTGGTGATTTTGAATCGAAATAATCTTGGAAGCTTATACTAATAAAATTTGACATAGAATAACAATAAAAAGTGTACACCGAGCAACTTTGATGGTCCGAAGTTGCTCAACTCTCTCTATGAAGGAGATTTTAACGGTTTTGTCCATTTGTCATAAAAAGTTCGTTTTTTGGCATTGAAATAATCTAGGAAGCTTATACTCGTAAAATTTGACATAGAAGAACAATAAAAAGTGTAAACCGAGCAACTTTGATGTTCCGAAGTTTCTCAACTCTCTCTATGGAGGAGCTTTTAACGGTTTTGTCCTTTTGTCGTAAAAAGTTCGTTTTTTCGCATCGAAATAATCTAGGAAGCTTATACTCATAAAATTTTACATAGAAGAACAATAAAAAGTGTACATCGAGCAACTTTGATGGTTCGAAGTTGCTCAACTCTCTCTATGGAGGAGCTTTTAATGGTTTTGTCTATTTCTCATAGAAAGTTAGTGATTTGGAATCGAAATAATCTTCGAAGCTTATACTCATAAAATTTGACATAGAAGAACAATAAAAAGTGTACACCGAGCAACTGTGATGGTCCGAAGTTGCTCAACTCTTTCTATGGAGGAGATTTTAACGGTTTTGTCCATTTGTGGTAAAAAGTTCATTTTTGGCATCGAAATAATCTAGGAAGCTTATACTCGTAAATTTTCAAATAGAAGAACAATAAAAAGTGTACACCGAGCAACTTTTATGGTCCGAAGTTGCTCAGCTCTCTATATGGAGGAGCTTTTAACGGTGTTGTCTATTTCTCATAGAAAGTTGGTGATTTGGAATCGAAATAATCTTGGAAGCTTATACTCGTAAAATTTGACATAGAAAAACAATAAAAAGTGTACACCGAGCAACTTTGATGGTACGAAGTTGCTCAACTCTCTCTATGGAGGAGATTTTAACGGTTTTGTCCGTTTGTCGTAAAAATTTCGTTTTTTGGCATCGAAATAATCTAGGAAGCTTATACTCGTAAAATTTGACAAAGAGGAACAATAAAAAGTGTATCCCGAGCAACTTTGTTGGTTCGAAGTTGCTCAACTCTCTCTATGGTGGAGCTTTGAACGGTTTTGTCCATTTCTCATAGAAAGTTGGTGATTTGGAATCGAAATAATCTTGGAAGCTTATACTCATAAAATTTGACATAGAATAACAATAAAAAGTGTACACCGAGTAACTTTGATGGTCCGAAGTTGCTCAACTATCTCTATGCAGTGGCTTTTAACGGTTTTGTCCATTTGTCATAGAAAGTTGGTGATTTGGAATCGAAATAATCTTGGAAGCTTATACTCATAAAATTTGACATAGAATAACAATAAAAAGTGTACAACGAGCAACTTTGATGGTCCGAAGTTGCTCAACTCTCTCTATGGAGGGGCTTTTAACGGTTTTGTCAATTTTTCATAGAAAGATGGTGTTTTAGCATCGAAATAATCTAGGAAGCTTATACTCATAAAATTTGACAAAGAAGAACAATAAAAAGTGTATCCCGAGCAACTTTGTTGGTTCGAAGTTGCTCAACTCTCTCTATGAAGGAGCTTTTAACCGTTTTGTCCATTTGTCGTAAAAAGTTCATTTTTTGGCATTGAAATAATCTAGGAAGCTTATACTCGTAAAATTTAACATAGAAGAACAATAAAAAGTGTACACCGAGCAAGTTTGATGGTCCGAAGTTGCTCAACTCTCTATATGGAGGAGCTTTTAACGGTTTTGTCCATTTCTCATAGAAAGTCGGTGATTTGGAATCGAAATAATTTTTGAAGCTTATACTCGTAAAATTTGACATATAAGAACAATAAAAAGTGTACACCGAGCAACTTTGATGGTCCGAAGTTGCGCAACTCTCTCTATGGAGAAGCTTTTAACGGTTTTGTCCATTTGTCATAGAAAGTTGGTGATTTGTAATCGAAATAATCTTCGAAGCTTATACTCATAAAATTTGACATAGAAGAACAATAAAAAGTGTACACCGAGCTACTGTGATGGTCCGAAGTTGCTCAACTCTCTCTATGGAGGAGATTTTAACGGTTTTGTCCATTTGTCGTAAAAAGTTCATTTTTTGGTATCGAAATAATCTAGGAAGCTTATACTCGTAAAATTTAACATAGAAGAACAATAAAAAGTATGCACCGAGCTACTTTGATGGTCTGAAGTTGCTCAACTTTCTATATGGAGGAGCTTTTAACGGTTTTGTCCATTTCTCATAGAAAGTTGTTGATTTGGAATCGAAATAATCTTGCAAGCTTATACTTGTAACATTTGACATAGAATAACAATAAAAAGTGTACACCGAGCAACTTTGATGGTCCGAAGTTGCTCAACTCTCTCTATGGAGGGGCTTTTAACGGTTTTGTCCATTTGTCATAGAAAGTTGGTGATTTGGAATCGAAATAATCTTGGAAGCTTATACTCATAAAATTTGAAATAGAATAACAATAAAAAGTGTACACCGAGCAACTTTGATGGTCCGAAGTTGCTCAACTCTCTCTATGGAGGGGCTTTTAACGGTTTTGTCCATTCGTCATAGAAAGATGGTGTTTTAGCATCAAAATAATCTAGGAAGCTTATACTCGTAAAATTTGACAAAGAAGAACAATAAAAAGTGTATCCCGAGCAACTTTGTTGGTTCGAAGTTGCTCAACTCTCTCTATGGAGGAGCTTTTAACGGTTTTTGTCCATTTGTCATAAAAAGTTTATTTTTTTGCGTCGAAATAATCTAGGAAGCTTATACTCGTAAAATTTAACATAGAAGAACAATAAAAAGTGTACACCGAGCAACTTTGATGGTCCGAAGTTGCTCAACTCTTTATATGGAGGAGCTTTTATCGGTTTTGTCCATTTCTCATAGAAAGTTGGTGATTTTGAATCGAAATAATCTTGGAAGCTTATACTAATAAAATTTGACATAGAATAACAATAAAAAGTGTACACCGAGCAACTTTGATGGTCCGAAGTTGCTCAACTCTCTCTATGAAGGAGATTTTAACGGTTTTGTCCATTTGTCATAAAAAGTTCGTTTTTTGGCATCGAAATAATCTAGGAAGCTTATACTCGTAAAATTTGACATAGAAGAACAATAAAAAGTGTAAACCGAGCAACTTTGATGTTCCGAAGTTTCTCAACTCTCTCTATGGAGGTGCTTTTAACGGTTTTGTCCTTTTGTCGTAAAAAGTTCGTTTTTTCGCATCGAAATAATCTAGGAAGCTTATACTCGTAAAATTTAACATAGAAGAACAATAAAAAGTGTACACCGAGCAACTTTGATGGTCTGAAGTTGCTCAACTTTCTATATGGAGGAGCTTTTAACGGTTTTGTCCATTTCTCATAGAAAGTTTTTGATTTGAAATCGAAATAATCTCGCAGGCTTATACTTGTAAAATTTGACATAGAATAACAATAAAAAGTGTACACCGAGCAACTTTGATGGTCCGAAGTTGCTCAACTCTCTCTATGGAGGGGCATTTAACGGTTTTGTCCATTTGTCATACAAAGTTGGTGATTTGGAATCGAAATAATCTTGGAAGCATATACTCATAAAATTTGACATAGAATAACAATAAAAAGTGTACACCGAGCAACTTTGATGGTCCGAAGTTGCTCAACTCTCTCTATGGAGGGGCTTTTAACGGTTTTGTCCATTTGTCATAGAAAGATGGTGTTTTAGCATCAAAATAATCTAGGAAGCTTATACACGTAAAATTTGACAAAGAAGAACAATAAAAAGTGTAACCCGAGCAACTTTGTTGGTTCGAAGTTGCTCAACTCTCTCTATGGAGGAGCTTTTAACGGTTTTGTCCATTTGTCGTAAAAAGTTTATTTTTTTGCGTCGAAATAATCTAGGATGCTTATACTCGTAAAATTTAACATAGAAGAACAATAAAAAGTGTACACCGAGCAACTTTGATGGTCCGAAGTTGCTCAACTCTTTATATGGAGGAGCCTTTATCGGTTTTGTCCATTTCTCATACAAAGTTGGTGATTTGGAATCGAAATAATCTTGGAAGCTTATACTCGTAAAATTTGACATAGAATAACAATAAAAAGTGTACACCGAGCAACTTTGATGGTCCGAAGTTGCTCAACTCTCTCTATGGAGGGGCTTTTAACGGTTTTGTCCATTTGTCATAGAAAGTTGGTGATTTTGAATCGAAATAATCTTGGAAGCTTATACTAATAAAATTTGACATAGAATAACAATAAAAAGTGTACACCGAGCAACTTTGATGGTCCGAAGTTGCTCAACTCTCTCTTTGGAGGGGCTTTTAACGGTTTTGTCCATTTGTCATAGAAAGATGGTGTTTTAGCATCGAAATAATCTAGGAAGCTTATACTCTTAAAATTTGACAAAGAAGAACAATAAAAAGAAAAGTGTATCCCGAGTAACTTTGTTGGTTCAAAGTTGCTCAACTCTCTCTATGGAGGAGCTTTTAACGGTTTTGTCCATTTGTCGTAAAAAGTTTATTTTTTTGCGTCGAAATAATCTAGTAAGCTTATACTCGTAAAATTTAACATAGAAGAACAATAAAAAGTGTACACCGAGCAACTTTGATGGTCCGAAGTTGCTCAACTCTTTATATGGAGGGGCTTTTATCGGTTTTGTCCATTTCTCATAGAAAGTTGGTGATTTGGAATCGAAATAATCTTGGAAGCTTATACTCGTAAAATTTGACATAGAATAACAATAAAAAGTGTACACCGAGCAACTTTGATGGTCCGAAGTTGCTCAACTCTCTCTATGGAGGGGCTTTTAACGGTTTTGTCCATTTGTTATAGAAAGTTGGTGATTTGGAATCGAAATAATCTTGGAAGCTTATACTCATAAAATTTGACATAGAATAACAATAAAAAGTGTACACCGAGCAACTTTGATGGTCCAAAGTTGCTCAACTCTCTCTATGGAGGAGATTTTAACGGTTTTGTCCATTTGTCATAAAAAGTTCGTTTTTTGGCATCGAAATAATCTTGGAAGCATATACTCATAAAATTTTACATAGAAGAACAATAAAAAGTGTACATCGAGCAACTTTGATGGTTCGAAGTTGCTCAACTCTCTCTATGGAGGAGCTTTTAACGGTTTTGTCTATTTCTCATAGAAAGTTAGTGATTTGGAATCGAAATAATCTTGGAAGCTTATACTCATAAAATTTGACATAGAAGAACAATAAAAAGTGTACAACGAGCAACTGCGATGGTCCGAAGTTGCTCAACTATCTCTATGCAAGGGCTTTTAACGGTTTTGTCCATTTGTCCTAGAAAGTTGGTGATTTGGAATCGAAATAATCTTGGAAGCTTATACTCATAAAATTTGACATAGAATAACAATAAAAAGTGTACACCGAGCAACTTTGATGGTCCGTAGTTGCTCAACTCTCTCTATGGAGGGGCTTTTAACGGTTTTGTCCATTTGTCATAGAAAGATGGTGTTTTAGCATCGAAATAATCTGGGAAGCTTATACTCGTAAAATTTGACAAAGAAGAACAATAAAAAGTGTATCCCGAGCAACTTTGTTGGTTCGAAGTTGCTCAACTCTCTCTATGGAGGAGCTTTTAACGGTTTTGTCCATTTGTCGTAAAAAGTTCATTTTTTGGTATCGAAATAATCTAGAAAGCCTATACTCGTAAAATTTAACATAGAAGAACAATAAAAAGTTTACACCGAGCAACTTTGATGTTCTGAAGTTGCTCAACTGTCTATACGGAGGAGCTTTTAACGGTTTTGTCCATTTCTCATAGAAAGTTGTTGATTTGGAATCGAAATAATCTCGTAAGCTTATACTTGTAAAATTTGACATAGAATAACAATAAAAAGTGTACACCGAGCAACTTTGATGGTCCGAAGTTGCTCAACTCTCTCTATGGAGGGGCTTTTAACGGTTTTGTCCATTTGCCATAGAAAGTTGGTGATTTGGAATCGAAATAATCTTGGAAGCTTATACTCATAAAATTTGACATAGAATAACAATAAAAAGTGTACACCGAGCAACTTTGATGGTCCGAAGTTGCTCAACTCTCTCTATGGAGGGGCTTTTAACGGTTTTGTCCATTTGTCATAGAAAGATGGTGTTTTAGCATCGAAATAATCTAGGAAGCATATGCTCGTAAAATTTGACAAAGAAGAACAATAAAAAGTGTATCCCGAGCAACTTTGTTGGTTCGAAGTTGCTCAACTCTCTCTATGGAGGAGCTTTTAACGGTTTTGTCCATTTGTCATAAAAAGTTCGTTTTTTGGCATTGAAATAATCTAGGAAGCTTATACTCGTAAAATTTGACATAGAAGAACAATAAAAAGTGTAAACCGAGCAACTTTGATGTTCCGAAGTTTCTCAACTCTCTCTATGGAGGAGCTTTTAACGGTTTTGTCCTTTTGTCTTAAAAAGTTCGTTTTTTCGCATCGAAATAATCTAGGAAGCTTATACTCATAAAATTTTACATAGAAGAACAATAAAAAGTGTACATCGAGCAACTTTGATGGTTCGAAGTTGCTCAACTCTCTCTATGGAGGAGCTTTTAATGGTTTTGTCTATTTCTCATAGAAAGTTAGTGATTTGGAATCGAAATAATCTTGGAAGCTTATACTCATAAAATTTGACATAGAAGAACAATAAAAAGTGTACACCGAGCAACTGTGATGGTCCGAAGTTGCTCAACTCTTTCTATGGAGGAGATTTTAACGGTTTTGTCCATTTGTGGTAAAAAGTTCATTTTTGGCATCGAAATAATCTACGAAGCTTATACTCGTAAATTTTCAAATAGAAGAACAATAAAAAGTGTACACCGAGCAACTTTTATGGTCCGAAGTTGCTCAGCTCTCTATATGGAGGAGCTTTTAATGCTTTTGTCTATTTCTCATAGAAAGTTAGTGATTTGGAATCGAAATAATCTTGGAAGCTTATACTCATAAAATTTGACATAGAAGAACAATAAAAAGTGTACACCGAGCAACTGTGATGGTCCGAAGTTGCTCAACTCTTTCTATGGAGGAGATTTTAACGGTTTTGTCCATTTGTGGTAAAAAGTTCATTTTTGGCATCGAAATAATCTAGGAAGCTTATACTCGTAAATTTTCAAATAGAAGAACAATAAAAAGTGTACACCGAGCAACTTTTATGGTCCGAAGTTGCTCAGCTCTCTATATGGAGGAGCTTTTAACGGTGTTGTCTATTTCTCATAGAAAGTTGGTGATTTGGAATCGAAATAATCTTGGAAGCTTATACTCGTAAAATTTGACATAGAAAAACAATAAAAAGTGTACACCGAGCAACTTTGATGGTACGAAGTTGCTCAACTCTCTCTATGGAGGAGATTTTAACGGTTTTGTCCGTTTGTCGTAAAAATTTCGTTTTTTGGCATCGAAATAATCTAGGAAGCTTATACTCGTAAAATTTGACAAAGAGGAACAATAAAAAGTGTATCCCGAGCAACTTTGTTGGTTCGAAGTTGCTCAACTCTCTCTATGGTGGAGCTTTGAACGGTTTTGTCCATTTCTCATAGAAAGTTGGTGATTTGGAATCGAAATAATCTTGGAAGCTTATACTCAAAAAATTTGACATAGAATAACAATAAAAAGTGTACACCGAGTAACTTTGATGGTCCGAAGTTGCTCAACTATCTCTATGCAGTGGCTTTTAACGGTTTTGTCCATTTGTCATAGAAAGTTGGTGATTTGGAATCGAAATAATCTTGGAAGCTTATACTCATAAAATTTGACATAGAATAACAATAAAAAGTGTACAACGAGCAACTTTGATGGTCCGAAGTTGCTCAACTCTCTCTATGGAGGGGCTTTTAACGGTTTTGACAATTTTTCATAGAAAGATGGTGTTTTAGCATCGAAATAATCTAGGAAGCTTATACTCATAAAATTTGACAAAGAAGAACAATAAAAAGTGTATCCCGAGCAACTTTGTTGGTTCGAAGTTGCTCAACTCTCTCTATGAAGGAGCTTTTAACCGTTTTGTCCATTTGTCGTAAAAAGTTCATTTTTTGGCATTGAAATAATCTAGGAAGCTTATACTCGTAAAATTTAACATAGAAGAACAATAAAAAGTGTACACCGAGCAAGTTTGATGGTCCGAAGTTGCTCAACTCTCTATATGGAGGAGCTTTTAACGGTTTTGTCCATTTCTCATAGAAAGTCGGTGATTTGGAATCGAAATAATTTTTGAAGCTTATACTCGTAAAATTTGACATATAAGAACAATAAAAAGTGTACACCGAGCAACTTTGATGGTCCGAAGTTGCGCAACTCTCTCTATGGAGAAGCTTTTAACGGTTTTGTCCATTTGTCATAGAAAGTTGGTGATTTGTAATCGAAATAATCTTCGAAGCTTATACTCATAAAATTTGACATAGAAGAACAATAAAAAGTGTACACCGAGCTACTGTGATGGTCCGAAGTTGCTCAACTCTCTCTATGGAGGAGATTTTAACGGTTTTGTCCATTTGTCGTAAAAAGTTCATTTTTTGGTATCGAAATAATCTAGGAAGCTTATACTCGTAAAATTTAACATAGAAGAACAATAAAAAGTATGCACCGAGCTACTTTGATGGTCTGAAGTTGCTCAACTTTCTATATGGAGGAGCTTTTAACGGTTTTGTCCATTTCTCATAGAAAGTTGTTGATTTGGAATCGAAATAATCTTGCAAGCTTATACTTGTAACATTTGACATAGAATAACAATAAAAAGTGTACACCGAGCAACTTTGATGGTCCGAAGTTGCTCAACTCTCTCTATGGAGGGGCTTTTAACGGTTTTGTCCATTTGTCATAGAAAGTTGGTGATTTGGAATCGAAATAATCTTGGAAGCTTATACTCATAAAATTTGAAATAGAATAACAATAAAAAGTGTACACCGAGCAACTTTGATGGTCCGAAGTTGCTCAACTCTCTCTATGGAGGGGCTTTTAACGGTTTTGTCCATTCGTCATAGAAAGATGGTGTTTTAGCATCAAAATAATCTAGGAAGCTTATACTCGTAAAATTTGACAAAGAAGAACAATAAAAAGTGTATCCCGAGCAACTTTGTTGGTTCGAAGTTGCTCAACTCTCTCTATGGAGGAGCTTTTAACGGTTTTTGTCCATTTGTCATAAAAAGTTTATTTTTTTGCGTCGAAATAATCTAGGAAGCTTATACTCGTAAAATTTAACATAGAAGAACAATAAAAAGTGTTCACCGAGCAACTTTGATGGTCCGAAGTTGCTCAACTCTTTATATGGAGGAGCTTTTATCGGTTTTGTCCATTTCTCATAGAAAGTTGGTGATTTTGAATCGAAATAATCTTGGAAGCTTATACTAATAAAATTTGACATAGAATAACAATAAAAAGTGTACACCGAGCAACTTTGATGGTCCGAAGTTGCTCAACTCTCTCTATGAAGGAGATTTTAACGGTTTTGTCCATTTGTCATAAAAAGTTCGTTTTTTGGCATCGAAATAATCTAGGAAGCTTATACTCGTAAAATTTGACATAGAAGAACAATAAAAAGTGTAAACCGAGCAACTTTGATGTTCCGAAGTTTCTCAACTCTCTCTATGGAGGTGCTTTTAACGGTTTTGTCCTTTTGTCGTAAAAAGTTCGTTTTTTCGCATCGAAATAATCTAGGAAGCTTATACTCGTAAAATTTAACATAGAAGAACAATAAAAAGTGTACACCGAGCAACTTTGATGGTCTGAAGTTGCTCAACTTTCTATATGGAGGAGCTTTTAACGGTTTTGTCCATTTCTCATAGAAAGTTGTTGATTTGAAATCGAAATAATCTCGCAGGCTTATACTTGTAAAATTTGACATAGAATAACAATAAAAAGTGTACACCGAGCAACTTTGATGGTCCGAAGTTGCTCAACTCTCTCTATGGAGGGGCATTTAACGGTTTTGTCCATTTGTCATACAAAGTTGGTGATTTGGAATCGAAATAATCTTGGAAGCATATACTCATAAAATTTGACATAGAATAACAATAAAAAGTGTACACCGAGCAACTTTGATGGTCCGAAGTTGCTCAACTCTCTCTATGGAGGGGCTTTTAACGGTTTTGTCCATTTGTCATAGAAAGATGGTGTTTTAGCATCAAAATAATCTAGGAAGCTTATACTCGTAAAATTTGACAAAGAAGAACAATAAAAAGTGTAACCCGAGCAACTTTGTTGGTTCGAAGTTGCTCAACTCTCTCTATGGAGGAGCTTTTAACGGTTTTGTCCATTTGTCGTAAAAAGTTTATTTTTTTGCGTCGAAATAATCTAGGATGCTTATACTCGTAAAATTTAACATAGAAGAACAATAAAAAGTGTACACCGAGCAACTTTGATGGTCCGAAGTTGCTCAACTCTTTATATGGAGGAGCTTTTATCGGTTTTGTCCATTTCTCATAGAAAGTTGGTGATTTGGAATCGAAATAATCTTGGAAGCTTATACTCGTAAAATTTGACATAGAATAACAATAAAAAGTGTACACCGAGCAACTTTGATGGTCTGAAGTTGCTCAACTCTCTCTATGGAGGGGCTTTTAACGGTTTTGTCCATTTGTCATAGAAAGTTACTGATTTGGAATCGAAATAATCTTGGAAGGTTATACTCATAAAATTTGACATAGAATAACAATAAAAAGTGTACACCGAGCAACTTTGATGGTCCGAAGTTGCTCAACTCTCTCTATGGAGGGGCTTTTAACGGTTTTGTCCATTTGTCATAGAAAGATGGTGTTTTAGCATCGAAATAATCTAGGAAGGTTATACTCTTAAAATTTGACAAAGGAGAACAATAAAAAGTGTATCCCGAGCAACTTTGTTGGTTCAAAGTTGCTCAACTCTCTCTATGGAGGAGCTTTTAACGGTTTTGTCCATTTGTCGTAAAAAGTTTATTTTTTTGCGTCGAAATAATCTAGGAAGCTTATACTCGTAAAATTTAACATAGAAGAACAATAAAAAGTGTACACCGAGCAACTTTGATGGTCCGAAGTTGCTCAACTCTTTATATGGAGGAGCTTTTATCGGTTTTGTCCATTTCTCATAGAAAGTTGGTGATTTGGAATCGAAATAATCTTGGAAGCTTATACTCGTAAAATTTGACATAGAATAACAATAAAAAGTGTACACCGAGCAACTTTGATGGTCCGAAGTTGCTCAACTCTCTCTATGGAGGGGCTTTTAACGGTTTTGTCCATTTGTTATAGAAAGTTGGTGATTTGGAATCGAAATAATCTTGGAAGCTTATACTCATAAAATTTGACATAGAATAACAATAAAAAGTGTACACCGAGCAACTTTGATGGTCCAAAGTTGCTCAACTCTCTCTATGGAGGAGATTTTAACGGTTTTGTCCATTTGTCATAAAAAGTTCGTTTTTTGGCATCGAAATAATCTTGGAAGCTTATACTCATAAAATTTTACATAGAAGAACAAAAAAAAGTGTACATCGAGCAACTTTGATGGTTCGAAGTTGCTCAACTCTCTCTATGGAGGAGCTTTTAACGGTTTTGTCTATTTCTCATAGAAAGTTAGTGATTTGGAATCGAAATAATCTTGGAAGCTTATACTCATAAAATTTGACATAGAAGAACAATAAAAAGTGTACAACGAGCAACTGCGATGGTCCGAAGTTGCTCAACTATCTCTATGCAGGGGCTTTTAACGGTTTTGTCCATTTGTCCTAGAAAGTTGGTGATTTGGAATCGAAATAATCTTGGAAGCTTATACTCATAAAATTTGACATAGAATAACAATAAAAAGTGTACACCGAGCAACTTTGATGGTCCGTAGTTGCTCAACTCTCTCTATGGAGGGGCTTTTAACGGTTTTGTCCATTTGTCATAGAAAGATGGTGTTTTAGCATCGAAATAATCTAGGAAGCTTATACTCGTAAAATTTGACAAAGAAGAACAATAAAAAGTGTATCCCGAGCAACTTTGTTGGTTCGAAGTTGCTCAACTCTCTCTATGGAGGAGCTTTTAACGGTTTTGTCCATTTGTCGTAAAAAGTTCATTTTTTGGTATCGAAATAATCTAGAAAGCCTATACTCGTAAAATTTAACATAGAAGAACAATAAAAAGTTTACACCCAGCAACTTTGATGTTCTGAAGTTGCTCAACTGTCTATACGGAGGAGCTTTTAACGGTTTTGTCCATTTCTCATAGAAAGTTGTTGATTTGGAATCGAAATAATCTCGTAAGCTTATACTTGTAAAATTTGACATAGAATAACAATAAAAAGTGTACACCGAGCAACTTTGATGGTCCGAAGTTGCTCAACTCTCTCTATGGAGGGGCTTTTAACGGTTTTGTCCATTTGCCATAGAAAGTTGGTGATTTGGAATCGAAATAATCTTGGAAGCTTATACTCATAAAATTTGACATAGAATAACAATAAAAAGTGTACACCGAGCAACTTTGATGGTCCGAAGTTGCTCAACTCTCTCTATGGAGGGGCTTTTAACGGTTTTGTCCATTTGTCATAGAAAGATGGTGTTTTAGCATCGAAATAATCTAGGAAGCATATGCTCGTAAAATTTGACAAAGAAGAACAATAAAAAGTGTATCCCGAGCAACTTTGTTGGTTCGAAGTTGCTCAACTCTCTCTATGGAGGAGCTTTTAACGGTTTTGTCCATTTGTCGTAAAAAGTTTATTTTTTTGCGTCGAAATAATCTAGGATGCTTACACTCGTAAAATTTAACATAGAAGAACAATAAAAACTGTACACCGAGCAACTTTGATGGTCCGAAGTTGCTCAACTCTTTATATGGAGGAGCTTTTATCGGTTTTGTCCATCACTCATAGAAAGTTGGTGATTTGGAATCAAAATAATCTTGGAAGCTTATACTCGTAAAATTTGACATAGAATAACAATAAAAAGTGTACACCGAGCAACTTTGATGGTCCGAAGTTGCTCAACTCTCTCTATGGAGGGGCTTTTAACGGTTTTGTCCATTTGTCATAGAAAGTTGGTGATTTTGAATCGAAATAATCTTGGAAGCTTATACTAATAAAATTTGACATAGAATAACAATAAAAAGTGTACACCGAGCAACTTTGATGGTCCGAAGTTGCTCAACTCTCTCTTTGGAGGGGCTTTTAACGGTTTTGTCCATTTGTCATAGAAAGATGGTGTTTTAGCATCGAAATAATCTAGGAAGCTTATACTCTTAAAATTTGACAAAGAAGAACAATAAAAAGAAAAGTGTATCCCGAGTAACTTTGTTGGTTCAAAGTTGCTCAACTCTCTCTATGGAGGAGCTTTTAACGGTTTTGTCCATTTGTCGTAAAAAGTTTATTTTTTTGCGTCGAAATAATCTAGGAAGCTTATACTCGTAAAATTTAACATAGAAGAACAATAAAAAGTGTACACCGAGCAACTTTGATGGTCCGAAGTTGCTCAACTCTTTATATGGAGGAGCTTTTATCGGTTTTGTCCATTTCTCATACAAAGTTGGTGATTTGGAATCGAAATAATCTTGGAAGCTTATACTCGTAAAATTTGACATAGAATAACAATAAAAAGTGTACACCGAACAACTTTGATGGTCCGAAGTTGCTCAACTCTCTATGGAGGGGCTTTTAACGGTTTTGTCCATTTGTCATAGAAAGTTGGTGATTTGGAATCGAAATAATCTTGGAAGCTTATACTCATAAAATTAGACATAGAATAACAATAAAAAGTGTACACCGAGCAACTTTGATGGTCCGAAGTTGCTCAACTCTCTCTATGGAGAAGATTTTAACGGTTTTGTCCATTTGTCATAAAAAGTTCGTTTTTTGGCATCGAAATAATCTAGGAAGCTTTTACTCGTAAAATTTGACATAGAAGAACAATAAAAAGTGTACGCCGAGCAACTTTGATGTTCCGAAGTTTCTCAACTCTCTCTATGGAGGAGCTTTTAACGGTTTTGTCCTTTTGTCGTAAAAAGTTCGTTTTTTCGCATCGAAATAATCTAGGAAGCTTATACTCATAAAATTTTACATAGAAGAACAATAAAAAGTGTACATCGAGCAACTTTGATGGTTCGAGGTTGCTCAACTCTCTCTATGGAGGAGCTTTTAACGGTTTTGTCGATTTCTCATAGAAAGTTAGTGATTTGGAATCGAAATAATCTTGGAAGCTTATACTCATAAAATTTGACATAGAAGAACAATAAAAAGTGTACAACGAGCAACTGTGATGGTCCGAAGTTGCTCAACTCTCTCTATGGAGGAGATTTTAACAGTTTGGTCCATTTGTGGTAAAAAGTTCATTTTTTGGCATCGAAATAATCTAGGAAGCTTATACTCGTAAATTTTAAAATAGAAGAACAATAAAAAGTGTACACCGAGCAACTTTTATGGTCCGAAGTTGCTCAACTCTCTATATGGAGGAGCTTTTAACGGTGTTGTCCATTTCTCATAGAAAGTTGGTGATTTAGAATCGAAATAATATTGGAAGCTTATACTCGTAAAATTTGACATAGAAGAACAATAAAAAGTGTTCACCGAGCAACTTTGATGGTATGAAGTTGCTCAACTCTCTCTATGGAGGAGATTTTAACGGTTTTGTCCGTTTGTCGTAAAAAGTTCGTTTTTTGGCATCGAAATAATCTAGGTAGCTTATACTCGTAAAATTTGACAAAGAAGAACATTAAAAAGTGTATCCCGAGCAACTTTGTTGGTTCGAAGTTGCTCAACTCTCTCTATGGTGGAGCTTTGAACGGTTTTGTCCATTTCTCATAGAAAGTTGGTGATTTGGAATCGAAATAGTCTTGGAAGCTTATACTCATAAAATTTGACATAGAATAACAATAAAAAGTGTACACCGAGCAACTTTTATAGTCCGAAGTTGCTCAACTTTCTATATGGAGAGCTTTTAACGGTTTTGTCCATTTCTCATAGAAAGTTGTTGATTTGGAATCGAAATAATCTTGGAAGCTTATACTCGTAAAATTTGACATAGAATAACAATAAAAAGTGTTCACCGAGCAACTTTGATGGTCCGAAGCTGCTCAACTCTCTCTATGGAGGGGCTTTTAACGGTTTTGTCCATTTGTCATAGAAAGTTGGTGATTTGGAATCGAAATAATCTTGGAAGCTTTATACTCACAAAATTTGACATAGAATAATAATAAAAAGTGTACACCGAGCAACTTTGATGGTCTGAAGTTGCTCAACTCTCTGTATAGAGGGGCTTTTAACGGTTTTGTCCATTTCTCATAGAAAGTTGTTGATTTGGAATCGAAATAATCTTTGAAGCTTATACTCGTAAAATTTGACATAGAAGTACAATAAAAATTTTATCCCGAGCAACTTTGTTGGTTCGAAGTTGCTCAACTCTCTCCATGGTGGAGCTTTGAACGGTTTTGTCCATTTCTCATAGAAAGTTGATGATTTGGAATCGAAATAATCTTGGAAGCTTATACTCATAAAATTTGACATAGAATAACAATAAAAAGTGTACACCGAGCAACTTTGATGGTCCGAAGTTGCTCAACTTTCTATATGTTGGAGCTTTTAACGGTTTTGTCCATTTCTCATAGAAAGTTGTTGATTTGGAATCGAAATAATCTTGGAAGCTTATACTCGTAAAATTTGACATAGAATAACAATAAAAAGTGTACACCGAGCAACTTTGATGGTCCGAAGTTGCTCAACTCTCTCTATGGAGGGGCTTTTAACGGTTTTGTCCATTTGTCATAGAAAGTTGGTGATTTGGAATCGAAATAATCTTGAAAACTTATACTCATAAAATTTGACATAGAAGAACAATAAAAAGTGTACACCGAGCAACTGTGATGGTCCGAAGTTGCTCAACTCTTTCTATGGAGGAGATTTTAACGGTTTTGTCCATTTGTGGTAAAAAGTTCATTTTTTGGCATCGAAATAATCTAGGAAGCTTATACTCGTACATTTTAAAATAGAAGAACAATAAAAAGTGTACACGGAGCAACTTTTATGGTCCGAAGTTGCTCAACTCTGTATATGAAGGAGCTTTTAACGGTGTTGTCCATTTCTCATAGAAAGTTGGTGATTTGGTATCGAAATAATCTTGGAAGCTTATACTCGTAAAATTTGACATAGAAGAACAATAAAAAGTGTACACCGAGCAAATTTGATGGTACGAAGTTGCTCAACTCTCTCTATGGAGGAGATTTTAACGGTTTTATCCGTTTGTCGCAAAAATTTCGTTTTTTGGCATCGAAATAATCTAGGAAACTTATACTCGTAAAATTTGACAAAGAAGATCGATAAAAAGTGTATCCCGAGCAACTTTGTTGGTTCGAAGTTGCTCAACTCTCTCTATGGTGGAGCTTTGAACGGTTTTGTCCATTTCTTATAGAAAGTTGGTGATTTGGAATCGAAATAATCTTGGAAGCTTATATTCATAAAATTTGACATAGAATAACAATAAAAAGTGTACACCGAGTAACTTTGATGGTCCGAAGTTGCTCAACTATCTCACTGGAGGGGCTTTTAACGGTTTTGTCCATTTGTCATAGAAAGTTGGTGATTTGGAATCGAAATAATCTTGGAAGCTTATACTCATAAAATTTGACATAGAATAACAATAAAAAGTGTACAACGAGCAACTTTGATGGTCCGAAGTTGCTCAACTCTCTCTGGCTTTTAACGGTTTTGTCCATTTGTCATAGAAAGATGGTGTTGTAGCATCGAAATAATCTAGGAAGCTTATACTCGTAAAATTTGACAAAGAAGAACAATAAAAAGTGTATCCCGAGTAACTTTGTTGGTTCGAAGTTGCTCAACTCTCTCTATGGAGGAGCTTTTAACGGTTTTGTCCATTTATCGTAAAAAGTTCATTTTTTGGCGTCGAAATAATCTAGGAAGCTTATACTCATAAAATTTAACATAGAAGAACAATAAAAAGTGTACACCGAGCAAGTTTGATGGTCCGAAATTGCTCAACTCTCTATATGGAGGAGCTTTTAACGGTTTTCTCCATTTCTCATAGAAAGTCGCTGATTTGGAATCGAAATAATTTTTGAAGCTTGTACTCGTAAAATTTGACATAGAAGAACTATAAAAGTGTACACCGAGCAACTTTGATGGTCCGAAGTTGCTCAACTCTCTCTATGTAGAAGCTTTTAACGGTTTTGTCCATTTGTCATAGAAAGTTGGTGATTTGTAATCGAAATAATCTTGGAAGCTTATACTCATAAAATTTGACATAGAAGCACAATAAAAAGTGTACACCGAGCTACTGTGATGGTCCGAAGTTTCTCAACTCTCTCTATGGAGGAGATTTTAACGGTTTTGTCCATTTGTCGTAATAAGTTCATTTTTTGGCATCGAAATAATCTACGAAGCTTATACTCGTAAAATTTGACATAGAATAACAATAAAAAGTGTACACCGAGCAACTTTGATGGTCCGAAGTTGCTCAACTCTTTATATGGAGGAGCTTTTATCGGTTTTGTCCATTTCTCATAGAAAGTTGGTGATTCGGAATCGAAATAATCTTGGAAGCTTATACTCGTAAAATTTGACATAGAATAACAATAAAAAGTGTACACCGAGCAACTTTGATGGTCTGAAGTTGCTCAACTCTCTCTATGGAGGGTCTTTTAACGGTTTTGTCCATTTGTCATAGAAAGTTACTGATTTGGAATCGAAATAATCTTGGAAGGTTATACTCATAAAATTTGACATAGAATAACAATAAAAAGTGTACACCGAGCAACTTTGATGGTCCGAAGTTGCTCAACTCTCTCTATGGAGGGGCTTTTAACGGTTTTGTCCATTTGTTATAGAAAGTTGGTGATTTGGAATCGAAATAATCTTGGAAGGTTATACTCATAAAATTTGACATAGAATAACAATAAAAAGTGTACACCGAGCAACTTTGATGGTCCGAAGTTGCTCAACTCTCTCTATGGAGGGGCTTTTAACGGTTTTGTCCATTTGTTATAGAAAGTTGGTGATTTGGAATCGAAATAATCTTGGAAGCTTATACTCATAAAATTTGACATAGAATAACAATAAAAAGTGTACACCGAGCTACTGTGATGGTCCGAAGTTGCTCAACTCTCTCTATGGAGGAGATTTTAACGGTTTTGTCCATTTGTCGTAATAAGTTCATTTTTTGGCATCGAAATAATCTACGAAGCTTATACTCGTAAAATTTGACATAGAATAACAATAAAAAGTGTACACCGAGCAACTTTGATGGTCCGAAGTTGCTCAACTCTTTATATGGAGGAGCTTTTATCGGTTTTGTCCATTTCTCATAGAAAGTTGGTGATTTGGAATCGAAATAATCTTGGAAGCTTATACTTGTAAAATTTGACATAGAATAACAATAAAAAGTGTACACCGAGCAACTTTGATGGTCCGAAGTTGCTCAACTCTTTATATGGAGGAGCTTTTATCGGTTTTGTCCATTTCTCATAGAAAGTTGGTGATTTGGAATCGAAATAATCTTGGAAGCTTATACTCGTAAAATTTGACATAGAATAACAATAAAAAGTGTACACCGAGCAACTTTGATGGTCCGAAGTTGCTCAACTCTCTCTATGGAGGGGCTTTTAACGGTTTTGTCCATTTGTTATAGAAAGTTGGTGATTTGGAATCGAAATAATCTTGGAAGCTTATACTCATAAAATTTGACATAGAATAACAATAAAAAGTGTACACCGAGCAACTTTGATGGTCCAAAGTTGCTCAACTCTCTCTATGGAGGAGATTTTAACGGTTTTGTCCATTTGTCATAAAAAGTTCGTTTTTTGACATCGAAATAATCTTGGAAGCTTATACTCATAAAATTTTACATAGAAGAACAATAAAAAGTGTACATCGAGCAACTTTGATGGTTCGAAGTTGCTCAACTCTCTCTATGGAGGAGCTTTTAACGGTTTTGTCTATTTCTCATAGAAAGTTAGTGATTTGGAATCGAAATAATCTTGGAAGCTTATACTCATAAAATTTGACATAGAAGAACAATAAAAAGTGTACAACGAGCAACTGTGATGGTCCGAAGTTGCTCAACTATCTCTATGCAGGGGCTTTTAACGGTTTTGTCCATTTGTCCTAGAAAGTTGGTGATTTGGAATTGAAATAATCTTGGAAGCTTATACTCATAAAATTTGACATAGAATAACAATAAAAAGTGTACACCGAGCAACTTTGATGGTCCGTAGTTGCTCAACTCTCTCTATGGAGGGGCTTTTAACGGTTTTGTCCATTTGTCATAGAAAGATGGTGTTTTAGCATCGAAATAATCTAGGAAGCTTATACTCGTAAAATTTGACAAAGAAGAACAATAAAAAGTGTATCCCGAGCAACTTTGTTGGTTCGAAGTTGCTCAACTCTCTCTATGGAGGAGCTTTTAACGGTTTTGTCCATTTGTCGTAAAAAGTTCATTTTTTGGTATCGAAATAATCTAGAAAGCCTATACTCGTAAAATTTAACATAGAAGAACAATAAAAAGTTTACACCGAGCAACTTTAATGTTCTGAAGTTGCTCAACTGTCTATACGGAGGAGCTTTTAACGGTTTTGTCCATTTCTCATAGAAAGTTGTTGATTTGGAATCGAAATAATCTCGTAAGCTTATACTTGTAAAATTTGACATAGAATAACAATAAAAAGTGTACACCGAGCAACTTTGATGGTCCGAAGTTGCTCAACTCTCTCTATGGAGGGGCTTTTAACGGTTTTGTCCATTTGCCATAGAAAGTTGGTGATTTGGAATCGAAATAATCTTGGAAGCTTATACTCATAAAATTTGACATAGAATAACAATAAAAAGTGTACACCGAGCAACTTTGATGGTCCGAAGTTGCTCAACTCTCTCTATGGAGGGGCTTTTAACGGTTTTGTCCATTTGTCATAGAAAGATGGTGTTTTAGCATCGAAATAATCTAGGAAGCATATGCTCATAAAATTTGACAAAGAAGAACAATAAAAAGTTTATCCCGAGCAACTTTGTTGGTTCGAAGTTGCTCAACTCTCTCTATGGAGGAGCTTTTAACGGTTTTGTCCATTTGTCGTAAAAAGTTCATTTTTTGGTATCGAAATAATCTAGAAAGCCTATACTCGTAAAATTTAACATAGAAGAACAATAAAAAGTTTACACCGAGCAACTTTGATGTTCTGAAGTTGCTCAACTTTCTATACGGAGGAGCTTTTAACGGTTTTGTCCATTTCTCATAGAAAGTTGTTGATTTGGATTCGAAATAATCTCGTAAGCTTATACTTGTAAAATTTGATATAGAATAACAATAAAAAGTGTACACCGAGCAACTTTGATGGTCCGAAGTTGCTCAACTCTCTCTATGGAGGGGCTTTTAACGGTTTTGTCCATTTGCCATAGAAAGTTGGTGATTTGGAATCGAAATAATCTTGGAAGCTTATACTCATAAAATTTGACATAGAATAACAATAAAAAGTGTACACCGAGCAACTTTGATGGTCCGAAGTTGCTCAACTCTCTCTATGGAGGGGCTTTTAGCGGTTTTGTCCATTTGTCATAGAAAGATGGTGTTTTAGCATCGAAATAATCTAGGAAGCATATGCTCGTAAAATTTGACAAAGAAGAACAATAAAAAGTGTATCCCGAGCAACTTTGTTGGTTCGAAGTTGCTCAACTCTCTCTATGGAGGAGCTTTTAACGGTTTTGTCCATTTGTCGTAAAAAGTTTATTTTTTTGCGTCGAAATAATCTAGGATGCTTATACTCGTAAAATTTAACATAGAAGAACAATAAAAACTGTACACCGAGCAACTTTGATGGTCCGAAGTTGCTCAACTCTTTATATGGAGGAGCTTTTATCGGTTTTGTCCATCTCTCATAGAAAGTTGGTGATTTGGAATCAAAATAATCTTGGAAGCTTATACTCGTAAAATTTGACATAGAATAACAATAAAAAGTGTACACCGAGCAACTTTGATGGTCCGAAGTTGCTCAACTCTCTCTATGGAGGGGCTTTTAACGGTTTTGTCCATTTGTCATAGAAAGTTGGTGATTTGGAATCGAAATAATCTTGGAAGCTTATACTCATAAAATTTGACATAGAATAACAATAAAAAGTGTACACCCAGCAACTTTGATGGTCCGAAGTTGCTCAACTCTCTCTTTGGAGGGGCTTTTAACGGTTTTGTCCATTTGTCATAGAAAGATGGTGTTTTAGCATCGAAATAATCTAGGAAGCTTATACTCTTAAAATTTGACAAAGAAGAACAATAAAAAGAAAAGTGTATCCAAAGCAACTTTGTTGGTTCAAAGTTGCTCAACTCTCTCTATGGAGGAGCTTTTAACGGTTTTGTCCATTTGTCGTAAAAAGTTTATTTTTTTGCGTCGAAATAATCTAGGAAGCTTATACTCGTAAAATTTAACATAGAAGAACAATAAAAAGTGTACACCGAGCAACTTTGATGGTCCGAAGTTGCTCAACTCTTTATATGGAGGAGCTTTTATCGGTTTTGTCCATTTCTCATACAAAGTTGGTAATTTGGAATCGAAATAATCTTGGAAGCTTATACTCGTAAAATTTGACATAGAATAACAATAAAAAGTGTACACCGAGCAACTTTGATGGTCCGAAGTTGCTCAACTCTCTATGGAGGGGCTTTTAACGGTTTTGTCCATTTGTCATAGAAAGTTGGTGATTTGGAATCGAAATAATCTTGGAAGCTTATACTCATAAAATTAGACATAGAATAACAATAAAAAGTGTACACCGAGCAACTTTGATGGTCCGAAGTTGCTCAACTCTCTCTATGGAGAAGATTTTAACGGTTTTGTCCATTTGTCATAAAAAGTTCGTTTTTTGGCATCGAAATAATCTAGGAAGCTTATACTCGTAAAATTTGACATAGAAGAACAATAAAAAGTGTACGCCGAGCAACTTTGATGTTCCGAAGTTTCTCAACTCTCTCTATGGAGGAGCTTTTAACGGTTTTGTCCTTTTGTCGTAAAAAGTTTGTTTTTTCGCATCGAAATAATCTAGGAAGCTTATACTCATAAAATTTTACATAGAAGAACAATAAAAAGTGTACATCGAGCAACTTTGATGGTTCGAGGTTGCTCAACTCTCTCTATGGAGGAGCTTTTAACGGTTTTGTCGATTTCTCATAGAAAGTTAGTGATTTGGAATCGAAATAATCTTGGAAGCTTATACTCATAAAATTTGACATAGAAGAACAATAAAAAGTGTACAACGAGCAACTGTGATGGTCCGATGTTGCTCAACTCTCTCTATGGAGGAGATTTTAACGGTTTGGTCCATTTGTGGTAAAAAGTTCATTTTTTGGCATCGAAATAATCTAGGAAGCTTATACTCGTAAATTTTAAAATAGAAGAACAATAAAAAGTGTACACCGAGCAACTTTTATGGTCCGAAGTTGCTCAACTCTCTATATGGAGGAGCTTTTAACGGTGTTGTCCATTTCTCATAGAAAGTTGGTGATTTAGAATCGAAATAATATTGGAAGCTTATACTCGTAAAATTTGACATAGAAGAACAATAAAAAGTGTTCACCGAGCAACTTTGATGGTATGAAGTTGCTCAACTCTCTCTATGGAGGAGATTTTAACGGTTTTGTCCGTTTGTCGTAAAAAGTTCGTTTTTTGGCATCGAAATAATCTAGGTAGCTTATACTCGTAAAATTTGACAAAGAAGAACATTAAAAAGTGTATCCCGAGCAACTTAGTTGGTTCGAAGTTGCTCAACTCTCTCTATGGTGGAGCTTTGAACGGTTTTGTCCATTTCTCATAGAAAGTTGGTGATTTGGAATCGAAATAATCTTGGAAGCTTATACTCGTAAAATTTGACATAGAATAACAATAAAAAGTGTTCACCGAGCAACTTTGATGGTCCGAAGCTGCTCAACTCTCTCTATGGAGGGGCTTTTAACGGTTTTGTCCATTTGTCATAGAAAGTTGGTGATTTGGAATCGAAATAATCTTGGAAGCTTTATACTCACAAAATTTGACATAGAATAATAATAAAAAGTGTACACCGAGCAACTTTGATGGTCTGAAGTTGCTCAACTCTCTGTATAGAGGGGCTTTTAACGGTTTTGTCCATTTCTCATAGAAAGTTGTTGATTTGGAATCGAAATAATCTTTGAAGCTTATACTCGTAAAATTTGACATAGAAGTACAATAAAAATTTTATCCCGAGCAACTTTGTTGGTTCGAAGTTGCTCAACTCTCTCTATGGTGGAGCTTTGAACGGTTTTGTCCATTTCTCATAGAAAGTTGGTGATTTGGAATCGAAATAATCTTGGAAGCTTATACTCATAAAATTTGACATAGAATAACAATAAAAAGTGTACACCGAGCAACTTTGATGGTCCGAAGTTGCTCAACTTTCTATATGTTGGAGCTTTTAACGGTTTTGTCCATTTCTCATAGAAAGTTGTTGATTTGGAATCGAAATAATCTTGGAAGCTTATACTCGTAAAATTTGACATAGAATAACAATAAAAAGTGTACACCGAGCAACTTTGATGGTCCGAAGTTGCTCAACTCTCTCTATGGAGGGGCTTTTAACGGTTTTGTCCATTTGTCATAGAAAGTTGGTGATTTGGAATCGAAATAATCTTGAAAACTTATACTCATAAAATTTGACATAGAAGAACAATAAAAAGTGTACACCGAGCAACTGTGATGGTCCGAAGTTGCTCAACTCTTTCTATGGAGGAGATTTTAACGGTTTTGTCCATTTGTGGTAAAAAGTTCATTTTTTGGCATCGAAATAATCTAGGAAGCTTATACTCGTACATTTTAAAATAGAAGAACAATAAAAAGTGTACACGGAGCAACTTTTATGGTCCGAAGTTGCTCAACTCTGTATATGAAGGAGCTTTTAACGGTGTTGTCCATTTCTCATAGAAAGTTGGTGATTTGGTATCGAAATAATCTTGGAAGCTTATACTCATAAAATTTGACATAGAAGAACAATAAAAAGTGTACACCGAGCAAATTTGATGGTACGAAGTTGCTCAACTCTCTCTATGGAGGAGATTTTAACGGTTTTATCCGTTTGTCGCAAAAATTTCGTTTTTTGGCATCGAAATAATCTAGGAAACTTATACTCGTAAAATTTGACAAAGAAGATCGATAAAAAGTGTATCCCGAGCAACTTTGTTGGTTCGAAGTTGCTCAACTCTCTCTATGGTGGAGCTTTGAACGGTTTTGTCCATTTCTTATAGAAAGTTGGTGATTTGGAATCGAAATAATCTTGGAAGCTTATATTCATAAAATTTGACATAGAATAACAATAAAAAGTGTACACCGAGTAACTTTGATGGTCCGAAGTTGCTCAACTATCTCACTGGAGGGGCTTTTAACGGTTTTATCCATTTGTCATAGAAAGTTGGTGATTTGGAATCGAAATAATCTTGGAAGCTTATACTCATAAAATTTGACATAGAATAACAATAAAAAGTGTACAACGAGCAACTTTGATGGTACGAAGTTGCTCAACTCTCTCTGGCTTTTAACGGTTTTGTCCATTTGTCATAGAAAGATGGTGTTGTAGCATCGAAATAATCTAGGAAGCTTATACTCGTAAAATTTGACAAAGAAGAACAATAAAAAGTGTATCCCGAGTAACTTTGTTGGTTCGAAGTTGCTCAACTCTCTCTATGGAGGAGCTTTTAACGGTTTTGTCCATTTGTCGTAAAAAGTTCATTTTTTGGCGTCGAAATAATCTAGGAAGCTTATACTCATAAAATTTAACATAGAAGAACAATAAAAAGTGTACACCGAGCAAGTTTGATGGTCCGAAATTGCTCAACTCTCTATATGGAGGAGCTTTTAACGGTTTTCTCCATTTCTCATAGAAAGTCGCTGATTTGGAATCGAAATAATTTTTGAAGCTTGTACTCGTAAAATTTGACATAGAAGAACTATAAAAGTGTACACCGAGCAACTTTGATGGTCCGAAGTTGCTCAACTCTCTCTATGTAGAAGCTTTTAACGGTTTTGTCCATTTGTCATAGAAAGTTGGTGATTTGTAATCGAAATAATCTTGGAAGCTTATACTCATAAAATTTGACATAGAAGCACAATAAAAAGTGTACACCGAGCTACTGTGATGGTCCGAAGTTGCTCAACTCTCTCTATGGAGGAGATTTTAACGGTTTTGTCCATTTGTCGTAAAAAGTTCATTTTTTGGCATCGAAATAATCTACGAAGCTTATACTCGTAAAATTTAACATAGAAGAATAATAAAAAGTGTACACCGAGCAACTTTGATGGTCCGAAGTTGCTCAACTTTCTATATGGAGGAGCTTTTAACGGTTTTGTCCATTTCTCATAGAAAGTTGTTGATTTGGAATCGAAATAATCTTGGAAGCTTATACTCGTAAAATTTGACATAGAATAACAGTAAAAAGTGTACACCGAGCAACTTTGATGGTCCGAAGTTGCTCAACTCTCTCTAAGGAGGGGCTTTTAACGGTTTTGTCTATTTGTCATAGAAAGTTAGTGATTTGGAATCGAAATAATCTTGGAAGCTTATACTCCTAAAATTTGACATAGAATAACAAAAAAAAGTGTACACCGAGCAACTTTGATGGTCCGAAGTTGCTCAACTCTCTCTATGGAGGGGCTTTTAACGGTTTTGTCCATTTGTCATAGAAAGATGGTGTTTTAGCATCGAAATAATCTAGGAAGCTTATACTCGTAAAATTTGACAAAGAAGAACAATAAAAAGTGTATCCCGAGCAACTTTGTTGGTTCGAAGTTGCTCAACTCTCTCTATGGAGGAGCTTTTAACGGTTTTGTCCATTTGTCGTAAAAAGTTTATTTTTTGGCGCCGAAATAATCTAGGAAGTTTATACTCGTAAAATTTAACATAGAAGAACAATAAAAAGTGTACACCGAGCAACTTTGATGGTCCGAAGTTGCTCAACTCTTTATATGGAGGAGCTTTTATCGGTTTTGTCCATTTCTCATAGAAAGTTGGTGATTTTGAATCAAAATAATCTTGGAAGCTTATACTAATAAAATTTGACATAGAATAATAATAAAAAGTGTACACCGAGCAACTTTGATGGTCCGAAGTTGCTCAACTCTCTCTATGGAGGAGATTTTAACGGTTTTGTCCATTTGTCATAAAAAGTTCATTTTTTGGCATCGAAATAATCTAGGAAGCTTATACTCGTAAAATTTGACATAGAAGAACAATAAAAAGTGTACACCGAGCAACTTTGATGTTCCGAAGTTTCTCAACTCTCTCTATGGAGGAGTTTTTAACGGTTTTGTCCTTTTGTCGTAAAAAGTTCATTTTTCGCATCGAAATAATCTAGGAAGCTTATACTCATAAAATTTTACATAGAAGAACAATAAAAAGTGTACATCGAGCAACTTTGATGGTTCGAAGTTTCTCAACTCTCTCTATGGAGGAGCTTTTAACGGTTTTGTCTATTTCTCCTAGAAAGTTAGTGATTTGGAATCGAAATAATCTTGGAAGCTTATACTCATAAAATTTGACATAGAAGAACAATAAAAAGTGTACAACGAGCAACTGTGATGGTCCGAAGTTGCTCAACTCTCTCTATGGAGGAGATTTTAACGGTTTTGTCCATTTGTGGTAAAAAGTTCATTTTTTGGCATCGAAATAATCTAGGAACTTATACTCGTAAATTTTAAAATAGAAGAACAATAAAAAGTGTACACCGAGCAACTTTTATGGTCCGAAGTTGCTCAACTCTCTATATGGAGGAGCTTTTAACGGTGTTGTCTATTTCTCATAGAAAGTTGGTGATTTAGAATCGAAATAATCTTGGAAGCTTATACTCGTAAAATTTGACATAGAAGAACAATAAAAAGTGTTCACCGAGCAACTTTGATGGTACGAAGTTGCTCAACTCTCTCTATGGATGAGATTTTAACGGTTTTGTCCGTTTGTCGTAAAAAGTTCGTTTTTTGGTATCGAAATAATCTAGGTAGCTTATACTCGTAAAATTTGACAAAGAAGAACAATAAAAAGTATATCCCGAGCAACTTTGTTGGTTCGAAGTTGCTCAACTCTCTCTATGGTGGAGCTTTGAACGGTTTTGTCCATTTCTCATAGAAAGTTGGTGATTTGGAATCGAAATAATCTTGGAAGCTTATACTCATAAAATTTGACATAGAATAACAATAAAAAGTGTACACCGAGCAACTTTGATGGTCCGAAGTTGCTCAACTTTCTATATGGAGGAGCTTTTAATGGTTTTGTCCATTTCTCATAGAAAGTTGGTGATTTGGAATCGAAATAATCTTGGAAGCTTATACTCATAAAATTTGACATAGAAGAACAATAAAAAGTGTTCACCGAGCAACTTTGATGGTACGAAGTTGCTCAACTCTCTCTATGGATGAGATTTTAACGGTTTTGTCCGTTTGTCGTAAAAAGTTCGTTTTTTGGTATCGAAATAATCTAGGTAGCTTATACTCGTAAAATTTGACAAAGAAGAACAATAAAAAGTATATCCCGAGCAACTTTGTTGGTTCGAAGTTGCTCAACTCTCTCTATGGTGGAGCTTTGAACGGTTTTGTCCATTTCTCATAGAAAGTTGGTGATTTGGAATCGAAATAATCTTGGAAGCTTATACTCATAAAATTTGACATAGAATAACAATAAAAAGTGTACACCGAGCAACTTTGATGGTCCGAAGTTGCTCAACTTTCTATATGGAGGAGCTTTTAATGGTTTTGTCCATTTCTCATAGAAAGTTGTTGATTTGGAATCGAAATAATCTTGGAAGCTTATACTCGTAAAATTTGACATAGAATAACAATAAAAAGTGTACACCGAGAAACTTTGATGGTCCGAAGTTGCTCAACTCTCTTTATGGAGGGGCTTTTAACGGTTTTGTCCATTTGTCATAGAAAGTTGGTGATTTGGAATCGAAATAAACTTTGAAGCTTATACTCATAAAATTTGACATAGAATAACAATAAAAAGTGTACACTGAGCAACTTTGATGGTCCGAAGTTGCTCAACTCTCTCTATGGAGGGGCTTTTAACAGTTTTGTCCATTTCTCCTAGAAAGTTGTTGATTTGGAATCGAAATAATCTTGGAAGCTTATACTCGTAAAATTTGACATAGAAGAACAATAAAAAGTGTATCCCGAGCAACTTTGTTGGTTCGAAGTTGCTCAACTCTCTCTATGGTGGAGCTTTGAACGGTTTTGTCCATTTCTCATAGAAAGTTGGTGATTTGGAATCGAAATAATCTTGGAAGCTTATACTCATAAAATTTGACATAGAATAACAATAAAAAGTGTACACCGAGCAACTTTGATGGTCCGAAGTTGCTCAACTTTCTATATGGGGGAGCTTTTAACGGTTTTGTCCATTTCTCATAGAAAGTTGTTGATTTGGAATCGAAATAATCTTGGAAGCTTATACTCGTAAAATTTGACATAGAATAACAATAGAAAGTGTTCACCGAGCAACTTTGATGGTTCAAAGTTGCTCAACTCTCTCTATGGAGGGGCTTTTAACGGTTTTGTCCATTTGTCATAGAAAGTTGGTGATTTGGAATCGAAATAATCTTGGAAGCTTATACTCATAAAATTTGACGTAGAAGAACAATAAAAAGTGTACACCGGGCAACTGTGATGGTCCGAAGTTGCTCAACTCTTTCTATGGAGGAGATTTTAACGGTTTTGTCCATTTGTGGTAAAAAGTTCATTTTTTCGCATCGAAATAATCTAGTAAGCTTATACTCGTAAATTTTAAAATAGAAGAACAAAAAAAAGTTTACACCGAGCAACTTTTATGGTCCGAAGTTGCTCAACTCTCTATATGGAGGAGTTTTAACGGTGTTGTCCATTTCTCATAGAAAGTCGGTGATTTGGAATCGAAATAATCTTGGAAGCTTATACTCGTAAAATTTGACATAGAAGAACAATAAAAAGTGTACACCGAGCAACTTTGATGGTCCGAAGTTGCTCAACTCTCTCTATGTAGAAGCTTTTAACGGTTTTGTCCATTTGTCATAGAAAGTTGGTGATTTGTAATCGAAATAATCTTGGAAGCTTATACTCATAAAATTTGCATAGAAGAACAATAAAAAGTGTACACCGAGCTACTGTGATGGTCCGAAGTTGCTCAACTCTCTCTATGGAGGAGATTTTAACGGTTTTGTCCATTTGTCGTAAAAAGTTCATTTTTTGGCATCGAAATAATCTAGGAAGCTTATACTCGTAAAATTTAACATAGAAGAATAATAAAAAGTGTACACCGAGCAACTTTGATGGTCCGAAGTTGCTCAACTTTCTATATGGAGGAGCTTTTAACGGTTTTGTCCATTTCTCATAGAAAGTTGTTGATTTGGAATCGAAATAATCTTGGAAGCTTATACTCGTAAAATTTGACATAGAATAACAGTAAAAAGTGTACACCGAGCAACTTTGATGGTCCGAAGTTGCTCAACTCTCTCTATGGAGGGGCTTTTAACGGTTTTGTCTATTTGTCATAGAAAGTTAGTGATTTGGAATCGAAATAATCTTGGAAGCTTATACTCCTAAAATTTGACATAGAATAACAATAAAAAGTGTACACCGAGCAACTTTGATGGTCCGAAGTTGCTCAACTCTCTCTATGGAGGGGCTTTTAACGGTTTTGTCCATTTGTCATAGAAAGATGGTGTTTTAGCATCGAAATAATCTAGGAAGCTTATACTCGTAAAATTTGACAAAGAAGAACAATAAAAAGTGTATCCCGAGCAACTTTGTTGGTTCGAAGTTGCTCAACTCTCTCTATGGAGGAGCTTTTAACGGTTTTGTCCATTTGTCGTAAAAAGTTTATTTTTTGGCGCCGAAATAATCTATGAAGCTTATACTCATAAAATTTGACATAGAAGAACAATAAAAAGTGTACAACGAGCAACTGTGATGGTCCGAAGTTGCTCAACTCTCTCTATGGAGGGGCTTTTAACGGTTTTGTCCATTTCTCATAGAAAGTTGTTGATTTGGAATCGAAATAATCTTGGAAGCTTATACTCGTAAAATTTGACATAGAAGAACAATAAAAAGTGTATCCCGAGCAACTTTGTTGGTTCGAAGTTGCTCAACTCTCTCTATGGTGGAGCTTTGAACGGTTTTGTCCATTTCTCATAGAAAGTTGGTGATTTGGAATCGAAATAATCTTGGAAGCTTATACTCATAAAATTTGACATAGAATAACAATAAAAAGTGTACACCGAGCAACTTTGATGGTCCGAAGTTGCTCAACTTTCTATATGGGGGAGCTTTTAACGGTTTTGTCCATTTCTCATAGAAAGTTGTTGATTTGGAATCGAAATAATCTTGGAAGCTTATACTCGTAAAATTTGACATAGAATAACAATAAAAAGTGTTCACCGAGCAACTTTGATGGTTCGAAGTTGCTCAACTCTCTCTATGGAGGGGCTTTTAACGGTTTTGTCCATTTGTCATAGGAAGTTGGTGATTTGGAATCGAAATAATCTTGGAAGCTTATACTCATAAAATTTGACATAGAAGAACAATAAAAAGTGTACACCGGGCAACTGTGATGGTTCGAAGTTGCTCAACTCTTTCTATGGAGGAGATTTTAACGGTTTTGTCCATTTGTGGTAAAAAGTTCATTTTTTCGCATCGAAATAATCTAGTAAGCTTATACTCGTAAATTTTAAAATAGAAGAACAAAAAAAAGTGTACACCGAGCAACTTTTATGGTCCGAAGTTGCTCAACTCTCTATATGGAGGAGTTTTAACGGTGTTGTCCATTTCTCATAGAAAGTCGGTGATTTGGAATCGAAATAATCTTGGAAGCTTATAATCGTAAAATTTGACATAGAAGAACAATAAAAAGTGTACACCGAGCAACTTTGATGGTCCGAAGTTGCTCAACTCTCTCAATGTAGAAGCTTTTAACGGTTTTGTCCATTTGTCATAGAAAGTTGGTGATTTGTAATCGAAATAATCTTGGAAGCTTATACTCATAAAATTTGCATAGAAGAACAATAAAAAGTGTACACCGAGCTACTGTGATGGTCCGAAGTTGCTCAACTCTCTCTATGGAGGAGATTTTAACGGTTTTGTCCATTTGTCGTAAAAAGTTCATTTTTTGGCATCGAAATAATCTAGGAAGCTTATACTCGTAAAATTTAACATAGAAGAATAATAAAAAGTGTACACCGAGCAACTTTGATGGTCCGAAGTTGCTCAACTTTCTATATGGAGGAGCTTTTAACGGTTTTGTCCATTTCTCATAGAAAGTTGTTGATTTGGAATCGAAATAATCTTGGAAGCTTATACTCGTAAAATTTGACATAGAATAACAGTAAAAAGTGTGCACCGAGCAACTTTGATGGTCCGAAGTTGCTCAACTCTCTCTATGGAGGGGCTTTTAACGGTTTTGTCTATTTGTCATAGAAAGTTAGTGATTTGGAATCGAAATAATCTTGGAAGCTTATACTCCTAAAATTTGACATAGAATAACAATAAAAAGTGTACACCGAGCAACTTTGATGTTCCGAAGTTTCTCAACTCTCTCTATGGAGGAGCTTTTAACGGTTTTGTCCATTTGTCGTAAAAAGTTTATTTTTTGGCGCCGAAATAATCTATGAAGCTTATACTCGTAAAATTTAACATAGAAGAACAATAAAAAGTGTACACCGAGCAACTTTGATGGTCCGAAGTTGCTCAACTCTTTATATGGAGGAGCTTTTATCGGTTTTGTCCATTTCTCATAGAAAGTTGGTGATTTTGAATCGAAATAATCTTGGAAGCTTATACTAATAAATTTGACATAGAATAATAATAAAAAGTGTACACCGAGCAACTTTGATGGTCCGAAGTTGCTCAACTCTCTCTATGGAGGAGATTTTAACGGTTTTGTCCATTTGTCATAAAAAGTTCATTTTTTGGCATCTAAATAATCTAGGAAGCTTATACTCGTAAAATTTGACATAGAAGAACAATAAAAAGTGTACACCGAGCAACTTTGATGTTCCGAAGTTTCTCAACTCTCTCTATGGAGGAGTTTTTAACGGTTTTGTCCTTTTGTCGTAAAAAGTTCATTTTTTCGCATCGAAATAATCTAGGAAACTTATACTCATAAAATTTTACATAGAACAACAATAAAAAGTGTACATCGAGCAACTTTGATGGTTCGAAGTTTCTCAACTCTCTCTATGGAGGAGCTTTTAACGGTTTTGTCTATTTCTCATAGAAAGTTAGTGATTTGGAATCGAAATAATCTTGGAAGCTTATACTCATAAAATTTGACATAGAAGAACAATAAAAAGTGTACAACGAGCAACTGTGATGGTCCGAAGTTGCTCAACTCTCTCTATGGAGGGGCTTTTAACGGTTTTGTCCATTTCTCATAGAAAGTTGTTGATTTGGAATCGAAATAATCTTGGAAGCTTATACTCGTAAAATTTGACATAGAAGAACAATAAAAAGTGTATCCCGAGCAACTTTGTTGGTTCGAAGTTGCTCAACTCTCTCTATGGTGGAGCTTTGAACGGTTTTGTCCATTTCTCATAGAAAGTTGGTGATTTGGAATCGAAATAATCTTGGAAGCTTATACTCATAAAATTTGACATAGAATAACAATAAAAAGTGTACACCGAGCAACTTTGATGGTCCGAAGTTGCTCAACTTTCTATATGGGGGAGCTTTTAACGGTTTTGTCCATTTCTCATAGAAAGTTGTTGATTTGGAATCGAAATAATCTTGGAAGCTTATACTCGTAAAATTTGACATAGAATAACAGTAAAAAGTGTACACCGAGCAACTTTGATGGTCCGAAGTTGCTCAACTCTCTCTATGGAGGGGCTTTTAACGGTTTTGTCTATTTGTCATAGAAAGTTAGTGATTTGGAATCGAAATAATCTTGGAAGCTTATACTCCTAAAGTTTGACATAGAATAACAATAAAAAGTGTACACCGAGCAACTTTGATGGTCCGAAGTTGCTCAACTATCTCTATGGAGGGGCTTTTAACGGTTTTGTCCATTTGTCATAGAAAGATGGTGTTTTAGCATCGAAATAATCTAGGAAGCTTATACTCGTAAAATTTGACAAAGAAGAACAATAAAAAGTGTATCCCGAGCAACTTTGTTGGTTCGAAGTTGCTCAACTCTCTCTATGGAGGAGCTTTTAACGGTTTTGTCCATTTGTCGTAAAAAGTTTATTTTTTGGCGCCGAAATAATCTAGGAAGCTTATACTCGTAAAATTTAACATAGAAGAACAATAAAAAGTGTACACCGAGCAACTTTGATGGTCCGAAGTTGCTCAACTCTTTATATGGAGGAGCTTTTATCGGTTTTTTCCATTTCTCATAGAGAGTTGGTGATTTTGAATCGAAATAATCTTGGAAGCTTATACTAATAAAATTTGACATAGAATAATAATAAAAAGTGTACACCGAGCAACTTTGATGGTCCGAAGTTGCTCAACTCTCTCTATGGAGGAGATTTTAACGGTTTTGTCCATTTGTCATAAAAAGTTCATTTTTTGGCATCTAAATAATCTAGGAAGCTTATACTCGTAAAATTTGACATAGAAGAACAATAAAAAGTGTACACCGAGCAACTTTGATGTTCCGAAGTTTCTCAACTCTCTCTATGGAGGAGTTTTTAACGGTTTTGTCCTTTTGTCGTAAAAAGTTCATTTTTTCGCATCGAAATAATCTAGGAAGCTTATACTCATAAAATTTTACATAGAACAACAATAAAAAGTGTACATCGAGCAACTTTGATGGTTCGAAGTTTCTCAACTCTCTCTATGGAGGAGCTTTTAACGGTTTTGTCTATTTCTCATAGAAAGTTAGTGATTTGGAATCGAAATAATCTTGGAAGCTTATACTCATAAAATTTGACATAGAAGAACAATAAAAAGTGTACAACGAGCAACTGTGATGGTCCGAAGTTGCTCAACTCTCTCTATGGAGGGGCTTTTAACGGTTTTGTCCATTTCTCATAGAAAGTTGTTGATTTGGAATCGAAATAATCTTGGAAGCTTATACTCGTAAAATTTGACATAGAAGAACAATAAAAAGTGTATCCCGAGCAACTTTGTTGGTTCGAAGTTGCTCAACTCTCTCTATGGTGGAGCTTTGAACGGTTTTGTCCATTTCTCATAGAAAGTTGGTGATTTGGAATCGAAATAATCTTGGAAGCTTATACTCATAAAATTTGACATAGAATAACAATAAAAAGTGTACACCGAGCAACTTTGATGGTCCGAAGTTGCTCAACTTTCTATATGGGGGAGCTTTTAACGGTTTTGTCCATTTCTCATAGAAAGTTGTTGATTTGGAATCGAAATAATCTTGGAAGCTTATACTCGTAAAATTTGACATAGAATAACAATAAAAAGTGTTCACCGAGCAACTTTGATGGTTCGAAGTTGCTCAACTCTCTCTATGGAGGGGCTTTTAACGGTTTTGTCCATTTGTCATAGAAAGTTGGTGATTTGGAATCGAAATAATCTTGGAAGCTTATACTCATAAAATTTGACATAGAAGAACAATAAAAAGTGTACACCGGGCAACTGTGATGGTCCGAAGTTGCTCAACTCTCTCTATGGAGGGGCTTTTAACGGTTTTGTCCATTTCTCATAGAAAGTTGTTGATTTGGAATCGAAATAATCTTGGAAGCTTATACTCGTAAAATTTGACATAGAAGAACAATAAAAAGTGTATCCCGAGCAACTTTGTTGGTTCGAAGTTGCTCAACTCTCTCTATGGTGGAGCTTTGAACGGTTTTGTCCATTTCTCATAGAAAGTTGGTGATTTGGAATCGAAATAATCTTGGAAGCTTATACTCATAAAATTTGACATAGAATAACAATAAAAAGTGTACACCGAGCAACTTTGATGGTCCGAAGTTGCTCAACTTTCTATATGGGGGAGCTTTTAACGGTTTTGTCCATTTCTCATAGAAAGTTGTTGATTTGGAATCGAAATAATCTTGGAAGCTTATACTCGTAAAATTTGACATAGAATAACAGTAAAAAGTGTACACCGAGCAACTTTGATGGTCCGAAGTTGCTCAACTCTCTCTATGGAGGGGCTTTTAACGGTTTTGTCTATTTGTGATAGAAAGTTAGTGATTTGGAATCGAAATAATCTTGGAAGCTTATACTCCTAAAGTTTGACATAGAATAACAATAAAAAGTGTACACCGAGCAACTTTGATGGTCCGAAGTTGCTCAACTCTCTCTATGGAGGGGCTTTTAACGGTTTTGTCCATTTGTCATAGAAAGATGGTGTTTTAGCATCGAAATAATCTAGGAAGCTTATACTCGTAAAATTTGACAAAGAAGAACAATAAAAAGTGTATCCCGAGCAACTTTGTTGGTTCGAAGTTGCTCAACTCTCTCTATGGAGGAGCTTTTAACGGTTTTGTCCATTTGTCGTAAAAAGTTTATTTTTTGGCGCCGAAATAATCTAGGAAGCTTATACTCGTAAAATTTAACATAGAAGAACAATAAAAAGTGTACACCGAGCAACTTTGATGGTCCGAAGTTGCTCAACTCTTTATATGGAGGAGCTTTTATCGGTTTTTTCCATTTCTCATAGAGAGTTGGTGATTTTGAATCGAAATAATCTTGGAAGCTTATACTAATAAAATTTGACATAGAATAATAATAAAAAGTGTACACCGAGCAACTTTGATGGTCCGAAGTTGCTCAACTCTCTCTATGGAGGAGATTTTAACGGTTTTGTCCATTTGTCATAAAAAGTTCATTTTTTGGCATCTAAATAATCTAGGAAGCTTATACTCGTAAAATTTGACATAGAAGAACAATAAAAAGTGTACACCGAGCAACTTTGATGTTCCGAAGTTTCTCAACTCTCTCTATGGAGGAGTTTTTAACGGTTTTGTCCTTTTGTCGTAAAAAGTTCATTTTTTCGCATCGAAATAATCTAGGAAGCTTATACTCATAAAATTTTACATAGAACAACAATAAAAAGTGTACATCGAGCAACTTTGATGGTTCGAAGTTTCTCAACTCTCTCTATGGAGGAGCTTTTAACGGTTTTGTCTATTTCTCATAGAAAGTTAGTGATTTGGAATCGAAATAATCTTGGAAGCTTATACTCATAAAATTTGACATAGAAGAACAATAAAAAGTGTACAACGAGCAACTGTGATGGTCCGAAGTTGCTCAACTCTCTCTATGGAGGGGCTTTTAACGGTTTTGTCCATTTCTCATAGAAAGTTGTTGATTTGGAATCGAAATAATCTTGGAAGCTTATACTCGTAAAATTTGACATAGAAGAACAATAAAAAGTGTATCCCGAGCAACTTTGTTGGTTCGAAGTTGCTCAACTCTCTCTATGGTGGAGCTTTGAACGGTTTTGTCCATTTCTCATAGAAAGTTGGTGATTTGGAATCGAAATAATCTTGGAAGCTTATACTCATAAAATTTGACATAGAATAACAATAAAAAGTGTACACCGAGCAACTTTGATGGTCCGAAGTTGCTCAACTTTCTATATGGGGGAGCTTTTAACGGTTTTGTCCATTTCTCATAGAAAGTTGTTGATTTGGAATCGAAATAATCTTGGAAGCTTATACTCGTAAAATTTGACATAGAATAACAATAAAAAGTGTTCACCGAGCAACTTTGATGGTTCGAAGTTGCTCAACTCTCTCTATGGAGGGGCTTTTAACGGTTTTGTCCATTTGTCATAGAAAGTTGGTGATTTGGAATCGAAATAATCTTGGAAGCTTATACTCATAAAATTTGACATAGAAGAACAATAAAAAGTGTACACCGGGCAACTGTGATGGTTCGAAGTTGCTCAACTCTTTCTATGGAGGAGATTTTAACGGTTTTGTCCATTTGTGGTAAAAAGTTCATTTTTTCGCATCGAAATAATCTAGGAAGCTTATACTCGTAAATTTTAAAATAGAAGAACAAAAAAAAGTGTACACCGAGCAACTTTTATGGTCCGAAGTTGCTCAACTCTCTATATGGAGGAGCTTTTAACGGTGTTGTCCATTTCTCATAGAAAGTCGGTGATTTGGAATCGAAATAATCTTGGAAACTTATACTCGTAAAATTTGACATAGAAGAACAATAAAAAGTGTACACCGAGCAAATTTGATGGTACGAAGTTGCTCAACTCTCTCTATGGAGGAGATTTTAACGATTTTGTCCGTTTGTCGTAAAAATTTCGTTTTTTGACATCGAAATAATCTAGGTAACTTATACTCGTAAAATTTGACAAAGAAGAACAATAAAAAGTGTATCCCGAGCAACTTTGTTGGTTCGAAGTTGCTCAACTCTCTCTATGGTGGAGCTTTGGACGGTTTTGTCCATTTCTCATAGAAAGTTGGTGATTTGGAATCGAAATAATCTTGGAAGCTTATACTCATAAAATTTGACATAGAATAACAATAAAAAGTGTACACCGAGTAACTTTGATGGTCCGAAGTTTCTCAACTATTTCTATGGAGGGGCTTTTAACGGTTTTGCCCATTTGTCATAGAAAGTTGGTGATTTGGAATCGAAATAATCTTGGAAGCTTATACTCATAAAATTTGACATAGAATAACAATAAAAAGTGTACAACGAGCAACTTTGATGGTCCGAAGTTGCTCAACTCTCTCTATGGAGGGGCTTTTAACGGTTTTGTCCATTTTTCATAGAAAGATGGTGTTTTAGCATCGAAATAATCTAGGAAGCTTATACTCGTAAAATTTGACATAGAAGAACAATAAAAAGTGTATCCCGATCAACTTTGTTGGTTCGAAGTTGCTCAACTCTCTCTATGGAGGAGCTTTTAACGGTTTTGTCCATTTGTCATAGAAAGATGGTGTTTTAGCATCGAAATAATCTAGGAAGCTTATACTCGTAAAATTTGACATAGAAGAACAATAAAAAGTGTATCCCGATCAACTTTGATGGTTCGAAGTTGCTCAACTCTCTCTATGGAGGGGCTTTTAACGGTTTTGTCCATTTGTCATAGAAAGTTGGTGATTTGGAATCGAAATAATCTTGGAAGCTTATACTAATAAGATTTGACATAGAATAATAATAAAAAGTGTACACCGAGCAACTTTGGTGGTCCGAAGTTGCTCAACTCTCTCTATGGATGAGATTTTAACGGTTTTGTCCGTTTGTCGTAAAAAGTTCGTTTTTTGGCATCGAAATAATCTAGGTAGCTTATACTCGTAAAATTTGACAAAGAAGAACAATAAAAAGTGTATCCTTAGCAACTTTGTTGGTTCGAAGTTGCTCAACTCTCTCTATGGTGGAGCTTTGAACGGTTTTGTCCATATCTCATAGAAAGTTGGTGATTTGGAATCGAAATAATCTTGGAAGCTTATACTCATAAAATTTGATATAGAATAACAATAAAAAGTGTACACCGAGCAACTTTGATGGTCCGAAGTTGCTCAACTTTCTATATGGAGGAGCTTTTAACGGTTTTGTCCATTTCTCATAGAAAGTTGTTCATTTGGAATCGAAATAATCTTGGAAGCTTATACTCGTAAAATTTGACATAGAATAACAATAAAAAGTGTACACCGAGCAACTTTGATGGTCCGAAGTTGCTCAACTCTCTTTATGGAGGGGCTTTTAACGGTTTTGTCCATTTGTCTAAGAAAGTTGGTGATTTGGAATCGAAATAATCTTTGAAGCTTATACTCATAAAATTTGACATAGAATAACAATAAAAAGTGTACACCGAGCAACTTTGATGGTCGGAAGTTGCTCAACTCTCTCTATGGAGGGGCTTTTAACGGTTTTGTCCATTTCTCATAGAAAGTTGTTGATTTGGAATCGAAATAATCTTGGAAGCTTATACTCGTAAAATTTGACATAGAAGACCAATAAAAAGTGTATCCCGAGCAACTTTGTTGGTTCGAAGTTGCTCAACTCTCTCTATGGTGGAGCTTTGAACGGTTTTGTCCATTTCTCATAGAAAGTTGGTGATTTGGAATCGAAATAATCTTGGAAGCTTATACTCATAAAATTTGACATAGAATAACAATAAAAAGTGTACAACGAGCAACTTTGATGGTCCGAAGTTGCTCAACTCTCTCTATGGAGGGGCTTTTAACGGTTTTGTCCATTTTTCATAGAAAGATGGTGTTTTAGCATCGAAATAATCTAGGAAGCTTATACTCGTAAAATTTGACATAGAAGAACAATAAAAAGTGTATCCCGATCAACTTTGTTGGTTCGAAGTTGCTCAACTCTCTCTATGGAGGAGCTTTTAACGGTTTTGTCCATTTGTCATAGAAAGATGGTGTTTTAGCATCGAAATAATCTAGGAAGCTTATACTCGTAAAATTTGCAAAGAAGAACAATAAAAAGTGTACACCGAGCAACTTTGATGGTCCAAAGTTGCTCAACTTTTATACGGAGGAGCTTTTAACGGTTTTGTCCATTTCTAATCGAAAGTCGGTGATTTGGAATCGAAATAATTTTTGAAGCTTATACCCGTAAAATTTGACATAGAAGAACAATAAAAAGTGTACACCGAGCAACTTTGATGGTCCGAAGTTGCTCAACTCTCTCTATGTAGAAGCTTTTAACGGTTTTGTCCATTTGTCATAGAAAGTTAGTGATTTGGAATCAAAGTAATCTTGGAAGCTTATACTCATAAAATTTGACATAGAATAACAATAAAAAGTGTACACCGAGCAACTTTGATGGTCCGAATTTGCTCAACTCTCTCTATGGAGGGGCCTTTGACAGTTTTGTCCATTTGTCATAGAAAGATGGTGTTTTAGCATCGAAATAATCTAGGAAACTTATACTCGTAAAATTTGACAAAGAAGAACAATAAAAAGTGTATCCCGAGAAACTTTGTTGGTTCGAAGTTGCTCAACTCTCTCTATGGAGGAGCTTTTAACGGTTTTGCCCATTTGTCGTAAAAAGTTTATTTTTTGGCGCCGAAATAATCTAGGAAGCTTATACTCGTAAAATTTAACATAGAAGAACAATAAAAAGTGTACACCGAGCAACTTTGATGGTCCGAAGTTGCTCAACTCTTTATACGGAGGAGCTTTTATCGGTTTTGTCCATTTCTCATAGAAAGTTGGTGATTTTGAATCGAAATAATCTTGGAAGCTTATACTAATAAGATTTGACATAGAATAATAATAAAAAGTGTACACCGAGCAACTTTGATGGTCCGAAGTTGCTCAACTCTCTCTATGGAGGAGATTTTAACGGTTTTGTCCATTTGTCATAAAAAGTTCGTTTTTTGGCATCTAAATAATCTAGGAAGCTTATACTCGTAAAATTTGACATAGAAGAACAATAAAAAGTGTACACCGAGCAACTTTTATGGTCCGAAGTTGCTCAACTCTCTATATGGAGGAGCTTTTAACGGTGTTCCCATTTCTCATAGAAAGTTGGTGATTTAGAATCGAAATAATCTTGGAAGCTTATACTCGTAAAATTTGACATAGAAGAACAATAAAAAGTGTACACCGAGCAACTTTGATGGTCCGAAGTTGCTCAATTATCTCTATGGAGGGGCTTTTAACGGTTTTGTCCATTTGTCATAGAAAGTTAGTGATTTGGAATCGAAATAATCTTGGAAGCTTATACTAATAAGATTTGACATAGAATAATAATAAAAAGTGTACACCGAGCAACTTTGGTGGTCCGAAGTTGCTCAACTCTCTCTATGGATGAGATTTTAACGGTTTTGTCCGTTTGTCGTAAAAAGTTCGTTTTTTGGCATCGAAATAATCTAGGTAGCTTATACTCGTAAAATTTGACAAAGAAGAACAATAAAAAGTGTATCCTTAGCAACTTTGTTGGTTCGAAGTTGCTCAACTCTCTCTATGGTGGAGCTTTGAACGGTTTTGTCCATTTCTCATAGAAAGTTGGTGATTTGGAATCGAAATAATCTTGGAAGCTTATACTCATAAAATTTGATATAGAATAACAATAAAAAGTGTACACCGAGCAACTTTGATGGTCCGAAGTTGCTCAACTTTCTATATGGAGGAGCTTTTAACGGTTTTGTCCATTTCTCATAGAAAGTTGTTCATTTGGAATCGAAATAATCTTGGAAGCTTATACTCGTAAAATTTGACATAGAATAACAATAAAAAGTGTACACCGAGCAACTTTGATGGTCCGAAGTTGCTCAACTCTCTTTATGGAGGGGCTTTTAACGGTTTTGTCCATTTGTCTAAGAAAGTTGGTGATTTGGAATCGAAATAATCTTTGAAGCTTATACTCATAAAATTTGACATAGAATAACAATAAAAAGTGTACACCGAGCAACTTTGATGGTCGGAAGTTGCTCAACTCTCTCTATGGAGGGGCTTTTAACGGTTTTGTCCATTTCTCATAGAAAGTTGTTGATTTGGAATCGAAATAATCTTGGAAGCTTATACTCGTAAAATTTGACATAGAAGAACAATAAAAAGTGTATCCCGAGCAACTTTGTTGGTTCGAAGTTGCTCAACTCTCTCTATGGTGGAGCTTTGAACGGTTTTGTCCATTTCTCATAGAAAGTTGGTGATTTGGAATCGAAATAATTTTGGAAGCTTATACTCATTAAATTTGACATAGAATAACAATAAAAAGTGTACACCGAGCAACTTTGATAGTCCGAAGTTGCTCAACTTTTTATACGGAGGAGCTTTTAACGGTTTTGTCCATTTCTCATAGAAAGTTGTTGATTTGGAATCGAAATAATCTTGGAAGCTTATACTCGTAAAATTTGACATAGAATAACAATAAAAAGTGTACACCGAGCAACTTTGATGGTCCGAAGTTGCTCAACTCTCTATATGGAGGAGCTTTTAACGGTGTTGTCCATTTCTCATAGAAAGTCGGTGATTTGGAATCGAAATAATCTTGGAAGCTTATACTCGTAAAATTTGACATAGAAGAACAATAAAAAGTATACACCGAGCAAATTTGATGGTACGAAGTTGCTCAACTCTCTCTATGGAGGAGATTTTAACGGTTTTGTCCATTTGTCGTAAAAATTTCGTTTTTTGGCATCGAAATAATTTAGGAAACTTATACTCGTAAAATTTGACAAAGAAGAACAATAAAAAGTGTATCCCGAGCAACTTTGTTGGTTCGAAGTTGCTCAACTCTCTCTATGGTGGAGCTTTGAACGGTTTTGTCCATTTCTCCTAGAAAGTTGGTGATTTGGAATCGAAATAATCTTGGAAGCTTATACTCATAAAATTTGACATAGAATAACAATAAAAAGTGTACACCGAGTAACTTTGATGGTCCGAAGTTGCTCAATTATCTCTATGGAGGGGCTTTTAACGGTTTTGTCCATTTGTCATAGAAAGTTAGTGATTTGGAATCGAAATAATCTTGGAAGCTTCTACTCGTAAAATTTGACATAGAATAACAATAAAAAGTGTACAACGAGCAACTTTGATGGTCCGAAGTTGCTCAACTCTCTCTATGGAGGGGCTTTTAACGGTTTTGTCCATTTGTCATAGAAAGATGTTGTTTTAGCATCGAAATAATCTAGGAAGCTTATACTCGTAAAATTTGACAAAGAAGAACAATAAAAAGTGTATCCCGAGCAACTTTGTTGGTTCGAAGTTGCTCAACTCTCTCTATGGAGGAGCTTTTAACGGTTTTGTCCATTTGTCGTAAAAAGTTCATTTTTTGGCGTCGAAATAATCTAGGAAGCTTATACTCGTAAAATTTAATATAGAAGAACAATAAAAAGTGTACAAGTTTGATGGTCCGAAGTTGCTCAACTCTCTATATGGAGGAGCTTTTAACGGTTTTGTCCATTTCTCATCGAAAGTCGGTGATTTGGAATCGAAATAATTTTTGAAGCTTATACTCGTAAAATTTGACATAGAAGAACAATAAAAAGTGTACACCGAACAACTTTGATGGTCGGAAATTGCTCAACTCTCTCTATGTAGAAGCTTTTAACGGTTTTGTCCATTTGTCATAGAAAGTTGGTGATTTGTAATCGAAATAATCTTGGAAGCTTATACTCATAAAATTTGACATAGAAAAACAATAAAAAGTGTACACCGAGCTACTGTGATGGTCCGAAATTGCTCAACTCTTTCTATGGAAGAGATTTTAACGGTTTTGTCCATTTGTCGTAAAAAGTTCATTTTTTGGCATCGAAATAATCTAGGAAGCTTATACTCGTAAAATTTGACATAGAAGAACAATAAAAAGTATACACCGAGCAAATTTGATGGTACGAAGTTGCTGAACTCTCTCTATGGAGGAGATTTTAACGGTTTTGTCCATTTGTCGTAAAAATTTCGTTTTTTGGCATCGAAATAATCTAGGAAACTTATACTCGTAAAATTTGACAAAGAAGAACAATAAAAAGTGTATCTCGAGCAACTTTGTTGGTTCGAAGTTGCCCAACTCTCTCTATGGTGGTGCTTTGAACGGTTTTGTCCATTTCTCATAGAAAGTTGGTGATTTGGAATCGAAATAATCTTGGAAGCTTATACTCATAAAATTTGACATAGAATAACAATAAAAAGTGTACAACGAGCAACTTTGATGGTCCGAAGTTGCTCAACTCTCTCTATGGAGGGGCTTTTAACGGTTTTTTCCATTTGTCATAGAAAGATGGTGTTTTAGCATCGAAATAATCTAGGAAGCTTATACTCGTAAAATTTGACAAAGAAGAACAATAAAAAGTGTATCCCGAGCAACTTTGTTGGTTCGAAGTTGCTCAACTCTCTCTATGGAGGAGCTTTTAACGGTTTTGTCCATTTGTCGTAAAAAGTTCATTTTTTGGCGTCGAAATAATCTAGGAAGCTTATACTCGTAAAATTTAACATAGAAGAACAATAAAAAGTGTACACCGAGCAAGTTTGATGGTCCGAAGTTGCTCAACTCTCTATATGGAGGAGCTTTTAACGGTTTTGTCCATTTCTCATCGAAAGTCGGTGATTTGGAATCGAAATAATTTTTGAAGCTTATACCCGTAAAATTTGACATAGAAGAACAATAAAAAGTGTACACCGAGCAACTTTGATGGTCCGAAGTTGCTCAACTCTCTCTATGTAGAAGCTTTTAACGGTTTTGTCCATTTGTCATAGAAAGTTGGTGATTTGGAATCGAAATAATCCTGGAAGCTTATACTCATAAAATTTGACATAGAATAATAATAAAAAGTGTACACCGAGCAACTTTGATGGTCCGAATTTGCTCAACTCTCTCTATGGAGGGGCCTTTGACAGTTTTGTCCATTTGTCATAGAAAGATGGTGTTTTAGCATCGAAATAATCTAGGAAACTTATACTCGTAAAATTTGACATAGAATAACAATAAAAAGTGTACACCGAGCAACTTTGATGGTCCGAAGTTGCTCAACTCCCTCTATGGAGGGGCTTTTAACGGTTTTGCCCATTTGTCATAGAAAGTTAGTGATTTGGAATCGAAATAATTTTTGAAGCTTATACCCGTAAAATTTGACATAGAAGAACAATAAAAAGTGTACACCGAGCAACTTTGATGGTCCAAATTTGCTCAACTCTCTCTATGGAGGGGCCTTTGACAGTTTTGTCCATTTGTCATAGAAAGATGGTGTTTTAGCATCGAAATAATCTAGGAAACTTATACTCGTAAAATTTGACATAGAATAACAATAAAAAGTGTACACCGAGCAACTTTTATGGTCCGAAGTTGCTCAACTCCCTCTATGGAGGGGCTTTTAACGGTTTTGTCCATTTGTCATAGAAAGTTAGTGATTTGGAATCGAAATAATTTTTGAAGCTTATACCCGTAAAATTTGACATAGAAGAACAATAAAAAGTGTACACCGAGCAACTTTGATGGTCCGAAGTTGCTCAACTCTCTCTATGTAGAAGCTTTTAACGGTTTTGTCCATTTGTCATAGAAAGTTGGTGATTTGGAATCGAAATAATCTTGGAAGCTTATACTCATAAAATTTGACATAGAATAACAATAAAAAGTGTACACCGAGCAACTTTGATAGTCCGAATTTGCTCAACTCTCTCTATGGAGGGGCCTCTAACGGTTTTGTCCATTTGTCGTAAAAAGTTCATTTTTTGGCGTCGAAATAATCTAGGAAGCTTATACTCGTAAAATTTAACATAGAAGAACAATAAAAAGTGTACACCGAGCAAGTTTGATGGTCCGAAGTTGCTCAACTCTCTATATGGAGGAGCTTTTAACGGTTTTGTCCATTTCTCATCGAAAGTCGGTGATTTGGAATCGAAATAATTTTTGAAGCTTATACCCGTAAAATTTGACATAGAAGAACAATAAAAAGTGTACACCGAGCAACTTTGATGGTCCGAAGTTGCTCAACTCTCTATATGGAGGAGCTTTTAACGGTTTTGTCCATTTCTCATCGAAAGTCGGTGATTTGGAATCGAAATAATTTTTGAAGCTTATACCCGTAAAATTTGACATAGAAGAACAATAAAAAGTGTACACCGAGCAACTTTGATGGTCCGAAGTTGCTCAACTCTCTCTATGTAGAAGCTTTTAACGGTTTTGTCCATTTGTCATAGAAAGTTGGTGATTTGGAATCGAAATAATCTTGGAAGCTTATACTCATAAAATTTGACATAGAATAACAATAAAAAGTGTACAACGAGCAACTTTGATGGTCCGAAGTTGCTCAACTCTCTCTATGGAGGGGCTTTTAACGGTTTTTTCCATTTGTCATAGAAAGATGGTGTTTTAGCATCGAAATAATCTAGGAAGCTTATACTCGTAAAATTTGACAAAGAAGAACAATAAAAAGTGTATCTCGAGCAACTTTGTTGGTTCGAAGTTGCCCAACTCTCTCTATGGTGGTGCTTTGAACGGTTTTGTCCATTTCTCATAGAAAGTTGGTGATTTGGAATCGAAATAATCTTGGAAGCTTATACTCATAAAATTTGACATAGAATAACAATAAAAAGTGTACAACGAGCAACTTTGATGGTCCGAAGTTGCTCAACTCTCTCTATGGAGGGGCTTTTAACGGTTTTTTCCATTTGTCATAGAAAGATGGTGTTTTAGCATCGAAATAATCTAGGAAGCTTATACTCGTAAAATTTGACAAAGAAGAACAATAAAAAGTGTATCCCGAGCAACTTTGTTGGTTCGAAGTTGCTCAACTCTCTCTATGGAGGAGCTTTTAACGGTTTTGTCCATTTGTCGTAAAAAGTTCATTTTTTGGCGTCGAAATAATCTAGGAAGCTTATACTCGTAAAATTTAACATAGAAGAACAATAAAAAGTGTACACCGAGCAAGTTTGATGGTCCGAAGTTGCTCAAATCTCTATATGGAGGAGCTTTTAACGGTTTTGTCCATTTCTCATCGAAAGTCGGTGATTTGGAATCGAAATAATTTTTGAAGCTTATACCCGTAAAATTTGACATAGAAGAACAATAAAAAGTGTACACCGAGCAACTTTGATGGTCCGAAGTTGCTCAACTCTCTCTATGTAGAAGCTTTTAACGGTTTTGTCCATTTGTCATAGAAAGTTGGTGATTTGGAATCGAAATAATCTTGGAAGCTTATACTCATAAAATTTGACATAGAATAATAATAAAAAGTGTACACCGAGCAACTTTGATGGTCCGAATTTGCTCAACTCTCTCTATGGAGGGGCCTTTGACAGTTTTGTCCATTTGTCATAGAAAGATGGTGTTTTAGCATCGAAATAATCTAGGAAACTTATACTCGTAAAATTTGACATAGAATAACAATAAAAAGTGTACACCGAGCAACTTTGATGGTCCGAAGTTGCTCAACTCCCTCTATGGAGGGGCTTTTAACGGTTTTGCCCATTTGTCATAGAAAGTTAGTGATTTGGAATCGAAATAATTTTTGAAGCTTATACCCGTAAAATTTGACATAGAAGAACAATAAAAAGTGTACACCGAGCAACTTTGATGGTCCAAATTTGCTCAACTCTCTCTATGGAGGGGCCTTTCACAGTTTTGTCCATTTGTCATAGAAAGATGGTGTTTTAGCATCGAAATAATCTAGGAAACTTATACTCGTAAAATTTGACATAGAATAACAATAAAAAGTGTACACCGAGCAACTTTGATGGTCCGAAGTTGCTCAACTCCCTCTATGGAGGGGCTTTTAACGGTTTTGCCCATTTGTCATAGAAAGTTAGTGATTTGGAATCGAAATAATTTTTGAAGCTTATTCCCGTAAAATTTGACATAGAAGAACAATAAAAAGTGTACACCGAGCAACTTTGATGGTCCAAATTTGCTCAACTCTCTCTATGGAGGGGCCTTTGACAGTTTTGTCCATTTGTCATAGAAAGATGGTGTTTTAGCATCGAAATAATCTAGGAAACTTATACTCGTAAAATTTGACATAGAATAACAATAAAAAGTGTACACCGAGCAACTTTTATGGTCCGAAGTTGCTCAACTCCCTCTATGGAGGGGCTTTTAACGGTTTTGTCCATTTGTCATAGAAAGTTAGTGATTTGGAATCGAAATAATTTTTGAAGCTTATACCCGTAAAATTTGACATAGAAGAACAATAAAAAGTGTACACCGAGCAACTTTGATGGTCCGAAGTTGCTCAACTCTCTCTATGTAGAAGCTTTTAACGGTTTTGTCCATTTGTCATAGAAAGTTGGTGATTTGGAATCGAAATAATCTTGGAAGCTTATACTCATAAAATTTGACATAGAATAACAATAAAAAGTGTACACCGAGCAACTTTGATAGTCCGAATTTGCTCAACTCTCTCTATGGAGGGGCCTCTAACGGTTTTGTCCATTTGTCGTAAAAAGTTCATTTTTTGGCGTCGAAATAATCTAGGAAGCTTATACTCGTAAAATTTAACATAGAAGAACAATAAAAAGTGTACACCGAGCAAGTTTGATGGTCCGAAGTTGCTCAACTCTCTATATGGAGGAGCTTTTAACGGTTTTGTCCATTTCTCATCGAAAGTCGGTGATTTGGAATCGAAATAATTTTTGAAGCTTATACCCGTAAAATTTGACATAGAAGAACAATAAAAAGTGTACACCGAGCAACTTTGATGGTCCGAAGTTGCTCAACTCTCTATATGGAGGAGCTTTTAACGGTTTTGTCCATTTCTCATCGAAAGTCGGTGATTTGGAATCGAAATAATTTTTGAAGCTTATACCCGTAAAATTTGACATAGAAGAACAATAAAAAGTGTACACCGAGCAACTTTGATGGTCCGAAGTTGCTCAACTCTCTATATGGAGGAGCTTTTAACGGTTTTGTCCATTTCTCATCGAAAGTCGGTGATTTGGAATCGAAATAATTTTTGAAGCTTATACCCGTAAAATTTGACATAGAAGAACAATAAAAAGTGTACACCGAGCAACTTTGATGGTCCGAAGTTGCTCAACTCTCTCTATGTAGAAGCTTTTAACGGTTTTGTCCATTTGTCATAGAAAGTTGGTGATTTGGAATCGAAATAATCTTGGAAGCTTATACTCATAAAATTTGACATAGAATAATAATAAAAAGTGTACACCGAGCAACTTTGATGGTCCGAATTTGCTCAACTCTCTCTATGGAGGGGCCTTTGACAGTTTTGTCCATTTGTCATAGAAAGATGGTGTTTTAGCATCGAAATAATCTAGGAAACTTATACTCGTAAAATTTGACATAGAATAACAATAAAAAGTGTACACCGAGCAACTTTGATGGTCCGAAGTTGCTCAACTCCCTCTATGGAGGGGCTTTTAACGGTTTTGCCCATTTGTCATAGAAAGTTAGTGATTTGGAATCGAAATAATTTTTGAAGCTTATACCCGTAAAATTTGACATAGAAGAACAATAAAAAGTGTACACCGAGCAACTTTGATGGTCCAAATTTGCTCAACTCTCTCTATGGAGGGGCCTTTCACAGTTTTGTCCATTTGTCATAGAAAGATGGTGTTTTAGCATCGAAATAATCTAGGAAACTTATACTCGTAAAATTTGACATAGAATAACAATAAAAAGTGTACACCGAGCAACTTTGATGGTCCGAAGTTGCTCAACTCCCTCTATGGAGGGGCTTTTAACGGTTTTGCCCATTTGTCATAGAAAGTTAGTGATTTGGAATCGAAATAATTTTTGAAGCTTATACCCGTAAAATTTGACATAGAAGAACAATAAAAAGTGTACACCGAGCAACTTTGATGGTCCAAATTTGCTCAACTCTCTCTATGGAGGGGCCTTTGACAGTTTTGTCCATTTGTCATAGAAAGATGGTGTTTTAGCATCGAAATAATCTAGGAAACTTATACTCGTAAAATTTGACATAGAATAACAATAAAAAGTGTACACCGAGCAACTTTTATGGTCCGAAGTTGCTCAACTCCCTCTATGGAGGGGCTTTTAACGGTTTTGTCCATTTGTCATAGAAAGTTAGTGATTTGGAATCGAAATAATTTTTGAAGCTTATACCCGTAAAATTTGACATAGAAGAACAATAAAAAGTGTACACCGAGCAACTTTGATGGTCCGAAGTTGCTCAACTCTCTCTATGTAGAAGCTTTTAACGGTTTTGTCCATTTGTCATAGAAAGTTGGTGATTTGGAATCGAAATAATCTTGGAAGCTTATACTCATAAAATTTGACATAGAATAACAATAAAAAGTGTACACCGAGCAACTTTGATAGTCCGAATTTGCTCAACTCTCTCTATGGAGGGGCCTCTAACGGTTTTGTCCATTTGTCGTAAAAAGTTCATTTTTTGGCGTCGAAATAATCTAGGAAGCTTATACTCGTAAAATTTAACATAGAAGAACAATAAAAAGTGTACACCGAGCAAGTTTGATGGTCCGAAGTTGCTCAACTCTCTATATGGAGGAGCTTTTAACGGTTTTGTCCATTTCTCATCGAAAGTCGGTGATTTGGAATCGAAATAATTTTTGAAGCTTATACCCGTAAAATTTGACATAGAAGAACAATAAAAAGTGTACACCGAGCAACTTTGATGGTCCGAAGTTGCTCAACTCTCTATATGGAGGAGCTTTTAACGGTTTTGTCCATTTCTCATCGAAAGTCGGTGATTTGGAATCGAAATAATTTTTGAAGCTTATACCCGTAAAATTTGACATAGAAGAACAATAAAAAGTGTACACCGAGCAACTTTGATGGTCCGAAGTTGCTCAACTCTCTCTATGTAGAAGCTTTTAACGGTTTTGTCCATTTGTCATAGAAAGTTGGTGATTTGGAATCGAAATAATCTTGGAAGCTTATACTCATAAAATTTGACATAGAATAACAATAAAAAGTGTACACCGAGCAACTTTGATGGTCCGAAGTTGCTCAACTCCCTCTATGGAGGGGCTTTTAACGGTTTTGTCCATTTGTCATAGAAAGTTAGTGATTTGGAATCGAAATAATCTTGGAAGCTTATAATCCTAAAATTTGACATAGAATAAAAATAAAAAGTGTACACCGAGCAACTTTGATGGTCCGAAGTTGCTCAACTCTCTCTATGGAGGGGCTTTTAACGGTTTTATCCATTTGTCATAGAAAGATGGTGTTTTAGCATCGAAATAATCTAGGAAGCTTATACTCGTAAAATTTGACAAAGAAGAACAATAAAAAGTGTATCCCGAGCAACTTTGTTGGTTCGAAGTTGCTCAACTCTCTCTATGGAGGAGCTTTTAACGGTTTTGTCCATTTGTCGTAAAAAGTTTATTTTTTGGCGCCGAAATAATCTAGGAAGCTTATACTCGTAAAATTTAACATAGAAGAACAATAAAAAGTGTACACCGAGCAACTTTGATGGTCCGAAGTTGCTCAACTTTCTATATGGAGGAGCTTTTAACGGTTTTGTCCATTTCTCATAGAAAGTTGTTGATTTGGAATCGAAATAATCTTGGAAGCTTATACTCGTAAAATTTGACATAGAATAACAATAAAAAGTGTATACCGAGCAACTTTGATGGTCCGAAGTTGCTCAACTGTCTCTATGGAGGGGCTTTTAACGGTTTTGTCCATTTGTCATAGAAAGTTAGTGATTTGGAATCGAAATAATCTTGGAAGCTTATACTCCTAAAATTTGACATAGAATAACAATAAAAAGTGTACACCGAGCAACTTTGATGGTCTGAAGTTGCTCAACTCTCTCTATGGAGGGGCTTTTAACGGTTTTGTCCATTTGTCATAGAAAGATGGTGTTTTAGCATTGAAATAATCTAGGAAGCTTATACTCGTAAAATTTGACATAGAAGAACAATAAAAAGTGTACACCGAACAACTTTGATGGTCCGAAGTTGCTCAACTCTCTCTATGTAGAAGCTTTTAACGGTTTTGTCCATTTGTCATAGAAAGTTGGTGGTTGTAATAGAAATAATCTTGGAAGCTTATACTCATAAAATTTGACATAGAAGAACAATAAAAAGTGTACACCGAGCTATTGTGATGGTCCGAAATTGCTCAACTCTCTCTATGGAGGAGATTTTAACGGTTTTGTCCATTTGTCGTAAAAAGTTCATTTTTGGCATCGAAATAATCTAGGAAGCTTATACTCGTAAAATTTGACATAAAAGAACAATAAAAAGTATACACCGAGCAAATATTATGGTACGAGGTTGCTGAACTCTCTCTATGGAGGAGATTTTAACGGTTTTGTCCATTTGTCGTAAAAATTTCGTTTTTTGGCATCGAAATAATCTAGGAAACTTATACTCGTAAAATTTGACAAAGAAGAACAATAAAAAGTGTATCCCGAGCAACTTTGTTGGTTCGAAGTTGCCCAACTCTCTCTATGGTGGTGCTTTGAACGGTTTTGTCCATTTCTCATAGAAAGTTGGTGATTTGGAATCGAAATAATCTTGGAAGCTTATACTCATAAAATTTGACATAGAATAACAATAAAAAGTGTACAACGAGCAACTTTGATGGTCTGAAGTTGCTCAACTCTCTCTATGGAGGGGCTTTTAACGGTTTTGTCCATTTGTCATAGAAAGATGGTGTTTTAGCATCGAAATAATCTAGGAAGCTTATACTCGTAAAATTTGACAAAGAAGAACAATAAAAAGTGTATCCCGAGCAACTTTGTTGGTTCGAAGTTGCTCAACTCTCTCTATGGAGGAGCTTTTAACGGTTTTGTCCATTTGTCGTAAAAAGTTCATTTTTTGGCGTCGAAATAATCTAGGAAGCTTATACTCGTAAAATTTAACATAGAAGAACAATAAAAAGTGTACACCGAGCAAGTTTGATGGTCCGAAGTTGCTCAACTCTCTCTATGGAGGGGCTTTTAACGGTTTTGTCCATTTCTCATAGAAAGTTGTTGATTTGGAATCGAAATAATCTTGGAAGCTTATACTCGTAAAATTTGACATAGAAGAACAATAAAAAGTGTATCCCGAGCAACTTTGTTGGTTCGAAGTTGCTCAACTCTCTCTATGGTGGAGCTTTGAACGGTTTTGTCCATTTCTCATAGAAAGTTGGTGATTTGGAATCGAAATAATCTTGGAAGCTTATACTCATAAAATTTGACATAGAATAACAATAAAAAGTGTACACCGAGCAACTTTGATGGTCCGAAGTTGCTCAACTTTCTATATGGGGGAGCTTTTAACGGTTTTGTCCATTTCTCATAGAAAGTTGTTGATTTGGAATCGAAATAATCTTGGAAGCTTATACTCGTAAAATTTGACATAGAATAACAATAAAAAGTGTTCACCGAGCAACTTCGATGGTTCGAAGTTGCTCAACTCTCTCTATGGAGGGGCTTTTAACGGTTTTGTCCATTTGTCATAGAAAGTTGGTGATTTGGAATCGAAATAATCTTGGAAGCTTATACTCATAAAATTTGACATAGAAGAACAATAAAAAGTGTACACCGGGCAACTGTGATGGTTCGAAGTTGCTCAACTCTTTCTATGGAGGAGATTTTAACGGTTTTGTCCATTTGTGGTAAAAAGTTCATTTTTTCGCATCGAAATAATCTAGGAAGCTTATACTCGTAAATTTTAAAATAGAAGAACAAAAAAAAGTGTACACCGAGCAACTTTTATGGTCCGAAGTTGCTCAACTCTCTATATGGAGGAGCTTTTAACGGTGTTGTCCATTTCTCATAGAAAGTCGGTGATTTGGAATCGAAATAATCTTGGAAACTTATACTCGTAAAATTTGACATAGAAGAACAATAAAAAGTGTACACCGAGCAAATTTGATGGTACGAAGTTGCTCAACTCTCTCTATGGAGGAGATTTTAACGATTTTGTCCGTTTGTCGTAAAAATTTCGTTTTTTGACATCGAAATAATCTAGGTAACTTATACTCGTAAAATTTGACAAAGAAGAACAATAAAAAGTGTATCCCGAGCAACTTTGTTGGTTCGAAGTTGCTCAACTCTCTCTATGGTGGAGCTTTGGACGGTTTTGTCCATTTCTCATAGAAAGTTGGTGATTTGGAATCGAAATAATCTTGGAAGCTTATACTCATAAAATTTGACATAGAATAACAATAAAAAGTGTACACCGAGTAACTTTGATGGTCCGAAGTTTCTCAACTATTTCTATGGAGGGGCTTTTAAAGGTTTTGCCCATTTGTCATAGAAAGTTGGTGATTTGGAATCGAAATAATCTTGGAAGCTTATACTCATAAAATTTGACATAGAATAACAATAAAAAGTGTACAACGAGCAACTTTGATGGTCCGAAGTTGCTCAACTCTCTCTATGGAGGGGCTTTTAACGGTTTTGTCCATTTTTCATAGAAAGATGGTGTTTTAGCATCGAAATAATCTAGGAAGCTTATACTCGTAAAATTTGACATAGAAGAACAATAAAAAGTGTATCCCGATCAACTTTGTTGGTTCGAAGTTGCTCAACTCTCTCTATGGAGGAGCTTTTAACGGTTTTGTCCATTTGTCATAGAAAGATGGTGTTTTAGCATCGAAATAATCTAGGAAGCTTATACTCGTAAAATTTACAAAGAAGAACAATAAAAAGTGTACACCGAGCAACTTTGATGGTCCAAAGTTGCTCAACTTTTATACGGAGGAGCTTTTAACGGTTTTGTCCATTTCTAATCGAAAGTCGGTGATTTGGAATCGAAATAATTTTTGAAGCTTATACCCGTAAAATTTGACATAGAAGAACAATAAAAAGTGTACACCGAGCAACTTTGATGGTCCGAAGTTGCTCAACTCTCTCTATGTAGAAGCTTTTAACGGTTTTGTCCATTTGTCATAGAAAGTTAGTGATTTGGAATCGAAATAATCTTGGAAGCTTATACTCATAAAATTTGACATAGAATAACAATAAAAAGTGTACACCGAGCAACTTTGATGGTCCGAATTTGCTCAACTCTCTCTATGGAGGGGCCTTTGACAGTTTTGTCCATTTGTCATAGAAAGATGGTGTTTTAGCATCGAAATAATCTAGGAAACTTATACTCGTAAAATTTGACAAAGAAGAACAATAAAAAGTATATCCCGAGAAACTTTGTTGGTTCGAAGTTGCTCAACTCTCTCTATGGAGGAGCTTTTAACGGTTTTGCCCATTTGTCGTAAAAAGTTTATTTTTTGGCGCCGAAATAATCTAGGAAGCTTATACTCGTAAAATTTAACATAGAAGAACAATAAAAAGTGTACACCGAGCAACTTTGATGGTCCGAAGTTGCTCAACTCTTTATATGGAGGAGCTTTTATCGGTTTTGTCCATTTCTCATAGAAAGTTGGTGATTTTGAATCGAAATAATCTTGGAAGCTTATACTAATAAGATTTGACATAGAATAATAATAAAAAGTGTACACCGAGCAACTTTGATGGTCCGAAGTTGCTCAACTCTCTCTATGGAGGAGATTTTAACGGTTTTGTCCATTTGTCATAAAAAGTTCGTTTTTTGGCATCTAAATAATCTAGGAAGCTTATACTCGTAAAATTTGACATAGAAGAACAATAAAAAGTGTACACCGAGCAACTTTTATAGTCCGAAGTTGCTCAACTCTCTATATGGAGGAGCTTTTAACGGTGTTCCCATTTCTCATAGAAAGTTGGTGATTTAGAATCGAAATAATCTTGGAAGCTTATACTCGTAAAATTTGACATAGAAGAACAATAAAAAGTGTACACCGAGCAACTTTGATGGTCCGAAGTTGCTCAATTATCTCTATCGAGGGGCTTTTAACGGTTTTGTCCATTTGTCATAGAAAGTTAGTGATTTGGAATCGAAATAATCTTGGAAGCTTATACTAATAAGATTTGACATAGAATAATAATAAAAAGTGTACACCGAGCAACTTTGGTGGTCCGAAGTTGCTCAACTCTCTCTATGGATGAGATTTTAACGGTTTTGTCCGTTTGTCGTAAAAAGTTCGTTTTTTGGCATCGAAATAATCTAGGTAGCTTATACTCATAAAATTTGACAAAGAAGAACAATAAAAAGTGTATCCCGAGCAACTTTGTTGGTTCGAAGTTGCTCAACTCTCTCTATGGTGGAGCTTTGAACGGTTTTGTCCATTTCTCATAGAAAGTTGGTGATTTGGAATCGAAATAATCTTGGAAGCTTATACTCATAAAATTTGATATAGAATAACAATAAAAAGTGTACACCGAGCAACTTTGATGGTCCGAAGTTGCTCAACTTTCTATATGGAGGAGCTTTTAACGGTTTTGTCCATTTCTCATAGAAAGTTGTTCATTTGGAATCGAAATAATCTTGGAAGCTTATACTCGTAAAATTTGACATAGAATAACAATAAAAAGTGTACACCGAGCAACTTTGATGGTCCGAAGTTGCTCAACTCTCTTTATGGAGGGGCTTTTAACGGTTTTGTCCATTTGTCTAAGAAAGTTGGTGATTTGGAATCGAAATAATCTTTGAAGCTTATACTCATAAAATTTGACATAGAATAACAATAAAAAGTGTACACCGAGCAACTTTGATGGTCGGAAGTTGCTCAACTCTCTCTATGGAGGGGCTTTTAACGGTTTTGTCCATTTCTCATAGAAAGTTGTTGATTTGGAATCGAAATAATCTTGGATGCTTATACTCGTAAAATTTGACATAGAAGAACAATAAAAAGTGTATCCCGAGCAACTTTGTTGGTTCGAAGTTGCTCAACTCTCTCTATGGTGGAGCTTTGAACGGTTTTGTCCATTTCTCATAGAAAGTTGGTGATTTGGAATCGAAATAATTTTGGAAGCTTATACTCATTAAATTTGACATAGAATAACAATAAAAAGTGTACACCGAGCAACTTTGATAGTCCGAAGTTGCTCAACTTTTTATACGGAGGAGCTTTTAACGGTTTTGTCCATTTCTCATAGAAAGTTGTTGATTTGGAATCGAAATAATCTTGGAAGCTTATACTCGTAAAATTTGACATAGAATAACAATAAAAAGTGTACACCGAGCAACTTTGATGGTCCGAAGTTGCTCAACTCTCTATATGGAGGAGCTTTTAACGGTGTTGTCCATTTCTCATAGAAAGTCGGTGATTTGGAATCGAAATAATCTTGGAAGCTTATACTCGTAAAATTTGACATAGAAGAACAATAAAAAGTATACACCGAGCAAATTTGATGGTACGAAGTTGCTCAACTCTCTCTATGGAGGAGATTTTAACGGTTTTGTCCATTTGTCGTAAAAATTTCGTTTTTTGGCATCGAAATAATTTAGGAAACTTATACTCGAAAAATTTGACAAAGAAGAACAATAAAAAGTGTATCCCGAGCAACTTTGTTGGTTCGAAGTTGCTCAACTCTCTCTATGGTGGAGCTTTGAACGGTTTTGTCCATTTCTCCTAGAAAGTTGGTGATTTGGAATCGAAATAATCTTGGAAGCTTATACTCATAAAATTTGACATAGAATAACAATAAAAAGTGTACACCGAGTAACTTTGATGGTCCGAAGTTGCTCAATTATCTCTATGGAGGGGCTTTTAACGGTTTTGTCCATTTGTCATAGAAAGTTAGTGATTTGGAATCGAAATAATCTTGGAAGCTTCTACTCGTAAAATTTGACATAGAATAACAATAAAAAGTGTACAACGAGCAACTTTGATGGTCCGAAGTTGCTCAACTCTCTCTATGGAGGGGCTTTTAACGGTTTTGTCCATTTGTCATAGAAAGATGGTGTTTTAGCATCGAAATAATCTAGGAAGCTTATACTCGTAAAATTTGACAGAGAAGAACAATAAAAAGTGTATCCCGAGCAACTTTGTTGGTTCGAAGTTGCTCAACTCTCTCTATGGAGGAGCTTTTAACGGTTTTGTCCATTTGTCGTAAAAAGTTCATTTTTTGGCGTCGAAATAATCTAGGAAGCTTATACTCGTAAAATTTAATATAGAAGAACAATAAAAAGTGTACAAGTTTGATGGTCCGAAGTTGCTCAACTCTCTATATGGAGGAGCTTTTAACGGTTTTGTCCGTTTCTCATCGAAAGTCGGTGATTTGGAATCGAAATAATTTTTGAAGCTTATACTCGTAAAATTTGACATAGAAGAACAATAAAAAGTGTACACCGAACAACTTTGATGGTCGGAAATTGCTCAACTCTCTCTATGTAGAAGCTTTTAACGGTTTTGTCCATTTGTCATAGAAAGTTGGTGATTTGTAATCGAAATAATCTTGGAAGCTTATACTCATAAAATTTGACATAGAAAAACAATAAAAAGTGTACACCGAGCTACTGTGATGGTCCGAAATTGCTCAACTCTTTCTATGGAAGAGATTTTAACGGTTTTGTCCATTTGTCGTAAAAAGTTCATTTTTTGGCATCGAAATAATCTAGGAAGCTTATACTCGTAAAATTTGACATAGAAGAACAATAAAAAGTATACACCGAGCAAATTTGATGGTACGAAGTTGCTGAACTCTCTCTATGGAGGAGATTTTAACGGTTTTGTCCATTTGTCGTAAAAATTTCGTTTTTTGGCATCGAAATAATCTAGGAAACTTATACTCGTAAAATTTGACAAAGAAGAACAATAAAAAGTGTATCTCGAGCAACTTTGTTGGTTCGAAGTTGCCCAACTCTCTCTATGGTGGTGCTTTGAACGGTTTTGTCCATTTCTCATAGAAAGTTGGTGATTTGGAATCGAAATAATCTTGGAAGCTTATACTCATAAAATTTGACATAGAATAACAATAAAAAGTGTACAACGAGCAACTTTGATGGTCCGAAGTTGCTCAACTCTCTCTATGGAGGGGCTTTTAACGGTTTTTTCCATTTGTCATAGAAAGATGGTGTTTTAGCATCGAAATAATCTAGGAAGCTTATACTCGTAAAATTTGACAAAGAAGAACAATAAAAAGTGTATCCCGAGCAACTTTGTTGGTTCGAAGTTGCTCAACTCTCTCTATGGAGGAGCTTTTAACGGTTTTGTCCATTTGTCGTAAAAAGTTCATTTTTTGGCGTCGAAATAATCTAGGAAGCTTATACTCGTAAAATTTAACATAGAAGAACAATAAAAAGTGTACACCGAGCAAGTTTGATGGTCCGAAGTTGCTCAACTCTCTATATGGAGGAGCTTTTAACGGTTTTGTCCATTTCTCATCGAAAGTCGGTGATTTGGAATCGAAATAATTTTTGAAGCTTATACCCGTAAAATTTGACATAGAAGAACAATAAAAAGTGTACACCGAGCAACTTTGATGGTCCGAAGTTGCTCAACTCTCTCTATGTAGAAGCTTTTAACGGTTTTGTCCATTTGTCATAGAAAGTTGGTGATTTGGAATCGAAATAATCTTGGAAGCTTATACTCATAAAATTTGACATAGAATAATAATAAAAAGTGTACACCGAGCAACTTTGATGGTCCGAATTTGCTCAACTCTCTCTATGGAGGGGCCTTTGACAGTTTTGTCCATTTGTCATAGAAAGATGGTGTTTTAGCATCGAAATAATCTAGGAAACTTATACTCGTAAAATTTGACATAGAATAACAATAAAAAGTGTACACCGAGCAACTTTGATGGTCCGAAGTTGCTCAACTCCCTCTATGGAGGGGCTTTTAACGGTTTTGCCCATTTGTCATAGAAAGTTAGTGATTTGGAATCGAAATAATTTTTGAAGCTTATACCCGTAAAATTTGACATAGAAGAACAATAAAAAGTGTACACCGAGCAACTTTGATGGTCCAAATTTGCTCAACTCTCTCTATGGAGGGGCCTTTGACAGTTTTGTCCATTTGTCATAGAAAGATGGTGTTTTAGCATCGAAATAATCTAGGAAACTTATACTCGTAAAATTTGACATAGAATAACAATAAAAAGTGTACACCGAGCAACTTTTATGGTCCGAAGTTGCTCAACTCCCTCTATGGAGGGGCTTTTAACGGTTTTGTCCATTTGTCATAGAAAGTTAGTGATTTGGAATCGAAATAATTTTTGAAGCTTATACCCGTAAAATTTGACATAGAAGAACAATAAAAAGTGTACACCGAGCAACTTTGATGGTCCGAAGTTGCTCAACTCTCTCTATGTAGAAGCTTTTAACGGTTTTGTCCATTTGTCATAGAAAGTTGGTGATTTGGAATCGAAATAATCTTGGAAGCTTATACTCATAAAATTTGACATAGAATAACAATAAAAAGTGTACACCGAGCAACTTTGATAGTCCGAATTTGCTCAACTCTCTCTATGGAGGGGCCTCTAACGGTTTTGTCCATTTGTCGTAAAAAGTTCATTTTTTGGCGTCGAAATAATCTAGGAAGCTTATACTCGTAAAATTTAACATAGAAGAACAATAAAAAGTGTACACCGAGCAAGTTTGATGGTCCGAAGTTGCTCAACTCTCTATATGGAGGAGCTTTTAACGGTTTTGTCCATTTCTCATCGAAAGTCGGTGATTTGGAATCGAAATAATTTTTGAAGCTTATACCCGTAAAATTTGACATAGAAGAACAATAAAAAGTGTACACCGAGCAACTTTGATGGTCCGAAGTTGCTCAACTCTCTATATGGAGGAGCTTTTAACGGTTTTGTCCATTTCTCATCGAAAGTCGGTGATTTGGAATCGAAATAATTTTTGAAGCTTATACCCGTAAAATTTGACATAGAAGAACAATAAAAAGTGTACACCGAGCAACTTTGATGGTCCGAAGTTGCTCAACTCTCTCTATGTAGAAGCTTTTAACGGTTTTGTCCATTTGTCATAGAAAGTTGGTGATTTGGAATCGAAATAATCTTGGAAGCTTATACTCATAAAATTTGACATAGAATAACAATAAAAAGTGTACAACGAGCAACTTTGATGGTCTGAAGTTGCTCAACTCTCTCTATGGAGGGGCTTTTAACGGTTTTGTCCATTTGTCATAGAAAGATGGTGTTTTAGCATCGAAATAATCTAGGAAGCTTATACTCGTAAAATTTGACAAAGAAGAACAATAAAAAGTGTATCTCGAGCAACTTTGTTGGTTCGAAGTTGCCCAACTCTCTCTATGGTGGTGCTTTGAACGGTTTTGTCCATTTCTCATAGAAAGTTGGTGATTTGGAATCGAAATAATCTTGGAAGCTTATACTCATAAAATTTGACATAGAATAACAATAAAAAGTGTACAACGAGCAACTTTGATGGTCCGAAGTTGCTCAACTCTCTCTATGGAGGGGCTTTTAACGGTTTTTTCCATTTGTCATAGAAAGATGGTGTTTTAGCATCGAAATAATCTAGGAAGCTTATACTCGTAAAATTTGACAAAGAAGAACAATAAAAAGTGTATCCCGAGCAACTTTGTTGGTTCGAAGTTGCTCAACTCTCTCTATGGAGGAGCTTTTAACGGTTTTGTCCATTTGTCGTAAAAAGTTCATTTTTTGGCGTCGAAATAATCTAGGAAGCTTATACTCGTAAAATTTAACATAGAAGAACAATAAAAAGTGTACACCGAGCAAGTTTGATGGTCCGAAGTTGCTCAACTCTCTATATGGAGGAGCTTTTAACGGTTTTGTCCATTTCTCATCGAAAGTCGGTGATTTGGAATCGAAATAATTTTTGAAGCTTATACCCGTAAAATTTGACATAGAAGAACAATAAAAAGTGTACACCGAGCAACTTTGATGGTCCGAAGTTGCTCAACTCTCTCTATGTAGAAGCTTTTAACGGTTTTGTCCATTTGTCATAGAAAGTTGGTGATTTGGAATCGAAATAATCTTGGAAGCTTATACTCATAAAATTTGAAATAGAATAATAATAAAAAGTGTACACCGAGCAACTTTGATGGTCCGAATTTGCTCAACTCTCTCTATGGAGGGGCCTTTGACAGTTTTGTCCATTTGTCATAGAAAGATGGTGTTTTAGCATCGAAATAATCTAGAAAACTTATACTCGTAAAATTTGACATAGAATAACAATAAAAAGTGTACACCGAGCAACTTTGATGGTCCGAAGTTGCTCAACTCCCTCTATGGAGGGGCTTTTAACGGTTTTGCCCATTTGTCATAGAAAGTTAGTGATTTGGAATCGAAATAATTTTTGAAGCTTATACCCGTAAAATTTGACATAGAAGAACAATAAAAAGTGTACACCGAGCAACTTTGATGGTCCGAAGTTGCTCAACTCTCTATATGGAGGAGCTTTTAACGGTTTTGTCCATTTCTCATCGAAAGTCGGTGATTTGGAATCGAAATAATTTTTGAAGCTTATACCCGTAAAATTTGACATAGAAGAACAATAAAAAGTGTACACCGAGCAACTTTGATGGTCCGAAGTTGCTCAACTCTCTATATGGAGGAGCTTTTAACGGTTTTGTCCATTTCTCATCGAAAGTCGGTGATTTGGAATCGAAATAATTTTTGAAGCTTATACCCGTAAAATTTGACATAGAAGAACAATAAAAAGTGTACACCGAGCAACTTTGATGGTCCGAAGTTGCTCAACTCTCTATATGGAGGAGCTTTTAACGGTTTTGTCCATTTCTCATCGAAAGTCGGTGATTTGGAATCGAAATAATTTTTGAAGCTTATACCCGTAAAATTTGACATAGAAGAACAATAAAAAGTGTACACCGAGCAACTTTGATGGTCCGAAGTTGCTCAACTCTCTCTATGTAGAAGCTTTTAACGGTTTTGTCCATTTGTCATAGAAAGTTGGTGATTTGGAATCGAAATAATTTTTGAAGCTTATACCCGTAAAATTTGACATAGAAGAACAATAAAAAGTGTACACCGAGCAACTTTGATGGTCCGAAGTTGCTCAACTCTCTCTATGTAGAAGCTTTTAACGGTTTTGTCCATTTGTCATAGAAAGTTGGTGATTTGGAATCGAAATAATCTTGGAAGCTTATACTCATAAAATTTGACATAGAATAACAATAAAAAGTGTACAACGAGCAACTTTGATGGTCTGAAGTTGCTCAACTCTCTCTATGGAGGGGCTTTTAACGGTTTTGTCCATTTGTCATAGAAAGATGGTGTTTTAGCATCGAAATAATCTAGGAAGCTTATACTCGTAAAATTTGACAAAGAAGAACAATAAAAAGTGTATCTCGAGCAACTTTGTTGGTTCGAAGTTGCCCAACTCTCTCTATGGTGGTGCTTTGAACGGTTTTGTCCATTTCTCATAGAAAGTTGGTGATTTGGAATCGAAATAATCTTGGAAGCTTATACTCATAAAATTTGACATAGAATAACAATAAAAAGTGTACAACGAGCAACTTTGATGGTCCGAAGTTGCTCAACTCTCTCTATGGAGGGGCTTTTAACGGTTTTTTCCATTTGTCATAGAAAGATGGTGTTTTAGCATCGAAATAATCTAGGAAGCTTATACTCGTAAAATTTGACAAAGAAGAACAATAAAAAGTGTATCCCGAGCAACTTTGTTGGTTCGAAGTTGCTCAACTCTCTCTATGGAGGAGCTTTTAACGGTTTTGTCCATTTGTCGTAAAAAGTTCATTTTTTGGCGTCGAAATAATCTAGGAAGCTTATACTCGTAAAATTTAACATAGAAGAACAATAAAAAGTGTACACCGAGCAAGTTTGATGGTCCGAAGTTGCTCAACTCTCTATATGGAGGAGCTTTTAACGGTTTTGTCCATTTCTCATCGAAAGTCGGTGATTTGGAATCGAAATAATTTTTGAAGCTTATACCCGTAAAATTTGACATAGAAGAACAATAAAAAGTGTACACCGAGCAACTTTGATGGTCCGAAGTTGCTCAACTCTCTCTATGTAGAAGCTTTTAACGGTTTTGTCCATTTGTCATAGAAAGTTGGTGATTTGGAATCGAAATAATCTTGGAAGCTTATACTCATAAAATTTGAAATAGAATAATAATAAAAAGTGTACACCGAGCAACTTTGATGGTCCGAATTTGCTCAACTCTCTCTATGGAGGGGCCTTTGACAGTTTTGTCCATTTGTCATAGAAAGATGGTGTTTTAGCATCGAAATAATCTAGAAAACTTATACTCGTAAAATTTGACATAGAATAACAATAAAAAGTGTACACCGAGCAACTTTGATGGTCCGAAGTTGCTCAACTCCCTCTATGGAGGGGCTTTTAACGGTTTTGCCCATTTGTCATAGAAAGTTAGTGATTTGGAATCGAAATAATTTTTGAAGCTTATACCCGTAAAATTTGACATAGAAGAACAATAAAAAGTGTACACCGAGCAACTTTGATGGTCCGAAGTTGCTCAACTCTCTATATGGAGGAGCTTTTAACGGTTTTGTCCATTTCTCATCGAAAGTCGGTGATTTGGAATCGAAATAATTTTTGAAGCTTATACCCGTAAAATTTGACATAGAAGAACAATAAAAAGTGTACACCGAGCAACTTTGATGGTCCGAAGTTGCTCAACTCTCTATATGGAGGAGCTTTTAACGGTTTTGTCCATTTCTCATCGAAAGTCGGTGATTTGGAATCGAAATAATTTTTGAAGCTTATACCCGTAAAATTTGACATAGAAGAACAATAAAAAGTGTACACCGAGCAACTTTGATGGTCCGAAGTTGCTCAACTCTCTCTATGTAGAAGCTTTTAACGGTTTTGTCCATTTGTCATAGAAAGTTGGTGATTTGGAATCGAAATAATCTTGGAAGCTTATACTCATAAAATTTGACATAGAATAACAATAAAAAGTGTACACCGAGCAACTTTGATGGTCCGAAGTTGCTCAACTCCCTCTATGGAGGGGCTTTTAACGGTTTTGTCCATTTGTCATAGAAAGTTAGTGATTTGGAATCGAAATAATCTTGGAAGCTTATAATCCTAAAATTTGACATAGAATAAAAATAAAAAGTGTACACCGAGCAACTTTGATGGTCCGAAGTTGCTCAACTCTCTCTATGGAGGGGCTTTTAACGGTTTTATCCATTTGTCATAGAAAGATGGTGTTTTAGCATCGAAATAATCTAGGAAGCTTATACTCGTAAAATTTGACAAAGAAGAACAATAAAAAGTGTATCCCGAGCAACTTTGTTGGTTCGAAGTTGCTCAACTCTCTCTATGGAGGAGCTTTTAACGGTTTTGTCCATTTGTCGTAAAAAGTTTATTTTTTGGCGCCGAAATAATCTAGGAAGCTTATACTCGTAAAATTTAACATAGAAGAACAATAAAAAGTGTACACCGAGCAACTTTGATGGTCCGAAGTTGCTCAACTTTCTATATGGAGGAGCTTTTAACGGTTTTGTCCATTTCTCATAGAAAGTTGTTGATTTGGAATCGAAATAATCTTGGAAGCTTATACTCGTAAAATTTGACATAGAATAACAATAAAAAGTGTATACCGAGCAACTTTGATGGTCCGAAGTTGCTCAACTGTCTCTATGGAGGGGCTTTTAACGGTTTTGTCCATTTGTCATAGAAAGTTAGTGATTTGGAATCGAAATAATCTTGGAAGCTTATACTCCTAAAATTTGACATAGAATAACAATAAAAAGTGTACACCGAGCAACTTTGATGGTCTGAAGTTGCTCAACTCTCTCTATGGAGGGGCTATTAACGGTTTTGTCCATTTGTCATAGAAAGATGGTGTTTTAGCATTGAAATAATCTAGGAAGCTTATACTCGTAAAATTTGACATAGAAGAACAATAAAAAGTGTACACCGAACAACTTTGATGGTCCGAAGTTGCTCAACTCTCTCTATGTAGAAGCTTTTAACGGTTTTGTCCATTTGTCATAGAAAGTTGGTGATTTGTAATCGAAATAATCTTGGAAGCTTATACTCATAAAATTTGACATAGAAGAACAATAAAAAGTGTACACCGAGCTATTGTGATGGTCCGAAATTGCTCAACTCTCTCTATGGAGGAGATTTTAACGGTTTTGTCCATTTGTCGTAAAAAGTTCATTTTTGGCATCGAAATAATCTAGGAAGCTTATACTCGTAAAATTTGACATAAAAGAACAATAAAAAGTATACACCGAGCAAATATTATGGTACGAAGTTGCTGAACTCTCTCTATGGAGGAGATTTTAACGGTTTTGTCCATTTGTCGTAAAAATTTCGTTTTTTGGCATCGAAATAATCTAGGAAACTTATACTCGTAAAATTTGACAAAGAAGAACAATAAAAAGTGTATCCCGAGCAACTTTGTTGGTTCGAAGTTGCCCAACTCTCTCTATGGTGGTGCTTTGAACGGTTTTGTCCATTTCTCATAGAAAGTTGGTGATTTGGAATCGAAATAATCTTGGAAGCTTATACTCATAAAATTTGACATAGAATAACAATAAAAAGTGTACAACGAGCAACTTTGATGGTCCGAAGTTGCTCAACTCTCTCTATTGAGGGGCTTTTAACGGTTTTTTCCATTTGTCATAGAAAGATGGTGTTTTAGCATCGAAATAATCTAGGAAGCTTATACTCGTAAAATTTGACAAAGAAGAACAATAAAAAGTGTATCCCGAGCAACTTTGTTGGTTCGAAGTTGCTCAACTCTCTCTATGGAGGAGCTTTTAACGGTTTTGTCCATTTGTCGTAAAAAGTTCATTTTTTGGCGTCGAAATAATCTAGGAAGCTTATACTCGTAAAATTTAACATAGAAGAATAATAAAAAGTGTACACCGAGCAAGTTTGATGGTCCGAAGTTGCTCAACTCTCTATATGGAGGAGCTTTTAACGGTTTTGTCCATTTCTCATCGAAAGTCGGTGATTTGGAATCGAAATAATTTTTGAAGCTTATACCCGTAAAATTTGACATAGAAGAACAATAAAAAGTGTACACCGAGCAACTTTGATGGTCCGAAGTTGCTCAACTCTCTCTATGTAGAAGCTTTTAACGGTTTTGTCCATTTGTCATAGAAAGTTGGTGATTTGGAATCGAAATAATCTTGGAAGCTTATACTCATAAAATTTGACATAGAATAATAATAAAAAGTGTACACCGAGCAACTTTGATGGTCCGAATTTGCTCAACTCTCTCTATGGAGGGGCCTTTGACAGTTTTGTCCATTTGTCATAGAAAGATGGTGTTTTAGCATCGAAATAATCTAGGAAACTTATACTCGTAAAATTTGACATAGAATAACAATAAAAAGTGTACACCGAGCAACTTTGATGGTCCGAAGTTGCTCAACTCCCTCTATGGAGGGGCTTTTAACGGTTTTGCCCATTTGTCATAGAAAGTTAGTGATTTGGAATCGAAATAATTTTTGAAGCTTATACCCGTAAAATTTGACATAGAAGAACAATAAAAAGTGTACACCGAGCAACTTTGATGGTCCAAATTTGCTCAACTCTCTCTATGGAGGGGCCTTTGACAGTTTTGTCCATTTGTCATAGAAAGATGGTGTTTTAGCATCGAAATAATCTAGGAAACTTATACTCGTAAAATTTGACATAGAATAACAATAAAAAGTGTACACCGAGCAACTTTTATGGTCCGAAGTTGCTCAACTCCCTCTATGGAGGGGCTTTTAACGGTTTTGTCCATTTGTCATAGAAAGTTAGTGATTTGGAATCGAAATAATTTTTGAAGCTTATACCCGTAAAATTTGACATAGAAGAACAATAAAAAGTGTACACCGAGCAACTTTGATGGTCCGAAGTTGCTCAACTCTCTCTATGTAGAAGCTTTTAACGGTTTTGTCCATTTGTCATAGAAAGTTGGTGATTTGGAATCGAAATAATCTTGGAAGCTTATACTCATAAAATTTGACATAGAATAACAATAAAAAGTGTACACCGAGCAACTTTGATAGTCCGAATTTGCTCAACTCTCTCTATGGAGGGGCCTCTAACGGTTTTGTCCATTTGTCGTAAAAAGTTCATTTTTTGGCGTCGAAATAATGTAGGAAGCTTATACTCGTAAAATTTAACATAGAAGAACAATAAAAAGTGTACACCGAGCAAGTTTGATGGTCCGAAGTTGCTCAACTCTCTATATGGAGGAGCTTTTAACGGTTTTGTCCATTTCTCATCGAAAGTCGGTGATTTGGAATCGAAATAATTTTTGAAGCTTATACCCGTAAAATTTGACATAGAAGAACAATAAAAAGTGTACACCGAGCAACTTTGATGGTCCGAAGTTGCTCAACTCTCTATATGGAGGAGCTTTTAACGGTTTTGTCCATTTCTCATCGAAAGTCGGTGATTTGGAATCGAAATAATTTTTGAAGCTTATACCCGTAAAATTTGACATAGAAGAACAATAAAAAGTGTACACCGAGCAACTTTGATGGTCCGAAGTTGCTCAACTCTCTCTATGTAGAAGCTTTTAACGGTTTTGTCCATTTGTCATAGAAAGTTGGTGATTTGGAATCGAAATAATCTTGGAAGCTTATACTCATAAAATTTGACATAGAATAACAATAAAAAGTGTACAACGAGCAACTTTGATGGTCTGAAGTTGCTCAACTCTCTCTATGGAGGGGCTTTTAACGGTTTTGTCCATTTGTCATAGAAAGATGGTGTTTTAGCATCGAAATAATCTAGGAAGCTTATACTCGTAAAATTTGACAAAGAAGAACAATAAAAAGTGTATCTCGAGCAACTTTGTTGGTTCGAAGTTGCCCAACTCTCTCTATGGTGGTGCTTTGAACGGTTTTGTCCATTTCTCATAGAAAGTTGGTGATTTGGAATCGAAATAATCTTGGAAGCTTATACTCATAAAATTTGACATAGAATAACAATAAAAAGTGTACAACGAGCAACTTTGATGGTCCGAAGTTGCTCAACTCTCTCTATGGAGGGGCTTTTAACGGTTTTTTCCATTTGTCATAGAAAGATGGTGTTTTAGCATCGAAATAATCTAGGAAGCTTATACTCGTAAAATTTGACAAAGAAGAACAATAAAAAGTGTATCCCGAGCAACTTTGTTGGTTCGAAGTTGCTCAACTCTCTCTATGGAGGAGCTTTTAACGGTTTTGTCCATTTGTCGTAAAAAGTTCATTTTTTGGCGTCGAAATAATCTAGGAAGCTTATACTCGTAAAATTTAACATAGAAGAACAATAAAAAGTGTACACCGAGCAAGTTTGATGGTCCGAAGTTGCTCAACTCTCTATATGGAGGAGCTTTTAACGGTTTTGTCCATTTCTCATCGAAAGTCGGTGATTTGGAATCGAAATAATTTTTGAAGCTTATACCCGTAAAATTTGACATAGAAGAACAATAAAAAGTGTACACCGAGCAACTTTGATGGTCCGAAGTTGCTCAACTCTCTCTATGTAGAAGCTTTTAACGGTTTTGTCCATTTGTCATAGAAAGTTGGTGATTTGGAATCGAAATAATCTTGGAAGCTTATACTCATAAAATTTGACATAGAATAATAATAAAAAGTGTACACCGAGCAACTTTGATGGTCCGAATATGCTCAACTCTCTCTATGGAGGGGCCTTTGACAGTTTTGTCCATTTGTCATAGAAAGATGGTGTTTTAGCATCGAAATAATCTAGGAAACTTATACTCGTAAAATTTGACATAGAATAACAATAAAAAGTGTACACCGAGCAACTTTGATGGTCCGAAGTTGCTCAACTCCCTCTATGGAGGGGCTTTTAACGGTTTTGCCCATTTGTCATAGAAAGTTAGTGATTTGGAATCGAAATAATTTTTGAAGCTTATACCCGTAAAATTTGACATAGAAGAACAATAAAAAGTGTACACCGAGCAACTTTGATGGTCCGAAGTTGCTCAACTCTCTATATGGAGGAGCTTTTAACGGTTTTGTCCATTTCTCATCGAAAGTCGGTGATTTGGAATCGAAATAATTTTTGAAGCTTATACCCGTAAAATTTGACATAGAAGAACAATAAAAAGTGTACACCGAGCAACTTTGATGGTCCGAAGTTGCTCAACTCTCTATATGGAGGAGCTTTTAACGGTTTTGTCCATTTCTCATCGAAAGTCGGTGATTTGGAATCGAAATAATTTTTGAAGCTTATACCCGTAAAATTTGACATAGAAGAACAATAAAAAGTGTACACCGAGCAACTTTGATGGTCCGAAGTTGCTCAACTCTCTCTATGTAGAAGCTTTTAACGGTTTTGTCCATTTGTCATAGAAAGTTGGTGATTTGGAATCGAAATAATCTTGGAAGCTTATACTCATAAAATTTGACATAGAATAACAATAAAAAGTGTACACCGAGCAACTTTGATGGTCCGAAGTTGCTCAACTCCCTCTATGGAGGGGCTTTTAACGGTTTTGTCCATTTGTCATAGAAAGTTAGTGATTTGGAATCGAAATAATCTTGGAAGCTTATAATCCTAAAATTTGACATAGAATAAAAATAAAAAGTGTACACCGAGCAACTTTGATGGTCCGAAGTTGCTCAACTCTCTCTATGGAGGGGCTTTTAACGGTTTTATCCATTTGTCATAGAAAGATGGTGTTTTAGCATCGAAATAATCTAGGAAGCTTATACTCGTAAAATTTGACAAAGAAGAACAATAAAAAGTGTATCCCGAGCAACTTTGTTGGTTCGAAGTTGCTCAACTCTCTCTATGGAGGAGCTTTTAACGGTTTTGTCCATTTGTCGTAAAAAGTTTATTTTTTGGCGCCGAAATAATCTAGGAAGCTTATACTCGTAAAATTTAACATAGAAGAACAATAAAAAGTGTACACCGAGCAACTTTGATGGTCCGAAGTTGCTCAACTTTCTATATGGAGGAGCTTTTAACGGTTTTGTCCATTTCTCATAGAAAGTTGTTGATTTGGAATCGAAATAATCTTGGAAGCTTATACTCGTAAAATTTGACATAGAATAACAATAAAAAGTGTATACCGAGCAACTTTGATGGTCCGAAGTTGCTCAACTGTCTCTATGGAGGGGCTTTTAACGGTTTCGTCCATTTGTCATAGAAAGTTAGTGATTTGGAATCGAAATAATCTTGGAAGCTTATACTCCTAAAATTTGACATAGAATAACAATAAAAAGTGTACACCGAGCAACTTTGATGGTCTGAAGTTGCTCAACTCTCTCTATGGAGGGGCTTTTAACGGTTTTGTCCATTTGTCATAGAAAGATGGTGTTTTAGCATTGAAATAATCTAGGAAGCTTATACTCGTAAAATTTGACATAGAAGAACAATAAAAAGTGTACACCGAACAACTTTGATGGTCCGAAGTTGCTCAACTCTCTCTATGTAGAAGCTTTTAACGGTTTTGTCCATTTGTCATAGAAAGTTGGTGATTTGTAATCGAAATAATCTTGGAAGCTTATACTCATAAAATTTGACATAGAAGAACAATAAAAAGTGTACACCGAGCTATTGTGATGGTCCGAAATTGCTCAACTCTCTCTATGGAGGAGATTTTAACGGTTTTGTCCATTTGTCGTAAAAAGTTCATTTTTGGCATCGAAATAATCTAGGAAGCTTATACTCGTAAAATTTGACATAAAAGAACAATAAAAAGTATACACCGAGCAAATATTATGGTACGAAGTTGCTGAACTCTCTCTATGGAGGAGATTTTAACGGTTTTGTCCATTTGTCGTAAAAATTTCGTTTTTTGGCATCGAAATAATCTAGGAAACTTATACTCGTAAAATTTGACAAAGAAGAACAATAAAAAGTGTATCCCGAGCAACTTTGTTGGTTCGAAGTTGCCCAACTCTCTCTATGGTGGTGCTTTGAACGGTTTTGTCCATTTCTCATAGAAAGTTGGTGATTTGGAATCGAAATAATCTTGGAAGCTTATACTCATAAAATTTGACATAGAATAACAATAAAAAGTGTACAACGAGCAACTTTGATGGTCTGAAGTTGCTCAACTCTCTCTATGGAGGGGCTTTTAACGGTTTTGTCCATTTGTCATAGAAAGATGGTGTTTTAGCATCGAAATAATCTAGGAAGCTTATACTCGTAAAATTTGACAAAGAAGAACAATAAAAAGTGTATCCCGAGCAACTTTGTTGGTTCGAAGTTGCTCAACTCTCTCTATGGAGGAGCTTTTAACGGTTTTGTCCATTTGTCGTAAAAAGTTCATTTTTTGGCGTCGAAATAATCTAGGAAGCTTATACTCGTAAAATTTAACATAGAAGAACAATAAAAAGTGTACACCGAGCAAGTTTGATGGTCCGAAGTTGCTCAACTCTCTATATGGAGGAGCTTTTAACGGTTTTGTCCATTTCTCATCGAAAGTCGGTGATTTGGAATCGAAATAATTTTTGAAGCTTATACCCGTAAAATTTGACATAGAAGAACAATAAAAAGTGTACACCGAGCAACTTTGATGGTCCGAAGTTGCTCAACTCTCTCTATGTAGAAGCTTTTAACGGTTTTGTCCATTTGTCATAGAAAGTTGGTGATTTGGAATCGAAATAATCTTGGAAGCTTATACTCATAAAATTTGACATAGAATAACAATAAAAAGTGTACACCGAGCAACTTTGATGGTCCGAATTTGCTCAACTCTCTCTATGGAGGGGCCTTTGACAGTTTTGTCCATTTGTCATAGAAAGATGGTGTTTTAGCATCGAAATAATCTAGGAAACTTATACTCGTAAAATTTGACAAAGAAGAACAATAAAAAGTGTATCCCGAGAAACTTTGTTGGTTCGAAGTTGCTCAACTCTCTCTATGGAGGAGCTTTTAACGGTTTTGCCCATTTGTCGTAAAAAGTTTATTTTTTGGCGCCGAAATAATCTAGGAAGCTTATACTCGTAAAATTTAACATAGAAGAACAATAAAAAGTGTACACCGAGCAACTTTGATGGTCCGAAGTTGCTCAACTCTTTATATGGAGGAGCTTTTATCGGTTTTGTCCATTTCTCATAGAAAGTTGGTGATTTTGAATCGAAATAATCTTGGAACCTTATACTAATAAGATTTGACATAGAATAATAATAAAAAGTGTACACCGAGCAACTTTGATGGTCCGAAGTTGCTCAACTCTCTCTATGGAGGAGATTTTAACGGTTTTGTCCATTTGTCGTAAAAAGTTCGTTTTTTGGTATCGAAATAATCTAGGAAGCTTATACTCGTAAAATTTGACAAAGAAGAACAATAAAAAGTGTATCCCGAGCAACTTTGTTGGTTCGAAGTTGCTCAACTCTCTCTACGGAGGAGCTTTTAACGGTTTTGTCCATTTGTCGTAAAAAGTTTTTTTTTTGGCGCCGAAATAATCTAGGAAGCTTATACTCGTAAAATTTAACATATAAGAACAATAAAAAGTGTACAACGAGCAACTTTGATGGTCCGAAGTTGCTCAACTTTCTATATGGAGGAGCTTTTAACGGTTTTGTCCATTTCTCATAGAAAGTTAGTGATTTGGAATCGAAATAATCTTGGAAGCTTATACTCCTAAAATTTGACATAGAATAACAATAAAAAGTGTACACCGAGCAACTTTGATGGTCTGAAGTTGCTCAACTCTCTCTATGGAGGGGCTTTTAACGGTTTTGTCCATTTGTCATAGAAAGTTAGTGATTTGGAATCGAAATAATCTTGGAAGCTTATACTCCTAAAATTTGACATAGAATAACAATAAAAAGTGTACACCGAGCAACTTTGATGGTCTGAAGTTGCTCAACTCTCTCTATGGAGGGGCTTTTAACGGTTTTGTCCATTTGTCATAGAAAGATGGTGTTTTAGCATTGAAATAATCTAGGAAGCTTATACTCGTAAAATTTGACATAGAAGAACAATAAAAAGTGTACACCGAACAACTTTGATGGTCCGAAGTTGCTCAACTCTCTCTATGTAGAAGCTTTTAACGGTTTTGTCCATTTGTCATAGAAAGTTGGTGATTTGTAATCGAAATAATCTTGGAAGCTTATACTCATAAAATTTGACATAGAAGAACAATAAAAAGTGTACACCGAGCTACTGTGATGGTCCGAAATTGCTCAACTCTCTCTATGGAGGAGATTTTAACGGTTTTGTCCATTTGTCGTAAAAAGTTCATTTTTGGCATCGAAATAATCTAGGAAGCTTATACTCGTAAAATTTGACATAGAAGAACAATAAAAAGTATACACCGAGCAAATTTGATGGTACGAAGTTGCTGAACTCTCTCTATGGAGGAGATTTTAACGGTTTTGTCCATTTGTCGTAAAAATTTCGTTTTTTGGCATCGAAATAATCTAGGAAACTTATACTCGTAAAATTTGACAAAGAAGAACAATAAAAAGTGTATCCCGAGCAACTTTGTTGGTTCGAAGTTGCCCAACTCTCTCTATGGTGGTGCTTTGAACGGTTTTGTCCATTTCTCATAGAAAGTTGGTGATTTGGAATCGAAATAATCTTGGAAGCTTATACTCATAAAATTTGACATAGAATAACAATAAAAAGTGTACAACGAGCAACTTTGATGGTCTGAAGTTGCTCAACTCTCTCTATGGAGGGGCTTTTAACGGTTTTGTCCATTTGTCATAGAAAGATGGTGTTTTAGCATCGAAATAATCTAGGAAGCTTATACTCGTAAAATTTGACAAAGAAGAACAATAAAAAGTGTATCCCGAACAACTTTGTTGGTTCGAAGTTGCTCAACTCTCTCTATGGAGGAGCTTTTAACGGTTTTGTCCATTTGTCGTAAAAAGTTCATTTTTTGGCGTCGAAATAATCTAGGAAGCTTATACTCGTAAAATTTAACATAGAAGAACAATAAAAAGTGTACACCGAGCAAGTTTGATGGTCCGAAGTTGCTTAACTCTCTATATGGAGGAGCTTTTAACGGTTTTGTCCATTTCTCATCGAAAGTCGGTGATTTGGAATCGAAATAATTTTTGAAGCTTATACCCGTAAAATTTGACATAGAAGAACAATAAAAAGTGTACACCGAGCAACTTTGATGGTCCGAAGTTGCTCAACTCTCTCTATGTAGAAGCTTTTAACGGTTTTGTCCATTTGTCATAGAAAGTTGGTGATTCGGAATCGAAATAATCTTGGAAGCTTATACTCATAAAATTTGACATAGAATAACAATAAAAAGTGTACACCGAGCAACTTTGATGGTCCGAATTTGCTCAACTCTCTCTATGGAGGGGCCTTTGACAGTTTTGTCCATTTGTCATAGAAAGATGGTGTTTTAGCATCGAAATAATCTAGGAAACTTATACTCGTAAAATTTGACAAAGAAGAACAATAAAAAGTGTATCCCGAGAAACTTTGTTGGTTCGAAGTTGCTCAACTCTCTCTATGGAGGAGCTTTTAACGGTTTTGCCCATTTGTCGTAAAAAGTTTATTTTTTGGCGCCGAAATAATCTAGGAAGCTTATACTCAAAATTTAACATAGAAGAACAATAAAAAGTGTACACCGAGCAACTTTGATGGTCCGAAGTTGCTCAACTCTTTATATGGAGGAGCTTTTATCGGTTTTGTCCATTTCTCATAGAAAGTTGGTGATTTTGAATCGAAATAATCTTGGAAGCTTATACTCGTAAAATTTGACATAGAATAATAATAAAAAGTGTACACCGAGCAACTTTGATGGTACGAAGTTGCTCAACTCTCTCTATGGATGAGATTTTAACGGTTTTGTCCATTTGTCGTAAAAAGTTCATTTTTTGGCATCGAAATAATCTAGGAAGCTTATACTCGTAAAATTTAACATAGAAGAACAATAAAAAGTATACACCGAGCAACTTTGATGGTCCGAAGTTGCTCAACTTTCTATATGGAGGGGCTTTTAACTGTTTTGTCCATTTCTCAAAGAAAGTTGTTGATTTGGAATCGAAATAATCTTGGAAGCTTATACTCGTAAAATTTGACAAAGAAGAACAATAAAAAGTGTACACCGAGCAACTTTGATGGTCCGAAGTTGCTCAACTTTCTATATGGAGGAGCTTTTAACGGTTTTGTCCATTTCTCGTAGAAAGTTGTTGATTTGGAATCGAAATAATCTTGGAAGCTTATACTCATAAAATTTGACATAGAATAATAATAAAAAGTGTACACCGAGCAACTTTGATGGTCCGAAGTTGCTCAACTCCCTCTATGGAGGGCCTTTTAACGGTTTTGTCCATTTGTCATAGAAAGTTAGTGATTTGGAATCGAAATAATCTTGGAAGCTTATAATCCTAAAATTTGACATAGAATAAAAATAAAAAGTGTACACCGAGCAACTTTGATGGTCCGAAGTTGCTCAACTCTCTCTATGGAGGGGCTTTTAACGGTTTTATCCATTTGTCATAGAAAGATGGTGTTTTCGCATCGAAATAATCTAGGAAGCTTATACTCGTAAAATTTGACAAAGAAGAACAATAAAAAGTGTATCCCGAGCAACTTTGTTGGTTCGAAGTTGCTCAACTCTCTCTATGGAGGAGCTTTTAACGGTTTTGTCCATTTGTCGTAAAAAGTTTATTTTTTGGCGCCGAAATAATCTAGGAAGCTTATACTCGTAAAATTTAACATAGAATAACAATAAAAAGTGTACACCGAGCAACTTTGATGGTCCGAAGTTGCTCAACTTTCTATATGGAGGAGCTTTTAACGGTTTTGTCCATTTCTCATAGAAAGTTGTTGATTTGGAATCGAAATAATCTTGGAAGCTTATACTCGTAAAATTTGACATAGAATAACAATAAAAAGTGTACACCGAGCAACTTTGATGGTCCGAAGTTGCTCAACTCTCTCTATGGAGGGGCTTTTAACGGTTTTGTCCATTTGTCATAGAAAGTTAGTGATTTGGAATCGAAATAATCTTGGAAGCTTATACTCCTAAAATTTGACATAGAATAACAATAAAAAGTGTACACCGAGCAACTTTGATGGTCTGAAGTTGCTCAACTCTCTCTATGGAGGGGCTTTTAACGGTTTTGTCCATTTGTCATAGAAAGATGGTGTTTTAGCATCGAAATAATCTAGGAAGCTTATACTCGTAAAATTTGACAAAGAAGAACAATAAAAAGTGTACCCCGAGAAACTTTGTTGGTTCGAAATTGCTCAACTCTTTATATGGAGGAGCTTTTATCGGTTTTGTCCATTTCTCATAGAAAGTTGGTGATTTTGAATCGAAATAATCTTGGAAGCTTATACTATTAAAATTTGACATAGAAGAACAATAAAAAGTATACACCGAGCAACTTTGATGGTCCGAAATTGCTCAACTCTTTATATGGAGGAGCTTTTATCGGTTTTGTCCATTTCTCATAGAAAGTTGGTGATTTTGAATCGAAATAATCTTGGAAGCTTATACTATTAAAATTTGACATAGAATAATAATAAAAAGTGTACACCGAGCAACTTTGATGGTCCGAAGTTGCTCAACTCTCTCTATGGAGCAGATTTTAACGGTTTTGTCCATTTGTCATAAAAAGTTCATTTTTTGGCATCTAAATAATCTAGGAAGCTTATACTCGTAAAATTTGACATAGAAGAACAATAAAAAGTGTACACCGAGCAACTTTGATGTTCCGAAGTTTCTCAACTCTCTCTATGGAGGAGTTTTTAACGGTTTTGTCATTTTGTCGTAAAAAGTTGTTGATTTGGAATCGAAATAATCTTGGAAGCTTATACTCGTAAAATTTGACATAGAATAACAATAAAAAGTGTACACCGAGAAACTTTGATGGTCCGAAGTTGCTCAACTCTCTTTATGGAGGGGCTTTTAACGGTTTTGTCCATTTGTCATAGAAAGTTGGTGATTTGGAATCGAAATAATCTTTGAAGCTTATACTCATAAAATTTGACATAGAATAACAATAAAAAGTGTACACCGAGCAACTTTGATGGTCCGAAGTTGCTCAACTCTCTCTATGGAGGGGCTTTTAACGGTTTTGTCCATTTCTCATAGAAAGTTGTTGATTTGGAATCGAAATAATCTTGGAAGCTTATACTCGTAAAATTTGACATAGAAGAACAATAAAAAGTGTATCCCGAGCAACTTTGTTGGTTCGAAGTTGCTCAACTCTCTCTATGGTGGAGCTTTGAACGGTTTTGTCCATTTCTCATAGAAAGTTGGTGATTTGGAATCGAAATAATCTTGGAAGCTTATACTCATAAAATTTGACATAGAATAACAATAAAAAGTGTACACCGAGCAACTTTGATGGTCCGAAGTTGCTCAACTTTCTATATGGGGGAGCTTTTAACGGTTTTTTCCATTTCTCATAGAAAGTTGTTGATTTGGAATCGAAATAATCTTGGAAGCTTATACTTGTAAAATTTGACATAGAATAACAATAAAAAGTGTTCACCGAGCAACTTTGATGGTTCGAAGTTGCTCAACTCTCTCTATGGAGGGGCTTTTAACGGTTTTGTCCATTTGTCATAGAAAGTTGGTGATTTGGAATCGAAATAATCTTGGAAGCTTATACTCATAAAATTTGACATAGAAGAACAGTAAAAAGTGTACACCGGGCAACTATGATGGTCCGAAGTTGCTCAACTCTCTCTATGGATGAGATTTTAACGGTTTTGTCCTTTTGTCGTAAAAAGTTCATTTTTTCGCATCGAAATAATCTTGGAAGCTTATAATCCTAAAATTTGACATAGAATAAAAATAAAAAGTGTACACCGAGCAACTTTGATGGTCCGAAGTTGCTCAACTCTCTCTATGGAGGGGCTTTTAACGGTTTTATCCATTTGTCATAGAAAGATGGTGTTTAGCATCGAAATAATCTAGGAAGCTTATACTCGTAAAATTTGACAAAGAAGAACAATAAAAAGTGTATCCCGAGCAACTTTGTTGGTTCGAAGTTGCTCAACTCTCTCTATGGAGGAGCTTTTAACGGTTTTGTCCATTTGTCGTAAAAAGTTTATTTTTTGGCGCCGAAATAATCTAGGAAGCTTATACTCGTAAAATTTAACATAGAAGAACAATAAAAAGTGTACACCGAGCAACTTTGATGGTCCGAAGTTGCTCAACTCTCTATATGGAGGAGCTTTTAACGTTGTTCCCATTTCTCATAGAAAGTTGGTGATTTAGAATCGAAATAATCTTGGAAGCTTATACTCGTAAAATTTGACATAGAAGAACAATAAAAAGTGTTCACCGAGCAACTTTGATGGTACGAAGTTGCTCAACTCTCTCTATGGATGAGATTTTAACGGTTTTGTCCGTTTGTCGTATAAAGTTCGTTTTTTGGCATCGAAATAATCTAGGTAGCTTATACTCGTAAAATTTGACAAAGAAGAACAATAAAAAGTGTATCCCGAGCAACTTTGTTGGTTCGAAGTTGCTCAACTCTCTCTATGGTGGAGCTTTGAACGGTTTTTTCCATTTCTCATAGAAAGTTGGTGATTTGGAATCGAAATAATCTTGGAAGCTTATACTCATAAAATTTGACATAGAATAACAATAAAAAGTGTACACCGAGCAACTTCGATGGTCCGAAGTTGCTCAACTCTCTCTATGGAGGAGCTTTTAACGGTTTTGTCCATTTGTCGTAAAAAGTTCATTTTTTGGCGTCGAAATAATCTAGGAAGCTTATACTCGTAAAATTTAACATAGAACAATAAAAAGTGTACAAGTTTGATGGTCCGAAGTTGCTCAACTCTCTATATGGTGGAGCTTTTAACGGTTTTGTCCATTTCTCATCAAAAGTCGGTGATTTGGAATCGAAATAATTTTTGAAGCTTATACTCGTAAAATTTGACATAGAAGAACAATAAAAAGTGTACACCGAACAACTTTGATGGTCCGAAGTTGCTCAACTTTCTATATGGAGGAGCTTTTAACGGTTTTGTCATTTTGTCGTAAAAAGTTGTTGATTTGGAATCGAAATAATCTTGGAAGCTTATACTCGTAAAATTTGACATAGAATAACAATAAAAAGTGTACACCGAGAAACTTTGATGGTCCGAAGTTGCTCAACTCTCTTTATGGAGGGGCTTTTAACGGTTTTGTCCATTTGTCATAGAAAGTTGGTGATTTGGAATCGAAATAATCTTTGAAGCTTATACTCATAAAATTTGACATAGAATAACAATAAAAAGTGTACACCGAGCAACTTTGATGGTCCGAAGTTGCTCAACTCTCTCTATGGAGGGGCTTTTAACGGTTTTGTCCATTTGTCGTAAAAATTTCGTTTTTTGGCATCGAAATAATCTAGGAAACTTATACTCGTAAAATTTGACAAAGAAGAACAATAAAAAGTGTATCCCGAGCAACTTTGTTGGTTCGAAGTTGCCCAACTCTCTCTATGGTGGTGCTTTGAACGGTTTTGTCCATTTCTCATAGAAAGTTGGTGATTTGGAATCGAAATAATCTTGGAAGCTTATACTCATAAAATTTGACATAGAATAACAATAAAAAGTGTACACCGAGCAACTTTGATGGTCCGAAGTTGCTCAACTCTCTCTATGGAGGGGCTTTTAACGGTTTTGTCCATTTCTCATAGAAAGTTGTTGATTTGGAATCGAAATAATCTTGGAAGCTTATACTCGTAAAATTTGACATAGAAGAACAATAAAAAGTGTATCCCGAGCAACTTTGTTGGTTCGAAGTTGCTCAACTCTCTCTATGGTGGAGCTTTGAACGGTTTTGTCCATTTCTCATAGAAAGTTGGTGATTTGGAATCGAAATAATCTTGGAAGCTTATACTCATAAAATTTGACATAGAATAACAATAAAAAGTGTACACCGAGCAACTTTGATGGTCCGAAGTTGCTCAACTTTCTATATGGGGGAGCTTTTAACGGTTTTTTCCATTTCTCATAGAAAGTTGTTGATTTGGAATCGAAATAATCTTGGAAGCTTATACTTGTAAAATTTGACATAGAATAACAATAAAAAGTGTTCACCGAGCAACTTTGATGGTTCGAAGTTGCTCAACTCTCTCTATGGAGGGGCTTTTAACGGTTTTGTCCATTTGTCATAGAAAGTTGGTGATTTGGAATCGAAATAATCTTGGAAGCTTATACTCATAAAATTTGACATAGAAGAACAGTAAAAAGTGTACACCGGGCAACTATGATGGTCCGAAGTTGCTCAACTCTCTCTATGGATGAGATTTTAACGGTTTTGTCCTTTTGTCGTAAAAAGTTCATTTTTTCGCATCGAAATAATCTTGGAAGCTTATAATCCTAAAATTTGACATAGAATAAAAATAAAAAGTGTACACCGAGCAACTTTGATGGTCCGAAGTTGCTCAACTCTCTCTATGGAGGGGCTTTTAACGGTTTTATCCATTTGTCATAGAAAGATGGTGTTTAGCATCGAAATAATCTAGGAAGCTTATACTCGTAAAATTTGACAAAGAAGAACAATAAAAAGTGTATCCCGAGCAACTTTGTTGGTTCGAAGTTGCTCAACTCTCTCTATGGAGGAGCTTTTAACGGTTTTGTCCATTTGTCGTAAAAAGTTTATTTTTTGGCGCCGAAATAATCTAGGAAGCTTATACTCGTAAAATTTAACATAGAAGAACAATAAAAAGTGTACACCGAGCAACTTTGATGGTCCGAAGTTGCTCAACTCTCTATATGGAGGAGCTTTTAACGTTGTTCCCATTTCTCATAGAAAGTTGGTGATTTAGAATCGAAATAATCTTGGAAGCTTATACTCGTAAAATTTGACATAGAAGAACAATAAAAAGTGTTCACCGAGCAACTTTGATGGTACGAAGTTGCTCAACTCTCTCTATGGATGAGATTTTAACGGTTTTGTCCGTTTGTCGTATAAAGTTCGTTTTTTGGCATCGAAATAATCTAGGTAGCTTATACTCGTAAAATTTGACAAAGAAGAACAATAAAAAGTGTATCCCGAGCAACTTTGTTGGTTCGAAGTTGCTCAACTCTCTCTATGGTGGAGCTTTGAACGGTTTTTTCCATTTCTCATAGAAAGTTGGTGATTTGGAATCGAAATAATCTTGGAAGCTTATACTCATAAAATTTGACATAGAATAACAATAAAAAGTGTACACCGAGCAACTTCGATGGTCCGAAGTTGCTCAACTCTCTCTATGGAGGAGCTTTTAACGGTTTTGTCCATTTGTCGTAAAAAGTTCATTTTTTGGCGTCGAAATAATCTAGGAAGCTTATACTCGTAAAATTTAACATAGAACAATAAAAAGTGTACAAGTTTGATGGTCCGAAGTTGCTCAACTCTCTATATGGTGGAGCTTTTAACGGTTTTGTCCATTTCTCATCAAAAGTCGGTGATTTGGAATCGAAATAATTTTTGAAGCTTATACTCGTAAAATTTGACATAGAAGAACAATAAAAAGTGTACACCGAACAACTTTGATGGTCCGAAGTTGCTCAACTTTCTATATGGAGGAGCTTTTAACGGTTTTGTCATTTTGTCGTAAAAAGTTGTTGATTTGGAATCGAAATAATCTTGGAAGCTTATACTCGTAAAATTTGACATAGAATAACAATAAAAAGTGTACACCGAGAAACTTTGATGGTCCGAAGTTGCTCAACTCTCTTTATGGAGGGGCTTTTAACGGTTTTGTCCATTTGTCATAGAAAGTTGGTGATTTGGAATCGAAATAATCTTTGAAGCTTATACTCATAAAATTTGACATAGAATAACAATAAAAAGTGTACACCGAGCAACTTTGATGGTCCGAAGTTGCTCAACTCTCTCTATGGAGGGGCTTTTAACGGTTTTGTCCATTTGTCGTAAAAATTTCGTTTTTTGGCATCGAAATAATCTAGGAAACTTATACTCGTAAAATTTGACAAAGAAGAACAATAAAAAGTGTATCCCGAGCAACTTTGTTGGTTCGAAGTTGCCCAACTCTCTCTATGGTGGTGCTTTGAACGGTTTTGTCCATTTCTCATAGAAAGTTGGTGATTTGGAATCGAAATAATCTTGGAAGCTTATACTCATAAAATTTGACATAGAATAACAATAAAAAGTGTACAACGAGCAACTTTGATGGTCCGAAGTTGCTCAACTCTCTCTATGGAGGGGCTTTTAACGGTTTTGTCCATTTGTCATAGAAAGATGGTGTTTTAGCATCGAAATAATCTAGGAAGCTTATACTCGTAAAATTTGACAAAGAAGAACAATAAAAAGTGTATCCCGAGCAACTTTGTTGGTTCGAAGTTGCTCAACTCTCTCTATGGAGGAGCTTTTAACGGTTTTGTCCATTTGTCGTAAAAAGTTCATTTTTTGGCGTCGAAATAATCTAGGAAGCTTATACTCATAAAATTTAACATAGAAGAACAATAAAAAGTGTACACCGAGCAAGTTTGATGGTCCGAAGTTGCTCAACTCTCTATATGTAGGAGCTTTTAACGGTTTTGTCCATTTCTCATCGAAAGTCGGTGATTTGGAATCGAAATAATTTTTGAAGCTTATACCCGTAAAATTTGACATAGAAGAACAATAAAAAGTGTACACCGAGCAACTTTGATGGTCCGAAGTTGCTCAACTCTCTCTATGTTGAAGCTTTTAACGGTTTTGTCCATTTGTCATACAAAGTTGGTGATTTGGAATCGAAATAATCTTGGAAGCTTATACTCATAAAATTTGACATAGAATAACAATAAAAAGTGTACACCGAGCAACTTTGATGGTCCGAAGTTGCTCAACTCTCTCTATGGAGGGGCTTTTAACGGTTTTGTCCATTTGTCATAGAAAGATGGTGTTTTAGCATCGAAATAATCTAGGAAGCTTATACTCGTAAAATTTGACAAAGAAGAACAATAAAAAGTGTATCCCGAGCAACTTTGTTGGTTCGAAGTTGCTCAACTCTCTCTATGGAGGAGCTTTTAACGGTTTTGTCCATTTGTCGTAAAAAGTTCATTTTTTGGCGTCGAAATAATCTAGGAAGCTTATACTCATAAAATTTAACATAGAAGAACAATAAAAAGTGTACACCGAGCAAGTTTGATGGTCCGAAGTTGCTCAACTCTCTATATGTAGGAGCTTTTAACGGTTTTGTCCATTTCTCATCGAAAGTCGGTGATTTGGAATCGAAATAATTTTTGAAGCTTATACCCGTAAAATTTGACATAGAAGAACAATAAAAAGTGTACACCGAGCAACTTTGATGGTCCGAAGTTGCTCAACTCTCTCTATGTTGAAGCTTTTAACGGTTTTGTCCATTTGTCATAGAAAGTTGGTGATTTGGAATCGAAATAATCTTGGAAGCTTATACTCATAAAATTTGACAAAGAAGAACAATAAAAAGTGTATCCCGAGCAACTTTGTTGGTTCGAAGTTGCTCAACTCTCTCTATGGAGGAGCTTTTAACGGTTTTGCCCATTTGTCGTAAAAAGTTTATTTTTTGGCGCCGAAATAATCTAGGAAGCTTATACTCGTAAAATTTAACATAGAAGAACAATAAAAAGTGTACACCGAGCAACTTTGATGGTCCGAAGTTGCTCAACTCTTTATATGGAGGAGCTTTTATCGGTTTTGTCCATTTCTCATAGAAAGTTGGTGATTTTGAATCGAAATAATCTTGGAACCTTATACTAATAAGATTTGACATAGAATAATAATAAAAAGTGTACACCGAGCAACTTTGATGGTCCGAAGTTGCTCAACTCTCTCTATGGAGGAGATTTTAACGGTTTTGTCCATTTGTCGTAAAAAGTTCATTTTTTGGCATCGAAATAATCTAGGAAGCTTATACTCGTAAAATTTAACATAGAAGAACAATAAAAAGTGTACACCGAGCAACTTTGATGGTCCGAAGTTGCACAACTTTCTATATGGAGGGGCTTTTAACTGTTTTGTCCATTTCTCAAAGAAAGTTGTTGATTTGGAATCGAAATAATCTTGGAAGCTTATACTCATAAAATTTGACATAGAATAACAATAAAAAGTGTACAACGAGCAACTTTGATGGTCCGAAGTTGCTCAACTCTCTCTATGGAGGGGCTTTTAACGGTTTTGTCCATTTGTCATAGAAAGATGGTGTTTTAGCATCGAAATAATCTAGGAAGCTTATACTCGTAAAATTTGACAAAGAAGAACAATAAAAAGTGTATCCCGAGCAACTTTGTTGGTTCGAAGTTGCCCAACTCTCTCTATGGTGGTGCTTTGAACGGTTTTGTCCATTTCTCATAGAAAGTTGGTGATTTGGAATCGAAATAATCTTGGAAGCTTATACTCATAAAATTTGACATAGAATAACAATAAAAAGCGTACAACGAGCAACTTTGATGGTCCGAAGTTGCTCAACTCTCTCTATGGAGGGGCTTTTAACGGTTTTGTCCATTTGTCATAGAAAGATGGTGTTTTAGCATCGAAATAATCTAGGAAGCTTATACTCGTAAAATTTGACAAAGAAGAACAATAAAAAGTGTTTCCCGAGCAACTTTGTTGGTTCGAAGTTGCTCAACTCTCTCTATGGAGGAGCTTTTAACGGTTTTGTCCATTTGTCGTAAAAAGTTCATTTTTTGGCGTCGAAATAATCTAGAAAGCTTATACTCGTAAAATTTAACATAGAAGAACAATAAAAAGTGTACACCGAGCCAGTTTGATGGTCCGAAGTTGCTCAACTCTCTATATGGAGGGGCTTTTAACGGTTTTGTCCATTTCTCATCGAAAGTCGGTGATTTGGAATCGAAATAATTTTTGAAGCTTATACCCGTAAAATTTGACATAGAAGAACAATAAAAAGTGTACACCGAGCAACTTTGATGGTCCGAAGTTGCTCAACTCTCTCTATGTTGAAGCTTTTAACGGTTTTGTCCATTTGTCATAGAAAGTTGGTGATTTGGAATTGAAATAATCTTGGAAGCTTATACTCATAAAATTTGACATAGAAGAACAATAAAAAGTGTACACCGAGCAACTTTGATGGTCCGAAGTTGCTCAACTCTTTATATGGAGGAGCTTTTATCGGTTTTGTCCATTTCTCATAGAAAGTTGGTCATTTTGAATCGAAATAATCTTGGAACCTTATACTAATAAGATTTGACATAGAATAATAATAAAAAGTGTACACCGAACAACTTTGATGGTCCGAAGTTGCTCAACTCTCTCTATGGAGGGGCTTTTAACTGTTTTGTCCATTTCTCAAAGAAAGTTGTTGATTTGGAATCGAAATAATCTTGGAAGCTTATACTCGTAAAATTTGACAAAGAAAAACAATAAAAAGTGTACACCGAGCAACTTTGATGGTCCGAAGTTGCTCAACTTTCTATATGGAGGAGCTTTTAACGGTTTTGTCCATTTCTCATAGAAAGTTGTTGATTTGGAATCGAAATAATCTTGGAAGCTTATACTCATAAAATTTGACATAGAATAACAATAAAAAGTGTACACCGAGCAACTTTGATGGTCCGAAGTTGCTCAACTCCCTCTATGGAGGGGCTTTTAACGGTTTTGTCCATTTGTCATAGAAAGTTAGTGATTTGGAATCGAAATAATCTTGGAAGCTTATAATCCTAAAATTTGACATAGAATAAAAATAAAAAGTGTATACCGAGCAACTTTGATGGTCCGAAGTTGCTCAACTCTCTCTATGGAGGGGCTTTTAACGGTTTTATCCATTTGTCATAGAAAGATGGTGTTTAGCATCGAAATAATCTAGGAAGCTTATACTCGTAAAATTTGACAAAGAAGTACAATAAAAAGTGTATCCCGAGCAACTTTGTTGGTTCGAAGTTGCTCAACTCTCTCTATGGAGGAGCTTTTAACGGTTTTGTCCATTTGTCGTAAAAAGTTTATTTTTTGGCGCCGAAATAATCTAGGAAGCTTATACTCGTAAAATTTAACATAGAAGAACAATAAAAAGTGTACACCGAGCAACTTTGATGGTCCGAAGTTGCTCAACTCTTTATATGGAGGAGCTTTTATCGGTTTTGTCCATTTCTCATAGAAAGTTGGTGATTTTGAATCGAAATAATCTTGGAAGCTTATACTAATAAGATTTGAGATAGAATAATTATAAAAATTGTACAACGAGCAACTTTGATGGTCCGAAGTTGCTCAACTCTCTCTATGGAGGAGATTTTAACGGTTTTGTACATTTGTCATAAAAAGTTCGTTTTTTGGCATCTAAATAATCTAGAAAGCTTATACTTGTAAAATTTGACATAGAAGAACAATAAAAAGTGTACACCGAGCAACTTTGATGTTCCGAAGTTTCTCAACTCTCTCTATGGAGGAGCTTTTAACCGTTTTGTCCTTTTATCGTAAAAAGTTCAATTTTTGGCATCGAAATAATCTAGGAAGCTTATACTCGTAAAATTTTACATAGAAGAACAATAAAAAGTGTACACCGAGCAACTTTGATGGTCCGAAGGTGCTCAACTCTCTCTATGGAGGGGCTTTTAACGGTTTTGTCCATTTGTCATAGAAAGATGGTGTTTTAGCATCGAAATAATCTAGAAAGCTTATACTCGTAAAATTTGACAAAGAAGAACAATAAAAAGTGTATCCCGAGCAACTTTGTTGATTCGAAGTTACTCAACTCTCTCTATGGAGGAGCTTTTAACGCTTTTGTTCATTTGTCGTAAAAAATTTATTTTTTGGCGCCGAAATAATCTAGGAAGCTTATACTCGTAAAATTTAACATAGAAGAACAATAAAAAGTGTACACCGAGCAACTTTGATGGTCCGAAGTTGCTCAACTCTCTCTATGAAGGGGCTTTTAACGGTTTTGTCCATTTGTCATAGAAAGATGGTGTTTTAGCATCGAAATAATCTAGGAAGCTTATACTCGTAAAATTTGACAAAGAAGAACAATAAAAAGTGTATCCCGAGCAACTTTGTTGGTTCGAAGTTGCTCAACTCTCTCTATGGAGGGGCTTTTAACGGTTTTGTCCAATGTCTCATAGAAAGATGGTGTTTTAGCATCGAAATAATTTAGGAAGCTTATACTCGTAAAATTTGACAAAGATGAACAATAAAAAGTGTTCACCGAGCAAATTTGATGGTCCGAAGTTGCTCAACTTTCTATATGGAGGAGCTTTTAACGGTTTTGTCCATTTCTCATAGAAAGTTGTTGATTTGCAATTGAAATAATCTTGGAAGCTTATACTCATAAAATTTGACATAGAATAACAATAAAAAGTGTACATCGAGCAACTTTCATGGTCCGAAGTTGCTCAACTCTCTCTATGGAGGGGCTTTTAACGGTTTTGTCCATTTGTCATAGAAAGTTAGTGATTTGGAATCGAAATAATCTTGGAAGCTTATACTCCTAAAATTTGACATAAAATAACAATAAAAAGTGTACACCGAGCAACTTTGATGGTCCGAAGTTGCTCAACTCTCTCTATGGAGGGGCTTTTAACGGTTTTGTCCATTTGTCATAGAAAGATGGTGTTTTAACATCGAAATAATCTAGGAAGCTTATACTCGTAAAATTTGACAAAGAAGAACAATAAAAAGTGTATCCCGAGCAACTTTGTTGGTTCGAAGTTGTTCAACTCTCTCTATGGTGGAGCTTTGAACGGTTTTGTCCATTTCTCATAGAAAGTTGGTGATCTGGAATCGAAATAATCTTGGAAGCTTATACTCATAAAATTTGACATAGAATAACAATAAAAAGTGTACACCGAGTAACTTTGATGGTCCGAAGTTGCTCAATTATCTCTATAGAGGGGCTTTTAACGGTTTTGTCCATTTGTCATAGAAAGTTAGTGATTTGGAATCGAAATAATCTTGGAAGCTTATACTCGTAAAATTTGACGTAGAATAACAATAAAAAGTGTACAACGAGCAACTTTGATGGTCCGAAGTTGCTTAACTCTCTCTATGGAGGGGCTTTTAACGGTTTTGTCCATTTGTCATAGAAAGATGGTGTTTTAGCATCGAAATAATCTAGGAAGCTTATACTCGTAAAATTTGACAAAGAAGAACAATAAAAAGTGTATCCCGAGCAACTTTGTTGGTTCGAAGTTGCTCAACTCTCTCTATGGAGGAGCTTTTAACGGTTTTGTCCATTTGTCGTAAAAAGTTTATTTTTTGGCGCCGAAATAATCTAGGAAGCTTATACTCGTAAAATTTAACATAGAAGAACAATAAAAAGTGTACACCGAGCAACTTTGATGGTCCGAAGTTGCTCAACTCTTTATATGGAGGAGCTTTTATCGGTTTTGTCCATTTCTCATAGAAAGTTGGTGATTTTGAATCGAAATAATCTTGGAAGCTTATACTAATAAGATTTGACATAGAATAATAATAAAAAGTGTACACCGAGCAACTTTGATGTTCCGAAGTTTCTCAACTCTCTCTATGGAGGAGCTTTTAACGGTTTTGTCCATTTGTCGTAAAAAGTTTATTTTTTGGCGCCGAAATAATCTAGGAAGCTTATACTCGTAAAATTTAACATAGAAGAACAATAAAAAGTGTACACCGAGCAACTTTGATGGTCCGAAGTTGCTCAACTCTTTATATGGAGGAGCTTTTATCGGTTTTGTCCATTTCTCATAGAAAGTTGGTGATTTTGAATCGAAATAATCTTGGAAGCTTATACTAATAAGATTTGACATAGAATAACAATAAAAAGTGTACACCGAGAAACTTTGATGGTCCGAAGTTGCTCAACTCTCTCTATGGAGAGGCTTTCAACGGTTTTGTCCATTTGTCATAGAAAGTTAGTGATTTGGAATCGAAATAATCTTGGAAGCTTATAATCCTAAAATTTGACATAGAATAAAAATAAAAAGTGTACACCGAGCAACTTTGATGGTCCGAAGTTGCTCAACTCTCTCTATGGAGGGGCTTTTAACGGTTTTATCCATTTGTCATAGAAAGATGGTGTTTTAGCATCGAAATAATCTAGGAAGCTTATACTCGTAAAATTTGACAAAGAAGAACAATAAAAAGGGTATCCCGAGCAACTTTGTTGGTTCGAAGTTGCTCAACTCTCTCTATGGAGGAGCTTTAAACGGTTTTGTCCATTTGTCGTAAAAAGTTTATTTTTTGGCGCCAAAATAATCTAGGAAGCTTATACTCGTAAAATTTAACATAGAAGAACAATAAAAAGTGTACACCGAGCAACTTTGATGGTCCGAAGTTGCTCAACTATTTATATGGAGGAGCTTTTATCGGTTTTGTCCATTTCTCATAGAAAGTTGGTGATTTTGAATCGAAATAATCTTGGAAGCTTATACTAATAAGATTTGACATAGAATAATAATAAAAAGTGTACACCGAGCAACTTTGATGGTCCGAAGTTGCTCAACTCTCTCTATGGAGGAGATTTTAACGGTTTTGTCCATTTGTCATAAAAAGTTCATTTTTTGGCATCTAAATAATCTAGAAAGCTTATACTCGTAAAATTTGACATAGAAGAACAATAAAAAGTATACACCGAGCAACTTTGATGTTCCGAAGTTTCTCAACTCTCTATGGAGGAGCTTTTAACGGTTTTGTCCTTTTGTCGTAAAAAGTTTGTTTTTTCGCATCGAAATAATCTAGGAAGCTTATACTCATAAAATTTTACATAGAATAACAATAAAAATTGTACATCGAGCAACTTTGATGGTTCGAAGTTGTTCAACTCTCTCTATGGAGGAGCTTTTAACGGTTTTGTCTATTTCTCATAGAAAGTTAGTGATTTGGAATCGAAATAATCTTGGAAGCTTATACTCATAAAATTTGACATAGAAGAACAATAAAAAGTGTACAACGGGCAACTGTGATGGTCCGAAGTTGCTCAACTCTCTCTATGGAGGAGTTTTAACGGTTTTGTCCATTTGTGGTAAAAAGTTCATTTTTTGGCATCGAAATAAACTAGGAAGCTTATACTCGTAAATTTTAAAATAGAAGAACAATAAAAAGTGTACACCGAGCAACTTTTATGGTCCGAAGTTGCTCAACTCTCTATATGGAGGAGCTTTTAACGGTGTTGTCCATTTCTCATAGAAAGTTGGTGATTTAGAATCGAAATAATCTTGGAAGCTTATACTCGTAAATTTGACATAGAAGAACAATAAAAAGTGTTCACCGAGCAACTTTGATGGTACGAAGTTGCTCAACTCTCTATATGGAGGAGCTTTTAACGGTTTTGTCCATTTCTCATAGAAAGTTGTTGATTTGGAATCGAAATAATCTTGGAAGCTTATACTCGTAAAATTTGATATAGAATAACAATAAAAAGTGTACACCGAGCAACTTTGATGGTCCGAAGTTGCTCAACTCTCTCTATGGAGGGGCTTTTAACGGTTTTGTCCATTTGTCATAGAAAGATGGTGTTTTAGCATCGAAATAATCTAGGAAGCTTATACTCGTAAAATTTGACAAAGAAGAACAATAAAAAGTGTACACCGAGCAAATTTGATGGTCCGAAGTTGCTCAACTTTCTATATGGAGGAGCTTTTAACGGTTTTGTCCATTTCTCATAGAAAGTTGTTGATTTGGAATTGAAATAATCTTGGAAGCTTATACTCATAAAATTAGACATAGAATAACAATAAAAAGTGTACATCGAGCAACTTTGATGGTCCGAAGTTGCTCAACTCTCTCTTTGGAGGGGCTTTTAACGGTTTTGTCCATTTGTCATAGAAAGTTAGTGATTTGGAATCGAAATAATCTTGGAAGCTTATAATCCTAAAATTTGACATAGAATAAAAATAAAAAGTGTACACCGAGCAACTTTGATGGTCCGAAGTTGCTCAACTCTCTCTATGGAGGGGCTTTTAACGGTTTTGTCCATTTGTCATAGAAAGATGGTGTTTTAGCATCGAAATAATCTAGGAAGCTTATACTCGTAAAATTTGACAAAGAAGAACAATAAAAAGTGTATCCCGAGCAACTTTGTTGGTTCGAAGTTGCCCAACTCTCTCTATGGTGGTGCTTTGAACGGTTTTGTCCATTTCTCATAGAAAGTTGGTGATTTGGAATCGAAATAATCTTGGAAGCTTATACTCATAAAATTTGACATAGAATAACAATAAAAAGCGTACAACGAGCAACTTTGATGGTCCAAAGTTGCTCAACTCTCTCTATGGAGGGGCTTTTAACGGTTTTGTCCATTTCTCATCGAAAGTCGGTGATTTGGAATCGAAATAATTTTTGAAGCTTATACCCGTAAAATTTGACATAGAAGAACAATAAAAAGTGTACACCGAGCAACTTTGATGGTCCGAAGTTGCTCAACTCTCTCTATGTTGAAGCTTTTAACGGTTTTGTCCATTTGCCATAGAAAGTTGGTGATTTGGAATTGAAATAATCTTGGAAGCTTATACTCATAAAATTTGACATAGAATAACAATAAAAAGTGTACACCGAGCAACTTTGATGGTCCGAGTTTGCTCAACTCTCTCTATGGAGGGGCCTTTGACAGTTTTGTCCATTTGTCATAGAAAGATGGTGTTTTAGCATCGAAATAATCTAGGAAACTTATACTCGTAAAATTTGACAAAGAAGAACAATAAAAAGTGTATCCCGAGAAACTTTGTTGGTTCGAAGTTGCTCAACTCTCTCTATGGAGGAGCTTTTAACGGTTTTGCCCATTTGTCGTAAAAAGTTTATTTTTTGTCGCCGAAATAATCTAGGAAGCTTATACTCGTAAAATTTAACATAGAAGAAAAATAAAAAGTGTACACCGAGCAACTTTGATGGTCCGAAGTTGCTCAACTCTTTATATGGAGGAGCTTTTATCGGTTTTGTCCATTTCTCATAGAAAGTTGGTCATTTTGAATCGAAATAATCTTGGAACCTTATACTAATAAGATTTGACATAGAATAATAATAAAAAGTGTACACCGAACAACTTTGATGGTCCGAAGTTGCTCAACTCTCTCTATAGAGGAGATTTTAACGGTTTTGTCCATTAGTCGTAAAAAGTTCATTTTTTGGCATCGAAATAATCTAGGAAGCTTATACTCGTAAAATTTAACATAGAAGAACAATGAAAAGTGTACACCGAGCAACTTTGATGGTCCGAAGTTGCTCAACTTTCTATATGGAGGGGCTTTTAACTGTTTTGTCCATTTCTCAAAGAAAGTTGTTGATTTGGAATCGAAATAATCTTGGAAGCTTATACTCGTAAAATTTGACAAAGAAAAACAATAAAAAGTGTACACCGAGCAACTTTGATGGTCCGAAGTTGCTCAACTTTCTATATGGAGGAGCTTTTAACGGTTTTGTCCATTTCTCATAGAAAGTTGTTGATTTGGAATCGAAATAATCTTGGAAGCTTATACTCATAAAATTTGACATAGAATAACAATAAAAAGTGTACACCGAGCAACTTTGATGGTCCGAAGTTGCTCAACTCCCTCTATGGAGGGGCTTTTAACGGTTTTGTCCATTTGTCATAGAAAGTTAGTGATTTGGAATCGAAATAATCTTGGAAGCTTATAATCCTAAAATTTGACATAGAATAAAAATAAAAAGTGTACATCGAGCAACTTTGATGGTCCGAAGTTGCTCAACTCTCTCTATGGAGGGGCTTTTAACGGTTTTATCCATTTGTCATAGAAAGATGGTGTTTAGCATCGAAATAATCTAGGAAGCTTATACTCGTAAAATTTGACAAAGAAGAACAATAAAAAGTGTATCCCGAGCAACTTTGTTGGTTCGAAGTTGCTCAACTCTCTCTATGGAGGAGCTTTTAACGGTTTTGTCCATTTGTCGTAAAAAGTTTATTTTTTGGCGCCGAAATAATCTAGGAAGCTTATACTCGTAAAATTTAACATAGAAGAACAATAAAAAGTGTACACCGAGCAACTTTGATGGTCCGAAGTTGCTCAACTCTTTATATGGAGGAGCTTTTATCGGTTTTGTCCATTTCTCATAGAAAGTTGGTGATTTTGAATCGAAATAATCTTGGAAGCTTATACTAATAAGATTTGACATAGAATAATTATAAAAATTGTACAGCGAGCAACTTTGATGGTCCGAAGTTGCTCAACTCTCTCTATGGAGGAGATTTTAACGGTTTTGTACATTTGTCATAAAAAGTTCGTTTTTTGGCATCTAAATAATCTAGAAAGCTTATACTTGTAAAATTTGACATAGAAGAACAATAAAAAGTGTACACCGAGCAACTTTGATGTTCCGAAGTTTCTCAACTCTCTCTATGGAGGAGCTTTTAACGGTTTTGTCCTTTTATCGTAAAAAGTTCATTTTTTGGCATCGAAATAATCTAGGAAGCTTATACTCGTAAAATTTTACATAGAAGAACAATAAAAAGTGTATACCGAGCAACTTTGATGGTCCGAAGGTGCTCAACTCTCTCTATGGAGGGGCTTTTAACGGTTTTGTCCATTTGTCATAGAAAGATGGTGTTTTAGCATCGAAATAATCTAGAAAGCTTATACTCGTAAAATTTCACAAAGAAGAACAATAAAAAGTGTATCCCGAGCAACTTTGTTGGTTCGAAGTTACTCAACTCTCTCTATGGAGGAGCTTTTAACGGTTTTGTTCATTTGTCGTAAAAAATTTATTTTTTGGCGCCGAAATAATCTAGGAAGCTTATACTCGTAAAATTTAACATAGAAGAACAATAAAAAGTGTACACCGAGCAACTTTGATGGTCCGAAGTTGCTCAACTCTCTCTATGGAGGGGCTTTTAACGGTTTTGTCCAATGTCTCATAGAAAGATGGTGTTTTAGCATCGAAATAATTTAGGAAGCTTATACTCGTAAAATTTGACAAAAATGAACAATAAAAAGTGTACACCGAGCAAATTTGATGGTCCGAAGTTGCTCAACTTTCTATATGGAGGAGCTTTTAACGGTTTTGTCCATTTCTCATAGAAAGTTGTTGATTTGCAATTGAAATAATCTTGGAAGCTTATACTCATAAAATTTGACATAGAATAACAATAAAAAGTGTACATCGAGCAACTTTCATGGTCCGAAGTTGCTCAACTCTCTCTATGGAGAGGCTTTTAACGGTTTTGTCCATTTGTCATAGAAAGTTAGTGATTTGGAATCGAAATAATCTTGGAAGCTTATACTCCTAAAATTTGACATAAAATAACAATAAAAAGTGTACACCGAGCAACTTTGATGGTCCGAAGTTGCTCAACTCTCTCTATGGAGGGGCTTTTAACGGTTTTGTCCATTTGTCATAGAAAGATGGTGTTTTAACATCGAAATAATCTAGAAAGCTTATACTCGTAAAATTTGACAAAGAAGAACAATAAAAAGTGTATCCCGAGCAACTTTGTTGGTTCGAAGTTACTCAACTCTCTCTATGGAGGAGCTTTTAACGGTTTTGTCCATTTGTCGTAAAATGTTTATTTTTTGGCGCCGAAATAATCTAGGAAGCTTATACTCGTAAAATTTAACATAGAAGAACAATAAAAAGTGTACACCGAGCAACTTTGATGGTCCGAAGTTGCTCAACTCTCTCTATGGAGGGGCTTTTAACGGTTTTGTCCATTTGTCATAGAAAGATGGTGTTTTAGCATCGAAATAATCTAGGAAGCTTATACTCGTAAAATTTGACAAAGAAGAACAATAAAAAGTGTATCCCGAGCAACTTTGTTGGTTCGAAGTTGTTCAACTCTCTCTATGGTGGAGCTTTGATCGGTTTTGTCCATTTCTCATAGAAAGTTGGTGATCTGGAATCGAAATAATCTTGGAAGCTTATACTCATAAAATTTGACATAGAATAACAATAAAAAGTGTACACCGAGTAACTTTGATGGTCCGAAGTTGCTCAATTATCTCTATAGATGGGCTTTTAACGGTTTTGTCCATTTGTCATAGAAAGTTAGTGATTTGGAATCGAAATAATCTTGGAAGCTTATACTCGTAAAATTTGACGTAGAATAACAATAAAAAGTGTACAACGAGCAACTTTGATGGTCCGAAGTTGCTCAACTCTCTCTATGGAGGGGCTTTTAACGGTTTTGTCCATTTGTCATAGAAAGATGGTGTTTTAGCATCGAAATAATCTAGGAAGCTTATACTCGTAAAATTTGACAAAGAAGAACAATAAAAAGTGTATCCCGAGCAACTTTGTTGGTTCGAAGTTGCTCAACTCTCTCTATGGAGGAGCTTTTAACGGTTTTGTCCATTTGTCGTAAAAAGTTTATTTTTTGGCGCCGAAATAATCTAGGAAGCTTATACTCGTAAAATTTAACATAGAAGAACAATAAAAAGTGTACACCGAGCAACTTTGATGGTCCGAAGTTGCTCAACTCTTTATATGGAGGAGCTTTTATCGGTTTTGTCCATTTCTCATAGAAAGTTGGTGATTTTGAATCGAAATAATCTTGGAAGCTTATACTAATAAGATTTGACATAGAATAATAATAAAAAGTGTACACCGAGCAACTTTGATGTTCCGAAGTTTCTCAACTCTCTCTATGGAGGAGCTTTTAACGGTTTTGTCCATTTGTCGTAAAAAGTTTATTTTTTGGCGCCGAAATAATCTAGGAAGCTTATACTCGTAAAATTTAACATAGAAGAACAATAAAAAGTGTACACCGAGCAACTTTGATGGTCCGAAGTTGCTCAACTCTTTATATGGAGGAGCTTTTATCGGTTTTGTCCATTTCTCATAGAAAGTTAGTGATTTTGAATCGAAATAATCTTGGAAGCTTATACTAATAAGATTTGACATAGAATAACAATAAAAAGTATACACCGAGAAACTTTGATGGTCCGAAGTTGCTCAACTCTCTCTATGGAGAGGCTTTCAACGGTTTTGTCCATTTGTCATAGAAAGTTAGTGATTTGGAATCGAAATAATCTTGGAAGCTTATAATCCTAAAATTTGACATAGAATAAAAATAAAAAGTGTACACCGAGCAACTTTGATGGTCCGAAGTTGCTCAACTCTCTCTATGGAGGGGCTTTTAACGGTTTTATCCATTTGTCATAGAAAGATGGTGTTTTAGCATCGAAATAATCTAGGAAGCTTATACTCGTAAAATTTGACAAAGAAGAACAATAAAAAGGGTATCCCGAGCAACTTTGTTGGTTCGAAGTTGCTCAACTCTCTCTATGGAGGAGCTTTAAACGGTTTTGTCCATTTGTCGTAAAAAGTTTATTTTTTGGCGCCAAAACAATCTAGGAAGCTTATACTCGTAAAATTTAACATAGAAGAACAATAAAAAGTGTACACCGAGCAACTTTGATGGTCCGAAGTTGCTCAACTATTTATATGGAGGAGCTTTTATCGGTTTTGTCCATTTCTCATAGAAAGTTGGTGATTTTGAATCGAAATAATCTAGGAAGCTTATACTCGTAAAATTTAACATAGAAGAACAATAAAAAGTGTACACCGAGCAACTTTGATGGTGCGAAGTTGCTCAACTCTCTCTATGGAGGAGATTTTAACGGTTTTGTCCATTTGTCATAAAAAGTTCATTTTTTGGCATCTAAATAATCTAGAAAGCTTATACTCGTAAAATTTGACATAGAAGAACGATAAAAAGTGTACACCGAGCAACTTTGATGTTCCGAAGTTTCTCAACTCTCTATGGAGGAGCTTTTAACGGTTTTGTCCTTTTGTCGTAAAAAGTTCGTTTTTTCGCATCGAAATAATCTAGGAAGCTTATACTCATAAAATTTTACATAGAATAACAATAAAAAGTGTACATCGAGCAACTTTGATGGTTCGAAGTTGTTCAACTCTCTCTATGCAGGAGCTTTTAACGGTTTTGTCTATTTCTCATAGAAAGTTAGTGATTTGGAATCGAAATAATCTTGGAAGCTTATACTCATAAAATTTGACATAGAAGAACAATAAAAAGTGTACAACGGGCAACTGTGATGGTCCGAAGTTGCTCAACTCTCTCTATGGAGGAGATTTTAACGGTTTTGTCCATTTGTGGTAAAAAGTTCATTTTTTGGCATCGAAATAATCTAGGAAGCTTATACTCGTAAATTTTAAAATAGAAGAACAATAAAAAGTGTACACCGAGCAACTTTTATGGTCCGAAGTTGCTCAACTCTCTATATGGAGGAGCTTTTAACGGTGTTGTCCATTTCTCATAGAAAGTTGGTGATTTAGAATCGAAATAATCTTGGAAGCTTATACTCGTAAAATTTGACATAGAATAAAAATAAAAAGTGTACACCGAGCAACTTTGATGGTCCGAAGTTGCTCAACTCTCTCTATGGAGGGGCTTTTAACGGTTTTATCCATTTGTCATAGAAAGATGGTGTTTTAGCATCGAAATAATCTAGGAAGCTTATACTCGTAAAATTTGACAAAGAAGAACAATAAAAAGGGTATCCCGAGCAACTTTGTTGGTTCGAAGTTGCTCAACTCTCTCTATGGAGGAGCTTTAAACGGTTTTGTCCATTTGTCGTAAAAAGTTTATTTTTTGGCGCCAAAATAATCTAGGAAGCTTATACTCGTAAAATTTAACATAGAAGAACAATAAAAAGTGTACACCGAGCAACTTTGATGGTCCGAAGTTGCTCAACTATTTATATGGAGGAGCTTTTATCGGTTTTGTCCATTTCTCATAGAAAGTTGGTGATTTTGAATCGAAATAATCTTGGAAGCTTATACTAATAAGATTTGACATAGAATAATAATAAAAAGTGTACACCGAGCAACTTTGATGGTCCGAAGTTGCTCAACTCTCTCTATGGTGGAGATTTTAACGGTTTTGTCCATTTGTCATAAAAAGTTCATTTTTTGGCATCTAAATAATCTAGAAAGCTTATACTCGTAAAATTTGACATAGAAGAACAATAAAAAGTGTACACCGAGCAACTTTGATGTTCCGAAGTTTCTCAACTCTCTATGGAGGAGCTTTTAACGGTTTTGTCCTTTTGTCGTAAAAAGTTTGTTTTTTCGCATCGAAATAATCTAGGAAGCTTATACTCATAAAATTTTACATAGAATAACAATAAAAAGTGTACATCGAGCAACTTTGATGGTTCGAAGTTGTTCAACTCTCTCTATGGAGGAGCTTTTAACGGTTTTGTCTATTTCTCATAGAAAGTTAGTGATTTGGAATCGAAATAATCTTGGAAGCTTATACTCATAAAATTTGACATAGAAGAACAATAAAAAGTGTACAACGGGCAACTGTGATGGTCCGAAGTTGCTCAACTCTCTATGGAGGAGATTTTAACGGTTTTGTCCATTTGTGGTAAAAAGTTCATTTTTTGGCATCGAAATAAACTAGGAAGCTTATACTCGTAAATTTTAAAATAGAAGAACAATAAAAAGTGTACACCGAGCAACTTTTATGGTCCGAAGTTGCTCAACTCTCTATATGGAGGAGCTTTTAACGGTGTTGTCCATTTCTCATAGAAAGTTGGTGATTTAGAATCGAAATAATCTTGGAAGCTTATACTCGTAAAATTTGACATAGAAGAACAATAAAAAGTGTTCACCGAGCAACTTTGATGGTACGAAGTTGCTCAACTCTCTATATGGAGGAGCTTTTAACGGTTTTGTCCATTTCTCATAGAAAGTTGTTGATTTGGAATCAAAATAATCTTGGAAGCTTATACTCGTAAAATTTGATATAGAATAACAATAAAAAGTGTACACCGAGCAACTTTGATGGTCCGAAGTTGCTCAACTCTCTCTATGGAGGGGCTTTTAACGGTTTTGTCCATTTGTCATAGAAAGATGGTGTTTTAGCATCGAAATAATCTAGGAGGCTTATACTCGTAAAATTTGACAAAGAAGAACAATAAAAAGTGTACACCGAGCAAATTTGATGGTCCGAAGTTGCTCAACTTTCTATATGGAGGAGCTTTTAATGGTTTTGTCCATTTCTCATAGAAAGTTGTTGATTTGGAATTGAAATAATCTTGGAAGCTTATACTCATAAAATTAGACATAGAATAACAATAAAAAGTGTACATCGAGCAACTTTGATGGTCCGAAGTTGCTCAACTCTCTCTTTGGAGGGGCTTTTAACGGTTTTGTCCATTTGTCATAGAAAGTTAGTGATTTGGAATCGAAATAATCTTGGAAGCTTATAATCCTAAAATTTGACATAGAATAAAAATAAAAAGTGTACACCGAGCAACTTTGATGGTCCGAAGTTGCTCAACTCTCTCTATGGAGGGGCTTTTAACGGTTTTGTCCATTTGTCATAGAAAGTTAGTGATTTGGAATCGAAATAATCTTGGAAGCTTATAATCCTAAAATTTGACATAGAATAAAAATAAAAAGTGTACACCGAGCAACTTTGATGGTCCGAAGTTGCTCAACTCTCTCTATGGAGGGGCTTTTAACGGTTTTATCCATTTGTCATAGAAAGATGGTGTTTTAGCATCGAAATAATCTAGGAAGCTTATACTCGTAAAATTTGACAAAGAAGAACAATAAAAAGTGTATCCCGAGCAACTTTGATGGTTCGAAGTTGCTCAACTCTCTCTATGGAGGAGCTTTAAACGGTTTTGTCCATTTGTCGTAAAAAGTTTATTTTTTGGCGCCGAAATAATCTAGGAAGCTTATACTCGTAAAATTTAACATAGAAGAACAATAAAAAGTGTACACCGAGCAACTTTGATGGTGCGAAGTTGCTCAACTCTCTCTATGGAGGAGATTTTAACGGTTTTGTCCATTTGTCATAAAAAGTTCATTTTTTGGCATCTAAATAATCTAGAAAGCTTATACTCGTAAAATTTGACATAGAAGAACGATAAAAAGTGTACACCGAGCAACTTTGATGTTCCGAAGTTTCTCAACTCTCTATGGAGGAGCTTTTAACGGTTTTGTCCTTTTGTCGTAAAAAGTTCGTTTTTTCGCATCGAAATAATCTAGGAAGCTTATACTCATAAAATTTTACATAGAATAACAATAAAAAGTGTACATCGAGCAACTTTGATGGTTCGAAGTTGTTCAACTCTCTCTATGCAGGAGCTTTTAACGGTTTTGTCTATTTCTCATAGAAAGTTAGTGATTTGGAATCGAAATAATCTTGGAAGCTTATACTCATAAAATTTGACATAGAAGAACAATAAAAAGTGTACAACGGGCAACTGTGATGGTCCGAAGTTGCTCAACTCTCTCTATGGAGGAGATTTTAACGGTTTTGTCCATTTGTGGTAAAAAGTTCATTTTTTGGCATCGAAATAATCTAGGAAGCTTATACTCGTAAATTTTAAAATAGAAGAACAATAAAAAGTGTACACCGAGCAACTTTTATGGTCCGAAGTTGCTCAACTCTCTATATGGAGGAGCTTTTAACGGTGTTGTCCATTTCTCATAGAAAGTTGGTGATTTAGAATCGAAATAATCTTGGAAGCTTATACTCGTAAAATTTGACATAGAAGAACAATAAAAAGTGTTCACCGAGCAACTTTGATGGTACGAAGTTGCTCAACTCTCTATATGGAGGAGCTTTTAACGGTTTTGTCCATTTCTCATAGAAAGTTGTTGATTTGGAATCGAAATAATCTTGGAAGCTTATACTCGTAAAATTTGATATAGAATAACAATAAAAAGTGTACACCGAGCAACTTTGATGGTCCGAAGTTGCTCAACTCTCTCTATGGAGGGGCTTTTAACGGTTTTGTCCATTTGTCATAGAAAGATGGTGTTTTAGCATCGAAATAATCTAGGAAGCTTATACTCGTAAAATTTGACAAAGAAGAACAATAAAAAGTGTACACCGAGCAAATTTGATGGTCCGAAGTTGCTCAACTTTCTATATGGAGGAGCTTTTAACGGTTTTGTCCATTTCTCATAGAAAGTTGTTGATTTGGAATTGAAATAATCTTGGAAGCTTATACTCATAAAATTTGACATAGAATAACAATAAAAAGTGTACATCGAGCAACTTTGATGGTCCGAAGTTGCTCAACTCTCTCTATGGAGGGGCTTTTAACGGTTTTGTCCATTTGTCATAGAAAGTTAGTGATTTGGAATCGAAATAATCTTGGAAGCTTATAATCCTAAAATTTGACATAGAATAAAAATAAAAAGTGTACACCGAGCAACTTTGATGGTCCGAAGTTGCTCAACTCTCTCTATGGAGGGGCTTTTAACGGTTTTATCCATTTGTCATAGAAAGATGGTCTTTTAGCATCGAAATAATCTAGGAAGCTTATACTCGTAAAATTTGACATAGAAGAACAATAAAAAGTGTATCCCGAGCAACTTTGTTGGTTCGAAGTTGCTCAACTCTCTCTATGGAGGAGCTTTTAACGGTTTTGTCCATTTGTCGTAAAAAGTTTATTTTTTGGCGCCGAAATAATCTAGGAAGCTTATACTCGTAAAATTTAACATAGAAGAACAATAAAAAGTGTACACAGATCAACTTTGATGGTCCGAAGTTGCTCAACTCTTTATATGGAGGAGCTTTTATCGGTTTTGTCCATTTCTCATAGAAAGTTGGTGATTTTGAATCGAAATAATCTTGGAAGCTTATACTAATAAGATTTGACATAGAATAATAATAAAAAGTGTACACCGAGCAACTTTGATGGTGCGAAGTTGCTCAACTCTCTCTATGGAGGAGATTTTAACGGTTTTGTCCATTTGTCATAAAAAGTTCATTTTTTGGCATCTAAATAATCTAGAAAGCTTATACTCGTAAAATTTGACATAGAAGAACAATAAAAAGTGTACACCGAGCAACTTTGATGTTCCGAAGTTTCTCAACTCTCTATGGAGGAGCTTTTAACGGTTTTGTCCTTTTGTCGTAAAAAGTTCGTTTTTTCGCATCGAAATAATCTAGGAAGCTTATACTCATAAAATTTTACATAGAAGAACAATAAAAAGTGTACATCGAGCAACTTTGATGGTTCGAAGTTGTTCAACTCTCTCTATGGAGGAGCTTTTAACGGTTTTGTCTATTTCTCATAGAAAGTTAGTGATTTGGAATCGAAATAATCTTGGAAGCTTATACTCATAAAATTTGACATAGAAGAACAATAAAAAGTGTACAACGGGCAACTGTGATGGTCCGAAGTTGCTCAACTCTCTCTATGGAGGAGATTTTAACGGTTTTGTCCATTTGTGGTAAAAAGTTCATTTTTTGGCATCGAAATAATCTAGGAAGCTTGTACTCGTAAATTTTAAAATAGAAGAACAATAAAAAGTGTACACCGAGCAACTTTTATGGTCCGAAGTTGCTCAACTCTCTATATGGAGGAGCTTTTAACGGTGTTGTCCATTTCTCATAGAAAGTTGGTGATTTAGAATCGAAATAATCTTGGAAGCTTATACTCGTAAAATTTGACATAGAAGAACAATAAAAAGTGTTCACCGAGCAACTTTGATGGTACGAAGTTGCTCAACTCTCTATATGGAGGAGCTTTTAACGGTTTTGTCCATTTCTCATAGAAAGTTGTTGATTTGGAATCGAAATAATCTTGGAAGCTTATACTCGTAAAATTTGATATAGAATAACAATAAAAAGTGTACACCGAGCAACTTTGATGGTCCGAAGTTGCTCAACTCTCTCTATGGAGGGGCTTTTAACGGTTTTGTCCATTTGTCATAGAAAGATGGTGTTTTAGCATCGAAATAATCTAGGAAGCTTATACTCGTAAAATTTGACAAAGAAGAACAATAAAAAGTGTACACCGAGCAAATTTGATGGTCCGAAGTTGCTCAACTTTCTATATGGAGGAGCTTTTAACGGTTTTGTCCATTTCTCATAAAAAGTTGTTGATTTGGAATTGAAATAATCTTGGAAGCTTATACTCATAAAATTAGACATAGAATAACAATAAAAAGTGTACACCGAGCAACTTTGATGTTCCGAAGTTTCTCAACTCTCTATGGAGGAGCTTTTAACGGTTTTGTCCTTTCGTCGTAAAAAGTTCGTTTTTTCGCATCGAAATAATCTAGGAAGCTTATACTCATAAAATTTTACATAGAAGAACAATAAAAAGTGTACATCGAGCAACTTTGATGGTTCGAAGTTGTTCAACTCTCTCTATGGAGGAGCTTTTAACGGTTTTGTCTATTTCTCATAGAAAGTTAGTGATTTGGAATCGAAATAATCTTGGAAGCTTATACTCATAAAATTTGACATAGAAGAACAATAAAAAGTGTACAACGGGCAACTGTGATGGTCCGAAGTTGCTCAACTCTCTCTATGGAGGAGATTTTAACGGTTTTGTCCATTTGTGGTAAAAAGTTCATTTTTTGGCATCGAAATAATCTAGGAAGCTTATACTCGTAAATTTTAAAATAGAAGAACAATAAAAAGTGTACACCGAGCAACTTTTATGGTCCGAAGTTGCTCAACTCTCTATATGGAGGAGCTTTTAACGGTGTTGTCCATTTCTCATAGAAAGTTGGTGATTTAGAATCGAAATAATCTTGGAAGCTTATACTCGTAAAATTTGACATAGAAGAACAATAAAAAGTGTTCACCGAGCAACTTTGATGGTACGAAGTTGCTCAACTCTCTATATGGAGGAGCTTTTAACGGTTTTGTCCATTTCTCATAGAAAGTTGTTGATTTGGAATCGAAATAATCTTGGAAGCTTATACTCGTAAAATTTGATATAGAATAACAATAAAAAGTGTACACCGAGCAACTTTGATGGTCCGAAGTTGCTCAACTCTCTCTATGGAGGGGCTTTTAACGGTTTTGTCCATTTGTCATAGAAAGATGGTGTTTTAGCATCGAAATAATCTAGGAAGCTTATACTCGTAAAATTTGACAAAGAAGAACAATAAAAAGTGTACACCGAGCAAATTTGATGGTCCGAAGTTGCTCAACTTTCTATATGGAGGAGCTTTTAACGGTTTTGTCCATTTCTCATAGAAAGTTGTTGATTTGGAATTGAAATAATCTTGGAAGCTTATACTCATAAAATTAGACATAGAATAACAATAAAAAGTGTACATCGAGCAACTTTGATGGTCCGAAGTTGCTCAACTCTCTCTTTGGAGGGGCTTTTAACGGTTTTGTCCATTTGTCATAGAAAGTTAGTGATTTGGAATCGAAATAATCTTGGAAGCTTATAATCCTAAAATTTGACATAGAATAAAAATAAAAAGTGTACACCGAGCAACTTTGATGGTCCGAAGTTGCTCAACTCTCTCTATGGAGGGGCTTTTAACGGTTTTGTCCATTTGTCATAGAAAGTTAGTGATTTGGAATCGAAATAATCTTGGAAGCTTATAATCCTAAAATTTGACATAGAATAAAAATAAAAAGTGTACACCGAGCAACTTTGATGGTCCGAAGTTGCTCAACTCTCTCTATGGAGGGGCTTTTAACGGTTTTATCCATTTGTCATAGAAAGATGGTGTTTTAGCATCGAAATAATCTAGGAAGCTTATACTCGTAAAATTTGACAAAGAAGAACAATAAAAAGTGTATCCCGAGCAACTTTGTTGGTTCGAAGTTGCTCAACTCTCTCTATGGAGGAGCTTTAAACGGTTTTGTCCATTTGTCGTAAAAAGTTTATTTTTTGGCGCCGAAATAATCTAGAAAGCTTATACTCGTAAAATTTAACATAGGAGAACAATAAAAAGTGTACACCGAGCAACTTTGATGGTGCGAAGTTGCTCAACTCTCTCTATGGAGGAGATTTTAACGGTTTTGTCCATTTGTCATAAAAAGTTCATTTTTTGGCATCTAAATAATCTAGAAAGCTTATACTCGTAAAATTTGACATAGAAGAACAATAAAAAGTGTACACCGAGCAACTTTGATGTTCCGAAGTTTCTCAACTCTCTATGGAGGAGCTTTTAACGGTTTTGTCCTTTTGTCGTAAAAAGTTCGTTTTTTCGCATCGAAATAATCTAGGAAGCTTATACTCATAAAATTTTACATAGAATAACAATAAAAAGTGTACATCGAGCAACTTTGATGGTTCGAAGTTGTTCAACTCTCTCTATGCAGGAGCTTTTAACGGTTTTGTCTATTTCTCATAGAAAGCTAGTGATTTTGAATCGAAATAATCTTGGAAGCTTATACTCATAAAATTTGACATAGAAGAACAATAAAAAGTGTACAATGGGCAACTGTGATGGTCCGAAGTTGCTCAACTCTCTCTATGGAGGAGATTTTAACGGTTTTGTCCATTTGTGGTAAAAAGTTCATTTTTTGGCATCGAAATAATCTAGGAAGCTTATACTCGTAAATTTTAAAATAGAAGAACAATAAAAAGTGTACACCGAGCAACTTTTATGGTCCGAAGTTGCTCAACTCTCTATATGGAGGAGCTTTTAACGGTGTTGTCCATTTCTCATAGAAAGTTGGTGATTTAGAATCGAAATAATCTTGGAAGCTTATACTCGTAAAATTTGACATAGAAGAACAATAAAAAGTGTACACCGAGCAAATTTGATGGTCCGAAGTTGCTCAACTTTCTATATGGAGGAGCTTTTAACGGTTTTGTCCATTTCTCATAGAAAGTTGTTGATTTGGAATTGAAATAATCTTGGAAGCTTATACTCATAAAATTTGACATAGAATAACAATAAAAAGTGTACATCGAGCAACTTTGATGGTCCGAAGTTGCTCAACTCTCTCTATGGAGGGGCTTTTAACGGTTTTGTCCATTTGTCATAGAAAGTTAGTGATTTGGAATCGAAATAATCTTGGAAGATTATAATCCTAAAATTTGACATAGAATAAAAATAAAAAGTGTACACCGAGCAACTTTGATGGTCCGAAGTTGCTCAACTCTCTCTATGGAGGGGCTTTTAACGGTTTTATCCATTTGTCATAGAAAGATGGTGTTTTAGCATCGAAATAATCTAGGAAGCTTATACTCGTAAAATTTGACAAAGAAGAACAATAAAAAGTGTATCCCGAGAAACTTTGTTGGTTCGAAGTTGCTCAACTCTCTCTATGGAGGAGCTTTTAACGGTTTTGCCCATTTCTCATAGAAAGTTGGTGATTTGAAATCGAAATAATCTAGGAAGCTTATACTCGTAAAATTTGACATAGAAGAACAATAAAAAGTGTACACCGAGCAACTTTGATGGTCCGAAGTTGCTCAACTCTTTATATGGAGGAGCTTTTATCGGTTTTGTCCATTTCTCATAGAAAGTTGGTGATTTTGAATCGAAATAATCTTGGAAGCTTATACTAATAAGATTTGACATAGAATAATAATAAAAAGTGTACACCGAGCAACTTTGATGGTCCGAAGTTGCTCAACTCTCTCTATGGAGGAGATTTTAACGGTTTTGTCCATTTGTCATAAAAAGTTCGTTTTTTGGCGTCTAAATAATCTAGAAAGCTTATACTCGTAAAATTTGACATAGAAGAACAATAAAAAGTGTACACCGAGCAACTTTGATGTTTCGAAGTTTCTCAACTCTCTCTATGGAGGAGCTTTTAACGGTTTTGTCATTTTGTCGTAAAAAGTTCGTTTTTTCGCATCGAAATAATCTAGGAAGCTTATACTCATAAAATTTTACATAGAAGAACAATAAAAAGTGTACATCGAGCAACTTTGATGGTTCGAAGTTGTTCAACTCTCTCTATGGAGGAGCTTTTAACGGTTTTGTCTATTTCTCATAGAAAGTTAGTGATTTGGAATCGAAATAATCTTGGAAGCTTATACTCATAAAATTTGACATAGAAGAACAATAAAAAGTGTACAACGGGCAACTGTGATGGTCCGAAGTTGCTCAACTCTCTCTATGGAGGAGATTTTAACGGTTTTGTCCATTTGTGGTAAAAAGTTCATTTTTTGGCATCGAAATAATCTAGGAAGCTTATACTCGTAAATTTTAAAATAGAAGAACAATAAAAAGTGTACACCGAGCAACTTTTATGGTCCGAAGTTGCTCAACTCTCTATATGGAGGAGCTTTTAACGGTGTTGTCCATTTCTCATAGAAAGTTGGTGATTTAGAATCGAAATAATCTTGGAAGCTTATACTCGTAAAATTTGACATAGAAGAACAATAAAAAGTGTTCACCGAGCAACTTTGATGGTACGAAGTTGCTCAACTCTCTATATGGAGGAGCTTTTAACGGTTTTGTCCATTTCTCATAGAAAGTTGTTGATTTGGAATCGAAATAATCTTGGAATCTTATACTCGTAAAATTTGATATAGAATAACAATAAAAAGTGTACACCGAGCAACTTTGATGGTCCGAAGTTGCTCAACTCCCTCTATGGAGGGGCTTTTAACGGTTTTGTCCATTTGTCATAGAAAGTTAGTGATTTGGAATCGAAATAATCTTGGAAGCTTATAATCCTAAAATTTGACATAGAATAAAAATAAAAAGTGTACATCGAGCAACTTTGATCGTCCGAAGTTGCTCAACTCTCTCTATGGAGGGGCTTTTAACGGTTTTATCCATTTGTCATAGAAAGATGGTGTTTAGCATCGAAATAATCTAGGAAGCTTATACTCGTAAAATTTGACAAAGAAGAACAATAAAAAGTGTATCCCGAGCAACTTTGTTGGTTCGAAGTTGCTCAACTCTCTCTATGGAGGAGCTTTTAACGGTTTTGTCCATTTGTCGTAAAAAGTTGTTGATTTGGAATCGAAATAATCTTGGAAGCTTATACTCGTAAAATTTGATATAGAATAACAATAAAAAGTGTACACCGAGCAACTTTGATGGTCCGAAGTTGCTCAACTCCCTCTATGGACGGGCTTTTAACGGTTTTGTCCATTTGTCATAGAAAGTTAGTGATTTGGAATCGAAATAATCTTGGAAGCTTATAATCCTAAAATTTGACATAGAATAAAAATAAAAAGTGTACATCGAGCAACTTTGATGGTCCGAAGTTGCTCAACTCTCTCTATGGAGGGGCTTTTAACGGTTTTATCCATTTGTCATAGAAAGATGGTGTTTAGCATCGAAATAATCTAGGAAGCTTATACTCGTAAAATTTGACAAAGAAGAACAATAAAAAGTGTATCCCGAGCAACTTTGTTGGTTCGAAGTTGCTCAACTCTCTCTATGGAGGAGCTTTTAACGGTTTTGTCCATTTCTCATAGAAAGTTGTTGATTTGGAATCGAAATAATCTTGGAAGCTTATACTCGTAAAATTTGATATAGAATAACAATAAAAAGTGTACACCGAGCAACTTTGATGGTCCGAAGTTGCTCAACTCCCTCTATGGAGGGGCTTTTAACGGTTTTGTCCATTTGTCATAGAAAGTTAGTGATTTGGAATCGAAATAATCTTGGAAGCTTATAATCCTAAAATTTGACATAGAATAAAAATAAAAAGTGTACACCGAGCAACTTTGATGGTCCGAAGTTGCTCAACTCTCTCTATGGAGGGGCTTTTAACGGTTTTATCCATTTGTCATAGAAAGATGGTGTTTTAGCATCGAAATAATCTAGGAAGCTTATACTCGTAAAATTTGACAAAGAAGAACAATAAAAAGTGTATCCCGAGAAACTTTGTTGGTTCGAAGTTGCTCAACTCTCTCTATGGAGGAGCTTTTAACGGTTTTGCCCATTTGTCGTAAAAAGTTTATTTTTTGGCGCCGAAATAATCTAGGAAGCTTATACTCGTAAAATTTAACATAGAAGAACAATAAAAAGTGTACACAGATCAACTTTGATGGTCCGAAGTTGCTCAACTCTCTATATGGAGGAGCTTTTAACGGTGTTGTCCATTTCTCATAGAAAGTTGGTGATTTAGAATCGAAATAATCTTGGAAGCTTATACTCGTAAAATTTGACATAGAAGAACAATAAAAAGTGTACACCGAGCAAATTTGATGGTCCGAAGTTGCTCAACTTTCTATATGGAGGAGCTTTTAACGGTTTTGTCCATTTCTCATAGAAAGTTGTTGATTTGGAATTGAAATAATCTTGGAAGCTTATACTCATAAAATTTGACATAGAATAACAATAAAAAGTGTACATCGAGCAACTTTGATGGTCCGAAGTTGCTCAACTCTCTCTATGGAGGGGCTTTTAACGGTTTTGTCCATTTGTCATAGAAAGTTAGTGATTTGGAATCGAAATAATCTTGGAAGATTATAATCCTAAAATTTGACATAGAATAAAAATAAAAAGTGTACACCGAGCAACTTTGATGGTCCGAAGTTGCTCAACTCTCTCTATGGAGGGGCTTTTAACGGTTTTATCCATTTGTCATAGAAAGATGGTGTTTTAGCATCGAAATAATCTAGGAAGCTTATACTCGTAAAATTTGACAAAGAAGAACAATAAAAAGTGTATCCCGAGAAACTTTGTTGGTTCGAAGTTGCTCAACTCTCTCTATGGAGGAGCTTTTAACGGTTTTGCCCATTTCTCATAGAAAGTTGGTGATTTGAAATCGAAATAATCTTGGAAGCTTATATTCATAAAATTTGACATAGAAGAACAATAAAAAGTGTACACCGAGCAACTTTGATGGTCCGAAGTTGCTCAACTCTTTATATGGAGGAGCTTTTATCGGTTTTGTCCATTTCTCATAGAAAGTTGGTGATTTTGAATCGAAATAATCTTGGAAGCTTATACTAATAAGATTTGACATAGAATAAAAATAAAAAGTGTACACCGAGCAACTTTGATGGTCCGAAGTTGCTCAACTCTCTCTATGGAGGGGCTTTTAACGGTTTTGTCCATTTGTCATAGAAAGATGGTGTTTTAGCATCGAAATAATCTAGGAAGCTTATACTCGTAAAATTTGACAAAGAAGAACAATAAAAAGTGTATCCCGAGAAACTTTGTTGGTTCGAAGTTGCTCAACTCTCTCTATGGAGGAGCTTTTAACGGTTTTGCCCATTTGTCGTAAAAAGTTTATTTTTTGGCGCCGAAATAATCTAGGAAGCTTATACTCGTAAAATTTAACATAGAAGAACAATAAAAAGTGTACACAGATCAACTTTGATGGTCCGAAGTTGCTCAACTCTTTATATGGAGGAGCTTTTATCGGTTTTGTCCATTTCTCATAGAAAGTTGGTGATTTTGAATCGAAATAATCTTGGAAGCTTATACTAATAAGATTTGACATAGAATAATAATAAAAAGTGTACACCGAGCAACTTTGATGGTCCGAAGTTGCTCAACTCTCTCTATGGAGGAGATTTTAACGGTTTTGTCCATTTGTCATAAAAAGTTCGTTTTTTGGCATCTAAATAATCTAGAAAGCTTATACTCGTAAAATTTGACATAGAAGAACAATAAAAAGTGTACACCGAGCAACTTTGATGTTTCGAAGTTTCTCAACTCTCTCTATGGAGGAGCTTTTAACGGTTTTGTCCTTTTGTCGTAAAAAGTTCGTTTTTTTCGCATCGAAATAATCTAGGAAGCTTATACTCATAAAATTTTACATAGAAGAACAATAAAAAGTGTACATCGAGCAACTTTGATGGTTCGAAGTTGTTCAACTCTCTCTATGGAGGAGCTTTTAACGATTTTGTCTATTTCTCATAGAAAGTTAGTGATTTGGAATCGAAATAATCTTGGAAGCTTATACTCATAAAATTTGACATAGAAGAACAATAAAAAGTGTACAACGGGCAACTGTGATGGTCCGAAGTTGCTCAACTCTCTCTATGGAGGAGATTTTAACGGTTTTGTCCATTTGTGGTAAAAAGTTCATTTTTTGGCATCGAAATAATCTAGGAAGCTTATACTCGTAAATTTTAAAATAGAAGAACAATAAAAAGTGTACACCGAGCAACTTTTATGGTCCGAAGTTGCTCAACTCTCTATATGGAGGAGCTTTTAACGGTGTTGTCCATTTCTCATAGAAAGTTGGTGATTTAGAATCGAAATAATCTTGGAAGCTTATACTCGTAAAATTTGACATAGAAGAACAATAAAAAGTGTTCACCGAGCAACTTTGATGGTACGAAGTTGCTCAACTCTCTATATGGAGGAGCTTTTAACGGTTTTGTCCATTTCTCATAGAAAGTTGTTGATTTGGAATCGAAATAATCTTGGAAGCTTATACTCGTAAAATTTGACAAAGAAGAACAATAAAAAGTGTACACCGAGCAACTTTGATGGTCCGAAGTTGCTCAACTCCCTCTATGGACGGGCTTTTAACGGTTTTGTCCATTTGTCATAGAAAGTTAGTGATTTGGAATCGAAATAATCTTGGAAGCTTATAATCCTAAAATTTGACATAGAATAAAAATAAAAAGTGTACATCGAGCAACTTTGATGGTCCGAAGTTGCTCAACTCTCTATATGGAGGAGCTTTTAACGGTGTTGTCCATTTCTCATAGAAAGTTGGTGATTTAGAATCGAAATAATCTTGGAAGCTTATACTCGTAAAATTTGACAAAGAAGAACAATAAAAAGTGTATCCCGAGCAACTTTGTTGGTTCGAAGTTGCTCAACTCTCTCTATGGAGGAGCTTTTAACGGTTTTGTCCATTTGTCGTAAAAAGTTGTTGATTTGGAATCGAAATAATCTTGGAAGCTTATACTCGTAAAATTTGATATAGAATAACAATAAAAAGTGTACACCGAGCAACTTTGATGGTCCGAAGTTGCTCAACTCCCTCTATGGACGGGCTTTTAACGGTTTTGTCCATTTGTCATAGAAAGTTAGTGATTTGGAATCGAAATAATCTTGGAAGCTTATAATCCTAAAATTTGACATAGAATAAAAATAAAAAGTGTACATCGAGCAACTTTGATGGTCCGAAGTTGCTCAACTCTCTCTATGGAGGGGCTTTTAACGGTTTTATCCATTTGTCATAGAAAGATGGTGTTTAGCATCGAAATAATCTAGGAAGCTTATACTCGTAAAATTTGACAAAGAAGAACAATAAAAAGTGTATCCCGAGCAACTTTGTTGGTTCGAAGTTGCTCAACTCTCTCTATGGAGGAGCTTTTAACGGTTTTGTCCATTTCTCATAGAAAGTTGTTGATTTGGAATCGAAATAATCTTGGAAGCTTATACTCGTAAAATTTGATATAGAATAACAATAAAAAGTGTACACCGAGCAACTTTGATGGTCCGAAGTTGCTCAACTCCCTCTATGGAGGGGCTTTTAACGGTTTTGTCCATTTGTCATAGAAAGTTAGTGATTTGGAATCGAAATAATCTTGGAAGCTTATAATCCTAAAATTTGACATAGAATAAAAATAAAAAGTGTACATCGAGCAACTTTGATGGTCCGAAGATGCTCAACTCTCTATATGGAGGGGCTTTTAACGGTTTTATCCATTTGTCATAGAAAGATGGTGTTTAGCATCGAAATAATCTAGGAAGCTTATACTCGTAAAATTTGACAAAGAAGAACAATAAAAAGTGTATCCCGAGCAACTTTGTTGGTTCGAAGTTGCTCAACTCTCTATATGGAGGAGCTTTTAACGGTTTTGTCCATTTCTCATAGAAAGTTGTTGATTTGGAATCGAAATAATCTTGGAAGCTTATACTCGTAAAATTTAACATAGAAGAACAATGAAAAGTGTACACCGAGCAACTTTGATGGTCCGAAGTTGCTCAACTTTCTATATGGAGGGGCTTTTAACTGTTTTGTCCATTTCTCAAAGAAAGTTGTTGATTTGGAATCGAAATAATCTTGGAAGCTTATACTCGTAAAATTTGATAAAGAAAAACAATAAAAAGTGTACACCGAGCAACTTTGATGGTCCGAAGTTGCTCAACTTTCTATATGGAGGAGCTTTTAACGGTTTTGTCCATTTCTCATAGAAAGTTGTTGATTTGGAATCGAAATAATATTGGAAGCTTATACTCATAAAATTTGACATAGAATAACAATAAAAAGTGTACACCGAGCAACTTTGATGGTCCGAAGTTGCTCAACTCCCTCTATGGAGGGGCTTTTAACGGTTTTGTCCATTTGTCATAGAAAGTTAGTGATTTGGAATCGAAATAATCTTGGAAGCTTATAATCCTAAAATTTGACATAGAATAAAAATAAAAAGTGTACATCGAGCAACTTTGATGGTCCGAAGTTGCTCAACTCTCTCTATGGAGGGGCTTTTAACGGTTTTATCCATTTGTCATAGAAAGATGGTGTTTAGCATCGAAATAATCTAGGAAGCTTATACTCGTAAAATTTGACAAAGAAGAACAATAAAAAGTGTATCCCGAGCAACTTTGTTGGTTCGTAGTTGCTCAACTCTCTCTATGGAGGAGCTTTTAACGGTTTTGTCCATTTGTCGTAAAAAGTTTATTTTTTGGCGCCGAAATAATCTAGGAAGCTTATACTCGTAAAATTTAACATAGAAGAACAATAAAAAGTGTACACCGAGCAACTTTGATGGTCCGAAGTTGCTCAACTCTTTATATGGAGGAGCTTTTATCGGTTTTGTCCATTTCTCATAGAAAGTTGGTGATTTTGAATCGAAATAATCTTGGAAGCTTATACTAATAAGATTTGACATAGAATAATTATAAAAATTGTACAGCGAGCAACTTTGATGGTCCGAAGTTGCTCAACTCTCTCTATGGAGGAGATTTTAACGGTTTTGTACATTTGTCATAAAAAGTTCGTTTTTTGGCATCTAAATAATCTAGAAAGCTTATACTTGTAAAATTTGACATAGAAGAACAATAAAAAGTGTACACCGAGCAACTTTGATGTTTCGAAGTTTCTCAACTCTCTCTATGGAGCAGCTTTTAACGGTTTTGTCCTTTTATCGTAAAAAGTTCATTTTTTGGCATCGAAATAATCTAGGAAGCTTATACTCGTAAAATTTTACATAGAAGAACAATAAAAAGTGTACACCGAGCAACTTTGATGGTCCGAAGGTGCTCAACTCTCTCTATGGAGGGGCTTTTAACGGTTTTGTCCATTTGTCATAGAAAGATGGTGTTTTAGCATCGAAATAATCTAGAAAGCTTATACTCGTAAAATTTGACAAAGAAGAACAATAAAAAGTGTATCCCGAGCAACTTTGTTGGTTCGAAGTTACTCAACTCTCTCTATGGAGGAGCTTTTAACGGTTTTGTTCATTTGTCGTAAAAAATTTATTTTTTGGTGCCGAAATAATCTAGGAAGCTTATACTCGTAAAATTTAACATAGAAGAACAATAAAAAGTGTACACCGAGCAACTTTGATGGTCCGAAGTTGCTCAACTCTCTCTATGGAGGGGCTTTTAACGGTTTTGTCCATTTGTCATAGAAAGATGGTGTTTTAGCATCGAAATAATCTAGGAAGCTTATACTCGTAAAATTTGACAAAGAAGAACAATAAAAAGTGTATCCCGAGCAACTTTGTTGGTTCGAAGTTGCTCAACTCTCTCTATGGAGGGGCTTTTAACGGTTTTGTCCAATGTCTCATAGAAAGATGGTGTTATAGCATCGAAATAATTTAGGAAGCTTATACTCGTAAAATTTGACAAAGATGAACAATAAAAAGTGTACACCGAGCAAATTTGATGGTCCGAAGTTGCTCAACTTTCTATATGGAGGAGCTTTTAACGGTTTTGTCCATTTCTCATAGAAAGTTGTTGATTTGCAATTGAAATAATCTTGGAAGCTTATACTCATAAAATTTGACATAGAATAACAATAAAAAGTGTACATCGAGCAACTTTCATGGTCCGAAGTTGCTCAACTCTCTCTATGGAGGGGCTTTTAACGGTTTTTTCCATTTGTCATAGAAAGTTAGTGATTTGGAATCGAAATAATCTTGGAAGCTTATACTCCAAAAATTTGACATAAAATAACAATAAAAAGTGTACACCGAGCAACTTTGATGGTCCGAAGTTGCTCAACTCTCTCTATGGAGGGGCTTTTAACGGTTTTGTCCATTTGTCATAGAAAGATGGTGTTTTAACATCGAAATAATCTAGAAAGCTTATACTCGTAAAATTTGACAAAGAAGAACAACAAAAAGTGTATCCCGAGCAACTTTGTTGGTTCGAAGTTACTCAACTCTCTCTATGGAGGAGCTTTTAACGGTTTTGTCCATTTGTCGTAAAATGTTTATTTTTTGGCGCCGAAATAATCTAGGAAGCTTATACTCGTAAAATTTAACATAGAAGAACAATAAAAAGTGTACACCGAGCAACTTTGATGGTCCGAAGTTGCTCAACTCTCTCTATGGAGGGGCTTTTAATGGTTTTGTCCATTTGTCATAGAAAGATGGTGTTTTAGCATCGAAATAATCTAGGAAGCTTATACTCGTAAAATTTGACAAAGAAGAACAATAAAAAGTGTATCCCGAGCAACTTTGTTGGTTCGAAGTTGTTCAACTCTCTCTATGGTGGAGCTTTGAACGGTTTTGTCCATTTCTCATAGAAAGTTGGTGATCTGGAATCGAAATAATCTTGGAAGCTTATACTCATAAAATTTGACATAGAATAACAATAAAAAGTGTACACCGAGTAACTTTGATTGTCCGAAGTTGCTCAATTATCTCTATAGAGGGGCTTTTAACGGTTTTGTCCATTTGTCATAGAAAGTTAGTGATTTGGAATCGAAATAATCTTGGAAGCTTATACTCGTAAAATTTGACGTAGAATAACAATAAAAAGTGTACAACGAGCAACTTTGATGGTCCGAAGTTGCTCAACTCTCTCTATGGAGGGGCTTTTAACGGTTTTGTCCATTTGTCATAGAAAGATGGTGTTTTAGCATCGAAATAATCTAGGAAGCTTATACTCGTAAAATTTGACAAAGAAGAACAATAAAAAGTGAATCCCGAGCAACTTTGTTGGTTCGAAGTTGCTCAACTCTCTCTATGGAGTAGCTTTTAACGGTTTTGTCCATTTGTCGTAAAAAGTTTCTTTTTTGGCGCCGAAATAATCTAGGAAGCTTATACTCGTAAAATTTAACATAGAAGAACAATAAAAAGTGTACACCGAGCAACTTTGATGGTCCGAAGTTGCTCAACTCTTTATATGGAGGAGCTTTTATCGGTTTTGTCCATTTCTCATAGAAAGTTGGTGATTTTGAATCGAAATAATCTTGGAAGCTTATACTAATAAGATTTGACATAGAATAATAATAAAAAGTGTACACCGAGCAACTTTGATGTTCCGAAGTTTCTCAACTCTCTCTATGGAGGAGCTTTTAACGGTTTTGTCCATTTGTCGTAAAAAGTTTATTTTTTGGCGCCGAAATAATCTAGGAAGCTTATACTCGTAAAATTTAACATAGAAGAACAATAAAAAGTGTACACCGAGCAACTTTGATGGTCCGAAGTTGCTCAACTCTTTATATGGAGGAGCTTTTATCGGTTTTGTCCATTTCTCATAGAAAGTTGGTGATTTTGAAGCGAAATAATCTTGGAAGCTTATACTAATAAGATTTGACATAGAATAACAATAAAAAGTATACACCGAGAAACTTTGATGGTCCGAAGTTGCTCAACTCTCTCTATGGAGAGGCTTTCAACGGTTTTGTCCATTTGTCATAGAAAGTTAGTGATTTGGAATCGAAATAATCTTGGAAGCTTATAATCCTAAAATTTGACATAGAATAAAAATAAAAAGTGTACACCGAGCAACTTTGATGGTCCGAAGTTGCTCAACTCTCTCTATGGAGGGGCTTTTAACGGTTTTATCCATTTGTCATAGAAAGATGGTGTTTTAGCATCGAAATAATCTAGGAAGCTTATACACGTAAAATTTGACAAAGAAGAACAATAAAAAGTGTATCCCGAGAAACTTTGTTGGTTCGAAGTTGCTCAACTCTCTCTATGGAGGAGCTTTTAACGGTTTTGCCCATTTGTCGTAAAAAGTTTATTTTTTGGCGCCGAAATAATCTAGGAAGCTTATACTCGTAAAATTTAACATAGAAGAACAATAAAAAGTGTACACCGAGCAACTTTGATGGTCCGAAGTTGCTCAACTCTTTATATGGAGGAGCTTTTATCGGTTTTGTCCATTTCTCATAGAAAGTTGGTGATTTTGAATCGAAATAATCTTGGAAGCTTATACTAATAAGATTTGACAAAGAATAATAATAAAAAGTGTACACCGAACAACTTTGATGGTCCGAAGTTGCTCAACTCTCTCTATGGAGGAGATTTTAACGGTTTTGTCCATTAGTCGTAAAAAGTTCATTTTTTGGCATCGAAATAATCTAGGAAGCTTATACTCGTAAAATTTAACATAGAAGAACAATGAAAAGTGTACACCGAGCAACTTTGATGGTCCGAAGTTGCTCAACTTTCTATATGGAGGGGCTTTTAACTGTTTTGTCCATTTCTCAAAGAAAGTTGTTGATTTGGAATCGAAATAATCTTGGAAGCTTATACTCGTAAAATTTGACAAAGAAAAACAATAAAAAGTGTACACCGAGCAACTTTGATGGTCCGAAGTTGCTCAACTTTCTATATGGAGGAGCTTTTAACGGTTTTGTCCATTTCTCATAGAAAGTTGTTGATTTGGAATCGAAATAATCTTGGAAGCTTATACTCATAAAATTTGACATAGAATAACAATAAAAAGTGTACACCGAGCAACTTTGATGGTCCGAAGTTGCTCAACTTCCTCTATGGAGGGGCTTTTAACGGTTTTGTCCATTTGTCATAGAAAGTTAGTGATTTGGAATCGAAATAATCTTGGAAGCTTATAATCCTAAAATTTGACATAGAATAAAAATAAAAAGTGTACATCGAGCAACTTTGATGGTCCGAAGTTGCTCAACTCTCTCTATGGAGGGGCTTTTAACGGTTTTATCCATTTGTCATAGAATGATGGTGTTTAGCATCGAAATAATCTAGGAAGCTTATACTCGTAAAATTTGACAAAGAAGAACAATAAAAAGTGTATCCCGAGCAACTTTGTTGGTTCGAAGTTGCTCAACTCTCTCTATGGAGGAGCTTTTAACGGTTTTGTCCATTTGTCGTAAAAAGTTTATTTTTTGGCGCCGAAATAATCTAGGAAGCTTATACTCGTAAAATTTAACATAGAAGAACAATAAAAAGTGTACACCGAGCAACTTTGATGGTCCGAAGTTGCTCAACTCTTTATATGGAGGAGCTTTTATCGGTTTTGTCCATTTCTCATAGAAAGTTGGTGATTTTGAATCGAAATAATCTTGGAAGCTTATACTAATAAGATTTGACATAGAATAATTATAAAAATTGTACAGCGAGCAACTTTGATGGTCCGAAGTTGCTCAACTCTCTCTATGGAGGAGATTTTAATGGTTTTGTACATTTGTCATAAAAAGTTCGTTTTTTGGCATCTAAATAATCTAGAAAGCTTATACTTGTAAAATTTGACATAGAAGAACAATAAAAAGTGTACACCGAGCAACTTTGATGTTCCGAAGTTTCTCAACTCTCTCTATGGAGCAGCTTTTAACGGTTTTGTCCTTTTATCGTAAAAAGTTCATTTTTTGGCATCGAAATAATCTTGGAAGCTTATAATCCTAAAATTTGACATAGAATAAAAATAAAAAGTGTACATCGAGCAACTTTGATGGTCCGAAGTTGCTCAACTCTCTCTATGGAGGGGCTTTTAACGGTTTTGTCCATTTGTCATAGAAAGATTGTGTTTTAGCATCGAAATAATCTAGGAAGCTTATACTCGTAAAATTTGACAAAGAAGAACAATAAAAAGTGTATCCCGAGCAACTTTGTTGGTTCGAAGTTGCTCAACTCTCTCTATGGAGGGGCTTTTAACGGTTTTGTCCAATGTCTCATAGAAAGATGGTGTTTTAGCATCGAAATAATTTAGGAAGCTTATACTCGTAAAATTTGACAAAGATGAACAATAAAAAGTGTACACCGAGCAAATTTGATGGTCCGAAGTTGCTCAACTTTCTATATGGAGGGGCTTTTAACTGTTTTGTCCATTTCTCAAAGAAAGTTGTTGATTTGGAATCGAAATAATCTTGGAAGCTTATACTCGTAAAATTTGACAAAGAAAAACAATAAAAAGTGTACACCGAGCAACTTTGATGGTCCGAAGTTGCTCAACTTTCTATATGGAGGAGCTTTTAACGGTTTTGTCCATTTCTCATAGAAAGTTGTTGATTTGGAATCGAAATAATCTTGGAAGCTTATACTCATAAAATTTGACATAGAATAACAATAAAAAGTGTACACCGAGCAACTTTGATGGTCCGAAGTTGCTCAACTCCCTCTATGGAGGGGCTTTTAACGGTTTTGTCCATTTGTCATAGAAAGTTAGTGATTTGGAATCGAAATAATCTTGGAAGCTTATAATCCTAAAATTTGACATAGAATAAAAATAAAAAGTGTACATCGAGCAACTTTGATGGTCCGAAGTTGCTCAACTCTCTCTATGGAGGGGCTTTTAACGGTTTTATCCATTTGTCATAGAAAGATGGTGTTTTAGCATCGAAATAATCTAGGAAGCTTATACTCGTAAAATTTGACAAAGAAGAACAATAAAAAGTGTATCCCGAGAAACTTTGTTGGTTCGAAGTTGCTCAACTCTCTCTATGGAGGAGCTTTTAACGGTTTTGCCCATTTGTCGTAAAAAGTTTATTTTTTGGCGCCGAAATAATCTAGGAAGCTTATACTCGTAAAATTTAACATAGAAGAACAATAAAAAGTGTACACCGAGCAACTTTGATGGTCCGAAGTTGCTCAACTCTTTATATGGAGGTGCTTTTATCGGTTTTGTCCATTTCTCATAGAAAGTTGGTCATTTTGAATCGAAATAATCTTGGAACCTTATACTAATAAGATTTGACATAGAATAATAATAAAAAGTGTACACCGAACAACTTTGATGGTCCGAAGTTGCTCAACTCTCTCTATGGAGGAGATTTTAACGGTTTTGTCCATTAGTCGTAAAAAGTTCATTTTTTGGCATCGAAATAATCTAGGAAGCTTATACTCGTAAAATTTAACATAGAAGAACAATGAAAAGTGTACACCGAGCAACTTTGATGGTCCGAAGTTGCTCAACTTTCTATATGGAGGGGCTTTTAACTGTTTTGTCCATTTCTCAAAGAAAGTTGTTGATTTGGAATCGAAATAATCTTGGAAGCTTATACTCGTAAAATTTGACAAAGAAAAACAATAAAAAGTGTACACCGAGCAACTTTGATGGTCCGAAGTTGCTCAACTTTCTATATTGAGGAGCTTTTAACGGTTTTGTCCATTTCTCATAGAAAGTTGTTGATTTGGAATCGAAATAATCTTGGAAGCTTATACTCATAAAATTTGACATAGAATAACAATAAAAAGTGTACACCGAGCAACTTTGATGGTCCGAAGTTGCTCAACTCCCTCTATGGAGGGGCTTTTAACGGTTTTGTCCATTTGTCATAGAAAGTTAGTGATTTGGAATCGAAATAATCTTGGAAGCTTATAATCCTAAAATTTGACATAGAATAAAAATAAAAAGTGTACATCGAGCAACTTTGATGGTCCGAAGTTGCTCAACTCTCTCTATGGAGGGGCTTTTAACGGTTTTATCCATTTGTCATAGAAAGATGGTGTTTTAGCATCGAAATAATCTAGGAAGCTTATACTCGTAAAATTTGACAAAGAAGAACAATAAAAAGTGTATCCCGAGAAACTTTGTTGGTTCGAAGTTGCTCAACTCTCTCTATGGAGGAGCTTTTAACGGTTTTGCCCATTTGTCGTAAAAAGTTTATTTTTTGGCGCCGAAATAATCTAGGAAGCTTATACTCGTAAAATTTAACATAGAAGAACAATAAAAAGTGTACACCGAGCAACTTTGATGGTCCGAAGTTGCTCAACTCTTTATATGGAGGAGCTTTTATCGGTTTTGTCCATTTCTCATAGAAAGTTGGTCATTTTGAATCGAAATAATCTTGGAACCTTATACTAATAAGATTTGACATAGAATAATAATAAAAAGTGTACACCGAACAACTTTGATGGTCCGAAGTTGCTCAACTCTCTCTATGGAGGAGATTTTAACGGTTTTGTCCATTAGTCGTAAAAAGTTCATTTTTTGGCATCGAAATAATCTAGGAAGCTTATACTCGTAAAATTTAACATAGAAGAACAATGAAAAGTGTACACCGAGCAACTTTGATGGTCCGAAGTTGCTCAACTTTCTATATGGAGGGGCTTTTAACTGTTTTGTCCATTTCTCAAAGAAAGTTGTTGATTTGGAATCGAAATAATCTTGGAAGCTTATACTCGTAAAATTTGACAAAGAAAAACAATAAAAAGTGTACACCGAGCAACTTTGATGGTCCGAAGTTGCTCAACTTTCTATATGGAGGAGCTTTTAACGGTTTTGTCCATTTCTCATAGAAAGTTGTTGATTTGGAATCGAAATAATCTTGGAAGCTTATACTCATAAAATTTGACATAGAATAACAATAAAAAGTGTACACCGAGCAACTTTGATGGTCCGAAGTTGCTCAACTCCCTCTATGGAGGGGCTTTTAACGGTTTTGTCCATTTGTCATAGAAAGTTAGTGATTTGGAATCGAAATAATCTTGGAAGCTTATAATCCTAAAATTTGACATAGAATAAAAATAAAAAGTGTACATCGAGCAACTTTGATGGTCCGAAGTTGCTCAACTCTCTCTATGGAGGGGCTTTTAACGGTTTTATCCATTTGTCATAGAAAGATGGTGTTTAGCATCGAAATAATCTAGGAAGCTTATACTCGTAAAATTTGACAAAGAAGAACAATAAAAAGTGTATCCCGAGCAACTTTGTTGGTTCGAAGTTGCTCAACTCTCTCTATGGAGGAGCTTTTAACGGTTTTGTCCATTTGTCGTAAAAAGTTTATTTTTTGGCGCCGAAATAATCTAGGAAGCTTATACTCGTAAAATTTAACATAGAAGAACAATAAAAAGTGTACACCGAGCAACTTTGATGGTCCGAAGTTGCTCAACTCTTTATATGGAGGAGCTTTTATCGGTTTTGTCCATTTCTCATAGAAAGTTGGTGATTTTGAATCGAAATAATCTTGGAAGCTTATACTAATAAGATTTGACATAGAATAATTATAAAAATTGTACAGCGAGCAACTTTGATGGTCCGAAGTTGCTCAACTCTCTCTATGGAGGAGATTTTAATGGTTTTGTACATTTGTCATAAAAAGTTCGTTTTTTGGCATCTAAATAATCTAGAAAGCTTATACTTGTAAAATTTGACATAGAAGAACAATAAGAAGTGTACACCGAGCAACTTTGATGTTCCGAAGTTTCTCAACTCTCTCTATGGAGCAGCTTTTAACGGTTTTGTCCTTTTATCATAAAAAGTTCATTTTTTGGCATCGAAATAATCTTGGAAGCTTATAATCCTAAAATTTGACATAGAATAAAAATAAAAAGTGTACATCGAGCAACTTTGATGGTCCGAAGTTGCTCAACTCTCTCTATGGAGGGGCTTTTAACGGTTTTGTCCATTTGTCATAGAAAGATTGTGTTTTAGCATCGAAATAATCTAGGAAGCTTATACTCGTAAAATTTGACAAAGAAGAACAATAAAAAGTGTATCCCGAGCAACTTTGTTGGTTCGAAGTTGCTCAAATCTCTCTATGGAGGGGCTTTTAACGGTTTTGTCCAATGTCTCATAGAAAGATGGTGTTTTAGCATCGAAATAATTTAGGAAGCTTATACTCGTAAAATTTGACAAAGATGAACAATAAAAAGTGTACACCGAGCAAATTTGATGGTCCGAAGTTGCTCAACTTTCTATATGGAGGAGCTTTTAACGGTTTTGTCCATTTCTCATAGAAAGTTGTTGATTTGTAATTGAAATAATCTTGGAAGCTTATACTCATAAAATTTGACATAGAATAACAATAAAAAGTGTACATCGAGCAACTTTCATGGTCCGAAGTTGCTCAACTCTCTCTATGGAGGGGCTTTTAACGGTTTTGTCCATTTGTCATAGAAAGTTAGTGATTTGGAATCGAAATAATCTTGGAAGCTTATACTCCTAAAATTTGACATAAAATAACAATAAAAAGTGTACACCGAGCAACTTTGATGGTCCGAAGTTGCTCAACTCTCTCTATGGAGGGGCTTTTAACGGTTTTGTCCATTTGTCATAGAAAGATGGTGTTTTAACATCGAAATAATCTAGAAAGCTTATACTCGTAAAATTTGACAAAGAAGAACAATAAAAAGTGTATCCCGAGCAACTTTGTTGGTTCGAAGTTACTCAACTCTCTCTATGGAGGAGCTTTTAACGGTTTTGTCCATTTGTCGTAAAATGTTTATTTTTTGGCGCCGAAATAATCTAGGAAGCTTATACTCGTAAAATTTAACATAGAAGAACAATAAAAAGTGTACACCGAGCAACTTTGATGGTCCGAAGTTGCTCAACTCTCTCTATGGAGGGGCTTTTAACGGTTTTGTCCATTTGTCATAGAAAGATGGTGTTTTAGCATCGAAATAATCTAGGAAGCTTATACTCGTAAAATTTGACAAAGAAGAACAATAAAAAGTGTATCCCGAGCAACTTTGTTGGTTCGAAGTTGTTCAACTCTCTCTATGGTGGAGCTTTGAACGGTTTTGTCCATTTCTCATAGAAAGTTGGTGATCTGGAATCGAAATAATCTTGGAAGCTTATACTCATAAAATTTGACATAGAATAACAATAAAAAGTGTACACCGAGTAACTTTGATGGTCCGAAGTTGCTCAATTATCTCTATAGAGAGGCTTTTAACGGTTTTGTCCATTTGTCATAGAAAGTTAGTGATTTGGAATCGAAATAATCTTGGAAGCTTATACTCGTAAAATTTGACGTAGAATAACAATAAAAAGTGTACAACGAGCAACTTTGATGGTCCGAAGTTGCTCAACTCTCTCTATGGAGGGGCTTTTAACGGTTTTGTCCATTTGTCATAGAAAGATGGTGTTTTAGCATCGAAATAATCTAGGAAGCTTATACTCGTAAAATTTGACAAAGAAGAACAATAAAAAGTGTATCCCGAGCAACTTTGTTGGTTCGAAGTTGCTCAACTCTCTCTATGGAGGAGCTTTTAACGGTTTTGTCCATTTGTCGTAAAAAGTTTATTTTTTGGCGCCGAAATAATCTAGGAAGCTTATACTCGTAAAATTTAACATAGAAGAACAATAAAAAGTGTACACCGAGCAACTTTGATGGTCCGAAGTTGCTCAACTCTTTATATGGAGGAGCTTTTATCGGTTTTGTCCATTTCTCATAGAAAGTTGGTGATTTTGAATCGAAATAATCTTGGAAGCTTATACTAATAAGATTTGACATAGAATAATAATAAAAAGTGTACACCGAGCAACTTTGATGTTCCGAAGTTTCTCAACTCTCTCTATGGAGGAGTTTTTAACGGTTTTGTCCATTTGTCGTAAAAAGTTTATTTTTTGGCGCCGAAATAATCTAGGAAGCTTATACTCGTAAAATTTAACATAGAAGAACAATAAAAAGTGTACACCGAGCAACTTTGATGGTCCGAAGTTGCTCAACTCTTTATATGGAGGAGCTTTTATCGGTTTTGTCCATTTCTCATAGAAAGTTGGTGATTTTGAATCGAAATAATCTTGGAAGCTTATACTAATAAGATTTGACATAGAATAACAATAAAAAGTATACACCGAGAAACTTTGATGGTCCGAAGTTGCTCAACTCTCTCTATGGAGAGGCTTTCAACGGTTTTGTCCATTTGTCATAGAAAGTTAGTGATTTGGAATCGAAATAATCTTGGAAGCTTATAATCCTAAAATTTGACATAGAATAAAAATAAAAAGTGTACACCGAGCAACTTTGATGGTCCGAAGTTGCTCAACTCTCTCTATGGAGGGGCTTTTAACGGTTTTATCCATTTGTCATAGAAAGATGGTGTTTTAGCATCGAAATAATCTAGGAAGCTTATACTCGTAAAATTTGACAAAGAAGAACAATAAAAAGTGTATCCCGAGCAACTTTGTTGGTTCGAAGTTGCTCAACTCTCTCTATGGAGGAGCTTTAAACGGTTTTGTCCATTTGTCGTAAAAAGTTTATTTTTTGGCGCCAAAATAATCTAGGAAGCTTATACTCGTAAAATTTAACATAGAAGAACAATAAAAAGTGTACACCGAGCAACTTTGATGGTCCGAAGTTGCTCAACTATTTATATGGAGGAGCTTTTATCGGTTTTGTCCATTTCTCATAGAAAGTTGGTGATTTTGAATCGAAATAATCTTGGAAGCTTATACTAATAAGATTTGACATAGAATAATAATAAAAAGTGTACACCGAGCAACTTTGATGGTCCGAAGTTGCTCAACTCTCTCTATGGAGGAGATTTTAACGGTTTTGTCCATTTGTCATAAAAAGTTCATTTTTTGGCATCTAAATAATCTAGAAAGCTTATACTCGTAAAATTTGACATAGAAGAACAATAAAAAGTGTACACCGAGCAACTTTGATGTTCCGAAGTTTCTCAACTCTCTATGGAGGAGCTTTTAACGGTTTTGTCCTTTTGTCGTAAAAAGTTTGTTTTTTCGCATCGAAATAATCTAGGAAGCTTATACTCATAAAATTTTACATAGAATAACAATAAAAAGTGTACATCGAGCAACTTTGATGGTTCGAAGTTGTTCAACTCTCTCTATGGAGGAGCTTTTAACGGTTTTGTCTATTTCTCATAGAAAGTTAGTGATTTGGAATCGAAATAATCTTGGAAGCTTATACTCATAAAATTTGACATAGAAGAACAATAAAAAGTGTACAACGGGCAACTGTGATGGTCCGAAGTTGCTCAACTCTCTCTATGGAGGAGATTTTAACGGTTTTGTCCATTTGTGGTAAAAAGTTCATTTTTTGGCATCGAAATAAACTAGGAAGCTTATACTCGTAAATTTTAAAATAGAAGAACAATAAAAAGTGTACACCGAGCAACTTTTATGGTCCGAAGTTGCTCAACTCTCTATATGGAGGAGCTTTTAACGGTGTTGTCCATTTCTCATAGAAAGTTGGTGATTTAGAATCGAAATAATCTTGGAAGCTTATACTCGTAAAATTTGACATAGAAGAACAATAAAAAGTGTTCACCGAGCAACTTTGATGGTACGAAGTTGCTCAACTCTCTATATGGAGGAGCTTTTAACGGTTTTGTCCATTTCTCATAGAAAGTTGTTGATTTGGAATCGAAATAATCTTGGAAGCTTATACTCGTAAAATTTGATATAGAATAACAATAAAAAGTGTACACCGAGCAACTTTGATGGTCCGAAGTTGCTCAACTCTCTCTATGGAGGGGCTTTCAACGGTTTTGTCCATTTGTCATAGAAAGATGGTGTTTTAGCATCGAAATAATCTAGGAAGCTTATACTCGTAAAATTTGACAAAGAAGAACAATAAAAAGTGTACACCGAGCAAATTTGATGGTCCGAAGTTGCTCAACTTTCTATTATATGGAGGAGCTTTTAACGGTTTTGTCCATTTCTCATAGAAAGTTGTTGATTTGGAATTGAAATAATCTTGGAAGCTTATACTCATAAAATTAGACATAGAATAACAATAAAAAGTGTACATCGAGCAACTTTGATGGTCCGAAGTTGCTCAACTCTCTCTTTGGAGGGGCTTTTAACGGTTTTGTCCATTTGTCATAGAAAGTTAGTGATTTGGAATCGAAATAATCTTGGAAGCTTATAATCCTAAAATTTGACATAGAATAAAAATAAAAAGTGTACACCGAGCAACTTTGATGGTCCGAAGTTGCTCAACTCTCTCTATGGAGGGGCTTTTAACGGTTTTGTCCATTTGTCATAGAAAGTTAGTGATTTGGAATCGAAATAATCATGGAAGCTTATAATCCTAAAATTTGACATAGAATAAAAATAAAAAGTGTACACCGAGCAACTTTGATGGTCCGAAGTTGCTCAACTCTCTCTATGGAGGGGCTTTTAACGGTTTTATCCATTTGTCATAGAAAGATGGTGTTTTAGCATCGAAATAATCTAGGAAGCTTATACTCGTAAAATTCGACAAAGAAGAACAATAAAAAGTGTATCCCGAGCAACTTTGTTGGTTCGAAGTTGCTCAACTCTCTCTATGGAGGAGCTTTAAACGGTTTTGTCCATTTGTCGTAAAAAGTTTATTTTTTGGCGCCGAAATAATCTAGGAAGCTTATACTCGTAAAATTTAACATAGAACAACAATAAAAAGTGTACACCGAGCAACTTTGATGGTGCGAAGTTGCTCAACTCTCTCTATGGAGGAGATTTTAACGGTTTTGTCCATTTGTCATAAAAAGTTCATTTTTTGGCATCTAAATAATCTAGAAAGCTTATACTCGTAAAATTTGACATAGAAGAACAATAAAAAGTGTACACCGAGCAACTTTGATGTTCCGAAGTTTCTCAACTCTCTATGGAGGAGCTTTTAACGGTTTTGTCCTTTTGTCGTAAAAAGTTCGTTTTTTCGCATCGAAATAATCTAGGAAGCTTATACTCATAAAATTTTACATAGAATAACAATAAAATGTGTACATCGAGCAACTTTGATGGTTCGAAGTTGTTCAACTCTCTCTATGCAGGAGCTTTTAACGGTTTTGTCTATTTCTCATAGAAAGTTAGTGATTTGGAATCGAAATAATCTTGGAAGCTTATACTCATAAAATTTGACATAGAAGAACAATAAAAAGTGTACAACGGGCAACTGTGATGGTCCGAAGTTGCTCAACTCTCTCTATGGAGGAGATTTTAACGGTTTTGTCCATTTGTGGTAAAAAGTTCATTTTTTGGCATCGAAATAATCTAGGAAGCTTATACTCGTAAATTTTAAAATAGAAGAACAATAAAAAGTGTACACCGAGCAACTTTTACGGTCCGAAGTTGCTCGACTCTCTATATGGAGGAGCTTTTAACGGTGTTGTCCATTTCTCATAGAAAGTTGGTGATTTAGAATCGAAATAATCTTGGAAGCTTATACTCGTAAAATTTGACATAGAAGAACAATAAAAAGTGTACACCGAGCAACTTTGATGTTCCGAAGTTTCTCAACTCTCTATGGAGGAGCTTTTAACGGTTTTGTCCTTTTGTCGTAAAAAGTTTGTTTTTTCGCATCGAAATAATCTAGGAAGCTTATACTCATAAAATTTTACATAGAATAACAATAAAATGTGTACATCGAGCAACTTTGATGGTTCGAAGTTGTTCAACTCTCTCTATGCAGGAGCTTTTAACGGTTTTGTCTATTTCTCATAGAAAGTTAGTGATTTGGAATCGAAATAATCTTGGAAGCTTATACTCATAAAATTTGACATAGAAGAACAATAAAAAGTGTACAACGGGCAACTGTGATGGTCCGAAGTTGCTCAACTCTCTCTATGGAGGAGATTTTAACGGTTTTGTCCATTTGTGGTAAAAAGTTCATTTTTTGGCATCGAAATAATCTAGGAAGCTTATACTCGTAAATTTTAAAATAGAAGAACAATAAAAAGTGTTCACCGAGCAACTTTTATGGTCCGAAGTTGCTCAACTCTCTATATGGAGGAGCTTTTAACGGTGTTGTCCATTTCTCATAGAAAGTTGGTGATTTAGAATCGAAATAATCTTGGAAGCTTATACTCGTAAAATTTGACATAGAAGAACAATAAAAAGTGTTCACCGAGCAACTTTGATGGTACGAAGTTGCTCAACTCTCTATATGGAGGAGCTTTTAACGGTTTTGTCCATTTCTCATAGAAAGTTGTTGATTTGGAATCGAAATAATCTTGGAAGCTTATACTCGTAAAATTTGATATAGAATAACAATAAAAAGTGTACACCGAGCAACTTTGATGGTCCGAAGTTGCTCAACTCTCTCTATGGAGGGGCTTTTAACGGTTTCGTCCATTTCTCATAGAAAGTTGTTGATTTGGAATTGAAATAATCTTGGAAGCTTATACTCGTAAAATTTGACATAGAATAACAATAAAAAGTGTACACCGAGCAACTTTGATGGTCCGAAGTTGCTCAACTCTCTCTATGGATGGGCTTTTAACGGTTTTGTCCATTTGTCATAGAAAGATGGTGTTTTAGCATCGAAATAATCTAGGAAGCTTATACTCGTAAAATTTGACAAAGATGAACAATAAAAAGTGTACATCGAGCAACTTTGATGGTCCGAAGTTGCTCAACTCTCTCTATGGAGGGGCTTTTAACGGTTTTGTCCATTTGTCATAGAAAGTTAGTGATTTGGAATCGAAATAATCTTGGAAGCTTATAATCCTAAAATTTGACATAGAATAAAAATAAAAAGTGTACACCGAGCAACTTTGATGGTCCGAAGTTGGTCAACTCTCTCTATGGAGGGGCTTTTAACGGTTTTATCCATTTGTCATAGAAAGATGGTGTTTTAGCATCGAAATAATCTAGGAAGCTTATACTCGTAAAATTTGACAAAGAAGAACAATAAAAAGTGTATCCCGAGCAACTTTGTTGGTTCGAAGTTGCTCAACTCTCTCTATGGAGGAGCTTTTAACGGTTTTGTCCATTTGTCGTAAAAAGTTTATTTTTTGGCGCTGAAATAATCTAGGAAGCTTATACTCGTAAAATTTAACATAGAAGAACAATAAAAAGTGTACACAGATCAACTTTGATGGTCCGAAGTTGCTCAACTCTATATATGGAGGAGCTTTTATCGGTTTTGTCCATTTCTCATAGAAAGTTGGTGATTTCGCATCGAAATAATCTAGGAAGCTTATACTCATAAAATTTTATATAGAAGAACAATAAAAAGTGTACATCGAGCAACTTTGATGGTTCGAAGTTGTTCAACTCTCTCTATGGAGGAGCTTTTAACGGTTTTGTCTATTTCTCAAAGAAAGTTAGTGATTTGGAATCGAAATAATCTTGGAAGCTTATACTCATAAAATTTGACATAGAAGAACAATAAAAAGTGTACAACGGGCAACTGTGATGGTCCGAAGTTGCTCAACTCTCTCTATGGAGGAGATTTTAACGGTTTTGTCCATTTGTGGTAAAAAGTTCATTTTTTGGCATCGAAATAATCTAGGAAGCTTATACTCGTAAATTTTAAAATAGAAGAACAATAAAAAGTGTACACCGAGCAACTTTTATTGTCCGAAGTTGCTCAACTCTCTATATGGAGGAGCTTTTAACGGTATTGTCCATTTCTCATAGAAAGTTGGTGATTTAGAATCGAAATAATCTTGGAAGCTTATACTCGTAAAATTTGACATAGAAGAACAATAAAAAGTGTTCACCGAGCAACTTTTATGGTCCGAAGTTGCTCAACTCTCTATATGGAGGAGCTTTTAACGGTTTTGTCCAATGTCTCATAGAAAGTTGTTGATTTGGAATCGAAATAATCTTGGAAGCTTATACTCGTAAAATTTGACATAGAATAACAATAAAAAGTGTACACCGAGCAACTTTGATGGTCCGAAGTTGCTCAACTCTCTCTATGGATGGGCTTTTAACGGTTTTGTCCATTTGTCATAGAAAGATGGTGTTTTAGCATCGAAATAATCTAGGAAGCTTATACTCGTAAAATTTGACAAAGATGAACAATAAAAAGTGTACACCGAGCAAATTTGATGGTCCGAAGTTGCTCAACTTTCTATATGGAGGAGCTTTTAACGGTTTTGTCCATTTCTCATAGAAAGTTGTTGATTTGCAATTGAAATAATCTTGGAAGCTTATACTCATAAAATTTGACATAGAATAACAATAAAAAGGATACAGCGAGCAACTTTGATGGTCCGAAGTTGCTCAACTCTCTCTATGGAGGGGCTTTTAACGGTTTTGTCCATTTGTCATAGAAAGTGATTTGGAATCGAAATAATCTTGGAAGCTTATACTCCTAAAATTTGACATAAAATAACAATAAAAAGTGTACACCGAGCAACTTTGATGGTCCGAAGTTGCTCAACTCTCTCTATGGAGGGGCTTTTAACGGTTTTGTCCATTTGTCATAGAAAGATGGTGTTTTAGCATCGAAATAATCTAGAAAGCTTATACTCGTAAAATTTGACAAAGAAGAACAATAAAAAGTGTATCCCGAGCAACTTTGTTGGTTCGAAGTTACTCAACTCTCTCTATGGAGGAGCTTTTAACGGTTTTGTCCATTTGTCGTAAAAAGTTTATTTTTTGGCGCCGAAATAATCTAGGAAGCTTATACTCATAAAATTTAACATAGAAGAACAATAAAAAGTGTACACCGAGCAACTTTGATGGTCCGAAGTTGCTCAACTCTCTCTATGGAGGGGCTTTTAACGGTTTTGTCCATTTGTCATAGAAAGATGGTGTTTTAGCATCGAAATAATCTAGGAAGCTTATACTCGTAAAATTTGACAAAGAAGAACAATAAAAAGTGTATCCTGAGCAACTTTGTTGGTTCGAAGTTGCTCAACTCTCTCTATGGTGGAGCTTTGAACGGTTTTGTCCATTTCTCATAGAAAGTTGGTGATTTGGAATCGAAATAATCTTGGAAGCTTATACTCATAAAATTTGACATAGAATAACAATAAAAAGTGTACACCGAGTAACTTTGATGGTCCGAAGTTGCTCAATTATCCTTATAGAGGGGCTTTTAACGGTTTTGTCCATTTGTCATAGAAAGTTAGTGATTTGGAATCGAAATAATCTTGGAAGCTTATACTCGTAAAATTTGACGTAGAATAACAATAAAAAGTGTACAACGAGCAACTTTGATGATCCGAAGTTGCTCAACTCTCTCTATGGAGGGGCTTTTAACGGTTTTGTCCATTTGTCATAGAAAGATGGTGTTTTAGAATCGAAATAATCTAGGAAGCTTATACTCGTAAAATTTGACAAAGAAGAACAATAAAAAGTGTATCCCGAGCAACTTTGTTGGTTCGAAGTTGCTCAACTCTCTCTATGGAGGAGCTTTTAACGGTTTTGTCCATTTGTCGTAAAAAGTTTATTTTTTGGCGCCGAAATAATCTAGGAAGCTTATATTCGTAAAATTTAACATAGAAGAACAATCAAAAGTGTACACCGAGCAACTTTGATGGTCCGAAGTTGCTCAACTCTTTATATGGAGGAGCTTTTATCGGTTTTGTCCATTTCTCATAGAAAGTTGGTGATTTTTAATCGAAATAATCTTGGAAGCTTATACTAATAAGATTTGACATAGAATAATAATAAAAAGTGTACACCGAGCAACTTTGATGTTCCGAAGTTTCTCAACTCTCTCTATGGAGGAGCTTTTAACGGTTTTGTCCTTTTGTCGTAAAAAGTTCATTTTTTGGTATCGAAATAATCTAGGAAGCTTATACTCGTAAAATTTTACATAGAAGAACAATAAAAAGTGTACATCGAGCAACTTTGATGGTTCGAAGTTGTTCAACTCTCTCTATGGAGGAGCTTTTAACGGTTTTGTCTATTTCTCATAGAAAGTTAGTGATTTGGAATCGAAATAATCTTGGAAGCTTATACTCATAAAATTTGACATAGAATAACAATAAAAAGTGTACACCGAGAAACTTTGATGGTCCGAAGTTGCTCAACTCTCTCTATGGAGGGGCTTTTAACGGTTTTGTCCATTTGTCATAGAAAGTTAGTGATTTGGAATCAAAATAATCTTGGAAGCTTATAATCCTAAAATTTGACATAGAATAAAAATAAAAAGTGTACACCGAGCAACTTTGATGGTCCGAAGTTGCTCAACTCTCTCTATGGAGGGGCTTTTAACGGTTTTATCCATTTGTCATAGAAAGATGGTGTTTTAGCATCGAAATAATCTAGGAAGCTTATACTCGTAAAATTTGACAAAGAAGAACAATAAAAAGTGTATCCCGAGCAACTTTGTTGGCTCGAAGTTGCTCAACTCTCTCTATGGAGGAGCTTTAAACGGTTTTGTCCATTTGTCGTAAAAAGTTTATTTTTTGGCGCCGAAATAATCTAGGAAGCTTATACTCGTAAAATTTAACATAGAAGAACAATAAAAAGTGTTCACCGAGCAACTTTGATGGTACGAAGTTGCTCAACTCTCTATATGGAGGAGCTTTTAACGGTTTTGTCCATTTCTCATAGAAAGTTGTTGATTTGGAATCGAAATAATCTTGGAAGCTTATACTCGTAAAATTTGATATAGAATAACAATAAAAAGTGTACACCGAGCAACTTTGATGGTCCGAAGTTGCTCAACTCTCTCTATGGAGGGGCTTTTAACGGTTTCGTCCATTTCTCATAGAAAGTTGTTGATTTGGAATTGAAATAATCTTGGAAGCTTATACTCGTAAAATTTGGCATAGAATAACAATAAAAAGTGTACACCGAGCAACTTTGATGGTCCGAAGTTGCTCAACTCTCTCTATGGATGGGCTTTTAACGGTTTTGTCCATTTGTCATAGAAAGATGGTGTTTTAGCATCGAAATAATCTAGGAAGCTTATACTCGTAAAATTTGACAAAGATGAACAATAAAAAGTGTACATCGAGCAACTTTGATGGTCCGAAGTTGCTCAACTCTCTCTATGGAGGGGCTTTTAACGGTTTTGTCCATTTGTCATAGAAAGTTAGTGATTTGGAATCGAAATAATCTTGGAAGCTTATAATCCTAAAATTTGACATAGAATAAAAATAAAAAGTGTACACCGAGCAACTTTGATGGTCCGAAGTTGGTCAACTCTCTCTATGGAGGGGCTTTTAACGGTTTTATCCATTTGTCATAGAAAGATGGTGTTTTAGCATCGAAATAATCTAGGAAGCTTATACTCGTAAAATTTGACAAAGAAGAACAATAAAAAGTGTATCCCGAGCAACTTTGTTGGTTCGAAGTTGCTCAACTCTCTCTATGGAGGAGCTTTTAACGGTTTTGTCCATTTGTCGTAAAAAGTTTATTTTTTGGCGCTGAAATAATCTAGGAAGCTTATACTCGTAAAATTTAACATAGAAGAACAATAAAAAGTGTACACAGATCAACTTTGATGGTCCGAAGTTGCTCAACTCTTTATATGGAGGAGCTTTTATCGGTTTTGTCCATTTCTCATAGAAAGTTGGTGATTTCGCATCGAAATAATCTAGGAAGCTTATACTCATAAAATTTTACATAGAAGAACAATAAAAAGTGTACATCGAGCAACTTTGATGGTTCGAAGTTGTTCAACTCTCTCTATGGAGGAGCTTTTAACGGTTTTGTCTATTTCTCAAAGAAAGTTAGTGATTTGGAATCGAAATAATCTTGGAAGCTTATACTCATAAAATTTGACATAGAAGAACAATAAAAAGTGTACAACGGGCAACTGTGATGGTCCGAAGTTGCTCAACTCTCTCTATGGAGGAGATTTTAACGGTTTTGTCCAGTTGTGGTAAAAAGTTCATTTTTTGGCATCGAAATAGTCTAGGAAGCTTATACTCGTAAATTTTAAAATAGAAGAACAATAAAAAGTGTACACCGAGCAACTTTTATTGTCCGAAGTTGCTCAACTCTCTATATGGAGGAGCTTTTAACGGTATTGTCCATTTCTCATAGAAAGTTGGTGATTTAGAATCGAAATAATCTTGGAAGCTTATACTCGTAAAATTTGACATAGAAGAACAATAAAAAGTGTTCGCCGAGCAACTTTTATGGTCCGAAGTTGCTCAACTCTCTATATGGAGGAGCTTTTAACGGTTTTGTCCAATGTCTCATAGAAAGTTGTTGATTTGCAATTGAAATAATCTTGGAAGCTTATACTCATAAAATTTGACATAGAATAACAATAAAAAGTATACACCGAGCAACTTTGATGGTCCGAAGTTGCTCAACTCTCTCTATGGAGGGGCTTTTAACGGTTTTGTCCATTTGTCATAGAAAGTGATTTGGAATCGAAATAATCTTGGAAGCTTATACTCCTAAAATTTGACATAAAATAACAATAAAAAGTGTACACCGAGCAACTTTGATGGTCCGAAGTTGCTCAACTCTCTCTATGGAGGAGCTTTTAACGGTTTTGTCCATTTGTCATAGAAAGATGGTGTTTTAGCATCGAAATAATCTAGAAAGCTTATACTCGTAAAATTTGACAAAGAAGAACAATAAAAAGTGTATCCCGAGCAACTTTGTTGGTTCGAAGTTACTCAACTCTCTCTATGGAGGAGCTTTTAACGGTTTTGTCCATTTGTCGTAAAAAGTTTATTTTTTGGCGCCGAAATAATCTAGGAAGCTTATACTCATAAAATTTAACATAGAAGAACAATAAAAAGTGTACACCGAGCAACTTTGATGGTCCGAAGTTGCTCAACTCTCTCTATGGAGGGGCTTTTAACGGTTTTGTCCATTTGTCATAGAAAGATGGTGTTTTAGCATCGAAATAATCTAGGAAGCTTATACTCGTAAAATTTGACAAAGAAGAACAATAAAAAGTGTATCCTGAGCAACTTTGTTGGTTCGAAGTTGCTCAACTCTCTCTATGGTGGAGCTTTGAACGGTTTTGTCCATTTCTCATAGAAAGTTGGTGATTTGGAATCGAAATAATCTTGGAAGCTTATACTCATAAAATTTGACATAGAATAACAATAAAAAGTGTACACCGAGTAACTTTGATGGTCCGAAGTTGCTCAATTATCCTTATAGAGGGGCTTTTAACGGTTTTGTCCATTTGTCATAGAAAGTTAGTGATTTGGAATCGAAATAATCTTGGAAGCTTATACTCGTAAAATTTGACGTAGAATAACAATAAAAAGTGTACAACGAGCAACTTTGTTGGTTCGAAGTTGCTCAACTCTCTCTATGGAGGAGCTTTTAACGGTTTTGTCCATTTGTCGTAAAAAGTTTATTTTTTGGCGCCGAAATAATCTAGGAAGCTTATATTCGTAAAATTTAACATAGAAGAACAATAAAAAGTGTACACCGAGCAACTTTGATGGTCCGAAGTTGCTCAACTCTTTATATGGAGGAGCTTTTATCGGTTTTGTCCATTTCTCATAGAAAGTTGGTGATTTTTAATCGAAATAATCTTGGAAGCTTATACTAATAAGATTTGACATAGAATAATAATAAAAAGTGTACACCGAGCAACTTTGATGTTCCGAAGTTTCTCAACTCTCTCTATGGAGGAGCTTTTAACGGTTTTGTCCTTTTGTCGTAAAAAGTTCATTTTTTGGTATCGAAATAATCTAGGAAGCTTATACTCGTAAAATTTTACATAGAAGAACAATAAAAATTGTACATCGAGCAACTTTGATGGTTCGAAGTTGTTCAACTCTCTCTATGGAGGAGCTTTTAACGGTTTTGTCTATTTCTCATAGAAAGTTAGTGATTTGGAATCGAAATAATCTTGGAAGCTTATACTCATAAAATTTGACATAGAATAACAATAAAAAGTGTACACCGAGAAACTTTGATGGTCCGAAGTTGCTCAACTCTCTCTATGGAGGGGCTTTTAACGGTTTTGTCCATTTGTCATAGAAAGTTAGTGATTTGGAATCGAAATAATCTTGGAAGCTTATAATCCTAAAATTTGACATAGAATAAAAATAAAAAGTGTACACCGAGCAACTTTGATGGTCCGAAGTTGCTCAACTCTCTCTATGGAGGGGCTTTTAACGGTTTTATCCATTTGTCATAGAAAGATGGTGTTTTAGCATCGAAATAATCTAGGAAGCTTATACTCGTAAAATTTGACAAAGAAGAACAATAAAAAGTGTATCCCGAGCAACTTTGTTGGCTCGAAGTTGCTCAACTCTCTCTATGGAGGAGCTTTAAACGGTTTTGTCCATTTGTCGTAAAAAGTTTATTTTTTGGCGCCGAAATAATCTAGGAAGCTTATACTCGTAAAATTTAACATAGAAGAACAATAAAAAGTGTACACCGAGCAACTTTTATGGTCCGAAGTTTCTCAAATCTCTCTATGGAGGAGCTTTTAACGGTTTTGTCCATTTCTCGTAGAAAGTTGGTGATTTTGAATCGAAATAATCTTGGAAGCTTATAATAATAAGATTTGACATAGAATAATAATAAAAAGTGTACACCGAGCAACTTTGATGGTCCGAAGTTGCTCAACTCTCTCTATGGAGGAGATTTTAACGGTTTTGTCCATTTGTCATAAAAAGTTCATTTTTTGGCATCTAAATAATCTAGAAAGCTTATACTCGTAAAATTTGACATAGAAGAACAATAAAAAGTGTACACCGAGCAACTTTGATGTTCCGAAGTTTCTCAACTCTCTATGGAGGAGCTTTTAACGGTTTTGTCCTTTTGTCGTAAAAAGTTCGTTTTTTCGCATCGAAATAATCTAGGAAGCTTATACTCATAAAATTTTACATAGAATAACAATAAAAAGTGTACATCGAGCAACTTTGATGGTTCGAAGTTGTTCAACTCTCTCTATGGAGGAGCTTTTAACGGTTTTGTCTATTTCTCATAGAAAGTTAGTGATTTGGAATCGAAATAATCTTGGAAGCTTATACTCATAAAATTTGACATAGAAGAACAATAAAAAGTGTACAACGGGCAACTGTGATGGTCCGAAGTTGCTCAACTCTCTCTATGGAGGAGATTTTAACGGTTTTGTCCATTTGTGGTAAAAAGTTCATTTTTTGGCATCGAAATAATCTAGGAAGCTTATACTCGTAAATTTTAAAATAGAAGAACAATAAAAAGTGTACACCGAGCAACTTTTATGGTCCGAAGTTGCTCAACTCTCTATATGGAGGAGCTTTTAACGGTGTTGTCCATTTCTCATAGAAAGTTGGTGATTTAGAATCGAAATAATCTTGGAAGCTTATACTCGTAAAATTTGACATAGAAGAACAATAAAAAGTGTTCACCGAGCAACTTTGATGGTACGAAGTTGCTCAACTCTCTATATGGAGGAGCTTTTAACGGTTTTGTCCATTTCTCATAGAAAGTTGTTGATTTGGAATCGAAATAATCTTGGAAGCTTATACTCGTAAAATTTGATATAGAATAACAATAAAAAGTGTACACCGAGCAACTTTGATGGTCCGTAGTTGCTCAACTCTCTCTATGGAGGGGCTTTTAACGGTTTTGTCCATTTGTCATAGAAAGATGGTGTTTTAGCATCGAAATAATCTAGGAAGCTTATACTCGTAAAATTTGACAAAGAAGAACAATAAAAAGTGTACACCGAGCAAATTTGATGGTCCGAAGTTGCTCAACTTTCTATATGGAGGAGCTTTTAACGGTTTTGTTCATTTCTCATAGAAAGTTGTTGATTTGGCATTGAAATAATCTTGGAAGCTTATACTCATAAAATTTGACATAGAATAACAATAAAAAGTGTACATCGAGCAACTTTGATGGTCCGAAGTTGCTCAACTCTCTCTATGGAGGGGCTTTTAACGGTTTTGTCCATTTGTCATAGAAAGTTAGTGATTTGGAATCGAAATAATC